>CM067340.1:26861875-28123750 GCA_034376525.1 Nicotiana benthamiana | reverse complement strand
TACTCTGTGACAATCGATTGTCAAGTTACCACAATCGATTGTTAGCCAGTTCTTCCAAAAATCAATCCCAGATTTTACGCATAACAATCGATTATCTAAGATCAATAATCGATTACTGGCAACGTTCAAAAAATTATTTCCAGATTTTATGTAAAACAATCGATTATAGGAAATCAATAATCGATTACTCAGCAACGTTCAAAAAATCCTTTCCAGATTTTAATTTAAACAATCGATTATAGGAAATAAATAATCGATTACCTGACGGTATTTGAAAACATTTTGGCAACGGTCAGTTATACAATCGATTATATTAAGTTAACAATCGATTATATATCAGTCTTGAAAAATCAATTTAGACACTGCCTCTTGACAATCGATTGTTATAGGTTCACAATCGATTATTTAATAGCTTTGAAAAAGTATGGAAGATACTGCCTCAACACAATTGATTGTCATAAGTTCACAATCGATTATTTTGTGACTTTGAAAAAGTCTGGAAGACACTGCCTCAACACAATCGATTGTCATAAGTTCACAATCGATTATTTTGTGACTTTGAAAAATCTGATGGACACTGTCTCTTCACAATCGATTGTCACTAGCTTCACAATCGATTATTTTGAGCTTTGAAAAACTTTGATGGACACTGCCTCATCACAATCGATTGTCATAAGGTTCACAATCGATTGTCATGCAGATTTGAAAAATCTGATGCTCACTGCCTTAACACAATCGATTGTCATAAGTTCACAATCGATTGTCAAGCAGCTGACTTAAACATAATCGATTATCATAAGTACATAATCGATTATCTTAGTCCAGATTTTAGAGGCATGTTTAAAAATCATTTTGACTAAAGTAAATATGCATTATTTAAAATCATTTTGCTCTAAATTAAATATGCATGATTTGTTAAAAATATTTTTACGAGAGAAGCCAAGTCTTGAGTTTAAGTTGTCGGATCAAGATCACAATTAAATACCAACTCATATAAAACTTAATCTCGATCTTTGTCTTGTGCTTGAATCTCGTTATATATCAATTTTGCGCTTGTGCTTGGACCTCGTCATGTGTCAATTTGCGCATAGTTTGTCATTCATCAAAACCTACAAATATGAACACACATTTAGTATAATGCCTTGAGAACGTGTTTCCAACAATTTTCCCCTTTTTGATAATGGCAAACTTTAAGCGGGATATGCATATTAGGCAATTCATAATTACGATTCAAGACAAGTAAAGATATGCAATTTTGCTCCCCCTCAATTTATGCCGATAAGTATTGAGAGTGCATACCCGTTATCTTCCCCTTTTTGCCATTAGCAAAAAAAATATAGAATAATCAAAAAACTTGTTTATTTATTAAATCTGCAATTTCATACATAATAACGCAAATAATGTCAAGACAATCGATTATTGATACGGGATAATCGATTATATAAAAGAGAAATCGATTGTTCTGTGCGTCAAGCTTTATAATTCCCCCTGCCTTTAGGGCAATACCTGCAAAAATACGTTAGACGTCTCCGACGCTCAAGTTAGAAAACATGTGAAAGGGAAAATGCAATGCATGACTTAGATCAACGTGGAGTCAAGGATCCCGAGTTCACTACGAATTCGGAAGAAGGACTCTTTCTCTAAGGGCTTTGTAAAGATGTCGGCCAATTGATCTTTGGTTTCAACAAATTCAATTTCGACATCGCCCTTGAGAATGTGATCTCATATAAAATGATGTCTAATTTCAATGTGTTTTGTTCGCGAATGAAGAACGGGGTTCTTCGTCAAGCATATGGCACTAGTATTATCACATCTAAGAGGGATATGATCAAGACTTAGGCCATAGTCCAAGAGTTGTTGTTTCATCCAAAGGATTTGAGCGCAACAACTCCCCGCGGCTACATATTCAACCTCGGTTGTGGACAACGCAATACTTACTTGTTTCTTGCTAAACCAAGAAACGAGAGAGCTACAGAGCAAATGGCAAGTGCCACTAGTGCTCTTGCGGTCCAATTTGCATCCAGCAAAATCGGAGTCGGAATAGCCAACAAGTTGGCATGAAGAACCTTTGGGGTACCATAGACCCACATTTACAAAACCAACAAGATACTTCAATATCCGTTTCACCGCAGTTAGGTGAGACTCCTTCGGACACGATTGATAACGAGTGCATAGCACACGCTAAACATGATGTCCAGACGACTAGCAGTAAGATAAAGGAGAGAGCCAATCATACCTCGATACTTTTTGATGTCGACTTCCTTACCTTTCTCATCTTTGTCTAGATGATCGGATGTGCTCATGGGGGTTGCCATTGCTTTTGCATTGGTCATTTCAAATCGTTTCAGCAATTCTTTGCAATATTTGGCTTGGCAAATGAACGTACCTTCTTTCATTTGCTTTATTTGTAATCCCAAAAAGAATGTTAACTCACCCATCATAGACATCTCAAATTCGCTTGTCATTAAATCGGAAAATTCCTTGCACAAAACATTGTTAGTAGCACCACATATAATATCATCCACATAGATTTGAACTAATAAAATATTATTGTTTTTATGCTTAACAAAAAGAGTGGTGTCAACTTTCCCCCTAATGAAATCATTTTCCAATAGAAATTTACTCAATCTTTCATACCAAGCTCGGGGAGCTTGTTTTAAACCATAAAGAGCCTTTTTGAGTTTGAAAACATGATCGGGAGATTTAAAATCTTCAAAACCGGGGGGTTGTTCAACATAAACTTCTTCTTGAATAACACCATTTAGAAAAGCACTTTTCACATCCATTTGATATAAATTGAAATTCATAGAAGAGGCAAAAGCAAGCAATAAACGAATAGCTTCTAATCTAGCTACGGGAGCATATGTTTCTTCATAGTCAATACCCTCTTCTTGATTATAGCCTTTTGCTACAAGCCTAGCTTTGTTTCTAGTGATTACACCATTTTCATCTAGTTTGTTTCGAAAAACCCATTTCGTACCAATTATGGTATGATTTTCGGGTCTTGGCACCAAATCCCAAACGTCATTCCGTTTGAATTGGTTAAGCTCCTCTTGCATTGCCAAGGTCCAAAATTCATCCCCAATTGCTTCGGAGATGGTTGTTGGTTCAATTTGAGAAACAAAAGCAGTATGTCCTAAGGTGTTCTTAAGGGAATTTCGGCTACTTACCTTTTCTCCGACGTCGCCAATTACCTGTTCGAGAGGGTGATCTTTGATTGTCCTCCACTCGTTAGGCATTTTCGTTTCTTTCTCCAATTGTGGCGCTTCCTCCGTTGATTGTTCCAAGATTTCATCTTGAATTTCCTTAGGAGTTTCCTCTTGTACTTTGTCTTTTAAACTATTTAAAATACCTGCAAGATCAGAACAAGAATCCTTTCTCGCCAAGCGAGCATTATTTTCGAAAAACACAATATGAGGGGATTCCTCCACTGTTTGGGTTCTATTATTAAATACCATATATGCTTTTCTACGTGAAGAATACCCAATAAAAATTCCCTTATCGGATTTGGCATCAAATTTTCCCAATTGATCTTTTCCATTGTTATGAATAAAAACTTTACAACCGAATACTCTAAAATGGGAGATATTTGGTTTCCTTCCCTTGTAGAGTTCATAAGGGGTTTTCATGAGTATTGGCCTTATGACTACTCTATTTAAAACGTAGCATGCGGTACTCACGGCATCCGCCCAAAAATGTTTGGGAATCTTAGCCTCTTCGAGCATGGTTCTAGCCATCTCTTCGAGACACCTATTTTTCCTTTCCACCACCCCATTTTGTTGTGGTGTTCGTGGAGCGGAAAAGGTATGCTCGATACCGAGTTCTTCACAAAAGTCTGCAAAAAGATTGTGATCAAACTCTCCCCCATGATCACTTCTAATTGAAGTGACGGTTGTTTCCTTTTCGTTTTGAACACGTTTAAGAAAATATTTAAAATTCTGAAAAGCATCACTTTTATGGGCAAGAAATAAAGTCCCAGTAAATCTGGAATAATCATCAACAATAACAAAAGCATAACGATTTCTACCAAGACTTTCAATGCGAGATGGGCCAAACAAATCCATGTGAAGCAATTGCAATGGTCTAGTAGTTGAAACAATATTTTTCGATTGAAAAGATGCTTTTGTTTGCTTCCCTTTTTGACAAGAATCACAAATAGAGTCATTTTCAAATTTCAAATTTGGAATACCAACAACTAAATTTTGTGAGACCAATTTGTTCAAAAGATGCATGTTGATGTGAGCTACTCTACGATGCCATAACCAAGAATCATCCTCTTTGCTCATTAAACAATTCACATATTCGGGTGAAGAATTTGCAAGATCAACCATATAAATGTTATCCATTCTAAAGCCACGAAGGATAATTTTAAAATCGCTACGTCTAAAGACTAAGCATTCATCCGAATCAAATAAAACAAGATTTCCCTTGTCGCATAATTGACTTATGCTCAAGAGATTATGTTTTAAACCTTTCACAAGTAATATATGCTTAATGGAAGAAATTTCATCCTTACCGACCGATCCGATGCCGATAATATTTCCTTTGTTGTTATCACCAAAAATAACACTTCCCCCTTCCTTGTGTTCTAGTTGAAGGAATTTGGATTCGTCTCCCGTCATGTGCTTGGAGCATCCACTATCAAGGTACCATAGTACACTTGATCCCTTCAAACATACCTACAAAACAGATTAATGAGTTTTAGGTACCCATGCCATTTTGGGTCCTTGGGGGTTAGGCAAATCATAGTGATGTGATTAAGTGTTATGTCTATGTCGTGTAAAACAAGCAGGAGCAATATGTCCAATTCGTTTACAATAATGACAAGTCACGTTAGGATTATGCATCCTTCTAGGTTGATATTAATTGGACGGACGAAATTCATTTACTCTATTCTTGACAATATAACTATTGCGCAAATCATGAAAATCATTTCTCCTACCATTTGTTCTAGGATATGCATCATTTCTAGAATAGTTGTTTCTAGGTTGGAAGTTGTTTCTAGGTGTTCTAAAAGGTTCAAAATTCCTTCTAGTGTTTGGCCTAGAATGTGAATTATTTCTAGCATGATTATTTCTAGGTTGCGATTGATGAAAACCATTTCTAGGTTTGTTGTATCTAGGATGAACATTTGTTTTATTTATCCTAGGTTGAGCCTTAGGTGGTTGGGGGTTGGCTTCAACTTTCTCTTTAGGCTCGTTTCTAAAACCTATGCCATGCTTGGTCGACTTCAAATTAACAAGCACTTCATTCAAATTTTTATGAGAAGAGTTAAACTTATCTAAGGTGCCCTTAAGCCTTTCTACTTCATTTTTGAGATGCATGCAAGAAGTATAATTTCTAGAACTCTCGGGCTTGTCGGCGCTTCTCTTGCCAAAAAATTTGTTTTCCTCTTTCAACTTCTCATTTTCTAAAATAAGTTTTTCCAATTCCTTTTCTTTAAATGAGAGTTGTTTTTGAAAATCTTTTTCTTTTAAAGAAGCATTTTCTTTATACTCTTAACAGTTTTTGAAGTTTTAATAAATTCGCTATACAACTCATCAAAAGCATTTTGCATTTCTTCAAGGGAAAAGAAATTTTTGGAAGAAATTTGACATACCTCTTCTTTGTTGTCTTCTTGTGCCGTAAGACAAAGATTTGCGGCTTCGTCTTCTTCTTCCTCACTTGACTCGTCACCGGAGTCGCCTCCCCAAGATATGTATGCTCGTTGCTTCTTGAAGGGTTTCTTCTCCTTTTTAGCATTTGGGCAATTTGTTTTAATGTGCCCGGTTTCTCCGCACTCATAGCACTTTATTTGATCTCCTTGCTTTTTGCCCTTTCGTTCATACTCTTTTCGCATGAACTTTTGAAATCTCTTGATAACGAGTCCGAACTCGTTGTCTCCGTCCTCATCATTTTGAGGTTGGCTTGTGCTTGCCTTGAGAGCAATTCTTTGCTTCCTTTGATTATCAACAAGAGGGTTAAGTATAGTAGATTCATAAGTTTTAAGATTACCTCTTAATGCGTCGATGGTGACATTTGAAATGCCAATGGATTCTTGAATCGCATCGGCCTTGGATCGCCATTCTGGAGTGAGACTTCGGAGAATTTTTCAGACAAGTTCCTTATCCGTGAAGGTCTTCTTAAGAGCATGTAAATCATTTACGATTTTTGAAAATCGTTCAAACATCTCATCGACCTTTTCGCCTTCCTTCATGTGAAACAATTCATATGCATGGGTTAGGAAATCAATTTTGGCTTCCCTTACCTGGTCCGTACCTTCTTACATAATTTCCAGCTTGTCCCACATTTGCTTCGCCGTTGTGCAACAAGATATCTTCCTGTAATCATCAGCATTTATAGCACAATATAATAAATTAATAGCTTTAGCATTATTTTGCACCTTTCGGATATCATCCGCATCGTATTCATCTTCGGACTTTGGGACCCATTCATTTTCAACCTTCTTGGTTGGAATTTGTTCTCCATTCAGTATGACCTTCCAAAGATGAAAACTATTTGATTGTACAAATATTCTCATCCTCTCCTTCCAGTATGTATAATTTGTACCATCGAATAGCGGTGGTCGGGTGGAGCATTGTCCTTCACCTATTCCTGCAAAAGAATCACGAGTAGAAGCCATGGATGTTTCTCTCAAACGGTTAAGTCTCCAGAGAATTGGGCTCTGATACCAATTGTTAGATAATACGCTTAACGCTAGGGGGGGGTGAATAGCGTTATAATAAAAATTAGCGTAAACTTGCAGAATTTAAAAATTGCAGGAAATAAATAAGTGCGATAAGTAAATTAATTAGAACAAACGCACCGATGTATCCTAGTTCACCACAACCCGTGGCTAGTCCAGTCCCCGAGAGACTCTCTCGAGATTTCCACTAACTTGTTAAGCTTACGGGTGCTCAACAAACCGTTACAACTTGAGGACACAAGACTCAACAACCTTTGCTCGGAGATACAACACTCCAAGACTTCAACCAAGGAAACAGAAGTTCCTTCTTACAACACAAGGGACTAACACTTTCCCTTCAAGTGTACAAAAACACTTAGCACTCAAACAAGACACTCCTTTAAGAGTAGATGTGAGTATAAAGAATACGCTCAAGATCGCAACAACTTTCGACAAGAATTTGGCTCTCAAAAGCTTATGTAATGAATATAAAATGATAAGCAATAAAGTATGCAAGCTTTAGCAATTGTATGATCAGTTGTTGTGTTTAGAAGACTGAATTGAAGCTGTATATATTGTTGAAAAATCTTGTATTACCATTGCCTAATTGCCAATTAAGAGTTGCTGATTTTACTCTGTGACAATCGATTGTCAAGTTACCACAATCGATTGTTAGCCAGTTCTTCCAAAAATCAATCCCAGATTTTACGCATAACAATCGATTATCTAAGATCAATAATCGATTACTGGCAATGTTCAAAAAATCATTTCCAGATTTTACATAAAACAATCGATTATAGGAAATTAATAATCGATTACTCAGCAACGTTCAAAAAATCCTTTCCATATTTTAATTAAAACAATCGATTATAGGAAATAAATAATCGATTACCTGACGGTATTTGAAAACATTTTGGCAACGGTCAGTTATACAATCGATTATATTAAGTTAACAATCGATTATATATCAGTCTTGAAAAATCAATTTAGACACTGCCTCTTGACAATCGATTGTTATAGGTTCACAATCGATTATTTAATAGCTTTGAAAAAGTCTGGAAGACACTGCCTCAACACAATCGATTGTCATAAGTTCACAATCGATTATTTTGTGACTTTGAAAAAGTCGAAGACACTGCCTCAACACAATCGATTGTCATAAGTTCACAATCGATTATTTTGTGACTTTGAAAAATCTGATGGACACTGTCTCTTCACAATCGATTGTCATTATCTTCACAATCGATTATTTTGAGCTTTGAAAAACTTTGATGGACACTGCCTCATCACAATCGATTGTCATAAGGTTCACAATCAATTATTTTGAGCTTTGAAAAACTTTGATGGACACAGCCTCATCACAATCGATTGTCATAAGGTTCACAATCGATTGTCATGCAGATTTGAAAAATCTGACGCTCACTGCATTAACACAATCGATTGTCATAAGTTCACAATCGATTGTCTAGCAGCTGACTTAAACATAATCGATTATCATAAGTACATAATCGATTATCTTAGTCCAGATTTTAGAGGCATGTTTAAAAATCATTTTGACTAAAGTAAATATGTATTATTTAAAATCATTTTGCTCTAAATTAAATATGCATGATTTGTTAAAAATATTTTTACGAGAGAAGCCAAGTCTTGAGTTTAAGTTGTCGGATCAAGATCACAATTAAATACCGACTCATATAAAACTTAATCTCGATCTTTGTCTTGTGCTTGAATCTCGTTATATATCAATTTTGCGCTTGTGCTTGGACCTCGTCATGTGTCAATTTGCGCATAGTTTGTCATTCATCAAAACCTACAAATATGAACACACGTTTAGTATAATGCCTTGAGAACGTGTTTCCAACATAGAGGTCTTTTGAGCTGAATTGAAACACACAACACCTCTCATTATTCTTATACATATTGATCATATTTGTGCATCATCTTAGAGCTTTTGTTGAGCCATTTGAGAGACAACTTTGAGTTGTTCATAGAGCTTATTTTGTATCTCTTTATCCACTCTTATTAGAGAGTTCTTGTTGTAAAAGAGAAAGGTGTTTGAGAAGACCATATCTTCTCATTGATTGTCGGGTTTGCTAAGTACCCTCAATCTTAGTGATTGAAGTCTTGTGGTGCGGTATCCACGAGCAAGTTGAAATCTTGTAGAGTGTACATCTACGAGCAAGTATAACGGTTTCTTAGGCACCCGTAAGATTAACGGAGTTAGTGGAATCTCGAGAGAGTCTCTCGGGGACTGGACTAACCACAAGTTATGGTGAACCTGGATAAATTCGGTGTGTTCTTTCCTTACTATTTTAATTACCGCATTTACTTTATTCCTGCAATTTTAATTCCGCAATATTTATCAATACTCTCGTGCCGCACTATTCACCCCCCCTAGTGACGGGCATAAATCCTAACACTTGCGGCATTCTGGCAACCCACTCCTACAACACTCGGTCGAAGAGCAAGCTAATTATGGCTAATCAAGACATTGATGCCAATGTCATAGACCCCTCGAAAAAGGTAGAGGAATTGGACGCTAATGCAATGAAAAAGGAAATGTACCAATTAAAACACCAGATAGCTGAGATGTATCAGAAATGGGTGATAGGGCATCCACCACCAACCTATCCTGCTAACCCGACCTTCATCCACCACTGGCCCAGACACATGACCATCCCGCCACTGATCCACCCCCAAGTTTCCCCATTTACCCGCAATACCAAGGTACAACCTCTCAAGCACCCCCAGCTCTACCAGCCAAAGCCGTTACATACCCTCCTCCACCAATTGATCCTACTTATGCGGCACCCCCTCCCCCACACTCCATAGATCATCAAGTGAGCCTTTGCTTCAAGCTCACAACAATCAATATTACCCACCAAAACCTGCTTACAAAGCCTATAAACCTTACTCTTATGCTCCCCGTTTTGAAATCCCGACGGAGGCTGAAAAACTAGTCAAAAATCCCGAGCAAGAGGAGGTGCTCAGGAAGGTCAGAAGCTTAGAACAATCATTCCGATATATGTGACGTTTAGGTGGCCAGGTGAGTGCGGCATTCAAATACCTTTGTTTGTTCCTAGTTATGCAATTGCCTCCAGGTTTTAGGAAACCCAACTTTGACTTATATAAAGGACATGGTGATTCGGTAGCACACTTGAGTGGTTTCTGTAGAAAAAAGAAAGGAGCAGGAGGAAAGAATGAATCGTTTGTCTCTACAAAATTGGAAAAGAAGTACAATGAGAGCTTTAGAGAATATAGATTCCATTGGAGGAACTGACAGTGAGGGTCAACTTGTTGATGAAGGAAAATGAAATGGTAGATTATTTGCTGCAAGTTTTAGAGCCTATGCATTTTGTCCATCTAGTGTCGGCAGTGGGTAAATCTTTCAATGAAATAGTAAAAACGGGGAGTATAGTCAAATAGGGACTCAAATCCAACAAGATCATGAGTTATTCTGCAATCAAGGCAACCACTCAGGCTATCCAAAGCGGAACCAGGGGAGCAATCGGGAAGAAGAAGAAGAAGAAGAAGAAGGAAGAAGTAGCGGCAATTGAGTCAGGAACTCGGTTTGGGCCTTCGGGGACATCACACTATAATCCACCCCGTCCTTACACCAAACCTACCCACACACTTTATATAGCCCACCACAACACTACTACCCACCTCATAACCCCTATTTTTCACAACCATGCATAAACATATCACCAACCTCCCACCCACGCACCATGGTGTGCACCATCCCCATAAAATAATTACCCAGCTCCACAAAATAACTACCCACCTCCAAGAGCCTAACAATAACTCCCGAGACCAGCCTTCCGGGCTAACCCAGCCTTGAAAAATTAAAGAATGTAAAAGAGGAAAACTTTCACCCCCTTGGGAGAGTCGTACACCAGCTTATTCCACAGGCTGAGACAACTGGATATGTTAAGGCCAATCGTAGAAAAATTTCCAAATCTGCCTTCGAAAAATCTGGATTACTCTATCAACTGTGAGTACTGCACTGGTGCCCCAGGGCATGATACCGAAAAGTGTTGGCATTTGAAGAACACTATCCAGGAGCTTATCGATTCACATCGAATTAAGGTGCAAGTTCCAGAAGCACCCAACATTAACCAACACCCATTGCCTGCTCATCATGAGACAAATATAATTGAGATAGTGGACAAAGAAGGATAGCCTAAAAAGCCCTCACAAACTGTAATAATGATCAAATACAGTGAAGTCAAGCCAAATGAAAATGCGAGTGGTGAGAAGTCATTGATCAAGATGAAGGAAATGGATACCAAACCTATTGTGGTGATTCATGGGGAGTTATCAAGCATGGTTGCATTGACACATGAAAAGGTAAAAGTGGTTGTGCACGAAGAAGCTAGGGAACCTGTCATAGTTGTGGAAGGCACTCGCTTAGAGCCTGTCATCGTAAAATCGATAACTCAGCCGTCAATCATCAACAGCAAAGCCATTACTTGGATATATGAACAAGCAATAGTGATGTACAAAGGGAATGAAGTTAGAGAATATGTTTGTGAAGCTCGGGGTTTGACCCAGTCAGGGAGATACTTCGCCCCTGAGGAGTTAAGGAAAAGCAGGATCCCTAAGGACAACCCAAATTTGGTAAATAACGTTGTATCAGAAGAAGAGGCAGAAGAATTCTTGAACAAAATAAAAATGCAGGACTACTCCATTATAGAGCAATTGAGGAAAACACCGGCTCAGATCTCCTTGCTCTCCTTGTTAATCCATTCAGATAAGCACCTCCGGGCGTTGATGAAAATCTTGAAAGAGGCCCATGTAGTGACAAGTTAACAGTGAATCACTTGGAGAAGATTGCAAATTCGAGGTCAATCGGGTCACTTTCTCTAACAATGACTTGCCCCTGGAGGGCATCGAGCATAATAGTGCTCTTTACTTGACTGTGAAGTGTGAAGATGTTATGGTCACCCGGGTTCTAGTTGATAATGGGTCCAGCGCGAATATTTGCCCGCTCTCAACATTGAACAAGCTGAAGGTGGACGATGAAAGGATCCAAAAGAATAACATTTGCGTTTGAGGGCTCGATGGCGGGGGCAAAAACTCAGTAGGGGATATAGTGCTGGAGCTGACAATAGGTCCCATTGAGTTCACCATGGAGTTTCAAGTGTTGGATATGGTCATGTTTTTTAATTTTTTGCTAGGGAGGCCCTGGATTCATGTCGTTAAGGTAGTGTCGTCTATCTTGCACCAAATGGTCAAATTTGAATGGGAGAGACAGGAGATTGTGGTGCACGGTGAGGATAATCAGGGCATTTCAGGTGATGTTGTCGTACCTTTCATCGAAGCTGAGGACAGCAAGGGCCCCTAGGTCTATCAAGTTTTCGAGGTGAGGTAGTTCCAACTCCAAAGATAGCAGCCGCGTAGGTCATGGTGGCTTTGGAGATGTTAAAGAATGGTTTCATGCCCCCCAAGGTATTGGGTGCTTCTCTGCAAGGCATCGTACAACTAGTGTCTCTTTCTAAAAACTTGGACATTTTCAGTTTAGGGTTCAAGCCTACAGATGCAAACATAAGGCAAGCCAGAAAATTAAAACAGGGGGCATTGGTTCTCTCAAAGCCCATCTTGCTGTTGTACAGGTCATTTGTCAAGCCTAGTGCCAAAAAGTGCCCAATGCCAATGGTTTCCTGTCTGCTGATTGATGCTGATGGAGATTTGAATAAGGGGCTCGAGAGATTTTTCAATGAGGTACACATGGTGGAGGCCTTGGAAGGGTCAATCAATGTAGATGTGCAGTTAATGGGGCCTTTTGCGAGAGTCAAAACTGGGAAGCCACTCTTTTTCCCACCCGGAGGGAATCTTGGCAGTCCCCTTTGATTTTTCTTTTTAGTTTAGTCTGGATTATCTCCAGGGTGGTTAATTCAAAGTTATACTCCGCCCATTTGGATGTGTAAAATCTGTTATCTTTCCAAAAGATCAATGAAATGCAATTTCTTTTTCATTAGTACTAATAAATTTATTTTTCTTTCTGTACTTTCCTTTTGTTTCTTGTACAATTATTTTTATGCTGGTTCCAATGATATGACATGCGTAAGGACTCTTCGGCCCAGTATTCAAAGCCGATTTAATTTATAAATGATAATCCAAGAGATAGAATGTGAGGATGAGCCAGAATATGATGAGGAAAATGCCTTTGAGGAAATAGTAAAGAGCTAAGCCACTTTGAGAAAAACTCCAAGCCAAACCTGAGTGACATAGAAGCGGTTAACTTAGGGGATTAGGATAATGTTCGTGAAACTAAAAAAAGTGTCCATCTTGAACCACAGCTTAGGGTAGAAATAATTGAAGCGCTGCTAAAATACAAAGATGTTTTTGCATGGTCTTACGACGATATGCCAGGGTTGAGCAGTGACTTAGTGGTTCACAAATTACCCACTGAACCGGCATGCCCTCTCGTCAAACAAAAGTTGAGCAAGTTTAAAACTGATGTGAGCGTAAAGATCAAAGAGGAAGTGACCAAGCAGTTTGAGGCAAAAGTCATCCGAGTCACGCGATATTCCACCTGGTTAGCCAATGTCGTACCCGTGCCAAAGAAGGATGGTAAAACTAGGGTGTGTGTCGATTATCGTGACCTCAACAAAGGAAGTCCAAAGGACAACTTCCCACTGCCAAACATCCACATACTGATTGAAAATTGTGCAAAACATGATATTGGGTCGTTCGTGGATTGTTATGCAGGTTATCACCAGATCTTTATGGATGAGGAGGATGCAGAGAAAACAGCACTCATCTCACCGTGGGGAACATATTGCTACAGGGTCATGCTATTTGGTCTGAAGAACGCTGGGGCAACATATATGAGGGCAATGACAACCATCTTCCATGATATGATACATAAGGAGATTGAGGTCTATGTGGATGATGTAATTGTGAAATCCGGGAAGCAATCCAACCATGTCAGAGATCTGAGGAAATTTTTTCAGAGGCTTCGCAGGTATAATCTCAAACTCAATCCTGTAAAATGTGCATTCGAGATTCCCTCAAGGAAGTTGCTAGGTTGATAGCCAGCCGCCGTGGCATTGAACTAGATCCATCAAAGATCAAAGCCATACAAGAATTGTCACCTCCGAGGAACAAAGCAGAGGTGATGAGTTTGCTGGGGAGACTAAATTACATCAGTCGATTCATTGATCACCTCACGACAACCTGCGAGCCCATCTTTAAGTTGTTGAAAAAGGATGTTGCGGTTAATTGGACGGGAGAGTGCCAGGAGGTTTTTGATAAAATAAAAGAATACTTGTCAAACCTACTAGTGTTGGTCCCACTAGAACTAGTAAGGCCTTTGATTCTATATCTAACAGTCTTGGACAACTCATTCGGATGTGTGCTAGGTCAGTATGATTTCACCGGGAGAAAAGACCAGGCCATATACTACCTCAACAAGAAGTTTACGGCCTATATGGTTAAGTATACTCATCCTGAAAGGACGTGTTGTGCCCTGACTTGAGTAGCCTAGAAGTTGAAACATTACTTGTCATCGTATACTACTTACCTCATCTCACGTCTGGACCTGTTGAAAACATTTATTAGAAGGCCACGCCCACGGGGAGGCTTGTAAAAGGGAAAATCTTGCTCACCAAGTTTGACACTGTCTACATGACTAGGACTCCAATTAAAGCAAAGGCATTGGCTGGCCGTTTGGCCGAGAATCCGGTAAACAAAGAATATGAACCTTTAAAGACATACTTCCCGGACGAGAAAGTAATGCATATTTATGAAAAGGAACAGGGCGAGAAGCCGGGATGGAAATTATTTTTTGATGGGGCTGCCAACATGAAAGGCATCGGGATATGAGCAATACTCATTTCTGAAACGGGGCACCATTACCCAGTCACAGCTCCGCTATGCACCAACGATATGGCAGAATATGAGGCGTGTATTTTGGGTTTAAGGTTAGCGGCAGACATGGGTGTTCAATAAGTCTTAGTCTTGGGAGACTCAGACCTTCTGGTACACCAAATTCAAGGGGAGTGGGAAACAAGAGATTTAAAGCTCATACCATACTAGCAATGCTTGCATGATATTTGTCAACAATTTCGATCAGAGAGTTCCAGCATATCCCAAGTAATCATAACGCAGTTGTTGATGCCTTGGATACTTTGCCGTCAATGTTACATCATCCAGCTAAGGATTACGTTGGCCCAATACATATCCAGGTTCATGATCAATATGCTTACTGTAATATGGTGGAAGAAAAGCTTGATGATGAACCTTGGTTCCACGACATCAAAGAATATATCAGGATAGAGGTGTACCCAGTACAGGCCACAAGTGACCAAAAGAGGACAATTCGTCCTCTATCAAGCGGGTTTTTCTTCAGTGGAGGGATATTATACAAAAGGATACCAGATCTTTGGCTGTTGAGATGTGTAGATGTTGGGCAGGCTACAGCCATCATGAATGAGGTACATTCTGGAGTCTGTGGGCCGCACATGAGCAAATTTGTCTTGACAAAGAAGATTCTCTGTGCAGGGTATTATTGGCACACCATGGAGCGAGATTGTATTAGGTTTGTGCGCAAATGACACCAATGTTAGGTGCATAGAGACTTGATTCACTCCCCCGCCATCTGAATTGAATATAATGTCTGTACCATGGCCCTTCATTGCTTGGGGCATGGATGTCATCAGGCCCATCAAACCAGCAGCTTCCAACGGACACAGTTCATCATGGCTGCTATTGATTATTTTACCAAGTGGGTTTAAGCTAAAACCTTCAAGGCTGTGACCAAGAAAGCCGTGGTCCACTCTGTACATGCAAATATCATTTGTCAGTTTGGAATCTCGAAGACCCTCATCACTAATAATGGAGCAAATATTAATAGTCATTTGATGAAAGAGGTATGTCGACAGTTCAAGATTATACATCGCAATTCCACCCCATACCGCCCCAAGGCGAATGGAGCAGTCGAGACAGCCAATAAGAACATAAAAAAGATACTTCGAGAAATGGTGGAAGGGTCCACGCAATGGCATGAGAAGCTACCCTTTGCATTGCTAGGCTACCGCACCACTTTTTGCACTTCGGTAGGGGCAACTCCATATTTGTTAGTGTACGGCAGAGAAGCAGTTATCCCGGCCGAAGTTGGAGTCCCATCGCTTCAGATTGTCGCCGAAGCAGAAATTGATGATGAAGAATGGGTCAAAACTTGTCTGGAGCAATTGAGTCTGATTGATGAGAAAACATTGGCAGCAGTATGTCACGCCAGTTGTATCAATAGAGAATGGCCAGAGCATATAACAAGAAAGTGCGTCCAAGAAGGTATGAAGTGGGCCAGCTAGTATTTAAACGCGTCCTCCCTCACCAGGCAGAAGTAAAGGGCAAGTTTGCCGAAAATTGGCAAGGACTGTTTGTCCTGTCAAGAGTGTTGTCCAATGGGGAATTTTATCAAACAGATATGGACATTAAGTGCATGGAAATGGCCATTGATTCAGATGCAGTTAAGAGATACTATGTATGACTTCTTTTTGTTTATATCATTGTCTATGCTTGGCATATTTGTTTATACTTGGCATGTTCTAGAGATTGAAATGACGAAGGCATTTTATTCGGGTATCTAAACACTTTACCCTTTGCCAACCCTTTTGAGCTTTTATTACTTTCTTTTCATGCCCCTCTTTCAGAATTAGTAACAAAGGTCAGAAACACAAGTGTGAGAAGTCCGTGAAAGGAAAGAATGAAAAGAAAGGAAAGGTAAAAGGAAAAAAGGAAAAAGAAAAAGAGAAAAAGAAGAAAAAAACAACAAAAACCAAACAAAGAAAGGAAAAGAAGAAAAAGAAAGGAAAAATGAAAAGAGAGAAGAAGAAAAGAAAAGAAAAGAAAGAGAAAAAGAAAAAGGAAAATAGACAAAAAACAACAAAAATAAGGAATCGGTAGGAACTACGTTTGACCTGATTCCTTTTTAAAGGATATGTAGGCAGCCTCACGGCTCGGTCATATTCAAATAAAGGCCAAAGGCCCCAAGCAAGAAACTGGGCCAGAAGTTGTGGTTGTTGTAATAAATTGGATTCCGAAAGTTGTAACTCTTGAACCCATAGGAATAATTTTTTGCCTTTATACCCCTTTCTTTCTAACCTTATACAAAAGCCTTTATTACGGTCCAAAGAAAGACCGTCTAATCAGTCTCTAAGAAATGTCGAATCAAGCAAGAAGAGGTGATTCTACCCCCAGGGAAAAACTCTGATTTAAGCTGGAAAATAATAAAATGAGAGAGTCTTATTGGTGAAAACTCTCACGGGCACCGTAAGGCGACAAGAATTGAGGGAAACGAAAATGAGAGTCCTATAAGTGAAAACCCTCACGGGAACCGTAAGGCAAAGGCAAGGCAAGAAGCAAACAACTGGAAAAAGGGATGGTAGGGGAAATCCGTTCAGAACACCGCAAGTCAAGAAAAGTTAGGGTTTGGTTAAAGAAATTGGATTAAAAAGGGTCAAAACAACAAAGCATGGCAACCGAAGGCCAATCATCTGGACAGACTAGGTCGACTAAGCTGAAGTGCATGTCATGATCATGAAAAACCCCGATATTCCTTCACAGATAAGTTTCTTTTTTTCTCATCTCGATAGTCGCCAAATTTGGAATTCTTTTATTCTAAAACAATGCAGAGTCGTTGAATTTCATTTTCTTTCGCGTCTCCAAAGCCATTTTATTTAAGCAAGCAGGAGAGAAATTTCAAAGCTTAATACCAGTTCCCCAATGGCAAAGACATGCCGGTCAAAAACATAACAAAGGCAGCAAAAGTTGAAACAACAAAGGGAAGGATCCACGAAAGTTTCGTTAGTAAACGGACTCGGTAATCTCAGGGAGGATGCAAGTATTTTTGCAAAAGGATCAGAAGTGCAAAACAAAGATGGGGAATAGAGTAAATCCATAAGGTTCACTAGTTAAGAGCTGTCAGGACCCTCCTGAATAATAGGATTTAGGTTTTAGATTATAGAAATAGTTGATAATGGGATTTGATTAACATTCATAGATGAATCCAGCACCAAACTGGGGCGGAAAAATTTTCTTTGTTTTGTTTGTTTTGTTGTGATCAAGTTTAAAGACAGCAGTATCAGAGAATACATTTCAAGTTTCAAGTTCTGGTAATCAGGTGTCCACCTGGAGAACAAGGGAATAATTTTCAAATTTTAAGTATTGGTACTCAGGCGCCCACATTTTCAAGTTTAAAGTTTTAGTAATCAGGCGCCCACCTGGAGAACAAGGGAATATACCAGAATATCATCAATAAAAATAATAACAAACGAGTCAAGATATGGCTTGAACACACTGTACATCAAATGCATAAAAGCCGTTGGGGCATTAGTCAGCCCAAAGGACATAACAAGGAACTCGTAATGACCATACCGAGTTTTAAAGGCAGTCTTCGAGATGTCAGGCTCCCGAATCCTAAACTGATGGTAACCTGAGCGCAAGTCAATCTTAGAAAACACATGTGCGCCCTAAATTTGGTCAAACAGATCATCAATACGAGGCAAAGGATGACGGTTCTTCACTGTGACCTTGTTCAAATGGAGATAATCAACACACATACGCATAGAACCATTCTTCTTCTTCACAAACAACACAGGAGCACCCTCACGGTGAAACACTGGGTCGAATAAAACCCTTATCAAGAAATTCATGCAACTGATCCTTCAATTCCTTCTCTCATGAGGGGCCATACGATACGGAGGAATGGAAATGGGATGAGTTCCCGGCAACAGGTCAATGCCAAAATCAATGTCTCTATTGGCCGGCATGCCCGAAAGATCAGCAGGAAACATATCAGGATAATCCCCTACCACCGGAACTAAATCAACAGAAGGGATGTCAGCACTAACATCTCTCACATAAGCTAAATACGCGACACACCCCTTCTTAACCATACGCTGAGCCTTAAGAAAAGAAACAACTCTACAGGGAGTGTGATCTAAAGTACGACTCCACTCAATATGCGGAACACCTGGCATAGCCAGCGTCACGGTCTTGGCGTGACAATCAAGAATAGCAAAATGGCGCGACAACCAGTCCATGCCTAAAATAATGTCAAATCCAACCATACCGAGTAACAATAAATCCATTTTGGTCTTAAAACCACGAATAGCAACCAAAAAGGACTGTTAAACACGGTCCACAACAAGAGAATTCCCCACAGGAGTAGAAACATAAACGGGGGTACTCAAAGAATCCCGAGGCACACCCAAATGCGAGCAAAGTAACAAAACGCATAAGAATAAGTAGAGCCCAAAACAAGCAGGAAGGGCATAATATCTAGCCTGGCCTCACCCTCGAGGGCGACCTCTACCTCCTCGGCCTCCACCTCTAGCTGGCTGAGTAGGTGGGGCAGCAACTGGAGCTATAACCATAGCTTGGGAGCTCTGCGGGGGCACGTTCTAGCTGAGCGGTCTGTGAAATTGCACCCCTAGAAAGTCTGGGTCAATCCCTAACCATATGTGTATCACCATACTCGAAACAAGCTCTGGGAGGGCGTGGTGGTTGTGACTGACTAGGGCTATTTCTGCTGTACTTACCT
The DNA here is from genome assembly GCA_034376525.1 of Nicotiana benthamiana. NCBI lineage: Eukaryota > Viridiplantae > Streptophyta > Magnoliopsida > Solanales > Solanaceae > Nicotiana > Nicotiana benthamiana. The sequence goes on along the minus strand of CM067340.1, from coordinate 28,104,536 downwards.
ATAGAAACACCCACGCAGGAGGCGCGCTAGAAACTGGAGTGCATAGTAAGGCTCCTGAGATATAGGCGGAGCTGGAACGCCGTTGGCTGCTAGAAGAGCTTAAAGAATGGGGCGACCCACAAAACCCCTACCATGTCGACCTATTGCTGGGGTACGGGCACCAGATTAGTGGCCCGACTCTCGAGACCTCTTGGCCTCTCTCTCCACTCGCTCCTTGGCGAGCATACTCTTGATCCTCTTAGCAATGCTCACTTCCTGCTAATAAGGAATGTCCATCTCCAACTCTCGAGCCATGCTAGATCTGATGGGTGGGATAAGACCCTCGATGAACCTACGAACTCTCTCGGAGACTGTAGCCACCAAGGCCGGTGCTTGTCTGGCCAATCTGGTATAACGGATAGCATACTCCAAAACGGTCATAGCACCCTGGCGCAAATGCTCAAACTCTATGCGCCATGCGTCCCTTAGACTCTGGAGACAAACTCTCTCATAATTATATCCGAGAACTGGGACCAAGTCAGTAAAGTAGCCTTGACTGGACTTTTTATCTCATAGGTGTGCCACCAATCATAGGCGGCTCTCTGAAGATGAAAGGCAGTAAAGGAAATCCTGCTAGACTCTACTATGCCCATAGTACGAAGAATACGGTGGCACTCCTCTAGAAATCCCAAGGCATAATATGTCGCTAATCAACTGAAAATTAGAGGATCATACTTCTTGAACCTCTCCAATCTCCATTACTCATCCTCAGAAGCAGTTGCCCCTTCCACGGGCTAAACTGGCACTGCATGCGGAATAGGAACGATCTCTGGAGCCTGCTCGACCTGCACTCACTGCTCAGGAGTGCGGACGGTGGGAGTTTGTGCTCCTCGCTGGGCCTGGGATGTGGCTGCAGCAAGGGGAGGCAACCCTGCCTAAGCCAAGGTGATGTACATAGACATGAACTATGCCAACGTCTCGTAAAAGGCTAGAATAGTAGTGGCAGTAGTAGGCGTGCCAGGTGCCTGGGCTCCGGCTGGATCTGCTGGTGGTGCCTCGGTGGTAGCTGGCACAGGTGTAATGGCTGCACCACGTGCGCGTCCTCTACATCTGCCCCGACCCCAGCCTCTACCGGCTGCAATAAGGGGCGCGGGTGCTTGATCATCCCGAGTAGTGCATTTCCTCACCATCTATGAGAGAATAGAAGACAGAAGTTTAGATCCGATGTCAAAAATATTGCACGACAAGGAAATAATGAAGTGAATATCTTTCCTAAACAGTTACATAGCCTCTCATAGATAAGTACAGACGTCTCTGTACCGATCAGCGAGAATCTAATAAACCGTCCTGTGTTTCGTGACTCCAATGAACCTAGAATTCTGATACCAACTTGTCACGACCCCAGTTCGCCCTCTAAGAACATATCGTGATGGCACCTAGTTTCTACAACTAGGTAAGCCTAACATTGCAGAAAACAACATAGCTTCCAGAATAATTAATTAAAAACTGAAAAACTAAAAGATTTTGTATACAAAGGCCGTTTTGCTTGTACAACTCAAAATGCGAAAGTCTACAATATCATCCCAAAACCCAGAAACTCACGGGCAACACAGGCTAATAGAAACGTAATATACTGCATTAACTACAGAATCTCTAAGCAACAGAAAGAAGGGGAAAGCTATCTACAAAATGCTGGAATAAGATGGAGACTCCTAATCTGCGTACGCGGGAGATGTACCTCGAAGTCTCTGCTAGATGGCTCTGCCTCGGGAATAGTGCGCCTGAGAAGAAGTACCTAGGTTTGCACATGAAAAACATGCACAGAAGGTGGCATGAGTACACCACAACGGTACTCAGTAAGTGCCAAGCCTAACCTCGATCGGGAGTGACGAGGAAGGTCATGGCCCTACTGAGGTTAAACAATATAATAAGAATGTACATCATGAAATAAGATGGAAATAATGTGAACTGTTAGTGAAGTAATATAGAATTTACGAGGTAGCAACATATAAGCGATGAACAGAGTAAACACAGAAATGTACAGCTCAATACCAAAATACCAAATAAGGATCTCCCAGGATACTGTCATGTAGTCCATTCCATCAACTTTCAGAGGAACTCCAGGAATATCATTCTGTAGTCCATCATATGAGTATATCCGACGAATCTCCGGAGATACCGTCCCGTAGTCAAAGTAAAGGTATAGGGAGATCTACCAGGAATCTAACCCGTAGTCCCAAAATAAATATACAGGGGGATCTACCGGGAATCGAATCTGTAGTCCCAAAGTAAACATGCAGGGGGATCCACCGGGAATATAACCCGTAGTCCCAAAATAAATACGCAATGACAACAAGAAGATATTCAGAAAGGAAGAGCAAAAAGACAAGCAACGGGTAGTACTAGCCTAACATGCTTCACATAATACAATCAAGGCAACTTAAGCAAGTAGGCAAGTTAAATCAACTAAAAATATTTTTCTAATCTAACACAGGTTATAATTTCAAGTAAAATAAAGAAAATATGAAAGAAACTCAGTCTCAATATCTTAAGAAAAAATCGGATTTTCAACGATTAGCTCAAGTACGCGCTCGTCACCTCGCGTAAAAGGCACTCAATTACCAAATAACATATCCTAAGGGAAAAGATCCCCCACATAAGGTTAGACAAGGCACTTACCTCGAATCGGCTCCAACTCAACTCGAAATCACACTTTTGCCACGAGTATCTGACTCCAAATGGCCAAAATCTATTCAATTAATTACATATCGTAAATAACATCTCAAGTAATTGATTCTACTATTTAATTGAAAGATAAAACGTGAAATTACGTAAAATAACGAAAATGCCCCTCAGACCAACATCTCGAAATTTGATAAATTTTACATTTCTAGAACCCCCGTACTCTCACGAGTCTAAAAATCTCCCAAATCGGATAACAAAAGCCCGCTCAGAACTCATAATTTCAGCTTAAGAAGTTTCTTCCAATTTTCCCTAATTTTGGTCCTCAAATTCGAATATAAAAGATGGATTTAACAACATATTGATGGAGTATAACTAAAAATGACTAAGAAAACGTTACCTAATGATCTTCTCGTCAAAAAGCTCTCAAAATCGCCCTCTCCCGAGCTTAATTTGATTTTTCTCTTTTGAAACTAAACCCTCGATTTTACTATTTCAGAATAGTGATTTCCGCTTCTGCGGTTAAGGGAACGCTTCTGCGGTCTCGCTTATGCGAAACATAAGTCACTTCTGCGACTTCCACTAAGGATCCAAGATTTCGCTTCTGCGGAATCCCTTTCGCTTCTGCAGAAGCTGATGGATATGCCCAAACTCGCTTCTGCAATGCCAAGGACGCTTCTGCGGCTCCGCACCTGCGTAACTGAAACCGCAGGTGCGGTTATGACAGGTACCAGTAACCTTCAGCAACTCTTCGACTTCGAAAACCTCCCGTCAACCATTCGAATTCATCTCGGGTACCCAGGGACCTCAACCAAAAGCACCAATAACACCTAATACCCTATTCAAACTTGTACCAATCCATAAAATACCTTACAAAATACCGGAAACTTGAATTAATCAATGATTTGAGCCTATCAACTTCAAATGCCATCAAAACACGCTTTTGATAAAAAAAAAACCTAACCAAGACACTTCTGAATGACCTGAAATTTTACACACACAACCCAAATGGCATGACGAAGTTACTGCAACTTCCGAAATTCCATTCCAACCCTCGGATCAAAAACTTACTATCGGGCCGGAAACTTAAAAAATTCATACTTCGGCATTTCAAGCCTTAATGAGCTACAAACTTCCAAAATAAATTCCGAACACGCTCCCAACCCAAAAATCACCTAATGGAGCTAACGATACCATTGATTCTCATTCCAAGGTCATCTTCACACTGTCCTGACTACGAACCACTTTCCAACACTTAAGCTCTCATTTAGGGACTAAGTGTCCCAAAACTCTCCGAAACCCAACACCAAACGTCCCAGCAAACTAAAATAACAGAAATAAACTTAGGGGAAGCGGTTAATGGGGGATCGGGGTGTGAATTCTAAAAACGACCGACCAGGTCGTCACATAGTAGATACTTAAACTACCGAGATTCTATGATAAAAGACTTTATATTTTACTATCGAAAAAGGCTCTATGTTTTACTACGCTAAAAGACTATATATTTTACTACGCTATAAGGCTTTATATTTTACTACGCTATAAGGGCACTATTCTTTAAGCAATAACAATCTAAACTAAATAAAAATAACAAACATATTTTAGTAACATAACATTCACGAAATTACATATAAAATAGTAAAAGAAATTTATGAACATTTTTATTAACAAGAAAAATTATTTCTCAACTTTTAACTATTTTTTTTAACACTAATAATTTAATTAGGATAAAAATAACATACAAATTTAATCGCAAACAAAATACAAAGAAATGTGAAAATACGTATGCATTATTATACGAGTTTCGACATCGGAATAACTCGATTTATATTTTTAGAGAAGTCGAGAAATTAAAATTTTGAGCCCCAAAACGAGGAAACCACAACAATTGAAGGTTTGGGTTGTATGTGGGACCTACAATCTTCACTTTTTGTGTGACAGGTGGAGTCGACTCGACTTATTTTTTTAGAAAGGTGGGGGGAGGGGGATGTTGGAATATTTTAATAGAGAGGGAGGATGAACTGGTGTTCTGCCGTGGAGAAGAAGGGGGGGTTTAAATTTAATATGTAAAACATAGTGTAATAACATGCGTTATTATACTACGCTTTACTTTAACGACTAAAATTTCATTAAAGTAAAACGCAGTATAATACCGCATTTTAAATAAAAAAAAGTAACTTTTTTATAATGTGAAAACGTGTTATGAGTCCAATATATAGGCGTTTAGGTTTCAGACACTGAGCCCGTTTGGATGGGCTTGTTTTAAGTGACTTTTAAGTCAAAATAGCTTTTAAGCCATAAGTTAAAAATTCTAGCTTTTGGCTTATTTTTGTCATTTTAGCTTAAAAACAAGTGCTTATCAGTACTTTTTTATTTTATCCAAATACTACAAAATAACTTAAAAGCTATTTTTATTTAAAAACACGTAAAACAAACCAATCCAAACGGGCTCACTATCTTGACTAGCCCACACCTCAACAAGATACAAAAAAAGAACTGAGATTTAGTCATCATAAAAGATATGTAATCATACTTGTCTCCTTTAGGGAAAATATCTTAAACCACCTCTAAATTTGGTTCAGATTATTAGTATCCTCCTCGAACTATGCTCGGTCTTAATTATCCCTCCCCCCTCAACTTGACCTTTTGAGAGCCATTATCCTCCTAGACGCTGATATGGCAAAAAGTATAGGTGTACTCACTTGCCATGTGGATTTTTCTGTATATGTGCCATTTCTTGGATAGAACTACACTATTAGGTTAAATATTTTTATTTGGCTAAAAACAATAATATTTTAGCTAATTGTTTTTAAAAATTTATCGTGAAAATAGAGATTTATACAATTTAAATAAATAGTCAAGTCATCTAAAAATTATAAAAAAAAATATATAGTTTGAAGTTAATTGTTTTGGCTATAACTTCTTATATAGCTTTAAATTAAGGTGCTCTAAAAATATTCTTTTTACAGATTTTATCTAAAAAAAAAAAGTAAAAATACACAGTTGAAATAAATAGTCATTGCTTCAAAAGAAGAAATAAAAAGAGTGTACAATTGCAAGAAATAAAACGAATCACTTGCATTATACTGCAATTGTACACTCTTTTTATTTCTTCTTTTGATGCAATGACTATTTATTTCAACTGTGTATTTTTACTTTTTTGGTAAAATCCGTAAAAGAAAATATTTTTAGAGCACCGTAATTATAAGCTATATAAAAAACTATAGCCAATTAATTTCAAACTATATATTTTTATAACTTTTTAAATGACTTAACTATTTATATCAATTGTATAAATTTTTATTTTCAGGTTAAATTCAAAAAAGATTTAATTAGAGCTTTATTATTTTTGATAAAATAACAATATTTAGTCTAAATAATGTAGCTTTATCCAACATCAATAATTAGAACTTTACAATATCACTTAAATACAAACTCATGAATTCTCTCTCATCAGTTCCTCTGTCGATAGTAGTTCCTCGTGTTGAATTTGACGATTTTTAGGACATCAAACATCTTTTTGAGGGTTTTACCTAATTCATCAAATTCAAAGATAATATATCATCTTCAAGAAGATGCACCATTGCCAACAATGGACAAAAACGCCTTCTGCACATTCTTTTTCACTGGGTAATTGACTCGAAAACGCTTCGAATTTCCACTTCCACTGCCAAAACAAAGCATTGAAGTTGGTGAAGTAGGAAACTACAGCTTTTTATGATCATACTCCTCAATTTCTAATCTCGAACAGTAGTTCCTTGTGCTGGAATTATAAACAATGATTGAAATTGAAGACATCGTAAACGACGACGAACTAGATGATGAAACAGTATTTGTGCTACAAAAGATGTTTGGTTGGGGTGAAACTCTACGAGACAACATTAGGATTGTTCTTGTACAAAGATGATGGAGTTTGGGGCAGAGCAACTTGAAGATTCTATTACTTTTAATTTAAATGTATTTAAGTATCTCGATGTATTTTCATGTATTTCATTGTATTCTTTATCTTTTTTTCCTTGTATCTCATTGTATTCCATGTGTTTCATTATATTCATTGTCTCGTTATATTCCATGAATGTATTGAATAATTTTTTTTAATTAATATAATTTATGTATTCAGATATGTGTGTGTGTGTGTGTATATATATATATATATATATATATATATATATATATATATATATATATATATATATTCAAATGTGTCTGCAATATGTATTCATATATTTTTTCACTATAGTTGACATGCTATACTTCATGTATTCAATGTATTTTTATGTATTTAACTATATTCATTGTAGTTATATAATCTCTGAAGTTTGCTATATTTTTTAGAAATTTTTCAGTTGAAAATTTTTTTTATAACTGAAAATACAAAATTTGTGTTATAATTGAATTTGTTGAGTTATATTAGTAGTCTATTATGTTAATTGCTTCACTTTCCGTTTAAAAACAATTGTAATCCTCTATTTCACGCTGTGAATACAGTCGAATACAAAAATCTGTCTAGCTATAATCCTCTGTTTTACGTCTAGAATGCTACTATATTCATGAATACAGTAGCTTAAATACATCAAATACACTCTAAAAACGAAGTAGTATAGTAAATGGTAGATACAACTAGCTAATAACCACTAAAACATAGTGGTTTCTGAAAGTTTCTCTTTTTGAAATTTTTACCTCCTATAACTAAAGTTGATACCTTGTTTAATTTAAGTAAATAGCTTTTTAAGTCGAATACAAAAATCTACCTACCTGAAATCTCATGTTTCACACCTAGAAATATTACTGTATTCATGAATATAGTAGCTTAAATACATAGAATAAACTCTAAAAATTCTAAAAACATAAATATAAGAAGTAATATAGTAAATGGTAGCTATAATTAGCTAATAACCACTAAAACATAGTGATTTTCAGAAGTTTCTCTTTATTTTATATTTGATTAAAATAAAATTGAGGTATAACTAATTCCGAGATTAATTATCTCGGAATTACAAAGTTATTTTTATTCCTATGCAAGTGTGGGATAACACTCCATAATAATTAATTCTGAGATAATTTTTTTCCCACGCTAGAATAATTAATGCCACGGGTACATTTTAACTCCAATCATCTTTAGCGATACCTCCTACTATATCTGACAAATACTGTTAGGAACAAACTTTTCGAGTATCATTAACAAAAGTTACTGTTTCCTCTGTTTTAATTTATTGTGTTGTAGTTTAGTTGATCGTAAGATTTTTGCAGTATAAAAATAAGAGTAAAACAGAATATCTAAAGTTAAATTGTTTGCAAATACAAAAAGGTGTGAATCATTTTGGAACCTTTTGGAATGGACTAATTATAAGAAAATAGTATATCATAAAATGAAACGACGAAAAGTTCTTTGATTAAGAATTGGTTTTGAGTATATTGGAGGAATTTCTACCATTAAGTATATCGATCATGTCCATTGACATAGCGAAGCAAGATAGAAACTCAAAGGCAGGAGAAGTAGATTCACTATTCTTTATTTAGTAACATCATACTTATTTTGAAGCCACTAATTTATCTCCTAATTTCTCCTCTAACTATTCTGTGAGACACAGTTACAAGAGGATAGGGAAAGATATGGTAGTGTTTTCATGGGACCTAAGAAGAGTGAATTAGGGTGAAAAGATTTTTGCACGAATGATTTGACAAATTCGCTTGTCAATTTGAACTCTTATTAGGAAGTATATGATGTTTTCTATATAATTATGACGAGAATTTGTTATATAGGAAGAAGGGAGCCTTCGCATAGTAGTAAAGTTGTTGTCATGCGACCAGGAAGTTACGGGTTCGAGCTGTGGAAACAACCTCTTGCAAAAATACAAGGTAAGACTACATACAATAAATCCTTATAGTACGGCCCTTCCCTAGACCTTGTGCATAGCAAAAATTTAGTACACCGAATTACCTTTTCCTATACAAATTGACCATCATATTATATGGTCTTATTCCTATGTAATATGAGCTTCCTATACAAATTCTAGTACAGATGATGCATCCTAGGGCATAAGAGCTTCCTATATAATATGATGTATGATCATTCTCATTAGTATTACAAGTTTTTCCTTTAGATGCATTGGGTTTATCTCTACGTCTTCTCTCTTACCATAATGATGAGAGTAGCGAAACAAAAACAAGATTCGGCATGTTCTGTCACTACATATGCTTATGAAACTGTGATATAAGCATCTAAAATAGGAAATTTTAGTTAGCATCATTGCGGATAAATGGATAGTTAATAAGTCCACATATCTCAAATAGTTGACTCAGATGCTTTATTAGACTGTTCAATTTAAACTTGATAGCTCGAAAACGACTTCTGCACGCATGAGAGCTTTTCCCAGAGAGATAAACTGGTGATGAATCCTACTCTATATAGGCAAAGAATAAAATGTTAAAGATTTAGCTCCAAAATACAAAAGTAGTGAAGATTTCTGGGGAGTTAATGTTACATTGTCCATCTACATCCATTGTACTACGACGACATGCACCGCACAACAATCATCCATCTACAATGCAAGAATGAAAGAAATTCTTATGGCAGGCAAAAGGATTAAATAAGTTACCCATAAAACATGTATCAGAAGTTGGTAAAAAGGGAGAGAACGAAGGCCTTAACATGATTCAAAATACTTTGTTCCACAAGTCCTATTGAAGTCAAAGAGTACATAGTAACAAAATTGGCAACAGTTATCAAAATCTTGAAGCCGAAAGGAAGCCGATATCATGTAATCACAGCCCTAAACAAGGAAAAGCCATCGTCAAACTACTATATTGAAAAATGTTTAAAACTATCCTGAATTATGATGCAAATAAGTTCTTAGAGGATAATTCCTGACTTAAAAGGTGAGGTGTACATGCACAATGAGCTTTAGAGGAATTCAACAAGCAAATACTTAACATATACTTCAAAAAAAGTTAAATCTCACTGAAAGGGAAAACAATCCCGCTCTAACAAATGAGAAGATTAGGATGAAAATCAAATGTCAGTCACGGAAGAAACCAAATATTCCTTCCTTCAGAGCTCATACAGTACTCTAGTTTTCATACATACTCTTAGACTGCATGGACATAATACTTCGGTTGAACCCTCCAACATCATAAATCATCATTGCAATCTGATTGAATACCAAGTATTAGAATATACCTAAACATTATTAAATTTGAAGAACTACAATGAGAAACGCAAAATTATATGTTAATCTGATTCAGTTATCTCAGCGTCTATTTAAGTTACTAACTGATAGGCAATCAATGACAGCCACATGATTCACAAACATGCAACAAACAGTACCTGCTGATCAACCTAATATCAAATAAAAACTGCAAATCACCACAAACACATCATCAAAAACCTCCACACCTTTTGAAGATGTAAATTTTGGTTAAGAACTACTGTGTGTTCCATGTTACAGGAAAGCGTAAAAGTCATTGATGGAGAAGTTCTTTGCATTTCAGCAGGTTGAAAGATTACCTAATGAAGACAGACTCCAACTATCAGCAAAAGCTGAAATCTTAAGTTAATTTGCCCTATTTGGATGGTTATTACTATCACACAAACTAGGACTTTATCTAGTACTAGAACTTTTTATTACAAATTTATAACTTTGGTGGACCGAATATCCAAAAGAGAACAGGAGTAGAGTCTCGGACAATACCAAATTAAACCTTAACCTCTTTCGACCCTCATTAGAAGGTAGGTAATAATGGATATAGGAGATATTTTTTATTCTTGGGAACATCTAATCAGTTCAATGCCACTTATCACGTATTCAAGTTCAATCTCCTAAGAAATTTATCAGGTTACAAGAAACTAAAGTGTAACAATTGAGTAGCTCATGAGTACTAGAAGAACACTGGTATTTATGTAGTTAGGTATAAACGAGCTAAACATAGTCTTCATCATGTTTCATTCTTGAGGTTAGTCTAAAAACTAATCTATGACATTTCAAAACATGAGTGCTTCTATTATCCATCAGCACCCGTGAAACTCTACTGGGGTATACTCAGAAATTTCCAGAAGCAACTTGGCATAAACAAACAATACGAGAGGACAGTAGATACTTTAAGAACTGCATCGTCTCAAGTAACTTAAAATCTGCCAGACACTAAAAATAACTTGCTTTTTCTAAGACCATCCAAAGCCAAGAGATTAAGCACTAGTATAAAAATGCTTTCCAGACAAATTCAAGTTTTTTCTTGAAAAGAGTTTCGCCATCAGTAATACACGACAAAAGAAACTAAAGTTCAGAAAAAAAAAAGGATCCCATGTTCTCAGTCACTATCTACTTTTCATGTTCTTACACCGCATGGATATTTCACTTTGCTTGTACTCTCTGACATTCATCATGCATCATCATTGCAATCTGATTAAATGCCAAGTATTAGAATTAAGCTTACATCCTTAGAACTACAACTGAAAACGCAACATATGTATGCTAAACAAAATAAGGTCCCGCAGTCAGACTCAATTTTCTTGGTCTTATCAATGGAATTAAATCATCAAAATCAAGTACAGCGGCATGATTCACAAAGTCTGATGTATTTCAATCTACGTTCAGATGGACACAGCAAATGCTGATTTCAGCATAATGACATAATACAATGATATTCAGATGAGACAATATTTAATTCCTTTAGGAAATTGAAGCCAAGCAATTAGAAGTTTCAATTGGGAGTTTATACATAGTATCTTGACCACTATAAAGTTTTCTTGGTAGATTTGAATGTTAAAAAAAAAAAAACGGCGACAAGAGGCACATTTTATTAAACCAAATATCACATGAACATGTTTAGCTATGCATGTTAACACCCAAGCGATAGTTAAGCTGTATATTGACAGTGGAGCTAAAAAGAGAGGCGGTGTAAACATTGATGATCCTTTCCACATATGATAACATTGGTTTTCCTTTGCTAAATCAGCAGAATTTTTAAAAAATCACATTTTTAGTTAGTTATATCTCAGAGGGGAGGTTCCTCACCAAACCTAAGAACGAAAACTGTTATCAATTACTTAAAAACCAACAGAGTGAAAAGATATATGTATAACTCGAACTCAAGTTCAAGATCTTCATCTAGTCCTCTCTTGTCCTACAATATGCGTCTTTTACTTTTAGAGAAGAAACAGGAAACATAGATAGAAGAAAGTAGCTTAAAAACCAACAGAGTGAAAGATATATGTATAACTCGAACTCAAGTTCAAGATCTTCATCTACTCCTCTCTTGTCCTACAATATGCATCCTTTACTTTTAGAGAAGAAAGAGGAAATATAGATAGAAGAAAGTAGCTTATGGCTGGAGGATCAAAACTGCAGAAGTTAGAAGAAATGTTTTTAATTACTTTTCATCTAGGAATAACGTCCCTTTTGGATAAATAATATGGCAAAGCAAAGTAATTGATTTCTAGAGATTTATGTTCTTTAATACATAATTCATTGAATCGTATTGTTAACACTCATGATATTTCAATTTTGCAAATATTTTTTGATACCGAGAAATTCTTGAGGGCTAGTGGCGCAAGGTTCGAAACTCAACGGGTTATGGACCCGCCCCTCTATCCATCTCCACTCAATTTTACTATTTTATATTATGTTCCTCAAACTTTTTCTTCCTTATTACTTCCTTTTCCGTTCCTCGGGACTTCAGGTTGGGGTCAACAACCTGTTGAAGTTCAAAGCTCACAGTAATGCAGGTGTTGCACTATAGTTAATAACTGTCTCAACTCTCAAGCAATCAACTTAATGACATTACCAGCTGACTCAAAGGCCAATGGGCTAAGCTAAAATATCAGCTTACTGGCATTTCAGAACTAGTGAAAATGTGTATTACACAATCTTTCATGCATATGAGAAAACATAATTTACTGCTATAAAATTCCTCATACATTCATCAACAACCAAACAACAGTGTTGACGACATAATTAAGTAAATAAAAATGTGATTTCTCTAACAACTTAAGCTTTTTGATGAGTTGCTCAGATAACTCAGCATGGTATGGTGCAAGCAAAGGTCCTAAATCAAATCTCACTCCCCGCAAAATAAAACAAAACACCTGGCCTGCACGTGAGTTGGTGTGTCGAAGGCATAATTAAGAAAATAAAAATATCCTATCTCTACTCTAACAGCTTAAACTAATCAGATGGGTAACACAATTCAACAACAGACATTCAGATTGTCTTTTATGGGTAACACAATCATACAGTTCCAATTAGGAAAATAAAACGGAGATTGCTGCATTATTCTCACGTATAATTTGTAGCGAACTGATAGATACATACGCGGATCCATAAATAGAGTCGAATACAAAGTAACTATACCTTCAAGAGTCCAACCGTAACTCCGAGGAGTAGCAGAGAGCATTGAAGTGAGTAATGCCGAGGCAGTTGCAGTGTGATAAGGAAACATCGATTCCACTCTAACACTACTCATTTCTACAGGCGACCTTCAAAACATATTACATCAAATCTATCAGGAAAATAAATACTTCTAAAAACAATTGGCGAGAATAATTTATTTATGAAATTAATAAGTAGATTTTTGTAGTGTGACCTGAAAATGCGAGCGCTGAGGGGTTTTTGAGTTGGGATACGAAAGGGCGAGCTCTTTGTCTTGGCTCCGGAGGCAAGTCTGGCGGCGGCGGCTCGGCCGGAGGTGGTGGCGGAGCGGAGAACGGACCTGGCGGCGAAAGTGGCCATAATTGTAAAAGGGCTACAGAGAGAAGCAAAAAGGCTGTTGGGGTTTTAGGTATTGGGGCTCTCGTCAACATAGCGAAAAAGGCAAAATAGCTAAAAGCCCCTAAATTTGATATGAATTGTTAGTTGAATACCTAAATTATAATAAGAAATATTAATTACCTCCATAAACTTCGTTATTTGTGACCTTTTGGTCTTTTACTTTGACCCAAATTAAGTATCATCTTATATAATCAAGAAGGAATTAACTTTATTTTTTCAAAATCTGTCCTCATATATATATATATATATATATATATATATATATATATATATATATATATATATATATATATATATATATATATTTTTTGATGTGGCAAGGAAATAATATGCAAATTTTGCTTAAGGGTAATTTTGTGAATATATCTTTATTTTCCTTCTAATAATTAGTATTTCTTAAGGGGTGTACCAAAGATTAAAAAATCATTTATTATAGACCGAAGAAAGTGATGTTTATCCCTGGGCACTCATATGAAAAGTATGAATACATTCTCTTTTAAGCACGTGAAAGTGAAAAATGAAAAATGGGTATAATAGTGTTTGGTTGAAATTGTTAGTTTTAGGATTTAAGACTAAAATTGTCTGACTTTTATATACATTAGTGGTAGCAAAGTAGATTTAAAAAAAAGTTATACATCTATATTAAAACAACAACAACAACAACAACTACCCAGTATACTCCCATCAGGTGGGGTCAATTATACATCTATATTATATACTAAAAAAGTTGGTTAGATATGAACTTCTTAAAAATGAGTCAATTATAGAAAAGATTTGTGCTATCCACTTGAAAAATGGATAATCAATAAGTTTAATTTTTTAATTCACAAAGAATCAAATTAGGGGCTTCTCAAGTTTTGGAGACTATGAAATCTCCCAAAAGTAATCATAAGCAAGAAGTCATGGATATCCATATTACCCGCTACTTAACTCATTTTTTATCCATATTAAATATAAATTAGATCGGATAATTGATTCTTTTTAACCCGCTTATATACTACCCGCCCTGACAATTTATCAGCCATAATATACATTTAGGATTATATCCATTAAGCGGTGTATATCAAGAACCAAACGTAGTCTAACACCTATACACAAGGGATCAATTTGACCTTTTTCTCAATTATCATCACAATATAACGTGGGCAGAAATCACTGGCGGATCTAGAGTAATGTATATAGGTTCCCACAAATCAATAGCTTTTGAATAGACTCTGTATTTTTATAATCTAGTGTGACTATTCAAAGGGTCATTACTTGCTTTAAATTGAATTCTATATCTTTGAAGCCTTGAAACTCTCATTTAGAGTTGCCTCGATTTATGTGCACAATCCGAGCGCATAGCCGGAAATCTTAAATTTGAAAATTTGTGAAAAATGATAAGTTTTGATTATAATATGAGTTAATTTGACTCCAATAAATAATTTGGATAAACGGAACTGGAAGTGTGATTCGACGGTCCCAGAGGCCTGCAGAAAAATACAAGACTTGGGCATCTGTCCGGAATCGAATTTCGAGAACCCAAGCCCGAAAAATAAATTTTTAAGTAAAATTATTTTCTAAAATTGTTTAAGAAAATTTGAAATAAAATCTGATAGAACACGATGATATTGGGCTCGTATTTTTGTTTCAGCACCCGGTACAGGTCTTATATATTGTTTAAATCATTTGTGTAAAATTTGGTTGAAAATGGATGTCGTTTGATATAATTCGGATTCAAATTGGAAAATTTGATGTTTTAAGAAGTTTGAAAGAATTCATGGATTTTGAGGTTTAAATTCGATGTTTATGATGTTATTTTGGCGATTTGATCACACGAATAAGTCCGTAGGATATTTTTGAGGTTGTGTGTATATTTGGTTTGGAGCCTCGAGGGCTCGGGTGAGTTTTGGATTGGCCATGGGGTGCATTTTGAACTTTGAAAAGTTTGTTGGTGTGTTCAGGCCTGCAATGTGAAGCCTGGCTCGCAAATGTGAGTTTGCAATTGCGAAGGTTGAGTTGCATATGCAAAGACAGCGTAGGCCACTCTTCCTCACAAATGCGAGCTTCCTTTCGCAAATGGAACACTTTCCTGTTCAGCCTCGGGTCGCAAATGCAACCCTTTCTTTGCAATTACCAAGTTGCAAATGCTACATTTCTGATCGCAAATGCGAAGGTCCATTAATTATTACGAACCTTGTTTCGCAATTCCCACATCAACAGTATATCGAATCCCTGTTTGTAATTTCCACATCTGAGACCTGCAATTTTTTATACTTAGCCGATTTTTAAACCATTTTTTCATATTCTCTCAAACACAAACATACTTAGATGATTTTTCAAGAATTCCTTCTTCTCCAAATCAATTGTAAGTAGGTTTTACCTAACTTTCTTCAATCATTAACATCTTTTAACATGATTTATACTTAAAATCAAAGATTTTCACGGGAAAATTGGGTTTTTAACCTAGGTTTTTCCTAAATTAGGGATTTGAACCTCGATTTGAGGTCCGCTTTCAAAACAAATTACATATTTGAGTTCGTGGAGGAATGGGTAATCAGATTTTGATTCAAACCTCGATTTTTTACCATGTGGGCCCGGGGGCAATTTTTGACTTTTTGGGCAAAACTTTGGGAAATTTGTTTTTATGCATTCAATTGATTCATTTAGAGTTTATTAATGTAATTAAGTAATTTGTGACTAGATTCGAGTGATTGTTGGCGGAATCAAGGGGTAAAGCCCTAATTGAGACTTGAATTGTGTTCGAGGCATCGATGTAAGTGTCATGTCTAACCTTAGCTTGAGGGATTAGGAATTGTGTCCTGTTTTCTAATTGTTTCTTGTGGAGTACGGTGTATAGGCATGGTGACGAGTATTTGTACGTTGGTGTCGAGCATGACCGTGAGTCCTAAATTGATAATTGTTGTATTCTTAAATGGTTCTATGGATGCTTAATTG
Source organism: Nicotiana benthamiana (assembly GCA_034376525.1). NCBI lineage: Eukaryota > Viridiplantae > Streptophyta > Magnoliopsida > Solanales > Solanaceae > Nicotiana > Nicotiana benthamiana. The sequence goes on along the minus strand of CM067340.1, from coordinate 28,088,172 downwards.
ACGGTTCTTGATATTGAGGAAAAGACTTAGTTATTTTCTATGAAATTTACTTATGACTGAGTATTGGCGTTAGTTGAGCTGAGTAGAATTTGAGTTAAGGTTGGTTATACCTGATTCTCCATTGCCGAGATATTTGTTTTAATATAGTTGTTCCCTTGCCGGGATTTCTTTATGATTTTTTATTGGCTTGAAATGGCAGCGAATGGTACGCCTACCATAAGATTCAATAAAATGGGAGTGCGTGGTACGCCTACCACGAGATTTAACAAAATGGGAGCAGGTGGTATGCCTACCACAAGATTTAATGAAATGGGAGTGAATGGTACGCCTGCCCAAGAATTAATAAAATGGGAGCAAGTGGTATGCCTACCACGAGATTTAATAAAATGAGAGCGAGTAATATGCCAACCACGAGATTTAATAAAATGGGAGCGGGTGGTATGTCAACCACAAGATTTAATGAAATGGGAGTGGGTGGTAAGCCTACCACGAGATTTAATAAAATGGGAGCGTGTGGTACACCTACCACGAGATTTAATGAAATGGGAGCGGGTGGTACGCTTACCACGAGATTTAGTGAAATAGGAGCGGGTGGTACGCCTACCACGAGATTTAATAAAATGGGAGCGAGTGGTACGCCTACCACGAGAATTAATGAAATGGGAGTCGTTGTACCACCTACCATGAGATATGAGAAATGGTATCGAGTTGCATGCTTGCAACGAGATGAGTACTGAAAGTGAAATTTGCCTTATTTTCCTTATTTGTGTTAGAGATAAATTGTTGATTTCCTTATTATTCTCTTGAGGTTTTGTATTATTTGCTATATCTGAAGCATGATCCCCCCCCCTCAACTTTATCTTGTTTATTTTCGTCTATCTTTCCGTTGTATATATATAATTGCACAGGTTTATCTGAGGTCTGGTCCTAACCTCGTTACTACCTCGTCAGGGTTAGACCAGGCACTAACTAACATATGGGGTCGGTTGTGCTGATACTACACTCTGCACTTTGTGCAGATCCTGGAGCACCATTTGGTCATCAACAATAGATCGGGAGCTATCCTTCAGTCCGAGACTTCGAGGTAGCCCCGCTAGTGTCCGTAGGCCCGACAACTCTTCTATCAATTTTATGTTCTGTTGTCATTTGTACTCGAGACAAACTATGTCTTTTTCTTTCAAATACTTATTTGTAGTAATCCTAGATAGTCCTTGAATGTTGTGACACCGGGTTCTTATTAGAGGTATGTATTGGTCTCCGGGATTTTTTTGGCTTTATATTCCATTTAAGACTTCCCTAAATTCATATTCCGTTGTTATTTAATTGTTTATATCCTTTTAATTTAATTGGTCAAAAAGGAATTAAAAACGAAAAGGGTTTTAAGGATTTTAAGTTTGTGGCTTTCCTAGCTTCTACGAGTAGGTGCCATCACGACTCCCGATGGTGGAAAATCCGGGTCGTGACAAGTTCGAATCAGAGCTCTATGTTACATAGGTCTCACAATTCACGGACAAGCTTAGTAGAGTCTGAGGTATCGGTATGGAGACGTTTGTATTTATCCCCTACAGGCTATGGAGTTAGGAAAGTTACACATTTTTTCTTTCTTGTCGTGCACTTTGGTCGCTTAATGCTAATTGAATTTCTACTCTATTCTTTTGCAAATGGCGAGAACAGGCGCTTCCTCATCTACCTATCAGCAATCTGAGCCCTCAACAGCTTCAACGAGGGGCAGATAGCGAGGTCGAGGTCGTGCTAGAGACCGAGGCAGGGGTAGAGCTCAACCTAGGGCAACAACACCCATAGCGGAGCCTCGGGATGATTTTTATGATGAGGTTCCACCCCCAGCAGTTCTGGTGGGCCCAGTTCAAGTCCCAGAGAGGTTTATTGCAACCCCAGTCCTTTAGGATGCTCTGGTTTGTCTAGTGGGCCTTATAGAGAGTGTCACCATGCTAGGTTTACTCCATGTAGCACCCGTCGTCTCTCAGGTTGGAGGGGGAGCCCAGACTTCTGAAGCTCACACTCCGGATCAAGTAGCTCCTCATATTTAGACTCCAGCGGCTCAGCCAGTTAGAGTAGTACATCCGGGTGCGATAGTCCAGACCGGCGATGGCGCATCCATGTCTACCGATGCTTTGTGTAGATTGGACAGGTTCACCAAGCTCTTCACTACTATCTTCAACAGTGGATATACTCAGGATCCCCAGGGTTATTTGGATAGTTTTCATGAGGTTCTTTGGAACATGGCATTGTTGAGACCAATGGTGTTGATTTTGCAACATTCCGCTTATCTGGATCTACCAAGACTTGGTGGAGGGATTTCTATTTGGCTAGACCAGCCAAATCGCCATCTTTGACTTGGGAGAAATTCACACGGCTGTTTATGGAGAGTTTCTCCCTATTACACAGCGAGAGGCCTATCAATGGCAGTTCGAGTGCCTTCGGCAGGAATCCATGCCTGGCACCCAGTACGAGACCAGATTCATAGATTTGGCTCGTCATGCCCTTATTATACTTACCACTGAGAGAGAGAGACAGTGAGACGGTTTATTGATGGACTCATTCACCCGATTCGTTTCCAGATGGGTAGAGAGAGTGGGAGTGAGATATCCTTCGAGGAGGGGGCCAATGTTGCTTGGAGAGTTGAGATGGTATTATCATAGGGGGTGGTCATGGAGTGGATATGAGGCACCGTCATTCAGGGAGATTCAGTGGTACCTCATCTAGAGGTAGAGATTCTTATGGTAGAGGCCATCCTCCTAGGCCCTTTCAGTCAGCTCTTCAAGTTTCTCACGGTGCTTCAGGTAGTTGTGGTCCTCAGATGCAGCATTCTAATTAGCAATCCTTTAGTGCGCCACCAGCTCCTATTAGTGCACCACCACTTCAGAGTTTCTAGGGTCGCCAGCCCCAATAGCCGATAGCTTATTTTAGTTATGGTGACATGAGGCATATTGCTAAATATTGCCATTGCTCACTAGGTAGCTCTCAGCATCAGACGTCCCCTGCTATGGTTCAGACACCATGTGTTCCACAGACCGCCAGCCAGCTAGAGGTGGGGGTAGAGGTGTTAGGGGTGGAGGCAGAGGTCCTTGAGGTGGAGCTCAGATCGCTAGAGGTGGAGGCCATCCAGCAGCAGGTCGTCCTAAGGATGTAGTTTAGGGTTGTGGGGCCCAGCCCCGATGTTTTTCTCTTCCACCCAGGCCCGAGGCTAAGGTTTTAGATGTGGTTATCACAGGTAACATTGTGGTTTGTGATAGAGGTGTTTTAGTGTTATTTGATCTAGGGTCTACATTTCTCGTATGTGTCGTCTTATTTTGCATTGTATCTGGTTATTCCCAGTGATTCACTAAGTGTCCCTGTTTATGTATCTACACCGGTAGGTGATTCTATTATGGTAGATCGAGTCCATCTTTCTTGTGTAGTTGTGATTGAGAGCCTTGAGACTTGTGTGGATTTGTTGCTTCTAGACATGGTCGATTTCAATGTTATATTGGGAATGGACTAGTTATCACCTTACCACGCTATCTTGGACTTCCATGCCAATATTATGACCTTAGCTTTATCGGGTATGCCTCGTTTAAAGTGGAGAGGAACTCCTGGTCATTCCACCCTCGGTGTTATCTCGTATGTGAAGGCTCACCTTATGGTCGAGAAGGGGTATTTGTCATATTTGGCATATGTTCGTGTAACTAGTGCTGAGGTCCCCTCTATTGATTTTGTGCCTGTTGTGTGTGAATTCCTGATGCTTTCCCTTCAGACCTACCGGGTATGCCACCCAACATGGATATTAACTTTTGCATTGATGTGGCTCAGGGCACTCAACCTATTTCTATCCCGCCGTATCGTATGGCCCCGCCTGAGTTGAAAGAGCTAAAGGAACAATTGCAGGACTTGCTTGAGAAGGGTTTTATTTGACCTAGTGTTTCTCTTTGAGGTGCGCAAGTGTTATTTGTTAAAAAGAATGATGCGTCAATGAGAATGTGTATTGGTTACCGACAATTGAACGAGGTTACGACTAAGAATAAGTATCTATTGCCGAGAATTGATGATTTGTTCGATCAGCTTTAGGGTGCTAAGGTATTCTTAAAGATTGACTTGATATATTGCTACCATCAGTTGAGGATTAGGGCATCCGATGTCCCTAAGACAACAGTTCGCACTCGGTTCGTGCATTATGAGTTCTTGGTTATGTCATTCGGGTTGACAAATTACCCAGCATATTTTATGATTTGATGAGTTGAGTGTTCAGGCCTTATTTAGATTTGTTCGTGATAGTCTTCATCGATGATATATTGATATATTGACGCAGTCAGGAGGAGCACGAGCAGCATCTCAGAGTGGTTCTTCAGACTCTGAGAGATAGTCAGTTATACTCTAAGTTCTCAAAGTGTGAATTTTGGTTGAGTTTAGTTACATTCTTGGGTCATGTTATATCGGCGGAGAGTATTCAGTTTGATCCGAAGAAGATTGAAGCAGTCAAGAACTGGCCTAGACCAACATTAGCTATAGAGATTTAGAGTTTCTTAGGATTGGCAGGCTACTATCGTCAGTTCGTGAATGGGTTTTCATCTATTGCAGCCCCGATGACCAGGTTGACCAAAAAGGGTGCCCAATTCAGGTGGTCGGAGGAATGTGAGGTAAGCTTTCAGAAGCTCAAGAAAGCTTTGACTACGGCATTGGTGTTGGTTTTGCCCACAGGTTCAGGGACTTATACAGTTTTTTACGATGCTTCTCGTATTGGGCTTGGTGCAGTGTTGATGCAGGCTGGCAAGGTCACTGCCTATGCTTCGCGACAGTTGAAGATTCATGAGAAGAACTATTCGCTCATGATTTGGAGTTGGCAGCCACAGTTCATGCACTGAAGATTTGGAGGCATTATCTGTATGGCGTGGCATGTGAGGTATTCACGAATCACAAGAGTCTTCAGTATTTTTTCAAGCAAAAGGAATTGAATTTGAGGCAGAGAAGGTGGTTGTAGTTGTTGAAAAATTATGATATCACCATTTTATATCACCCGGGAAGGCCCAATGTGTTGGGCGATGCCTTGAGTAGGAAGTCAACCAGTATGAGAAATCTTGCTTATATTCCAGTCAGTGAGAGGCCGCTTGTGTTGGATGTTCAAGCATTAGCTAATCAGTTCGTGAAACTGGATGTTTCTGAGCCTATTCGTGTGGTAGCTTGCACATTTGCTCGTTATTCATTATTGGAGCGTATACGTGATTGGCGGTATGACGATCCCTATTTGTGTTTCCTTAGAGACACAGTGCAGTGCGGAGGTGCCAGGCAGGTTACCTTAGATGATGACGGAGTTTTGAGATTGCAGGGTCGAGTATGTGTGCCTAATGTGGATGGGCTCCGAGAGTTGATTTTGGAGGAGGCCCATAGCTCCCTGTACTTTACTCATCCGGGCGTACCAAAGATATATCAGGTCAAGTATGAGCATTAGAGGCCCAGTAGTTTATTCCAAAGGATTGAGCTTCTTAAGTGAAAGTAGGAGCGGATCACTATGGACTTTATTACTGGACTCCCGTAGACTCGGATGAAGTTCGACGCAGTATGGTGTTAGATAATACGCTTAACGCTAGGGGGGGGGTGAATAGCGTTATAATAAAATTTTGCGTAAACTTGCAGAATTTGAAATTTGCAGGAAATAAATAAGTGCGTTAAGTAAACAAAAAGGAAAGAACACACCAATGTATTCTGGTTCACCAAAACAAGTGGCTAGTCCAGTCCCCGAGAGACTCTCTCGAGATTTTCCACTAACTTGTCAAGCTTACGGGTGCTCAACAAACCTTTACAACTTAAGGACACAAGCCTTAACACCTTCGCTCGGAGATACAACACTCCAAGACTTCAATGTTAAGCTTACGGGTGCCTAACCAACCTTTACAACTTAAGGACACAAGCCTTAACACCTTTGCTTGGAGATACAACACTCCAAGATTTCACTGTTAAGCTTACGGGTGCCTAACCAACCTTTACAATCTGAGGACACAAGCCTCAACAATCTTGCTCGGAGATACAACACTCCAAGACTTCACCCAAGGAAACACATGTTCCTTACAACAAGAGAATCACAATTCTCTTCAAGTGTACAAAACACTAAACACTCAAACAATACACTCCTTTATGAGTAGATATGAGTAAAAGAAGTAAGCTCAAGATCACAACAACTATGGACAAGACTTTGGCTCTCAAAAGCTTTATGAAATGAATATAAAATGATAAACAATAGTATGCAAGCTTATAGCAATAGAATGATCAGTTGTTGTGTGTTGTTGTGTTTAAAACATTGAAATGAAGCTGTATTTATAGTTGAAAAACTTGGCATTACCGTTGTCTAATTGTCAATTAAGAGTTGCTGATTTTACTGAGTGACAATCGATTGTCAAGAAGCCACAATCGATTGTTTCCCAATCGTTCCAGAAATCAATCCCAGATTTTACGCTTAACAATCGATTGTCCAAGATCAATAATCGATTATTGGTAACGTTCAAAAAATCATTTCCAGATTTTACGTAAAACAATCGATTATACCAAATCAATAATCGATTATTCAGCAACGTTCAAAAAATCCTTTCCAGATTTTAATTTCAACAATCGATTGTACAAAATCAACAATTCGATTATTCAACAACATTCAAAAAATCTTTTCCAGATTTTAATATCAACAATCGATTGTACTAAATCAACAATCGATTACCTGACGGTATTTGAAAACTTTACGACAACGGTCAGCTTCACAATCGATTGTGCAATGTTAATAATCGATTATTTATCAGATTTTGAAAATCATTTTAGACACTGCATCTTGCCAATCGATTGAAACTCACAATCGATTATTTAATAATTTTGAAAAAGTCTGGAAGACACTGCCTCAACACAATCGATTTTCATAAGTTCACAATCGATTATTTTGTGACTTTGAAAAATCTGAAGGACACTGTCTCTTCACAATCGATTGTCATTAGCTTCACAATCGATTATTCTGAGTTTTGAAAAACTTTGATGTACACTGCCTCATCACAATCGATTGTCATAAGGTTCACAATCGATTGTCATGCAGGTTTGAAAAACCTGATGCTCACTGCCTTAACACAATCGATTGTCATTAGTTCACAATCGATTGTCATGCAGTCTTGGCTTAACATAATCGATTATCATAAGTACATAATCGATTATCTTAGTCCAGATTTTAGAGGCATGTTTAAAAATCATTTTGACTGAAGTAAATATGCATGATTTAAAATCATTTAGCATTAAATTAAATATGCATGATTTTGTAAAAATAGTTTTACGAGAGAAGCCACGTCATGAGTCAAGTTGTCGGATCAAGATCACAATTAAGAGCGACTCATTTAAACTATAAAACTTTGTCTTGTGCTTGAATCTCGTTATCCACCAATTGTGCGCTTGTACTTGAACTTCGTCATATATCAATTTGCGCTTTTTTGTCATTCATCAAAACCTACACATAAGAACACACGTTTTAGTATAAAGCCTTGAGAACGTGTTTCCAACAATTTTCCCCTTTTTGAATGGCAAACTTTAAGCGGGATATACAACTTAAACAATTTATAATGACAATTCAAGACAAGTAAAGATATGCAATAAGTATGCGATTAGTTCCCCCTCAATATATGAATTCCCCCTCAATTTAAGCTTCTAAATATTGAGAGTGCATACCCGTTATCTTCCCCCTTTTGCCATTAGCAAAAATAATATAAGAAGATGCCAAAGATGTAAATAAAATTTGTTTATTTATTGGAAAGAGAAAAAAAACAATTACATAAGGAGGGGACAATAAAACATATCACAATAGAACCAAAGAAAACAAGGAAATCATTCATCATCATTCCCCGCCTCATCATCCGGCACTGCTTCGAAGGGAACAAGACCCGCATATGGATAATGAACATGGTCAAAATATCCATGGATCTCATGAGTAAATTGACCAACAGAGGTGGTCAAGGAAGCAATTTGGTCGGAAATGGATTGGAGAGTGGGCTCTTGAGGCGGACGGGTTTGACGGGTTGGAGGAGGAGCAGAGGCTGCATGATCACCGTCATGATGAAAGGAGGATTCTGAAATTTCCCACTTCTTGGTACTCTTTTTGAGAGGACCGTTGGAAGTGATGAATCCGGAGGCTTCAAGAAAATTCATGATGAGGAGAGCATAAGGAAGAGGCCTATCATCTCCGATAGCGTCACGCATGTGAATCTTGACGAACCGACACCAATTGATGTTAGCTCTGGTTATTATGGCATGCATGAGCTTGGTGTCCTCTTGGGAAATGGTGGTATGGTTATGCTTACGAGGCTTGAGGACTCAGGTGATGAAATAGAAAATCAACCGATAATTGGGATCCATTCCCGTAATTGTAGGACGACGGGAAGAAAGGTTTGGATCATAAGAAGTAAGTCCGGTTTGATGTAGGAGGACTGTTTCATCAAAAAGGGCTCCGGCCTCGCCGATGTACCGAAAAATGTCTTCACCACTATGAGGAAGACGGGCAATGGTATGAAGGTTTTTATCGGAAAGAAGAATTTGAACACCATTTATATTTGTCACAAGCTCACCGTCATCATCCTCATGAAGGTTGGAGTAAAATGCTTGAATCAATGTAGTATTGATGTAAGGATGGGTAAGAAGTAAGAAGTCAAGAAGTTGACAATTTTTGAGCATATTTGCAGCAGGGCCATAAGATTCAAGATACTTGTTGGTTGAAAAGCGGGGAGGAAGAATGTCGCGCTTTTCAAATTTTGTTAGAAATCGAGTAAGCTCGATGTCAGAATTAAAATAAAGAACGCAACCATCTTGATAAGGATAGTTTGGAGCAGCAGAGGAGGATGCACCATGCCTAGCAGAACGGGAACGTTTGGAGTGATGGCCCGACATTTTCACTGAGTATTGCTGGAATTTGCAAGAGACTTGAAAGAATTTTGATAGTTTGAGAGCTAAAATTGATGCTTGAGTGAATAAAAATGAACATATATGAAGCCTATTTATAGAGGGGAGAAAGGCATTTCATTAATGGAAGAATTCTGCTGAAAATTGAAAGCTGAAACAGTCAGAAACAGTAAAAATAAATCTTACTGACCGTTAGATAATCGATTGTTGGAATGAGATAATCGATTGTCATTAAGATTTGACTGACACAAATCGATTGCAGAACCAAACGGTAACAAATTTTGAATTACTGACATGAAATAATCGATTGTCAAAATATGGTAATCGATTGTTATGTTACAGTGAGCACAGAAATTTTCTGATTTTGAGAATAATCGATTATATTTTGAAACAATCGATTGTTTTGGAAAAGTATTGCTGAATGGCTGAGACGGAAATCGATTTTGCAGTTAAAGAATCAATTATTCAACAAAACTGCATAATAAACATAAACCATAAACAGTCTATTAGTGATACTGCTAATCGATTTTCTGCACAGTAAGATAATCGATTATTTGCTTGGAACAATCGATTGTTCTGTGCCAAAACTTGATAATTCCCCCTACCTTTAGGGTGAAACCTGCAAAATAGAATTAAACATCTCCGACGCTCAAGTCAGTAATTAAAATATAAATGCAACCTAAAATGTATACATTTAGATCAACGTTTACCCGCATTCAATACTTCATTTGGACAAGATTTATATTTAGTACAACATTAAACGCTAAATATTTTATCAAGTCTACTAGCAATAAGGTAAAGTGAGGAACGATCATACCTGTGTAGTTCTTGGTGTTGCTCGTCTTACCTTTCACATTTCTGTCAAGATGGTCATCTAAATTCATTGAAGTGACCATTGGTTTGGTGTTGCTCTTTTCAAATTGATTTGGCAACTCCTTGCGACATTTAGATGGACAAATGAAAGTTCCCTCTTTCACTTGCTTAATTTGCAGCTCCAAGAAGAAATTAAGCATGTCTATCAATGATATCTCAAATGCGATTTACAGATTCCTTGCATGACACTTATTAGTCGCTCCAAAGTAATACAAATATTCTCTAAGATATCATTTTCCACAAGATTTGGAATGCAAGATATTAGTGGCATGAGAGTTTAAAGAAAATAACATTGCCAATATAGAGAGTTGTTTTGAAATTCTGTCATCAAAGATAGTAAACTTTATGCAATCTATTTCCCCTTAATCAGAAATTTATCAAGACATACCAATAAGACATAGATATACCAATTGTTATAAAACAATGATAAACCCATTTGTTGGATGACATAACAAGTGTACCAAAAGTTATTTTATTAACGGTGATACAAATTGTTATTTTTAGTAAAGCATATTACAAATGAGTGTTGACTGTTAACAGATCAACCATACATCGAATTTTGAAGAACATACTAACCATTATCCAGACCAAAGGATGTGTTCATCAAGAGACGATTTTTAACAGAAGGATTTTTGTCAATTGTTAGAAACATGAGACATCTCAATTATTTTTCAAAGCTGAGGCTAGCATTCATCAAAAACGTGAGTGAAAACTTTTTGAAGAATATGCTAATAGATAATACACACCACACAGTATACTAACGGTTATTTAAACCACAGATAGCAATTATCAAATCATGAATGAAATGATTTTATCAAGCTAACTGTTAATACATATCAACAGTTTTGATCTTTTAAAAACAGATAACTAACAAGTAAACTAATTGACACCAATTGTCATTTAGCAACACGTTTTCAACATATGAATCAGCAAAGCTAATTGATATTGATTGTTGACAAGGATATCTCAATTGTTAACGCACATCAACTATTACGACTAAGCTTATCAAAGATTCAACAATAAGGGAACCAAATTAACAACAAATAAGTTAATATTGGTTGCTAGCACATATCAACAATTCGGTTTTTGTCAAAAAAAGGATAACTAACCGAAATTTCCTCTTGATGCAATGAGGTGTCGTGCTCGGTGCATCTACTACAATACTGTAGCCTTTCAAGCACACCTGCAAAACAGATTAATGATCTTTTGGTACCCATGCCATTTTGGGTCCTTGGGGGTTAGGCATATCATAATGATGCGATTGAGTGATATGTCTATGTCGTGTAAAACATGTAGGAGCAATATGACAAATACGTCTACAATAATGACAAGTCACGTTGGGGTTATGCATCCTTCTAGGTTCATAGTAACTTGACGGACGAAAATGGTTTACTCTAGTTTCAGCATTATGACTAATGCGCGCTTTATGAACATCATTTCTCCTACTATGAGCAGCATTTCTAGAATAATTATTTCTACGTTGGAAATCATTTCTAGGTGCTCTAAAGGGTTCAAAATTCCTTCTAGTATTTGGCCTATAATATGCATCATTTCTAGGGTAGTTATATCTAGGTGGTAAGTCATTGCTAGGTCTTCTAAAATGTTCAACATTTAGTCTAGCATGCATATTGGTTCTAGGATTGCTATTTCTAGGATAAGCATTTTTATTATTAGTCCTAGGTTGAGCCTTAGGTTGTTGGGGTTTAGCTTCAACCCTTTCTTTAGGCTCATTCGTAAACCCTATGCCATGCTTGGTTGACTTCAAATTATCATGAACATCATTCAAATTTTTGTGCGAAGAATTAAACTTATCTAATGTGCCTTTAAGCCTTTCTACTTCATTTTTGAGATGTAAGCAAGAAGTACACTTTCTAATAGAGCTTTCGGGCTTATCGGTGCTTCTTTTTCCAAAAAACTTGTTTTCCTCTTTCAACTTCTCATTTTCTAAAACCAGTTTTCAAAATCTTTTTCTTTTAGAGAGAGTTGTTTTTGAAAATCTTTTTCTTGCAACGACAGAGTTTTCTGCAAATCTTTAATAGTCTTGGAAGCATCAACAAACTCACTATGTAATTTATTATAAGCATTTTGCATTTCTTCAAGCGAGTGAGAGTTGGACGTACTTACCTCTTCTTCTTCGTTTGCCATGAGACATTGGCCAGTTGATTCATCATATGAGCTGTCCGCTTTTTGAGGCATACTTTCAGACATTTCCTCCAGCTTATCCCACATCTCTTTGGCGGTTTTGTAGTGGCAAATTTTCTGATAGTCTTCCTGATTCAAGGCGCTATACAACATATTTATTGCATTAGTGTTGTATTCACTTACCTTGGCTTTCCCAACTTTTGCTGTCATTTGATCACCATGCTTGATGATTTGCCATAGATAAAAGTTGTTGGATGTGATGAAAATTCTCATCCGATCTTTCCAATATAAGTAATTATTTCCATGAAATATTGGGGGCAACATGTTAAAATCACCTTCACCTATTCCTGCAAAAAAGTCACGAGTAGAAGCCATGGATGGTTCTCTCAAACTGTTAAGTCTTCAGAGAGTTGGGCTCTGATACCAATTGTTAGATAATACGCTTAACGCTAGAGGGGGGAGGGGTGAATAGCGTTATAATAAAATTTTGCGTAAACTTGCGGAATTTGAAATTTGCAGGAAATAAATAAGTGCGTTAAGTAAACAAAAAGGAAAGAACGCACCAATGTATTCTGGTTCACCACAACAAGTGGCTAGTCCAGTCCCCGAGAGACTCTCTCGAGATTTTCCACTAACTTGTCAAGCTTACGGGTGCTCAACAAACCTTTACAACTTAAGGACACAAGCCTTAACACCTTTGCTCGGAGATACAACACTCCAAGACTTCACTGTTAAGCTTACGGGTGCCTAACCAACCTTTACAACTTAAGGACACAAGCCTTAACACCTTTGCTCAGAGATACAACACTCCAAGATTTCACTGTTAAGCTTACGGGTGCCTAACCAACCTTTACAATCTGAGGACACAAGCCTCAACAATCTTGCTCGGAGATACAACACTCCAAGACTTCACCCAAGGAAATACAAGTTCCTTACAACAAGAGAATCACAATTCTCTTCAAGTGTACAAAACACTAAACACTTAAACAATACACTCCTTTATGAGTAGATATGAGTAAAAGAAGTAAGCTCAAGATCACAACAACTATGGACAAGACTTTGGCTCTCAAAAGCTTTATGAAATGAATATAAAATGATAAACAATAGTATGCAAGCTTATAGCAATAGAATGATCAGTTGTTGTGTGTTGTTGTGTTTAAAACACTGAAATGAAGCTGTATTTATAGTTGAAAAACTTGGCATTACCGTTGTCTAATTGTCAATTAAGAGTTGCTGATTTTACTGAGTGACAATCGATTGTCAAGAAGCCACAATCGATTTTTTGCCAATCGTTCCAGAAATCAATCCCAGATTTTACGCTTAACAATCGATTGTCCAAGATCAATAATCGATTATTGGTAACGTTCAAAAAATCATTTCCAGATTTTACGTAAAACAATCGATTATACCAAATCAATAATCGATTATTCAGCAACGTTCAAAAAATGCTTTCCAGATTTTAATTTCAACAATCGATTGTACAAAATCAACAATTCGATTATTCAGCAACGTTCAAAAAATCTTTTTCAGATTTTAATATCAACAATCGATTGTACAAAATCAACAATCGATTACCTGACGGTATTTGTAAACTTTACGACAACGGTCAGCTTCACAATCGATTGTGCAATGTTAACAATCGATTATTTATCAGATTTTGAAAATTATTTTAGACACTGCCTCTTGCCAATCGATTGTTTTATACTCACAATCGATTATTTAATAATTTTGAAAAAGTCTGGAAGACACTGCCACAACACAATCGATTGTCATAAGTTCACAATCGATTATTTTGTGACTTTGAAAAATCTTAAGGACACTGTCTCTTCACAATCGATTGTCATTAGCTTCACAATCGATTATTCTGAGTTTTGAAAAACTTTGATGTACACTGCCTCATCACAATCGATTGTCATAAGGTTCACAATCGATTGTCATGCATGTTTGAAAAACCTGATGCTCACTGCCTTAACACAATCGATTGTCATTAGTTCACAATCGATTGTCATGTAGTCTTGGCTTAACATATTCGATTATCATAAGTACATAATCGATTATCTTAGTCCAGATTTTAGAGGCATGTTTAAAAATCATTTTGACTGAAGTAAATATGCATGATTTAAAATCATGTAGCATTAAATTAAATATGCATGATTTTGTAAAAATAGTTTTACGAGAGAAGCCACGTCATGAGTCAAGTTATCGGATCAAGATCACAATTAAGAGCGACTCATTTAAACTATAAAACTTTGTCTTGTGCTTGAATCTCGTTATCCACCAATTGTGCGCTTGTACTTGAACTTCGTCATATATCAATTTGCGCTTTTTTGTCATTCATCAAAACCTACACATAAGAACACACGTTTTAGTATAAAGCCTTGAGAACGTGTTTCCAACATATGGGTCATTATTGATAGGCCGACCAAGTCAGCACATTTCATTCTTGTGGCAGTCTCCTATTTTTCTAAGAGGTTGGCTGAGATCTATATTCGAGAGATTGTTTGCCTTCATTGTGTGCCCGTATCTATCATTTTCAGAACGGAGTATGTAGTTTACCTCATATATCTGGAGAGCAGTTCAGCAAGAGTTAGGCACACGGGTTGAGTTGAGCACAACATTTCATCCCCAGACGGACAGTCAGTCTGAGCGGACTATTCAGATTTTAGAGGATATGCTCCGAGATTATGTCATTGACTTTGGAGGCTCGTGGGATCAGTTTTTGCCTTTAGCAGAGTTTTCCTACAACAACAGCTACAAGTCGAGTATCCAGATTGCTCCTTATGAGGCTTTATATGGTAGACGGTGTCGGTCTTCGGTTGGATGGTTTGAACCGGGAAAGGCTCGATTGTTGGGTGCGGATCTTGTTCAGGAGGCCTTCGACAAGGTCAGGATTATTCAGAATAGGCTCTGTACAGCTCAGTCCAGGTAAAAGAGTTATGCATACCGCAAGGTTCGAGAAGTGACTTTCATGGTTGGTGAGCGGGTATTGCTTTAAGTGTCGCCTATGAAGGGCGTGATGAGATTCGGGAGGAAGGGCAAGCTTAGCTCTAGGTTCATTGGTCCAGTTGAAGATCTTGATCGAGTGAGAGACGTTGCTTATAGACTTGCATTGCCGCCGAGCTTATTAGCTATCCATTCAGTGTTTCATGTGTCCATGCTTCGGAAGTATCACGACGATCCAGCCCACGTGTTAGATTTTAGCACTATCCAGTTAGACAAGGACTTGTCTTATGAGGAATAGCCGGTAGCTATCCTAGATTGGCAGGTTCGTTAGTTGAGGTTAAAAAGTTCTGTTCGTGTCCAGTGAAGAGGTCAGCCTCCTTAGGTATTGACCTGGGAGTTCGAGTCCGATATACGGAGCCATTATCCCCATCATTTTCCCGACTCAATTACTTCTTTTTTATGTCTGTTCGAGGACGAACGATTGCTTTTGTTGTTGTAATTATGATACTTGTTGTAGTTGTTGTAATTAGTACTACCACCATTGAAGTATCCCTCGTTGTTGTTGTTAGTATTGCCACCATTGTAGTACTCCTAGTTGTTGTTGTTGTTGTAAGTGCTACCTACATTGTGATACTCCTCGTTATTATTGTTGTTGTTGCTAGAACTTCCACCATTATAGTACTTCTTGTTATAGTTGTTATAGTAAGTATTACCCCCATTATGATACTCGTCGTAATTGTTGTAGTTGTTGTTGTTAGTACTACCACCATTGAAGTATCCCTCATTGTTGTTGTTCTTAGTACTGCCACCATTGTAATACTCCTTATTATTGTTGTTGTTGTAGTAAGTGTTACCTATATTGTGATACTCCTCGTAGTTATTGTTGTTGTTACTAGTACTGCCACCATTGTAGTAGTCCTTCTTATTATTGTTATAATAAATGTTACCCCCATTGTGATACTCATCGTTATTGTTGTTAGTACTGCCACCATGTAAGTATCCTTCGTTGTTGTTGTTCTTAGTACTGCCACAATTGTAATACTCCTTGTTGTTATTGTTGTTGTCGTAGTAAGTGCTGCCTATATTGTGATACTCGTCGTTGTTGTTGTTATTGTAGCTAGTACCGCCACCATTGTAGTGCTTATAGTAGGTATTACCCTTATTGTGATACTCCTCTTTGTTGTTGTTATTATTAGTACTGCCACCATTGAAATACTCATCATTGTTGTTAGTACTACCACCATTGTAGTACTCCTTGTTGTTGTTGTTGTTGTTGTTGTTGTTATTGATGTAAGTGTTACCCTTATTGTAATACTCCTTGTTGTTGTTATTGTTGTTGCTGGGACTGCCATTATTGTAGTACTCCTTGTTATTGTTGTTATAGTACGTTTTACCCTCATTGTTATACTCTTCGTTGTTATTGTTGTTGTTTTTCGTACCGCCACCATTGAAGTACACCTCGTTGTTGTTATTAGTACTGCCACTATTAATGTAGTACTTTTTATTGTTGTTATTGTTGTTGTAGTGACACTCCTTGTTGTCATTGTTATTGTTGTTAATAGTATCAATATTTTTGTATTTTTCATTGTTATTGTTGATATTGTTCTTTGGGACCGTGACATAGATCACATGGTCATAATTCTTGAAAAGGAATTTGCTATTGTGAATATTATTTGATAAGTTGGTGGTGGGATTAATTTCTTTATAGGGGTTTTCTACATCATTAGTAGTGATAGTGGAAGGAGGAAGTTGACCAGACTCATGACCATATAGGCCACAGTCATTATTTTCATTTTCAAGCAAGAAGTTTGGTTCTTGTTCTTTGTTGAAAATAACTACTTGTGTCTTCTTTTCAGCATTGTTATTGCTGGAGATTTTATTAGAAAATTGACTTTCTCTTGCATGGGTTTGCAATGAAGAAATGAGGGTTAAAAGGAGGAAGATAAAGGAGAAATGCTTGGTAAAGGCAGCCATGAGGGAAAGAAAATGAAATAAAATTGTATAGGATCTTAGTGCAGTGAACTTGGTATGGTTGTTGCTTAATATATATAGAGACCACTTGTTACTTTTAAGTGTACAATTTTTGAGTGTTTGAATTCTATTTTCTAAATTATTAGTTTTTATCGCGTTGCACGTATTTATTGTGTTAATTAATAAAAAAAAATATATATAAAAAATTTATTCTGCATATATCCCATATACTTTTATAATTTAGGCAAATTGATATGTATTTTAGTAATTTTCGTAGGCCATCAATACTTCCAATTTAATCCCTTTTTTTGCCGTCTTACGTTTCTTTCCATCGCAAAGATTTTCATTTAAATGTAAATAATGCACCACATGGAATAGTAGGAATACTTTAAAAGAACTCATTCCACCTAATCCCTTCCCAAAGAATTATATTTATGGATTATATAATTATATATATAGATTAAAATAAAATATAACATTTAAAAAACTAACATATAAATAGAAAAGTTTTTAAATAAAAGAAAAAAAGGATTCTACGTTTTTGTTTGACTAAGTTTCAGAAAAATTACCCATAACAAAAGTAGTGAAGAGTTTCCTTTTAATGTATTGTCCTTTTCTATTTATCTATATGAAAAATTAGAATTTAAAATAATTTGATTCCTACTTGAAATATATATTTTCTTTTAATTAACTTGAGATTTTAGGAATGGAAGACATTTAAGTTCCTTATCTAAAACATACTTTTCTCATTTATTTATGGTAGGAAATTTAGGAATGTGTTTTTCACTTTCTAAATCAAGGTCCTAAATAGGAGAGTAATTAAATGAGTATTTTTAAATATTAGGAAAGTAAATTGAATGATTAATACTATATATATATATATAGGAATATAACTAAATGATTATTGTATCAAGTGTGAACTCTATTTCAAAAGAGTAAAAAAGACGAACGATATTTTAATAAACGTCTTCATACTTTTAATATAAATATTATATATATATATAGATTTAAAACTCAACTTTTCTTTTTTTTTTTCTTTCTTTTTGTCTGAGGTGAGAGGGAAGAGTCGGAGTTATCATCGCTTCCTTCCAAAATTTTCTGTTGATTAGATGCAAATGGGAGCATGTAAATGGATGAAAATAGTAGTCCGTGAACTAAAGCACATAATATAGTAAGAAAAGTACTAATTTTCGAGTTTAATATTTATGCATTGATAGAACAATTTTTTTTCAAATTAATTAAAAATGACTATCTGTAATAAGTAAAATTAGCAACTAAAATACTAAAGTAAATAATTTTTTATGACGCAATAAATTACACATATAAAGGTTACATTACATCGTCAGGAGATATAAACGCTTACTTCATTTATTTCTTTAGTTTTTATTATAGTTTTCTACTTTACTAAATGGAAGAGAGAAACAAAAGGAAAAGGAAAGGAACTAAGGAAGTGAGAAGATGAACGAAAATGGAAAATGGAAAATGTGATAATACGTGTATTTGGAAGAGTGTGGGGAGGAGAAGTTAAACTTCCATAGTGGGGACATTGAAAATTATGATATTTGAGGACCAGTCAAAATTAAACTTTACAACAACAATAACCCAGTATAATTTCATATAGTGAAGTATGTGAAGGGTACTATGTACGCAGATCTTACCTCTACCCTAGGATAGATAGGCTGTTTCCAAATAAACTCCCGGCATCCTTCCCTCCAAGAACTTCTCCCCTTGCTCTTGGGGAGACTCGAACTCACAACCTCTCGGTTGGAAGTAGAGGTTGCTTACCATCAGTCAAAATTAAACTTTACGTGCTCATATATTATATTAATTATCTACTATAAAATGCATACTTAAGACCTAACCTTTTCCATTTCGTGCATGTTTGATTGATTCTTTTCATCTTTCTACTCAATCTCAATTTGTATGCTCCTTTGGTTTCTGTCTATTTTTCCTGCTTCAAAAATTTTAAGTTATTTCGTTCAACTTCTTCCTAAATTGGTGACTGATAATAATTTTGATTTTGATATTTGACGTAGAAAGTTTGAGAAAATGATCAAAATAATCCATAATGTATTGGGATTGGTTTATTGTGGTCCTTGAATATGCATCCTAAAAATATGGTCCTTATTGTACAGAAAAGGTGAATTGTTTTATATTTATTTTCCAGCGTTAACATTACAGATTTGTCAAAATTCTATTAAATTTAACCCTCGATCGACGTGAAAAACTAACCCTCTGAATTATTGGCATGCTTTGGAAACTTCAATGCAGTAATATGCTAGTATTCTTCTTGTGGTTGTAGGTGAAACTACTCTTAACTTGGAAACAAAATAGTAACATATTATAACTTATTGATTTGTATTGATTGTGTAAAAAAATTACAAGCTATCCATTTATAAAATGTAAACCCATTTTTAAGTATTAACTGTCCGAAATAAAAGATGAACTTTTAATATAGAAATAATAAAAGAATTAAAGATAAGAAGAGAAGAACGAACTTTATATGATGAACTTTATACCCTTAACGATTTTATAGAGGTACAACCCAGTATAATACCATTTAGTGGTGTCTGGGGAGGGTAGTGTGTACGCAGCCTTACCCCTACCTTAGGGTAGAGAGGCTGTTTCCAAATAGACCCCCAGCATCCTTCCCTCCAAGAACTTCCCACCTTTTGCTCTTGGGGAGACTCGAACTCACAACCTCTCGATTGGAAGTGGGGGTTGGTTACCATCAGACCAAGCCCCTCTTGTCTATATTGGGCTGTTTTAATTTTCACAGTGGCTGTTTGGACATAAGAATTATGAAATTCCAGAAAAAGTGAAAATGATAATTAAATTTAGAATTGTGTTTGGACATAAATATAATTTGAAGTTATGTTTGAATTTTTGTGAGTGATTTTGAAAAAATAGTTTTTTGGAATTTTTAAAGTTTTCAAAAAATTTCGAATTCAACTTCAAGTAAAATTTAAAAATTTTCACTGTCAAATGCTGATTTTGGAAAAAAGATAAAAATTTTTAATTTTTTTTATGGCGGAATGGGCCCTGAAAATATTTTGGGTTTGGTATTTCAAACTACAGGGCATTGGAGATTAATTCTGAAAGCTAATCAAACTACAAGGCATCGGCATTAGTATATATTTTTGTGAATTTGATTTCAATCCAGTTGGAATTATTCATAACGTAAAATCAAATTTTTAAAAAAAATTATATTTATAATCAATAGTCATGATTTTTATTATTTTTTAAAATACTCTATCTATTTTCAAGTGGCCTCTTGCATGAAACCTTAAAGCTAAGTGTTGAATGGTTTTGACCAATGACTATACAAATTTATCAAATATTTTTATGCATGGAAGACAAGATACACTTGTCAATATTGGAGCCAAGTGGACTAACGTAATGAGACAAGTGTCAAAAGTCTCTCGACACTTGTGATACATGCAATCTCCTTAATTTCCTATAAATAGGTTATGAATTAGCCATCATAATCACTTTATTCTTAACCAAGAATACATCTAGCTAATCATTCCTTTCCTCCCAGTATTCTTTGTGAATTATCCAACGCATAAAATACCTCCTTCTTCTCATCTTCTTAAACAACTGTTTTGTGCAAATTCTAAACTTCCAGCCACGCGTGCACGTGTTTGGAGGTGCTATAGAACCTTGGGGAGCGACCAGTCTTAACAATTTGCGCCTAGTCGGGCGAAAATTGCTTTCAAGGCAGTGGCTTGCTACGACACAGTATTTTTAGTAAGTTGTAATCTTCTATCCTTGTTATTCTTAGTCAGTATTATCTACCGATTTTTCTTACAATTTGAAAGCGCTTTCGCATATAATGTTGACAAATGGCCACCACTTTAAATAAAACACTTCCCTATCTCTCAAAGCTTGAGCAATAGATGGAAATGGTTATAAGTGTTGGTCCCAGAAACTTTTAATTTTCTTTGTACATTAGAACTTGATTATGTTTTATTTAACGATCCCCCTGCTGATATTATTGCTAATAGTTCTAATGCTGCCACTACAACATAAAGGAGCTTTAGTGGCAATACAAAACGGCTTTAGCGGCAATAACAATAGCCGCTATATCTTTTACCAGCTATTGGTATTTTGCCGCTGAAGCCAGGGTCGGCAAAGTCTTTTGTGGATTTTCTAACAAAAGCTGGTAAAATATATGATTTATTGCCGCTAAAAAGTATTATATTTAATGGCAACTATTTACGACTATTGTAATGACTGCTAAATCCAATCCAAACTGGCTAATTATGCTTCTTTAACATCCATTTATATAGCCGCTAAATTCAAAATAACTACCGCTAAAAGTTTATACCTTTAACGATAATTGTTTGTGTCAATTATAGTAGCTGCTAAATTCAATTCAAAATGGTTAATTATACTCCTTTAGTATCCATTTATATAGCCGCTAAATTTAAAGTAATTGCTTGATAAAAATTTACATCTTTAACGGCAATTATTTTGTGGCAATTAAAATAGCTATAATATCCCTTCTAAAATATCTTAATTTGCCCTTTTAGCGTCTATTATAATGCCTATTACGTTTAACTAAATTGTCGCTAAAAGTCAATATCATAACTGAAAGTTATTTTCCAGCAATTACAATGGGTGCAATATCTTTGTAGAAACATCTTAATTTACCCTTTATTCATCCAATTATATAGCTGGTATATCTGGCTAAATTGACGCTACAAGCCGCAAGAGGTAATAACAATAGTTTAGCCACCATTAATAATAGTTACTATATTCGTCAAAAATATGATCCAAATAATAAAATATATTAATATTAATTCAAAAAATATAATATATCTCATTAAATCTTAAGAAAAATAAGTGCTAACAAAATATATTAACGTCATAGTACCTTAAAAAATAAACTTATATTGTTCGAACTAAATGACTAATATCATTATATAACTAATCCAAACGAATGATGGTCTTCAAATAATTTTCGCAACTTTTCATCCTTTTGAAATCTTTCATATGCTAAACTATCAAACATTAGACTGCATGACATGAAATTATAAAATAACTATGTCACTGATGATATATATGCCCCCTAAAAGGAAATTACAAAAAACCTCTAGTCCCATCTATTCTTCTCCAAAAGGGGGAAGCCAACAAAGGCTAGGCATTTGCTCGTTTCCACACTGAAAGAGCTAACATCTCAACTGTACAAGCTAATACATATACATGGGGAAGTGTTTAGTAACACTCATAAGGTGACAACCAGATTTAACGAAGAGATGAACTGTTGATGTATTTATGAGAGGAGTTTGACGAATTAGGAATGATTCAAAATAAACTTGAAACAGGTCATGAGATAAAGTGATGATATCTTGTGAGCCATGAGTTTGATGAATTTGAAATGATTCAAGAACATTAAACTTGAAACAGGTCATCATAGTATATGAACATACAATGTTTGAGAGTAAATAGAAATATTTTGCAATTTAAATTCCAGAAGTTCTATTGTACACTCTAGAGAAGACAAGCATGAAAAACTCTCTTTCATTCTTATGTTCCAATTGTATAATACAAATATTTATTCCAATAAAAGATATCCTCTGTCCACCTTCACTCTTATGCATTAATTCTTCACTTTATTCTTTGCATAATCATGACAGAAAAATGTAACATAGGTTTGCTAAGTGTACGGATCATCTTTGGTTTCACCAAATTAGTCTCTTTTTAAAACTCCCTTCAGGTTTATTTCCTGTAAATCAATGTCAAGCAACTTTAATTTAACATGAAGAATTTTCATCAGTTTAATTAGATATCACTTTTCTACAGGTAACAAGTCCTTTCCTAGTTAGGCTATTATTCTTTATACTCCCTAACCTTTTAGTGTCTGCTTGTGCTTTAAACAAACAACATATAGAAGCAGCACTCAACCAAGAAAATAGTCCCTAGAAAGTCATGATTTTCATCAACAAGAACATGGATGCAACAAAAGCTTCTGATTTACAATCCATCTTTTAGTCCCATAGCAGGATTTGATTCTCCTTGCTTTAAAGGTACTAAATCTACGGAAAGGTGAATTTGATTCAAGAAGGCAACTACTATCACAACTTTACGACATCAACAATAAATGGGAAAAAGAAACATATAAAACCAAGAAATATCCAAGGTAAGCCAAAATACAACAACAAATTAATAAAAATCGAAGGAGCATAACTTAAACAATAGTGACGAAGGACAAAGATGAGTAGTACCGTGAGAAGGTTGAGCACTTTCAATAATATTAGGTATCCTTGATGTTTGTGGTACTCGTTCATGTTAATTGCTGGCGTCGGGATCTAAATAAATATTAACATGTTAGGTAACAATACTTTTATATAATTAAAATTTCATTAAAAATGTTTAAAGATTATAAAATTGGGTTACTTGTTCACATGAGGTGTCATTGCTACTTTGAGGCATAGATGCATTAGGAGCATATTTGCAAATAGCTTGCTTACAATTATTAAACGGCACATCAAGTGTCTTTCCCGTGAAAGTTTCCAAATATCTTTCAATAAAGTAGGCCCATTAACTCTTTTTCTGCTTCTGAATTATCTAAAACGAAAAAGATTTGAATTATGTGATGACATCAAGAGCAAAAGAAGACACGCCATAGCCTTTATTCCCCTGCCACTTGAAAGCGATCCATTGATCTCTCCCTGTCCTCCGTTTATGGCTTATGAAGATGTGTGGTCACACATTTTTTAACTTTACAAAAGATGCAGTGTTGGTTCAAAGGGTCAAATGGTATCAGAATGTGATTGAAATATATTCTTTTTCTTTCATTGTAACAAATGGTTATTCTTCTTTCCAATTATTGTCTTGTATATTCTGATAAGGAAAAAATTAGTGATATTATCATCTTATAAAGAGGATCTTCAGCGGCACTACAACAAGTTGAACAAGTTCAAGCTCAAGTTCTGTGCAACACTAAGAAATTGGATTCTAGTTTCTTATCAAAATAAAATATTAAAAGTATAAAACTTGGGGCTAGTAATCTAGTAATGGAATGAAGTAGGTCCGGCTACAGAATGAATACATAGGACTCATGTAGCCAACACCCAACTAATTATGATGATGGTGCAGACGAAATTGGATAACAGGCAATTTCAAAAAGAAAAGCTGCAGAGAGAACTGTTGAGCTGCAGAAACTCTTGCGTAGATATCTTTGTGATTCCAAAACTGATGCAATCAACTCCATAGGAACCAGTTGCTTTATTATACAGGAAATAATAGCTAAGTGGAATTAAAATTGAGTTTAGAACGTAATATTCCAAAGTTTTTGACTTGGTCTTTTTTTTTTCTTTTCTTTTTCTTTTTTGATAAAGATAACAAATTATATTCCATTAGCACAACGGCAGTATTTACAATTCACAAAAAGAGCACAAAAGTTGTCAAGTTCATCTTACAGAGATTCTATGATATTTAATAGTGATTCTACTTCTATTAATCCTCTTTTCACCAAAGTGAAATAGAAGCAAGCAATTCATCTTAATATATAGTTATTTTTTATGTTATTTCTTGAAGTCCACTCATTCAAGAGTAATTAACACGAATAAGCATCACATATATGCATTGTTATTTAGAGATCATAATCCAAATTACTGGGAAGAATAAAAAAATGAGACTACTAAGAGTTTTTATTGACTTGAGATGGATACCACTAAGATGGATCAGAATTTAGTAAGATAATCTTTCTAGAACTCCTTATCATAGATGTCTTTGCATTAGAAGAATTTATAAATTTAAAACTTATATTCTCTAGCTACACATGTATTTCAGTTAAATAAGAGTTTTTCTCAAAATTATGACTTTTAATTTAATTCATAAAATAAGACACTTCAGGCTACTAACTTAGGTTCATCACTTCAGACATGAGATAAAACTCTAGTTTTTAATTCAAAAAAAAGAACATATCACTTAGTGCTGCATGTGCAAAGTTTTGTAAAATGATATGAATAACCTGTACTATATTGTCTCTCACCACCAATTATAGTGGACAATATCGAACCTTCAGCTCTTCAATGGGTGATGCAAAGGAAAGATAACATATGAGCTTTAGACAGGCCTTTGGATGGGCGAAAAGACTGGAGCGAGCACGAGAAGTAGCTCATGCGGCTAAGTTGTGGGCTTAGTGGAGATAAAAAAGGCAGAGGGTGTCTAAGGTGGCAGAGAATATTTGTGTACAAATTAGGACAAATCTTATATTTTATTCTTAAAGATAACAAATGTTACAAACTTCAGCACAAATGAAGCACCGCCAAATTTACAAAAAACACAAGACAGATTCAATACATCCTTAATATTTTTAGGACTAATCTCTTGTTTTTGTTATAAATGTTTCGGGCACACTTTCATTTTAGTACAGATGATTGGGTGCATTTCTGTAACGATCCATGTTCTGGGGTAGTTGCCCACTATTAGAATATCAACTATCAAGTAATTTAAAGTGTAAAAGGCAAAACAAAAACTAACATAATTTTTGGAATAGAATCCAAGTCACAAATATATGTGAAAAAAATTAACATAGTCGAATCAATGGAGCATTAACACGACGAGAAGAATACTTTGACGATAAGATAAGGAAGTGAAGGAGAATGATGCAAGTTACAATCTTCAAACCTACATAAAGAGAGAATATAGAGAGTTAAACAATGGTGATGCCTCAATAATTTTGTTAAGCGATAGTAAAGAAAATTAGACACTTGACTGGTTTCCTCCTTGTATGCTTAAACTTTTACCTTATCAAAAAAAGAAGAAGATATCATACGAAGAAAGGCAGACAAATATTTGTAATAGAAGATATACACTCTAGAAACCTGATATTGAAAAAGGTTGTAGATAGGCTCAAACTGATCATCTACAAGTATTTTCTTCAAACAATAAAGCTAAAACCAACATTTTACTTTAGCAGAGTGCAATATTTTTCTACTCGAAGATTGCTAAACTTAAAGGTAGGATCACTTCTTATAAAAAGGTAAAAAAATCTCTTATAACACGATTTAACAATATATTGAAAACATCAAGAAATCCAAACGAAAATTAAAAAAGAAGATGAAGTTGAGTCGGTTAAGTAGAAGCTTCTAGAGAGAGTTTCAGAGAAAGAGAAAGAGCTTCTCAAAATGAAAATATTCAACTGACTCCTAATACAAACAGGGGTCGGTGTATATATTACATAAGTGGGCCAAATCGGGCCAGAACTAAAACCAACAGAAAATGGGCTCAGACATATATTCTAGCCCAACTACAAGATATACATGATATACAAGCAATATATATTAAATATACATCAGAAAATCAATGTATGTGTATAAGATTTGAAGCTAAATAATCTTGTAGCTCAACACCCTTCCTCAAGTTGGAGGGGGAAACCACCTTCAACTTGACCATCAAGGGATGAAGAATGGTGCCAGGGAGTGGCTTGGTGAGAAGGCCAGCCAACTGACAAGAGGTGGAGACATGAGAGAGAGTAATAAGCCCAACAGCCAACAAATCACGCACAAAATGACAATCCACTTCGATATGCTTGGCCCGCTCATGGAAAACAGGATTTTTGGCAATATGGATAGCAGCCTGATTGTCATAGAAAACAGAAAAAGGGAGAGAAACAGAAATACCAACGTTAGTGAGCAAACGGAAAAGCCAAGACAGTTCAGCAACTACCTTACTGAGAGCCCTATACTCAGCTTCAGCAGAGAATAAAGAAACTACATGTTGTTTCTTAGACTTCCAACTAATCAAGCAGCCACCCAAAATAACACAAAAACCAGTCACATACCTGCGAGTATATGGACAAGCAGCCCAATGACTGTCAGAATAAGCATGTACAGAGAAATCAGAACTGTCAGAATAGAAGAGACCCAAATGCATAGACCCGTTAAGATACCTGAGAACATGTAAAGCAGCAGTCATGTGAGGGACTCTGGGACACTTCAAATATTGACTCAGATGTTGAACCGCAAAGCAGATGTCAGGCCTGGTATGAGTTAAAAATAAGAGCTTACCAACAATGCTCCTATATTGATCAGGGGAGGAGAGAATGTCTGCAGAATCAGCATGGAGTTTTACATTAAGATCCAAAGGGAAAACAACAAGAGAAACATTCATACAGTCAAACTGATGCAATAGGTCAGAAACATACTTATGCTGATTAAGGAGCATCCCACCAGGAACTACAGACATCTCAATGCCCAGAAAATAATGCAAAGAACCAAGGTCTTTGATCCTGAACTGATCATCCAGAAACAGCTTCAGGGCAGAAAGCTCATCATTGTCATCCCCAGTAATGATAATGTCATCCACATAGGCTGCTACAATAACCAGACAACCAGGCTGGCCTTTAATAAACAGAGAATAAGCATTCAGTGAATGAGTATAGCCTCTGGAATAAAGGGCAGAAGCCAGCTTAGCATACCATTGTCTGGATGCCTGCCTCAACCCATAGAGAGATTTTTTCAACTTACAGACAAGAGGAGGAGATGCAGAGGAAACAGAATCAGAAGAAGAGACAGAAAAAGATAAACCTGGAGGAAGCTTCATATAGACCTCCTCATCCAAATCACCGCAAGAAAGCATTGTTAACATCAAGTTGGAAAAGTTTCCAATGCTTCTTAACATCCACTGCAATAAGACACTTCACAGTGGACATTTTAACCACAGGAGAAAAAGTGTCAGTGAAATCAACCCCTTCAATTTGAGTATCCCCTCTAATAACAAGTCTAGCTTTGTGTCTTTCAACACTACCATAAGCCTTATATTTGATCTTATAAACCTATTTGCAGTCAATGGGTTTCTTACCAGAAGGAAGGGGAACAACTTCCCAGGTAGACTTGGCATCCAAAGCATCAAACTCCTTTCTCATGGCATCCTGGCATACTGGAACTGATGCAGCTTGAGAGTAATAAAGAGGTTCAGTCTCCAGAGGAGAAGAAGAAGACCCAGAGAAAGCAGGAAGATGGCAAACATAATCCTTAAGGTAAGAAGGAGGATTGTGCTGTCTTCGAGATTTCCTGGGAACAACAGCTGATGTAGAAGAAGGCAAAGCAGGAGGGGAAATTTCAGGGTTGAATGGAGGACTGGGAATATGATAGGAAGAAGGAGAATCTGAAACAGAAGGGGAAGGTGGAAAGGAAGAGATGGGAATAGAGAAATCTGGCTCAGAAAGGGAATGTTCAAGAGGAGGAACAAAATGGAAGGAAGAAGGAGAAACAGGAGGAGTAGAGGGAACAGAAGAAACAGATTTGAAAGGAAAAGAAGTTTCATGAAAGATAACATCCCTGGACACAAAGCACTTTTTGGAACTGAGATCATACAGTCTTACCCTTTTTAGCAAAGGGATACCCCAGGAAAACACATGAAATGACCCTAGGTTTCAACTTGTCCCTTTGAGGAATTGGGACAGTAGCATAGGCAAGGCAGCCAAAAGCCTTTAAATGAGAGTAAGTGGGTGCCTTTCCATGCAATATTTCATAAGGGAATTTGCCATGAAGAAGCCTGGAGGGTATTCTATTAATAAGATAAGTATCAGTCAATAGGCAATCTCCCTAGAAAGAGAGGGGTAAACCAGATTGGAAAAGTAAAGCTCTACAAGTTTCAAGAAGAGTCCTATGTTTCCTCTCAACAACACTATTCTGTTGAGGAGCATGTGGGCAAGTGGTTTGGTGTATGATGCCATGTTGACTAAAAAAGGATGCACCAACAATACTAGATCCCAATTCCAAAGCATTGTCACTCCTAATAGTTTGAACAATAGCATTAAACTGGGTCTTAACCATACAGAGAAAAGACTTAAGCATGCAGAAATCATTGCTTTTAGACCCCAATAAATGTGTCCAGGTTGCTCTAGAAAAGTCATCAACTATTGTGAGAAAATATCTAGAGCCATAAGAGGTGGGAGTGTGATAAGGGCCCCAAGTATCTACATGAATCAATTGAAAAGGTCTAGATGTACTAGTTGTGCTTTCAGGAAAGGGAAGTCTAGTTTGCCTAGCCATAGGACAGGTAGAACACTGAAAAGGTTGTTTAGAAGCAAATGGAAAAGATAAAGCAGAAATGTGTTTCATGTTTGCAATAGGGATATGACCCAACCTCAAATGCCAAATGTAATTCATGTCAGTGGCAACCGTATTATTCCACATGGAATTGTTTACATTCAAAGGTAAACTAACAGCTTGATAACTAGAACAGTCAGGTTTACAAGAATTAGAAGAAGAAGAACATACAGAAATATAAGAACAACAATTAGAAGAAGAGGAAGGTGGCACCCAAGCAAGCTTGTACAGACCAGCCTCCTCTTTACCAAGATCCAGAGGCATCCTTAGAGAAGGGGCCTGTAACATGTGGAGGAAACAGGAAGTTGCAGTGAACAATACTATGCAATGCAACTGTTTTACTAACTTGTGGGCAGAAATCAAGTTGTGTTTGAAAGAAGGAACAAGTAACGCATCATGAAGAGTGATGAATGGATTTAATGCAAAAGATCCTGTGCATGTCACTTTCACTTTATATCCATTAGGAAGAGTTACAAGATAGGGTACAGTTAAAGGTGTGAGATTGAAGAGTAAATCTTTATTAAAGGTCATATGGTTAGATGCCCCTGAGTCTATTATCCAGGTGGTAGAATTAATGTGAGTTAGCATGCAAAGTTTGGAAGCAGAAACATGGTTCTCATTTAGCATAGTGCCAGCAAAATTGGCAGCATACATGAGAGGAGGAGACTGGGCAGTGGAGTCCCCTAACTGAGTTTGTTGCAGCAGGGTCATCAATTGTTCATAATGTTGTCTGCTCAACCCAGGTATCACAGAACTCTGGCCATCAATGTGTGGAACAGGTTGATGACTTTTAGGAGGATTTCCATGAGGAACAGACATATTTCTTTCAGAAGAAGGGAAATCCACACCAGCAGTTAGATGAGCAGCAGCAGGTCTCCTCCCCTTGTTAAATGTTGTACTTTGTGGATACCCATGAATCTTGTAACACTTATCAATTAAGTGCCCAGATTTCTTACAGTATCTACAGAACAAAGAGTCTCTAGCTTGGTCAAAGTTAACTCTTTGTCTGAAATGAGAAGAATTAGGCATTGTGGCCTTGTTGAATCCAGTTGAATTTTTGTTTGTGTGTACATTGAAAGACATAGAGTCTGGATTAAACTGAGAGAGGGACTGGACTTGTCTGTGCTTCTCATCATTGAGGACCATATTGTAGACACTGTCAAGGGTAGGAGGAGGCTGCATCATCAATAGGTTACTCCTTACCCCCATGTATGTTTCATTAAGGCCCATAAGGAACTGAAACACCTTATTCTCATCATCTTCCTGTATGATACCATTTCTGGCAGGACAAATGCATCTATGTCCATGGTTTGTACACATTGTTCCTAATTCATCCCACAGTCCTTTAAGTTTGTTAAAATATGAGGCTATATCTAGAGATCCTTGAGAAGTATGAGAGAGTTCTCTTTTTAGTTCAAAAATTTTGGTTCTGTTAGCAGTACCATATCTAGCTGCGAGCTGTGCCCATATGCTCTGTGCAGTATCAGAATACTGCACACTCTCAGCTATCTGAGGGGATAAGGAAGCAGTCAACCAGGATATGACCATATTATTACATCTATCCCATAACTTTTGTTTATCCACATTAGTGTCTGGTCTGGGACATGTACCATCAACAAAGCCAATTTTATTTTTAATAGATAACGCTACAATCATCTCCTTCTCCAACCCCCATAACCACTACCCGAGAAGGGAGTGGATATAAGAGAAACACCAGGAACATCAGAGGAGCAAACAAATAAGGGACTGGTAGGGTCAACAGGAGTTGTATTAGTACTCATGTTAGCAGTGGTGAAAAACAATGAGTTCAAAGTCAAAATATAATCTCTGCAAGTATTTTGAAAAACTAAAGTTGTATCAAAAACTTCATGCAAATCATATAACACCTAAAATAGGAACAAATTTACCCTCCTTCTTCGTGACCGGAGAAGATCAGCCTTCGATTAACAGAAAAATGCCAGTTCGGAACAGCAGAAACCCTAAAACCTGAAGCCTCGCCGGAATCGACTCGAGAACGTCGGAAAACCAACCCAAAACGTCCGAGTAGTGAAGATGCAACCAGTTATCGTGATAAAAGTCTCAGATCAACACCCGATTTAGATCGGAATCATCACTGACCAAATATCTCAGAAACACCCACAAATTTTCCAACGAGATTTCGACTGAGATAACAAAATACAGGAAAGTATCGTCGGATCATCGTCCTGCTCTGATACCATGAAAACATCAAGAAATCCAAACGAAAATTGAAGAAGAAGATGAAGTTGAGTCTGTTAGGTAGAAGCTTCTAGAGAGAGTTTCAGAGAAAGAGAAAGAGCTTCTCAAAATGAAAATATCCGACTGACTCCTAATACAAACAGGGGTCGGTGTATATATTACATAAGTGGGCCAAATCGGGCCAGAACTAAAACCAACATAAAATGGGCTCAAATATATTCTAGCCCAACTACAAGATATACAAACAATATACATTAAATATATATCAGAAAATCAATATATGTGTATAGGATTTGAAGCTAAATAATCTTGTAGCTCAACATATATATCTCAAGAGAGGTTTGTAAACTGTACTTAATTAAATCTAAAAGTTCAAGCAATTACAATCCCAGTTTCTCAGAACAAAAATGCTAAAAGCTAGGTGAGAAGCACATCAAATGTGCTAAAGTGTAGTTTAAACTTAAAAGTGAATAAACAGTTAAAAACTCCGCACATTAAATAGACAACATGGATTACCACGGACAAAAAAATTTCCCTAATACGTGTCCTTAACAAAAATAATTGGTATTAGTGAAGAATAAAGCAACAAATTGCACAAGATGCATAGAATGATAGAAAAACACTTTATTACTATATTTTTGATACATCAAGTAGATAACATAGGACAACGACTGAAACTATAAAATTTCATACGCCACATATAATTGGCCAGTAAAGCCTAAGGACGATGCTTTAGTCTCATTCCTTAATTCCATAGAATCAAAAAAAAATAACAAGATGTCTTAAAATCTAATTTTTGAGCAGCAACAACCCAAAAAAAAAAGTATTGCAGCGTCTGGAAATTAAACTTAGCAGCAATTGAGATGGTGCCGGCGATTATACTTCGATAATCGAAACCCTAGATCCATCCAACAATAATTTTTCATCAACCCCTAACACACCCAATCGAATCCTAAAAATAGAGACAGAAACTTACCGGTGATTGTGAAGGTGTCGGCGACTGTGACGGTACCGATGATTTTGGTATAGGGCGATGGAGCCGGTTACCAA
Organism: Nicotiana benthamiana; assembly: GCA_034376525.1. Taxonomy (NCBI): domain Eukaryota; kingdom Viridiplantae; phylum Streptophyta; class Magnoliopsida; order Solanales; family Solanaceae; genus Nicotiana; species Nicotiana benthamiana. Next base: position 28,056,001 of record CM067340.1, on the reverse strand, counting down.
TCGATTTTGAAGAATTGATTAGAAAATGGCCTCTTATGTTTTGGATTTTTGAAAAGTAAGAAATAACCGTGCGGGTGAAACTGAAGACGGCTAGTTCCTTCAAGTTTGCCACGCAGACCGTGCAAGAACGATCATGGCCGCGCAACACACACCGCGGACCGCGCTAAGGCGATCGCGGCCGTCCTGGATCCTGCAACTTTTCCTGTCCTGCATTATCTGGTATTTTTAAGTCTAAGACCTTCCAAAACATACTCGAAACTCACCCGAGCCTTCGGGGTTCCAAACCAAACGTACGCACAACCTCGAATATACCCTACGAACTCATCCAGATGATCAAATCGCCAAATAATATCATATACATCGAATCAAGTCTCAAAGCTCGTGATTCCTTCTCAAATTTTTTTATAAGACATAAAATTTTCATATCGGGTCCGAAACACGTCAAACGACATCCGTTCTCAACTAAACTTTTACAGAAAGTGCTTCAATCACATATAAAACTTGTACATGACACCGGAACCAAAATACGAGCCGATACCCTAATCTTCTAATCAAATTTTGTTTTCATTTTCCTTAATTATTTCGAGATAATAATTTCACAAAAAAATTCATTTCTCGGACTTGGGACCTCGCCAGGCATACGCTCAAGTCCCATATTTTTGCACGGACCCTCCAGGACCATCGAATCATGGTCCGGACCGTTTGCCAGAAACGTTGACTGAAGTCAAATTTATTCAATTTAGTATCAAAATTTAGCATTTTTCACACAGAATTCATATTTAAGTTTTTCAATTACGTGTCCGGACTGCGCATGCAAATCGAGCCAAACCGAGAGGCGGTTTTAAGGCCTCGAAAATACAGAACGAAAAATAAATAAGTGATGACCCTATTCGATCGTCACATCCTCCAAGATTAAAATAACCGTTCGTCCTCGAACGGACAAAAAAAAGAAGTACCTAAAACGGGAAAAAGGTGAGGATAACGGCTCCGCATATCAGACTCAGACTCCCAGGACGATGCCTCAGGAGGCTGACCTCTCCACTAAACACGCACTGAACGAAAACTCTTCGACCTTAATTGTTGACCATGCCGGTCTAGAATAGCCACCGGTTCCTCCTCATAGGATAGGTCCTTCTCCAACTGGACAGTGCTGAAATCTAGCACGTGGGCTGGATCGCCGTGATACCTCCAAAGCATGGATACATGAAATACTAGCTGCACAGGTGATAAGCTAGGCAGCAATGCAAGTCTATAAGCCACATCTCCCACTTGATCAAGAATCTCAAACAAACCAATGAACCTAAGGCTAAGCTTGCCCTTCTTCCCAAATCTCATCATGCCCTTTATAGGCGACACTCAGAGCAATACCCGCTCACCAATTATGAAAGCTACACCTCGAACCTTATGATATGCATAGCTCTTTTGTCTAGATTGAGTTGAACAGAGCCTATCCTGAATGATCTTGAGCTTATCCAAGGCCTCCTGAACCAAATCTATACCCAACAACCGAGCCTCTCCCGGCTTAAATCATACGACTGGAGTTTGACACCGCCTACCATATAAAGCCTCATAAGGGGCCATCTGGATGCTCGATTGGTAGCTGTTGTTGTAGGCAAACTTCGCTAAGCGCAAAAACTGATCCCATGAGCCTCTAAAGTCAATGACACAGGCTCGGAGCATATCCTCTAAGATCTGAATAGTCTGCTTGGACTGACCGTCCGCCCGAGGATGAAATGTTGTACTCAACTCCACCTGAGTGCCCAACTCTCGCTGAACTGCTTTCCAGAAATGCGAGGTAAACTACGTACCTCTGTCCGAAATGATACATGCCGGCACACAATGAAGGCAGACAATCTCCCGGATATAAATCTCAGCTAATCTATCGGATGAATATCTGACTACCACAGGAAGGAAATGCGCTGACTTGGTCAGCCCATCCACATGACCCAAACTACGCCGACCCTCTTCCGGGTCAACAGAAGTCCAGTACGAAATCCATGGTAATCCTCTCCCACTTCCACTCGGGAAGCTCAATCCTTTGAAACAATCCTCCAGGCCTCTGATGCTGATACTTAACCTGCTGACAGTTCAAAAATCGAGCCACATACGCAACAATATCTTCCTTCATATTGTGCCACCAATAATGCTGCTGCAAGTCCTGATACATCTTCGCGGAGCTCGGATGAATAGAATATCGGGAACTATGGGCCTCCGCTATGATCAACTCTCAAATCCCATCAACATTAGGCATGCAAACTCGCCCTAGAAATCTGAAAATACCATCATCACCTAAGGTCACCTGCTCGACACCTCCACGCTGTACCGTGTCTCTATGGACACAAAAATGGGGATCGTCAAACTGCCGATCACGGATACGCTCCAATAATGAAGAACGAGCAACTGTGCAAGCTAACACCCAGCTAGGCTCAGAAATATCCAACCTCGCAAGTCGATTGTCCAAATCCTGAACATCTAAAGCAAGCGGTCTCTGACTGACCGGAATATAAGCAAGACTGGCCATACTGGCCGACTTCCTACTCAACGCATCGGCCACCACATTGGCCTTTCCCAGGCGATACAATATAGTAACATCATAATCCTTCAACAAATCCAACCACCTTCTCTGACTCAAATTCAATTCCTTTTGCTTGAACAAGTACTGAAGGCTCTTGTGATCAGTGAACACCTCAAATGCCATGTCGTACTGATAATGCTTCCAAATCTTCAGCGCGTGAACAATAGCTGCCAACTGCAAATCATGCACTGGATAGTTTTTCTCATGAATCTTCAACTTCCTTGAAGCATAGGCAATAACCTTGCCATCCTGCATCCATACTGCACCAAGCCCCATACGGGAAGCATGACAATAGACTATGTAAGGCCTTGATCCTGTGGGTAAAACCAACACCGGTGCCGTAGTCAGAGCTGTCTTGAGCTTCTTAAAGCTCGCCTCACACTCATCCGACCACCTCAACTGGGCATCCTTCCGGGTCAACCTGGTCATCGGGGTTGCGATAGATGAAAATCCCTCCACGAACCATCGATAGTAGCCTGCCAACCCCAAGAAACTCCAAATCGCTGTAGCTGATGCTGGTCTAGGCCAGTCCTTGACTGCCTCTACCTTCTTCAAGTCCACCTAAATACCCTCTGCTGATACCACTTGACTCAGAAATGCTACTGAACTCATCCGGAACTCACACTTGGAGAACTTGGCATATAACTAGCTATCCCTCAGAGTATGAAGAACCACTCTAAGGTGCTGCTCGTTCTCCTCCTGGCTGCGGGAGTATACTAACATATCATCTATAAAGACTATCACGAATATCTCGGTTCATCAACTCCATAAATGTTGTTGGGGAATCGGTCAACCCAAATGATATGACCAAGAACTCATAATGCATGTACCGAGTACGGAAAGTTGTCTTAGGGACATCGGATGCCCTAATCCTCAATTGATAGTAGCTAGATCGCAAGTCAATCTTCGAAAATACCCTGGAACCCTAAAGCTGATCGAACAAGTCATCAATCCTCGGTAGTGGATACTTATTCTTGATCATTACCTTATTCAATTGCTGGTACTCGATACACATTTCATTGACCCATCCTCCATTTTGATAAATAACACTAGCGCACCCCAAGGTGATACATTGGGTCTGATGAAACCCTTCTCCAACAAGTCCTGCAACTGACCTTTAAGTCTTTCAACTCTGGGTGGGCCATACGATATGACGAGATAGAAATGGGCTGAGTACTCAGAACCACATCAATGCAAAAGTCGATATCCCTGTCGGGTGGTATACCCGACAAGTCTAAAGGGAACACATCAGGGAACTCTCGAACAATGGGAACAAAATCAATAGAGGGTACCTCAGCACTGGAATTATGAACATGAGCCAAATAACCAAATACCCCTTCTCGACCATACGATAAGCCTTCACATAGAACACTGCGAGTGGAATGACCAGGAGTCCCTCTCCACTCTACATGGGGCAAATCTAGTAAGGCTAAGATCACGGTCTTGGCATGGCAATCCAAGATAGAACGATTCGAGGACAACCAATCCATCCCTATTATGAAATCGAAGTCGACCATGTCTAAAAGCAACAAATCAACATGGGTCTCAAGAGTCCCAATCACTACAATACAGGAACGATGAACCCGATTGAAATCGATAGAATCACCCACCAGTGTAGACACATAAACATGGGCACCCAATTGATCACTAGGCATGACCAGATACGGCGCAAAATGAAATCGAAGCTCCTCTACCATAAACAAGAAAAGTACATGCATCTCCACCTCTAATACCTTCACCTCCAAGTCTAGAATCTCTACTTCCACATTTGATACCTCACTTTGAGTGTTGTGGAGAAACTCTTCCTGAAATAACTCTGTGAACTGAGCTAAAGTCAAAGCTGAGGACCTAATTGGTATAGCCAATAAATAACCCTCCAACCTTTCTTGACAGATCCAAACAAGCGAAAAGTAGTAAAATCGACCCCATTGGTCTCCACGACCCCCATGTTCCTGAGAACCTCATGACAGCTATTTAGATAACCTTGGAAATCCTCAGAATATGCACTGCTGAAAGTAATCCTGAAGAGCTTGGTGGAACCTATCCAACCTTCACATATCCTCCGAAGACGTAGCTGATCTATCACTGATTTGTGCTGCTGCTCGGCTAAAGAAGCTGTCACACCCCAAACTAGGGGAGGCACGACTGGCCCTCAATACTGTATTTGACCGAGTTAGCCACTAAACGTACTAACTAACTAAACTGGGGGCCCAATAGATCGGGCAGCATAACATCTGAAATACTAAGCTTGGACCATTAAGGTCATGACCTGAATAACAATAAGGTATATAACTAAAAGTAGACGAGCCAAAATAATAAAGTACTAGCTGGCCGACGAGGCCGCTATTGGAGACATACATGCCTACATACATATATATATATATATATATATATATATATATATATATATATATATATATATATATATATTCCAAGCCTATGGACTGGAGAGTGGAAGCTGCAAAAAAAGAAACCCAGCATACTATGTCCACAATAGCCTCTAAGAGTGTCGTAAGCATTGTCGAGACAAGGCCCCCAGTATACCCAAACTGTACAACAAAAGTAACCATCCTATGAAAGCTCTAGGAAGAGGTGGAGCTTACAAACTCCCAGTTGAACCTCGAAATTCTAGCAGAGGGGTCGATCAGAGTCCTTACCTAGACCTGCACGCACGAACAAAATGCAGTGTCCCCAGGCAACTGGACATCAGTACGAATAAAAATGTACTGGTATGTAAGGAAAAAAGTAGAATCACATATATCTGATGTAAAAAAAAATAGAGATACCACATGACACTGAAACTCTGATAGGCTCCATGAAGGGCATCCGAGCTCATAGTAAACAAATATGCATGGTATGCTCGTGTAATCGTATGTCGTGAATACATATATTAATTGATGCAAATGCATGACATACCCAACCAAATGCTAGCAGTGGCGTTCTCTTCCGGTAGCTAACCGGTATCATATTGCTAACCTGTGTTCATCTGTACAATATATAGTTTTTCAGGCAAATAAGCCCCTTACCTCCGATTATAGCTCGAAGTCCATGCATAATATGCCATGTATGATATGAACTTTGAATGCACATAATATGCTATAATAAGAACTTAGCCAATCTTGTCTCATAGGTACTCTTATTCTCATGATATCATAATCACCTTCGTATTGCATACAGTTGTCTCGTGGAACCTCATATCTTTCTTCTATTTTTTTGAATAAGCTTGAAAACTTAACTCAAATTTTAGGAAGATAATTTAATTATGAAGATATTCATAAAAAGTTTAAGGTGCTTCACTTAGTTCTTATACCTGATTTCTCGATATTTAATAAATGGAAGTATTTAAAAAAAAATCAAGTGTTTTAGTAGTTTAAATAAAAATTTAATTTGAGATTACTGCAAATCGACGTGTCATTTCAGAGATTTTAAAATACACTTTAACAAGGAAGAAAGACTGATCACAAATACTGAATGCCTTTATCTTTTTTATTTTAGTTACACAACCCAAAGACGAATAAGAATTCATATATACATACCTATAGTTAAGAAAGCCGATAAGATGACATATATAGATGTCGAATACCCTATTTAACCGAATGAGTGGAACATCAACCTAATAGCGTTATGAAAATACTTCAGCTATGATCCCAATGCCTTCCACAGAAGGTCTTTCTAGAAATAGAATAGTAAAATATCACATTTGACATCTTAGGAATTTCACAGAATTCGTGCTAAAAGAAAGGACAGAGCTTAGCCTTAGCATACCTTTCCATTGAATGTACAATGCATGTAGTTCCTTCACGAAAGTTGTTCCTTACGTCCTAAGCTTCACAAACACTATATATATGTAGCTTATACGCACCTATAAACATTCATAATTGAGTTTAAATCGGCAAATTTTCCATATGACCCTAACTTGACGATACGTCCATAGAACTTTGTAAAAACGCTCATAAAAGAGTCCCCAGATGATTACCTTGGCAAACCAAGTATAAAACCTGAAGAACCAGCAAGAACAACAGATTACCATCTTCCAAGAATAGCTCCAAACACCGCTAATAGAAGGGTGAAACGATTGCAAAGCGTAGAGATCAATCTAGGCACGGGGGAGAATTTTAACGGTAGAAATCATTAAAAACGCACCTTAATCACTCAAGAACACCATGGAACCCTCTCTTAAGCTTTCTTACTGCTTTGGAACTGAAATGAAATGTTATTAGGGTTTCAAAGTCGATTTTACCGACTTATACCACTTGTTTGACCCGACCCGGTTCGCGACCCGGTTTCAGCCTGGGTAATTAGGTCAACTGTACCTCAACTGTACAGTATCTGAACGAAAGTGTAAGCTGTTTGTCTCGAAATTCATGAGATACAGACTGAAATAAAGATAGAGGAGACGCCGATTCCTACGGACGCCTGCAAGGCTACCTCGGTGTCTCACCGGACTGAAAGTTCACTCCCAGTCTACTGCTGCTGCTCAAAAGCTGCTTCGATATCTGCACATAAGTGCAGAGTGTAGCATCAACACAACCGACCCCATGTACTGGTAAGTGTCTGGCCTAACCCCGGCGAAGTAGTGATGAGGCTAGGACCAGACTTTAGACAAACCTGTGCAATTACATAATATATGGCGAAAGAAACAGTAGGAAATAAACAAGTAAAACTAGGGAGGGGAAATATGCTCTGGGAATAGCAAAAATGAACAAAATTCTCATAATTGACAAAGAAACCAACTATAAAGCTACTAATACAAAATAGAAAAGATAAAACAACTTTCACTTTAAATGCTCATCTCGTTGCAGGCGTGCAACCCGATCCAATTTCTCAATTTCTCGTGGTAGGCGTACAACCTGCTCCCATTTCGTCATAACTCGTGGTAGGCGTACCACCCAATCCCATTTCAATCAATATCTCATGGTAGGCGTACCACCCGATCCCATTTCAATCAATATCTTGTGCTAGGAGTCCCACCCGATCCCATTTCATAAATATCTTGTGGTAGGCATACCACCCGATCCCATTTCATCAATATCTTATGGTAGGCATACCACCTGATCCCATTTCAATATCTTGTGGTAGGAGTACCACCTGATCCCATTTCAATATCTTGTGGTAGGCGTACCACCCGATCATATTTCATCAATATCTTGTGGTAGGCATACCACTCAACCCTATTTCAATATCTTGTGGTAGGTGTACCACCCAATCCCATTTCAATATCTTATGGTAGGCGTACCGCCTGATCCTCTTTCAATTAACACAATGCACAATATAATACCGGCAAGAGAACAAGACAATGTAATAACTTTCCGGCAAAGGAAACAATAACATTCAAACGCCCCAGCAAGGGAGAATCAGCTATAACTAGACTTGTTCCAGCATCTAACTACTACACCTATAACCAAACTTGCCCCAACATCTAACTACCTCAACTGTATCAAACTCGTTTCGACACCTAATTACCCTGGCGATAATTAAACTTGTTACAACACCTAACTACTTCAACCATAACCAATCTCATTTCGGCATCTAATTACTTTTGCTATAACTAAATTTACTACCACACCTAAACAAGGAACCATCAACCTAACAATAGACCGGCAAGGGGGCAATATAATGTTCTCTTCTCTTTCTCACTTTTACATTACAGTTCACTTCACGACTCGAGCACATGCTCTAGAATTTAAACTGTCACGTATACTTTCATTGTTTGTTACACAACTGGAGCCATCGCTCTCCAATGTTCATAAGTCATATTTATTTCGACAACTTTACACAACAAATAGGAATCATCACTAAGGCATGAGAAATACAACAAAAATCAAGATATTCGAAATTTAAAGACTCAAGCTCATGTTCGACACCAACATATAGATACTCGTCACCATGCCGATATGTGGTACTCAACAAGAATCAAATAGAAAATAGGGAACAACTCCTAATATCTCAAGCTAGGGTTAACCGAACACTTACCTCGATTCTTTGAATACAACTCAAGACTCAACTATAGCTTTACCCCTCGATTCCACCATGAATCCACTCGAATCTAGTCACAAGTTACTTAATTACATCAACAAATGCTGAATGAATCAATTTGAATGCATAAAAATAAATTTCCTGAAGTTTTGCCCAAAAAATCCAAAAAATGCCCCTGGGCCCACGTGATCAAACCCGAGGTTCGAACTAAAATCCGGTTATCCATTCCCCCACAAATCCAATTATGTAATTTGATTTGAAATCAAACCTCAAATTGAGGTCCAACCCCCCAATTTTGGCAAAACCCCAGGTCCTACCTAATATACCCAAATTTCCCCATTAAAATGTTCGATTTGACATTGAAATTAAGTTAAAAGGTGTTAAGGAGTGAAGAAAATGAGTTAGAAATCACATACCAATCGTTTTGAAGAAGAAATATTTCTTAGAAAATCGCCTCTTATGTTTTGGATTTTTGAAAAGTGAAAAATAACTGAAAATCCCGTGTATTTATACTCTTTGACGCACCCAACACGGACCGCACAAAAAGGACCGCAGCCGCGCTGGCGGAACTGAAGACTGCTGGCTCTCTGAAGTTTTCTACGCAGACCGTTCAAAGACGACCGCCGCCGCGCAACATGCACCTTGGACTGCGCTAAGGGTACCGCGGCCGCGCAGCACACACCGCGGACCACGCTAAGGCGACCGTGGGCGCGCTGGATCCTGCAATTTTTCTTGTCTTGCATTATCTAGTGTTTTTAAGTCTAAGACTTCCCAGAAAATACTCGAAACTCACCGGAGCCCTCAGGGCTCCAAACCAAACATACGCACAACCTCAAGTACACCCTATAAACTCATCCGCGCGATCAAATCGCCAAATAATATCATTTACATCTAATCAAGCCTCAGAGCTCGTGATTCCTTCTCAAATTTTTTCATTAGACATAAAATTCTCATTTCGGGTCCGAAACACGTCAAACGATGACGATTCTCAACCAAAATTTACAGAAGTACTTCAATCATATATAAGACTTGTACCGAATACCGGAACTAAAATACGGGCCCGATATCCTAGTCGTCTAATCAAATTACTTTTCCATTTTCCTTAATTATTTCCAGAAAACAAGTTTACATAAAAATTTATTTCTCGGACTTGGGACCTCGGAATACGATTCCAGGAATACGCTCAAGTCTCATATTTTCCCACAGATCCTTTGGGACCATCGAATCACGGGTCTGGGTCCGTTTACCAAAAACATTGACCGAAGTCAAATTTATTTAATTTAATATCAAATTTTAGTATTGTTCATACAGAATTCATATTTAATTTTTTTGGTTACGCGCCCGGCTGCACACGTAAATCGAGATAATTCGAGAAGAGGTTTTAAGGCCTCGAAAGTACGAAACAAAAAATAAATAAGTGATGACCCCATTGGGTTGTCACATATAGTGAAACAATGAGGTCAATAGATGCTAGTTTTTTGAAAGAGGCCATTAAAAGTGAATTAGACTCTATAGTTTCTAATCATACTTGGGATTTGTCTGATTTACCTAAAGGTTGTAAACCCATAAGTAGCAAGTAGATATTTAAGAAGAAGTTGATACCTGACGGCACAATTGAGAAATATAAGGCTAGACTTGTTATTAGGGGTTTTAATCAAAAGAAAGACATTGATTACTTTGACACACTATTCTCCTGTGACTAAGATAACAACTATTAGAACTCTTGTTGCTGTATCTGCTATTCATAATTTGGTAATATATCAAATGGATATTGAAACAACTTTCCTAAATTATGATTTAGAGGAAGAGATCTATATGTCTCAACCCGAGGGATTTATGATCCAAGGACAAGAGAATAAAGTATGCAAATTGAGAAAGTCTATGTATTGTCTAAAGCAAGCAGCTAAATAATGGTATGAAAAGTTTAATAGCACATTAGTGAATAATGATTTTGTTGTTAATGCATCTGATACTTGTGTTTATTCCAAGATGATATGATCAGATTGTGTTATTATATATTTGTATGTGGATGACATGTTAATCTTTGCCCTAATGTGAATATTGTTAATGAGACTAAGAATTTTTTGTCTGCTAAATTTGAAATGAAAGATTTGGAAATCAGATGTAATTTTAGGGTTTAAAATCAAAAGAACTTCTAATGAGTTTTCATTGTCTCGGTCTCATTATATTGAGAAAATATTGAAAAGGTTTAATTGTTTTGATGTAGCACCTGCGAGAACTCCTTATGATCCTAGCATACACTTGAAAAAGAGCAAGGAATCTAGTATTTCTCAAACTGAGTATGCTAAGATAATTGGTACTATAATGTTTCTCATGAAATATATAAGACCTGATACTGCTTATGCTGTTAGTAGATTTAGTAGATATACTCAAAACCTTAGTAGTGAACATTGAAATGCTCTTCATCGTTTGCTGAGGTATTTGAGAGGCACTATGGATTGGTGTTTGCATTTTAATAAATTTCCTGCTGTTTTAGAAGGATTTTGTGATGCAAACTGGGTTACTGACAATGATAAAGTTAGCTCCACCAATGGCTACGTGTTTACTTTGGTGCGGGTGCTATTTCATGGTAGTCTTCAAAACAGACTTGTATAGCACGATCTACTATGGAGTCTGAATTCATTGCTCTTGAGGTGGCAGGGCAAGAAGCCGAGTGGTTGAGAAAATTATTAACAGGCGTGCCTTTGTGGGGAAGACAAGCTTTACCAGTTTCTCTACATTGTGACTCACGGAAGCAATTGGAATTGCCAAAAATAGTATACACAGTGGAAAAAGAAGACATATCCCAATTAGGCATGGTGCAATAAAATAGCTATTCAAATATGGTGTTATTTCCTTGGAATATGTAAGATCCGAAAAAAATTTAGTGGATCTTTTAACCAAGTGTTTGGCAAGGAGAGTTATCCTTGAAACATCAAGTTTGATGGGGCTAAAGCCCATGGATTGAGGAAGTACGGTGGAAACCCGTTTTGTTAGAAAATACGCTTAACGCTAGGGGGGGAGGGTGAATAGCGTTATAATAAAATTTAGCGTAAACTTGCGGAAATTAAAATTTGCAGGAAATAAATAAGTGCGTTAAATAAACAAAAAGGAAAGAACGCACCGATATATTCTGGTTCACCACAACACGTGGCTAGTCCAGTCCCCGAGAGACTCTCTCGAGATTTTCCACTAACTTGTTAAGCTTACGGGTGCTCAACAAACCTTTACAACTTAAGGACACAAGCCTTAACACCTTTGCTCGGAGATACAACACTCCAAGACTTCAACCAAGGAAACACAAGTTCCTTACAACAAGAGAATCACAATTCTCTTACAAGTGTATAAAACACTAAACACTCAAACAAAATACTCCTTAATGAGTAGATATGAGTAAAAGAAGTAAGCTCTAGATCACAACAACTTTGGACAAGAATATGGCTCTCAAAAGCTTTATGAAATTGAATATAAAATGATAAACAAAAGTATGCAAGCTTATAGCAATGTAATGATCAGTTGTAGTATGTTGTTGTGTTTAAAACACTGAAATGAGCTTTATTTATAGTTGAAAAACTTGGCATTACCGTTGCCTAATTGCCAATTAAGAGTTGCTGATTTTACTCACTGACAATCGATTGTCAAACCCCAACAATCGATTGTCTGTCAGTCAGATCAAAATTCAATCCCAGATTTTACGCTTGATAATCGATTACTTTCAATCCATAATCGATTACTGGCAACGTTCAAAAAATCCTTTCCAGATTTTACCACAAACAATCGATTGTCCAGAATCAACAATCAATTACTCAGCAACGTTCAAAAAATCTTTTCCGGATTTTAATCAAAACAATTGATTATACAGAATCAATAATCAATTACCCAATAACGTTCAAAAAATCTTTTCCGGATTTTAATCAAAACAATCGATTATACAGAATCAATAATCGATTACCTGACGGTATTTGAAAACTTTACGACAACGGTCAGCTTCACAATCGATTGCACAAAGTCAACAATCGATTACTTATCAGTTTTTGAAAAACATTTTAGACACTGTCTCTTTGACAATCGATTGTCCAATGTAACAACCGATTATTTAATAAATTTGAAAATCACTAGAAGACACTGTCTCAACATAATCGATTACCATTAGTTCATAATCGATTATTCTGAGTTTTGAAAAACTTTGATGGACACTGCCTCAGTCACAATCGATTGTCATTAGTTCACAATCGATTGTCATGCAGGTTTGAAAAACCTGATGCTCACTGTCTTACTCACAATCTATTGTCATTAGTTCACAATCGATTGTCATGCAGTCTTCGCTTAAAACAATCGATTATCATAAGTACATAATCGATTATCTTAGTCCAGATTTTTAAGGCATGTCTAAAAATTATTTTGACTACTGTAAATATGCATGATTTAAAATCATTTGACATTAAATTAAATATGCATGATTTTGGAAAATAGTTTTATGAGAGAAGCCATGTTACGAGTCAAGTTGTAGGATCAAGATCACAATTAAGAATGACTCAATTAAACTATAAAACTTTGTCTTGAGCTTGAATCTCGTTGTATATCAATTGTGCGCTTGTTTCTTGAACTTCGTCATATATCAATTTTCGCTTCGTTTGTCATTCATCAAAACCTATACAAAAGAACACACGTTTTAGTATATTGCATTGAGAACGTGTTTCCAACAATTTCCCCCTTTTTGATAATGGCAAACATTAAGCGGGATATGCAAGACAAGCAATTTATAATGACGATTCAAGACAAGTATATACATGCAACAAGTATGCATTTTTTCCCCCTTAATTTATGAATTCCCCCTCAATTTAAGCTTATGAATATTGAGAGTGCATACCCGTTATCTTCCCCCTTTTGCCATTAGCAAAAATAATAATAAGATGCCAAAGATGAAATAAACCTTGTTTATTTATTGGAAAGAAGGTGTGATTATTAAAAGAGAGTATAATAGCTCAAATGATAGCATTACAATCGATTATTGATACGAGATAATCGATTATTAGATGAGGGAAACAGATTTTTCTGAAGAAGACTCGATTCTTGCGCGTCATGCTTTATAATTCCCCTTTCCTTTGGGGCGATACCTGCAAAAATCGTTAGACGTCTCCGACGCTCAAGTTAGAAATCATGTAACAAAAAAATGCAATGCATGACTTAGATCAACTAGGAGTCAAGGATCCCGAGTTCACTGCGAATTTGGAAGAAGGACTCTTTCTCTAAAGGCTTTGTAAAGATGTGTGCCGATTGATTTTTGGTTTCAACAAATTCAATTTCGACATCGCCTTTGATAACGTGATCTCTAATAAAATGATGTCTAATTTCAATGTGTTTCGTTCGCGAATGAAGAACGGGGTTCTTCGTCAAGCATATGATCTCTAATAAAATGATGTCTAATTTCAATGTGTTTCGTTCGCGAATGAAGAACGGGGTTCTTCGTCAAGCATATGGCACTAGTATTATCACATCTAAGAGGGATATGATTAAGACTTAGGCCATAGTCCAAGAGTTGTTATTTCATCCATAGGATTTGAGCGCAACAACTCCCCGCGGCGACATATTCAGCCTCGGTTGTGGACAACGCAACACTTACTTGTTTCTTGCTAAACCTAGAAACGAGAGGCTACCGAGCAAATGGCAAGTGCCACTAGTGCTCTTGCGGTCCAATTTGCATCCAGCAAAATCGGAATCGGAATAGCCAACAATGGCATGAAGAGCCTTTGGGGTACCATAGACCCACATTTGTAGTACCGACAAGATACCTTAAAAAATCCGTTTTACCGCAGTAAGGTGAGACTCCTTCGGACACGATTGATAACGAGCGCATAAGCACACGCTAAACATGATGTCCGGACGACTAGCAGTAAGATAAAGAAGAGAGCCAATCATACCTCGATACTTTTTGGTGTCGACTTCCTTACCTTTCTCATCTTTGTCTAGATGATCGCATGTGCTCATGGGAGTTGCCATTTCTTTTGCATTGTTCATCTCAAATCGTTTCAGCAATTCTTTGCAATATTTGGCTTGACAAATGAATGTACCTTCTTTCATTTGCTTTACTTGTAATCCCAAAAAGAATGTTAACTCACCCATCATAGACATCTCAAATTCTCTTGTCATTAAATCGGAAAATTCCTTGCATAAAACATTGTTAGTAGCACCAAATATAATATCATCTACATATATTTGAACTAACAAGATATCATTGTTTTTATGCTTAACAAAGAGAGTTGTGTCAACTTTCCCCCTAATGAAATCATTTTCCAAAAGAAACTTACTTAATCTTTCATACCAAGCTCGGGGAGCTTGTTTTAAACCATAAAGAGCCTTTTTGAGCTTGAAAACATGATCGGGAGATTTAAAGTTTTCAAAACCGGGGGGTTGTTCAACATAAACTTCTTCTTGAATAAAACCGTTTAGAAAAACACTTTTCACATCCATTTGATATAAAATGAAATTCATAGGAGAGGCAAATGCAAGCAATAAGCGAATAGCTTCTAATCTAGCTACAGGAGCATATGTTTCCTCATAGTCAATACCTTCTTCTTGATTATAGCCTTTTGCTACAAGCCTAGCTTTGTTTCTAGTGATTATACCATTTTCATCTAGTTTATTGCGAAAAACCCATTTCGTACCAATTATGGTATGACCTTCGGGTCTTGGCACCAAATCCCAAACGTCATTGCGTTCGAATTGGTTAAGCTCCTCTTGCATTGCCAAGGTCCAAAATTCATCCCCAATTGCTTCTGAGATGGTTTTGGGTTCAATTTGAGAAACAAAAGCAGTATGTTCTAAGGTATTTTTGAGAGAGTTTCGGGTACTTACCTTGTCTCCAACGTTGCCAATTACCTGTTCGAGAGGGTGATCTTTGATTGTCCTCCACTCGTTAGGCATATTCATTTATTTTTCCAATTGTGGCACTTCTTCCGTTGGTTGTTCCTCAGATTCATCTTCTTTATTTTCCTTGGGTGGTTCCTCTTGTATTTTGTCTTTCAAGCTATGTAAGATAACTGCAAGATCAAAACCGGAATCCTTTCTCGCCAAGCGAGCATTATTTTCGGAAAATACAACATGAGGAGATTCCTCCACAATTTGGGTTCTTTTATTAAAGACCCTATATGCTTTACTACGTGAGGAATATCCAATGAAAATACCTTCATCCGACTTAGCATCAAATTTACCCAATTGGTCTTTGCCATTGTTATGAACAAAACATTTGCAACCAAAAACTCTAAAATGGGAAATATTTGGTTTTCTACCCTTATAAAGTTCATAGGGGGTTTTCATGAGTATCGGCCGAATTACTACTCTATTTAGAACATAGCAAGCGGTACTCACGGCGTCTGCCCAAAAAAGTTTGGGTATCTTAGCTTCGTCGAGCATGGTTCTAGCCATCTCTTCGAGACACCTATTTTTCCTTTCCACCACCCCATTTTGTTGTGGTGTACGTGGAGCGGAAAAGGTGCTCGATTCCGAGTTCGTCACAAAAGTCCGCAAAGAGATTGTGATCAAAATCTCCCCCATGATCACTTCTAATTGAAGTGATGGTTGTTTCTTTCTCATTTTGAACACGCTTAAGAAAATATTTAAAATTTTGAAAAACATCACTTTTATTGGCAAGAAATAAAGTCCAAGTAAATCTCAAGTAATCATCAACAATCACAAAAGCATATTTATTTCTTCCTAGACTTTCAATGCGAGAGGGACCAAATAAATCCATATGAAGCAATTGCAATGGTCTAGAAGTTGAAACAATGTTTTTAGATTTGAAAGATGCTTTTGTTTGCTTCCCCTTTTGACACGAGTCACAAATAGAGTCATTTTCAAATTTTAAATTGGGAAGACCAACAACTAAGTTTTGAGAAATCAATTTGTTCAAAAGATGCATATTGATATGTGCTACTCTACGATGCCATATCCAAGTATCATCCTCTTTACTCATTAGACAATCAACATAATCGGGTGAGGAATTAGCAAGATCAGCCATATAAATATTATCCACTCTAAAACCACGGAGGATAATTTTGAAATCACTACGTCTGAACACTAAGCATTCATCCAAATCAAATAAAGCAAGATTTACCTTGTCACACAATTGGCTTATGCTCAAGAGATTATGCTTTAATCCTTTAACAAGTAATATATGCTTAATAGAGGATTTTTCATCCTTACCGACCGAGCCGATGCCGATGATCTTTCCTTTATTGTTATCACCGAAGATAACACTTCCTCCTTCTTTGTGCTCTAATTGAAGGAATTTGGATTCATCTCCCGTCATATGCTTGGAGCATCCACTATCAAGGTACCATAGTACACTTGATCCCTTCAAGCACACCTACAAAATAAATTAATGTTCTTTAGGTACCCATGCCATCTTGGGTCCTTGGGGTTAGGCATATTATAATGATGCGATTGAGTAATATGTCTATGACGTGTAAAGCATGCAGGAGCAATATGACCAATATGTCTACAATAATGACAAGCCACATTTGGGTTATGCATCCTTCTAGGTTCATAGTAACTAGACGGATGAAAATTTCTTACTCTATTTTGAACACTATGACTATTTCGCATTTCATGAGAACTATTTCTCCTACTATGAGCTCTAGGATGGGCAGCATTTCTAGAGTGATTGTTTCTCGGTTGAAGGCCATTTCTAGGTCTTCTCAAAGGTTCAACATTTGGCCTAAAATATGCATCATTTCTAGGGTAACTATTTCTAGGTGGTAAGTCATTTCTAGGTCTCCTAAAATGTTCAACATTTTGTCTAGCATGCATATAGGTTCTAGGATTGCTATTTCTAGGATAAGCATTTGTTTTATTAGTCCTAGGTTGAGCCTTAGGTGGTTGGGGTTTGGCTTCAACCTTTTCTTTAACCTCATTCTTAAATCCTATGCCATGCTTGGTTGATTTCAAATTTACAAGGACCTCATTCAAATTCTTGTGGGAGAAATAAACTTATCTAAGGTACCTTTGAGTCTGTCTACCTCATTTTTGAGATGCAAGCAAGAAGAACAATTTTTAGTAGAACTTTCGGGCTTATCGGCGCTTCTTTTTCCAAAAAACTTGTTTTCCTCTTTCAGCTTTTCATTTTCTAAAACCAGTTTTTCTAAATCATTTTCTTTCAAAGAAAGCTGTTTTTGAAAATCCTTTTCTTTTAATGAAGCATTTTCTTTTGTGCCCTTAACAATTTTTGAAGCCTTAATAAATTCAGTATATAATTCATCACAAGCAGTTCGCATTTCTTCAAGAGTAAAGAAGTTTTTAGACGAGATTTGACATACCTCATCTTTGTTGTCTTCTTGTGCCATAAGGCAAAGATTTGCTGCTTCGTCTTCTTCTCCTTCGCTTGACTCATCTCCGGAGTCGCCTCCCCAAGAAATGTATGCACGTTGCTTTTTAAAAGGTTTCTTCTCCTTTTTGATGTTTGGGCAATTTGATTTGATGTGCCCGGTTTCACCACATTCATAGCACTTGATTTGTTCGCCTTGCTTTTTGACCTTGCGTTCATACTCCTTGCGCATGAACTTTTGAAATCTTTTGATAACGAGTCCAAACTCGTTGTCTCCTTCCTCATCAATTTGCGGTTGGCTTGTGCTCGCCTTTAGAGCTATTCTTTGCCTCCTTTGATCATCAACAAAAGGGTTAAGAATAGTAGATTCATAGGTCTTAAGGGTACCTCTTAGTGCGTCGATGGTGACGTTTGAAACGCCAATGGATTCTTGAATTGCATCGGCCTTTGATCTCCATGCCGGTGTGAGACTTCTAAGAATTTTTCGCACGAGCTCTCTATCCGTGAATGTTTTCTTGAGAGCTTGTAGGTCATTTACGATTATTGAAAATCGCTCAAACATTTCGTCCACCTTTTCACCTTCCTTCATGTGAAATAATTCATAAGAATGGGTTAGGAAATCAATTTTTGCTTCACTTACCTGGTCCGTACCTTCGTACGTAACTTCTAGCTTGTCCCACATCTCCTTTGCCGTTGTGCAACACGATATTTTCCTGTAATCGTCAGCATTAACAGCACAATATAATAAATTAATTGCTTTAGCATTATTTTGAATCTTTCGGATGTCATCCGCGTCATACTCATCCTCGGACTTGGGAACCCATTCGTTTTCCACCTTCTTTGTTGGAATTTAGTTTCCCTTCATTATCACCTTCCAAAGGTGAAAGCTGTTGGACCGAACGAAGATCTTCATCCTCTCCTTTCAGTACATGTAATTTGTACCGTTGAATAGAGGTGGTCGTGTGGAGCACTGTCCTTCATCAATTCCTGCAAAAGAATCACGAGTAGAAGCCATGGATGGTTCTCTCAAACTGTTAAGTTTTCAGAGAGTTGGGCTCTGATACCAATTATTAGAAAATACGCTTAACGCTAGGAGGGGGGTGAACAGCGCTATAATAAAATTTAGCGTAAACTTGCGGAAATTAAAATTTGCAGGAAATAAATAAGTGCGTTAAATAAACAAAAAGGAAATAACGCACCGATATATTCTGGTTCACCACAACACGTGGCTAGTCCAGTCCCCGAGAGACTCTCTATAGATTTTTCACTAACTTGTTAAGCTTACGGGTGCTCAACAAACCTTTACAACTTAAGGACACAAGCCTTAACACCTTTGTTCGGAGATACAACACTCCATGACTTCAACCAAGGAAACACAAGTTCCTTACAACAAGAGAATCATAATTCTCTTACAAGTGTATAAAACACTAAACAGTCAAACAAAATACTCCTTAATGAGTAGATATGAGTAAAAGAAGTAAGCTCTAGATCACAACAACTTTGGACAAGAATATGGCTCTCAAAAGCTTTATGAAATTGAATATAAAATGATAAACAAAAGTATGCAAGCTTATAGCAATGTAATGATCAGTTGTAGTATGTTGTTGTGTTTAAAACATTGAAATGAAGCTGTATTTATAGTTGAAAAACTTGGCATTACCGTTGCCTAATTGCCAATTAAGAGTTTCTGATTTTACTCACTGACAATCGATTGTCAAACCCTAACAATCGATTGTCTGCCAGTCAGATCCAAATTCAATCCCAGATTTTACGCTTGATAATCGATTACTTTCAATCCATAATCGATTACTGGCAACGTTCAAAAAATCCTTTCCAGATTTTACCACAAACAATCGATTGTCCAGAATCAACAATCGATTACTCAGCAACGTTCAAAAAATCTTTTCCGGATTTTAATCAAAACAATCGATTATACAGAATCAATATTCGATTACCCAATAACGTTCAAAAAATCTTTTCCGGATTTTAATCAAAACAATCGATTATACAGAATCAATAATCGATTACCCAATAACGTTCAAAAAATCTTTTTCGGATTTTAATCAAAACAATCGATTATACAGAATCAATAATCGATTACCTGACGGTATTTGAAAACTTTACGACAACGGTCAGCTTCACAATCGATTGCACAAAGTCAACAATCGATTACTTATCAGTTTTTGAAAAACATTTTAGACACTGTCTCTTTGACAATCGATTGTCCAATGTAACAATCGATTATTTAATAAATTTGAAAATCACTTGAAGACACTGTCTCAACATAATCGATTACCATTAGTTCATAATCGATTATTCTGAGTTTTGAAAAACTTTGATGGACACTGCCTCAGTCACAATCGATTGTCATTAGTTCATAATCGATTGTCATGCAGGTTTGAAAAACCTGATGCTCACTGTCTTACTCACAGTCGATTGTCATTAGTTCACAATCGATTGTCATGCAGTCTTGGCTTAAAACAATCGATTATCATAAGTACATAATCGATTATCTTAGTCCAGATTTTTTAGGCATGTCTAAAAATTATTTTGACTACTGTAAATATGCATGATTTAAAATCATTTGACATTAAATTAGATATGCGTGATTTTGGAAAATAGTTTTATGAGAGAAGCCATGTTACGAGTCAAGTTGTAGGATCAAGATCACAATTAAGAATGACTCAATTAAACTATAAAACTTTGTCTTGAGCTTGAATCTCGTTGTATATCAATTGTGCGCTTGTTTCTTGAACTTCATCATATATCAATTTTCGCTTCGTTTGTCATTCATCATAACATATACAAAAGAACACACGTTTTAGTATATTGCATTGAGAACGTGTTTCCAACACGTTTGTGGTACAACGAAGTCATATGAGACCTCAATATACACTACATTTCCCATCCATATGGTGTGTGGTAGTGCTTTATAAGGTTGAGCTTATTATGCTCTTAATGATTCCATAGCTTTAAGGTAACCTATGTGTAGATAGACTTGATGGAATCACCTACTTTAGTGTAAGGTGAGGTCTCATTTTATGAAAGACTTGGGATGCCTTTTTAGAGCACTCATGAGACCCAAGGTATGTGCATGGCCATAAAAGCACTTTGTTAGTATAGCAGAATTTGCATAAAATTAAGGATATAGTATATGTTGCGGGGGTCTCAGCTAATGTCCATTCAGTTCAAGAGTACTTCACTTTGTGGATGTTAGTTGTTGCCTCATTTCACTACGTGTCAATTCAAAGTTGAAAGATATTGATCTTAAATACATGTTCCTTCTTTTGCCCAAAAGTATTATATTTTTGTCTTTGCATTAGTGAGGGGTTGTTGGGATTATTCATAATGCAAAATCAAAAATTTCTTTTCGAAATTCCATTTACAACCAATAGTCATGACTTTTAATATTTTTCAAATATCCTATCTATTTCCAAGTGGCCTTTTGCATGAAGCCTTAAAGCCAAGTGTTGAATGGCTTTCACCAATAGCTATGAAAATCTACCAAATGTCTTCATGCATGGAAGACAAGATACGCTGGTCAATATTGGAGCCAAATGTCTTCATGCATGGAAGACAAGATACACTTGTCAATATTTGAGCCAAGTGGACAAATATAATATGACAAGTGTCAAAAGTCTTTCGACAATTATCATACATGAAACTTCCTTAATTTCCTATAAATAAGTTATGCATTAGCCATCATAATCACTCAATTCTTAACCAAGAATACATCTAGCTAATCATTCCTTTTTTCCTAGTCTTCTTTGTGAATTATCCAACACATCAAATATCTTCTTCTTCTCTTGTGCAAATTCTAAACTTCCAGCCACGAGTGCACGTGTTTGGAGGTGCTGTAGAACCTTGAAAAGCTACCAGCCTTAACGATTTGCACCCAGTCGGGTCAAAATCATTTTCAAGGCAGTGGCTTGTCACGTCACAGTACTTTTAATAAGTTGCCGTTTTTAAAAAAAATAGTAAATTCATTTCATCAATATATCAAAATATTACAGAGTTTTCCAGTAGCCCTTGACTAGCTACTGCTGCAAACAGTCTAGAATGAACACACTCCCCTATGCTCTATATACATTAAATCATGAAAAACATATAATGCTTCTCTTCGTTTTCCTACGGGTAGTGATCCAGTCTTCGCAAAACATCCTTCTAGTGTTTAAGAGAGGTACCCTGAATGTGCACATGAGCCGCTATCTCTTTGCATATATCCTTTATAACCGAGATCCCGCCATGGAATCTAATCTTGTTTCTTTCCCGCCACAGACAGTATACTAACATTCCAAACACACTGGTTGTTATTTCAGCATGTCCATTTTTCCTTTTTGCAATGTTGCTAATCCAGTCGATTTCGCTTTTCCAATCGCAAATGGTTCTCTTGTATCCTAGCCATACGAGCACTCTATTCCATAGTCCCCAAGATATCGGGCAAGCAAAAAAGAGATGGTCAAAAGATTCATCTAGCTTGCAGAATACACATTGTTGAGGAATCTGTATCCCAATGAGCATTAGCCTCTCCACTGTTGTCAGTCTTCTGCGCAGTGCTAGCCAAACGATAAATTTGAATCTTGGGTGTAGTTTTGGCTGCAATACTATGTTTTTCCATTGTACTTTAGGGGCTTGAGGGAGCTGGAGTCTGTAGAGTTCATTTATGTTGAACAGTTCTCCCCTCTGTAGCTGGATCAGTCGACTTTTCAGGTCCCCCTGTATACCCTTGGTATTTTGCTATCATTAATCTGATCTCAAAAATCTTTCTCAAAGTTACCGTTTTCTTTTCTTATTGTTCTTAGTCAATATTATCTTGTGATTTTCCTTACAAATCCAACTGTATTGGTTTTGATTTTGGGGTTTTTATTTTCAGAAATTTGATGTTGTCTCCTCTTCCCAACGAAATTTATTGTTTTGTTAACCAATTTAAAATTTTCATTATTTCCTATTGTTTAGTGGACTTCAAATCCTAGTCACTTCTCAACAATTCGTGATATAATACCCTATCTATTATTGAAGTTCAAAGAACATGATAAGCTTTAACAGTACTATTTAATACATAGATGTGATTAGATATTAAGGGATGCTGAGAAATATTTAGTGAAATCATATGGATAAAATAATAATTTAATTTACCTTCTTAATATTTAGAATTTTAAAATCTGTGAAAATTTTGGTATTCAATAATTTCTTATTAAAATAAGTAAGAAGTCCTATTATTAAATATCCTCTCTTTCAATGACCCGTATTGTATAAAGCGGTGGTCTCTGTTAAGACTATAATTATCTAACATATATTTGCAATAAAGTAATAATACAACTCTTTAAATGAAGTTCCAATATAGATTAAGAGAAAGTTCCAATATAGATTTCAGAAAAGTCCATACATATACATATATATATATATATATATATATATATATATATATATATATATATATATATATATATATATATATATATATATATATATATATATTTATATATATAAGGCGGTGATCTTAAAAATATGCAAAGTTTTCTGTAGATCAGGGGCGATAGCAACATGTAAAATGGAGGAAAAATAGTGGCCCTTGTATATTTACATGGAAAGTATCAATTTTACGTTTTACTTTGTATATTGATGATATAAAAGTTATTTTTAAAACTATTTAAAAGATAATTATCTGTGATATTTGTAATTAGTGAATTTAGCAAAAGAAAGAATAAAGTAACTAAATTTTTATAACATATTAAGTTACACATATAAAAGTTACATTACATAATCAGGAGATATAAAGGCTTACTTTTCATTTCATAGTTATTGATTATCCTCTTTATTTAGTTTTTACTATAATTTTCTACTTTAGAAATAGGAAGGGAGAAACAAAAGGAAAATGAAAGATACTGAGAAGAGGAACGAAAATAGAAAAGGTGATAAAGCATGGATTTTGGAAGAGTAAGGGGAGGAGAAAAGAAATTTCTATTGCGGGAAAATTGAAATTATGACACCTAACCTTTTTTCATTTTTTGTGTGTTTTTTGATCCTCTTCATTCTTTCAATCTCAATTTGCATGCTCATTTAAGTATGTGTGTGTCAAGAAGAAATAATGTGTATTTATAAAAAAATATTTAGTGGGTTATTGTGTGTTTACACCAAATCATAAAAATTTGTCATGATTATGTGAAAAAAATATGTGTTTTAATATATTTGGTGAATATATGTGTAGTTAATTATTCATGTGGGTAATTATTTTGCTGTGGGTGTTCATATAATTGAAAAATTGATAGTTGTATTAAAAAAAGGGCTATATCACAATATATATATATATATATATATATATATATATATATATATATATATATATTTTTTTTTTTTTTTTTTGACACACTTCCTACTTTTTTCTTCTTCTTAATTATGGATATGATTATGACACCCCCTATGTATTAATAAGTGCCTCCCCCATTTTTCCTATGAATTTTTTGTCAAGGCGATCATTCCAGCAAAACTTGACTTTTGCACATTTATCAAACAATTTTAATGGTATAATGGATGTTAGTTCGTATGTAGACAAAATATTCGAGAAAATACAATTAATGGGCTAAGAGTATATGGACGCAGAAAATAAAAATACTTACATCATATCATTTTCAATTTAAAAAGAAGGGAAAGATTTTGAAGGTTGCAGATCAACCACAATTTAGTGTATGCATTATGATTTTGATATTAAAATACTGATGGAGACTAAGTAGATACGAGCAGTGTTTTAAAAAGCAAGGGCATAAGGCGAAAAATTTTATCGAACAAGAGGTATAAGCCTTGAGGCGTAGGACGAAAGCCTTATAGGTATCAACTTTTAATATTTTATAAATTAATAAAATAAATATATAAATAAAAAATACATGAAGATTTAAAAATCAAGTAAAATAAAACTAGTAGAAAAATATATATGCTTACAAGTGCACAAACCTTATAAGAAATATTTTTTACCTTTAAAAATAAAAATACTATAGTATCATTTACATGTGCGCAAAAGAAATTCTAAAACCAAACACAAACTTGGAAAGAAAACTAAAGAATACAAAAACCAAAAATTGAAGGAATTTAAGTATAAATAAGAAAAATACAAACGTGGAAGAGAGTAAGAATTAAAGGAATTTTCTTTGTACTTTGTATTTTGCAGATAAAGGTCTAAAGTGTATTTGTTACTCAGAAAACAACAAAGAAATTAAGATAAAAAAATTAAAAAAAGTTGACTTTTGAGATTTTTAGTTTGAGAATTTAGTATAACTTTTGGATATTTAAGTTTTTTTAAAAAACTGCTAAGCAATTTACCTCAAATTTGAAAAAACTTCCGAGCTTACGCTCCAAATAAACGCCTAAAACATTGAGGCTTACACTTAGTGAACACCCAGAAGGTCGGGGTGTACGCTCCATGGTATTTATGCCCTACCCGTACGTCTTGGTACGTTTTGAGTAGGGGTGTACATAGACCGGGTTAGTTTGAATTTTACAATTACCAAACCAAATCAATTGTGTCGGGTTATTAAATCTAAAGACCAAACCAAACCAATAAATTCGGGTTTTTCAGTATCGATTTTTCTCGGATTTTTTCGGATTTTCGGGTTATTCGGGTTTTTTTCGAATTTTTTTTCAGGTAAAATCTTCGTAGAACAAAATATATAACGTATGCTCAAAATATTTCTTTAATCCTAGTAAGATACAACTATATAAAGTATTTTGCAAGAAAATAATACAAAATATGAGATATGTCATGACTCATGACATTATCCTAAAATATTCAACAATAAGAAATAATAAAATTATGTACTATAAATATTGCTAATTAAAAAGTCATAATAAAAATAAACATAATCTAAAAGCACTAATTCATGCTAAACTAGATAGACTAATGAGGGAGTATTAATTATATGCCTAAAAGCTAAAGAAAAATAAAAATAGGTTATGTATTTTTATCTAAATCATTATAAAATAAAAAATAGATATTTAATACATTCCCGTTCGTAATATTGAATTGAATGTCTTTTGTTAGCATTAGTATTGATTGCTAGCATTATTTAATTTATTAATATTAATGGCTATAAAACTTATTGGAGCATTCAAAAGTTCTAAATCAAACCTTGAAATAATACTTAAAAGATAAAATTAAGAAATTTTTTAAGAAATATTTAAATTACATTACAATAAGTATATTTATATCTAAAATTGCTATATATGTAATGTCGGGTTGATTTGGTTTCGGTTTGACTTTCTTTAGTTAAAACCAAACCAAACCAATTATGGTCGGGTTTCTTTTTCCAACACCAAACCAAGTCAAACCAAACTATAGTCGGGTTTTTTTTCTCGGTTTGACTCGAATTATCGGGTTGGTGCGATTTATCGATTTTCTTTGTACACCCCTAGTTTTGAGTACGGCTTGCCCAAAGGCTCGCCCCAGTACGCTCCATGGTATTGAGACTCTTGTAGTATTGTTTTTCAGATATAGGCATTGCTAAAATTCAAATAACTTGTATCAGATTATTAAGGTGTGTTATCTCTATTCTTAACTAAATGTTCAGTACTATAAAAAAACTAATTATATTTATTAACTCGGAACGTACTTTATCTATGAATTCCGAAAAAAAGTTGGGAAAAATTTCATATCAGAATATTCAAACTCGGTTAGAAAGTTAACTCCAAAATATTTTCAATTACTTGCATTCAACTATTAAATCAATGTAATAACACTCACTTTTTAGGATTTAGATAAATAGGGTCACTAATAATTCATCTTTTTCAAAAACTCAAAATTTTTTCTTTAATATCTATAACATGACTTTTATTAAGTTTGTATTTAGTGATCAAAGTAGTGCCGCCATTATAGTACCCTTTACTGTTGTTATTAGTATTGCCACCATGGTACAGTTTATTGTTGTTGTAAAGTGCTTCCCCCATTGTGATACTCTTCATTATTTTTATTATTGTTAGTACTGTTACCATTAAAGAACCCCTCGTTATTGTTGATGTTGTTAGTACTGCCACTTGTAGTACTCCTTGTTGTTATTGTTGTTGTTAGTACTACCACCATTATAGTACTCTTTATTGTTGTTGTTCTAGTAAGTGTTGACCCCATTGATTGTGATCACATGATTTTTGCCTAGCTTAAATTACTCCAATAGAATTCTTAAAATTAGGATTTTTCTTTATTTATGTGATTTTTAGAGTTTTATTGCATAATTGTGTGTTTGTTGCATTTTGAGTGCATTTTAGTCGATATATTTAATAAAAATACAAAAATAGCACATTTGCATTTAGGATACCATTTTTATATTTTAGGTTCATTAATTAGTTAACATCACAAAAAACAGAAGAAAATGACAAAAGCTGTCCTCTTGCATTTTTACTTTTAATTTTGAGTTTAGGGTTTAGTTAATTTTGAAATTAGTTAGTTTAAGTCTAGAATTAAAATCAGGTCTTTGTTCATTTTTATTTTTATATATAACAAAAATAAAAAAAAATAAAAAATAAAAAAAGAAAAGGAAAGAATTAATGGAAAACGAGTGTCTTAATAAAATACCCAATTTTTTAGGCCAATTACCTTAAACCCGCCCAAAACCCCTCAAAATTGGCCCAAACCCATCTCAGAAACGCAGTCCAACCCCCCAGTGCCAAACGACGTTGTTTGGTTACTTTGAATATGAGTCGTCGAGGTTACATGATCCAACGACTCAGAAGCTGAGATCTTTAAGTATATAAATGTCGGAACTCCTCCCCTACCCCTCATTCACCTTCTCTAACACCCCTATATACGCCACCGTCTCTCCGTTGTCCGCCGCCGGCCGAAATCGCCTCCGCCGGCGATGATTCTCTGATGACCTCCAAAAGAACACCACCCCACCTCATCGACCTTCTCTTTCCAGATCTGCCACTGGCGTGCCTCAAATATTAGCCGAATTCGTCAAATATTTGTTTGAAGCGGTGACTGCTCCACCGTGTTCGGCGGCGCCGACGCCAAATGACCCAAAAAGAATACCAAATGTTTCCCTCACCTTCCTCATCCCGAATCTGTAAGTCCCGTCTCTCGAATATGTGTCGAGCTTCTCGAATATCAATTTAAAAATCTCGGCCAAGTCTCGCTATCCTCCAAACCTCTCCAAAATCATACCCTATGGTCTCCTCGACCTCCTCATCCCGAATCCCAAACAAAAATCCCTCAAATTCGGTTGGGATCCCACAAATTTTGGATCTAGGATTTAATTTTGGAGAAATCTAACCTTGTCTGGATTTTCAATTGTTCGAGTGATCCATAATTAATATTATTTGTTTATTTTTGGCAAAATAGACATATAATATTAGCTAAGGATCAAATTCAAGGTCAATCCAAGTTTTGAACAAAAACAATGAGTTATCCGATCCTTTTCTTTCTTTTTTTATATTTCCTTTATTTGCATGTTTCTTCTGTTCGTTCATTTTCATGTTTTCTTTTGTTTTTGGTTGGATTAGAGTTTTTTGATTTAGGTCTCTAATATTACAGCCGTATAGTGTAGGTTTTGTTCTTATTTAGATTGGATTATGTGTTTGACTTCGATTGCATGATCCATATTTTCTACTGATTTTTCTTTAGATTATAGTTTTATTTGATTCTATGCTCGCTGTTGATTTTCTCTAGGTTTTTGTCATTTTCCTATTTTACAGTACAATTGCATGTTTGTGTTATTAATTTGTTCATCTATTTTCTCTTATTTCAATGATTAGTTCACTGATAAATTTAGTCTTAGGTTATAGTTAGAATTAATTTTCAAGTGTTGGTTAATTAAATTGGTTCATTAGTTCAACTTTTAGTATTTGTTTGGATATAGCTTAATGCTCAAGCATGGGTTTGCTTAATCATGGTCGGTTCTGACCAAGATTAAAGGGCTTGGGGTTCAGTAACCTAGGCTAGTAATTCCTCAATTGAATCAAGGGTAGTTTAGGTATTTTGAGTTTATAGAATCTTTGCACAGCTGTTGTGGAAGCTTCTAGCATGGTCCTGATTTAAATTTAATGCTAAAACTAGGGTAATACGTCGAAAGTTGAGGGACTAATTAGATAAAAATAAAATGGAAAAGGACTCAGGGTAAAAACACTTAAGGTCTAAGTTGCCCTAGTAACTTGCCTATAAAGGCATTGTTACTTAGAGCTGAAGTCAGGTTTTGGAGGCAATACACTAAAAGCTCGGAGAGTGGGAGTTAACAAAAAATTCCAAAATCACTATTCCATTGAAATTTTAGGGTAGTATGAAGGCTCTAAGCTCTAAATTAAATTTTCTAGCTTATAAAAGGCCGAGAAATGGTGTAATCTGTCCTGGTGATTCAGTAGTTGAAGCTTCAAGAGTTCCTGGAGTCATCTTCATGTTCAATTGAGCTTATTTGAGTTGGTTTTGGGTGTTCATTGGTGTCATTCATTTGGAATTAACTATTGTCCATTTGGTATCATTTCTGGGTAGAAATTAATTCAAAGTTGCTGTGGATTATTGCCTATTGCTGCTGATTATTGCTTGATACTGCTGACTTCTATTTATTCTTATTTTATTCCAATTCCAAGTATACTTTTGGTCTCAAGTAATAGATAATGGCATGAATAGCATATTTGAAGATAAATGATGGCTCATTACTTGTTTTCTTCATGAATTTTCTGTTGATTTTACTTAATTTATAGGTTCAACAGTCTTGTGTATTTGAGCAGTTACCTTTGTATTAATAAGATTATTTGGAATTTGAATATTATGACTGTTATGCTGGAAATTAGTTTATCAGCACATTATGACTCTTTGTACTAGACTGTTGGATTGT
The DNA here is from genome assembly GCA_034376525.1 of Nicotiana benthamiana. NCBI lineage: Eukaryota > Viridiplantae > Streptophyta > Magnoliopsida > Solanales > Solanaceae > Nicotiana > Nicotiana benthamiana. Next base: position 28,026,318 of record CM067340.1, on the reverse strand, counting down.
GTAGCATAGCTTAATTTCAAAACTTTATATCATATTAATATGGATATTAAGCTGGAGTTATGTTTAGATTCATGTCTACTGAATTCTTTATACATACCATACAGGTTTAGAAGTTATTATGAAAAATAAATTCTAGAATGAATGTATGTCATCAAGATATGCAGGAGGATAAAATTCATATTCAAAAATCAGCATTGTAAACTGAAGCATTTATCTGTTGGCTTTGACATATATACGATCTAAACAAAAATGTTTTAAGTTAGGTTTAGTTGCTTTGAATGTTCTGGTTACTCCAAAAATTGAATCATGACAGTTTTTTTATCTAAGTGTACAGTCTTTTTGTCTAAGTGGTGTAACATTTGGCCATTTTGAATTGTTTCAGTCACTATAGTTACTTAATTGTTGCAATTATGTTAGACCGTTTAGCTAGTGGAATAATTGTGCTGTGACACTTTTGAATTTGAAAGAGGATGATAGAATTTCAAAGGTAGGTGGCTATATTCGTGCTAGTAACGAGCGGCCCAGTTAATTGAACTAGGCTATTTTTAAGGCCCAATTATACAATAACCATCCAGAATTAACACCAGGCCCACCAACTTCTAATTCAATTGATTTCATCAAGTCAAGGGCCTGGGCGGCCTAGGCCCAAGTCCAAATTTCGCCTGTTTAGAAGCCCATTTTTGGGCATCTTTCTCGAATACTTTCAATAATAACTAATTCATAACGCTAATTATTTACGTTCCTTTAGAGACAATCCTTAATAGAAAATAATAGTTCATTTTAGGATGCCTTTAAAATAAATCGAGGTGCGCCACGCCCAAACAAAAATTCATAAATTGCGTGGCCTTCTTTATATACTTACATTAAAATACATAGAAATCGGGACGTGCCATTTAACAAATTTTCATGGCCTCTCACAAATTTATCAACGCGTTAATCGCTTTAGGCGCGTTTCCTAATAATTTTAATTTCTTAAACTGGGGTGCGCATTTATGTGATCCAAATCCAAATCTCGATGGTGTTGAAATATGTCAAAAATCATGGGTAAATTTATGCGACATGGTTCGAGACGCATTTTAATACTGTACAATCTTCCTAAAAAATTCAATTAAAAGCGGTAAGTAATTTTAAAATTTCACTATAGGATAAACGTGTCTAAAATCAGATAATTAACCAAATATGATAGTTTAAGCGACACATGCTAGAATCACAAAATTCGAGGGTGCTTAACACTTCCCTCGGGTTAACAAAATTCCTTACTCAAGAATTTCTGGTTGGCAAACTTCATTTGGAAAGTCAAAAATTTCCTCGGTTTTGGGATTCAAGATAAACCGATGATTTGGGATACAAAAATTCAAGCCTATCCCAAGTGGCTACTCTAATAAATAAATAATCCATTTTCGAATAATGTCACTTAAAGCGGAAAAACTCCCTTATACATTACCCTTCGGTGTAGGTGTGTAAAAAAGGAGGTGTGACAGCTGTGGCGACCCAGCTGAGGATCACAAACCCAAAATGTCGGTTCAAGGTTTAAGAATTAGAGCTTAGAATAGCTATTATGCTTGGCTTTATTTATTATCTGATTTTGCTACTTGTTTTATCCTAACGTGCTAAGTCCTTTATCGCTTTGATATTACCTGAATTGTATATATTGAATTGTTACGAAACCCTTCTCTTTTCATCTTCGGGGAAGTGCTTGCTGGTCGAGACTCTTTATTCTATTAGTGTCATAACTTAAAGTAAGAAAGAGGCCGGACAAGTTACTAAGCCGGATGATCTTTTAGTTCCCGGTACGTAACCCCCACCTCGACTCGAGTTGTCCGCTCGGATACAAAGTCTAGAACATATACCCAGGTTTCGAACCTAGAATAACTCGACCTCATGACGGATCCCTAGTAGGTACGCTTGCTTGCATCACGTGCATTTGACCTAGGGGACTCAACAGGGGTTGGGTCCGTCTAGGACATATGACCTAAAATGAAAAGACCATCCTGATGCATCCTACTTGCTATTTGTGCATTTGTTTACTTCGGATCTGCATTCTGACCGACTTGTAAGTAATGGGAGAAATTTGAAAAGAAAACGGAAAAAAGAGAGAAAAGAATAATAGTGTTAGGGTTGAATGAGTTAGTAATTTGTTTTGGAAAACCCAATGCCCAAATAGTACCGAAACTCTGCCAAATTTTTAGAAAATCAAAGAAAAGAAAGTTTTCCAAAAATAGTTGATTTTGTCAAATCTGCCCGAACTATGCCAGTTTGATTCTCACCGGATGTGAGATACGTAGGCAACCCCCATCGGGTTCAACTTCTCTTTTTGCAAAAATTGCCCAAAAATAACAAAATTTGTTTTTTTAATAATTTTGTGAGACAATGCCATTCTTGTTTAAAATAAGCCGAATATTCCCAAAAGGGCGCTGGAAGGTTGTTTTTGCACGAATAGCCACTATGGGTCATTTTCAATGGTTAGAGGGCACAACCTTAAAATCTTCTTCCTCGAAGTGCTAAAAGGCCATATTTGCAAAATCAGTTTTTTCCTTTTGTTTAAGTCAAAATAAGTGATTAAATCACCTTAATAAATATGCAGGATGAACAAGATTCAAAATGAACCTTTCTCAATCATGAGCAAAATCCCATTGGAGTTGCGTCTGCGGTGGGATGATCTAAGTGAAGAAGGGCAAGACGAGGTCAAATAATATTTGAAAGGTCATACGGGTTTGTTGAAGATTGAGCCTCGAGGAGACGTCATAACTGCATTGGTCACTTGCCGGGACCCGACACACAACATGTTCCATTTTTTCAGATTTTAAACTCACCCCGACCCTAGAGGAAATAACCGGATACATGGGGAGCGCTGAGGTTCCTTTAAGGCACAAGTATTTGATAGCCCCGAGAACCATAGCTGTGCACAGATTCTTAGACTCACTTAAGATAAGCAGGACGGTCCACAACCCGAATTTGGCAGCTGGATTTTGTACTCCCCACTTTATAAACCAGAGATATGGTCACCTAGGAGGGTTCAACAATCCATAAAGAAAAATATGTAGCAAAGGAAACCGCCAAAAAATGGGAGGAACATAAACGTTTTGCTTTTATGGTCGTCTTCTTAGGGCTTCTAGTGTTCCCAAGGAAAGATGGAAATATCGACATAAAAATAGCCGGGGTCGTCAGCACTTTAATTACCCAAGACAAGAGCACTCTTGCGCCCATTGATAGTAGCTAAAATCTTCCGCGCTCTCACAGCCTATAAAGCCAGAGGAGACATTTTTTTAGGGGTGCAATTTATTGTTGCAAATATGGATGACCGAACAATTATGCCATCATCCTCAATTCCTGAGTTATGGGCCAGCACAAAAGACCTGCGTATAGGAATTTTGTACGAGGATTAACGGGACCAGTTTTCCTGAAGGGGTCAAGGAATGGACATTATACTTTCGATCTATCAGTACCAGTCAAATAGAGTGGATGTTTGGATGGTTACATTTGGATGAAATCATATATATGCCAGCAACTGGGCCTCACTTCCTCTTGATGGGTCTTAAGAGCATTCAGCCTTACGCTTTGTATCGGGTTTTAAGATAACTCGGGAGGTGCCAAATAGCGCCAAAAGATGAAGATCTTAGTACCCAAGTAGTTGAGATTGGTCCTGATGGCCAGTTTCTTGAAGCAAACGTCCGCCAGATCTGGAGCGAATGTCAATACTTGGCGGCAAATACCTGTGTACGAGATCAAGCTAAATGGGAAATTTCACCTGGGTATCATGCTTGGCATAGAAGGGAAATTATGGCTGGGAAGCCTGCCAAAAGACCTCATCTCTAGGATTTTATTAAACTGTCATAAGAACAGTGGGCCGGATTAGCTAAGGAGAATGAATACAGAGCCAGAATAGGAGAGTTGGAAAAGCAGGTTCGAGACCTTCAATTTGAAAAAAAATTTCAAACCGCATCCGATAAAGGTAAAAGGACGAAATTAGCCAAATAAAATGAAGCCTTATGAGTCCAAATTCCAAAAATGAAGATAGCGGTCGAAGATCCCGTCAGGAGTGCCAAAGACGCAAAGCTTATAGTTAATTTGAGGCAAATAGTGAATGACTATAGTTTTGACCTCAACAAAGCAGAAAGAGAATTAGCCAGGGTTCGAAAGCAATTGGCCAAAAACATGGAAGAATGAGCATGCCTGATTAAGCAATTGAAAGAAGAGTACAATTATAGGGTCACATGATTAAAGAATAGGGTCATCGTCATAGAAAACAAAATGATCAAATAGGCGAAAGAATTCAAGGTTGAAAGAGAGCATTGCTACATGGAATTGGCGCAATTAGAAACGGACTTGCAGCAACTTTAGGAACAAAACATGATAGCCGAGTAGACTTTGGGGGCTAGGGCCCAACAGGTAGGGCGGTTGCTTCAAGAAAAGGGCAGAATCAGAGAGAGAGGATCTTGAATTTTGCTCACCACATTACTAGGAAATGCCAAGTGTGCGAGAACATGACTCGAACCACCTTTTTTGCGGCAGTCATGATATTTGTTAAGCAGATAATGGGTGACTTGGATAGACTTCAAAGGGATCTTGCATATTGGCCCGCAACAATACCGAACGATGTCCCGCAAGCACCAGGAGCCTTGATGTATTCATGATTTTCATTTGAATCTTTATTTCCTTTTCCACTAGAGTCTATCAGTCTCTTTCTCCTGGAGTCTGTCAAGTTATTCGAGTCTGTATTTCCTTTTCCACTAGAGTTTGTCAGTTGTTTGAGTCTGTATTTTCTTTTGAAGTAGGATAGTTGATTTTGGAGTCTGTATTTTTCTTTTCATCATAGCTTATTAGATGTTTTAATCTATCAGCTTTAGGTCTTTGTAATCAAAGTATTTTTCCATCTACGAAATTTTAAAATCCTAAGACATTTGCTTCCATTTATTTTTCATGAACTATGCTTGGTTTAATTCATGCGGGGTTATGATACGTAAGAAATCTCCATAAGACCTGACCGTAATCCTAAGAGAAAAGATAAAGAAAAGAGAGGAAAGAAAATAAGAGTGGAAAAAGCTGAAAGAGAGAAATAAGAAGATTGAGAGAGAGAGAGAGAGAGAGAGAGAGAGAGAGAGAGAGTGAGATGATGGCAAAAGCAAAGTCAAAAATGAAAGAAAAGAAAAGAAACGAGAGTGGCAATCAAGTGTATGAGGGAAGCCAGAATGACGCATGCAATCATTGCAACACATGTAGAAACCCATTTAAATGTATAGGTGCATCACACCCCAACGCGCGATTACCTATCTGTTATTTGTCTCGAACTAATCGTTTGCTAATCTCAATTTCCAGTCTAGGTTTTATAGAAATGGTGGTTGGTTCTTGGTACACTGGTTCACATCCCTACTTCACCAGATCAAAGTGTAGCACAGAAATGTCTTCAAAAATCACTCTGCCAGCAATTCCCATCATGGACGAAAGCCCAATCTCGGGCGTCCCAGCATCAGTGTCAGCAACCGCCGAGGAAAACTTGCTATTTCGTCTCCACAGGATGGAGATGTGGGATGGCTAGTTAAATGGAATAGAGCCGTCTAGTGTAATTTCCAGATTTCCTGAGCTTTTCCCAAGAACGGAGGGAATGTCCACTGTCCCAATCAGTCATCCCACCATCCCACTAGGACACCTAACCATCTCAGCTCATTTTGTAGGAACACCTTCGGAGGTTTGCCCCCAGACGGCTATATCCAATGCAATACCAAATATCTTTATTGCTCCACCATGTGCAGCTCTAACACAGCCTGCATTGCTAGGCCCACCTTTGATCCTTCAACCTTCACATTCCAAACACTCACTCCCCAAATGGAGCCCCTTCAGTATCCCACCTATACTTTTTCGCAACCCCATCCATTTGGGTTCACTACGGGACAGGAAAAGACCACAAAAACTCCAGAACATGAAGAAATGGAAAAGAGGATGAGAAGCCTGGAGCAAAGCCTTAAAAGCATGTAGGGGCTAAGTGGATAGAAAAGTGTGTCATACACTGATTTGTGCTTGTTCCCTCACGTGCATTTGCCTGCGGGATCTAAAACTCCAATGTTTGAAAAGTACGATGATCATGAAGACCCTATTGCCCATCTTAAGAAATACTATAATCAATTGCGTGGAGCTGGAGGAAAAGAAAAATTGCTCATGGCTTACTTTGGGGAAAGCTTGGTGGGTATCGCCTTCGAATGGTATATAGATCAGGATATTTCTCGGTGGCACATTTGGATGGTCTTGCAAGAGACTTCGTTCGACAGTTCCAATACAATATCGATATTGCTCTAGAGAATAACTCGCTGGCAAATCTAAAGAAGAAGCCCTTAGAAAGTTTTGTGAGTATGCGATCAAATGGCGTGAGCAGGCATCAAGGGTAAAACCTCCAATGGATGAAGTGGAAATGGTCATTGTATTTCTTCAGGCTCAAAAGGCTGATTATTCCAGAATATGATGTCATCCATGGGCAAACCTTTCGCAGTGGCTATTAAAATTGGTAGATGGTAGAGAATGGACTGAAAGTAGGACGAATTTTGAGCCAATCAGCTATTAGAGCAACCTCCCAAGCCATCCAAGACGGGTTTGGAGGAATGGCTAAAGGTAAGAAGAAAGAAGAAACGGCCATGACGGCCTCAGGTGCAAGGAGACACCGCTCTCCTAGACCCGTGTTCTCCAAAATATCCCCTCGGTATTATTACCTTTATCAATACATGGAATATGCTCCTCAACCGTATGCGGTCATGAATGATCAATATTTTGTACGACTGCAACAACATGCCAACATAACCTAGCCCCATATCCAAGAAATCAATCTCCTCCACAAAATCACTATAATCCCTGTCCTCCACACAATAATTTTCCTCCTCGTGAGCTACCCAGGAGGCAAACTTTTACTCCAATTGGCGAGTCTTACTCCAATCTATTTCCAAAACTTGTCCATATGGGGCTGTTGCAATTAGTTCCCCAATTGAGGCAAAACCCAGCATTGCCCGCCTACAGAGTCGGTGTTAGATGTGCCTATTATTCAGGAGCAGAGGGGCACGATACAGATGATTGTTAGACCCTGAAAAGAGCGGTGGAAAACCTGATAGAGCAAGGAAAAATAGTGCTAAGGGATGGGTATGTCCCCAACGTAACTAATAATCCATTGCCAGCCCACAACAACGGACCAGTGATTGGGACGATTTGTGAAGATAAAGAATTTGATCCGGCATTAAAGGTCATAATTGCCATCGAGATGCAGAGACAAAGCCAAAAAGTGCCCCAAAGCAAGATAAAGAGGAAAATAAGTACAAAGTTACCAAGACAGAACCAGAAAAGAAAGTTGAAACAAGCACGGAGGTGATGCCTCTCAAAGATGGGATTCTTTATGTCCCACGAGGCCGAAAAGAGAAGCAACAGACTTTGAGCCCTTTAAAGAGGCTTGAACTGAATAAGGCAACCCAAATATACATACCCAAGGGAGCTTATGTGGTATGGGGGACAATTAAGCCATCAAGGCCGAATGAGCCCGTGGTTATTGGACGCGCGCCGCAACAGCCTATGACGGATCCTACTGCAGTACCGTGGAATTTTCATAAAACAATGGTGTAGTACAAAGGAAAAGAGATCTCAGGGAGCCTCAAGAAAACCATCATGTTGAGAAGTACTCCAACGTAGAAGAAGTAAACAACGCCACTAGAAAGCGTTTCCCATCTAAGAAACCTGTAAGTCGTTAAGAGGTAGAAGCTTTCTTCCAGAAAATGAAGATGGTAGACTATGAAGTGATTGATCAACTATGAAAGTATCATGAACAAGTGTCCTTGCTGTCATTGCTGATGAAGTCTCCTGAACACCAAAAGGTTTTAATGAAGACCTTGAATGAAGTCTACATGCCAGCTGAAACTTCAGTGGAACTGTTAGAAAGAATGGCAGAAAGATTCTTTGCCATCAATCAAATTTCATTCAGCAAAACTGACTTTCCCTCGGAAGGGGCTGCTCATAACAAAGCGTTGCATTTAACTGTTAAATGTGAGGGATATTATGTGAAGAGGGTCACGGTAGACGGAGGTTGGGGGTATACATTTTCCCACTCTCTACACTCCAACTGATGGAAATTGGGACTGGAAGGATTCGTCCAGACAATGTCTGTTTGGGAGCTTTCGACGGTATTAAGAGGGACACAATTGGCGAAATCGATCTGATTCTGACCATTGGCCGGGTGGACTTTGAGATAACCTTCCAAGTGTTGGACATGGACACATCATACAACTACCTTCCGGGGAGGTCTTGGATCCATGCAGTAGGAGCTGTACCCTCTACTCTCCATCAAATGGTGAAATTTGAGCATGAAGATCAGGAAATCGTAGTCCACAGAGAGGATGAAAATCGTAGTCCACGGAGAGGATAAATAATAGAATCAATCAAGACCTGTCTGTCCTATGTCTTGAAGCAAGAGAAGGCAGTGAGCACATAGTGCATCAAGCCTTTGAAGTTGTGGTAGCCGACCGATATGAAGAGGGAAAACCCTGTCCGTAACCCTTCCATTCCAATGCATCCATTATGGTGGTCAAAGAGATGATACGACATCGATATAATCCAGGAAAAGGGTTGGGAAAGTCTCTGCAAGGGGTGGCCGATCTAATTACCTTGCCTATCACTGAGAAGTTCTTCAGGTTAGGCTTCCACCCGATGCCAGATGATAGGAAATGGGCAAAATACAGACAACATAATGGGTGGGTTCTACCTCAGCCATTGCCACATTTGTATAAGACATTTATAAGGCCAACATACAGTTAAGAAGAGGAGGATGAGGCCTTCATGGCCGAAGAAATTGAAGAAATATGTGGGGAAATGAGAGAGATGCTATATGAAACCCACAGCGTTTAGACGGGAGAGGGAACAAACCCCGCTGAGGTGCTATTCATGGGACCAAGCGCTAAGCTCCAAAATTGGAAGGCCACGCCTTTTTTGATCAGGTAGGAGTCCCGGTAGACTTGTCCTGCTACTTTTTCTGCATCCCAAGTTATTCCACTGTGTAACTTGGATATTTTTCTTTAGTTTTGTCTTTAAATTTCCACATGTAAACCCTATTATCTTCAAATTTCAAGAAATGAAATTAATATTTCATCGTTCATTCTTCTTTATTCTTTCTGATTTTGCTATTTTTTTCTTTCATTTCTTCTTTTCAGTTCTGATAACGTGGCTTTAAATACCATGATTTGCTTGAGGACTTCATGCCTAGATCCAAACACACTGTCTAATCGTGAAATAATGAACCAAGAACCGAAATATGAAGAAGTGACTTTTAGGGAAATAAATTCAGAATTAGAAAAATTTGAGAATAAACCAAGATAAGCATCCATACAGACGAGAAAACTCGGGATTCCATAATCCAACTTCTGTTTGAGTTTAAAGACGTGTTTGCTTGTTTGTATGACGACATGCCAGGATTGAGCGTTGATCTAGTAGTGCACAAACTGCCAACTTATCCTGAGTTCCCCCCCATCCAACAAAAATAGAGAAAATTTAAAGCTGATGTTAGTGATAAAATCAAAGAAGAGATTTCAAAACACTTGGGAGCAGGAGTGATCCACATGGTCCGGTACACCACATGGCTATCCAACGTAGTTCCAATGTGAAAGAAGGATGGAAAATCCCGAGTACTACAGAGATTTGAACAAGGCAAGCCCCAAAAACAACTTCCTATTGCCCTATATCCACATCCTTGTTGATAACTGTGCCAAACATGAGATACAGTCTTTTGTGGACTGTTACGCAGGATATCACATTGTGTTGATGGATGAAGAGGACGCGGAGAAAATCGCCTTTACCACACCTTGGGGGACCTACTGCTACAGGGTCATGCCTTTCAGACTGAAGAACGCTGGGGCAACCTATATGAGAGCCATGACTACCATTTTCTATGATATGATGCATCAGGAAATAGAGGTGTATGTGGAAGATGTGATCATCAAGTCCAAAAATCAGGATGACCATGTGCGGGATCTAAGGAAGTTCTTCGAATAGCTGCACATATATGATTTGAAATTGAACCCAGCCAAATGTGTGTTCGGAGTTCCGTCAGGCGAACTTCTGGGATTCGTAGTTAGCCAGAGGGGTATCGAGTTAGATCCGACTAAGATAAAGTCTATTCGAGATTTACCTATTTCGAAGACAAAAAAGGACGTAATAAGGTTGTTGGGAAGATGGAATTATATTAGCCGGTTCATCGCTTAGCTTACTTCTACATGTGAGCCCATATTAAAATTGATAAAGAAAGATGCTGCGGTCAAATGGACGGATGACTATCAAAAGGCTTTCGATAAGATTAAAGACAACTTGTCGAACCTACCAGTTTTGGTTGCACCTGAGCTAGGGAGGCTACTGTTTATGTACGTGACCGTCTTGGAAAGTTCCTTCGGTTGCGTTCTGGGGCAACACAACATCACTGGAAAGAAAGAACAGGCAATATAATACTTGAGTAAGAAATTCACCAGCCATGAGGCCAAGTACACTTTGCTGGAAAGAACTTGCTGCACTCTAACTTGGGTTGCTCAGAAATTGAGGCATTACCTGCAGGCCTACACCACCTACCTCATAACTAGGTTGGATTCTCTAAAGTACATATTTCAAAAGCCAATGCCCACAGGTAGGCTAGCAAAATGGCAGATCTTGCTCACCGAGTTTGATATAGTCTATGTCACTCATGCAACAATGAAGGCCGAGGCCTTAGCGGGCCATTTAGCCAAAAACTTGGTTGATGATGAGTACCAACCCCTAAACACTTATTTCCTAGACGAAGATGTGAACTTGATGGAGGCAATATCTAAAGATACCACTACCTAGAAATTGTTATTTGAAGGAGCAGTCAACTCAAAAGGTGTAGGAATTGGGGAAATTTTAGTTTCACCTACCGGTTAGCATTATCCAGCCACCACTCGACTTCGATTCTTCTACACGAACAACACAACCGAGTACGAAGCTTGCATCATGGGTATGAACGTGGTAGTTGGCTGAAATGTAAAAGAGTTATTAATTATCGGGGATATAGGTTTTATCATCCGGCAAACCCAAGGAGAATGAGAAACTCGAGATGTTAAACTTAACGCTTACCAGTAGAATGTGGAAGATCTTAGCACGCGGTTCAAGATGATAGAATTTAGGTTCATCGCTTGCTGACACAATGAACTAGCCGACGCACTTGCCACTTTGGCCTCGATGTTGCCCTACCCAAGAAATGCCCACATTGATCGCTTGGAAATCCTAATCAGGGAAAGGAATGGGTACTGTAATCCGGCTGAGGCAGAACAAACATCCAACCATGGTACCATGATATCAAGATGTTTCTAAAAAACCAAGAATACCCCGAGCAAGCCACTGGGGACCAAAGAAGAATTATCAGACGACAAGAAAGTGGTTTCTTTTTAAACGGTGAGGTTTTGTACAGAAGGACCCCGGACCTCAATTTGGTAAGATGTGTTGACGCCGAAGAGGATGTATGAATCATGCATAAAATACACGAGGAAGTTTGCAGACCACACATGAATGGGTATGTTCTAGCAAAGAAAATCATCCGAGTAGGCTATTATTGGATGACCATGGAAAAGGATTATTTTAGCTTTGTCCAGAAATTCCATCAGTGTCAGGTGCATGGTGATTTGATTCACGCACCTATCACGGAACTGCATCCCATGTCAGCACCTTGGCCATTCGTAGCTTGGGGTATGGATGTTATTGGGACGATCGAGCCGAAATCCTCAAATGGGTACAGATTCATACTGGTTGCCATTGATCATCTCACAATATGGGTTGAATCCATCGCTCTTAAATCAGTTACCAAGAAAGCCATGGTGGATTTTGTGCATTCCAATCTCAATTGCCGTTTTGGCATCCAGCAACTATCATCACGGAAAACACTGCAAATTTGAATAGCCGATTAATGGGGGACATATGCGAACAATTCAATATAACGCATCGGAACTCTACAATCTACCGGCCCAAAGCCAATGGTGTCGCGAAAGCAGCAAACAAAAATATCAAGAGCATTTTGAGAAAGATGATCCAAAGCTCCAGGCAATGGAATCAGAAGCTACCTTTTGCATTATTGGGGTATCGCGTAACAGTGCGCACATCAATCGAAGCAACTCCCTACCTTTTGGTTTACAGAACTGAGGCTGTAATACCTGCGGAGGTGAAAATCCCATCTCTCCGGATCATTGTTGAAGTTGAGATTAAAGACACTGAGTGGGTTAGGACTCGTCTAGAACAGCTGACCTTAATTGATAAAAAATGAATGGCTGCAGTCTGCCACAGGCAGTTTTACCAACAAGGAATGGCCCGTGCTTATAACAAGAAAGTACGTCCTAAGAATTTTGAGGTGGGATAACTTGTATTAAGGCGCATTGTTAGTCACCATCAAGAAGCAAAAGGAAAATTTTCTCCTAATTGGAAAGGTCCATACATCATCAGAAAGATATTGCTGAAAGGAGCATTGTATCTGGGCGACATCAAAGGGGATGATCCTGAAGCAGCCATGAATGCAGACGCAGTAAAAGGGTTCTATGTCTAGGCTCCGTGTAGCAATGATTCAGTCCGGTTGAGATGACGAAGGCTTTCAGTCCCGCTACCCAAACACTCTCATCCCTTGTTGTAAACCCATTTAAGCCGGTTACTCTTCCTTGACTACCCTCTTCGGAACCGGGACATGTTATTTAAAAAACATAAGAGAAAAAAAGAAAAAAGGAAAAAAAAGAGAAAAAAAGGAAAAAGGAAAAAAAGAGAAACAAAAAATAGTTTAGGTCAAACTCCTGAACTACGTCTGACCTGATTCCGAAAAGAGACGTAGGCAACCTCTTTCTGGGGTTCAGTCACACCTAAACAAAAATCCTAATTCCCCCAAAAATAAAACTGGGGCAGATGACATTATAGCTCAACCATGAGCCCACCGAGATGGTTCCAAAGTTCTAATTCCGTCTAGAATTCTTTTTGCCCAAAAACCAAATCCAAGTCCTTTCGATCAATTGGTTAAGGTGTGGGAGCTGAAAACCATATTTGTTGGAATTTGATGCAGTCCAAATTGAGAGAAATAAAATGAGAGGGTCTTATCAGTGAAAATCTACGGGCACCATAAGGCAACGGTGAGTAAAGAAAGTAAAAATGAGAGAGTCCGTTTGGTGAAAACTCGTAAAGAGCACTATCAGGCAACAATGAGAAGAGAAATGAGAGAGGTCGATTGGCGAAAACCCGCAAAGGGTGCCGTCGGTCGAAAAGATGACACCTCCCATACTGAAAGAGTTCTGGCAAGGTTCCCTGGTTTTGAAACACGGGTCAATGAGCTTACAAGAAGTTGATAAAGTTTGTGTGGGTCGGACATCCAGTCCAAATATCATGTCATGTCTATTTGCAGCTTGTACGCATCCCCAGATAAGTCCTTCTTTTTCCCTGAAAGGGACGCTTCTATTTAAATTCATCCTCTTGCTCTCTATTTACTTTTTCCTTGAATCCCTTTCCGTCTAACTCTGATTCTGAAACTATTACAAAGAAAAGGTAGCAGGACTATATTACAAGGCCCTGCCTAGCAAGAGCTAAAGAAACATACCCTGCCTCAGCGGGTGCATTAAGCCTATCCCGAATGGTCATGATGGTTGATGCTTTCAAATAAAAGATATGGAAAAGTAAAGAATATCCAAAGACAATGGTCCTAAGAGCAGAATAGAGTTAAAATTCAGAGCCCTATGCGGGCGAGTTGCCATGAAATTCTGAAGGTTGAGGCCCTTGGCTCGAAAGAGAAGATGATCCTCAAAACCAGCAAGCAGCAAAGGCTCTCAACAGAAGTTGGGCCGGGATCAATCAATCAAGGCCACAGAACCAACCACCGTTTCAAAATAACAATTGTTGTTTGTTGAAAATTAAAACAGGTGCGATACGAGCAACCGCGCAAAAATCAGGTTCAGTCAAAAGTAATACGCGCAAGTACTGAAATAGCTTTAAAACAAATGATCAATGCAAAAGGGAAGTTACCTCCAAATTATTTCCTACATCTTATAAAAATAAAAAGGGATAAAAAAGATAACAAATGAGAAAAAACCCAAAAGAGGATATTTTAGAACTCTTAATAGCAACCTTTAGCCAACATTAGGGCTCCAATCCCTGAGTTGGGCGTTTTTCCCTTTAGCCAACATTAGGGCTTCAATCCTTGAGTTGAGCAATTTTCCGTAGCCAATATTAGGGCTCCAATCCCTGAGAGATTTTTTTCCTTAGCCAGCATTAGGGCTCCAATCCCTGAGTTGAGCATTTTTCCTTAGAAAACATTAGGGCTCTAAACCCTGAGTTGAGAGTTTTTCCCTTTAGCCAACATTAGGGCTCCAATCCGTGAGTTGAGCGTTCTTCCTTTAGCCAACATTAGGGATCCAATCCCCGAGTTGAGTGTTTTTACCTTTAGCCAACATTAGGAATCCAATCTCTGAGTTGAACATTTCCCTTTAGCCAACGTTAGGGATCCAATCCTTGAGTTGAGCGTTTTAAACCCCATTAGCCAACATTAGGGCTCCAATCCCTGAGTTGAGCGTTCTTTCGTTAGCCAACATTAGGGCTCCTATACCTGAGTTGATAGTTTTCCCTTCAGCCAACATTAGGGCTCCAATCCCTGAGGTGAGCGTTTTTTCCTTTATCCAACATTAGGACTCCAATCTTTGAGTTGAGCAATTTTTCCTTTAGCCAACATTAGGGCTCCAATTCCTGAGTTGAGAATTTTTTCTTGTCCAACAATAGGGCTCTAATCCCTAAGTAAAGCATTTTTCCTTTAGCCAGCACTCCAATCCCTAAGTTGACGTTTTTTGCCTATAGCCAACATTAGGGCTCCAATCCTTGAGTTGAGCGTTTTTTCCTTTAGCCAACATTAGGGCTCCAATCCATGAGTTGTGCCTTTTAGACATAGGGCTTCCATTCCATAGTCGCCATTAGACAATATTAGGACTTCAATCCCTGAGTGGGAGCGTTTTTCTTTAGCCAACATTAGGGCTCCAATCCTTGAGTTGAGCATTTTTCCTTGGCCAATGTTAGGGCCCCAATCCCCGAGTTGAGTGTTTTTCTTTTAGCCAGCATTAAGGCTCCTATCCTTGAGTTGAACGTTTTTCTCTTTAGCAAACATTAGTGCTCCAATCCCTGAGTTGAACATTTTTCCTTGGCCAACATTAGGGTTCCAATCCTTGAGTTGAGCATTTTTCCTTTAGCCAACATTAGGGCTCCAATCCCTGAGTTGAGCGTTTTTCTTTTAGCCAACATTACGGCTCCAATCCATGAGTTGCGCATTTTAGACATAGGGCCTCCATTCCCTAGTCGCCTTTAGCCAACATTAGGGCTCCAATCCCCGAGTTGAGCGTTTTTTCCTTTAGCCAACATTAGGTCTCCAATCCTTGAGTTGCGCCTTTTAGACATAGGGCCTCTATTCCTTAGTCGCCTTTAGCCAACATTAGAGCTCCAATCCCTGAGTTGAGCATTTTTTCCTTTATCTAACATTAGGGCTCCAATCCCTGAGTTGAGCATTTTTTCCTTTAGTCAACATTAGGGCTCCAATCCCTGAGTTGAGTATTTTTTCCTTTCGCCAACATTAGGGTTCCATACCCTTATTTGCGCCTATTAGACATAGGGCCTCCATTTCTTAGTCGCCTTTAGCCAACATTAGGACTCCAATCCCCGAGATGAGCGTTTTTCTTTAGCCATAATTAGGGCTCCAATCCTAGAGTTGAGTGTTTTCCTTGACCAGCATTAGGGATCCAATCCATGAGTTGAGTTTTTTCCTTTAACCAACATTAGGGATCCAATCCCCGAGTTCAGCGTTTTTCCCTTTAGCCAATATTAGGGCTCCAATCCTTGAGTTGAGTTTATCCCTTTTAGCCAACATTTGGGCTCCAATCCGTGAGTTGAGTTTGCCCCAATTTATCCTATCATAGACAAATACAATTCTTGAGAATGAAAAAACAAAAAAAAAAAAAGTTCAGATTGTTGTCACAAATAACTCACAAAATTTTCCTAGCGCAAAACTGGGCAGAAATTTCGTTTGTTTGTTTGTTATTTGAGAAGGTTTGACCTCGAAGCACAGGTTCTGAGACAATTTAAAGGATGAGTCTCAATCCAGAATAAAGAAAAGAAGAAAAAGAACAAAAGAAGTGAATTCAAATGCTGAAGCGAACATGGATGCGAGCTGATAAAAACTTGATTGAAATCACAAGCTCCACTTTTCCCGCTCCGATCCATTACTGAAGAAAGATCCAACACCTACTGCATGCGAGCATCAAGATTCAGATCCGAGTCTATAGCAAAAGCTGCTAAGACTCAAGATCAAGCTCCAAGAGATTTACAGATAGAAATCTTGTAACTCATAGTTGATATGCATAGCTAGCTTAGCTTTTGATTTTCCTTTAGGTGTAATAAGGAGGCCAGCAAGCAGTAGCAACGACATCAGCAGAGAAAGCACAGCTTTTATAGTCTCAGCTGCCAAGCACTCCTGAACTACACTGACCTAATTCTTTTTTAGCCGATGATATGTAGGCAACCTCTGAAGCAGGATGCGGCCAAGCTTTTCAAAATGCTTCACATAAAGTGTAAAGCAGGCAAAAATCTCTCATGATTTCTCATTTATCTTTGCTCGCGTCTCTGAGCAAAGAGGGGCAGCTGTGAGCACGTGTTTTTTGCCTAGCTTAAATAACTCATACGAAATTCTTAAAATTAAGATTTTTCTTTATTTATATGATTTTTAGAGTTTAACTGCAAAATTGTGCGTTTATTTGCATTTTGAGTGCATTTTAGTTGATATAAGTCATAAAAAGTACAAAAATAGCACATTTGCATTTAGGATACCATTTTTATATTTTAGGTTCATTAATTAGTTAACATCACAAAAATGGAAGAAAATGACGAAATTTTTGGTCTTTGCAATTTTACTTTTAATTTTGATTTTTCTTTGAAATTTCTTTTAAATTAGGGTTTAGTTAATTTTTGAAATTAATTTGTTTAATTCTCGAATTAAAATCAGGTCTTTGTTCATTTTTATTTTTGTATATAACCAAAAAAAAAGGAAAGAATTAAAGGAAAACAAGTCTTAATAAAATACACCATTTTTTGGGCCAATAACCTTAATCCCGCCCAAAAACCCTCAAAATTGGCCCAGACCCATCTTAGAAACCCGGTCCAACCCCTAGTGCCAAACGACGTCGTTGGGTTACTTTGAATATGTGCCGTCGAGGTTACATGATCCAACGTCTCAGGAGCTGGGATCTTTAAGTACTTAAATGTCGGAACTCCCTACCCCTCATTCACCGTCTCTAACACCCCTATATACGCCACCGCTCCTCCATCGTCCTCCGCCAGCCGATAATCGGCTTCACAGGTGGTGATTCTCCGATGACCTCCAAAAGAACACCACCCTACCTGCTCAACCTTCTCTTTCTAGATCTGCCACCAGTGTCCCTCGAATATTAGCCAAACTCGTCAAATATTTTTTGGAAGCGGTGACTGCTCCGCTGTGTGCAGCGGCGCCGACGCCAAACGACCCCAAAAGGACACCAAGCGTTCCCCTCACCTTGCTCCCCAAAAATTTGTAAGTCCCGTCCCTCAAATATGTGTCGAGCTTCTCGAATATCAAATTAAAAATCTTGTCCAAGTCTCGCCATCCTCCAAACCTCTCGAAAATCATACCCTATGGTTTACTCGACCTCCTCATCCCGAATCCCAAACCAAAATCACTCAAACCCACTTGGAATCCCACGAATTTTGGATCTAGGGTATAATTTTGGAGAAGTCTAACCTGTTGGATTTTCAAGTGTTCGAGTGATCCCCAATTAATATTATTTGTATTTTTTTTGGTAAAATAGACATATAATATTAGCTGAGGATCAAATTCAAGGTCAATCCAAGCTATGACCTAAGATATAGAGTTTTCCGATCCTTTTCTTTCTTTCTTTGTTTTTCTTTCTATTTGTATGTTTCTTATGTTCGTTCATTTTCATGTTTTCTTTTGTTTTTGGTTGGATTAGAGTTTTTCCGATTTTGGTCTCTCATATTACATCAGTATAGTGTTAGTTTTGTTCTTATTTGATTTGATTATGTGTTTGGCTTCGATTGCATGATCCATATTTGCTACTGATTTTCTTTAGATTATAGTTTGAATTGATTCTATGCTCGCTGTTGATTTTCTGTACGTTTTAGTAATCTTTCCTATTTTACAGTACAACTGCATGTTTGAGTTATTAATTTGTTCATCTATTTTTTCTGTTAGTTCAATGATTGGTTCAGTGATAAATTTAGTCTTATGTTATAGTTAGAATTAATTTCCGAGTGTTGGTTAATTAAATTGGTTCATTGGTTCAACTTTTAGGATTTGTTTGGATATAGCTTAATGATCTAGCGTGGGTTTGCTTAACCATGGTCAGTTCTGATCAAGATTAAAGCGCTTGGGGTTAACTAACCTAGGCTAGTAATTTATGAATTGAATCAAAGGTAGTTTAGGTATTTTGAGCGTAAGGAATCTTTGCACAGCTATTGTGGAAGCTTCTAGTAGGGTCCTAATTTAAATTTAATTCTAAAACTTGGGTAACAAGTCGAAAGTTGAGGGACTAATTAGATAAAAACAAAATGGAAAAGGACTAAGGGTAAAAACACTTAAGGTCTGTGTAGCCCTATTAACTTGCCTATAAATGTATTGTTACTTAGAGCTGAAGTCAGGTTTTGGAGGCAGAATAATAAACTAAAATCTCTGAGAGTTGGAGACAACAAAAAACTCCAAAATCACTATTACATTGAAATTTTTACGGTAGTCTGAAGGCTCTCAGCTCTAGATTGAATTTTCTAGCTTATATAAGGCTGAGAAATGTTGTATTCTGTCCTGGTGATTCAGAAGTTGAAGCTTCAAGAGTTCCTGGAGTCATCTTCATGTTCAATTGAGCTTATTTGAGTTGGTTTTGGGTGTTCATTGGTGTCATTCATTTGGAATTAACTATTGTCCATTTGGTATCATTTCTGAGTAGAAATTAATTCAAAGTTGCTGTGGATTATTGCCTATTGCTGCTGATTATTGCTTGATACTGCTGACTTCTATTTATTCTTATTTTATTCCAATTCCAAGTATACTTTTGGTCTCAAGTAATAGATAATGGCATGAACAACATATTTGAAGATAAATGATGGCTCATTACTTGTTTTCTTCATGAATTTTCTGTTGATTTTACTTAGTCTATTGGTTGAGCAGTCTTGTGTATTTGAACAATTGTCTTTGTATTAATAGGACTGTTTGGAACTGGAATATCCTGACCATTATGCTGGAAATTAGTTTATCAGCACATTATGCTGTTTGTACTAGACTCTTGGACTGTATAGCGTAGCTTAATTTCAAAACTTGATATCATATTAATATGGATATTAAACTGGAGATATGTTTATATTCATGTTTACTGAATGCTGTATACATACCATATAAGTTTAGACTTTATTATGAAAAGTAAATTCTAGAATGAACGTGTGTCATCAAAATATACCTGAGCATGAAATTCATATTCAAAAATCAGCATTGTAAACTGAAGCATTTATCTATTGGCTTTAACATATATACGATCCAAAGAAAAATATTTTAAGTTAAGTTTAGTTGCTTTGAATGTTCTGGTTACTCTAAAAATTAATCATGGCAGTCTGTTTGTCTAAGTGGTGTAACGTTTGGCCATTTTGATTTTTTTCGGTCACCATAGTTACTTAATTGTTGCAATTATGTTAGATTTCTTAGCTAGTTGGATAATTGTGGTGTGACCGTTTTGAATTTGTTGCCAGAACTTTCAAGGTAGGTGGCTATATTCGTGCTAGTAACGAGGAGACCAGTTAATTGAAGTAGGCTAGTTTAGAGGACCAATTATTCAATAACCGTCCAGAATTAATACCAAGCCCACCCCCTATAATTCAATTGATTTCATCAAGTCAAGGGCCCAAATCCCAATTTCGCCTGTTCAGAAGCCCATTTTAGGGAAGCTTTCTCGAATACTTTCAAGAATAATTAATTCATAACGCTAATTTCTTAAGTTCCTTTAGAGACAATCCTAAATAGAAAATAATAGTTCGTTTTAGGATGGCCTTTAAAATAAATCCAGGTGTGCCACACCCAAATAAAAATTCATAAATTGCGTGTCCCTCTTTAAATACTTACATTAAAATACTTAGAAATCGTGACGTGCTATTTAGCAAATGTTTATGGCCTCTCGCAAAGTTATCAACACGTTAGTCGTTTTAGGCACATTCCTTATTATTTTACTTTCTTAAACTGGGATGCACATTTATGTGACCCAAACCCAAATCTCGACGGTGTGGAAATATGTCAAGAATTAAGGGTGCATTTATGTGGTGTGGTTCGAGATGCATTTTAATAATGTTGCAATCTTCCTCAAAAATCCAATCAAAAGCGGTTAGTAATTTTAAAATTTCACCATTGGATAAACATGTCTAAAATCATATTATTAGCCAAATGTGATAGTTTAAGCGGCCATGCTAGAACCAGGGATCTGATGGGGCCTAACACCTTCCCTCTGATTAACAGAATTCCTTACTCAAGAATATCTGGTTCGCAGACTTTATTTGGAAAGTCGAAAATTTTCTCGATTTGGGATTAAAGATAAATTAGTGACTTAAGACACCAAAGTCTAAGCCTATCCCAAATGGTGACTCTAAATAAATAATCCCATTTCAAATAATGTCACTTAAAGTGAAAAACTCCCTTATACATTACCCTTCGAGATAGGTGTGTAAAAAAGGAGGTGTGACAATGATACTCCTCATTTTCGTAATAGTAGTAGTAGTAGTGGTAGTGGTAGTGGTAGTAGTAGTAGTAGTAGTAGTAGCAGTTGTTGTTGTTGTTATTGTTGTTGTTTTTAGTATTGCCACCATTGAAGTACCACTGTTTGTTGTTGTTATTTTCGTAGTAAGTGCTTTCCCCATTGTGATACTCCTCGTTGTCGTTGTAGTTATTTTTAGTATTGCCACTGGTGAAGTAACCCTCATTGTTGTTATTAGTACTGCCACCATTGTACTATTCCTTGTTATTGTTGTTGTGTTAGCAAGTGTTACCCCCATTGTGATACTCCTCGTTGTCGTTATAGTAATAGTTATTGTAGTTATTTTAGTACCGTCACCATTGAAGTACCCTTCGTTTTTGTTAGTATTGCCATTATTGTAGTAATCCTTGTTGTTGTTGTAGTAAATGTTATCCCCATTATGTTATTCCTCATTTTCGTCGTAGTAGTAGTTATTATTTTTAGTACTGCCACCAATGAAGTACCCCTTGTTGTTATTGTTGTTGTTGTTAGTACTGCCACCATTGTAGTATTCCTTCTTCTTCTTCTTCTTCTTCTTCTTGTTATAGTAAGTGTTATCCCCATTGTAATACTCTTGCCACTATTGAAGTACCATTCTTTGTTGTTGTTGTTGTTGTTGTTGTTGTTGTGGTTGTTATTGTTATAGTAAGTGTTATCCTATTGTAATACTCGTTGTTATTGTTGTGGTAGTAGTTGTTGTAGTTATTTTTAGTACTGGCACCATTGGAGTACCCCGAATTGTTGTTGTTAGTACTGACACCATTGCAGTACTCCTTGTTGTTGTTATTGTTGTTGTTGTTGTTGTTGTAAGTGCTACCCCCATTGTAATACTCCTCGTTGTCGTTGTAGTAGTTGTTATTATTATTTTTAGTACTGCCACCAATAAAGTACCTCTCGTTGTTGTTATTGTTAGTACTGCCATTATTGAAGTACCCCTTGTTGTTGTTGTTATAGTATTTTTACCATTATAGTTATTTTGTTGTTGTTAGTATTGTCGCTATTCGTGTACTCCTCATCATTGTCGTTATTGTTATTGCTAATACTATCTCTATTACAGTATTCCTTATTGTTGTTGTTGTTATTGTTGTTTATGCTGTCACTATTACCATCATTATAGTACTCGTTATTATTGTTGTTAGTAGTACCACCAATATAGTATTCCCCGTTGTAGTTTTTGTTCTTAGTATTATCACCAGTGTAGTACTTGTTATTAATACTATCAATGTTCTTGTACTTTTCATCATTATTGTCGTTATTGTCATCGTTCTTTAGGACACTAACATAGGCCACATGGTTGTACTTCTTGGGAAGGTATTTGCTATTGTGAATATTATTAGTTATGGTGGTGGTGGGGTTGATTTCTTTGTAGGATTTTTCTATATTATTAGTAATGATCGTGGCAGAAGATAATTGACTAAACTCATGACCATATATACAATAGCCATTATTTTCATTTTAAGGCAAGAAGTTTGGTTCTTGTTCTTTGTTGGGAATAACTACTTGTGTCTTTTTTTCAGCATTGTAATTGCTGGAGATTTTGTTAAAGAATTGGCTTTCTCTTGCATGAATTTGCAATGAAGAAATAAAAGTAAGAAGGAGGAAGATGAAGGAGATATGATTGTTAATGACAGCCATGAGAGAAAGAAAAAAGAAATAAATTTGTATAATGTCTTAGTGCTGTAAAGTTGCTATGATTGTTTCTTTATATAGAGACCGCGTCTTACTTTTAAGTGTGCAATCTTTAAGTGTTTGAATCATATTTTTTTTATAATTATTTTGAAACTCTACTTTCCTTTTTCCTTCTTTTGTCCAAAGGGATGTGACAGGGAAGGTTGGAGTAAATATGGTTTCTTTTCGAAATTTGTGCTCGGATAAATAGCGATATGTAAAATGGAGGAAAATAGTGATACTTGTATATTAATAAGGAAAGTACTAATTTTTATGTTTAACTTTTTATATTGATAATATGAAAGATCTTTTTACAATTATTTAAAAGGTAATGATAAGTGAAATTATCAACCGAAAGAATAAAGTAAATAATCTTTTATAGTACATGAGGTCAGTCGTGCTGATAGTACACTCTCCACTATTTCCAGATCCTAAAGTAGCTTTCGACCATAGTGTGGAGGCTACCTTCAGTCCACGCGGAGATCCAAGGTAGATATACAGGCGTCCGCCACCCCTGGCGTCTCCCTCTATCCTTGTTTCCTATTTCATTTTCCCTTTATCTAGGGACAGTGTGCTATTATTTCTTCAGACTTTTTTATGTAGTAAACCTTAGACCGTCTGTGACACTGTGACACCAGATTTTGGGTGGTTAAGGCTTAAGTATTTGTAATAGATACAGTTTTTACATATTTTATTGTTGTCTTCCGCTTAAATTTAAATTTACGCTGTTATCACATTATCGCCTTATGCTTGTTAAAAGGAAATAATTGGTTAATGAAGTAATTATATTAAAGGTTTGTCTTGCCTACCTAACATTAGTAAGCACCATCACGACTCACGAGAATGAAAAATCCGGATCATGACAAGTTGGTATCAGAACTCTAGGTTACATGGGTCTCACAATTCATAGACAAGCGTAGTAGAGTCTGAGGGATCGGTACGGATACGTCTGTATTCATCCCGTCACACCTCCTTTTTTACCACTACAACCCGCGAAGGGCGTAGATAAGGGATAGTTTCCAATTAAAGGACAATCGAAATGAGTTTTATTTGTTTAAAGATTTCAGAGTTGACTCTTGGGATAATTAATGGTGTCCCAAGTCATCGGTATAAATCCCCTATCAGGGAAAGTTTGATTATGTATACAGTCTGCGAGCCAGAAATCCGTGTAAGGAATTTTGTTAACATGGGAGAATGTGTTAGGAGATACCAAGTTCCATGGTTCTAGCACGGTCGCTCAATTGTTATATTTGGCTCAATTATCTGATTTTACTACATTTTTTGTGCTTAAGTGCAAATTTTAAATTTTAACCGCTTTTATTTAAGAAATTGAAACATTGTTAATGTGTCTTGAACCACGTCATATAAATGCACTCGTAGCTCGCAACATATTTTATCTAATGTTGAGATTTGGATTTGGGTCACATGAATGCACACCTGTATTTAGGAAGGTAAATTATTTAACTATCGCGCCTAAGGTAATTGCGCATCTTTGATTTATGAGGGCCATAAAAATTCACTAATGGCACCTCGAATTCTAAGATTCAATTAAAGCTAATTAACACGAGTGATTGTGCAAGCCAATGCTAAATATGTCGAGGTTCCGTTGAAATTAAAATGTCTAACACAAGGAAAGGCTAACCCATTTATGCAAAGGCTGGTGCCAACACAAGTGGACCAATGGCCCAACTGCTGAAGTAAATCAACATAATTGGGCCAAGCCTTGGTGTACCAATGTACTAGCTAAAAGAATGGCCATTTAGGTGGCTTGGGCCAAAAATTCTGGTTCATGAAATTCAAACGCAACAATTAGGACTTGAATTTGACGCCTGAAAAAAACAAAGAACTCGAATTCACTTTGAAAACAAAAGAGCAAAAATTCACATATTCTGAAAATAAGCTTTGACTAGCAGCTAATAAAATCAATTGGATAACCATTCAGACTATGTTCAAATCAACTTCTATTCCTAATACCCTGAACACATACAAAATCATTTCCAAAACCATAATACCAAATATTTGACACCATTAAACTCTGCCTGCTAGAAATTATCAGCAGTAAATGTACTCAAATGATCTCAAATGCATACTACAGGTCATAGCTCCTAACCAATACAAACGGATGTGTTATTAAAGTCCAACTATTACAAGTTGAAATGAGTCTTATATATTCATAGTATTGCTTGGGTTTAAACAATAAGATCAGAAATGTGAATCTTAATTTGAGTAAAAATAACAGAAGGAAGAAGCAACACATCCAGCAGCTAATGGACTTCATATCTTCACACTATATGAGTTAATCTATTCATAGGCATCATAGTGCGTGCCTGGATATAAACAAAGGAAAAGGTGAGGAATGCAGCAGTAACAACAGAGCTGCACAGTCCCAAATACCACAAAAATCCGATGAAATCAACTCAGAAGATCCAATGGAACAATAGAAAATTCCAAGAATAAAACAAACTTTAAAAACAGCAAAATGACTATACTGCCATTTCAAACCCAAAAAACAAACCCTGATTCAGCAATTAGAGCCATAAAGTAAACTTGAAAACCAAATGGAATAGTGACCCTTAGTAACCTTGAGCCAGAAAAACTTTGCAAACTCAGTGTCACTTCATATAAACCTTCCAACTAAATCAAAATATATGTTTCATCTTTGAAACTTTTAGAAATCAATTCAGAAAAGTGAATGTTCAATGGAACGGTAAACTTTTAATCCGTTTGAGTTTTTTCTGCGCTTTTTAGTTCTTCATATCTGCCTTCTATGGCAAGAAAGGGTGCCTTTATAGGCAAGGAAATTAGGGTAAACAAATGTTTCAGCTTTGCACTATAACCCTTTTTGAATTTTCATTTTTTCCTAGATAACCCTCACTTATTAGTTTTTTTGCCAAGCTAAACAACTACAAATATGAAATTTTACAAAGACCCTCCACTAGAAGCATCAACTTTTGTTATCAAAAGATTTTCTTGGCCAAATACCTAAACTATCCTCAAATGTCCTCTTAATTACGCTCAAGAAATCACTCCTGGGCCAAGTTCACCCAAGACTGGCCGTTTCCATTGGGCTTGTACGACCAGCCTGCTTCAGGATTCAAACAAGTGGCCAAAACCATATTAAATCCCTGAATTGAACAAACCCTTTTAAACCAGAACTAACCCCCTAAAAAACCCTGAATAAACCCTAGTCAAAAGCATACTGGAAACTAAACATTATCAAGCAATTAAAGGTAAAAAACATTGAAACAATAACTAACCTTGCACACAATTAAAAATGGAAAAACAAACTATGTAGTGAGATTTAAACAAAATCAAAGACCTGATTTCATGATTATTTAATCACATGCAATATAGTTATTTTTAGATGAACAAATTATTATAAACAAATAAGAGAAATCCGAAATAAGGAACAGAAGAAAAGAGAAAGGCAAACCAAGAAAATTAGTACTTCAAACTTAGAGGCTAACGAAGATACAATGATCAAGCATATCAAGATGATAAAAATAAAACAAACACCATGCAGAGTCAGAAAGAAAAGAATAGAAATACCTCAAAACGAGCACTAACTTGAAATTGCCCTAGAAACCTTGATTTTAACCACAAGGGCCTCGATCATGTGTTCTCAAATGAGAACCCATGACCAAGGCACGTTTTGGCCCAAATCATATTCCATCTTTGGCCTAGACACTTTACCGGCTTGACTTTGAAACAAAATTTGGCTAGCTCTAGGGATATTTGAAAGGAACGGGCTATGGATTTGTAAAGAGGGAGGTGACAGGGTTATTTGGTGTTAATTTGGGTTGATTTGGTGGCGGCGCCGCCGTGTCCAGCGGAAGAGCCAGTACTTCTGGTCCATATTCGAGAGGTTCAGGTAAGATTCGAGGGAAGGTGATGGTAGATTTGGGTGGAGGAGAGGGAGGACAAGCGGTGGTGTTAATTTGGGAACGATTGGAGCTCCGCCGCCGGCTGAGGCGATTTTCGGCCTGCAACCCATGGCGGTGGATGGCGCAGACGGGAAGGGGTCTCTTAGGTTTATTAGGAGAGGGTGAGAGACGGTTTGGGGGGTGGGGTGGGGGCGTTTAGACATATATATATATATATATATATATATATATATATATATATATATATATATATATATATATATATATATATATATATATATATATATATATATATATATATATATATATATTATAAGAACCCTAATTCTCAGCCTTTGGATCAAAGATCCTCGACGGTTGAGATTAATTTGATCCAAACGACGTCGTTTGGTTATTTGGGGGGGGTGGACCGGGTTGGATCGATATTGGACTGGTTCTGGGTGGGTTTTTTGGACGGGAAAATTGGTAATTCTTTTTTTTGTTCTTCTTTATTTCCTTTTTCAGATTTCTTTTTCTTTTTTTTTTAATTTTAAAAATTAACTAAAATTTTTAAACTATAGATCTCAAATTAACCTATAAAAATGCTAAATAATCATTATTACCAATAATTAAAACAAAAATTAAAAGACAAATCACCTAAAAATAAAAATTAAGGTTAAAAGTGTAAATTAAACAATTTTTTTGATTTTCCTTATTACAAAATGTCTAATTGTTAATTAATTCTTAAAGAATGATCAAATTAACTTCTAAATGCACATGCAACACATTTTTTTTTGTATATTTTACTAATTAAAATGCACAAACAAAATGCAAACAATTAAAGAAAAATGCCACAAAAATCCACAAAATTGCAAATAATGAAAGAAATTATTTTGTTTTGAATTTATGGGAGTAATTCGTGCAGGGAAAAAATCTCATGCTCACACATTCCCTAGATGCTACAGAGTTAGGAAAAATTTCACATTTGTTATTTCTTGTCATGCGATTTGGTTTCCCAATGCTGATTGAATTTTTATTTTGAGTTCTCGCAGATGTCTAGAACACGCGCTTCCTCATCCCCTGAACAGCAGCCCGAGCCCCCAGTAGTAGCTCCCACGAGGGGTAATGGGCAAGGCCGAGGTGGTTCCAGAGGCTGAGGTAAGGTCAAAGCTCAGCAAAGGGCAGAAACACCCGCAGCAGAACCTCAGGTTGATTTTGATGATAAGGTTCCAGCCCCAGCTGTTCCGGTGGGCCCAGCTCAGGTCCTAGAGTGATTTATTTCTACCCTAGTTCTCCAGGATGTTCTTGTCCGTCTAGTGGGCCTTATAGATACTGCCACCCAGGCAGGTTTGCTTCCTGTAGCACCAACCGTCTCTCAGCATGGAAGAGGAGCACAGACTCATGCTACTCGCACTCTTGAGCAGGTATCTCCCCAGTTTCAGACTCCAGCAGTCTAGCCAGTTGGAGCAGTTCAGCCGGGTGTGGTACCCTATGTTGGTAATGGAGCAGCTATGTCTGCCGATGCTTTGTGGAGATTGGATAGGTTCACCAAGTTCTTCGCTACTATGTTCAACAGTGCATCTTCTGAGGATCCCCTGGATTATCTAGACAATTGTCATGAGGTTCTCTGGAACATGGCGATAGTTGAGACCAATGGAGTCGATTTTGCTACTTTCCACTTGTCTGGATCTGTCAAGACTTAGTGGAGAGATTATTTCTTGGCTAGACCAGCTGGATCACCAGCCTTATCTTGGGAGCAGTTCACACAGCTATTTCTGGAGAATTTTCTCCCTATCACCTAGAGAGAGGCCTATTAAAGGTAGTTTGAGCATCTCCAGCTGGTTTCTATGACTGTCACCAAGTATGTGACCAGATTCATCGATTTGGCTTGTTATGCTCTTATCATACTTACCACCGAGAGAGAGAGAGATAGAGGGTGAGGTGGTTCATTAATGGAGTTATTTAGCCGATTCATCATAAGATGGCTAGAGAGAATGGGAGTGAGCTATATTTCCAAGAAGAAGCCAATGTGGCCCGGAGAGTTGAGATGATTCTATAGCAGGGAGATCGTCATGGGTCAGACAAGAAGCCTCATTAGGCCGGTTCAATGGTACCTCATCTAGAGGTAAGGATTCGTATGGTAGAGGGCATCCTTCTAGACCTTTTCAGTCAGCACTTCAGATTTCTCACAGTGCCTCAGGTGGCCGTGGTTCTCAAATGCAATATTCTGATCATCTTTTCTATAGTGCACAACCAGCTCCTATCAGTGCATCACCGCTTCAGAGTTTTCAAGGTTGTCATTCGGGTCATTAGGGTCAGCAGTCTCAACAATTGAAGGCTTGCTACACTTTTGGTGATACATGTCACATTGCCAGGTTTTGCTCTTGAGTACCGAGTAGCTCTCAACATCAGGGTTCCTATGCCATGGTTCAGGCACCAGGTGTTATGAAACTCGCCCAGCCAGCTAAAGGTAGGGGTAGAGGTTCTAGAGGTGGAGGTAGAGGTATTAGAGGTGGAGCTTAGGCCGCTAGAGATTCGGGCCAGCCAACAAAGGTTATCCTAGAGATGTAGTTCAGGGTGGTGGGACCCAGTCCCAATGTTATGCCCTTCTAGCCAGGACCAAGGCTAAGGCTTCTGATTCAGTTATTATAGGTATGGTTTTAGTTTGTGCTAGATATGCTTTAGTTTTATTTGATTCGTGGTCTACCTACTCGTATGTGTCATCTTATTTTGCATCGTATCTAGTCATGCATAGTGATTCTCTGAGTGCTCCTGTTTATGTGTCTACACCGGTGGGTGATTCTATTGTGGTAGATCGAGTCCATCATTCATGTATAGTTGTGATTGGATGTCTTATGACTCATGTAGATTTCCTTCTTCTGGACATGGTTGATTTCGATGTCATATTGAGGATTGATAGGTTATCACCTTACCATGCTCTCTTCGACTCATGCCAAGACTGTGACCTTAGCCTTGCAAGGTTTTCCTCTTTTATAGTGGAGATGGACTGCTAGTCATTCTACCCGTAGTGTTATCTCATATGTGAAGGCTCGGCGTATGGTCGAGAAGAGGTGTTTGGCCTATTTGGCCTATATTCGTGATTCTGGTGCCGAGGTTCCTTCTATTGAGTCTATTACCATTGTTTATGAGTTTCCTGAGGTTTTCCCTTCAGACTGGCTAGGGATGCCACCCAACAGGGATATTGACTTTTGCATTGATTTTGCATTGGGCACTCAGTCCATTTTTATTCTCTCGTACCGTATGGCCCCGCTTGAGTTGAAAGAATTGAAGGAGTAGTTGCAATACTTGCTTGAGAAGGGTTTCATTAGACCCAGTGTTTTACCTTGGGGTGCGCCCATGTTGTTTGCTAAGAAGAAGGACAAATAGATGAGAATGTGTATTGATTACTAGTAGTTGAACAAGGTTACAATGAAGAATAAGTATCCATTGCCAAAGATTGATGATTTGCTTGATCAGCTTCACCGTGCCTAGGTATTTTCAAAGATTGACTTGAGATCTGGCTACCATCAGTTGAGGATTAGGGCATCAGATGTCCCTAAGGCAGCTTTCCGCACTCGGTATGGGCATTATGAGTTCTTGGTGATGTCATTCGCCTTGACAAATAGCCCAGCAACTTTTATGGATTTGATGAACCGAGCATTCAATCCTTACTTGAATTTGTTTGTGATAGTCTTAATTGATGATATTTTGATCTATTCCCGCAACCGGGAGGAGCACGAGAAACATCATCAAGTGGTTCTTCAGACTTTGAGGGATAGTCAGTTATATGATAAGTTTTCGAAGTGTGAGTTCTGGTTGAGTTCAGTTGTATTCCTAGGTCATGTTGTATCAGTAGAGGGCAAATAGGTTGATCTAAAGACGATTCTGGTAGTCAAGAACTGTCCTAGACCGACATCAACTATAGAGATTCGGAGTTTCATAGGTTTGGTAGGCTACTATCGTCGATTTAGTGAGGGGTTTTCATCTATTGCAGCCCCAATGACTAGGTTGACCCAGAAAGGTACCCAGTTCAGATGGTCAGACGAGTGTAAGGCGAGCTTTCAGAAGCTCAAGTCAGCTTTGACTATGGCACTAGTTTTGGTTTTTCCCACAGGTTAAGGGCCATATACAGTTTATTGTGATGCATCTTGTATTGGGCTTTGTGAAATGTTGATGCAGGATGGCAAGGTCATTGCCTATGCTTCGCAGCAATTGAAGGTTCATGAGAAGAACTATTCGATTCATGATTTGGAGTTAGTAGCCATTGTTCGCGCATTGAATATTTGGAGGCATTATCTGTATGGCATGGCATGTGAGGTGTTCACGGATCACAAGAGCGTGCAGTATCTGTTCAAGCAGAAGGAGTTGAATTTGAGGCAGAGAAGGTGGTTGGAGTTGTTGAACCGAGGTTCATGACCGGCGCTCGATCGGGTAGCCTAAAACTGAGGTACATGACCGGCGCTAGACCGGGTAGCCCCAGTCAAGCAGACCTGGGTGTCTTTCCTATCCCACGTGTTACCCCGTATTTTCATTACTATTAATTAAGTGAACTAGCCATTTATAATTTAAATATCTTCTTACGATACATACATAACATCCAAGGTTACTTTGCGTGGTTTACAAGTTACACCGCGCAACATACAAAATACACATTTACAGCGCCCCCGCAAAAGGGACATCCAAACATTTGATCTATACTGGTATGTATGAACAAACTTTACCCCAAGTAAAATCAAGCAATGCACATGTAACAAATAGTAATAGAATCAACGATCAAATGCACATGAAAGGAACAACCAAAGCCAAACAAGTTTCACAATCGCTCCTTTTCCTCTTTCAACATTATTCCATCACATCAATTATTTTCACAACTTTCACATATTTTAATTTCAGTTTTGATTTCGATCACTTTTCCACCCTTGTTACCTCGTCCACCCTTGTTACCTCGTCCACCCTTGTCTCCACAACCCACACCTTATTACTTCGTGTTGAAGCGCACAACCCGATCCTATCGGACAATAATAATTCACACATAACAACAACAACAACAACAATACACAAAGAGTTTCACAAACATCAATACTATTTCCATCAAGTACAACAACCTGGATACAATTCAAGTCACAACAATAATTTCCTACGACAAGTCACACATGATATTACCACAGTTGTTTCAATTACATCAATTACGACTTCTTTCCATCATTTGTTATACCGCTCTTACCACATAAACACATTTATATATACTTGTTTTGTTACCATTTACTTACACAATAATATCAGGAAACTTAACTAATAACATTCAAGGCATATTAATCACAAGAATTCACAAATAGTCCACATAAGTGACACATACCAAGCACTCGTACACCAACAAGGTGACCTTACCAAGATTAAAGTTAGTCATACATACCTGGAGTTGAATTTTCCTTTTCATTTCTACTTTCAACTAACCAACAGCCTAGTAGCGACTGTGAGCACATGATTTTTGCCTCGCATTTACTCCTATAGAATTATTAGATTTAGGATTTTTCCTTTTATAGGAATTAATTGCATAATTTACATATTTATCAGCATTTCTATGTGCATTATTAGTTTCACATAAATTCACAAAAATACAAAAAAATACGCATTGCATTTAGAATTTAATTTTAGATATTAATTAGTAATTAGGGTTTTACAAAAAAATACAAAAATCACAAAAATTTATTTGTTTTGTTTGGTTTGAATTTTAGCTTTGAATTTTATTAGTGTTCTTTAATTTAGTATGTTGTTAATAGGGTTGTTTATTAATTATAGCTCAATATAATTTGGGGTTAATTTAATTTTTTAAGTTTAATTTTTGTTTTTCTTTAATTTGAAAAAGAAAAGAAAAAGAATTAAAAGAAAAGTGAATCTTTAATGAAATGCCCAAGTTGGGCTGGCCCAAACCCACACCAAAACCCACCAATACCCGCCACATCCAAGCCCAAACCCGCCTCTGACTCGTGTCTCCCTTAACACCTATTAATTGAAACGATGTTATTCCCTTCTGTTTGATCTCAACTGTCGAGGTTGGAAGGTCTATCGGACAAGAACTAAGCTCTAATAGGAATAAAATTGTCCAAACGGACCCCTTCCCCCTCAGAACCTTCTACCCCTCCGTCTCTCATATGATCATCAGAGACCACCCTAACCCCGCCTTTCACCGCCGTGAACCGCCGGCCGAAAGTCGCCCCCACGATGGCAATCGTCCAAACCAGCCCAAATTTACCACATGACCTACTCACCTTCTTCTTTCCAAATCCACATCCTTTTCCCCTCGAATCCCACCAAAACATATCGAATATTCGAAACCTTAGCCGCTGCCATAGATTCCTCCGACGTGTCCGGCGCCGCCGCCACCCAATCGCTCCCAAATACCCACTCATAGTCATTCAAACGCCCCAATAGCTCCTCTAATTTCAAATAAAAAATCGAGCCCCAAGGGCCTAAAGACGGATTCATGCATGCAAGTCATCTTTAGAGTTCTACGGTTTATTTCTATTTGTTTGGGCACGAAATAATAACATTAGTTTATTCTTTACCAAGAACAAACGTTTGGTATTGTTTTGTGTCGAATCAGAACACCAGCCTTGAGTTCTAGCCTGAGTCAGTGAGTCCTCCGCTTTTTTTGTTTACTTTTCTGTCTTCTTACCATCCTTTCGCCTTTTCTTTTTCTTTTTCTCTCCGATTACCTAAACTAAATTTGGACCAGTGTTCAGTTATGATTATTGTTTGCTTGTTCCTTTTACCTTTCTTCGCCAATTTTGTTCTATAATTTTTCGGGGTTGGGTTTGTTTAATTCGTTTGTATTAATAGCATGATTATTGTCTCAATCCCATCATATGATTAATAAAATTTGGACCATGACCTAGTCAATTTACTGTAATAAAGTTAGATTGATTAGTTCATTCAATTTTGTGCTTGTTTGCTTTGTTTGTTTTTGCTGTTTTGTAAAGAAAGGTGCTGGGTTTCTTATCTTGGGGATTTTGGGTCAATTCTTAATTGGGGGTCCCTGATTTCCTTTTATTGGTTCTGAAAATTAAAAAGCCTAAGTGGGATCCGTTTTAGGTCCGCAAACCCATATCAATTTGGTTAGGCCAATGCAACCCCCATTTAGAAGGGTAAATAACAGTAAAATTCAAGGGTTAATAAGGGTAACTTGGGTAGTTTAAGTTAAGGAATATTGCATTAATAAAATAGAACTCTCTAGAGGCTTCTAGTGTGGGGGATTCAATTTAGATTTCAGGGTTTAAGTAGTTATAACTTGGGCACCAAGTCACAAAGTGAGGGACTAAATTGCAAAAACTCAAACCTGGAAGTTACCCTAATTGTTTGCCAGTAAAGGCATCATTGCCTAGCCTTAGAGGTCTGATTTTAGAGCATAAAATAAGAGAGATTTTAGAAAGGGATTTAAGAGATGAAAGCAAAACTTCAAAATTCTACTTTTCTATTAGAGAAAAAACCCTGAAATTCCTGAAACATTTTTTTCTAAACAAATTCCTATAGCTGAAGTTTAAAATGAGTTGAATCAGTAGGCACTCAAGTGTTTTGGATTCTTTTCTGGTTGGATTTTCACTGTTAAACTTTATTGAATGCTTGTGCTGGTTCGAAATTGTCTCCAAATTGATCACTCCTTATTTATTCCTTGGTTGAAACTATGTTTAGCTAGCTGACTCTGTTGTTGAAACACTTCCTGCTACTATTTGTAGCTGATTTCTCCTTTTGTCATTTTTGCATCCCAGGTACTCCTCTATCCACGAGAAACAAGTACTGCTAGCTATGTGATTTAGTGGGAATATTAAATGAATACAAGCTGCTTTTGTATAGTATTCTATTTATCCTACCCTACAATAAATTCCTAGCTATAAGTGTCAATCATGAATCTCTTTATTATTGGTATTAGGATTCTGTATGTGAGAATAGGTTATTTTGAATCTCAGTGTGCGAGTGTGATTGAAATCCGAGTCTTTAATTTTATTCTGGTTTAAATGGTAGGGATCATTGATCTTTGTTCAGTCCCTGCTGATGATCAGTTTCAGATTCTGAATTCGAATATAAAGTTAGTTTTAATATTGGTTTTATCTTGATCAAGTGGTAATTTGGTTCTATGGTTAGAATTAAATTTCATGTGTCTAGGTAATTGCATTTCAACAAATCTGAGGCTTGTTTAATTTCTTGATACATCTAAGCTTCCAGTTCTTCATGTTTGGATTTCTTTTAGAAAATACCAATATTTGGATCATATATATTTTTTGACCTTTGGTTGTATCTCGACTTGGGGTAATGAACAATTATGCAATCAGAGGTTGTGGAATACATGCATTTTTTATTAAAAAAAAGTGAAATTTGATCATTTTTTATTTAACTGGTTATTAGTTTAATTCCTGAATTTATAAAGGTTAAGTGGCCCCAAATGCATTTCCTGGTTCATATATTGGGTCGTTACTGCTGGCCCAAATACAGCCGTGGATCTTCTCAAATAATGCCACTAAACTGGCTTCATCTGGAGCCCAGTATAATTGCGTGCTCAGCCTGCATCAACGAGCAATAAAACCATGCTTGTTAATTGGGCCGTTGGTTCATTTTGTGCTGGGTTGGCCACCTCGTTGATTAAC
Organism: Nicotiana benthamiana; assembly: GCA_034376525.1. Lineage (NCBI taxonomy): Eukaryota > Viridiplantae > Streptophyta > Magnoliopsida > Solanales > Solanaceae > Nicotiana > Nicotiana benthamiana. The sequence goes on along the minus strand of CM067340.1, from coordinate 27,991,320 downwards.
CCTTTTGCGTGTGATCCGTTGGTTTGTTTAGTAAAGTTTAGTCATATTTAGCTTTAACCAATTAAGCCTAATAATTAGTGGAAGTAAGCTGTATTAGATAATGTTAATAGTTTAGGGCCTCGTTTTATTTTTATAACATATATATTGAAAATGATTAATATTCCTAGCACGCGATTTTTGGCTCGCTTGACATATTTCTATAAAATTCATTAAAGTAGGATTTTTCTTTTATTATTTGAATTTTAGGAATTAATTTGATTTTTTGTTTATTTGCATTTTTATTTTATTATTTGAATATTAGGAATTAATTGAGTGATTTTATGTTTATTTGTGTTTTTCTTTTATTATTTGAATTTTTAAGATTTATTTGCGTGATTTATGTTTGTTTGAATTTCAGGAACTGATTGCATAATTTTGTATTTATTTACATGTCGCACGTTTTAATTTGCATAACTCATAAAAAATAAAATAAATAAAAATAGCATGCTTGCATAGGATTTGAATTTTACACTTTTTAGGTTATTAATTAGTTAGTATTTAAAATGAGGGAAAAATGACAAAATTGGTTAATTTTCTTTGAAATTTAGACTTAGGAGTATATTTAGCTTATTTCATAATAAAATATGTTTTAGCTATTTTTAGCTTTGTTATTATAAGATCTGAAAAAAATATAATAAAACAAAAGATACAAAAAAAGAGGAGAATTATTGATTATATATAAATTGGGTCTCCCTAATAAGAGACCCATAATTTGGGCAACGTTTTCGGAGCCCAACACTACCAGACCCATCAAAATTGAGCCAAACCCAAACCATGCTCAGTCCAAAATATCAGGTCCAAAAATGACGTCGATTGATCTCAACCGTCCATGTTCTTTAATCCCACGTCCCAGATTTGCTCTCCCATTTTTAATAAAATGGTATGAATATATTCATTACCTCATAGACAAAAGTCACCTTCATCGTACAGTCCTTAGCCGGTGTAACGCCACCGTGCCCCCACCATACCACCACCGTCCTCCGGCGGTGGCATAACTCCAATAACCTCCAAAATTACACCCCGGAATCCCCTCACTCCCCTCTTTTCAACCCTCATAAGATTGCTTCTCAAAACTTTCCTGAACTTGTCGAATATTCGTTCGAAGCAGGGCAGCTCCGCCGTCCACGGCGGCGCCCGGTGGCCAACTGCTCCCAAAACAACACCACACATTCCCCTCGCTCCCATATTTCAAACCCCATCATCAGGTACTTTCGAATGTAGACCCAACCCCTCGAATATTCATTGGAAATGGGCAGCTCCGCTATGCACGGCGGTGACCAACCTCCAACGACTTCCAGACAATCACCACCCACCCCTCTGGCCCTCCTCTATCTGAAAACACACCTAGTTCCTTTCAAACTCCCAGACCCCTCCACCCAAATCTATGACCCATGGCTCTCAAATCACCATCATTGTGGTTGATCGTCAAAATTAGTCGGAACCAGTGTGATGTTGCATGTGGTTGTTGAAGCCCCAAAAATAAAGCTAAGTCATTTTACCCTGTTTATTTTAGTATAGTGCCTTTGAGATCCGTTCCCGTTGTTTAATATATTTTAGTGTCCATCTCCTTCTCTTTTCTGTTTAGGTTTAATACATGGTCCATTTGAAAAGATTATAGTTTAGGGAGCGTAGTGGTTGATATGTTCTTATCTTGAATATACTTGATGATTTGTTTAATTTTTCGCTGACATTGTTAATGTAAACATGTTTATAAAAATTGGTTAAGTGTTTTGACTTTGATTTCTTATCTTTGGGTTCCTGGGGGTTAAATGCATACGATTACTGATATTTCTTCTCCTGAACATACTTTATCTTTGTTCAATCTCGGCTGACCCCCGTTAATTTAAGCCTGTTGTAACTATTTGTTCTTTGACTCTGAGTTCTCATCTCTGAATCTTTGGATAAATATACATGTTCATCGATGTATTCATCTCCTAAATGTTTTATTTTGGTTCATCGTTTCCATTAGTGGTTGATTGATTTTGGTTGGGGCTTCTAAGTGGAAAGCAACGTGTGTTTATGCTTTGATTTGGTTTGGTTCTGTCAATTTAATCTTGTTATATGCCTTAGTAAGACATTGGTGTTGCACAGTTTTTGGTAATTTGGATTTGGGTTAAATAATTAAGACATTTAGGTAATTAAGGTTCTGTGGTCCAGGTTTTTAGGTCATCTGATCATAGTTAAGTCGACTAGGGTAAATTGGGCTAAGGTTAGTAATTATAGGAGCAACACAAGGGCAATTCAGGTTTTATGACAAAGAATCTTTGGTAGTTAAGTGAAGAAACTTCTGGAATAGAGGGTAATTGCCGTTCAGATTTGTATTGAGATAACTTGGGTAGCAAGCTAGGGAATGGGGGACTAAAGTAGTAAATAAACAGGGACTAAAAGGCAATTCAAATTCTGAAGGTAGCCCTATCAGTGAGGATATATATAGTAGTGCAGAAAGATGAAAGGGGGGTCGAGAAAAAAGGATAGAAAAAGTGAGCTAAAAGATAGAAAAGGGTTGAAAATAGAGTAGCTACCAATTGAAGCGAGTCTCTGAGCTTGAACTTTGTAAATTCTGATCTAAAACTAGCTCTGAATCCTATTTATAATCGTGGATTGAAGGTTTGTTGTTGGTTTTTATTTTGGCTGAGATTCAATTTTTATTTGGCTATTTTAAATTGATATTGGTTGTCACTTGCATTTCATGGGCTTTGAAAGCGCTGAAGTTTACATTTACATTAATTTTGGATTTATTCGCTGGTTTTTCTCGTTAACTTTGTGGTTTATTTGCCACTGATGTTGCTGCGTTACCTTTTAACTTCTTGCTCATAGGTTTCATCTGCATTCCAGGTACACTTCTAAGCATGACCATGTAAAAATCAACCTGAAGAGAGAATGGAGCTAGCTGTACGGATTATTTTCTCTTTGATATTCCAATTTCGAGTAGCTTTCAATTTTTGTGAATATTCGTTGTAAATAATTATGAGATTATCCTGAACTTTTGAACAATTATTTTATTTTTTCTCATGAGTATATATACTGATAGAAGCGTGATCCCTTTTAGCATGAAAGTAGGCAGTAGTGCAATGAATTTAAAGTGCAAGGGTACTATTTACCTTCTATGGTAACTGGCTTTTGTTAGTTGATATGATTGTATCATGGTAGTAAATGTTGTTAGTATAACTATTTGGGATTGTCGTTGTGAGTCATTGTTCGTATAGAATTGTTGATCAAATACGAGCCTGTAAGCTGGTTTTAATTTTACTATTGCTTTGCATTAATCTTTACTCACACATGTGATATAAATCTAGCTACATAAAGTTATTTGTGCATCACTGAACTAACTTGGGCTAGATAGGTAGCAACATCAAGCCCAGCTTCGACTTCCGCATACCTTGTTTCCTACGTATCTCAATTCTGGGCTCACGTTAGGGCCCAAATGCAATAACACACGTTGTTATGCTTCAGCTGAGAGTGTAAATGAGAGAAATTAGTAGTGTCATTTTAGATAGTACATTGGAACAAAGAGGAGTTAATCTTTATTTATATATGGACCCGAGTTTTGAAAGCCTGGACTCCGACATCAATTAGCTAAGTCCTTTAGAGGCACATTTTAGTTTGCTTTATGATGGACCTTTTAAATAAAAATGAGGTGTGCCGCATAAAACGGAATCCATAAATTGTGTGGACCTCGTGAATTGTTTTAAAATATTAGAGAATTCGGGACACGTCGTTTAGCGAATTTCACGGATTTCCCACAAAGATAACAACACTATTGTTTGTTATAGGCTCGTCTTTAATAATTTTATCTCCTTAAACACGGGTGTGAATTTATGTGACCCAAATCCAAATCCCAACGAAGTTAGAACGTGTCAAAACCATGTATGCATTTATGTGACGTGGATCGAGGCATGTTTTAACGACGTTGCAATTTTCTATAAAAATGAGAATAAAATTTGCTAAAATATTAAAAAGCAAATAAGTTAAAACATGTTCTAAAATCAGATAATTTAAGCCAAATATAGTAGTTAAGCGACCGTACTAGAACGACGAAACTCGGGAAGGCCTAACACCTTGTCCCGAGTTAACAGAATTCCTTACTCGGATTTCTGGTTCGCGGACTGTTAAGCAGAGTCATTCTTTCCTCGATTCGGGATTCTAAATGGTGACTTGGGACACCATAAATCTCCCAAGTAACGACTCTGAAATCTCTTAAATAATTGAATCCTCTTTTGACTGTCCTTTAATTTTAAAAACTCCGTTATCTACGCCCTTCGCCGGGTTGTAGTAGCCAAAAGGAGGTGTGACAGCTCTGGCGACTCTGCTGGGGATAAGAACCCAAAATTCACGGTTCAGGGTTCATAATTCAAGCTTGGAACAATTGTTATAGTTGGCTTTGTTTAATATTTGGTTTTATTACATATTTGGGCCAAATGTGCTAGATGTTGCTTTTTACCGCTTTGATATTATATGAATTGTATATAAACTGCTACGAAATCCATCTCTTCTCATCTTCAAGGATGTGCTCGCTGGTCGAGACTCCCTATTTTGTTAGTGTCATACCTTGAAATAAGAAAGAGGACGGACAATTTACTAAGTCGGATGGCCGTTTGGTTCACGATAAGTAGCCCTATCCTCGACTCGAGTTGTCCGCTCGGGTACACTGTCTAGAACATATAGCAAGGTTTTTAACCTAGAATAACTCAGCCCCATGTCGGATCCCTAGTAGGAATGCTTATTTGCATCATGTATTTGACTTAGGGGACTCAACGCAGGGGTTGGGTCCGTCTAGGACAGGTGACCCGAAATGAAAAGACCATCATGATGCATGTTACGTGTTACTTGTGCCTTTAGCTGCTTTGGATTTGCATGTTGACTGGCTTGTGAATAAGGAAAGAAAATTGACAAAAATAAGTGGTACTAGGGCTGGCTGAGGTTAATCGTTTGTCTTGTAAAACCAATGCTCAAATAGCACCGAAATGCTGCCGGATTTTTGAAAAGAAAAAAAATTAAAAAAAAAAACAAAAGAAGAAGGAGGCTTTCCAACAAAGTTTTGGTTTTGATAAATTGTTTTGACCGAACAAAACCAGTTTGATTTTCTTCAGGTACGAGATATGTAGGCAACCCCCATCGGGTCTAACCTCCCTTTCTGCAAAAATAACCAAAACAAGGAAAAACAAATGTCCAATTCTATTTATTTTCCTAATTAAATCAGGTGATGCCGTTACTGCCAAGAATCGCCAAGTGTCACCAAAAGCGATGTCGGAAGGCTAACTTTGCACAAAGGGCCACCTCTGAATCTTATTTTGGCCGGTCAACGAGCACATCCTTAAAATCTTCCTTCGGAAGTGCTGAAAGGCTGTATTTTGCAAAGCCGGGCCCTGGTTTTAGAAAATAAATTTCATAAAAGAAGGAGGCCGGTTTTAATGTTTTTTGGAGTCAAATAGAACAAAAATCTTGAGATACTAACTCACCCTAATAAATGTGCAGAATGTGCATGGATCAGTATTTGCCGATAACATTCATGAACAAAATCTCCTTGGAGCTACACATGTGCTGGAATGACTTGGGGGAACCGGGGCAAAACAGGGTCAACATGCATTTGGGAGGACATACTGGGTTGCTGAAAATTAACCCGAGGGGAGATATCATAAAGGCATTAATCACATTCTGGGACTCGGCTCACAATGTATTCCATTTCTCGGATTTTAAACTCTTACCAACATTGGAAGAAAAAACTGGATATATTGGGACCCCTACAATTCCCCTGAGGCACCAATACCTGATTGCGCCAAGAGACTTGCCGTGCACAATTTCCTGGACTCCTTAAAATTCAGTAGGAAGGTTCACAACCCAGACCTGTCAGCCGGCTTCTGTACCCCGCAGATTATATATCAGAGGTACGGGCACATATGGGGATTCAACAACCCGGAAAACCATATTTGTAGCAAAGGAAACAAACTCAAACGGTAGGAGAATTGATGTTTTTCATTCATGGTATTCTTCTTAGGTCTTTTGGTGTTTCCGCGGAAGGATGGAAATATTGACCTACGGATAGCAGGAGTCGTCACTACTTTAATAACTCAAGCCAAGAGCACCCTCGCTCCTATGATCTTATCCGAGATCTTCCGTGCACTCACCGCCTGTAAAGCAGGAGGAGACTTCTTCGAAGGATGTAACCTATTGTTACAAATATGGATGATTGAGCATTTATGACACCGACCTCGGGTCATGAATTATGGGTCACCCACATAGAGCTCCATAGAAGAATTCTACAATAGGGTTGATGGGTTTAGGTTACCTGAGGGTGTCACACAATTGGCATCGCATCTCCGGGTTGTCACTACAAATTAGATAGAGTGGACGTTCGGGTGGCTCCCCGTGGATGAAATTGTGTATATGCCAGCCACCGGGCCTCATTTCCTTCTGATGGTCTCCGAAGTATCCAAGGATAATGCGCCATACTGAGTACTAAGGCAATTAGTTAGATGCCAAATGATTCCCAAGGACGAGGATATAGCCGCCATGCGGATGAGATTAGCCCCAATGGTCAATTCCCTGAAGCCATCGTGCATCAAATCTGGAGCAAATGTCAATACTTGAGACCGCATCTCCAAGAATTTGTTGAAACGTCCCAAGATCAATGAGATTGGCTAGCCAAAGAAAATGAATACAGGGCCACCATAGGAAGATTGGAAAAGCAAGTCAAAGAACTACAATTTGAAATTGGTTTGCAAGCCGCAGCAGATGAGGTAGAAAAGAAAAGATTAACCAAAGAAATCGAGGCATTACAAGCCTAAATCGAGAAAATGAAAGCAGCCACAGAAAATCCCTCCAGGAGTGCGAAGGATGAAAAACTCATAGACAATTTGAGGCGAAAAGTAACCGAGTATGGGTTTGACTTGAACAAGGCAGAAGGAGAACTATCCAGCGTTTGGAAACAATTAGCTAAAAGTGCGGAGGAACGAGCCCGCATCATTGAGCAATTAAAAGAAAACCATGACAATGAGGTTGCTGGGTTAAAACGGAGGGTTATCATGGCTGAGAACAGAGCGGCCAAGCAAGTCGGGGACCTCAATGCCGAGATAGAACATTGTTATGCAGCGATGGCAAGGTTGGAGATGGATCTGCGGCAATTCTAGGAACTGAATTAGGTAGCCTAGCAAACTCTAGAGGCAAGGACCAAGCAAGTTGGGCATTTTTTGCAAGAAAAGGGTGTTATTAGGAAAAGAGTGCGGGCGATTGCAAACTACATCACCACAAAGTGAAACCATTGAGAGGATATGACAAGATCCATGTTCTTTGCCACCGCCATGACCTTTGTTCGGCAAGTGATAGAGGACCTCCACCACCTCCAAGGGGGTTCAGCATGCAAGCCTGCGGCAAGGCCGAATGATGCCCCGCGAGACCCAGGAGAACTTGAAGCATTAATGTATTCATAAAGATTACGCTTCCTTTTGTCAAAATGTATTGTTTGAACCATGAGTCTGTATTTTTCTTTTATGCATAGTTAATTATTTTTCGAGTCTATAGTTTTCTTTTTATCAAATATTATTAGTATCGTGTTTAATTGTCAATCTTTTGAGTCCTTTTAACCGAAGTTTGTTATTATGAGGATGGAAATTTCCAAACTATTTTTATGCTTTGTTTTTTACTTGCAAGAACTACGCTTGGTCCGATTCATGCAGGGTCATGATACGTAGGCAATCTACATATGATTCGACCACCATTGAATAAAATAAAAGAGAAAGTTAATAAAATAGCAAAGAGGGGAGAGAATAAGGTTGAAACAAATGTGCTTCGGAAATAAAGAAATAAAATCCGTTATGACGCAAGCAACCAATGCATGTACTGACCGATTGTTATTTAGGTGCATTCATACCCAATATGTAGCCGCTTATGTGTCAGAACATAACCGTTAACGAGTTTTTGGTGTTATTCCAGTTTCAGGCTAGACGTGTGATTAGTACTTGCGGCATTCTGGCAACCCACTCCTACAACACGCGGTCTAATACGTAGGCAATCTACATAGGATTCGGCCACAATTAAATAAAATAAGAGAGAAAATTTATAATATAGCAAAGAGGGGAGAGAATAAGGTTAAAACAAATGTGCTTCGGAAATAAAGAAATTAAATCCGGGATGAAGCAAACAACCAATGCATGTAGTGACCGATTGTTATTTAGGTTCATTCATACCCAATATGTGGTCGCTTATGTGTCAGAACATAACCGTTAACGAGTTTTTGGTGTTATTCCAGTTTCAGGCTAGACGTGTGATTAGTACTTGCGGCATTCTGGCAACCCACTCCTACAACACGCGGTCTAAAAGCAAGCAAGTGGTGGCCAATCAGGAAACCGATATCAGCATTATTGACCTCAAAAGAAGTAGAGGAATTGGATGTTTATGCTATGAATGAGGAAATGTATAAGCTAAAGCTCCAAATGGCTGGGATGTACTGGCATGGGCAAGAGGACAGCCGCCCCCAACCTATCTTGCTAATCCAGCCTTCATCCCGCCACTGGCCCAAGAACCTGACCAGTCCACCACTGATCCACCCTCAAGTTTTCCTATCTATTCATAACATCAGGGTACGACCTCTCAATCACCACCAGCTCCACTACCCAAAGTCACTCCTCACCCTCATCCGCCAAGTGCCCCTATCTATGTGGCACCCCCGCCTCCTGCACTCCGTAGGTCATCAAGCGAACCCCTACTTCAAGCTTATAACCCTCAATACTATCCACCAGAACCTGCTTACAAGACCCATGAGCCTTATTCCTATGCTCCCCATCTCGAAATACCGGCGGGAGTTGAAAAACCGATCAAATACCTCGAGCAGGAAGATATGCATAGAAAGGTTCGGAGTCTAGAACAATCATCCAGGGACATGCGGGGATTAGGTGTACAGGTGAGAGTGGCATTCAAGGATCTTTGTCTATTTCTGGACGTGCAGTTACCTCCAGGTTTCAAGATGCCTAAATTTGACTTATGCGATGGGCATGACGATCCGATCGCGCATCTAAGGCGATGTTGTAGCAAAATGAGTTGATCCGGGGGAAAAGATAAATTGCTAATGGTGTACTTTAGCCAGAGTTTAAGTGGGCCGGCGCTGGAGTAGTATACTCGGCAAGATCACAATCGGTGGTATACTTTCAAAATAATCTCGATATTGTCCCAGATCGTCTATCTCTGACAATGCTGGAGAAGAAACACAATGATATTTTACGGGGCTACGATTTCCGGTGGAGGGAACAAGCTGCTAGAGTTGATCCATTCATGAAGGAGAGTTAGATGGTCGATTATTTTCTACAGGCTTTGGAACCTACCTATTTTGGACATTTGGTGTCAGCAGTGGGGAAGTCTTTCAATGAAGTGGTCAAGATAGTAAGTATGGTCGAGGAAGGCCTCAAATAAAATAAAATCATGAGCTAATCTGCAAATAAGGCAACTACTTTGGCCATCCAGGGTGGAGCTGGGGGAACCTTCGGAAAGAAGAAGAAAGAGGAAGTAGCGATAGTGGAGTTGGGAACTTGGTTCAGACCTCGGGCGCCATCTCATTACGCCCAGTTCTGTCCTCACCGCCAAACATACCCACATACACCATACGTCCCACCAAAACATTACTATCCACCACCTGAACCTCGCTTCTCAGTCCATCACGCGCAAGCATACACCCAGCCTCCCGCCCAGGCACAATGGCGTGCGCCACCCCCACAAAATACCTACCCAGCTCAACAAAATCATTACCTACCTCCAAGAGCATACCAATAACCCCCGAAGCCCACCTTCCAAGCCAACCCGGTCCTAAGAAATGAAAGGGTACATAAGAAGAAGACTTTCACTCCGCTGGGAGAATCCTACACCACCTTATTCCATAGGCTGGGACAACTAGATATGTTGAAACCAATTGAAGCAAAATTGCCAAATCCTCTCCAAAAAATCTAGATTTTCTGTCAGCTGCGAATACTGTTCCGGTGCACCAGGGCATGACATCGAAAAGTGTTGGTATTTAAAGAATGCTATCCAGGAACTCATTGACTCTCATCGGATCGAAGTGCAAACCCTAGAGGCACCCAATATTAACCGAAACCCCCTGCTGGCCCATCAGGAAACCAACATGATTGAGATTGTGGAAAGAAGGGGAGTGTCCAAAAGGCCCGCACAAACGGTAATGATGATCGAAGCCAGTGAGTTTAAGCCAAATGATATTGCAAGCAGTGAGAAGCTAGTAACTGGGGCAAAAGAAAAAGGGAGCAAACCTGTCATAGTTCAGGGGAGCTCGGAATGCGCGGTCGCACCAAAGCAGAAACAGACAAAAGTAACAGTACATGGGGAAGCTATAGAACCTGTCGTGGTTGTGGAAGGTGTTCGCATAGAGCCAGTTATTGTAAAACCAGTGATCCAGCCACAAATTATCAACAACATAGCTGTTACTTGGAGATATGAGCAAGCAATAGTGATGGACAAAGGAAAGGAAGTTAGGGAGGAAGTGTGTGAGGCCCGGGGTTTAACTCGATCTGGAAGGTACTTTGCCCCGAAAGAATTGAGGAAGGGCAGAATCTCTTGCTATAACCCCGAACCAGTGAAGAAAGCTTTATCAAAAGAAGAGGCGGAGGAATTCTTGAAGAAAATGAAAATGCATGACTACTCCATCATAGAGCAGTTGAGGAAGACACCAGCTCGGATTTGTTTGTTATCCTTACTAATCAACTCAAATGAACACCGCCGGGAGTTGATGAAGATTTTGAATGAAGCTCGTGTCCCAGACAAGGTGATGGTGAATCATTTGGAAAAGATTGCAAATAAGATATTCGAGGTAAACCGGGCTACATTCTCTGATGTTAAATTGCCCATGGAGGGCACTAAGCACAACCAGGCTTTTTATTTGATTGTGAAATGTGAAGATGTTGTGGCAACCCGAGTTTTGGTCGACAACGGGTCTAGTGCAAATATTTGTCCACTATCCACATTGACCAAGCTGAAGGTGGAAAATGAAAGGGTCTGCAAGAATAACATCTGTGTTCGAGGTTTCGATGCCGGAGGCAAAGACACTGTGGGGGATATAGTGCTGGAAGTGAAAATAGGGCCCGTTGAGTTCACCGTGGAACTCCAAGTGCTGGATGTAGCAGTCTCTTATAACCTGTTGTTGGGTAGGCCCTGGATTCATGCAGCCAAAGCAGTGCCATCTACACTGCATCAGATGGTCAAATTTGAATGGTACAGGAAAGAGATTGTGGTGAATGGTGAAGACAATTAGTGCACTTCGGGTGACGCGCTTGTACCTTTCATTGAGTTTGAGGACAGCAAAGGGCCATGGTTCTACCAGGTGTTTGATACTATGTCAGTTCAGAAAATCCCACAAGGTGAGGTTTTCATGACCCCAAAGATAGCAACTGCGTCTGTCATGGTGGCTTCAGAAATGTTGAAAAATAGTTTTATGCCCGGCAAGGGGTTGGGGGCTTCTTTGCAAGGCATTGTGCAACCTGTGTCCCTCCCTAAAAATCTGGACACTTTTGAACTAGGGTTCAAGCCCACAACCGCAAACATAAGGCCAGCGAGGAAGCTAAGGCAGAAGGCTTGGGTTCTCCCAAAGCCCATCCCAAGGTTGTCCAGATCATTCGTTAAGCCCAGCACTAGCAATGGCCCTGGACCACAGATTTATGGCCCGTTGACCAACGCAGATGAAGATGTTGATAAGGGGTTAGAAATACTATTCAATGAGGTAAATATGGTCGAGGCAGGAGAACGATCAAGCAGGGCGGATGTGCATTTTGTGGGAGCATGCTCAAAAATCAATAACTGGGAAGCCTCTCCTCTTCCCACTCAGAGAGAGTCGTGGTAGTGGGCTTTGATTTTCCTTTCAGTCTAGTTTGGACTAGCGTTAGAGTTGTTAATTTAGTTTATATTTACGTCCGTTTAAATATGTAACTCTGTTATCTTTGATTCTAATGAAATGCAATTTCCCTTTCAGCAATGCTGATAATTTCGATTTCTCTTTACTTTTCTTTCTTTTCTCTTTTCTACATTTATTCTTATGCTGGTTCCAGTGATCTGACATGCATAAGGACTCCTCAAGCCAGCCTTCAAAATAGGTCTAGTTCAGAAATAATAATTCAGGAAATAGAATATGAGGATGAACCAGGGTATGATGAGGAAGGGGCATGGGACGAGATTAGTAAAAAGTTGACCCAATTCGAAGAGAAACCCAAACCAAACCTGAATGATATAGAGGCAGTCAATTTAGGAAGTTTGGATATTGTTAGAGAAACAAAAATAAGTGTCCATCTGGAGCCACGTCTTAGTAAAGAAATAATTGAAGTGTTTCTTGAATACAAAGATGTCTTTACATGGTCCTACGACGACATGCCCGGATTCAGCACTGACTTGGTTGTCCAAAAGTTACCCACTGACCCAGCCTCCCCGCCTGTCAAGTAGAAGTTGAGAATGTTCAAAACTGATGTGAGTGTGAAAATTTAAGAGGAAGTGACCAAGCAGTTTGAGGCAAAAGTCATCCGAGTCACATGATACCCCACTTGGTTAGCTAATGTTGTTCCTGTACAAAAGAAGGACGATAAAACCAGGGTGTGTTTTGATTACCGTGACCTCAACAAAGCAAGTCCAAAAGGAAACTTTCCCCTGCCGAACATCCACATATTGATCGACAATTGTGCGAAGCATGAGATCGGGTTATTATGGATTGTTACGCAGGTTACCACCAGATCTTAATAGATGAAGAAGATGCGGAGAAAATAGCGTTCATCACACCGTGGGGGATATATTGTTATAGAGTCATGCCTTTTGGTTTGGAAAACGCCGGGGCAACATACATGAGGGCCATGACAACCATTTTTCATGATAGGATACATAAGGAAATTGAATTCTATGTGGATGATGTGATAGTAAAGTCCAGAAAGCAATCCGATCATGTCAAAGACCTGAGGGAAATTCTTTCAAAGGCTCCGCATGTATGGCCAAAAACTCAAACCGGCAAAGTGTGCATTTGGGGTCTCCTTCGGAAAGTTGTTAGGGTTCATAGTCAGCCGCTGAGGCATCGAACTAGACCCATGAAAGATCAAAGCTATACAAGAGCTGCTACCGCCAAGGAATAAAACAGAAGTGATGAGTCTGCTGGGAAGATTGAATTACATCAGTCGGTTTATTGCTCAACTAATAACTAACTGCGAACCCATCTTTATGTTGTTGAAAAAGGATGATGCTTTGAAATAGACAGGGGAGTGCCCGGAAGCTTTTGACAAGATAAAGTAGTATTTGTCGAACCTGCCGGTATTGGTCCCGCTAGAACCAGGATGGCCTTTGATCTTATATTTGACAGTCTTGGAAAACTCATTTGGGTGTGTTTTGGGTCATCATGATGTTACCGGGGGAAAAGAGCAGGCCATATACTACCTCAGGAAGAAATTTACAGCTTACGAAGCTGAGTATACTCATATTGAAAGGACATGTTGCGCCTTGACGTGGGTAGCCCAGAAGTTAAAGCATTACTTGTCATCATACACCACTTATCTCATCTCATGTCTGGACCCATTGAAATACATTTTCCAGAAGCCCATGCCCACAGGAAGGCTCGCGAAATTGCAAATCTTGCTCACGGAACTTTACATTATCTACGTGACTAGGACAGCCATGAAGGCACAAGCGTTGGCGGATCATTTAGCTGAAAATATGATAGATAAAGAATATGAGCCCTTGAACATATACTTCCCAGACGAGGAAGTGATGCTTATTGATGAATCGGAACAGGATGAGAAGTCGGGATGGAAATTTTTCTTCGATGGGGCTGCCAACATGAAAGGCGTTGGGATATGAGTGGTGCTTATCTCTGAAAAAATGCATCATTGCCCAGTCACAGCTCAACTCCGATTTTACTGCAACAAAAACATGGCAGAATATGAGGCGTGCATTTTGGGCCTGAGATTAGCAGCAAACATGGGTGTCCAGGAAGTCTTGGTCTTGGTAGACTCAGACTTTCTGGTACACCAGATTCAAGGGGAGTGGGAAACAAGAGATTTAAAACTCATACCATACCTGCAATGCTTGCATGATGTTTACCAATGATTCCAGTCAATAAAGTTGAGGCACATCCCCAGAGTTAACAATGAGGTTGCCGATGCCCTGGCTACTTTGGTGTCAATGTTACATTATCTGGACAAGGCTTACGTTGACCCGATACATATCCGGGTCTATGATCAGCATGTTTATTGCAACATGGTGGAAGAAGAGATTGACGGCAAGCCTTGGTGCCACGACATCGAGGAATACATCAGGAGAGGTGTGTACCCAGTACATGCCACGAGTGACCAAAAGAAAACAATCTGTCATTTTTTTAGTGGGTTTTTCTTCAACGGAAGAATATTATACAAAAGAATGCCAGATCTTGGTTTGCTAAGATGCGTAGATGCAAGGCAGGCGATGGCCATCATGAATGATGTGCATGCTGGTACTTGCGGGCCACACATGAGCGGATATGTTTTGGAAAAGAAGATTCTCCGAGCAGGATATTATTGGCTCACCATAGAGCGGGACTGTATTAGCTTTGTGCGCAAATGCCACCAATATCAGGTGCATGGAGACCTAATTCACTCTCCGCCGTCTGAGTTGCATACGATGTCTGCACCATGGCCTGTCGTTGCTTGGGGCATAGACGTCATCGGACCCATTGAGCCAGCAGCTTCTAATGGACACAGATTTATCCTGGTTGCAATTGACTATTTCTCCAAATCAGTAGAAGCCAAAACTTTCAAGGCAGTGACCAAGAAGCCCGTGGTTGACTTTGTGCATGAGAATATCATTTGTCAATTCACAATCCCCAAGACACTCATCACGGACAATGGGGCAAACCTCAACAGTCACCTAATAAGGGAATTATGTCAGCAATTTAAGATTACGCATTGAAATGCTACTCCATACCGTCCCAAGGCAAATGGAGCAGTTGAAGCGGCCAATAAGAACACAAAGAAGACACTTTGAAAAATTGTAGAGGGGTCCAGGCAGTGGCACGAGAAGCTGCCTTTTGCATTGTTAGGCTATCGCACCACTGTCCGCACTTCAGTAGGGGGCACTTCGTACTTGTTGGAGTATGGCACAGAGGCGGTAATCTCGTCTGAAATTGAAATCCCTCTCTTCGAATTGTGGCCGAAGCAGGAATCAATGACAAACAATGGGTCAAAGCTCGTTTGGAGCAATTGAGTTTAATTGACGAGAAAGATTGGCGGCGGTCTGTCACAGAAAATTGTGTCAACAAAGGATGGCCCGGGCATATAATAAGAAAGTGTGCCCCAGAAAGTTCGAAGTAGGTCAACTGGTATTAAAGTGCATCCACCCTCACTAGGCCGAGGCAAAGGGCATGTTTGCTCCAAACTGGCAAGGACCACTCGTCGTATCAAGAGTGTTGCCTAATGGAGCATTATTTCTGACAGATGTGGAAGGGAAATGCGTGGAAATGGCAAATCAATTCAGATGCTGTCAAAAGATGTTACGTATGATTTTCTTTTAGATCATTGTCTATACTCGACACTTGTTTGTATTTGGCATATTTTGAAAATTGGAATGGCGAAGGAATATTATTCTGCTATCTAAATACTCTATCCTTTTCTAACCTCTTTGAGCTTTAGTTATTTTATTTCATACCCCTCTTTCGGAATCAGTAACGAAAGTCAGAAGCGCAAGTGTGAGAAGGCAGTAAAAGGAAAAAAAAGAAATAATGAAAAGAATGAAAAAAAAAGAAAAATTAAAAAGAAAAAAAAGAGAAGATAAAAAAAATGAAAAAGAAGAAAAGAAAGAGAAAAGCGAAAAAAAAAACAAAGAAAAAGAGAGAAGGAAAACACAAAATGGGAGAAGGAAAACAACAACAAAAACAAGGAGTCGGCATGAACTACGTTTGACCTGATTCCTTTTAAAAGTATACGTAGGCAGCCTCACGGTTCGGTCACATAAAAATAAAATGCAAAAGTCCCCAAGCAAGAAACTGGGGCAGAAGTTGTGGTATAAAAATTTGATTCTGAAAGTTGTAATTTTGAACCCATTTGAATTGCTTTGAGCCTTTGATATCTTTTCTCTCTAACCCTATCCAAAAGCCCACATTGCGGTCCAAAAATAGAACTTCTTATCAGTCTTTAAAAGATGCCAAGTTGAGAAAGCAGAGGTATTTCATGCTAGGGGCAGCACTCCGAGCCAAGCTAGAGAGATGATAAACGAGAGAGTCTTATAGCTAAAAACTTTCACGGGCACCTTAAGGCGACGAGAGGTGAGCGAAATAAAAATGAGAGAGCCCCGTTGGTGAAAACCCTCACGGGCAGCATGAGGTGAAGGTGAGGCAAAAAGCAAAAATTAGAAAGGGGCTATCGGTGGATGAACACTTGTAAGGCAGACCAAGCTAGGATTTGGTTGAAGGAATTGGGATAAAAAGGTCACAACTACAAAAGCACGGCAATAGAAGGTCAGTCATCAAAGAGGGCTGAGTCGACTAGGCCGAAGTACATGTCATGATCTCGAGAACTAGTTGTCCCTCTTCAGATAAGTTCCCCCTTCTTTTCTTTCCAACAGTCAGTAAATCAGGAATTCCTTCCCCCAAATTCCGTCCGGAGTCATTGGATTTCATTTTTCATTCGAGTTCTAAACTCTTTTGTTTAAGCGAACGAGAGAAATTTCAAAGCCGATTATCAGCTCCCAAACGGATAAAGCGCATGGCGCCCAATGTGTGACAAAGATAACATGTGAGAAACATCAAGGGGAAGGATTCACAAAAACTGTAATTGACGAAAGAGACAAGAGTTGGCAAGTAGAGGAACACCATGCAAGATAGGATGCAAATTAAAATCATAAAGATCGAGAGTCAGTGAAGCATCATAAATGGACCAGGTAATCCCAGGAAAGGGTGGAAGGATATTAGCCAAGGCTCGGAAATGTAACACCACAATGAAAAACAAAACAAAACCACAAAGGTTAGAGGATTAGCGAAGCATAACACCCTAACTCAGCAAACGTCAGAGAAGGGCATAAGGCTTGTGGCAAAAGAGGCAAAAGCGCAACACACAGGTGGAAATGGCCATGATAGTTGACCCAGCATGATATATCAACTCGTCAATCGTCGAGAAGGGGCATAAAAGAATTCTGGTAAAGAGTCGAAAATGCAACACAAAGTAGGGAGCAGCATAAAGGCACAAAAGGCAAAGGCCAACCAAACATCATAGACAGACTGGGTGATTTCAAGAAAGGTTGTAAGGATCTTGGCAAAGGAGTGGAAAGGTAACACAGTGAAAAAGAAAAAAAGTGAAGTCACAAGGTTCAGAGGGTTGACCAAAATATGATATATCAACTCGTCATTCATAAGGACATAAAGAATTCCAACAAAGGATTAGAAATATAACATAATGATGGGGAGGAAAAATAAGGCTTAGAGGTCTCAAGAGGTCATCTGAGCAGTTCAAGCGATTCATCATTAATACGGAAAATAGAACACAACGGAACACGACAGTGGGGAGGCAGCTTTCAACAACAATGCCGCAAGCTAACCACCACTTTTCAAACTGACAAGTTTTCTTTGATTGACACAGGGGTAGAAAATTATAGAAGATCCTAACGGAGGCCGCCCACAGGAGAGGGAAAGCACAAGGCAAATATGATCAAAACCTCAGAACCCATCTGAAAATGGGACCCAGTTCAAACTCAAAAAGGACATAGTCCGTCATAAATATCCCCCCAGCAAAGAGCTCAAGGGGACAAACTTTAACTAGCATACCCCAACAGGAACCCTCTTGGAAAATAATCAATAGCAGAAATAACCAGAAGTTAGAATTGGAATTTAAGTATGAACCCGTAGGACCCTTCTATAAAATGGGACTCATTTAAAGGTAAGAGGTAATAATGGATAATAAAGGGCATAAAATGACTTACATGTTGAAGTAGGATTCAGTTAAGAGGTCTCATGACCCTCCTGAAAAATGGGACTTAGCTTAGAACACCAACAGTCGGGTGGCATGGTCAAACCCAGATACTTCCCCAACAAGAGTCATTAGGATCCGCCTGGCTAATGGAATCTAATCGTAGGAGTTGTCAGGACCCTTCTGAAAAATGGGACTCATTTAAAGGTTAGAGGTAATCATGGATAATAAAGGGCATAAAATTACTTGCATGTTGAAGTAGGATTCAGTTAAGAGTTGTCAGGACCCTCCTGGAAAATGGGACTTAGCCTAGAACACAAACAGTTGGGTAGCGTGGTCAAACCCAAATACTTCCCTCAACAAGATTCATCAGGACCCGCCTGGATAATGAGACCTAATCATAGGAGTTGTCAGGACCCCCTAGATAATGGGATGAAGCTCTAATTACTAACCTCCAACAGTCACAGTTTGTCATTAAATTACGAGTTGTCAGGACCCGCCCGGATAATGGGAAGTATTTTAATCACTAGTCACCAGCAGAACCCCAACAAATATAACTCAGAAAAAGACATAGTGGAAAATAATACCTTTAGGAAGCATGACATAATTTTAAATTTGTCACCAATTA
This sequence comes from Nicotiana benthamiana, assembly GCA_034376525.1. Taxonomy (NCBI): domain Eukaryota; kingdom Viridiplantae; phylum Streptophyta; class Magnoliopsida; order Solanales; family Solanaceae; genus Nicotiana; species Nicotiana benthamiana. Next base: position 27,972,765 of record CM067340.1, on the reverse strand, counting down.
AGAATTGTCAGGACCCTCCCTGATAATGGGACTTAGCTTAGGTTTAGAGATATTTAGAAAAGGGATTTGATTAACACTCACGGATCCGCCCAACAACAAATTGTGGCAGGAAGAATATTTTGTGTTTTGTTTGTTTTGTTGTGATCAAGTACACATGCAGCAGTCTCAGGGAATATTTTTCAGGTTGCGGGATTTGGTATTGTAATCAGGCGCCCACCTGTAGAACAAGGGAATATTTTTTAAAAAGTTCAAGTTTTGGCAATCAGGCGCCAACTTGTAAAACAAGGGAGTACTTTTCAAAATTCAAGTTTCGGTAATCAGGTGCCCACCTGTAGAACAAGGGAATATTTTTTTAAAAATTCAAGCTTTGGTAATCAGGTTCCCACCTATAGAACAAGGGAATATTTTCCAAAATTCAAGTTTTGGTAATCAAGCGCCCAGCTGTAGAAAAAGGGAATAATTTTCAAAATTGAAGTTTTGGTAATTAGGCGCCCACCTATAGAAAAAGGGAATATTTTTCAAAATTCAAGTTTTGGTAATCAGGCGCCTACCTGTAGAACAAGGGAATAGTTATCAAAATTCAAGTTTTTTTAATCAAGCGCCTACCTGTAGAACAAGGGAATATTTTTCAAAATTTCAAGTTTTGGCAATCAGGCGCCCCCACCTGTAGAACAAGGGAGTATTTTTCAAAATTCAAATTTTGGTAATCAGGCGCGCACATGTAGAACAAGGGAATATTTCTCAAAATTCATGTTTTGGTAATCAGGTGTCCACCTAGAACTAGGGAATATTTTTTAAAATTCAAGTTTTGGTAATCAGGCGTCCACCTGTAGAACAAGGGAATATTTTTCAAAATTTTAAGTATTGGCAATCAGGCGCCCACCTATAGAACAAGGGGATATTTTTCAAAATTCAAGTTTCGGTAATCAGGTGCCCACCTATAGAACAAGGGAATATTTTTTCAAAAATTCAAGTTTTGGTAATCAGGCGCCCACTTGGAGAACAAGGGAATGTTTTTCAAAAAATTTCAAGTCTTGGTAATCAAGCGCCCACCTGGAGAGCAAGGGAATATCTCTAAAAATTGCATGTTTTGGTAAACAGGCGCCCATCAGGCACCCACCTGGAGAACAAAGGAATATAATTCAAAATTCAAGTTTCAGTAATCAGGCATCCACCTGGAGAACAAGGAAATATCTTTCAAATTTCAAATTTTGGCAATCAGGTGTCCACTTGTAGTACAAGGGAGTATTTTTCAAAAATTCACGTCTTGGTTATTAGGCGCCCACCTGTAGAACAAGGGAATATTTTTAAAAAATTTCAAGTTTTTGTAATCAGGTGCCCACCAATTGAACTAGGGAATATCTTTCAAAATTCAAGTTTGGTAACCAGGCACCCACCTGTAGAACAAGGGAATATTTTTCAAAAAGTCAAGTTTTGGCGGTCAGGCGCCCACCTGTAGAACAAGGGAATGTTTTTCAAATATGTGAGTCTTGGCGATCAGGCGCCCACCTGTAGAACAAGGGAATGTTTTCAAGCTTCAAGTTTTGTAAATCAGGAAACCACATGCAAAATAAGGGAATACATGACAAGTCCAACAATTTGGCACCAAACATGAAGGAAGAAAAGGCAAGTAGTCAACAAGGCCACAAGTAGTTCGCAAGAAGAAATACGAGGCAACAAAGCGACAAGGATCAAGATCGAGATTGAAGACATAGATAGGCTTTTCTTTGTAATCCGTAGCTTATAGCTTAGTCTAGTCTTCTTTGATTTTTCACGAGGTGTAATAAGGAGGTCAGCAAGCAGTAACAGCAGCTTCAGCAGTGAAATCACAGTTCATGGTAGTCCCAGCTACCAAACACTCTAGAACTACACTGGCCTGATTCCTTTATAGCCAAGGATATGTAGCCAACCTCTGAAGGAGGGTTCCGTCAGACAGTTTTCAAAATGCTTCTCATGGAACACAAAGCAGGCAAAAATCTCTCGGTTGCTCATTTATCTTTGCCCAGAAACCATTCGTGTCTCCGAGCAAAGAGGGGCAGCTGTGAGCACGCGATTTTTGCCTCGCTTGACATATTCCTATAAAATTCATTAAAGTAGGATTTTTCTTTTATTATTTGAATTTTAGGAATTAATTGTGTGATTTTGTGTTTATTTGTATTTTTCTTTTATTATTTGAATTTTAGGAATTAATTGAGTGATTTTGTATTTATTTGCATTTTTCTTTTATTATTTAAATTTTTAGGATTTATTTGCGTGATTTTGTATTTTTTTGAATTTCCCTAACTGATTGCATAATTATGTTTTTATTTGCATGTCGCACGTTTTAATTTTCATAACTCATAAAAAATATAATAAATAAAAATAGCATGCTTGCATAAGATTTGAATATTACATTTTTAGGTTATTAGTTAGTTAATATTGAAAATGAGGGAAAAATGACAAATTTGGTTAATTTTCTTTGAAATTTAGGACTTAGGAGTTTATTTGGCTTATTTCACAATAAAATATATTTTGGCCATTTTTAGTTTTGTTATTATAAAATCTGAAAAAATATAATAAAACAAAATAAACAAAAAAAGAGAAGAATTATTGATTATATAAATTGGGTCTCCCTAATAAGAGACCCATAATTTGGGCCAAAATTTCGGAGCCCAACAGTGCCGTACCCATCAAAATTGACGCAAACCCAAACCCTGCCCGGTCCAAAATATCAGGTCCCAAAACGACGTTATTTGATCTCAACCGTCCATGTTCTTTAATCCCACGACCCTGATTTGCTCTCCCATTTTTAATGAAATGGTCTGAATATATTCATAAGCTCTGAGACAAAAGTCACCTTCATCGTACAGTCCTTAGCCAGTGTAACGCCACCGTGCCCCTACCGTATCACCACCATCCGCCGCCGGCCGCAAATCGCCGGCAGCGGCAGTGTAACTCCAATAACCTCCAAAATTACACCCCGGAATCCCTCACTCCCCTCTTTCTAACCCTCCTGAGATCGCTTCTCAAAACTTGCCTGAACTTGTCGAATATTCGTTCGAAGCGAGGCAGCTCCGCCGTCCACGGCGGCTCCCGGTGGACAACGGCTCCCAAAAAAACACCACACATTCCCTTCGTTCCCCTATTTCCAACCCCATCATCAGGTACCTTCAAATGTAGCCCCAAATCCTCGAAAATCCATTGAGAATGGGCTGCTCCGTCATGCACGGTGGTGACTAACCTCCAACGACTTCCAGACCATCACCACCAACCCCTCCGGCCCTCCTCTACCTGACAATACATCTAGTTCTTTCAAATAACTCCCAGACCCCTCCACCCAAATCCATGACCATGGATCTCGAATCACCATCATTGTTGTTGATCATCAAACTTAACCGGAACCAGAATGATGTTGCATGCGGTTGTTGATACCCAAAAAATTAAGCTAAGTCTTTTTACCCTTTTAATATTTGTATAGTGTCTTTGTGGTCCGTTCTTGTTGTTTAAAATATTTTAGTGTCCATCTCCTTGCCTTTTCTGTTTAGGTTTAATACATGGTCCATTTGAAAACATTATAGTATTGGGAGCGTAGTGGTTGAATGTTGTTCTCTTGAATATATACTTCATGATCGGTTTAATTTTTGGCTAACACTGTTAATGTAAACAAGTTTATAATAATTGATTAAGTGTTTTGACTCTGATTTCTAATCTTCGGGTTCCTGGGGGTTAAATGCATATGATTACTGATATTTCCTCTCCTGAATATACTTTATCTTGGTTCAATCTTGGCTGACCCTGTTAATATAAGCCTGTTGAAAGTATTTGTTCTTTGACTCTGAGTTCTCATCTCTGGATCTTTACATAAGTACACATGTTGATCGATGTGTTCATCTCCTGAATGTTTTATTTTGATTCATTGTTTCCATTAGTGGTTGATTGAATTAGTTTGGGTCTTCTAAGTGAAAAGCAACCTGTATTTATGCTTTGATTTGGTTTGGTTCTATCAATTTAATCTTGTTATATGCCTTGGTTAGACATTAGTGCTGCACAGTTTTGTTTAATTTGGATTTGGGTTAACTAATTCAGACATTTAGGTAATTAGGCTTTTGTAGTCCAGGTTTTTAAGTCATATGATCATAGTTAAGTCGACTAGGGTAAAATTGGGCTAAGGGTACTAATTATAGGAGCAACACAAGGGCAATTCAGATTTTGTGACAAAGAATCTATGGTAGTTAAGTGAAGAAACTTATGGAACAAAGGGTAACTGCAAGTCAGATTTTTATTGAGATAACTTGAGTAGCAAGCTAGGGAAAGGGGGACAAAAGTAGTTAATAAACAGGGACTGAAAGGCAATTCAAATCTGAAGGTGGCCCTATCAGTGAGGATATATTTACTAGTGCAAAAAGCTGAAAGGGGGGTCGAGAAAAAAGGATAGAAAAAGTGAGCTAAACAATATTAAAGGGTTGAAAATCAAGTAGCTACGAATTGAAGCGAGTCTCTGAGCTTGAATTTCGTAAATTCTGATCTAAAACTAGCTCTGAATCCTAGGTATTATCATGGATTGAAGGTTTGTTGTCGGTAATTATTTTGGGTGATATTCGAGTTTTATTTGGCTATTTTAAATTGATATTGGTTGTGACTTGCATTTCCTAGGCTTTGAAAGTGCTGAAGTTTACTGTTACATTAATTTTGGATCTATTCGCTGGTTTTTCTTGTTAATTTGTGGTTTATTTGCCACTGATGCTGTTGTTTTGCCTTATAACTGCTTGCTCATAGGTTTCGTCTTCATTCAAGGTACACTTCTAAGCGTGACCATGTAAAAATCAATTTGAAGAGAGAACGGAGCCGGCTGTACAGATTATTTTATATTTGATATTCCAATTTCGAGTAGCTTTCAACTTTTGTGAATATTCGTTGTAAATAATTATGAGCATGTCCTGAACTTATGAACATTTATTTTATTTCGATCTCATGAGTATATATACTGATAGAAGCATGATCCCTTTTAGCATGAAAGCAGGTAGTAGTGCAATGAATTTAAAGTGCAAGGGTACTATTTACCTTCTATGGTAACTGGCTTGTGTTAGTTGATCTGATTGTATCATGGCAGTCAAACATCATTAGTAGGACTATTTTGGATTATCGTTGTGAGTCATTGTTCGTATAGAATTGTTGATCATATACAAGCATGTAAGCTAGTTTTAATTTTACCATAGCTTAGCATTAATCTATACTCACACATGTGATATAAATCTTGCTACATAAAGTTATTTGTGCATTACTAAACTAACTTGGGTTAGATGGGTAACAAAATCACGCCCAGCTTCGAATTATGCATACCTTGTTTCCTACGTATCTCAATTCTAGGCTCACCTTAGGGCCCAAATACAATAACACACATTGGTTTGCGTCAGCTGAGAGTGTAAACAAGATAAATTAGTAGTGTCAAAATAGATAGTACATTGGAACAAAGAGGATTTAATCTTTATTTAAATATGGACCCGAGTTTTGAAAGCCCGGATTCCAACATCAATTAGCTAAATCCTTTAGAGGCGCATTTTAGTTTGCTTTAGGATGGACCGTTAAATAAAAATGAGGTGTGTCGCGCCAAAAAGAATCCATAAATTATGTGGCCCTCGTGAATTTTTTTAAAATATTTAGAGAATTCAGGACAGGCCGTTTAGTGAATTTCATGGCTTTCCCGCAAAGATAACAACACGAAGTTGCATTTAGACACGTCTTTAATAATTTTATCTCCTTAAACACGGGTATGCATTTATGTGACCCAAATCCAAATCCCAACGAAGTTACAACGTATCAAAACCACGGGTGCATTTATGTGACATGGTTCGAGGCATGTTTTAACGACGTTGCAATTTTCTTTAAAAATGAGAATAAAAGTGGTTAAAAGATTAAAAAGCACATATGTTAAAACATGTTCTAAAATCAGATAATTTAAGCAAAATATTGCACTTGAGCGACCGTGCTAGAACCATGAAACTCGGGAATGCCTAACACCTTCTCCGAGGTTAACAGAATTCCTTACTCGAATTTCTGGTTTGCAGACAGTTAATTAGAGTCATTCTTTCCTCGATTCGGGATTCTAAACGGTGACTTGGGATACCATAAATCTCCCAAGTGGTATCTGAAATCCCTTAAATAATTGAATCCCGTTTCGATTGTCCTTTAATTGGAAAAACGCCCTTATCTATGCCCTTCGCCGGGTTGTAGTAGCCAAAACGAGGTGTGACAACCATGTTAAAACATAATTGTTATTATGTATACATTCGTGTAGCATGATCGTGATTTTACAAGCAAAGATGGAGTATGCGTTCGCGCTACTTCGGCCCCAAATTTTCTTAGTTAAAATAAAACGTTAATAATTGTGGGTACGTTCACGTGACACAATTCTTGACGCGCCAAACAAGCGGTTATATGTACGTGTAACCCGTTTCAAGATTTTTTTTAATTTAAAAGTTGTAAGAAGTAAACGTACATAGGTTCCAATATAAGTAATAAAATAATTTTATATGCCAAGTATTACCAAAGCGAACATGCTAGAACCACGAAACTCGGAAATGCCTAAAACCTTTTCCCGGGTTAACAGAATTCCTTACCCAAATTTTTGGCTCGCAGACTGTACTATAAAGTTAAACTTTCCTCGATTCAGGATTTGAACCGTTGACTTGGAACACCATTAATCATCCCAAGTGGCGACTGTGAAATATTTAAATAAATAAATCCCGTTTTGATTTTCCTTTAATTGGAAAAACTCCCTTAACTACGCCTTTCGTGGGGTTTCAGTGAGGGACTAAAATACAAAAATCAAACCTGGAAGTTACCCTAATTGCTTGCCTATAAAGGCATCTTTTCCTAGCCTGCGAGGTCAGACTTTAGAGCTTAAAATTAGAAAGATTTTAGAAAGGGATCTAAGAGCTGAAAGTACAACTTCAAAATTCTATTTTTCTATTAGAGAAAAATCCATGAAATTCCCGCAACATTTTATTCTAAACAAATTCCTAAATAGCTGAAGTTTAAAATGAGTTGAATCAGTAGGTACTGAAGTGTTTTGGATTCATTTCTGGTTGGATTTTCACTGTTGAACTTTATTGAATGCTGGTGCTGGTTCGAAATTTTCTCCAAATATATCACTCCTTATTTATTCGTTGGTTGAAGCTGTGGTTAGCTAGCTGACTCTACTGTTGAAACACTTCCTACTACTATTAATAACTGATTTCTCTTTTTGTCATTTTTGCATCCCAGGTAATCCTCTATCCATGAGCAACAAGTGACTGCTTGCTATGTGATTTAATGGGAACTTAAATGAATACAAACTGCTTTTGTTATTATTTTGTTTCTCCTACCCTACAATAAATTCCTAGCTATAAATGTCAATCGTGAATATCTCTTTATTATTGGTATTAGGATTCTGTATGTGAGAATAGGTTATTTTGTATCTCAGTGTGCGAGTGGGATTGAGATCCGAGTCTGTAATGATAAATGGACTATAGACTTTAGCACATTTAATTTTATTTTGGTTTAAATGGTAGGGATCACTGATCTTTGTTCAGTCCATGCTGAAGATCATTTCAGATTCTGAATTCGAATATAGAGTCTGAGGTTCAATGTTGGTTTTATCTTGCTCAAGTGGTAATTTGGTTATATGGTTAGAATTAAATGTCATGTGACGTAGGTAATTGCATTTCAACGAGTCTAAGGCTTGGTTAATTTCTTGATACATCTAAGCTTCTAGTAGTTCTTCATGTTTGGATTTCTTTTAAAAATACCAATATTTGGATCATATATGTTGTTTGGGTATTAGGTAAGTCTCGACTTGGGGTAATGAACAATTATGCAAAGAGAGGTTGTGGGATACATGCATTTTTTTTTTTAAAAAAAAAAAATTTGATCATTTTTTATTTAACTGGTTATAAGTTTAATCCTGAATTTATGAAGGCTAAGTGGCCCAAATTCATTTCTTGGTTCATATGTTGGGTCACTACCGCTGGACCAAATGCAGCCATGGATCTTCTGAAAATGCCACTAAACTTGGCTTCATCTGGAGCCCAGTATTCTTGCATGCTTAGCCTGCATCAACCACTGTCACGACCCAAACCAAAGGGCCGTGACGGGCATCCGGTGCCTTACTCGACCGAGTAAAAACGTAACATATCTTTCTTATCATACTATAATAGGTAAGTGAGCCAGAAAACCCATCATGAGATAACAAGAATAAAACATAAGGGAATGCTTAAAATATGACGACCAGCATGATATGCAAACTTATACATGTGATATACGGGCCTACAAGGTCGACATGACCATTTGTAAACTCAAAAAGTAGGCCAACAAGGCCATAAGTTTATCCATACACCTGACATCTCTCTACAAGCCTCTAAGAGTACATAAATTCATAAAGTGCGGGACAGGGCCCCCTATACAAATCAATACATATCCAGAGCGTACTGATCAAATAGGCAACTCCGGAGCAAGTGTAGTGCACCAACACCTTTTGCTGAGCTGATAGCCTACTTGGAGAAATGTCAACCTGTCTATTGGGAACTGCGGGCATGCAAAGCAGCATCCCCAGTCAAAAGGGACGTCAGTACGAATAAAGTACTGAGTATGTAAGGCACGAAAGCATAAATAAAAGTAGTAATGTAAAGAGAGATAGATGAGAAACAACCTATTACATCTGAATGCCTCTGGAGGCTACTGATATGAAATGCATATTACATATATATATACATAAACTTTTAATAAATTTGCCTCTGTGGGCATCATCATCATCGTATCGTACCCGGCCTCATAGAGGACTCGGTAAAAACGTACCCGGCCATCATAAGGCTCGGTAGAATCGTACCCGGCCACGTGGAGCTCGGTAAAACCCAACCGATCCGTAGTTGCACACTAGGTGTCGTACCTAGCCGACTATAGCGCGGCTCGGTAGAGTAAAATAGATACATATATATAATGCATGCTCGACTCATGGAATCACCATCAAACCTTTCGGAGTGTCTTATGAACCTTATGGACATCTGTACCCTCAATATTAACCTTAGTAAGATTCAAGGATCATACACATTAGCTCAGAATAATTTTATAAGGAAATAACAACATGGACAACCTTATTTGCTAGGAGTAGATCCGTTATGAAGTAGCGTATTCATTTCTCTTTAGATCATGCCAAAAGAAAGAAAGAAATGCCTTAACATACCTTAAATATGTTGAGTCCATAATTCCTTCCAAGTGACTCTTCAAACATGTCAACTCGCTCTATCATAGCATAAGGAGATTCGAAATTAGTATTGAGCAAAGGCCAAGTCTATAACTTAAGCTAGTAGCTCATTTTACTTAAATTTGGGCAGCATCACCTTTGTAACAAGGGAATCCACCAATAACATATACAAACAACAACCACCAATGAAGTCCATCAATGTATAAATGTCAATAACAAGACAGCACATAACAATAATAAGTCACAACTACTTCACGACGAGGCGGCAATCTCCAATTGGAATCCGTATAACCCATCTACTCCTTATAGATTTCTTACATTATGTTAAAAGTATCATTATCATGATAATGAAGTCATTCATCAATGATTTCATCCTTATACCATATATTTATAACAAAGGAAATAACTCACAACTCTAACTACCTTCGATTAGTAACTTTATTCAGTAGTTCATATATACTCCATCCACTTTACTTAATGAACATCAATATAACCTTAGGCACATGCAAGAACACAATATACCTTCCTCCTACAGTAACTTCAAGTCGAAATCCAAGTTATATTTAGCTTATAATAACCTTCAATGGCAATATAACATCATAGAAGTGACTTAAGCTAATCCAAGTATTATCTTGTAGTTTATCATCCTAACAACTTAACCAACATACAAGAAATCTTAAGCACAATTAGCAGGTTGCTATACTAACCTTAGACAGCAGCAAAAACTTGGAATTTCATCCAAATACAGCCCACAACCATCCTCAATGACAACACAACCTCAAAGAGGCGTTGTTCTTCACTAGGACTAGGTTTTGATGTTGAAATATGGTGTAATCCATTTGAAAGATATGAAATAATCTAGGTTTGATATAATAACCATGAGAGAGTATTATACATAATATAAAATACATATAATAACCTCCCATACGAGCTGAAACCATCCAAAAATCAGCAACAACAAGAAGAACAAGAAACTTACTAGCGCCACAGGATTCCCTACACTTGATTTGTGTTGTTTGCCCTTTTTTTGGGTTTTGGATCATCAGAGAACTTTGAGAGAGTGTTTATAGGGTTATATGTTCTGAATATACTGAAAACAAATGACTTAAAACGGGGTTTAGGCATCTTATATATATCTATGTCTTAAACTGCCTATGTGGGCCCCATAGCGCAGTCTTACCAAAACGCGAATATCTCTCTACTCCGATGTCGTATGGATGAACGATTTAATGCATTGGAAACTAGACTCGTATATCATCAACTTAGTATACAGATAATTCCTTGATTCCAAGTATATCGGGAGAAAAGTTCATCTATATTTGACCTAAATTGCAGCAAATTTATGAATGTAACTTGTGATGACCTTTGCCAACTCTTGTTCCACGGCTTGTTTGCCTTCAAAAATTTAGAAAATGAATATCATACGACTAACATAGATCATTTAATAAACTTTTTATCATGTTAAGAACCCTAATCGCACCCCAAAGTACATGTTATAACATTCCAAATTTATCGACTTTCAACGAAACTTATTTTCTTCTGTTCGTTTAGCGTCTAAGCTTTCCAACCCTTTTGGTACTTGTTATTCATGATATTAAACACTTGTAACCTCCAAGATAAAAAGATGAAACTTACATTATGTACTTTGAAAAATGATCTCATTTTTTAACTTATATTAGTTGGCTTACGACGTACTCTCACGTATGAAAACATGGAATGTAATATTATTTCACCCTTTGGAACATTCGTCCTCAAATGTTGACTGATGAGCTTATCAATTTCATAAACTATAGCTCATATGAATACATTAATGCTCACGTTGCCATCTAAATCCAAACTCTTGGGCGTTCTCCCCTTTTGGCCTCTTTCTCATGCCATAACATGTGGTTGGAATTCTTCAAATATCGTAACATTTGTTAATTTATGCCATGCAGGATGTACAACCGTGTCCTTGTATGAGCGCCTAGAAACTATTATTCCCTTTTTCCTCCATCTTTTAGCCAATCTCTAAGCCTCACTTTACGAAAATATACAGAATTATGACAAGTTATCCCTCTAGGCATCTATAGGTGTACTGATGTCTTTCGCTTGGTACTTTATTGAACTTAAGACTATTGATATCTCTTGTTTCATAGCCTTGTGTATCTATCCTTATGAATTTACTACATCTAGGTAGGTTATACTATGCCATATAACTTACTTCGATTAATTATTACCGAGGTTTGCTACCCAACGCCAGGTTACTCTCTCGTTGCTTATCCTATATGTATAAATCTAAGTCCTTTAGTGCTTCCTCATTACTATTCATCTTAAGAATAACAAAAAAATCTCACATCGTACTTTGGAACGTGTTATTAACCTTAATATTGATACATAATCTATCACTGGTCACTTTCAGCCTCTTACATAATGCACTACCACTAGGACTCATATCTCCTCGGGGAACACCTGAAGTGATTTTTCTTGATCAACCTAGGGATAATACTATGCTTCAATAACCATATTTTACTGCATCCCAACGCAATTCATCTTATGGGGGTAATCTAATCCCGTGCAATTAATGAAATCCCTTTCTCGTTAAGTCGTTACTCAACCAAAGGCCTAAGCATCATCCTCTTGTCTATCATAATTTCACCTTTATTCTACCGCCAGGACAGCATTCCATCTCTTCTAAATGCACCTAGTCTTAGACTCCTCTGAGTTCATTCAGGTTGTACCGGGCTTTCAATAACTTATGGATGCCATGAACTCTCTTGTTTTGATGGGTTAATCCCGAGGACGTACATATTCTTGTCACCTTCTCACTTATCTTTTCATATCCTTACTCCTATCTACCTAAAACCTTTTTGCTCTACAATACTTTACATTACGACCTATACCTATCTATTTATACTACTCGCAACCTTCCTTTAACTTACTTGTACCATAAATTTCCTTTTATTCCTTCTCAGTTGTCCTTAAATGTAAGCAATTACTATTCCTGGTCGTTCTATCACTTGTTGCATGAATACTTGGATTGTCTTATTGTCCACCAATACTATAATTTCATGTACCTGATATGATCTCAAACATTACCTTTGATGACTTTTTTTCTTTTCATTCATTAGCCATGATAGGTGCCACTTTCTTATGGAGTGAATAAAATATTGTAGTGAGACTGTTGTTACAAGATCATTTACTCTTTAGCTCCCTATGTTTAGGTGGAAACCTTCTTCCTTACTTCCTCATCTAGACTTCCATAGTAGTACTTAGGGAGACCTTCTGGCTCTTATAAAGTTGCGAGCTTGTTATATCGTACATCCAAAGGATATTTTCGTTATTCTTACTCGTCTATAAAAATCCTTAGTTACATAACTTTGTGCCTTTGTGCTCGTAGGGTTACTTCTAAGCTAAAATTTTTAGTGTCTCCTTAGTGGCACTCTCTCCTATTTTCATAAAGCTTAAAAACGGTACCTTTAACTGCCTCAAATCCTATCTGATTTTTTTTTCCAGATGATTGTGATCTCGTGTGTGCGAGACTGAATTCACTATGTTGCGGTTCACTATATTTATCTTGAGTAATCTATTGATTTAGTTGTGACCTCTTGTCTAGACATAACTGGGCTCTTCTTGAGCCAACTACTAATTACTCGTTAGTACATTCTCATATATGTGTGTATATATATATATGCTGCATAATCTCTCTTGGGATATATCCTTTGGCTTAACTTATCTCTCGCCACTAGCTCCTGATGTATCAAGTGTCCATTCACACTTATTTATCAATAACATCCTAGCCGAAAACTTTTACTACCTCTCCTTACAAGCGTGCTTGTATAATGTTCTGGAGTCGCAACATATCTATAGGAACTGAATAATGCAACATCATCCCTTTCTCCTTTTTACCACATTCTTCCTTCACCATTCCATAATTAGCTGAACCGCTTAACTCCGACTTAATACCATATCACACCATATTCCCCCCTTTAGAGGAGTACTAATATTTTGTACTATGACGATCTACCTATAGTTGTTTTACCTCTTCATCTTTGGCGTTTTTTCACATTATCAATGAACCTTAATCGCCTTATGGTAACCTTCTGTACCAGGAATAACTAAATTTCTTATGCACGAAGGTGACACCTACTGTATCTTGCACACTTAGTCCCTTAAGATTAACTATGCTCAGAGTGCTTACTTTAGGTAAGCAACTTCGTAAAATGGCCTTTAAAGGTTATTCGTTAGTTGCCTATTCAACTATTATTATTGGCGCATGATCTTTGAAATTCTCACGATGTCGACCATTATCAAATCCTCCAGTCCCTAATTCATGTTCGGTTTTATCTTGTTCACCAGCCCATACTGATCTTTGTTACTCTAGGGTTTAACCTTTCCTCTGGGTCTGTTCTATTATTGCCTCAAGGCTTGTCACCTCTTGTATTTTCCTTCACTTGACTATAAACACTATCATCGTGTCAAATTTTGATTTACTATTATCAGCCATATATCAGATCTTACTCATGATGCTTCATTTACTTTCTTCTTATTCTTCGACTAATACTTCTATCTATCATTTTATTCTGAAAACTTCAACAAAACATCCTTTCACTTTTAGCTCCTTTTGATTCATCTCACGGGATCTTCGAGATGCCTAAAATTCTCTTTCTCTCTCTCTCTCTCTCTCTCTCTCTCTCTCTCTCTCTCTCTCTCTCTCTCTCTCTCTCTCTCTCTCTCTCTCTCTCTCTCTCTCTACGGTGGGAGTCATACTAAGGTCAATATTTTATCCCTTTTAGGATTCCGCTGCCTATCTTCTGAAATTGCTGAATATTCTAGTATTCATATTTGATTGCATTATTCTAGAGATCACCATCTGGGTGCCTTACAATGAAATCTATTACCACATTTGCAGTACCCTTCGAAAATGTTAGCTAATGATAACAATCCATCCACAAATTTTTGTTACTCTAACCCCAGTTTGATCCTGATGTTACATCATTCTCTTAAACTATATTTGTTAGTTCCCATAGGAAATAATTAAGGTGGGTGTGGTCAATTGTACAAAACTTTGTTACTATTGAAAGTAACTCAGAATGCTTATATATTTCTCTACCTGAATTGCAAATACTGATAATCTTCATTGTCTAGGTACTTCATACTTCTCTTTATTTTTTCATGTTATTTCTTTCACTTATTGAAACTTATATCCACATCCTAATTCTCTCGTTGCCCTTTACCATATGGGTCATGCCTTGGGGCTCCTTATCAAGAGGCTAAGATATCTTAGTATACATATGATTTGCTGAATACCTAGCATTTATGCACCATAAGCATGATACAAAATAGAGTTCCTCTAATAAACTCTTCCACGTCCAAATTCAATCTCTTCCAGCTGTCCTTCTGAATATAGGCATCATTGTATCATGAATAAGATAGAGTTTAGGAAATTGAGTTCTTATAACTGAGCTCTACCATACGATCTAGAGTAAGAATAAAGAGTGACAGTCATAAATTCCCTGTAGTCTCTTGCTTATAAGTGTGGTGCACTACACACCAATAAACAAGAATCTACTAGACACAGCTTGTAGACTCCCTAGGACAGAACTGCTTTGATGCCACTTTTGTCACGACCCAAACCAAAGGGCCGCGATGGGCACCCGGTGCCTTACTCGACCGAGTAAAAACGTAACATATCTTTCTTATCATACTATAATAGGTAGGTGAGGTAGAAAACCCATCATGAGATAACAAGAATAAAACATAAGGGAATGCTTAACATATGACGACCAACATGATGTGCAAACTTATACATGTGATATACGGGCCTACAAGGTCGACATGACCATTTGTAAACTCAAAACGTAGGCCAACAAGGCCATAAGTGTATCCATGCACCTGACATCTGTCTACAAGTCTCTAATAGTAGATAAAATCATAAAGGCCGGGACAGGGCCCCGCCATACCGATCAATACATATCCAGAGCATACTGATCAAATAGGCAACTCCCGAGTAAGTGGAGTGCACCAACACCTTTTGCTGAGCTGATAGCCTACTTGGAGAAATGCCAATCTGTCTATTGGGACCTACGGGCATGAAAAACAGTATACCCAAGAAAAATGGACGTCAGTACGAATCGAGTACTGAGTATGTAAGGTAGGAAAGCATAAACAAGAGTAGTAATGTAAAGAGAGATAGATGAGAAACAACCTGTAACAACTCAGTCCCTCTGGGGGCTACTGATATGAAATACATAATACCTATATATACATAAACTTTTAAAACATTAGCCTCTGTGGGCATCATCATCATATCGTACTCGGCCTCATAGAGGACTCAGTAAAAATGTACCCGGCCACGTGGAGCTCGATAAAACCCAACTGATCAGTGGTTGCACAGTAGGTGCCGTACCCGGCCGACTATAGCGCGGCTCGATAGAGTAAAAATGATACATATATATTTATATAATGCATACTCGACTCATGGAATGACCTTCAAACCTTTTGGAATGTCTTAAGAACCTTATGGACATCTATACCCACAATATTAACCTTAATAAGATTCAAGGATCATACACATTTGCTCAGAATAATTTTATAAGGAAAGAACAACATGGACAACCTTATTTTCTAGGAGTAGATCCATTATGAAGTAGCGTATTCATTTCTCTTTAGATCATGCCAAAATAAAGAAGTAAAAACATACCTTAAACATGTTGAGTCCTTAATTCCTTCCAAGTGACTCTTCAAACAAGTCAACTCGATCTATCATAGCATAAGCAGATTCAAAATTAGTGTTGAGCAAAGGCCAAGTATATAACTTAAGCTAGTAGATCATTTTACTTAAATTTGGGTAGCATCTCCTTTATAACAAGGGCCTCTACCAATACCATATAACAACAACAACAACAAGACAATTCCATCAATGTATAAATGTCAATAACAAGACACCACATAACAGTAATAAGTCACAACTACTTCACGATGAGGCGGCAAGCTCCAATTGGAATCCGTATAACCCATCTACTCCTTATAGATTACTTAAATTAAGTTTAAAGTATCATTAACATGATTATGAAGTAATTCATTAATGATTCCATCCCTATACCACATATTTATAACAAAGGAAATAACTCACAACTCTAACTACCTTCGATTAGTAACGTTATTCACTAGTTCATATCAACTCCATCCACTTAACTTAATCAACATCAATATAACCTTAGGCACATGCAAGAAAACAATATACCTTCCTCCTACAGTAACTTCCAGTTTAAATCCAAGTTGTATTAAGCTAACAATAACCCTCAATGGCAATCTAACATCATTGAAGTGACTTAAGCTAATCCAAGTATTATCTTGTAGTTTATCATCCTAAAAACTTAACCAACATACAATCAAGCTTAAGCAAAAATATTAGGCTGTTGTAATCATCTTAGACAGCAGCAACAACTTGGAATTTCATCCAAATACAGCCCACAACCATCCTCAATGTCAACACAACCTCAAAGATGTGTTGTTCTTCACTAGGACTAGGTTTTGATGTTGAAATATGGTATAATCCATTTGAAAGATATGAAATAATCTAGGGTTGAAATAAAATCCATGAGAGAGTACTTTACATAATATAAAATACATAAAATAACCTCCCAACGAGCTGAAACCACCCAAAAATCAGCAACAACAAGAAGAACAAGAAACTTACTAGCGCCACAGGATTCCCTACACTTGATTTGTGTTGTTTGCCCTTTTTTGGGTTTTGGATCATCAGAGAACTTTGAGAGAGTGTTTATAGGGTTCTAAGTTCTGAATATACTGAAAACAAATGACTTAAAATGGGGTTTAGGCATCTTATATATATATATATATATCCATATGTCTTAAACTGCCTATGTGGGCCCCATAGAGAGCTGCTTGGCGCAGTCTTGCAAAAACGCGAATATCTCTCTACTCCGATGTCGTATGGATGAACGGTTAAATGCGTTGAAAACTAGACTCATATATCATCAATTCTGAATACATATAATTCCTTGATTCTAAGTATATTGGGAGAAAAGTTTATCTATATTTGACCTAAAGTTCAGCAAATTTATGAATGTAACTTGTGATGACCTTTTGCCAACTCTTGCTCCACAACTTGCTTGCCTTCAAAATGTAGAAAATGAATATCATACGAATAAAATAACTCATAGAATAACCTCCTTATCATGCTTAGAACCCTAGTATCAACCCAAAGTACATGTTATAACATTCCAAATTTATCGACTTTCAACAAAACTTATTTTCTTCTGTTCGTTTAGCGTCTAAGCTTTCCAACCCTTTTGGTACTTGTTATTCATGATATTAAAGACTTGAAACCTCCAAGATAAAAAGATGAAACTTACATTATGTACTTTGAAAAATTATCTCATTTTTTGAGGTTATATTAGTTGGCTTACGACGTACTCTCACGTACAAAAACATGGAATGTAACATCAAGCAATCAAACGATGCTTGTCGGCCATTGGTTTGTTTTGTGTTAAATTGGACACCCTTTTTATTAACCCTTTAGTGTGTTATCCTTTGGTTAGTTTAGTAAAGTTTAATCGTATTTAGCTTTAATCAATTAAGCCCAATAATTAGTGAAAGTAAGATGTATTAGATAATGCTAATAGTCTAGGGCCTCGTTTTCAGTTTATAACCTGTATATAGAAAATGATTAATATTCGTAGAGAATCCTTTAGGGTCGTGCTAAAACATAATTGTGATTATGTATACGTCTGTGTAACATGATAGTGATTCTAAAATAAAAACCGGAATATGCATTCTCAAAACTTCGGACCCAAATTTTCTTAATAAAAATAAAGCGTTAATAATTGTGGACACGTTCGCGTGACATAACTCTTGACGCGCCAAGCAAGCAGGTATACGTATGCGTAACCCGTTTCAAGATTTTTTATAATTTAAAAGCGGTAAGAAGTAAACACACATAGGTTCCAAAATTAATTAAAATAATTTTATAAGCCAAGTATTATCAAAGAGACCGTGCTAGAACCACAAAACTCGGGAATACCTAACACCTTCTCCCGGGTTAATAGAATTCCTTACTCGGATTTTTAGCTCGCAGACTGTACTACAGAGTCAAACTTTCCTCGATTCTAGATTTGAACCGGTGACTTGGGACATATTAATTATCTCAAGTGGCGAATCTGAAATCTTTAAATAAATAAATCTCATTTTGATTGTCCTTTAATTGGAAAAACCCCCTTAACTTCGCCCTTCAGCGGGTTGTAGTAGTAAAAATGAGATGTGGCACTGACATTCTAGTTCACAAGTTAACACATACATCTTAGAATTGAAGTTCATAATTACTATCCAAACTTATTAAGGTTATCAACCCCTTCCTTTTGTAAGTCTTTACTCCTACCCAGTTCCTTTTACTAGATTTTACGTATTAAAGAACATACATGCGTGTTTCAACTTATGTTTTCAAGAATCAATGCATAAGAATCCCCCTTTTTTGTATAAACTTGAAAATCAACGAAAAAAAGTTGGGGATTTTACCTGCAAGAATTGACATGAAAGCTATTTCTTGAGATTTCCTGCCCCGGGTGACTTTGAAGAATCAATTTAACAAATGCGGAACTTCTCTCTCAAGAATTCTATCTTCCTCTCTCTAGTTTGTTCAAAAAAATATGTAAGAATAAGGGGTTGGGGTGTTTTATTGAAGAATTGGTCGGGTTTAAAATCTAGGAAAATTAGAGCCCGAGTCAAATCTGCGGTCGCACTTTGCGATCGTAGAGTGGAAATGCGATCCATAGAATGGACTGCACAAATGTTCTCAAAAACTGGGTGAACTGTTTGGCTCTGCGACAGGAATACGGTTCGCATTCATGTTCTGGGGTGGCATAAGGCACCGTAAAACTGCCCTTCCCAAAATCCTTGGGAAATAATGTGACGACTATGCGGTCTGCATATCGGTTATGTGGTCGCATAATGGATCGCATTTTTTATCTCAATTTAACCAGACTACTGTCTCAGTCTGCGGCATAAATACGGTCCACATTCTTGATCTGCGACCGCATTCTGGACCGCATAATAGCATTTATCTGGAAAACATTGATTCTTGATTTTTAAAGGCTAGATCAGTACAATTTTGCACATTCCTAACATATATTCAAAACTTGGCACTACAAGTAAATAGATTTTGAGTAAAAGTTTTCACGGGGCCTTACATCCTTCCCCACTTAAAATTATTTGTCCAAAAGTTTTCTTACATCCTTCCCCACTTAAAATTATTTGTCCCTGAATGAGGATTTTGGGAATCAGTTGGTTCTGAAAACATGATATGCAAACTCTTAATTTTCACTAACTTTTATATTTTTAGAAAAATTCACTAGAGTTTTCTTTGTAATTAGACTTATCTACCTATCAGAGAGCCCGCCCCCCCCCCCTCCAACATAGTTCAAGGACCAATATACATTTTCTATTGTCCCTACAATTGGCATACAATTCATTACCTCAACTCTTGAACATATTTAATCACTTCAACATACTATATGCATCTCAATTAATCATTACCAACCTACCCTACCAATAATCTTTCATTTATTACATGAGCAATCAAAGATTTCAATTACCAAAAGGGTTTGCACGTGAATCAAATAATCACAATACGTACTATTTATGCACAACTTGGGTAGTTTTAATAGTAAAGCATTTAAGGGAAAAATGGGGTGCCTTGACACCAATTTGAACACAACATCAGTTTTCCTAGAGATAGGAGTTCCCACGATTACTACTAGACTTGTTCAAAAAGATGGGGATACTTTTCTTTAATCTCACTCTCCACTTCCCACGTGGCTTCATCGACTCATTGACATCGACTGTCGACATAATACTTTTAAGTGAAGCATTTTCCTTATTTCTCAATTTACGGACTTGCCTATCAAGAATGGAAACCGGAACTTCTTCATACAATAACCCTTCATTAACCTCGATGGTCTCAACTGGCACGATTGTGGATGGATCTCCAATCACTTTCTTCAACATAGACACGTGGAACACTGGGTGCACTAGTGACATTTCAGGGGACAATTCTAGCCTATAAGCGACCTGTCTTATCCTTTGAGCAACCCGATACGGCCCGATATATCTTGGACTCAACTTTCTTTGTTTCCAAACCACATGATTCCCTTAATGGGAGATACCTTCAAGAACACCCAATCATCTACTTGGAACTCCAATTCTCTTAGCCACATGTCCGCATAGGATTTCTAGTGACCTTGAGCAGTTTTCATCCTCTCGTGAATGACTTTAACTTAGTCCATAGCCTAGTGCACGAGATCTGGGCACTATCAGTTCTGCTTCACCCACTTCAAACCACCCAATCGGAGACCAACACCTCCTTCCGTCAATGCCTCAAATGGGGCCATTTGAATAGTAGCATGAAAGCTGTTAGTGTAAGCAAATTCTATAAGTGGCAAGTGATCATCCCAATTACCTTTGAAATCTAAGACACAAGCCCGCAACATATCTTCAAGCATTTGAATAGTCCACTCCGCTTGACCGTCAATCTATGGATGGAAAGTTGTGCTGAGATTAACCTGAGTTCCCAAACCTTGCTGAAATTTCTTCAAAAAATTAGCTGTGAATTGGACCCTTGATCTGAGATAATAGAGAGTGGAGTGCCATGAAGCCATACTATTTCCTTGATATACAACCGGGCATACTGTTCCGCAGTATCAGTGGACTTGACTAGCAATAAGTGAGCTAACATCATAGGTCGAACCACTATTACCCAAATTGAGTCAAACTTGTACTGAGTGCAAGGTAACCCTACCACGAAATCCATGTTGATCATCTTCCATTTCCACATTAGTATTTCCATAAGCTGAGGCAACCCGCTAGGCCACTGATGCTCAACTTTTACTTGCTGAAAATTCGGGACACTTCGATACAAAGTCCACCACACCCCTCTTCATACCGTCCCACTAATAAATTTCCTTGAGATCATGATACATTTTTGTAGAACCTGGGTGCGCAGAGTACCTAGAATTATGAGCCTCCGCTATCACCCTCTCCCGAAGATTATGCATATTTGGAACACATAGCCTACCTTGATATCGCAATACACCATCACCGTCGAGTGAAAATGCCGAAGTCTTGTTATTTAAAATTGCCTCCTTCATCTGTGCCAATGCCGAATTGATAAACTGCTTTTCCTTAACTTTCGCTATAAGTGACGATTCTAGTCCATTATGCACCGTAACATTCCCCTCGTCTGAGGTCGAAATACAAACCCCCAGACCAGTCAGCTGACACACCTCCCGATCCAAGGACCTCTAATCTACCACCAAATGAGCTAAACTACATGTGGACTTCCGGCTGAGAGGGTCGGCCACCACATTCGCGCTTCCTAGATGGTACAAAATGTTCAAATCATAATCCGTGACAAATTCTAACCACCATCGCTGCCTTAAGTTCAACTCCTTCTACTGGAATAAATATTAGAGACTCTTGTGGTCCGAGAACATATCCACATAGACCCCATAAAGATAATGCTGCCATATTTTCAGGCAAACACAATAGCTGCAAGCTCCAAATCATGCATCGGATAATTCTTCTCGTGATTCTTGAGCTGCCTTGATGCATACGCTATAATCTTTCCATGTTGCATAAACACAAACCCCAAACCAATGCTAGAGGCATCATAATAAACAACAAATCCTATTGTGCCTTTTGGCAAGGTCAATATCGGTGCCTAGGTCAACCTTGACTTCAACTCCTTAAAACTTTTCTCACAAGCGTCGAACCATTGAAAATTAATTGCTTTCTATGTCAATTTAGTCAATAGGGAGGCGAGGGTAGAGAATCCATCCACAAACCTCCGATAATACTCTACTAAACCCAAGAAGCTACGGATTGTTGTTGGGGTTGTGGGTTTAGGCCAATCTTTTACTGCTGCAATCTTCTAGGGATCCACTTGAATCGCTTCACTGGAAACAAAATGACCCAAAATGTAACGGATTCCAACCAAGTTCACATTTTGAAAATTTAGCATACAACTGGTGCTAATGAAGAGTCTGCAGAACTGCCCTGAGGTGATAGGCATGATCCTCCTGGATCCGCGAGTAAACAAGGATGTCATCAATGAAACTAATCACAAGGGAGTCTAGAAATGGCTTGAAGACCCGATTCATAAGATCCATGAAAGCTGTTGGGCCATTGGTTAGCCCAAAAGACATGACCAAAAATTCAAAGTGGCCATAGCGCGTTCTGAAAGCGGTCTTAGGAATATCCTGCTCTCTGATCTTTAATTGGTGATACCCGGATCGTAGATCAATTTTGGAGAATAACCTTGCACCTTGTAATTGGTCGAACAAATTATCTATCTGAGGCAAAGAATATTTATTCTTGATGGTGCCTTCGTTGAGCTGCCGATTATCAATACACATCTGGAGCGACCCATCTTTCTTTCTGACAAAAAGAACCAGAGCACCCCACGGCAACACACTCGACCGTATGAACCCCTTTTCTAATAAATCCTTCAACTGCTCCTTTAACTCCCTTAAATTCGCTGATTCCATTTTGTGTAGTGGAATAGATATCAGCTGCGTATCCAGAAATACGTCAATCCCAAAATCAATATCCCTTTCTGGCGGAATACTTGGAAGCTTGTCTGGAAACACTTCATGAAACTCATTCACAACTGGCACGGACTCGGGGGAAGAAGCTTCTGAAGTGGTGTCCGCCACCCGGACCAAATGATAGATACACCATTTCTTAATTATCTTTGAAGCCTTAAGGTAGGAAATAAACCTACCCTTCGGCACCACACCATTCCCATTCCACTTAATTACCAGCTCATTAGGGAACTCGAGTCTTATGACTCTCGTTCGGCAATCAAGTTTAGCAAAGCACGAATAAAGCCAGTCCATTTCCATAATTACATCAAAATCCACCATCCCAAGCTCGATAAGATCGGTCCTGGTAGCACAACCACATGTTGTGATAAAATAATTCCTATAAACTCATGCGTCCGTAATAGAATCACCAGTCGTTGTCGATACGAAGAACGGCTCATGAAGTTTTTCGGGCTCTATCCCAAAATTTTAAGCAATGAAAGGGGTGACATAAGACAAAGAGGATCCCGGATCAGTAATAGCATAACAATTAATGGTCTGAACAGACAAGATACCTGTAACAACATCTGGAGAAGCCTCTACACTCTAGCAACCACTCAAAGCATAAAACCACTTGGGTCCACCTCTACCACGAGCCCGACCCCTAACTACACCATGCCCTGCTGGAGTTGGAGGACGCGCGGATGATGTGGCAGCTGAAGAACCGAATGACTGAGCAAATCCCCTACTTATGCCCTGACTGTGCGCACGATGGTCCCTTTGGATATGACCTCTCACCAAGACTATGCAGCACATCGGTATATCCAAATTACAAGTCTCGGTATGAAATCTCCCACACTTGGGGCACGAAGGCCTACCATGTTGCTGAAATTTCCCTCCTGGACGCCCGGATGGATGGGGCCTCCTAGTGACTGCTCTGCTGATAACTGTGCACAGATAGTGGTGTGCTCACGGAAAAATGAGCATGTAACTGGGATGGCCCTGATGGCCCTCTCCCCTGAACTGGTCTCCCTGAATGATCCACTGATCCGGGCCTACTGCTACTCTCCCTTTCTGCCCTAATTTTCAACTTCTTAGCCTCTGTGGCCTGAGCGCATCCCACAATCTTTCAATAATTCATATCCGGGTGTAAGGCTGCGATAGCAACTTCATTCACCACCAAGGGACAAAGGCCCTGAACGAATTACCGAACTCAAGAACTCATAGTCAACACTAACTGAGGAGCATACTTGGACAATCTCACAAACTCTATGTAATATTCCCAAACACTCATTCTACTCATCTCGAGGACCTCGAACTCAGTGGCAGGCAAGAAGTGGTCCATAAATGCATCTAAGGCTGGAAGTGGCCCGGTTCGGAACCGGAACCGGACCGGAACCGCGGTTCTGGCGGTTCCGGTTCGGCGGGTCCGGGTTTGGCGGTTCCCCGGAACCGTGATGGAGCGGTTCCACCCGCTAGCACCGCGGAACCGGAACCGGTTCAGGAGGTTCCAACCGGTTCCAAACGGTTCCGCAACGTTTGATATTTTTTAAAAAAAAATTAAAATTCGGACCGTTACGGAACCGTTTGGACCCGTATGGAACCAGACCGGTTCAGGCGGTTCCATCCGGTTCCAAACGGTTCCAACCGGTTCCAACCGGTTACTAACGGTCCGGATTTTCAAAAAAAAGTTTTTTTTTAAAAAAAATTTCAAACGGCTCTTTTTCAAAATTAGCCGTTTGGAATTTTCAAAAATAGCCATTTAACCCCGCAAACTTTAATTTAACCCCAAACTTTATATAATTACACAATCTCACATTTCTCAACTATAAATACCCCCTCATTCTTTCATTTTAATTCACCAATTCATCAATATATCTCAATCTCTCTCAATCTCTCTCAAGCTCTCTTTCTATCTTTCTAGTGCAAGTGCTTAATTTATTGTTGCAATTTCGTGAAGCATTGTGAAGTTGTTGAATTGAAGTTTTCAAGTGTTCGATTTCAACGATTTTCAATTTTCAAGAAGTTGTTCATCAATCCGGTAAACTCGTTTCAACTCTTACGTGATTAGAATATTTTTGTGTGTTGTTATTTTGCTTAATTATAATTAATATGGCATTTTCATTGAAAAATATGTTCGGAAAAGGAAAAAATAAAACCGGTGAAAGTAGTCGCCAAAATACTACCCCTCCCCCGGCTCCCCGACCTAGAAAAGATAAACAAGTTGAAACTAGTAGCCAACCTAGAAATACTAATGAAAACTTCGGAATACTTGATAGTAATCACCCGTGTTTTCAATTTAGCGACATTGTTTTTCTACATGATATAGCAGTCGCTGATAGAATAGATGATGATATTATGAATATGCTTTATCCTAATGCACCAATATTAGACGGAAATGAGGATGATGATGATGACGAAACCCAAGCTCCGGTAGATTTAGATGATACACCTACTAGTCCTGCTACTAATGAACCGGAACACCCTCCCGTACAAACTCCCACTTTTATTAGACAACCTCCTAAATGTTCAGAAACTTCATTAGTTTGGCAATTTTTTATTCAACTAAGAGAACAAAATAAGGCTAAGTGTAAATCTTGTGGGAAATTACTTGTGCATAGGTATACTGGAGATCGTAGCGGCACAGGTAGTTCAGTTAAACATATAAAATTACACCCTAGCGATAAGGCTAGATATATCCAATTGAAAGCGCAACAGGAGGGGAGGACAAGTCCTGAAACAACTGTTAACCCAACTACTGGTTCTAATCTAGTTCAACCAGGAATAAACACAGTCACCGGAGGTATATTGTATTACTATCCAAATAAGGATCGTGAAGAACTAGCTAAAATGATTACTGTTATGTGTTTGCCTTATTCTTTTGCTTCTAATCCTGCATGGATTCATTATATTAGAAGAGTATTTAATCCTACATATAAAGGTTGGCCTCGCGCCACAGTTAAGGCCGACATTTATAAATACAAGCATGAATATGAACAATACTTGCGTTATTTATTTACCCATATAAGTAATCGTATGTCTATTACAACTGATATTGGTAGAAGTGGAAATGATTGTGATTATCTAACCGTAACCAGTCGTTGGATAGACGAAGACTGGACAATGCAAAAACGCATTATTGCATATAGAATTATTAATTCACGGCACACGGGTAAGTTTATTGCTAGCACGATTTCAGATGTATGTAGATATTTTTGTTTTAGTGATAAAATAATGTCAATTTCCATGGATAACGCTAGTAGCAACACTAATGCAATAGGTATTTTAACTAGAACACTTAATCCTGCTTTTACAAATATTTTCCATGTTAGATGTATATGTCATATTTATCATTTAATTGTTGGTGATGGTATGAGAATTTTAAACATAGAAATTGAAAAGGTTAAATTCGCTCTTAATTGGCTTTTTTATTCAAACCGTAGAAGTAGACTTAGAGAATATTTTAAAAAATGTGACTAATATGGCCTTAGAGAAAGAAAGGTACCTAAACCTTGCCCGACTAGATGGAACTACATGTACGAAAGTTTAGTAGTGGCGTACGAATATAGAAACCCAATTAACGCTACTTATAATTCTCGGGATTGTGGAGAGGAAGATAATGACATGTTAACTAATCAAGATTGGACTAACGTTAAATATGTTAGATTTTTTAGAACATTTTCATGTGGCTACAAATGCTTTATCTGGCCAATACTATCCAACTATTTATAACTGTTTAGTATATATTGCCGCACTTGCTAAATTATTTGTTGATTTTAACGAGGGACGGGAAATTTATGAATATGCAATAACAGAAATGAAAAAGAAGTTTAAAAAATATTTTTTTCCAATCCCTCCTATATATGGTGTGTCTGCTATGCTAAATCCTACTATGAAATTAGGAGGACCTCACTTTTGGTATTCTAGTATTTATCAAGCTTTAGATCTTGATGAAGAAGAAATGGCTACACTATCTGATGCTCAAGCATCAATTAAAGTGAATGCTCAAACTGTTTATAATGCTTATAAACATGCGTTAGAGCATGCTAGGCCAAATATTCCAACCCAACTTCGTCCACATCACAGGCGTCTAAAAGAGCTGCTGGCTTAACAGCTCTTAAATCGTGGACTGAGTTCAGGGGTACTCAAGGGAAAAATGTAGATGATATTTCCCATCTAAATGAGCTTCAAGTTTATTTGTCGCAGGGATTAGAGAATGAGAATCCAGACGGCTCTTTCGACCTTTTGGATTGGTGGAAGACAAGGGAAAAGCATTTTCCCGTTCTTGCAAGGATGTCTCGGGATGTTCTGTCGATTCAAGCGTCAACTGTTGCATCGGAGAGCTTTTTTAGTTAAGCAAGACTACAAATAGGTGATCATAGAGCGTCGATGCGGGACAGCTTGGAAAAATCAGTGCTATTCCGAGATTGGATCCACTCTGAAAGAAGGAACTTTGGGCTAGCTGAATCTCAACCAGAAATAGATGAGTGCTATGAAGAAATGCTAGCAGAACTTGCTCAGGAAGCAACTTCACCCGGAATTGGAGATGAACAAGCTTCATTTCCACCACCGCCAACACAACCACCTCCAAACCTTGAAGGTTTTATGAGATTTGTTAGAAATAATGCATAAATTATTATGTAACTTGTACATTGGCATGTCTTCTTTTATTTTTTTTCTCTTTTAATGGTGGTATTAGTACCATGTTGTGCTCATTCCATTGGGGAAAGGAAGACTAAGAAAGAAATGCCATTTTGGTCAATAAATATGCTTTTTATCATATCCTTGAATATCTTTGTCTCAATATTTTTTTGTCTTTACTTCTATATCAATCCTTGAATATTTATATAACATATAATATATAACATACAACACATAATACTAATGACAACATTCTTTTATCAATATGTACTACTTATATAAAATTTATACTAATTACTAACTACTACACAATATATACTACTTAAATACAATATATACTACTTATATACAATATATACACCACTTATACACAATATATACTAATTACCAAACACAATATATACTATAATTAATAACATAGTACACCATATAAAAATATATTCTACAATATACTAATCACTACTATACAAGATATTGATTTCAGAAAAAAATAACTCGGAACCGCCGGGAACTGCCAGAACCGCGGTTCCGGAACCGTACGGTAGCGGTTCCGGCTCCGGAACCGCCAGAACCGCAGAACCGGAACCGCAGACCCAAATAGACCCAGAACCGGAACCGGATACAGCCTTAAATGCATCTACCAACTCATCCCATTTACTCGGAGGGCTTTCTTCTCAGTAGAAATCCTCCCACATCTCGAACCACGAATATGCTACTCCCATCAACCTGTCGGAAGCTAACTCAACTCCCTCCATCTCTGAAGACTTCATCACTTGAATGGTCTTATATATTTCATCAAGGAAATCCTACGGATTGGCCTCTGGGTCTATGCCTGTGAAATCTGGAGGGGCCAACCGCAGAAACAGGTTGACTCTGGAGCTGGCGGAGTCTCCCTGCCCATTGGAGGACGTGGGGGTACCATGAGATCTCTGTGCCTGAGCAGCCACTAACCGGGTCAAAATATGGATGGCTCCTCTATGGTCCCCATCAGAACTCTGAGAGCGAGAGCTGGAACTGCATCAGAATCAGGAATATTGGCAGAAGGGATAGTAGCACCCCCTACCGCAACAGGAACATGAGCACCTTGATCTGGAATTGATGGGCTAGGCAGATACAAAATTGGGGAATCACTCTCTCCAAAGGTATCAGGTACATGGTTCACATCCACACTTGGGGTGGAATTCGCCCCAAGGCCAAGTCGAGCCCTCTACATAGGTGCCATTTCTGAAAATTTCAGAATAGAGCACAAATTTCAGAAGAGGATAATTTCCTAAATGTCCATGTAGCCCCCTACTTATAAAAGCGGTCGACAACACACTGAAAATAAGGGCTCCACTAGACATGGCTCTGAGACATCCTTGGACTCCTTTAAAACCTCAGGCTCTGATACCAAGTATGTCACACCCCGAAATCGAGGGACATGACCGGCGCTCGACTGGGTAGCCCAAATCATGCAGACCTGGGTGTCTTTTCTATCCCACGTGTTACCCCGTATTTTCATTACTCATTAATCAAGTGAACTAGCCAGTTATAATTTAAATATCTTCTTACGAGACATACATAATATTCAAGGTTACTTTGCGTGGTTTACAAGTTACACCGCCCAACATACA
This sequence comes from Nicotiana benthamiana, assembly GCA_034376525.1. Taxonomy (NCBI): domain Eukaryota; kingdom Viridiplantae; phylum Streptophyta; class Magnoliopsida; order Solanales; family Solanaceae; genus Nicotiana; species Nicotiana benthamiana. Next base: position 27,943,717 of record CM067340.1, on the reverse strand, counting down.
AAATACACATTTACACAAGTTCATAACCCACATTTTCTATCTACGGAGCCTCTAAGACAAAAGAGAGATATAATACTTGTCGTTAACAAGGCTCCGGCTATACCTTACACATATATCAAAATAAAACTCCGGAAGAAAGGCAACATGAGCCACACCGGGCCCCAAAAAGAAAGGGGCTCACCAATTCAGCTGACGGGAAGTGAAAGAGTGCTACTGTCAGTGGACTGGAGTACCTGCTGTGGATCCACCTACAATTATAACATGAATGTGGTGCTCCCAGCAAAAAGAATATCAGTATATTTGAATTGTACTGGTATGTATGAACAAACTTTACCCCAAGTAAAATCAACAATGCACATGTAACAAAGAGTAATAGAATCAACGATCAAATGCACATGAAAGGAACAACCAAAGCCAAACAAGTTTAACAATCTCTCATTTTCCCTATTCAACATTATTCCATCACATCAATGATTTTCACAACTTTCGCATATTTGCATTTCAATAGTGATTTCGATCACTTTTCCACACTTGTTACCTTGGCCACCTTTATTACCTCGGCCACCCTTATCACCACAATTCACACCTTATTACTTCGTGTTGCAGTGCGCAACCCGATCCCACTGGATAATCATAATTCACACAAAAACAACAACAACAACAACAAAAATACAAAAAGAGTTACATAAACATCAATACTATTTCCAACAAGTACAATAGCCCGGATACAATTCAAGTCACAACAATAATTGCCCACGAAAAGCCACATATGATATTATCACAGTTGTTTCAATTACATCAATTACGACTGCTTCCCATCATTTGTTAGACAGCTTTTACCACATAAACACATCTACATATACTTGATTTGTTACCATTTACTTACACCATCATATCAGGAAACTTAATTAACAACATTCAAGGCATATTAATCAAGAGAATTATAAATAGTCCACATAAGTGAGACATACCAAGCACTCGTACACCAACTAGGTGACATTACCAAGGTTAAAGTTATCCATACATACTTGGAGTCGAATTTCCCTTTTTACTTCTACTTTCAACTAACTAACAGCCTAGCACTGACAATCTAGTTCACAAGTTAACACATACATCTTAGAATTGAAATTCACAATTACTACCCAAACTTATTTAGGTTATCAACCCCCTATTTTGCAAGTCTTTATTCCTACCCAATTCTTTTTACTAGATTTTAGGTTTTAAAGAACATGCGGACATATTTCAACTTATGTTTTCAAGAAGCAACGCATAAGAATTCCCATTTTTTATTTAAACTTGAAAATCAATGAAAAAGGGTTGGGGATTTACCTGCAAGAATAGAGATGAACGCTATTACTTGAGATTTCTCGGCCCGGGTTACTCTGAAAACTCAAATCAAAAAATGTAGGCCTTTCTCACTCAAGAACTCTCTCTTTCTCTCTCAAGTTTGTTCAGAATATGTAAGAATGAGGGGTTGGGGTGTTTTGTTAAAGAAGGTGTCGGGTTTAAAATTTAGGAAAATTAGAGCCCGAGTCAGATCTGTGGTTGCACTTTGCGATCGTAGAGTGGAAATGTGGTCCGCAGAATGGACAGCACAAATGTTCTCAAAAACTAGGCAAACTGTTCGGGTCTACAGCAGGAATGCGGTCCCCGTTCACATTCTGCGGACGCATATCCCACCGCTGAACATCCCTTCACAAAATCCTTGGGAAATTATGCGATGACTATGTGGTTCACATATTATTTATGTGGTCCCATAATGGATCACATTTTTTACGTCAATTTAACCAGACTACTGTCTCAGTCTGCGGCAGAAATACGATCTGCATACTTGATCTGTGATCGCATAATAGCATTTCTCTGGAAAACTTTGATTCTTGATTTTTAAAGGTTAGATCATTACAATTTTACACATTCCTAACACTTATTCGAAACTTGGCACTACAAGTTACTAGATTTTGAGTACAACTTTTCATGGGCCTTACATAATGCTTTGGGTACAAAGTCAGCTAGTATGGGCAGTCATACTTACATTTCAGTCAGTATGAGACCACTTGCTTTAGATGCTCAAGCCTTGGCTAAATAGTTTGTGAGGCTGGATGTTTCCGAGCCTAGTCTGTATTAGCTTTCAAGGTCGCTCGTTCTTCTTTATTGGAGCCTATCCGTGATCGATAGTATGATAATCCCTATTTGTGTGTCCTTAGATACACAGTGCAGCACGGAGGTTCCAAGTAGGTTACCTTAGGTGATGATGGATTTTTGAGGTTGCATGGTCGGGTTTGTGTTCCTAATGAGAACGGACTTCAAGAGTTGATTTTGGATGAGGCCCATAGGTTCCAATATTTATCCAGGCGTCACAAATATGTATCAGGATTTGTGGCAGCATTATTCATGGCGGAAAATGAATAAGGATATCGTTACATATGTGGCTCGATTTTCGAATTACCAGCAGTTTAAGTATGAGCATCAGAGGCCGGGTGGTTTATTCCAGAAGATTGAGATTCCTGTATGGAAGTGGGAGTGGATCATTATGGACTTCATTGTTGGACTACCACGGGATCAGAGGAACTTCGATGCAGTGTGGGATATTGCTGATAGGATGACCAAGTCAGTGCATTTCATTTCTGTGGCAGTTTCCTACTTTTTCGAGAGGTTTGCTGAGATCTATATCAGGGATATTGTTCATCTTCATGGTGTGACCATGTCTATAATTTCGGACTGAGGTACACAGTTTACCTCATATTTCTGGAGAGCAGTTCGGCGAGAGTGGGGCACACGGGTTGAGTTGAGAACAGTATTTCATCCTCAGACGGACAGGCAGTCCGAGCGGACCATTCAAATTTTGGAGGATATGCTCCAAGCTTGCGTCATTGACATTGGTGACTCGTGGGATTAGTTTTTGCCTTTAGCAGAGTTTTCCTACAACAAAAGCTACCATTTGATTTCATATGGATCCTTATGAGGCCTTGTATGGCGGTGTCGGTCTCCAGTTGGATGGTTTGAGCTGGGAGAGGCTCAGTTGTTGGATACGGATCTGGTTCAGGATGACTAGGACAATGTTTGGATCACTCAGGATAGGCTTCACATAGCTCAGTCTAGGCAGAAGATTTATGCCAACTGCAGTTCATGATTTAGCATTCATGGTTGGTGAGCGGGTATTGCTTCTAGTATCGCCTATGAAGGGCGTGATGAGATTTTGGAAGAAGGGCAAGCTTAAGCCTAGGTTTATTGGCCCATTTGAGATTCTTGATCAAGTGAGAGAGGTGGCTTATAGACTTGCATTGCCACCGAGCTTATCAGTTGTGCATTAAGTGTTTAATGTGTCCATGCTTCGGAAATATCACGGCGATCCATCCCATGTGTTAGATTTCAATATTTTCTAGTTGGACATGGACTTGTCTTAGAATGTGAGCCGGTAGCTATTCTAGACCGGCAGGTTCATACGTTGAGATCGAAGAGTTTTCCTTCTGTTCATGTTCAATGGAGAGGTCAACCTCTTGAGGAAATGACGTGGGAGTTTGAGTCCGATATACGGAGCCGTTATTCCCATCTTTTCCCCGACACAGGTACTTCCTTCTTCTGTCTGTTCGCGTATGAACGGTTATTTAGAGGTGGAGAATGTGATACCCTAAAAGGTCATTACATGTTTTAATAGGAAATTCTACATTCCATGGCCTTAAAACCCTTTTTTAACATCACCTCGATTTGCATGCAAAGTCCGAGCACGTGGCCAGAAAGCCTAAATGTGAAAATGTGTGAAAAATAATAAATTTTGACTATAAAATGAATTAATTTGACTTCGGTCAATATTTGGGTAAACGGACCCGGAACCATTATTGGACAGTTCCCTAGGGTTCGTATGAAAATATGGGACTTGAGCATATGTCTAGAATTGAATCCTGAGGTCCCAAGCCCGAGAAATAAATTTTTGAAAAAAATTGTTATATGAATAATATATAGGTTTTCTAAAGAGAAATGTTATGAGAAAACTGTGGTATCATGCTCGTATTATGGTTCCGGAGCCCAGTACAGGTTCAATACAATTTATATGTATTATTGGTAAAGTTTGGTAAGAAACGGATTCCATTGGACATAATTCAGACCTTAAATGCAAATTTTCATGTTTAAAGAAATTTTGAAAAATTTCATTGATTTTGAGATTTAATTCGATGTTCATGACGTTATTTTGGTGATTTGATGAATGAATAAGTCTGTAGGATGTTTCTGAGGTTGTGTGTATATTTAGTTTGGAGCATCGAGGGCTCGAGTGAGTTTCGGATATGCGTCGGAGTGTTTTTAGACTTAGGAAAGTTGCATAATGTACTTTCTGCTGGTGTACAGCTATTTGTGCTATGCGATCGCATAGTGTAAATCTCAGGGGTTCTATTTTGTGCTACGTGATCGTATGGTCCTTTCCGCAATCGCATAGAGTATAATCTGAGAGGTCAATTTTTGTTCTATGTGATTGCACTATTTCCTCCGCGATTGCAATGTGTTAGCCCTAGCCCGATAAGGGAATCATTTTCTTCTATGTGGTCGCATAGCATTGTCTGCGATTGCAATACCCAGTCCCATTTTACCCTATGTGACTGCATTACCTTGTCTACGATCGCATAGACCAAATTCGTCCATGTTACACCACATGTTTTCATATATAAGAGTACGTCTTAAGTTAATTTATGTAAGACCAAAAATGAGATCATCTTTTGAAGAATATAAAGTAAGTTATTATGTTACCTCAGATGTTACATATATTGAAGATCGGAACAGCAAGTACAAAGAGGGTTGGAAGGTTTAGAAGCTAAGAAAATTGAAGAAATAATGTTTCGTTCGAAAGTCGATAAGTTGGGATGTTATAACATGTACATTTTGGGTAAGACTAGGGTTCTTAACATTATATGGAGGTTATTTTATGAGTTATTTCACTCGTATAATATTCGTGTATTATGTTTTGAAGTCAAGAGAGTTCTAGAACAAAAGATGGCAAAAATCATCACAAGTTACATTCACCAATATGCTGAAAATTAGGTCAAATGTAACTGCAATTTTTCTACTAATATACTTAGATTTATGGGATTTTCTACCCATAAAATTGAAGATCTATGAGTCTATTTTCTAACTCATTTAACCGTTTACCAACACAACATCGGAGTAGAGAGATATATACATTTTACAAGACTGTGCAGGCTACTAGGTGACAAATAGGTGTGTCACCTACTTGAATGAGAGCCCAAAAAGAGGTAATTTTTGGTCAGCCAAAGATCCCATTTAAGGGCTTCTCTCCTGAAATATAAACTCATTATATCACAAATAATCAGATCTAAACACCTACGAACTTCCTCCCAAAAATTACCCACAAACCCTAATTGATTTTCTCTCCATGTCAAGCTCTAATTGGGGGGTAAAACCTAGAGTTTGGAGAACCAAGATAGGAGCTGAGTTATCCAACAAATAAGATATGTTTATTGCTCTCTTTCATCCATTTTTTCTACTTTAAATTCATTGTAAGTCTTTCTATAGTTGTAAGAACTCACGGTATGGTGATCGGAAGTCGTTAGTTCGAGTTATTCACTTGTAGCGGACTGTTTTGTGGATTGTTTTGTGTTGCTATTGGGCTTCGTGTTTTACTATTATTTTATGGAGTTTTGGAGGATTAAGGGTGTGGATAAACACCGTATATATTCATGGTAGAGGGTTGGTCGTTCGTTGTAACATTTTGGGGTTGTTTAACACTACTACGGTAGTCGTTTTGTGTATGAAGATATTGGGGTGTGTTAGGCTGTTTTGTAGTATTTTGTGGTGTTTATTAGGTTGGAAAATAATGTATACATGTTGATATTGTTTTTTTCTTGTTTCATTGGTGTTATCTTGAATTTTGAGGAAGTAAGGATTGTAGGGAGATGTTGCCCATTTTTATACAAATAAACTTGTCGTTCGTTGTGCAATAGTTGTACCTTTCGTAACTTAAGGATAGTAGTATTGACATTATTGTAGATTGAGGTGCGAAGAGGAGAGTTCAACTTGGTGATTTGAAAGATTGTGATAAGGTATGTTAAGTCTAAACCTTTTCTTCATTTTGGCATGATCCAGTAAGTACATGTGTTTGATAACAAGACATAAAGAAGAGTTCATATTACTGAATTTATGTACATTTCCTAGGATCATAAGTTACAGCGTTCTCCCTTATCGGGACTTAATATTCAGCTTAGGTTTGATAGAACCCCAGAGAGCAAAGAGCCTATATATATATATATATATATATATATATATATATATATATATAGTATTTTCACTACCATCGAGCTATAATCGATGGGCAGGCCCCTATTGGGCAACCTCTGAACATATGGCGAGTTATATACTGAGCCTACTATGGTCGAGCGCCTATGAGTGAACCAAGAAAGCCGATATACATGGCCTAGTATGATTGAGCATCTATGAGCGAGTCTACTATTGCGAAGCAGTTTTATATATATATATATATATATATATATATATATATATATATATATATATACAAAACCTTATAGGGCTGGACAACTATTTTACTTACAATATTGAGAGAGTTGAGCTAGTATTAGCAGGTAAGCATATTTTCAGATTATCTTTGACTCCCAGTTACTTTTAGTTATTATATTATCATTTTAGTTTTAGCTTTGAGTTATAATATGGCCTTACATACTCAGTACATTATCTCGTACAAACATACCTTTTGCCGAGGACGCTGCAATTCATGCTTGCAGGTCCTCATTGATAGTTGGACAGACCCTCCTACCAGACAGACTCAAACCTCAGCTACGTTGTTAAGCTCTAGTTCCTCAGAGTTATCCGGTCTAGACCATGGAGTCCATTTTCTATATACAAATTTGATGGGTAGGTCGAGGCCCTGTCCCGACCATAGTACAGTTCAGTTATCTCTGGAGGCTTGTAGACGAGTCACATATAGTTTGTATATCAGTAGATGTTCATGGAGGCCTCGTCAGCCTCCACATATATATATATATATATATATATATATATATATATATATATATATATATTTCGAACCTTATAGGGCTGGACAACTATTTTACTTACAATATTGAGAGAGTTGAGCTAGTATCAGCAGGTAAGCATATCTTCAGATTATCTTTAACTCCCAGTTACTTTTAGTTATTATATTATTTTTAGTTTTATCTTTCAGTTATCATGTGGCCTTACATACTCAGTACATTATCTCGTACTAACATCCCTTTTGCCGAGGATGCTGCATTCATGCTTGCACGTCCTCATTGATAGTTGGACAGACCCTCCTACCAGACAGAGTCAAACCTCAGCTTCGTTGGAAAGCTCTAATTCCTCGGTGTTATCAGGTCTAGACCTTGGAGTCCATTTTATATATAAAAATTTGATGGGTAGGTCGAGGCCCTGTCCCAACCATAGTACAGTTAAGTTATCTCTGGAGACTTGTAGACGAGTCATGTATAGTTTGTATATCAGTAGATGTTCATGAAGGCCTCGTCAGCCTCCACAGTTTTATATATATATATATATATATATATATATATATATATATATATATATATATATATATAATGTATATGAGTTTTTGGGTATGCTTACCCCTCAGAAAAGAGAGTCGACATTTTAATATGATTCAGAATATGGTCTCATTGGCCTAAGTTGAGGAGTACCCTCCAGAATTTTAAATTATATAGTGGTACACTGGGGCCAAGTATGGCACCGAGTGCCGGCCATACCTCGCCGGATTCGGGGTGTGACAAACTTGGTATCAGAACAGTTCTATCCTAGGGATTCTACAAGCTGTGTCTAGTAGAGCCTTGTTTATAGATGTGTTGTGCACCACATTAAATAAGCATGAAGTTACAAGGCATTTAGGAGTCTGTTACCCTTCTTTCGAATCCAAATCGTGCTATAGAGCTAAGTTATATGAGTTCGAGCCAAGACTTATGTTTGCTAATGATATAGATATGCTTTCAATTAGAAAAAATTACGGTAAGCCAGAGATCTAATAGAGCGGCAAGTATGGGCACTAGTAGAGAGAGAATTCTTGACAATGTGACCTATTTTGAGGCCCTACCAGATCGTGCATACCAAATGTGCAAATTTCCAGCTTAAGACCCTACTGTGGGAATATGATATACACCCTGTGAATAGCAGGCCATGGGAGTATCATAAGGTAAAAGTTTAAGTTTCAACATATAAATGAAGCCAGGTGAAGGAAGGTACGAGGTACCCAGTTAGTGGAGATTATAATTATTTACAATTTAGGTAGAGAAATACAGGTACTCTAGATTTACTTTCAAAAGCAATAGAGGTACGTGCAATTGTCCATACCCATCTCAATTAGGCCCTATGGGAGCTAACATATATAGTTTAAGAGGAGGATGGAATATCAGGATCCAGCTTGGGTTAGAGTAACCCAAAATGGTGGTTTGAATTAGGGGATCTAAAAGTGAAACAATGTTTTGTTGAGATTTTTAGAATAATGTGATAGACAGAAATATTAGAAGGAGAATCGGAAGAGAGTAAATGAAGCACTCTGAGTAAGGTATGATAAATAAGTGATAACGGTAAATCAGAATATGACAAGATGACAGAGTGTATAGTCAAATGAAGAAAAAAGACAAGAGGTGACAGGCCTTGAGACAATAAAATAATATATGCCACAAAGTTGTGTCCTTATTTGTAGAAATGAGTTGGTAACTCCAACATGATTACTAGAAGGCTAAGTAAGACCCTCTGAGTAATAGAAATTACTATGGGCTAGTAAACAAGATAAAACTGAACATGAGTTAGGGACCAAAGGATTTGATAATAGTCGTAAATGTGAAAATTTTGAGGTTGCATTCGGGAAGTAATAGAATAGACAACAAAAGAATAACCTTTAAAGGTCATTGAGGAAGGCGCTTCCTTAAAGCGAGGAACATGAGCAAAGTTAAGTTTAAGGGACTAAGTGTGCCAGTTACGCTAGGTGTAACTCTTGTGTGTAAGGAATTCAGTTATCCTTGGTATAGAAGGATTAATACAAGGAAAGTAGGAGTCAATGAAGATGTGAAAGGAGGTAATTATGGAATAATAACGGAAGAATGCAATAAAAAGGCGAAAGGGATGATATTGCATTTATTAGATCCTACAGATATGTTAGGTCTCTAGAACATTATGTAAGAATGATGCAGGGAGATGCAGTAAGGGTTCCCTCCTAGGATGTTATTGATAAATAAGTACAAATGAACACTTGATACTTAACGAGTCAGTGCAAGTGGTAAGTTAAGACAAAGGACATAACTTGAGAGAGTATACGGAATATAGATATGAGCAAGGACTGGCGAGTACTTAGTAGTTCATTCAGGAAGAGCCTAGTTATGGCTAGACAAGAGGTCTCAAATAAATCAATAGTGAAACCCAGCATGGGAAAATTCAGTCTCTCAAACACAACAACATAATCCTCGAGAAATTTTCGGATAAGAGTTGGGGTGGTAGAAGGTAAAACATAGTTTTTGCATAAAAAAAAGAGTGCCATTGGGGAGACTATCAAAATTTGGATTCAGAAGTAACCTGACGAGCACAAAGGCACGAAGGTAAGTGACTAAGGATAATGATAGGCGAGTAAGAACATCAAAAATTTTGTTGGGTATACAATGTAATACGCTCATAGCTTTACAAGAGTCAGATGGCCTTTCCTAAGTGATACAATGAAAGACTGGCTCGGGAAATAAGGAAGAAGGCATAAACATAAGCATAGTGACCTAAAGAAGAAATAATCATGGAATAATAGTCTCACTACGACATTGCATGCTCTCCATAACAAAGTGGTACCTATAGTGACTAAGGAACACGAAGTAAAATCCAAAGTAATATTCAAGATTATATGAGTTGCACAAAATTCCAATATATGTGGGCTATAAGATAAGTCAAGTATTCATGCAACAAGTGGCAGATGACAAAGAAAGGTAATTGCTTACTTTTAATGAAAGTTGAGAGGGCACAAAAAGAGTTATTCGATCTACGACCTTGAGTTAGTTACGTTATGAACAAACTTAAGATTTCGACTTTAAATCCATGCAGTATATTGACAATGATATAGCTATAGGAGACTCCAGTATAAGTTAATAGAAAGAATTTACTCCACGTCACTGATAAAAGCATGAATTGCTAGAAGGTTATATCATGGATGTTCTATAGCGTCGTCGAAGGGCTAAAGTAATAAATAGTACCCTGAGCCGCAAATCAGAAGCTAAAGTAAGCCTAATTAAAGGCTGAGATAGAGAAGGAAACTAAAGAGTTACATCAGCAAAGTTAATTAGGAGTCTGATTATTAGACCCCGATGAGTATAGAAATCATAATTCAGAACATTGTAGAATCACTCTAATATCAGAGGTAAAAAGAGATAGTACAACAGATATATCCTATGACGGCTCTACGATAAACGTAGTTAGAACAGTACCAACCTCATAAGAAGTCAGTATGAAGCTTTCGCTGGATTATGTATGCACATGAGGTGCAAGTATTATAGTAGAGCTTTAAGGTGTGGATATGAATTCCACCTATATGGAAGGGAGGTTATGAAAGATATAGAAAATACGATGCAATATTTAAAGGTAAGTAAGGTATATGTGAAGAAGGTACGAGATGCCCAACTACAGAAGGTTACGAATAATTCAAATATCAGGTAGAAGGCAGGAAGCGTCACAATTCTGTATCAAGAAATGGTGGTGTTGGTGGCATATTTTCCAACATGCGCTTTCTAGATACAGAGAGATCTACTTAAGAGAGTAAATAAGAGTTAGAGACGATATGATATCTCGCTTGAGGTTCCAGAGTAACATAAGGAAATCAATGGTGTTTGCAAGTTAAAGGAAGGTTGAAAGTGGTAAAAATAGATATACCTAGGTCGCAAGCTAAATTATGATAGAGAGACAAGGTTTTAAGTAGATAGGAGTAAGGATAAGAATAGGTGAGTGAGAAGGTGACGAGAATAGGTAGTCCTCGGGATTAAACCTGTCACAACAAGAGAGCTGACAGTTTCCATAAGTTATAAAATGCTCAGTATAGCATGAGTGAACTCAGAGGAGTTTAGGACTAGGAGGATCAATGCTACCCTAGTCGTAAAATAAGGGTGTAATTGTGATAGATATGAGGATGACGTTTACACCTTTATTTGGGTAGTGCTTCAAAAAAGGGATTTCATGAATTGTACAGGATTAAAATACTCCCATAAGGTGAATCACATTGGAATGATATGAAATACAGTTAGTGAAGTACAGCATTAACCTAAAGTGGATCAGGAAAATAACTCCATATGTTCCCAGATGAGACATGAGCCCTAGTGACAATATATTACGTTAGAGGTTTCAAGTAATAAGTGGTAGATTAAAATCAATATTAAGGTGAATTGGCAGTATATGGATAGAAGTACCAAAGTACGAGATGAGATTTGGTTGCCATTCTTAATATGAACAGTAATGAGAAAGCACTAAGGAACTTAGATTTATACATATAGGATCAGCTACGAAAGAGTAACTTGCAGTTTGGTAGCAGACCTCGGTAAAAATAAATCAAAGCATGTTTTATGGTATAATATGACCTACCTAGATGAAGTAAGGCCATAAGAATAGATATCCAAGGCTATGAAACAAGATACAACAATAGTCACAAGTTCGACAAAGTACCAAGCAAACAACTTCAGTACACCCATATATAACTAGAGGGGCAACTTGCCATTGTTCTGTTCCCAAAGTGAGGCCTAGAGATTGGCTAAAAACTGGAGGAAATAGGATAGAGTAGTCATATAGGCACACATTCAAGGACAGAGTGATACAGACTACATGACAGAAGGTCGCAACAGATACGATATTGGACCAATTCTGATAATAATTCGTGGTGTGAGAAAGATGCCTAAAGGGGAGAATGCCCTAACCTACGGATTTACTCAAATAATAATTCCAACATAGCAAGGAAAACATTAAAATATATGCAATAACTATGGGTTATGAGACTGATAAGCACATCAGCCAATATCGAGGACAAATGTTCCGGGGAGGGGGGGATGATATTACACACCATGTTTTCGAATATAAGAGTACGTCCTAAGACAATTTATGTAATACCAAAAATGAGATCATCTTTCAACGAATATAAAGTAAGTTATCATGTTACCTCAGATGTTACACATATTGAAGATCGTAACAGCAAGTACAAAGATGGTTGGAAGGTTTAGAAGCTGAGGAATTGAAGAAAATAATGTTTCGTCGAAAGCCGATAAGTTGGACTATTATAAAATGTACTTTTTGGGTGAGACTGGAGTTCTTAACATGATATGGAGGTTATGTTATGAGTTATTTCACTCATATAATAGTTGTATGTTATGTTTTGAAGTCAACCATTACATTCACCAATATGTTGAGAAATTAGCTCAAATGTAACTGGGATTTACTCCTAATATACTAAGATTTATAGGTTTTTCTACCCATCTAAACGAATCTCTATGAGTCTATTTTCTAACACATTAAACACGTTTACCAATACAAAATCGGAGTAGAGAGATATATGAATTTCTACAAGGTTGCGCAGGCTGCTAGGTGACAAGTAGGTGTGTCACCTACTTGGTTAAATGAGAGCCCAAAAGAGGAAATTTCGGGTGATACAAAGAGCCCATTTAAGGGCTCATCCTGAAATATAAACCTCATTATATATCACAAACAATTATCTAAACCCCTATGAACTTCCTTCCAAATATTACCCACAAACCCTAATTGATTTTAACTCCCTTTCAAGTTCTAATTAGGGGGTAAAACCTAGAGTTTGAAGAACTAAGATAGGAGCTGAATTATCCAAAAAATAAGGTATTTTTATTGCTCTCTTTCATCCATTTTTTCTACTGTAAATTCATGACAAGTCGTTCTATAGTTGTAAGAACTCACGGGACGGTGATCGGAAGCCGTGAATTCGAGTTATTCACTTTTACCGAACTGTTTTGTGGATTGTTTTGCATTACTATTCGGCAATATATGGAGGATGAAGGGTGTGGAGAAACACCACATATATGCAGGGTGGAGGGATGGTCGTTCTTTTTAATATTTTCGGGTTGTTTCACACTATTACAGTGGTTGTTTTGTGTATGAAGAAATTGGGGTGTGTTAGGCTGTTTTGTAGTATTTTGTGGCGTATATAAGGTTGGAAAATAATGTATATATGTTGGTATTGTTTTTTTTCTTGTGTCATTAGTGTTATATTGAATTTGGAGGAACTAAGGATTATAGGGGTGATGTGGGTGTGTAAGGCAATTTTGAACCGTTTGCTTCCCAGTTCGAAACCAACAAATGGAACACCATATCTTAAGATGACATTATTATGCTACTGGTTGCTGGATCATGCATGCCCACAAATAACCCTAGCACGAAAAGATGCACATAAAATTAACTGAGCTAACGCATGCTCTTCTGCTAAAACAACTCGAACAAACCTAGGGAACACCAGCAACAGTCCTTTATCAGTCTAATTATACATTAAATAGAGCTTCATACGACATTAATGAAGGAGATATCTAAAATACAAAATCAGTAGAACAACAAAGTAAATTTAAACTTCAAATCTTCATATATGTTCATGCTCAACGTTTCCAGCTTACAAATTTGCAAAGTTAAAGTTGTGTACCTGATTCAGAAATTCAATAGAAAAAAAGGAGATCAACGGCAATATCAACAGGAACTAGATGCAGTCTAGGACTTTCAACAGCCCATAATTAATTTAAATCCAAGCACAGAATAGCAAACCAACCAAACCACATCCAAATGAAGCATTTGACACCTTCAGCCAGAGTCAAAACTGAACTCAACAAATGATAGAACCCCAAACCAAACAGGAATTTGACCCAAATGATTAACACCTCACTGACTTGAAATATTCCCGGTTACCCTCTGGAAATTATCAACAGACCAACACTTGACCAGCATCACCTAATCAGGATCCAAAACTTACTCAAGTTTTAACTCAAAATATTTCTGAAACTTCAGCAGGGCAAAACTCAAACAAAACCCAACTTAATTTGTCCCAAATTCACTCAAAATGGACCTCTAAGCTTCAGCAACCAAATATCGAACAAAAGAATGTGAATCTACAACAAAACTTGAAACTAACCTAAGGTTCAACAATGGAACAACACTATTTTTTGGATTTTTGGAGATTTTCTAGTGTTTTTGGTTTTTGTTTTTTGAAGAAAACTTAGATTTAAGGGAATTACGGATCTCCATTTCAGATCTGGAAGCTTGGGGTATTTTTTGGGATGCCCCAAACTTGTGAATGAAGTATTGGGAATGCCTTTTTATAGGCACAAATGAGGACAACCCTCATATTTTCAGTTTGTGGTATTAGTCCCTCCTTATTTTAATTTTAACCCTCTAATTTCCTGACTTGTTGCCCAAGTCAATGCCCCAAGTTTGCTGAAATGCACCCTAAGATACCACTCTAGAATGTTCCATACCCCTATAATTCTCATACTACCCTTACTTAGTTCCTAATGTTGCCAATTCTATAAATCTACCCTTTTCCCATGCCCAAATTACCATTCTAACCATCTAAAATTACTACAGCCCTTTCCCATTTGACCTTTGTTCAATTTACCCTTGTTAACCTCCCAAAATTACTAAACTCTTAATAATTAGAGTTAACTAACAGCTACAACCAACCTTAAGCCTAACTAAATTGCAAATGAGCACTAAAGTAAAACTAAACTAAAACCAAATTAAAACCAAACTGAATCAATGTTAAACTAAAGAAATTTCAACTAAACTGATAATCTAAACTTAGTGGAATTAGGCTAACATTAAACAATTAAACTAGCCAAGACAAAATTAAACTAATAAGTATCAATCAACAAGACAAACAAATCCGAAATTTAAACGACCCAAGTCTCAAACCAAAACGGAAGAAAAACTAAACGATTGAATCACAGATGCACTTATAGAAAAACAGAACAAAAGAAATTGAAAAGAAAACTCACTGCTTGAATAATTGAATTTGAATGAATTCGAATTGGGCTCCCAAATAACCTTACACGTCTGTTCTTGAGGGAATAACCGTATGAGGCTATTTAGGAACTCAAATCGACCCCGAACGGTCCTCCAATGAGACTCTCATATCTTTTTAGAAACCTTATATCCATACATGAAGGTTAGAAGGCGGATTTGAGGGGTTTTGGGTTGGGATTCGGGTAGAGGAAGTCAGGGAGACTGCATGGTACGATTTTGGGCCGATTTGGACCAAATGTCGACTTGGCCGGAAAATCTTCAAATTGATATTCGAGAATTTCCGTGCAGATTCGAAGGAAACCCCTTAGGAAAAAGGGAGAGGAGGTTATGGAGGACCTACGAAGTTATTTCGTGGCCATTGGCATACTTTGTGTTTCCTGGCGGTAGGGTTCCGGCGAAGACGGTGGAGAGGGATTGTACGATGAAGACGACCCTATCTCTTTCAAATTTAAATGCATTAGCCCAGATTGGGCAGCCCTTCAATTGCTTTTCTTTTCTCTTTCTTTTATCCTTTCCACTTTGTATTTCCTTTATTTCCTTTAGTTTTCCATTTTTATATTTTGTATTATATTTTTATTTTATAAAGGTGCAGAAATAAAAAAAACAACTAACTAAACTAATTAATGCCGAAAATTGCTTTAAAACTTTTTTTGCGACAATAAGCATGTTAAAAAGAACGATTTTTGTCGTTTTCTTATATTTTACTCTAAAACAAATTGAGCCCTAATTAATACTAAAATGAGAAATTAAATCCTAAATGCAAATGCATATTTTTGTATTTTTGTATGAATTAACATGCACAAATAAAATGCAAATAATTAACACAAAATGACACCAAAATTCACAAAAAATTTGTAAAAATAAAGAAAAATCTTTTGTTTGAATTTTGTGGGAATAATTCATATATGGGGCAAGAATCACATGCTCACAGTTGCCCCTCTTTTCTTGGAAACATGAAATGTTTTCGGGCAAAGATATGTGAGCAAATATGAGCGATTTTTTCTCACTCAAACATTCCGTTGTGAAGCATTTTGAAAAGTATTGACCGCACCATGCTTCATAGGTTGCCTACATATCTTGGGATAAACAGGAATCATGTCAGTGTAGTTCAGGAGTGTCTGGTAGCTGAGACTACCAAGAGCTGTGATTTTACTGCGATTGCTGGTGCTTGCTGACCTTCCTTATTGCACCATGTCAAAAATAGAAGAAGCTAACCTAAGCTATGAACTATGAATTACAAAAGTCCTATCTAAAATTTTCAAACTTGCTCTTGTACTTCATTGTTGTCTTGTTCGCTTGTATTTTCTCTTGTTGCATTGTTTCTCGTATTTTCTCTTGTTGTCTTGTTGGCTTGTATTTTCTCTTGTTGCCTTGTCGTCTTGTGTTTTCTTTGGTGAAACTCATTGTTGTTACTTCAAATCGTGCACTGAGATGTTGTTCATTCCCACCAAATTGCTGAACTTGAATGTATTCCTCTTTTATCCAGGTAGGCTCCTGATTGCTGAATTTGAACTGCATGTCTCAATTCTCCAGGCGGACTCCTGATTTCTGAAATTTGGATTGCATGTCTCTATTCTCCAGGCGGACTCCTGATTGCTAAAATTTAAATTGCATGTCTCTATTCCCCAGGCGGACTCCTGACTTCAGATGCAACTTGAAATTTAACACCTCCATTCTCCAGGCGGGCTCCTGATTACTCAAATTTGAATTGTATGTCTATGTTCTCCAGGCGGACTCTTGAGTTCAAAATAAACGATAAAATTGATCGAAAACTAAAATTGGAATTATATCACCTCTATTTTTCAGGAAGGCTCCTGACTCCAAACTTGAATTGTATGTCTCCATTCTCCATGTGGACTCCTGACTACTGAAATTCAAAATGTGCGTCTCTGTTCTCCAGCCGGACTCCTGACGGCTGAAATTTGGTTGCATGCCTCTGTTCTTCAGGCGGGCTCCTGACTAGTGAAATTCAAATATATGTCTCTGTTCTCTAGGCGGACTCCTGGCTCTCAAACTTCCAATGTATGTCTCTATTCTCCAAGTGGACTCCTGACTACTGAAATTCAAAATATACGTCTCTGTTCTCCAAGCGGACTCCTGATTGCTGAATTTGAACTTGACTATATTCCTCTGTTATCCAGGCGGGCTCCTGACTTCATAAAATAGACAAAACAAAGAAAACTTTCTGCCCCAGTTTGGAAACTGGGCACCGTTATCGGATATTAATAAGAATTTTGACTAAAACTTGACTCGAAGTACCTCTAGTATACAGGCGGGCTCCTGATTTCCAAAACTTGAATTGTATACCTCTATGCTTCAGGCGGGCTCCTGACTTCAAAAAGACAAATAAATCGACTAAAAATTGAATTGTATCACCTCTGTCCTTCAGGCGGGCTCCTGATTACTGAAACTTGAATTGTATGTCTCTATTCTCCAAGCGGACTCCTGACTACTAAAATTCAACATGTATGTCTCTGTTTTCGAGGCGGACTCCTGACTAGTGAAATTGAAATATATGTCTCTGTTCTCCAGGCGGACTCCTGGTTACTAAAACTTTCTTTTGTTATCTTGTTTTCCATGTGGGATCCTGCAACCAAAACAATCAAAACAAACGAAATTTTCTGCCCCAGTTTGCACTAGGAAGATTTGTGAGTATTTAGAAAAATTGTAAATCGCTTATACTATTGATGCAATGATGAGAGTAAACTTAAGACTAGACTAGGATGTGCGTCTCCTATGAGTAAAATCAAAAACTTTGACTAGAAAATGTGTCTACTAAAATAAAACCTGAATGAACCAAACTAGGAAGTGTGTCTCCTAGGGGTGAATACTTCAGTGACTAAAACGAGGAAGTGCGTCTCCTATGAATGTACTCTCAATACAGGAAGTGCATCTTCTATAAGAATAACTTAAAAGACTTTGATTAGGAAGTGTGTCTCCTACAAGTAAAACTTCAGTAAACCAGACTAGGAAGTGCGTCTCCTAGGGGTGAAACTTCAATGATTTAAACTAGGAAGTGTGTCTCCTATGGTTGAATTTAAAATTTAGGAAGTGCGTCTCCTATGGGTAAAACTTCAATGAACCAGACTAGGAAGTGTGTCTCCTAGGGGTGAAATTTCAATGATTTAAACTAGGAAGTGTGTCTCTTATGAATGAACTATCATTAGGAAGTGCGTCTCCTATGGGTGTAACTCAACTTAGGAAGTGTGTCTCCTGTGGGTAAAACTCAATGACTCAAACTAGGAAGTGCGTCTCATGCGAATGAACTTTCAATTTAGGAAGTGCGTCTCCTACGAATGAACTGTCAATTTAGGAAGTGCGTCTCCTATGGGTAAAGCTTTAATGAACCAAACTAGAAAGTGCGTTTCCTATGGGTAAAGCTTCAATGAACCAAACTAGGAAGTGCGTCTCCTAGGGGTGAACTTTAATGATTTAAACAAGGAAGTGCGTCTCCTATGAATGAGCTATCAATTTAGGAAGTGCGTCTCCTATGGGTGAATTTAAAATTTAGGAAGTGTCTCCTAAAATAAAATATAGCCTGAAAAAAACCAAGACCAGGAAGTGCGTCTCCTAGGGGTGGAACTTTCAAGATTCAAACTTGGAAGTGTGTCTCCTATGAATGAACTCTCAATTTAGGAAGTGCGTCTCCTACAGGTAAAACTTCGATGAACCAGACTAGGAAGTGAGTCTCCTAAGGTTGGAACTTTTATGATTTAAACTAGGAAGTGCGCCTCCTATGAATGAACTCTCAATTTAGGAAGTGCGTCTCCTAAGCAAAATATAATTTGGAAAACTTTACTAGGAAGTGCGTCTCCTAGGGGTAAAATCATCAGTGACTCATACTCATATGATCCAAACTAGGAAGTTCTTATCCTAAGGGTACAATCTCAGTTTAGGAAGTGCGTCTCGTACGACAAAATATAACTTGAAAAACAACACTAGGAAGTGCTTCTCCTAGTGGTGATGTGTGGTCTTTTAAATAGCCTTTGCGTAAGAAGAATTGGGGCATCACACCTCAAAATTTCAACCTTCCAAGCTTTGACATGAACATAGCTCCCGTACCTGTTTCAGACAAAGAAAACTTGTGAGTTTAAACATGGTGGTTGGTTTGTGGCCTTGACTGTGCTGCAATTGCTCCTTCACACACCTTGAAAGACCTTGCTTGTTCCTTGACTAACCTCTTTCTCTGTCACCCTTATCACAAAAATACCACTTCTCCTTTCAAACCCAATATCCTCCATCTGTTGCATTGCTCATGAACCGATATCTGCCAAACCTTTGTGTTTCATATGAATCTCAAAGTACGAAAATTGCCACCCACTCATTGCACATGTTGTTCTTTCTTGACTTAAACCACCGGCCTTGGCCTTCAGGTCTATTACTCATTCACTTGCCATGATAACTGATTTCCATTCGAAGACCTTGCTTGTTCATTTTCCTTTATCATCTTTATCACTGAAAATACCTCTTCTCCATTCAGACCCAATATCCTCTATCTGTTGTATTTCTCATAAACCGACATATACCAAACCCTTGTACTTTACACGAATCCCAAAGCAGGTTGCTTGTTACCAACTCAGTAGGCTTGCTACTCTTTCTTGACTTCTGACACTCTGGTGTACGAGGCAGATCTTGTCTTGTGCAATTAGAAAGCTGGTGGAAAATTTTGAAGTCATTTCTCACTTGTTTTGACCAAACAAACTCAGGAAGAGGAAATAACAAAGACCCAAGGAACAGAGTAAAGGACAATTGAAAGAGATGATTCCTAACAAGAAAGCTACAAAGTAGAAACCTATCGAATGTGGACACTGACTCTAATGACCTTGACATGCCTATGCAAACTATTCTATTAAACAAATCTGATGTTCAGCTTTTGTTGCACCTTTTTTCCGTGAAACTGGCTTCAATGGTCCTACTTACCTAATCAGATTCGCAATCCGTATTCAACTTGTAATGCCCGAAAATTTTTCACCATCAAGCCTCTCTTTTTTCTTTCTCTCAACTTACCGTCGCCTCAAGGTGCTCGTGAAGGTTTTCACCAATAAGACTCTCTCATTTTTCATTTCTCAGCTTTCATCGCCTTAAGGAACACATGGGTATTTTCATCAGTAAGACTCTCTCATTTTTCATTTATCCTTCCTGCTTGGACCGGAGTGTTGCCCCTGACATGAATCACCTCTACTTGCTTGACTTGGCATCTCTTAGAGACTGATCCGAAGGTCTTTCTTTGGACCGTAATGCGGACTTTTGGACAGGGTTAGAAAGAAGGGGTATAAAAGGCTCAAAGCAATTCAAATGGGATAAAAACTACAACATTCAGAATCAGATTTCTCACAACAACCACAACTTCTGCCCCAGTTTCTCGCTTGGGGATTTTTGGACTTTTATTTTGGTATGACTGAACCTTAGAGATGCTGCCTACGTACCCTTTTGGGATCAAGTCAAACGTAGTTCACGTCATAGAAACTACGTTGTTGTGATTTTCTTTCTCTTCTTTTTTCTATTTTTCTTGATTTTTCCTTTCTTTTCTTCATTTTTCTTTCTTTTCTTTTCTTTCTTCTCTTTCCTTCCTTTTTTTTCTTCTCTTTCTTTCTTTTCTTTTCTTTTCTCTTCTTTTCGTTCCCTTTTTTTTCCTCTCTTTTTCCTTTTCTCTTCTTCTTTTCCTTTCTTTCCTTTTCTTTTTCCATCTTTTCCCATTTGCTTGTCTCCGGCACTTGCATTTCTTTGATTGTGCCATTAATTCCAAAAGAGGTGTATGAAAGAAAATAAAAATGGCTCAAAAGGGGTGACATAAAAAATGTGTATAGATAGCAGAACAAAATGTCTTCGTCATTTCGACCCTCATAATATGCCAAGTACAAACAAGTACAATCAGAATAAAGAAACCATACACATAATCTCCTGACGGCATCAGAATTAACGTCCATTTTCACACATTTTCCCTCTATATCTGTCATATGTAATATGTCATTGGGCCACACTCTTACTCTTATTACCACGACCGGCCCCCCTGTTTATTTGGCCAGCTTGCTTTTGCAAAGATTTTTATGCTTTACTTTCCCCAGTTTCACATGGTTCGAGAGTCATACAATCTCACAACGTCCAAATCTATTCTTATTTCCTCAAATGCCCTTATCGTCTTCAAAATGGTTTTAAAGATCAGACCGAGAATTATGCGTGCATGTCATGTCACTAGAGCCAACAGGAAAAAAAATTGTACAAAGAAAAGAGAACTAAACAAAAATGACTAGTAATGGCAGAAAAAGAGAATTATATTAAACAGATGGTGGAAGGGTTTAACAACAAAACAAGCAACACAAACTGGGGTACAATACTAAAACAAAACCTAGATAACACTACATAAGATATGACGACTAAAGGAACTAAACACATAAAAGGATAGAAGGGTTTGATTCATAAGAAAATATCCGGATTACAACACTGAAAATAACCCGGACAACAGAAATGACAACAAAATAGACCACCAAAACATCTCTCCAGCCGGCCAAGAGATGAAGCGTCTTTCCAATTACCAAACTCGACATCTTAGCCACTGAGTTCTGCATTAACAGCATTAGGAACTTTACAAACTTTCATCACATCATCCTCAACAAGTTTTGTTTGGGTCTTCAAGGTTCTCAAAGAATTTTCACATTCTTTTTCACAACAAATCATACCCACCATGTCTACCTCATTGTGCACAAGCTATGGATTTTGGCTAGTGTCCAGTGCATCCGAATTTTGTACGATGATGTTACCTGCATTAACAAGCTCCTGAATTGCTTTCTTCAGCTTCCAGCACTTTTCCGTGTCATGCCCCGGAGCATCTGAGAAATATGCACACTTTAGAGAAAAATCACATTTAGAGGGTTTGGCATTTTTCTGAATCAGCTTCAGCATGCCCACTTACTTCAATTTCTGGAACAACTGCCATATGACTCTCCAATAGGGGTGAAATCCTTTTCTCGTTTTAGCAACCTCTCATTCCTAAACGCCTGATTTGGCCTAAAACCTGACCCAGGGATTTTCTGGTATGCTCGTGGGGGTGGATAGGCATTTTGTGGAGCTGGGTACATGGAGAGTGAGGTATGTCATTGGGAGTTCTGTGGAGAAAAATAAAATTGGGGAGGGTCATCCAGTGCACGAGGATATTCATGGGTATGATGTCGAGGTAGGAAATGTTGATCAGAAGAGTCATTTGGATCATCCTTTCTGTTTTTGTTTCTCCCTTCCGAGCTTAACGAGATGTCTTGAATGTCTTTCGAGCAACTCATTATTTTGTCCGACTTGATTCCATGTTCTACGAACTCCCCCATTCTTAACACATCATCGAAAGGTCTGCCACGGCCGGGATAAAATGATTGAAGTAAGTGGGCTCCTGGGCCTGTATGAAAATTTCAACCTTCTCTTCTTCACCAATCGGGGTATTGACTCGAGCAGCTTGCTCTTTCCATCTGACCCCAAGTTCTCTAAAGCTCTCCCCAAGCTTCATTTCCATTCTAGATAGAGAGGAGCGGTTTGGGACAATGTCTTTATCGTACTGAAAATGTCGTACAAAACCTCGAGCCATGTCGCCCAGTGTGTGCCACTTCTCGATATCTTGACAATCATACCATTCCAAGGCTGCCCCAGTCAGGCTCTCACTGAAATGCGACATCAAAAACTCATCTTCCTTGCTGAAGTTCCTCGTTTTATTGCAATAGTCCTTCAAGTGGGGTACTGGATCTCCCTCCTATCATACAAATTAAACTTCGGCATCTTAAGCCCTTCCAGCTTTTTGAATATCTCATCTCGTTCCACTGTTTTAGCAAGCCTCAAAGTCTCACTTGGAGACTTAAAATGAAGAGTGTAATAATGTTGGGCATCATGGACTGATGTCGAAGGATACCCACTGGCCTAAGCTTTGTGCATTCCGACTATTTGCCTTTTCAACCTCAAAACCTCTTCTTTCAACTCAAATTCAGATTCAAAAACTCCCCTAGACGGATCAGTAAATCTAGTGTTCAACCCTTTGCCAGCCATGACTCCTTGCTTTTTGACCTTGTGTTGTATGGATAAGTTACCACAAACCAACCACCTCAACTCTCTTCACAATTCAAAACAAGACATGTTAGAATGGATTGAGTCAGTCCTCATTATTCACAACAACTTTTTCCATTTTTTTAATTTTTGTTTTTCATTATATTGGTTGTGGTCGAATCCTATGTGTATTGCCTACGTATCGTGACCTCGCACGAATCAGACCAGGCGTAGTTCGTGCCAATAAAAGATAAACGATAATAAAATATATTTTTGGAATTTTTTATTTCATGATAAAAACAAAACTGACAAATTCCTTCCCATACTTGCCAATTTCAACCAAGTGGCTTTTTTGCAAACATGGCCCTTCCCAATTTTAAATGAATTGTGAGGCTGGGCGGGTTATTTTGACAAAAAACTGAACGGTATAAACTTGACTACTGACTCTTTCTCTTGATTTTCAGATAAAGACAAAAGACATAGTTTTGCAAACACGGCCTTTCAGCACCTCGGGGCGAAGATTTTAGGGTTGCGTTAGCTAACCGGTCAAAAATCAAAATTGACCAAAATGGCCGTCTTTGCAAAGTCAGACTTCCCCCCACCCACCCACCCCCCCCCCCCCCATTTGGGAACATTTGGTATTTATGACAAAACGGCATTACCTGGTTTATTTATGACAACAATTAAAATTTCAAAATTTTTTGGGCTATTTTTGAAATGGGGAGGTTGGACCCCATGATGGTTGCCTACGTATCTCACGCCCTGTGAGAATCAAACCATGCGTAGTTCGGGCAGATTAACTAACTAATTTAAAACAGGACTTTTTCATTTTCTCTTTTGGCATTTCATAAGCAAATTATAAAATAAAAGGAATCTACTTTTAAAACAAGACGCTTTTTCTTTTTCTTCTTTTTCAACAATAAAACAACCTATTTTTCAAACAACCTATTTTCCAAATCAAAATAAAAGACTCTTTCTTTTTTTTTCAATAAGACAACCTATTTTTCCGAACTAAAAATAAAAGGCTCTTCTTTTTCCTTCTTTTCCATCAAATAATAAACTATTTTGAAATAAAAATCAAGACTCTCTTTTTTTCTTCTTATTTTTCATGGTAAAACAAACTATTTCTCCTTTTCTTTTTTGAAAACAAGACAAAGTAACGATTTTTCATTTTCAACAAACAATCTATTTTCCCAATTAAAAACTAAAAACTCATTTTTTTTATTTTTTTTAGTAACACAACCTATTTTCCGAAAAATAAAGACTCTTTTTCTTTTTCAATAAAACACCCTATTTTTACATTGCCAAATAAACTATTTTGAAATAATAAGAACAAAAATCAAGATTTTTTTTCTTTTCTCATGACAAACTAATTTTCATTTTCCATTTTTTGAAAACAAGACAGAATAACGACTCTTATTTTCTTTTCTTTTTTCATTTTCAGCAAACAATAAAATAACCTTTTTTTTTCAACCTAAAATAAAGACTCTTTTTCATTTTCTTTTTCAACGAACACCTTCCCAAAAATAAAAGACTATGTTTTCTATTTTTTCCTTTGCTTTTTAGCAAAACAAAATAATACATTTTCCTTCTTTTTTTTCATTTTCTCACAATTTCGGTAGAGTTTCGGCAGTACTGGGTGTTGGTTATTCTAAAGTAATCAATTAATTCCCTAACCGCTCTTTCTCTTTTCTCTTTTCTCTTTTTCTCAATTTTTCGACATTCCCGAGATTCAGAAACCGGTCAACATGCAGGTTCGAAACAAATATATGTACATAGAAAGTAGGATGCATCAGTATGGTCTTTTTCATTTCATGTTGCTAGCCCTAGACGGACCCAACCCCTGTGTTGAGTCCCCTAAGTCAAATGAAGCATGATGAAAATAAGCGCTCCTACTAGGGATCCGGCATGAAGTCAAGTTATTCTATGTTCAAAACCTGGGTCGGTGTTCTAGACAGTGTATCTGAGCGGACAACTCAAATCGAGGAGGGGGAAACTTACCGGTGACCCGCGGGGTCAGGCGTCTTAGTAACTTATCCAGACTCTTTCTTATTTCAGGGTATGACACTAACAGATTAGGGAGTCTCAACCAGTAAGCACATCCCCGGAGGTACAGAGAGAAGGGTATTGGCATAGTTTATATGCAGTTCAGATAATATCAAAGCGGTAACAATTAGAACTTTAAGCACAAAGCATGTAGGAAAATCAGATATAACAAAATACAACAATTTATCTAAGCTCGAATTCTGAACCCAGAACAAAACGATATGGGTTCTTTTCCCTAGCAGTGTCGCCAGAGCTGTCACACCTCCTTTTTTGCTATACACCCCCGCAAAGGAAGCCTAAAGGAGTTTTTTCAATTAAAGGACAATCGGAACGGGATTTGGTTATTAATTATTCCAGTGTAACCACTTGGGAGATTTATGGTGTCTCAAGTCACCGATTTGAATCCCGAACCGAGGAATATTATGACTCTGTTACAGTCTGCGAACCAGAAATCCGGATAAGGAATTTCATTAACTCGGGAGAAGGTGATAGGCATTTACGAGTTCCGTGGTTCTAGCACGGTCGCTTAACTGTTGTATTTGGTTTTATCTGATTTTATTACATGCTAACTTATGTGCTTTTTATTTATAAATCATTTTTATTATTATTTAATTTAAAAGAATTGCGACGTTGTGAAACGTATTTCTAACCACGTCACAGTGTACACGTGATCGTCGACACGTTTCGACTGCGTCGAGATTGGGATTTTGGTCGCATCAATGCGCACCCGAGTTTAGGAAGATAAATTTAATTAAATCGCGCTTAAAGGTTCTAACATAATATTTTTTGGGAAAGGCCATTGAAATTCGCTAAACGGCCCCTCCGAGTTCTAATCATTTCTAATATCAATTATTGAGGGCCCCACAATTTTGTGCTTTGTTCGGCGAGGCTCATCTCATTTATTTTAAAAGGTTCTCCCTAAAGTGTACTACGATTTTTCTATTCTACTTGTCTGTAAACATAAAAGGTGATCCTGATTAATTATTACTTAATGGACTGAAGTCACCTGGGTACCGACCAGACCCAATGGTGAAAGAACCGAATATTGAAAACTGGTCGTGCGTGACCAAGGGTCTGTGGTCCAATGGGCTATAGGGCCATCTCGAATTCCTAATGCCTTTCGACCAAAGTCGAGGTCCATGAGGGTCCCAAATTGAGGAGGATGTACGTACATACGAATGGGAAGCTCCCCATTTCGAATCCAGACCAATGCAGCGGTCCAATTCACACCTTAGCTTGTTATCCATGTTAAACCTATGTTGATATTTACACTTCAATCAGGAAAATGATCTACATGAAGGAAATTTTGAACCGTTTTCTTCCCAGTTCGAAACCAACAAATGGAAAACCATATCTTAAGCTAACACTATTATGCTACTGGTTGCTGGATCACGCATGCCCACAAATAACCCTAGCACTAAAAGATGCACGTAAAAATTAACTGAGCTAACGCATGCTCTTCTGCTAAAACAACTCGAACAAACCTAGTGAACTACAGCAACAGTCCTTTATCAGTCTAATTATACATTCAATAGCACTTCATACAACACTAATGAAGGAGATATCTAAAATACAAAATCAGCAGAACAACAAAGTAAATTTAAACTTCAAATCTTCATATACGCTCATGCTCAATGTTTCCAGCTTACAAATTTGCAAAGTTACAGTTGTGTACCTAATTCAGAAATTCAATAGAAAAAAAAGGAGATCAACGGCAATATCAAGAGGAACTACATGCAGTCCAGCAGTTTCAACATCCGAGAATTAATTGAAATCCAAGCACGGAATAGCAAACCGACCAAACGACATACAAATGAAACTAAAAGCATTTGACACCTTCAGCCAGAGTCAAAACTGAACTCAACAACTGATAGAACTCCAAACCAAACAGGAATATAACCCAAATGATTTCAATAACACCTCACTGACTTGAAATATTCCCAGTTACCTTCTGGAAATTATCAACAGACCAACACTTGACCAGCATCAACTAATCAGAATCCACAACTTACTCAAATTTTAACTCAAAATATTTCTGAAACTTCAGCAGGGCAAAACCCAAACAAAACCCAACTTAATTTGGTCCAAAATCACTCAAAATGGACCTCTAAGCTTCAGCAACCAAAGATCGAACTTAAGAATGTGAATCTACAACTAAACTTTAAACTAACCTAAGGTTCAACAATGGAACAACACTATTTTTGGATTTTTGGAGATTTTCTAGTGTTTTTGGTTTTGTTTTTTTTTTTTTTGAAGAAAACTTAGATTTAAGGGAATTTCGGATCTCCATTTCAGATCTGGAAGCTTGGGGTATTTTTTGGGATGCCCCAAACTTGTGAATGAAGTAAAGGGAATGCCCTTTTATAGGCACAAATGAGGGCAGCCCTCATATTTTCAGGTTGCACTATTAGTCCCTCCTTATTTTCATTTTAACCCGCTCATTTCCTGAATTGTTGCCTAAGTCAATGCCCAAAGTTTGCTTAAATGCACACTAAGATACCACTCTAGAATGTTCTATACCCCTACAATTCTCATACTACCCTTACTTTGTTCTAATGTGCCAATTCTAATAAATCTATCCTTTTCGCATGCCCAAACTGCCCTTCTAACTATCTGAAATTACTACAGCCCTTTACCCTTTGACATTTGTTCAATTTACCCTTGTTAACCTCCAAAAATTACTAAACTCTTAATCGTTAGAGTTAACTAACAGCTACAACCAACCTTAAGCCTAACTAAATTGCAAATGAGCACTAAAGTAAAACTAAACTAAAACAAAATTATAACCAAACTAAATCAATGTAAAACTAAAGAAATTTCAACTAAACTGATAATCTAATCTTATTGGAATTAGGCCAACATTAAACAATTAAACTAGCTAAGATAAAATTAAACTAATAAGTATCAATCAACAAGACAACCAAATCCGAAATTTAAACGACCCAAGTCTCAAACCAAAATGGAAGCAAACCTAAACGATTGCGTCAAGGATGCACTCATAGAAAAACAAAACTAAAGAAATTGGAAAGAAAACTCACTGCTTGAATAATTGAATCAGAATGAATTCGAATTGGGCTCCCAAATAACCTTACACGTCTTTTCTTGAGGGAATAACTGTATGAGGCTATTTAGGAACTTGAATCAACCTCGGACGGTCCTCTAGAGACACTCGCATATCTTTTTAGAAACCTTAAATCCATACATGATGGTTTGAAGGCGGATTTGAGGGGTTTTGGGTTGGGATTCGGGTAGAGGAGGCAGGGAGACTGCATGGTATGATTTTGGACCGATTTGAACCAAATGTCGACTTGCCCAGAAATCTTCAAATTTATATTCGAGACTTTCCGGGCAGATTCGAAGGAAACACCTAGGGGAAAGGGGAGAGGAGGTTATGGAGGCCCTACGGTGTTATTTTGGTGGCCATTAGCATACTTTGTGTTTCCCGGCGGTAGGGTTCCGGCGAAGACGATGGAGAGGGATCGTACGATGAAGACGACCCTGTCCCTGATTTGGGTAACGTTGTAATTACATTTTTATGTAATATTTGAACTGATATGAACCGTTGGATGAAACAGATTAGAAGGCTTAGATTTGCTGGATCAAAACGGCGTTGTTTGGTGAGGCATGAAATTGGACCAGGCAGGAGGACGGGTTCTTGGCTGGTCCAGGCGTGGGTTAGGTCGTTTGATTGGGCTCTTTCAAAATTAAATGCATTAGCCCAGATTGGGCAGCCCTTCAATTGCTTTTCTTTTCTCTTTTTTTAATCCTTTCCACTTTGTATTTCCTTTAGTTTTCCATTTTTATATTTTGTATTATATTTTTATTTTACAAAGGTGCAGAAATAAAAATAACAATTAACTAAACTAATTAATGCCTAAAATTACTTTAAAACTATTTTTACAAAAATTTCGCAATTACAATAATAAACATGTTAAAGTGAACTATTTTTGTCATTTTCTTAATTTTATTCTAAAACAAATTGACCCCTAATTCATACTAAAATGAGAAATTAAATCCTAATTGCAAAATGCATATTTTTTTATTTTCATATTAATTAACATGCACAAATAAAATGCAAACAATTAACACAAAATGACACAAAAAATCACAAAAAGTTGTAGAAATAAAGAAAAATCTTTTGTTTGAATTTTGTGGGAATAATTCATATATGGGGCAAAAATCATGTGCTCACGATTATCATTGTGTTAGATTAAGGTGTGAAGAGGAGAGTTCAACTTGGTGATTTGAAAGATTGTGATAAGGTATGTTAAGGCTAAACATTTCCTTCATTTTGGCATGATCCAGTAAGTACATGTGTTTGATAACGAGACATAAGAAAAGTTCATATTCCTGAATTTATGTATATTTCCTAGTCTCATAAGTTAGAGCATTTTCCCTTATCGGGACTTCATATTTAGTTTAGTTTTGTCTTCTATCAGCCCAGACAACAGAGCGTGTGTGTGTGTGTGTATATATATATATATATATATATATATATATATATATATATATATATATATATATATATATATATATATATATATATATATATATATATATATATATATATATATTATAGTATTTTCACTACCATCGAGCTATAATCGATGGGTAGGCCTCTATTGGGCAACCTCTGATCAGATGGTGAGTTATATACCGACCCTAGTGTGGTCGAGCACCTATATCGAGCCTAGAATGGCCGAGATACAGAGCCTAGTATGGCTTAGTACCTATGAGTGAGCCTACTATTGTAGAGCAATTGTATATATATATATATACCGAACCTTATAGGGCCCGGTAGCTATTTTACTTACAATATTGAGAGAGTTGAGCCAGTATCAGCAGGTAAGCATATCTACAGATTATATTTGACTTCCAGTTACTTTCAGTTATAATATTATCATTTCAGTTTCAGCTTTCAGTTATCTTGTGGACTTGCATACTCGATTCATTATCTTGTACCGATGTCCCTTTTGCTGGGGATGCTGCATTTCATGCCTGCAAGTCCTTATTGACAGTTGGACTGACCCTCCAAATAGACAGAGTCAAACCTTAGCTTCGTTGGTAAGCTCCACTTCCTCGGAGTTACAAGGTCTGGACCTTGGAGTCCACATTAGATAAACAAATTTGATGGTTATGACGAGGCTGTGTCCCGACCATGGTACAGTTCAGTTATCTCTAGATACTTATAGACGAGTCCTGTATAGTTTGTATATAAGTAAATGTTCATGCGGCCTCGTCAGCCTCTGCGTGTGTGTATATATATATATATATATATATATATATATATATATATATATATATATATATATATATATATATATATATATATATAATATATATAAAAGCTTTTGGGTATGCTTACCCCTCAGAAAAGAGAGTTGACATTTTCAAATGATTCAGAATATGGTATCATCGGCCTAAGTTGAGGATTACCCCTCCAGAGTTTTCAGTTATAGAGTGGTACGCTTGGGCCTAGAATAGCACAGAGTGCTGGCCATACCTCGTCAGATTTAGGGTGTGATATCCCAGTTATTGTTTTTTCAAAGATAGAATGAATTATGAGAATTCCTCCATTTTTCAATTTTTCATAATTATCATCTTCTCCATACCACTTGGGAAATTTTGAAAGAGGAACTTCACCATAACTTCATAGATATGTAATCATAAGCTCGTTTTCTTCCATTTTCATCAACACCCACTAGATTTCTACGCCTAAAACATGATATTAAAGGTATAAAATTAGGGATTTGGCTAGAGTTAGGGCTTTTTGATTATTTGGGGATTTAATCTCATTTTGGGATCGGATTTCAAAACAAATTATATATTCAGGCTCATGGGTGAATGGATGATCGGGTTTTGGTTTGAACCTCGTTTTTTGACCAAGTGGGTATGGGGTCGATTTTTTGAATTTTTGGAAAGAATGATTGGAAAGCTATAATTAAGAATTGGAATTGGATTGTTTAGCATTTATTGATGTTATTAAGTCCATTATGTCTAGATACAATTAATTTGGAGCCAAATTCAAAAGGAAAGGCAGTGTTTGAGGCTTGAGTTTGCCGTGGAAGTTTGAGCTAAGTATTTGGTCTAACCTTATCTTGAGGGATTAGGAGTCGAGTCCTATTTTCTATATTGTAATTGATGAGTACGACATATAGGCATGGTGACGAGTATCTATATGTTGGTGGCTAGCATGCTCGTGAGTCTTATATTGTGATTTTCATGACTTCGTTGTATTATTCATGCCTTGGTGAGGATTTCTATTTATTATACAAAGCTTGTGGAAGTAATTGTGACACTAGAACTTTGAGGAGCGTTGGCTCAAGTTGTATAATGAGAAGTGAAGGTATAAGTGACAATTGAACCTTTAGAGCATTGGCTCGAGTTGAAGGTGATAAAGAGAAAGAGATCATTATGTTTCCTCTCTTGCCGGGATATTGTTGCTTTATTTGTTATCTCCCTTATCGAGATGTTGATATTATTGATGTTGTTCCCTTGCCGGGACTTAATTGTTGAATTGTTGTTCCCTTGCCGGGATTATTATTATAATCTCATTTATTCCCTTGCCCTATTGATTGTGATTGTTGTTTGGGCGAGGAAGAGAGTTAAACCACAAAGGGTAATGCCGTGCATTGTTTCTCTGAGGAAAGAGTGTAAAACACGAAGGATGATGTCGTGTATGATTGTAAAGAAAGAGTGTAAAGCATGAAAGATGATTCCGTGCCATACGATGTATCATTCCGTGTCAATTATTGGTTATATGGTAAGGAAAGAGAGTAAAAGCACAAAGGGTGATGTCGTGCGCATTTTTATTATGCAATTGCTTTGGTGAGGACGAGAGTAAAAGCATGAAGGGTGATGCTGTGCATTTATTGATTTCTAATTCTTGCTGATATTCGAGCTATATTGTTTCTTTTGTTACTTGATGTCTTTCTATTCGGAATTGTATCTCCCCCACAGCATGCTCCCCTCCCTTATGGACTAGTTATTTCCGTATTTCTTTTTCGATGTATATATTTAAACTACACAGGTTTATTTGTTAGTTTGTTCCTAGACTCGTCACTACTTTGCCGAGGCTAGGCTAGGCACTTACCGGCACATGGGGTCGGTTGTGCTGATACTACACTCTGCACTATGTACAGATCCCGAAGTAGCTTTTGGACCGTAGTGTGGAGGCATAGACTTGCAGGTGTCCGTATGCCCTGGCATCTCCCTCTATCCTTATTTCTTGTTTCATTTTCCCTTTATTTAGAGATAGTGAATTGTTATTTCTTCTGACTTTTGTATATAGTAAACCTTAGACCGTCTGTGACACAGTGACATTGAGTTTTGGGGGGTTAAGGCTTAAGTATTTGTAATAGATACAGTTTCCACATATTTTATTATTTTCTTCCGCTTAAATTGGAATTTCCACTATTATCACATTATCTCTGTATGCTTGCTAAAAAGAAATAATTGGTTAATGAAATGATTAGATTAAAGGTTTGTCTTACCAAGCTCATATTAGTAGGTGCCATCACGACTCCCGAGGGTGGAAAATCCAGGTCGATACATGCCTAGATGGTTCACTCTAAAATAGTACATCTGGATAAGAGTACTACAAACATAGGCATTGTCAGTCTAGAAGGGATAAATATCACCTTAGTGTGGCTCCCATCCCTAGTAGCGCAAAAATGCTGAGTAAACCGAAGAGCCAATAAATGAAGCAAGGGAAGCTAAAAGTAAAAGAACTTCTCCTTGAAGTTTTCAAAAGAAAGGGATAGGCAAAAATATTAGCATGGAAATAAGAAGAGAGATAAGGAAGCATTATGAGTAAAATGTGATTCATGGATGACACCAGTAGATCAAAAAGATGACAATATCATAGAGTTTATTGTTAAGTGAAGGAAAAGATGAGAGATGACAGGCCTTCAGGCAACAAAAGAGTATAGGTCATAACGTCACATCCTCGTTTTGAGAAATAAGTCTGTAACTCTAACGTGATCACCAAGGGGAAAAGTTAGACTCCAGAGTAAGAGAAATTAGTATAGACTGGTGAACAAGATAAACTAAGCATGAATTATGGACTGAGTGATTTGATAATAGTCGTTATCGTGATAACTTCATATTTCGTTCTGATGATAATAGAATGGACAACAAAAGAAGATTCATGAGAAATTCCGATAATGCTCATTTAGGAAGATGCTTCTATAAAGCAAGCAATGTGAGCAACGTTAAGCTTAGCGGACAATGTGTGCTAGTTACAAGAAGTTTCTCCCACAGTAATGAATTTTTTTATCATTGGTGTAGAAGGATTACCGCAAGGAGAGTAAGGATCATAAGTAATGTGAAAAGACGCCAAAGTTGAATAGGTAAAACATCTATAGGTAGACCGTCAAAGCTCTAAATCTTAGTACTTCCTTACATGGGGAATATGGAGCGATGTGGTATAAAGTAATATTTAAGTTGTTCTGGTAACCATGGAATAGTATAAAGGAAGAATTTGGAAAAAATGAAAAAGGAATGAGATTACACTTATTGAACTTCTATATATATACTACAAGGAGAGCAAGTAAGGGTTCTGACTCGAGATGTTATTAATAAAAAAACAGCATGAGAGGTAAGTTAAGACAAAGAAAATAACCTAAGAAAATTTAAGTGAAGTATTGATATGAGAATTGGCCAATGAGCAGTCAGCATTTGATGCGGGAAGAGCCTGGTTATGGTTAGACAGGAAGATATAGATAAATCAATAGATCGTGCAAGATAAACATAGTAAAACCCAGTATAAAGAATTCAGCCTCGCAGTTATGACTTCGTGATCCTTTAGATATATTCATATAGGAGTTAGGGAAGTTAAAAAGGCACCATATGAGTATTATGGAAATAAAAAAGAGTACTACTGGGAAGTCAGTCAAAATATTAATTTAGAAGTAACCCTACAAGCACAAGAGCGTGGAGATAAGTAATGTTACAATTACAAGAGTATGGAGGTAAGTAACTATGGGTAATTATAGGTGAGGAAGAACATCAAAAATTTTGTCAGGTATACGTTGTGATAAGCTCCCAACCTTACAAGAGTCATTGGATCTCCACGTCCCTAAGTACTACAATGAAAGACTAGCTGAAGAAATAAGGATGAAAGTGTCAACCAAAGCATAGTGACCTAAAAAAATGAAATGGTCATATAAAAATAGTCTCACTACAACTTTGTATACACTCCATAAGAAAATGGCACCTACCGTGACTAACAAAAAAAAGTAACATTCGGTATCATATGAGTTGCACGAAAATTTTGGCATGCATAGGAACTATTTTGGCATGCACGCAACAAGTAAGCAGAAGACTGGGAAAATTAATAGCTTACATTTAAAGAAAGTTGAGAAGTTATGAAAGAAACTATTCGATCAATGATCCAGAGTTCGTTACATTATGAATGCATCTCCGATTTTGAAGAATAATATATGTTGACAATCATACATACAGAGAAGACTCCGATATAAGTTAAAAGAAAGAATTGAGCCGAGGTCATAAACAAAGAATTGGATTTTTAGAAGATTATATCCTGGATATTCTATAGCGTCCATGAAGGACTAAAGTAATAACTAATATAATGAGTCGTAGATCGGAAGATAGCTTAAGTCTACGTGAAGGTTGATCAAAGGGAAGAGGAAACTAAAGAGTTATATCAACTAAGTAAATCAGGAGTTGATTACTAGACCTAGAAAATTATAAAAATTGTGATCTAGAACATAGCAGGACCAGCCTTAATATCAAAGGTACAATAGAGATAGTACAACAACTATAGTCTATAATGGCTCTACGATAAATCCAGTTAGAAAGGTAACAGCCTCATAAGAAGTCAGTACGAAACTCCCACCGGGTTATATTATTATAATAAAGCTCCAAGTTGTGGATGTGAATCATATCTATGTGGAAGGGAGGTTATGAAAAATATAGAAGATGTGAAGCGAGATTTTAAGGTAAGTAATGTAAAGGTGAAACAACAAACGAGATATCAAATGCAAAAGGTTGTGAATAGTCCATACTTCGGATAGAAGGCTAGAAGGATGAGTATCCAGGAATGATAGTAGCATCGTCATGGTATATTTTCCAGCCTATGTTTTCGAGGTATTGAGAGGTCTAGTTAAGAGAGTAAAGAAGAGTTAGAGATGGTGATGTCTCACTTGATGTTCCAGAATAACATAAGGAAATCTATGATGCAAGCAAGTTGAAGGAAGGTTGTGAGTAGTATAATAAATATGTATAGGTCGCAAGCTAAAGTATAGTAAAGCCACAAGATTTTAGGAAGACATGAATAAGGATAATAAAGGGCGAGTGAGAAGGTGATGAGATTGAATTAGTCCTCAAGACTAAGCCCATGTACACAAGAGAGATGATGTTTTCTCTAAGTTATAGAAAGCTCAATATAGCCTAAATGAACTTTAAGGAGTCTAAGACTAGTAGAATTTAGAAGAGATGGAATGATGACGTGATAATAAAATGAAGTTGTAATTGTGATAGATGAAGGATGACGTGTGAACCTTAGATTGAGAAGAGGATTTCATGAATTTTACAAGATTAAAATACCCATGTAAGGTGAATTACATTGGGATGCTATGAAATAGGGTTAAGGAAGTTTCCTCGTTGAGACGTGAACCCTGGTGGCAGTGTTACATAAAAGGTTTAAGGTCATCAGTAGTATATGGTAGATAAAAGTTGAGGTGAATCAACATTGGATGGATAAAAGTTACAAAGTATGAAATGAGATTAGGTCATCATTCTCAAGATGAACAGCAATGAAGAAGCATTAAAGGACTTAAATTTATACATATAGGATAAGCAACGAGAGTAACCTTGAGTCTGGTAGAAGATCTCGATAAAGATAGATCGAAGTAAGAGTTATGGTATAATATGAACTACCTTGAAGCATTAAAGTCATACGAATGGATAACGGATCTGTAAAATAAAGTATAGCAATATTCGCAAGTTCAAGAAAGTGCCGAGCGAAGAACATTAGTACACCTATAGACGCGCAGAGGGACATCTTATCAAGATCATTATATGCTTACAAAGTGAGGCCTAGATATTGGCTAAAAGCTGGAGGAAAGAGGAGAGAAGAGTCGCATAGGCGTACATAAAAGGAAAAAATCATGCACGCTACATGACATAATATAGTAAGAGTTACGAGATTGGAAGAATTACAATCACAGACCATGGTGTGAGAAAAAGGTCTAAAGTAGGGAATGCTCTGGCCTTTGGATTTATTCACAGAACAGTTTCCTAAGATGGAAAAGAGAGTACTAAAGTATTCGCAAGAGCTATGGGTTATGAGAATGATAAATACATCAGCCAACATTCGAGGATGAATGCTTCAAAGGGGGGAATGATGTTACGTCCCATATTTTTGCATGTTAAAGTTTCATCGTAAGTTAATCGATGTAACTTCGGGAATGAGATTATTTTTTAGATTATAAACATTATGCTATTTCAAACAAGTGATGAGTAAATTCATGAAGGTGAGAGGGGAGACAAGTCAAAGAAAATGAATTTTCGTCCAAGTTTGACATGTTAGGATAAAATATGGCCCAAGCTAAAATACGAGGTATTTATGGACTAGAGCCATACAAGATACCACATGACCATAATAGTAAGGTGTAAGTTATGTGAAAAGTGAGCATTATTTTAAGTAAGTAGAAATAATTCTTAATTATATGAGAAATTGATTAATTATTGAGTAATGAAACATTACTTAGTTAATTAATAATTAGTGGTGGATTAATTAAAGTTTTTGGATAAAGATTAAAACAAAAACGTAGCAGCAACTCAAAAAATGTTTGATGACTCTTACAAGTTACTTGATAAGGCTTCTGTTGGCTTAGTCATCAGCTTTGGAAAGCTTAGTCATTGATGTCTCATTCATTTTAAGGAAAATGGATATGAAGTTGCAAAGTAACATTATGGTATTATTTTAGTCATCAACTTTGGAAGGATTAGTCATTGATGTCTCATTCATTTTAAGAAAAATGGATATAAAATTGCAAAATAACTTTATTAGCTCCAAACCTTGCAATGGTAATGTGAGACTTCTCAAAATCACAAGTTAAAGAGGGTCATATTCAGCAAGTAACGGTTTTAAGCAAAATTTCATACGAGATTTCATAGGATAATAGTAATGGGATTTTGCGTTTTTAAGGGAGTACAGTGCAATCTTTCTCAAAAATATTATATGAATTTTCCCCTACTTCAATCTACCGTTGCGCGTGTTGTCGCAATTGACGTATGGTGGAAGGATTTTAAAGAGAACCGGCTCAGGTATGTTAAGGCTATCACTTCTTTATTTTGGTATGATCAATATGACACAAGCGAAACGAGCAAATGCAAAACTTCCATAAATGACTCTATTCATAGAAATACTAGAGATGCTTATGTTCTTGATTCCCCATGTGTCATATTATTCTATCATCTGTTCATGGGTCTCAAAAATACATAAGTTGGTAAAGTTTATTTCATGATATTAATCAGATGCATAATGGTCTTATGATGTACCGAGAGGTTTAATTAATGTATTTCATATGCATTTCATGCATTTATACATTCACATTGACCCATGATCAGATGGAGTTATTTACGCATATACATATGTGTATATATATGTATATGGGATATGGGAAAGGCTATGGCATTATATACGCACCACCACCTGATCAGCTAGTATACGTTGATGATTTTGCCCATAGTGGCCAAGATGATATGATGGGATGCCCTCAGAAACCTGATGATGTTATTAAACATGTACTTACGCACGACATGACATTCATACGCATATGATGACACTGTTACTATTTAATGATTTATAGAGTTATCCAGACTTACAGGTTGAGTCATTTACTCTATATTTCTTCCATGTCTATTATGTACTTATTTATGTGCCTTACATACTCGGTACATTATTCGTACTAATGTCCCTTTTGCCTGGGGAAATTGTGTTTCATGCCAGCAGGTCCCGGTAGATAGTTTGAGATTCCTCCAAGTAGGCTATTAGCTCAGTGAAGATGTTGGTGCACTCCATTCGCTCTAGAGTTGCTTGTTCAGTTAGTATAATTTAGTCCCGTATTGTTTGGAATGGCGGATCCCTGTCCCAACCTTTAGGTTAAGTGCGTACTCTTAGAGGCTTGTAGACAGATGTCATGTATACGAATGCTTATATGGCCTTGCCAGTCTATGTATTGAGTTTACAAATGATCATGTTGGCCTTATAAGCCTGTATATCACATGTATAAGTTTTTTTTATATTAGGTTAGGTCATCCTATATTGAGTATTTTCCTATGTTTATTCTGGTTAGCCCATGACGGCTCGTTTGGCCCATTTGCCAATGAAAGTACAACAAGAAATATAATTTTGGTACCGTTGAGTAAGGTACCAAGTACGCGTTGCGGCCCATAGGTTTGCGTCGTGATAAAAGTGGTATTAGAGCAGTTCCGTTCTAGGGAGTCTACAAGCCATGTCTAGTAGAATCTTATTTTGGATGTGTTGTGCACCACACTTATAAGCAGTAGGCCACATGGCATTTAGGACTGTCACTCTTTCTTCTTACTCTAGATCAAGTGATAGAGCTCACTTATAAGAATTCAAACTCTTGGCTTCTAATTCATTCGAATTAGATGATACCTACAGTTGGTAAGAGATTGAATGTGGATATGAAAGTGTTGAGTTAGAGGGACTCGATTTTTCATGATGTTTATGATGAGTAAATGTAAGGTCTTCAGTAGATCATGTGTGTACTAAGACGTGTAAGACTCTTGATAAAGAGCCTTAAGGCAAGGATATTTATCTACACCTATGGTGAAAGGCAATGAGAGATACAAGTTTCAACAAGTAGAACAAGCAAGGTGAAGAAGGGTACGAGGCGCCAATTAATGAAGAATTATCAGTATTTACAATTTAGGCAGAGGAATATAAGTCTTTTGAGTCACCTTCAACTATAACAGAGAAATGTAAAATTGACCACACCGATATAAGTTATGCCCTATGTGTAACGACCTGACCAGTCGCTTTGAGCTCTAGCACATCGTTCAGCAGTCAGAGGCCATGAACAGCTTCATTTCAGGTATTATAACTTGTACATGCAGTCGAAATCAAATTTTGGGAAGTTTAGAGTTTATTTAGAAAGAGAATTCTCATTTCGAAAGCCTAAAGATAAAAGAATTAACTAAAATTAGATTTTTTGAGTAAACGACCTCGGAATCAGGATTTGAATGTTCCACCAGGTTTGTATGATAATTTCATAATTGGCCGTATGTCCGAATTGCATTTTGGAAGACTTGGAAATGTTTTGGCGCCTATTATGGAAAGTAGCATTTTGGAAGAAATTTCATAAGTTTGGCTTGAAGTGCATTTCGGTGTTATCAATGTCTATTTGGGATTCCGAGTCTGGGAGTCGCTTTCTATGGTGATTCTGCAGTTGGGAGCGTGATCAGAAGTGAATTCGGAGGTCCGTAGGTTGTTTTGGAGACATTTGGCTAAAGATAGAAAATTGAAGGTTTTTGAGAAGTTTGACCAGAAGTAGACTTTTTGATATCATGGTCAGAAACCGATGTCGAAAGTTCGAATAGGTCCGTAATGTCGAATATAACTTGTTTGCAAAATTTGAGGTCAATCGGACATGAGTTGATAGATTTAAGCATTGAAAGTAGAAGTTGGAAGTTCTAAAGTTCATAAAGCTTGGATTGGGGGTTGATTTATGATTTTAGCATTGTTTGATGTGATTTGATGCCTCGAGCAAGTCCGTAATGTGTTTTAGGACTGGTTCGTGTGATTGGTCGAGGTCCTGGGGGCCTCGGGTGTGTTTCGGGCTATATCGCGCTCTTATTTGATGTTTCAACATCGTTTCTTTGGACATAAAGGGGTTCTATATTAGGCAAATGAGCTCCAAATAATGTTTTTATTGATACATTAGATCTGTATCGTAATTTTGGAGCCATAGCAGAAATAATCGTCGAATTTGGACATTGTATGAGGGAGATATGCTCATTTCTGTGTTGAGAAAAGTGTTGGTTGTTGTCATAATCGTAGATGCGGAAATTTCCAGCAGATGCGGAAATTTTCCGCAGATGCAGAAACTGCTGAAGGCTGGGAGGTTCCTTTCAAAATCGAAGTTCTGCTCATTTTCACTTCATTTCTTCCATGGGAGTCGATTTTGGAGCAACTTTGGAGTGTCATTTTTACCACCAAGCATGAGGTAAGTGATTTCTACTGGTTTTGAGTTAAATACAAAGTTTATATATGGATTTAGACATTGAAATTAGTATAAATTAGAGGTTTTGGTGGAAAACCTAGAAAACTAGTATTCTTGGATTTTGACCATAATTTTGGGTATAGAATTTAGAGAAAATCGTATATTTGAATTCGTGAAGCTATGGGTAAACTTTATCTACAAAAAGATTTCGGATTTCAGGCACTTGGGCCCGGGGGCATTTTCGTTAACTTTTCGATCGGAGTTAGAAATTGCTATAAATTATATTGTAATAAAAAATTGAGCATATATTAATGGATTTGCATAATCATTGACTAATTTTGGAGCGTTGTGCATCAAATAGAGTCTTCGAAAGGGCGTGGAATGCCGGTTATGGATCTTCGGAGTAAGGTGAGTCTCCTTTCTAACCTTGTAAGAGCGAATTGTCCCCATAGGTGAATTAATTGGTTATGTGCTCCTGTTTGTGGGGGCTACGTACACAGGAGGTGACGAGAGCCCGTGCGTAGCTACTATTATGTTTATGTCTGGGTAGTCTAGGATTCAAAAGCATGCTATACTTTGAATATATGTAATCTTATTGATAACTCGAATTATTTAAACCACATCGAATTAATAAATACATTCACAAAAGGATTTGACTTCTTTTCTTAAATTGTTAAAAGAGAAAGTGGCTTTTATTTGAATAATTATTCTCCGATTAATTCTTAACTTGCTATTTGGGCATGTATTTTATGTGTACATGCGTCGCTTGTATGATCCGCAAGCAGGGTGATTGTTTATTTTATGTGTACTTGTGTCGCATGTATGATTCACAAGCAGGGTGATTGTTTATTTTATGTTGACCACGTCGCATGGATAGTTTGCGAGTGGCGTAATAGATGCATCTATGGTTTGAGCCGTTCGACCCACGACAATGCACACTTTACTTTTATGTTGGATCGGTCCGTACGTCCCACAGTGCTTATTTGCGCATGTTGGTGTTGTTGCCTTTAATTTATTAAAGTTGTTATTGACTCTTCATGGCTTGAAAGTATTTGGATAAATAATGGAAAGAAAAGTTTTGGAAATTTCCTATAAATGAATTAAATTGTTTACTTGTTTTCTTCTATTGAAATAAAATCTTCATTAATGTATTATTGACATCATTATTGGACCACTAGTAAGTGTCAAAGTAGTTTGTCTCATTTCTACTTCTTCGAGATTAGACGGGATACTCATTGAGTATACGTAATTTTGGTACTCATACTACACTTATGTACATTTTTGTTGCACATGTTTATGCATGGCTAGAGACTTATTGGCATAGCGTCATGGTTGACACGGAGACTAGGTGAACTGTATTTTCTCGAGGCGACTCGCAGCTAGTATAGTCTCTCTCTCAGGATCCTACTTACTTTTCTGTCCAATTGTATTATATTCCCGACAACTGTTTTATTTTATTCGTTTTCCTTTTATTTTATTCTTAGAAATTGCTCATGTATTTGTGACACCGGGTTCTGGGATGCATTTGCGTTTATTTAGAAATTTTAAAAGTTGTTTAAATACTTCATTATTCATTCAAAGGAATATACCGAGTATTGTTTTAATCATATAAAAGAAGTGCTTTCAATATTATTAAAACAAGAATTCAACTCTTAATGAATTTTGGGTTGTGACAACATGGTATCAGAGCACTAGCTTCCTAGGGTCTCACGAGTCATGAGCAAGTCTAGTAGAGTTTCACAGATCGGTACGGAGACGTTTGTTCTTATCCTCGGGAGGCTGCAGGACTGCTAGGAATACTTCCTTTCTTGATTCCTTATTGTGTGATTTGATTTCCTGTGAGGTTTATCCTTTGGTTCTTTCCTACTCAATCTCATCGACGCGAAGCACTTGTTATAAATCGAGAATGGAAGAATTGTAATGGCACTACGAATATGGTGCGAGTGTTTCTCCCTGCGGGCTTATTTGAGCTATTACCGTCACTTTGTGGAAGGATATTCTATTGTTTTAGCTCAGTAGTGGTACTTTTGGGAGATTTAAGGTTA
The DNA here is from genome assembly GCA_034376525.1 of Nicotiana benthamiana. Classification (NCBI taxonomy): domain Eukaryota; kingdom Viridiplantae; phylum Streptophyta; class Magnoliopsida; order Solanales; family Solanaceae; genus Nicotiana; species Nicotiana benthamiana. The sequence continues at coordinate 27,901,359 of CM067340.1, read as the reverse complement.
GGCACAAGTTTCTGTGAAGATTATGAACTATTATTCCGTAGTATTGATATGATGGTAGGATGCTTGCCTAAATGTCGGGTCAGTGAATGACTTGAAGGGAGGTTTAGTCAGTGCATGATCTAGAGATTTGGTATTTTATTCCCGTCAGGGGAAAGGCAATCAAGCAAACAATGTCCAGATTCAGGTTGATGGAGTAAGTAGACTTGGTATTTTCGAGAGTGGTGGGATTTTCATCAGCGACGTAATGTCATCGTCCTCGGTTGTATGTTTTAAGTGTGTCGCTGCTATGGTTTTCTGCTATTTGCCTTGGGATAAGGCATTGTAAAATAATAATGGAAAGACGACAGTAAATGTAGCGGGGTGCAGTGGTTTAGACCGAATCGATGTTTCTAATGTTGACGGCTCAAGAAAATTGATCTTCAGAAAGATTTAAAGTTAGTAGGGATGGTGGGCGCAAGTTCTACGAAGATGGATTTTATTAATGCAACATCTGAGCAACAAAGGGTGAGAAAGACAAGTTTGAAATGTTAGGCGGTGGCTAAAATTTCTAGAAGGCCGAGTATAAGGGGCCAAGGTCGAATAGTAGACTAAAGGGGTGAGTTTCGCCAAAGTGGGAGAGTGATTTGGGAATTTGTTGATTGGTGGTTTGGGGCTACAGATTAATTTGGAGTATGGGCTATTATGAGGCAGGATATTTGAAATAACAGGAAGGATCTGCTTGAATGAAGAAGGATAAAACATAACCTTGAATTGGAAGACTGTTGTCGCACATTTAATTGATGTCCACAAGGGATGAATGGACTCGTGCAGCTAGAGAGAAAGCTCAGACTCAGGATGGGTTATTGATGTCATAGTAATTGTACCCTATGCAGCAGCGTTGGGAGAGGTCGGGGAGTGATTTTCACAGGTGGGTTATTCCTGTGAGCAGTTTAGCGGTCGAATAGTTGGCTAGTCTTCTGCGATGAATTCTATTGGTTATACAGTGAAGGGATCGGTCATGCGAATGTTGTTGATGATCCAGAAAGGGGTTTCTACAGTAAGATATCGAGAATTTTGGTAGTTCATTGCACAAGGTTATGTCAATAGGAGATTAAGAATACTGAGAAATTCCAGAGTTGTGTAATAGTGGCTTCGATCTAAGTGGGAAAGTCCCACCGCCCATGATGGGGTTGCATGGTTAATTACTTGCGAAGGTTCTGGCTATTAGCATATTGATGGGTTATTCCAGCAATGGGAAAAGAACATAAGTTGTAAGTGAGCAAAAAAATCGTTAAGGGCATGCTAGGGTTGGCCTTGTTGGCGTGTTCAGACTTGAGGAAAAGATTCAGGATTTTGCTTTGTATAGATGCAGGTTCCAAAGGAAGTGATTCGTTGGGTTCTTCGCGAAGAGGGTATTCATGTGATAGAAGACTCATGGAGTTGATTATATTCGGGGCCAAGTCAGAGCGGGTGGCTCCCGAAAACGGTCCTAGTAAATTCAAAAGATGAGGGGTGATGCCTAATGATTTCGAGCCTATAGGTACGGTTAAGAATCAAGCTTGTTAGCAGCCTATGAGAAGAGGCACAAAATGTTTTGTGATGTTTTAACTTGCGATGTAGCAATTGGGAGGTACAAAATAATTCGTGGAACTTAAGACAGTATGGTCTCGTGATTCAAGGTCACTTGGGATGAGTGCGGATGGAGTGTGGTACATGTGGAATGGAGTTAGTATTATTTCTATGGCAATCAAGGATAAATTGGAAGAAGATAGATTGATTAGCCATAGTTAAATTGGCATATTGGTGTCAGTGGTCGGTTCCTTCAGAGTGATCAAGTTATGCAAGTGATTTGTGACAATACATGTGAGACCTGTCGGCCGCCATAATTGATGTTATTCAGAGGTATTTTACTGTAATGGACTGTTATGTGTGGGCGGATCCCGGAAGGGTTATGGTGGATTAGACCACTACTTTAGGATTCAATATTCTACGGCTAGGAGCATTCACCTACGTTTTTCTATAGTTCTCCTGAAATGATTTAAGTGGGAAGTTTTATATGATGAAGTGTTAGCCTAATAGTGGTTCTGAAGCTATGATGAAAAGCATGTTCTATCGTATGTTGGCATGATGGGTACAGTGAGTGGTATGGAATTTGAAGTGAAGATCAAGGTGATAGCTTAGTATGGACAAGGATGTCGCGAGCTCGGATGAGCAGGAAAGAAATTTTGATGATTAAGGTAAGTTGGTATTGTCTTCAGCGTCGCCTGAGATCGGTCTTTTGTAAAGAAGGCTTTGCATCCTGGTTAATGATTCTTGATCTCTTTTCAGCGTTAGTACAACCGGTGATTTGGAGGTACGACCCAGTTATTTGTTATGGTAGGTTGTGGGAGTGTGTCCTGTAGGAAGATTGTATAAGTATGGGAGGTAGTCACTTGATTGATTAAAGACTTAAACCAAGTATGAAGGTTATGATAATACGGTTGATTTGAGAAATATATGCCTAGAGGGCACTCAGTTTATTGAGTGGTGGACTGTAGATGATTTCTCCGACTATGATGGATGTTCTTATATATTATAAGAGGAAGAGGATTTATTATTGGCTTTGAAAGATAATTACCCTAGTTTAGGGCGACCAAAATTGGCTTGAGGTGGTGGATGGATTCAAATGTGAATATGGGCTATATATCAGGCCAAACATGTTTATTTCAGTGATGCGCTCCTTACAGAGGAATAGTTAGGGTGTTATTTTGTTGTCAGGTATTTCATGTAGGCTGTGTGAGTTATGAGACGGCTTGAGAAATTGGATATGTGTTGAGGATCAGCGTAGAAATGATTTATGAGAAAAATGACTCTTGAGAATCAGATTGTATATCACACCTCATTTGTGCTTGAGTTTTGTAGCCTACAATGCTATATGTCCCCTTAGGGATGGTATTATGCACCTAGCGTGCTTGTGACCAAAATTCTGTATTTTATTGTAATGAGCAATTTAGCTCGATGTGCATCTCTTTAGGTGAGTGTTATTTGTAGATCGGGTGGCACGCTGCCATGGGTATGTTATGTGTGGATCGGGTGCAATGCCACTATAAGTATGTTATGTGTAGATCGGGTGGCACGTCGCCATGGGTATGTTATTTGGATCGGGTTGCGCACCACAACAGTGTGATGTTGAGTATAGTTTTCTATCTACTATTTTGTTTTCCTTGCTTCCTATTTTCTAAGGAAAGTCCGCATTGGTGTGTGAGTTAGGTAGTTCTTCCCATAGTTGGTTTTCCTTTTCGTATCGAGTTCGAATTGGTAGCCTATTGGCATATTGCAGCATCATATGGGACTTTTGGTCATGCCGGGTGGCTTATTTCCTGAGCAGTTCGTACTGGGTGAGAAGAGATCATTGGATTCAGGACAAGTGCAATCTGACTATATGGAGTATATTAAGGAGCTAAGACCATTATTTGGTTAAGAATGAGGTGATGGTTCTTGTCAAGAGTATAGACCCAATGATTTGTGGATTAGGCAATCGGTTATGAATTTCTGCACATCTCTTCCATCATGGTGGTATCGTAAGAGTTAGAGTAAGACCTGTGTATGTCATAGGGTGAAATAGGAGCATTAGATTCGTGGAATTTCGACTAAGTGATATTGTGGCTCAGTGAGTAAAGTGATGCAAGGTGTGAATTCAGCAAAGTTGTTCTGTCATGTTTGGCCATTTGGGTACAGCGTGTAGTTATTGGTATGGTGATTATATGTTGGAAACAGGTCAAGCATAGAATTTTGGATGTTGGAATTGGGCTCTAAGGCTTATTTGCTTGAATCAAAGGGAATATCTTTAGAATTGATCGAGCTGATGTGCTCAACTTAGTTGTGGTAGCACGGGAAGTTGCATGAGAAGTTAAACAGTAATTTCATACTACTCCAGTGTAGTTCTCAGCACGTTCGAGGACAAACATATGTTTAAGTGAGAGAGAATGTAACGACCAGACCGATCGTTTTGAGCTCTATTTCATCGTTCAGTAGTCAGAGGCCATGAATAGCTTCATTTCAGGTATTATAACTTGTACACACTGTCGAGATCGAATTTTAGGAAGTTCAGAGTTGATTTGGAAAGAGAATTCTCATTTCGGAAGCTAAAGTTGAAAGAATTAACTAAGATTAGATTTTTTTAGTAAACTACCTCGGAATCAGGAGTTGAAGGTTCCATAAGGTTTGTATAATAATTTTGGACTTGGGTGTATGTCCGAATCGGGTTTTGGAAGACCCGGGAATGTTTTGGCGTCTATTGTGGAAGTTACCATTTTGGGAGAAATTTCATAAGTTTGGCTTGAAGTGAATTTCAGTGTTATCAATGTCCGTTTCGGATTCTGAGTCTAGAAGTAGCTCCGTATGGTGATTCTGGAGTTGGGAGCGCAATCAAAAGTGAACTCCGAGGTCCGTAGGTCATTTTGTAGTCATTTGGCTAAAGATAGAAAATTGAAGTTTTTGAGAAGTTTGACCGGAAGTGGACTTATTGATATCGGGGTCGTAATTCAATTCTGAAAGTTGGAGTAGGTTTGCAAAGCAAATATGACTTGTGTGCAAAATTTGATGTCAATCGGACGTGATTTGATAGGTGTAAGCATCGAAAGTAGAAGTTGGAAGTTCTAAAGTTCATAAATCTTGGATTGGGGGTTGATTCATGATTTTAGCATTGTTTGATATGAATTGAGGCCTCGACAAAGTCCGTAATGTGTTTTGGGACTGGTTGGTGTGATTGGCCGGGGTCCTGTGAGCCTCGGGTGTATTTCGGGTTGTATCGCGCTTTTATTTGAAATTTCAATGTCGTTCTTTAGACATAAAGGGGTGCCATAATAAGTAAATGAGATCCAAATAATTTTTTTATTGATCCATTATATGCGTATTATAATTTCGGAGCCATAGCAAAACGAATCGTCGAATTTGGACATCGCATGAGGGAGATATGCTCATTTCCATGTCGAAGTGCTGGTTGTTGTCATAACTGCAGATGCGGGAATTTTCAGCAGATGCAGGACCGCAAATGCGGTCAAATTTTCGCAGATGCAGAAACTGCTGGAGGCTGAGAGGTTTCTTTAAAAATCACAATTTGGCTCATTTTCACTTTATTTCTTCCATGAGAGCCGATTTTGGAGCAACTTTAAAGTGTCATTTTCACCACCAAGCATGAGGTAAGTGATTTCTACTGGTTATGAGTTAAATACAAAGTTTATGTATGGATTTCGACATTGAAATTAGTATAAATTTGAGGTTTTGGTGAAAAACCTAGAAAACTAGTATTCTTTGATTTTGACCATGATTTTGGGTATGGAATTTAGAGAAAATCATATATTTGAGTTCGTGAGGCTATGGATAAACTTTATCTTCAAAAAGTTTTGGATTTCGGGCTCAGGGGCATTTTCGTCAACTTTTCGATCGGGGTTAGAAATTGCTATAAATTATATTGTAATGAATATATTGAGCATATATTAATGAATTTGCATAATCATTGGCTAGTTTTAGAGTGTTGTGCATCAGTTAGAGTCATCGGAAGGGCGTGAAATGCTGGTTATGGATCTTCGGAGCGACGTGAGTGTCCGTTCTAACCTTGTAAGAGGGAATTGTCCCCATAGGTGAATTAATTGGTTATGTGCTCCTATTTGTGGGGGCTAATACGCACAAGGTGCCGAGAGTCCGTACGTACCTAATGTTAGATTTAAATCTGGGTAGTCTAGGACCCAAAAGCATGCTATACTTGGAATATTTGTAATCTAATTGATAGCTCGAATTGCTTAAACCACATCGATTTAATAAATACATTCACAAAAGTATTTGACTTTTTTCTTAAATCGTTAAAAGAGAAAGTGTCTTTTATTTGAATAATTATTCTCCGATAAATTCTTAATTTGCTATTTGGGCATGTATTTTATGTGTACATGCATCTCCGGTATGATCCGCGAGCAGGGTGATTGTTTATTTTATGAGTACTTGTGTCGCATGTATGATTTGCGAGTAGGGTGATTGTTTATTTTATGTTGACTGTGTCGCATGGATAGTTTGCCAGCGTGGTAATAGATGCATCTATAGTTCGAGTCATTTAACCCTCGACAGTGCATACTTTACTTTTATGTTGGTTGGGGTCGTACGTCACATGGTGGTTATTTGCGCATATTGGTATTGTTGTCTTTAATTTATTAAAGTTGTTATTGCCTCTTCATGGCTTGAAAGTATTTGGATAAATAATGGAAAGAAAAGTTTTGGAAATTTCCTATAAATGAATTAAATTATTTACTCGTTTCCTTCTATTGGATTAAAATCATGCTTATAGAAATCCATAATTTAATGTATTATTGATATCATTATTGGACCACTAGTAAGTGTCAAAGTAGATCATCTCGTCTCTACTTCTTCAAGATTAGACGGGACACTCATTGAGTATACGTTATTTTCGTACTCATACTACACTTCTGTGCATTTTTGTTGCACAGGTTTATGCATGGCTAGAGACTTATTGGCAGAGCGTCATGGATGACACAGAGACTAGGTGAGTTGTATTTCCTCGAGGCGACCTGCAGCTAGTATAGTCTCTGTCTCAGGATCCTACTTACTTTTCTGTCCAATTGTATTCCGGACTGTTGTTGTACTTTATTCGTTTTCTTTTTATTTTATTCTCAGAAATTGCTCATGTACTTATGATACCAAGTTCTGGGATGTATTTGGATTTATTCAAAAAATTTAAAAGCTATTTAAATACTTCATTATTTATTCAGAGGAATATACAAAGTATTGTTTTAATCGTATAAAAGAAGTACTTTCAAAATTATTAAAACAAGAATTTAATTAAGTTTTCAGTTGGCTTGCCTGACAACGGTGTCCGGCGCCACCACGACTATTAGTAGATTTTGGGTCGTGACACTATGGGAACTAACAGAAGTAGTATAAGAAAAAGATGGATATCAGGATCTGGCTGGGGTTAGAATAACCCAAAATGTTGGATGATTATTAGCGTTAGCGGACAATTTCAAAGGATATTACAAATATGGTAATAATTCTCCTTGTGAGACGCCCATATGGTGCACTCTATATTACATCTGGATAGGAGTACTGCGAACATAGGCACTGTAAGCTTAAAAAGAATAAATATCACCTTAGTGTGGCTCCTGTCCCTAGTAGAGCTAAAATATTGAGAAAACCGAAGAGCCAATAAATGAAGCAAGAGGAGCTAAAAGTAAATGAATGTCTTGTTGGAGTTTTCAAAAAAATGGATATGCGGAAATATTAGCAGGGAAATAAGAAGAGAGATAAGAAAGCATTATGAGTAAAATGTGATTCATGGATGATAGCAATAGATCAAAAAGATAACAGTATTTCAGAGTCTATAGTCAAGTGAAGGAAAAGATGAGAGGTGACAGGCCTTGAGGCACCAAAAGAGTATAGATCATAAAGTCACATCCTCATTTCAAGAAATAAGTTCGTGACTCTAATGTGATCACCAAGGAAAAAAGTTAGACTTCAGAGTAATAGAAATCAGTATAGACTGGTGAACAAGATAAAGTAAACATAAATTAGGGACTGAGTGATTTGATAATAATCGGTGTTGTGAGAATTTCAGATTTTTGTTCCGATGATAATAGAATGGATAACAAAAGAAGATTCATGAAAAGTTCAGATAATGGTCATTAAGGAAGATGCTTCCTTAAAGCAAGCAATGTGAGCAACGTTAAGCTTAAGGGACTGTGTGCCAATTACAATAAGTATCACCCTCAGTAATGAATTTTGATATCCTTGGTGCAGAAGCATTACCGCAAGGCGAGTAAAGATCATAAATGATGTGAAAAGATGCCAAAGATGAAAAGGTAAAACATTTATAGGTAGATCGTCGTAGCTCTAAATCTTAATACTCCCCTGAAAGGGGGAATATGGAGTGATGTGGCATGAAGTCATAATTAAGTGGTTCTAGTAATTATAGAATAGTAAAGGAAGAATGCGGGAAAAATTAAAACAAGGAATGAGATTACACTTATTCAACTCCTACGTATATGCTACAATTCCAGAACATTAAGCAAGCAGAGTTCCAACCCATGATGTTATTAATAATAAAAAAAGAGCTACTGTGAGAGGTACGTTAAGAAAAAGGAAATAACCCAAGAAAGTTTACGTGAAATATTGATATGAGAATGGGCCAACGAGCAATTAGCAGTTGATTCAGGAAGAGTCTAGTTATGGGTAGACAAGAAGATATAGATAAATCAATAGATCATGCAAGATAAACATAGTAAAATCCAGTATAGTGAATTCGGCCTCGTAGTTATGACATCTTGATCCTTGAGATTTATTCATATAGGAGTTGGGAAAGTTAAAAAGGACGTATAAGTATTATGGAAATAAAAAAGAGTACCACAGGAAAGTTAGTCAAAATATTTGTTCAAAAGTAACCCTACAAGCACAAGGGCGTGGAGATAAGTAACTATGGGTATTTATAGGCAAGAAAGAACATCAAAATTTCTGTCAGGTATACTGTGTGATAAGCTTGCAACCTTACAAGGGTCGGAGGATCTCCCCTCCCCCAAGTACTAAAGATTAGCTGAGAAAATAAGGAAGAATGTGTCAACCAAAGCACAGTGACCTAAAAAGAAGAAATGGTCATGTAAAAACAGTCTCACTATAATTTTGTATGCGCTCCATAAGAAATTGGCACCTACTGTGGCTAACGAACGGAAAGTAAAGTCAAAAGTAATAATCGAGATCATATGAGTTGCACGAAAATTCCAATATGCGTGGGAACTAAGATAAACTAAGTATGCACGGAACAAGGAGGCAGAAGACCATCAAAATTAATAGCTTATGTTTAAAGAAAGTTGAGAGGAACGAACGAAACTATTCAATCAATGATCTCGAGTTGGTTAGGTTATGAATGATTATGCTTTCGTGAGCCGATGGTCTATTAGAAACAGTCTCTCTATTTTCACAAGATAGAAATAAGGTCTGCATATACAGTACATTTCTCAGATCCCACGGTGTAGAATGGATATGTTATTATTGATGTTGTAGTAATAGTATTAATACAGATAAAAATATATAATTGTAATGTTGAGTAAGAAAAACGGAATCTTACTAGTGGATCCCATGAGACGAACAACGAATATGAAGCAGGAGAACGTCATGCTAGATATGAAACGACTCATCTTAAAAGTGTAATATGGGCCGTAATTTATAGACCTTCTTAATTAATATTTATGGTAATAAACAAAGACTCTAGCATGTATTATAGTTATTTCCTTTTTATTTTTTCCTTACTAATTCTTTAATTGTTTTATGTTTAAGTGTAACTCGGAATGGGTTTATGATTTAAAATCCCTTCCTAGCTCTTACATATTTACTGATAATGAAAATTACATTAAAGTTAGAAGGAAACAATTCTACTATATAGTTATGTAGTAAATTGTGTTTCCAGTTGCTTAAATTAAAAATAAAGAATAGACCAAATTCTAAGTTCATTATTTTTAAGGATGCATGTGTAATTTAAAGATAGATTGGATCATGGTATTTTGTAATTTGAATATGATTACCAAAGTACACTAACTCAATTAGATTCTTTAGTTTGGGTTTGCTCACAGACCAGAAAATAAGTTAAATATTGAATATATACTTTCCACGTAAAAACAAGTGATGTCACCTATAAGTTTTCCATTAATTATATAGAATGAGGTAAATAAAAACTTGTATATAAAAATGACTTATGTGATCAAGTCAAGTCAATTCTTTTGTAGTAAAATATACGTGGTGAAAGTGGGAGCCCCAACTAAAAATATTGACTTGACTTGAATTGATTTCAGATCCATAATCTGAGGAAAGATGCTCGTAAGAGTTAATGCTGAACTCGATTTATTTTATAAAACTGAATATTGTTTGGATTGGGTTACTATTTTGAGCGACACCAACGACGCACTGTATTATAATGGATCTATACCATTGTCCCATTTGACAAGAGGGGTTGCTCTGATGGTAAGCAACTTCTACTTTCAACCGAGAGGTTGTGAGTCTACCCAAGGGTAGGGGTAAGATCTGTGTACACACTACCCTCCTCAAACCCCACTAAGAGAGATTATACTGGGTTGTTGTTGTTATACCATTGTCCCATTTGAATATGTAACTCAAAGCTAAAGTAGGGGCGGAGCTAGCTAGAAGCCCGAGTACGGGTTTGATCAAACTCAATAGTTTTTATTCAAACAATGTATTTATATTAAAATTCATTAAATATATATAAATTTTAGAAACGTTTGTTAGCACTTGAAATCGTTCTTTTAAAATCCAAAACTCATAAAGTTAAAATCTTAGCTCCACTCCCTGATCTGGCTCAATTTAATTCAATTTTTCTTCCACAAATTCAAAAATAAAAAATAATCCATATAATTATAGGACATTTCCATCATGAATTAAATTAGTAATGGTGCTATTTTTCAGCAATCCTAAAAAAATGGACTTCGCTATATTTTAGATATGTTATTATGAAAAATACTTGACACTAATTGCTTTCTATTTTTCGCATAACATTTATGAATTGATCATATATGCCCAGCTAGATTATGAGTTGATTCTTGAATTTGACATTTGCTAGTTGGTTTTTCTACACATCTACGTAAAGTTATAGATTGCTTAAATATACAAACAAAAGATGCCCATTAATTCCTTTCAAGCAACAATTTTGCACAACAATATATTATGATTGAAACCATCCAGCCAGCTATATATTTTTCTTCACAATTCCTTTTCATAGAGAAGAGAAGAAAACCAATGGCTTTCCAAAAAGAGTACCTTGATTTGTTCTTGGTTCCAAGTGGCCTAATTATTATGTTTGGTTATCATCTCTGCTTGCTCTACAAATACTTCTATGTTCCTCGTACTACTGTTATGGGCTTTGAAAACAATGACAAAAGAGCTTGGGTTGAAAAAATTATGCTGGTAAGTGGTAACTACCAATATATACTTTCAATGTTATGTTGCAAAAATGATTGGAAATAACATTTTCAATTACCACCGACGAAATGGATCAGAAATCCCCCCTTATTTAGAGGTCTGCTTTTAGAAAAGTACTGAAGGGGAGTCTCGACGTAACTGATAAAGTTATTGGCATTTGACCTGGAGGTCGCATTCAAGCCGTAAAAATAGTCCCTTACAGAATTGCAGGATAAGGATATACATAATGAACCCTTGTGGTTCGTCCCTTCCTCACATTTCACGCATAGCAGTAATTTAATGTACGGGACTGCCATTTTTTACCGATAATCATCGATAAGATCTTTATGGCTTGCATTCCTCATTTTATTGTCTTTACTTTAGTACTACGCAATTATGTTAATTATTAATATTTCATTCCTCATTTTATGTTAGAGTTTTAGCCTCCATAGTCAATGGCGGAGTTAAAGACAGGGAAGGCGATTCAGTCACGAAGAAATCAAGGGATTTAACAGCTAATACATAAAAAATAAAAAAAATAAACTTTTAACCTTATATAAATAGTATAATTTTATGGCAAATGAACTCATTTCTGCTACTCTAGCTCCGGCCATGAATGTAAGGGTAACCTCTCTAGGTATAACATTTTTGCAATTTTTTGTTTGAATTCCCTGTACTGATGATCCTGGCTCTGTTACTGTCTCTCAATTTTTGTCTCAAAAGTGTTTTGAAATAACTTTTTTATATATATTTTGTGAAATATTGCAGGCTGATAAAAAGAATATTGATACAGCTCTAACTGTTTTAGGATCCAGCCTCAATGGAGCAACATTCTTGGCATCTGTTTCACTAAGTTTAAGCTTTCTAATTGGAGCATGGATGGCAAATAATAGTGTATTTAGCAGTGAATTAATATATGGTGACACAAGACTAGAAACCATGTCAATTAAATTCATAAGCCTTTTACTCTGCTTCTTGCTCGCCTTTGCATGCTTTGTTCAATCGTCGAGATGCTTTATTCATGCAAATTACCTAATAAGCACGCCCGATACTGATATTCCAATAAGCTACGTTGAATTAGCAGTAATTAGGGGAGGTGATTTTTGGTCATTAGGACTTAGAGCACTTTATTTTGCTACACCTTTGTTGCTATGGTTTTTTGGTCCAATTCCTATGTTTGCTACTTCAATAGGGATGGTTTTCCTCCTACATTACCTTGACAAAAACACGAAGCAATTGCATTGTTATCGATCTTCTGCAAAAGGAAAACAACCATACAAGAGATTCGAGGAGACAACGAGTAGTTAGGGGAGCTCTCGAGCATTTCGTTATGTGAAATTTGGTCTAGTGTTTGTTGAAGGTCTATCAGAAATAGTCTCTCTGTCCGTCTAGAGTAGAGGTAAGACTACGTATATATTATCCTCCGCATACCCCATTTGTAAGAATATATTGAGTTGTTGTTGTTATTGAAATTTGGTCTAGTGTGAGATGTGCGCCTAAAGCATGTCAAGATCTTGATCATATCATAGAATGAGGTATGTATTTAAGATTGTACATATATGAGTTTTATTCTATGGTTATATGAAGTAATGTAAATAATTGTTCGTAGCTAAAGCAGATTTTCTAACATATACTTGCAAGAACCATGCATTAGGTTTATAGCTCGCCTATTCATTAGATTTTTTTTTATAAGGGTTCTTTTTGTCATGTCTAAGAGTTATTTTGGTACGCGGGATGAGATGAGATTAAGTATGGTATTAAATTTATATTATATTTGGTTGGCAGTATAAATTTATCCCCTACTAAATTCATATTATGTTTGGTTGAAAGTATATATTTATATTGTCAACTAAACATAGGATAAATTTAGCACCACATTTTGTCACATCTCATCCTATCAAAATTGATAATATTTTATCCTACCTCTCAAGTGAGATAACTTAGTCTAGGAATTATAGTGACCATAATCCCAGGATAAGTTAATCTGCATACCTAACGACCCCTAAATATATTGATTGTAGCAAGCAGGGCGAGAGCTAGAAGCCCGTGTGCAAGTTTGGCCGAATTCAGTAAATTTTGCTTATAGTATTTTTGTGTTAAAAATTTCATTGAATATGTATAAATATAGAATTTAGAATTCAGTTATTATCACTTGAAGTTGTTGTTCTAAAGAACCTACAAAGTTGAAATCTCGCCCTGTAGTAAAAAAAAAAAGGCTACAAAACAATGGCAGATCCAAAATTTACGCCCACATATATAAGGTTCTACCCTAAACTCTTGAAGAGGCAGTAAAATAGAAACTTTCTATCGGAATAGTTCAACAAGGTCGAGACCAAGATAATGAATATTCCAACGAAGATCGGCGAAGAAGGTGGTTCCACGGAATATTTGATTCCGCCACTGCTACAAAGAAATTATTATCAACTACTAACCACTAACCTTGGCATATTCTATGTAATAATAACTAGAGACAGATATTACTTAAACTACGGTTGAAGCTATCAGATGAAGGACTAAATTACTAAAATATATAAAAAGTTTGTTATAGATCAAAGTAGTTAACTGCAAATTACTTCTCAGCCTAATTAACAACAAGTTCAATTCCATGAGTTGAGTGTAACAGCTTAAGAGTTTCATATTGACAAGTTTTCTTTTGCAATACGCGAAGCAAAGTTTGCTCTAATAAAAGCAATACTTCAGTTGAGATTTTTCTTTTTTTTATTAGATGAGTCAGTTGTTGCCGAGGAGGACTCTAGAATAACAGCTTATTTGGATGGTTGATATATGTCGTTTCATAATTTTGTCATATTTTATTATATTATATTACACTATTTTGATGAATAAAATAATTAGATAAATTGTATCATTTACCGTCGTTTTATAATATCATGCACTAGCATGTTATATTGAGAAAGAGGCAAACCCGAAAATAAAGAAGATAAAGAACACCAAATTTTAACGACCCTTCAAATCGAAGGTAAAACTAATGGATCAAAAAGATCCACCACTATAACAATAAGTGAGTTACAAAAGTTTTCCAAATTGGTTACACAACAAGTGCAAAACACGGAGAAACAATAATAACAACAGCAACAACTAATCAATTGAAGAAAGAGTATAATCCACAAAAATGAAGCTTCTGCTCGAGGCTCAAAATCATATGCTACGAGTCTCCAAATCCAATCTCCACCATTCAAATCTAAGATTAAGATGTTAACGAATCGAAAAAAAGTAATTTAAATATTGGCTGGTCCAAATAAAAATTTGCAACAAAACAAATATTTTTCTTCACTCTTCTCTCTTGACGAAAGCTCTATCAAAAACCACTCTTATGTGCTTAAGTCTTTCAAAGACTTGTATCAATGAGCATAGAACAATTCTCCAAGGTTGTCCTACTTATAGATCATCAGTGGTACTTTCTCTTAAAGCCAAAACTCACTCAAAATAGGGATAAACCGAATCCAATTCCAAATAGAATGGAAACCAAAAGAGAATAGGATTAAGTCATTTGGCCTTTAGCTGGACAATATGGACATGTGCCCAACATAGCAATATGAAGAACAATTGCAATATTACAAAGAAAAAAAAGGTACATGGTAAAATTATTATAAAAAGGTAGGATAAAGGATAAAATTGGATATTTAATAATAAGAAAAGCAAGATGAGAGCCAAAAATAAGATAACGATATGACCATACCAAATCAATTTTTATATAATGTTGCACTTTTCGTATCAGAGATCACAATGTCTCTAGAATAACCTCCACCAGGTTGGGTAAAACCCGATATCGATGGAGGTCGTAAAGATAATCCAGGCTCTACTGGTGGTGGTGGTGGTGGTTGTCTTATTAGAGATCACGAGGTAATTTAATTAGTGCATTCGCAGAATTCTATGGTGTATGCCGTAATAATATTGCTGAAGCTAAAGCCATGATGAAAGGTATCAAGTTGTGTACTATCAAAGGACTTACCAATGTGATTGTTGAATCTAATTCTATGATTATTCTCAATTTAGTCAAGAGGATCACTAAACCTCCTTGGAGACTTAACAACATGATAGACCAGATTCAAACCTTGATCAAGAATGCTAATTTCATCTTTTGTCACACATTGAGATAGGACAACAATTTTGCTGAGAGTCTGGCTAATTTGGGAGAAGAATCGAAGATAGATGCTACTTTCAATGAGGCTGTTTTCTTACCCTCGAATGTCAGAGCCTCATTGAAGTTAGAACGAGATGGGATCCCTAACTTTAGATCCAGAGAGAAGAGAAACAAGTTTGTTATTAATAATAGCGCATAATCATTATTTCCCTCTTTTCTTATTTTTGGACATAACATCCCTGTGTGATGTTACGAAATGTTACAATGCTCAACTTAGCTATGATCCAAACTAGATATTTTTACACTCTTTTGTATCATAGGTTGAATGTATTCCTATTGCACACGGGAGGCTAAGGTTTACGTCTCCTCCATATAATTATAATTTTTAGTAAATATACAGGTTGGAGTCGCACCTTAATTCCTCCATCATAATGATAGAATTATAAATAAATAAATAAAAAAGATGCACCTTTTGTCATACGTAATGCCAAATTTAATAATATCATACAATAATATTTAAGTAACAATCAAAATAAATATTATATTTAAAATAACAGTACGATACAATGCAATATGTAACAACCAACCAAACAAGTTTTAAGGCAAGGGCTAAATATGTAAGGTCCAAAATATGAAGTGATACTATGTTGATATATACTATATATAATTTATATTTATATAATTATTAATAAAGTATTTCAATTTTTAATATTTTTAAAATTTATTAGAGATAGGATTGAATGAGTTATACGATACATTTTTTCTAAATATATTAATCAATATATTTACCTTTTCATTAATTCTATTTTTCTTCCTCTATGTATAGTCTTTTTTTCATATTTCTCGTAATTGTACTTATTAGTGAGAATACAAAGAACTGGTGAGAGACTTTTTAGATATTTCAATTTAAATTCTCTAAATTAGCTATTCTTTTTTTATACAATTTGATTGATCAATGCATCATAAAGCAACAAAAAAAATGTGTCTCGTCTTTTTTAACTAAAAAATTTTCTAGGCAAAGTCATATTCAAAGCTCGATGAATAATAGGCTCACTCCTTTATCATTTTCACTTAATAACATATTTTTGTGCATAGGAGAGTACAATACTATGATGTGTGTCTAACCCATATTATGTGTGGCTCTACACTAGATCAAAACCATGTAGTTCTTTCTTTTTGGTATCTCATTAATATACGAATTTTATGAAAGAAGTTTAACGTTCTTTTAATATATTTTAATTTTAGTCCACCAGTTCCATTGAGACCACCGCCTCACAAACATCTTATTCAACCGACTTCATTCACAGTTGGACACATTCACTACCTTTGGTGTTCTTACCATTATTGTCTTACATTAATTGAGACTCTATAAAATTTGATTGAGAATGTCAGGGATGAATGGATGGCTCAAGGGGGAGGCTAGTAAAGCCTTGATTTAGGCCCTCGAGATTTTGAGGCCCCAAAATTTTTAATAGTGGATTTTATGATTTTATTTTAATTTAAGAAATATTAAAATTTCAATAAAAAATAAAAAAGTACAAAATTTAAAAAGAAATTGTCTACTCTTTAACAGTAAAAATATTTTAGAACTTCGAATTAAACTACTTAATTCTTCATATTAGTAAATGTAATTTTTTACAATAATATCAAAGAAAATATATTATAAATACATGCATAACATCTTATTTATTAAAATTACTCCTTATAAATAAAAATAATAACATTACTATGTGATTGATGCTAAAGACTCTGTGTCATTTAAGTCTGTGACCAAAAGCCTAGATTGAGTCATGATATTCTCACTAGAGGATAACCTTGCAATATGTATGCAGACCTTTATCAAACGTATTAAAGAATAGATAATCAATCCTGGTCTTGGCCACCGAATTCTCAAAGGTGAGCAAATGCCCATTCTTTTTTGGGAAACTTGCGTTAGCTATCACCATATCAAAAGCCTTAGCAAAATCTAGTAGTGAAGTTCCGCCTTCGTTTCTAATCCGAAACCAAATCCGTCATAGCCCCCAGATGTCGCCTCAATGTGGCTATTAAAATCTCTTCCTATGAAAAGCTTATTAGCATGAAAAATATCATGCACAACCTCATCCAAATTCTCCTAGAAATACTTTTGACCTCCCCGTCAAAGCCTACATAACGTGCCATACACAATAATCACGTTTAAAGTTAAAAAAAACGAACAAGTAGCTTAATGCTCATCAGCCTATCATTCACTTTCCTAACCTCCATTATTAGCTCCCGAAGATCCCAATCAACAAAAATAACTACCCCATTTTTCCCCCAATGCGTCTAGAGTACCAAAGCTTAAACCACTTTACATTCCGTGATCATCTCTCACACATCTAGTCTCCTTAATACAAGCTATATTGATCTTCATCTTATGGAGAATCTTCACTAACTCTATAGACTTTTCCATCAAAGTCCCTATGTACCAAGACCCAACTCTCAACCTGGAGGCATCCTTACCACCCTTACTCGTAGCCCATTGAGGACCCCACCCCTTAGATATGACCTTGCTTTGACATCGTTCAGTACAGTCACCATAATTTAATACACACTAAGCCAGAACTACTACGGAAGCAGCGACAAACTAAAAAATAAGGCAAACAGTACGAAACTAAAAGGCATAGAAGTAGGGACACAACTAATGAACTAAGAGTGATACTAACAGCAAGGTATGTGAGACTAAATACCCTAAAGGATGCTTAAAAGGTCCACAAGCAAATACAAGTGAGCTAAACAAATTAACCACAATTAGAGCACAGCGACTAATACACGCTAAGAACAAAACAACATATGAATGGGATATTAAAAATGGAATGTAACAAAACAAGAACACATTCGGAACAAAGCAACAAGTTATAACAGAATATATCGAAAACATAATGTAATAAAACAATAATACACTAGGAACAAAACAACAGATTTAAAGAGTACATCAGAAACGAAATGTACAACAAAGATAAACAATCAATTGATAAACAAAATATAAAAAGGCAAGAAAGATAGAACCTAGATTCTAGTTGGGAACGACGACCGGTGCAACCACTCATTGGCAGTAAAGAACCCCTGAATGACGGTCGCTGACCAAGTTGACCAGAGTGACTGAACCGCAGCTACCATTTATTGTTGGTTTCATGTAGGCACTGGGTAGAAGTCTAATAGGATAATTCTAGTTGAGGAGGCGACCACTAGTGATGCCAAATCAATCCCGAAAGTTGACTAAGTTAGTGCTCATGCACCAGTGAGTGACTAGATCTCGTGCAGGAGACAATTTGCCCTGGGACTAGCCGGAACACTCACCCACCTACACACACGGAGGGGAATGACAGGGAGAGGGAGAAAAGTAGAAAGAGGAGAGAGAAGGCATTATCTTTGGCAAGGTCGTCGGTGACGAGAGGAATGCACAAAGAAGAAAAAAGAGGAAAAGACTGAGAAAGATAGGAGAGATAGAGGAAATAGATGGGGGGAGAGAGGGGAGAGATGCGGGAAAGGGGAATACTTTGCAAAGAGAGGGTCGTCGGTTGTAGCTGTCTTGGTGGTGCATATGAAAGGCGAAAATGGAGGAGAGAGATTTTTTGGGAAGACATAATGGCGGAGAATAATTAAATACGTGTACCTATACCATTTATCATGCATCCTCTCCACTAAATCAAAGTCATGAGTTTTGTTTTTTTGTATCTCGTTATTATATGAATTTTATTAAAAAGTTTATGAGCCCATTTGGATTAGCTGATTTGAAGTAGCTGATAAGCATTAGGTGCTAAAAAGCACTTTCAAGTGCTAAAATTGATTTAATGCATAAACAGTTACCTGTTCGGATACAAGTGCTGAAATTGATAATGAGATGTTTGAGCTTGATAAAAAGGTGTTGATAAGCTCTTCTTACTAATAAAATGACTTGAATAACCTTAGAACTGTTTACACTTATAAGGGCGTAATTTCTTCAAAAATTTAGATTCCAGATCGATTCAAAATATTCTATTATAACTATGATTAGATAAGATAACTTTTATGATAAATATAATTTATTTTATGATAACATTAAGTTATAATAATTAATAAATTGATAAAAGTTTCTCAGTAAAAATATTAACCTAAATAGGATAAAATATTTGAATAGACACATTGTCTTTCATCCGCAATACTTAGAAAGCCATACACCAAGAATTTGATATGTCCTCGTTTATTACATACAGCTAAAAGATTAATACACAATGACATATATACAAATATGCAAAGGAATAGAGAATTTGCTTACCTCAAATAGTTAATGAGATTTACAGACTTGAAGAGGCAAGGGGTTTAGTTTTAAAAAATATGTGAGGTAGTAAGTATTGATGTAGGAGTTTTTATTTGAAAAGGAATATTTTAGGGATAAAATAGTAAAAATTTTGGTCAAACTTAACGTGCTTATAATCTAAATATTCTCAAGCTAGGATGACCAGCTTATGACTTTTAGCTTATTCTTGGTATATAAGCACTTTTAACTTTACCAAACGCATAAATAAGCCGAAAAGTGATTATAGGCTAGTTTGAGACCCTCAATGTTTTTAATATACTTTAGTTTTAGGCCACCAGTTCTACTGAGATTATTGCCTCACGAACATATTGTTCAACCAACTTCATTCACAATTAGTAACTAAATAACACGTTTACTTCACCACTTGAGCCACCCGTCTAGGAGTGGAAGGGTGGCTCAAGTGGCGAAGTTAGTAAATCCTTTATTTAGATCGTCGATACTTTGAGGTCCAAAAAACTTTAATTGTGAATTCTTTTATTTTACATTAGAAAAATATTAAAGTTTAGGGAGAAAATAATAAAGCACAAAAATTTTATAAAAAAAGAAAGAAAGAAAGACTATATACTTTTTGATAGTAAAATTATTTTAGAATTCCGAATTAAACTACTTAAATCTTCCTATTAAATATAATATTTTACAACAATATTAAAGGAAATATACTATAAATACATGCCCAACATCTTATTTATTTAAGTTCCCCTTGCTAAAATAAATAATATTATTATTATGTGAAATTAAAATTTTTGTGTCATTTAAGAATATTATACTATAAATAACAAGTACAAAAAAATAATAACACTAGCTTTTTTCACATATGTGTATAAATAAATTCTAATATAGAAAGTATAAAGTCTCTTATTAAAATTTGAATTTACTCTATTAATTTTATTCAGACGCCCTTGATTGCTGCAATAGCATTCTTATAAGAGGCAACACCGTCCAAAGTTGTTGTCATCGAGAATGTGATCCTTGATGTAACTGATAAAGTTGTTGTCATTGACCTGAAGGTCACAGATTCAAGCCTTGAAAACACCTCCTTACAAAAATACAGGATAAGACTGTACATAATAAACCCTTTTGGTTCGTACCTTCCTCACACGCCGCTCATAACGGTAGTTCAATGTACGGGGCTGCCATTTTTTAGCGATAATTATCGATAAGATCTTTATGGCTTTCATTCCTCATTTTATTATCTTTTTTTAGTACTACGCTATTATGTTAATTATTAGTATTTCATTCCTCATTTTATGTTAGAGTTTTAGCCTCCATAGTTAATGGCGGAGTTAAAGACAGGGAAGGTGGTTCAGTCAAATACCCTTTATTCGGAAATTACATTGTACGAGAAGGTTAAGATTTTAACCAAAAAAAATTATATGTATGAATTATTTTCAATCTAACATCAATAGTGGCAGAAACATAATTTTTATAAAAGGAATTCAAAAAAAGGATCACGAAGAAATCAAGGGATTTAACAGCTAATACATAATTTTTATGTAATACATAAAATGAGATTACATAATTTAACAACTACAAGATAATTCTGTCACTATTACAGATCCTTGGCTAGTTGCAGGGGATTTCAATGCTATTCTGTATGCAACTGATAGGAAATCATGTAACCAAGTGAAGCAGGCTGAGATTCTAGATTTCACTCAATGTATACAGCAGGCTGGACTATCTGAACTACCCTGGCAGGGAGAATATTTTACCTGGACAAACAAGCAAACAGGCAGGGATAGAGTTTGCAGCAGACTAGACAGAATTTTTGGCAATTATGAATGAATGATTAACTGGAGTCATGTGCAAACTGTATATGGCTATCATTTAATCTCTGATCATAACCCTATGGTGATCACATTGGCTAAAGATATTAGTCAAAGGAAGACTCCTTTTAGATTCTTTAATGCATGGGCCAATCATGTGGAATTTCAACAAATGGTCAAGGAGAACTGGCACAGCAATACTCAGGGTTCTATGAAAGATGTGTGGATCAATCTCAAGGCACTTAAAACAGCCTTAATATCCTTAAACATTAAAGATTTTAAGAACATTACTCAAAAAATTGATTGTAGTAGACAGGAACTGAAGGACATCTAAAACCAATGGTACTGGCCTACACTGATGAATTGCAACTTAAAGAGAAAGAGACAGTACTGAAGCTGGAAAAATGGTCATTGATTGAGGAAGGAATGCTACAACAGAAGTCCAGGGCAAAATGGATCCAACTGGGGGATTCAAACAACATATATTTCTCTGTTGTCTTGAAGGAAAGGAATCAACACAAGAGTATTACTGAACTGGTTTCAGCAGGGGGGTCCAAAATTACCAATCCTGATGCTATTAAAAAGGAGGTCACTGACTTTTAAAAGTCCTTAATGTGTACAGCAGCTGCCTCTCTTCCAGCTATAAATCAACTGTATATGACCAATGGTCCTATGCTAACATATCAACAGAAGAAACATTTAGTTGCTGAGATCACTTATTCTGAGATTCTGGATAGTCTAAAGGTAATTGGTGATGACAAAGCCCCGGGAATTGATGGGTATAATGCACTGTTCTTCAAGCAGACTTGGAGCATCACTAGTAAACAGATAACTGGTGCAGTCAAGAATTTTTTCCAGACCAATAGGATGTACAGACCAGTTAACTCTGCCTTCCTTACCCTGATACCTAAAGTTCCTAATCCAAAAACAGTCAAAGAGTTCAGACCAATAGCTTGCTGCTCAGTGTTATATAAACTGATTTTCAAGATACTAGCCAACAGAATGCAGAAGATCATGGCCAGCATCATCTGTGATGCTCAAGCAGGATTCATCCCAGGCAGGAAAATTGCAGACAATGTTATATTGGCTCATGAGTTAATCAAAAATTACTCCAGATATCATATAACTCCTAGATGCATGATCAAAATCAACCTGCAGAAGGCATATAATTCTGTAGAGTGGATTTTCTTGCAACAGGTGATGCAGGCAATGGGATTTCCAGTCAGATTTACAAAATGGATTATGGAATGTGTCCAAACAGTCAGCTTCACAGTGATGATCAATGGGGAAACAACTGAGCCTTTTAAAGCAGCTAAAGGCCTTAGACAAGATGATCCAATCCCTCCATTTCTCTTTGCTATTGTAATGGAGTACTTAAGCAGATCTTTGGCTGAATTGAAGAAAGACCAAGACTTTATATTCCATCCAGGCTGTAAGAAACTGGGCATCACTCATATCAGCTTTGCTGATGACCTGCTGTTGTTTGCTAAAGGAGATAAACAATCTGTACTTACCATGTTCAAGTACTTCTCTCAATTCACTGAAGCTTCTGGGCTGAAAACCAATCTGACCAAAAGTTCAATTTACTTTGGAGGGGTAAATACTGAAGTCCAACAACAAATAACTGACCATCTAGGCTATGTATATGGAGAGTTACCTTTCAAATATTTAGATATACCTTTATCTACAAAGAAGATGGCTGTGATCCAGTGGCAGCCACTGGTTGATAGAATTATTGCTAGGATCACATCTTGGACAGCCAGGAAACTGTTGTATGCTGGAAGACTTCAATTGGTCCAATCAGTGGTCTTTGGTATTCAAGCTTATTGGGCTCAACTTTTCCTCATACCATTAAAAATCCTAAAGTTTATTGAGGCAATTTGTAGAAGCTTTATATGGTCTGGGTTAGTGGGTATCACTAAGAAAGCATACATTGCCTGGGACAAAATGTGCCTGCCAAAATCAGCTGGTGGGCTGAATCTCACAAACCACCTGATGTGGAACAAAGCAGCCATTGCTAAGCTATGCTGGGACTTGGCTCATAAGAAGGATACTTTGTGGGTTAGATAGATTCACACAGTATATATTAAACAGCAGCAACTGGAGACCATGTCTATACCCAAACAAGCTAGTTGGATTGTTCGAAATATTATTGCAGCAAGGGAATTACTGCAGCAATATCAGAGTCTGCACATGCCAGTGTGCTCTATTAGACTATTATATCTGCTTCAGATTGGTCAACTCCCTAGAGTTACTTGGAAGAACTTAACTGCTCAAAACTATGCTAGGCCAAAAGCTGTATTTAATCTATGGCTGGTTCTTCATAATAGATTGCCAACTAAGGATAGGCTGCTACAGTGGAGTATGAATGTAGATAGCATCTGTGTGCTGTGCCAGCAACCCCCGGAGACCAGAGATCACCTCTTCCATAATTGTCCCTTTGCTATTCAGCTAAGACATCAGACACTGTCTTGGATTAGGGAAACTCACCCCAATTGCCTAAATTAGGAACAGTTTGTTCAATGGATTATTGGTAATGCTAAAGGGAAATCGAGCGGGGCTCACTTATTCAAAATGGTTGTAGCTGAACTCTTCTATGCCCTGTAGTTAGAAAGAAACATGAGGATCATTGAAAATGTCTTTTGTAGCAGTGATAAACTACTTAGGACCATTGCTTATACTTGTAATATTAGAGGTGCCCCCAAGATTAGGTTACAGCTTCAGCAATATCTTCTGTAAATAGAGGGATAGGTATAGCGATAGTTGATATAGAAATTAGATATGCTAGCCAGCTGTGTAATAGCTGCACTATGGCTTGTACTGAAATCTCTTTGGTGATTAATACAACTTTTAATTACCAAAAATAAAAAGCTAATACATAAAAAAACTTTTAACCTTATATAGATAGTATAATTTTATGGCGAATGACCTTATTTCTGCTACTCTAGATCCGCCCATGAACGTAAGGATAACCTCTCTAGGTATAAAATTTTTGCAATTTTTTATTTGGATTCCCTGTAAAGATGATCCTTGCTTTGTCACTGTCTCTCAATTTTTGTCTCAAAAGTGTTTTGAAATAACTTTTTTAAATATATTTTGTGAAATATTGCAGGCTGATAAAAGGAATATTGATACAGCTCTAACTGTTTTAGGATCCAGCCTCAATGGAGCATCATTCTTGGCATCAGTTTCACTAAGTTTAAGCTTTCTAATTGGAGCATGGATGGCAAACAATAGTGTATTTAGCAGTGAATTAACATATGGTGACACAAGACTAGAAACCATGTCAATTAAATTTATAATCCTTTTACTCTGCTTCTTACTCGCCTTTGCATGCTTTGTTCAATCGTCGAAATGCTTTATTCATACAAATTACCTAATAAGCATGCCCGATGCTGATATTCCAATAAGTTATGTTGAATTAGCAGTAATTAGGGGAGGTGATTTTTGGTCATTAGGACTTAGAGCACTTTATTTTGCTACACTTTGTTGCTATGGTTTTTTGGTCCAATTCCTATGTTTGCTACTTCAGTAAGGATAGTTATCCTCCTACATTACCTTGACAAAAACATGAAGCAATTGCATTATTATCGATCTTCTGCAAAAGGAAAACAACCATACAAGAGACTCGAGGAAACAACTAGTTAGGAGAGCTCTCGAGCATTTCGTTATGTGAAATTTGTTCTAATGTTTGCTGATGGTTTATCAGAACAGTCTCTCTATCCATCTAGAGTAGAGGTAAGATTATGTATATCCTCCACAGATCCTAGGACAAGTTAATCTGCATACCAAACGACCCCTAAATATATTGATTGTAGCAAGCAAGGCGAGAGCTAGAAGCTCGTGTGCAAGTCGTTCAGTAATCTGAGGCCATGAACAGCTTCATTTCAGGTATTATTACTTATACGCATGGTCGGAATTAAGTTTCGGGAAGCTCATAGTTAATTTGGAAAGAGAATTCTCATTTCGTAAGCTTAAAGTTGAAAGAACTAACTAGGAGTGAAATTTTGAGTAAATGACCTTGGAATCGGGATCTGAAGGTTCTAGTAGGTTTGTATGATGATTTCGAACTGGGCGTATGCCCCGATCGGGTAATGGATGACCCGAGAGTATTTTGGTGCTTATTGTTGAAGTTAGCATTTTGAAAGAATTTCATAACTTTGGGTTGAAGTGCATTTCAGTGATATCGATGTCCGTTTGAGATTTCGAGTCTGGGAGTAGCTGTGTATTGTGATTTTGGAGTCGGGAGCGCGATCGGAAGTGAATTCGGAGGTCCGTAGATCATTTTGGAGCCATTTGGCTAAAGATAGAAATTTTAAGGTTCTTGAGAAGTTTGACTAGAATTGGACTGTTTGATATCGGGGTCGGAATTCAATTCCAAAAGTTGGAGTAGGTCCGTAATGTCGAATATGACTTGTGTGCAAAATTTGAGGTCAATCGGACGTGATTTGATAAGTTTCAACATCGAAAATAGAAGTTGGAAATTTCAAGGTTCATTAAGCTTGTATTTGGGGTTGATTCATGATTTGAGGCTTCGAGCGAGTCCATATTATTTTTTTGGACTTGTGCGAGTTTTTGGTTTGAATCCCCGAGGGCTCAGGTGAGATTCGGGATAGCTTTAGAGTGATTTGCTAAGAAATAGGATTGTTGGTGATGGTATTGTGATTCTTGGGTAGCAAATGCGAAATCGCATTTGCGACCCTGGGCCGGTGGGGTAGGAGTCGCAATTGCGACCTTCCTCTTCACATTTGCGAAACCAGGGGGTTCGCATTTGCGAGCTTTCCTTCGTATTTACAAAACCAAGGGGGATCCATTTGCGGGCTTTCCTTCGCATTTGCGATCAAGGCAGTAGGGGAGGGATGTTAGAATTTGCGAACGTGTTGTCGCAATTACGAGACCAGTGTCGCAATTGCGACATCAGAGGGCTGGGCAGAGTTTTTAGAAACAGGACTTAGAGCCATTATTTCATTTCTACTTTTCACTTGGACGATTTGAGAGCTTTCAAAGAGGGGATTTCAACCTAGCATTGTGAGGTAAGTAATTTCTATTCATCCTTAGTTTAAATACATGTATATTAGGTATATTAAACACCAAAAACTAGGTAAAATCAAAGGGTTAGAGCTAGACCTAGGGTTTTAATAAAACTAAATTAACCACAAAATTTGTTATGAAATGAACTAGAAATCATATATTGTTGACCCTTAAGTAGTAGAGAACAACTTTCTTCGAAAAATATCCGAGCACGTGGGCCCGAGGTTGGATTTTAGGAAACCCATGTAAATGGTTGGAAGATGGTTTGAATAGCTAGAATTCGATCTTGTGAGCTTATATTGATTAATTCTTACTCTATTTAACTAGTATGGGATCGTTCGGCTACGGATGGAAGGTTTGGGCTTGTTCTTGGCATTTGGAAGCGCGTTTGGGAGCAAGGTGAGTCTCCTTTCTAACCTTGTAAGAGGGAATTGTCCCCATAGGTGAATTAATTGGTTATGTGCTCCTATTTGCGGGGACTACGTACGCACGAGGTGACGAGAGTCCGTGCATAGCTACTATTATGTTTAAGTCCGGATAGTCTAGGACCCAAAAGCATACTATACTTGGAATATTTGTAATCTTATTGATAGCTCGAATTGCTTAAACCACATCGAATTAATAAATACATTCACAAAAGAGTTTGACCTCTTTTCTCAAATTTTTAAAAGAGAAAGCGGCTTTTATTTGAATAATTTTCACCGATAAATTCTTAAGTTGCTATTTGAGCATGTATTTTATGTGTACCTTCGTTGCATGTATGATTCGCGAGTAGGGTAATTGTTTATTTTATGTGTACCTGTGTTGCATGTATGATTCGCGAGCAGGATAATTGTTTATTTTATGTTGACCGCATCACAGGATAATTTGCGAGCAGGGTAATAGATGCATCTATGGTTCGAGCCGTTCGACCCTCGGCAGTGCACAATATACTTTTATGTTGGATCAGGTCGTACGTCCCACGGTGGTTATTTGCGCATGCTAGTATTACTTTCTTGAACTTATTAAAGTTACTATTGCCACTTCATGGCTTGAGAATATTTTGAAAATAATGAAAAAGGAATTTTGGAAGATTCCTACAAAAGGAATAGTTGTCTACGTGTTTCCTTCTATTTGGTAAAAGTCATGCTTGTAGAAATTCACGATTTAATATATTTATGATTTCATCGTTGGACCACTACTAAGTGTCGAAGTTAACCATCTCGTCTCTACTTCTTCGAGATTAGACGGGATACTCATTGAGTACACCTTATTTCATACCCATACTACACTTCTGTGCATTTTTGTTGCATATGTATAAGGAACTCTAGTGGCCTACTGGGCGTAGCAGCACGGATAATTCTGGGACTATGAGAGTTGCATTACTCGAGACGGCCGCAGCTAGTATAGTCCCTTCCAGTCTACTGCATTTACTACATGTCGACTGTATTTCGGACGGATGTTGTATTTTATTTCCTTATCAGTACATGCTCGTGCACTTGTGACACTAGGTTCTGGGAGGATTTTTGAATTATTATATGTTAGATTGTTAAAGGTTTTGCGGCTTTTTTTGTAAATTTTATTATTCGTTATTTAATGTGTAAAGAAAAATGATTTTAGACAATACAAAAATTGGAATTTGATTGAGTATTTTGGTTGGCTTTCCTGACAGTGGTGTTTGGTGCCACCATGACCCTTAGAGTATTTTGGGTCGTGACAACATGGTATCAGAGCACTAGGTTCCTAAGGTCTCACGAGTCATGAGCAAGTCTAGTAGAGTCTCGCAGATCGGTACGGAGACGTCTGTACTTATCCTCGGGAGGCTGCAGGACTGTTAGGAGTACCTCCCTTCTTGATTCCTTATCGTGCGGCTTAACTTCCCGTGAGGCTTATGCCTTTGTTTCCTTCATACTCAATCTTATGTGACGCGAAGCGCTTGTTAAAAATCGAGAATTGAAGAATTGTAATGGAACTACAAATGTAGTGCAGGTGTTTCTCCCTGCGGGGTTATTTGAGCTATTACCGTCGCCTTGTGGAAGGAAATTATATTGTTTCGGCTTAGTAGAGGTACTACTGAGAGCTCTAAGGTTAGAAACTAGCTATCGTGATACATATGAACGATCATCCCGTAGTATTGATATGATGGTAGGATGTTTGCCTACGTGTCGAGGTAGTGAATGATTTGAAGGGAGGTTAACTCAGTGCTTGATGTAGAGATTTGATATTTTAATCCCGGAAAGGGGAAGAGACAATCGGGCTGAGAGTGTTCAGGTTTGGGTTGATGAGGTAACAAGACTTGGTATTTGCGAGTGTGGTGGAATTTTCATATGCGATGTGGTGTCATCGTCCTCGATTGTATGTGTTAAGTTCGTCGGTGTTATGGTTTTTTGCAATTCGCCTTAGGATAAGGCACTGCAAAAAATATTTGAAAGATAACAGTAAATATCGTGGGGTGCGGTGGTTCAGATTGAATCGGTGTTTCTAATGTTGATAGCTCGAGAAAGGCGATCTTCATAAAGGTTTAAAGGTTAATATTGATTCATGGGTTCAAGTGCTACAAAGAGGGATTTATTCAAGGTAACAGTTGAGCAGCGAACGATGAGGAAAGACATGTGGAAGCATCGGGCGGTGTTCAAAAATTCTAATAGGCCAGGTATATGAAGCGAAGGTCGACTTGTTGATTATGGAAGTGGGTTTCCCCAAAGTGGGAGAGTGGTGGAGTTGCATATGGGCTTCGTAATGGGATGACCACGTACCTTAAGGAGGGTTCGGAGGGATTTGAGAATATTAGTGATTGGTGATTGGGTTCTATAGATTTATTCTAAAGTATGGGCTATTATGCGGCACGAGACTTTGTATTACGGAAAAGAAATGCTTGAAATTAAGAAGGACACAACGTAACTTTGAATGGGAAGGATGCTGCCACACATTTAATTGATGTCGACGAGGGTTGAAAGGACTCATGCAGCTAGAGGGATTAGCTCGGACTTTGGATGGGTTATTGATGTCATGGTGATTGTACCCTATGTAGCAGCGTTGGAAGATGTCGGAAAGTGATTTCCATAGGTGGGTTATTCCCTGTGAGCAGGTTAGCCGTCACATACTTGGTGAGGCTCTTGTGAGGAATTCTAATAGTTATACAGTGAAAGGATCTGTCATGCGAATGTTGTTGATGATTCAGAGTATAAAAAAGGGGGTTTCACAGTAGATATCAAGAATTTTGTTGGTTGATGGCACAAGGTTATGTCAATATGAGATTAAGAATCCTGGTAAATTCCAGAATTGTGTAATAGTGGCTTCGAGTTAAGTGGGAGAGTCCCACCGCCTATGATGGGGTTGCATAGTTGATTACTCGTGGGATTTCTGATTATTAGCATATTTATGGGTTATCGCAGCTTCGGGAAAAGAACATAGGTGGTAAATTGAGCAAAGGAACTACTAAAGGTAGGGTATAGTTGGCCTTATTGGCCCATGTTCAGATTTGGGAAAGGATTCAACATTGTGCTTTGTAAAGATGCAGATTCCAAGGGAATGATTCTGCCGGGTGCTTTACCAATGGGGTATTCATGTGCTAGAAGATTTATGGAATTGATTATATTCGGGCCAAGTCAGAGCAGCTGGCTCTCAACAACGGTCCTAGTGATTTAAAAGATAAAGTGTGATGCCTAATAATTTCGAGCCTATGGGAATGGTTAAGAATCAAGCTGGATAGCAGCCTATGAGAAGAGGCACAGAATGTTCTATGATGTTTTGACTTCCAA
The DNA here is from genome assembly GCA_034376525.1 of Nicotiana benthamiana. NCBI lineage: Eukaryota > Viridiplantae > Streptophyta > Magnoliopsida > Solanales > Solanaceae > Nicotiana > Nicotiana benthamiana. The sequence continues at coordinate 27,871,482 of CM067340.1, read as the reverse complement.
TGTAGCAATTGGGAGGTACCAAATGGTTCGTGGGATTTGAAACAGCATGGTCTTGTGATTCAGTATCACTCGGGGAAGAGTGCGGATGGAGTGTGGTAAGTGTTGAATGGGCTTATCATTGTTTCTATGGCAATCAAGGACAAATTGGAAGAAGAGGGATTGGTTAGCCATAGTTGAATTGGCATGTTGCTGGTAATGATCAGTTCTTTCAGCGTGAACAAAATATGCAAGTGAAATGACGGTGCTTGCGAGGCTTGTCGGCCGTTGTAGTTAGTGTTACTCAGAAAGTATTCTATTGTTATGGCCTATTATGTGGAGGTGGATCCCGGAAGGGCTATGGTGGTTTTGACCACTACTTAGAGATTTGAATATTCTACGGCTGTGAGAATTTACCTGTGCGTTGCTGTGGTTCTCCTGAAGCGATAAGTGAAAAGCTTTTACATGATGAAGTGTTAGCCTAATAGTGGTTCCAAAGCTATGATGAAATGTGTGTTCTATCGTATGTTTCTATGTTAGGTGCAGTGAGGGGTATGGAACTTGAAAGAGAGAATCAAGGTTGCGGTTCGGTGTTGACAAGGATGTCACGAGCTCGGATGAGCAGGAAACGAGTTTTGATGTTTAAGGTAAGTTGGTATTGTCTTCAGCGTCACCTGAGATTGGTGTTTTGTAAGGAAGGCCTTGCATCCTGGTTAAGGAATTCTTGTTTGTTTTTCAGCATTAGTGCGACCGGTGGTTAGGTGTACGGACCTGTTATGTATTTCGAAAGGTTGTGGGAGCGTGTCCTATAGGAAGATTTTATAAGTGTGGCATGTAGTCACTTGATTGATTTATGATTTAAACCAAGTATGAGGATTGTGGTAATATCATTAATTTGAGAATTTATGCCTGCAGGGCACTCAGTTTATTGAGTTATGGACTGTGGAGGTTTGCTCCGGTTATGATGGTAGTGCTTATGTGTTTTCGGAAAAGGGGGTGAGTATGGACCTTCGAAAGGTTATTGGACTAGTTTGATACGATCAAGATCGGCTTGAGGTCGATGGATGGATTTAAATATGAATATGGGCTCTATGTTAGGCCAGTTGTGTTGACTTCAGCAAAGCGCTCCTTAAGGGGAAGCAGTAAGGGTGTTATTTTGTCGTCAGCCATTCCAGGTAATGATGTATTGCATCGTATGAGTTGTGATATGGCTTGGTAATTTCTTATGTGTTGAGGTTCCGTATGGCGATGATATTATATGAGCAGGATGGCTCTTGAGATTCAGATCATGTATCGCACCTTAGTTGCGCTTGAGTTTTGTAGCCTATAGTGTTGTATGTTTCCCTCAGGGATGGTATTATGCACATAGCGTGTTTCTGACCGATATTCGGTATTTTGTTGTAGTAAAAAATTTTAGCTCGATGTATATCACCTTATGAGAGTTCTATATGCGGATCGGGTGGCACACCGCCATGGGTGTTGTTTGGATCGGGTTGCGCACAGCAATAGCGTGATGTTCACTACAGTTCCCTATATCTGTTTTTATGTGTTTCGTTTCCTATATTCCGAGGAAAGCTCGTATTAAATGTGAGCTTACGTCGCTTGTATGATTCGCGAGCGGGGTGTCTGTTTAGTATGTTACCTGCGTCACATGTATGATTCGTGAGCGGGGTAATTAGATCCCCCTTTTCGGAGTTTGTTTTCCTTTTGTATCGAATTCTAATTGGCAGATTATTGGCACATTGTGGTCTCATATGAGACTTTTGGTCATGTCGGCGTGACTTATTGCCTGAGCAGTTTGTACTAGGTGAGACAAGATTGTTGGATTTAGGATCAGTGCAATATGATTACGTGAAATATATTAAGGAGAAAAGATCATTATTTGGTTCAAAATGAGGTAATGTTTCTTGTTTGAAGTATAGACTCAATGATTAGTTGATTCAGCAGTTGATTATGAATTTCTGCACATCTCTTATGTTGTGGCGTCATTGTAAGAGTTATAGTAAGACCTGTGTATGTCATGGGGTGCAATGGGAGCATCAGATTCGTGGAATTTTGACTAAGTTGATCAGAAAATGTTATTGTGGTCTGGTCAGTAAAGTGATGCTAGGTGTGAATTCAGCAAAGTTATGTAGCCATGTTTGGGTACAGTGTCTAGTGATTGATATGGTGATCTTATGTTGGAAACAGGTCGGGCATAGAATTCCGGATGTTGGAATTGGGCTCTAAGGCATATTTGCTTGAATAAAAGGGAATATCTTCAGAATTGATCGAGCTAATGTGCTCAACTAAGTTGTGGTAGCACGGGAAGGTGCATGAGAAGTTAAACAGTGATTTCAGACTAGTTCAGTGTAGTTCTCATCACATTCGAGGACGAATGTATGTTTAAGTGGGAGAGAATGTAATGACCCGACCGGTCATTTTGAGCTCTAGCACATTGTTCAGCAGTCTAAGGCCATGAACAGCTTCATTTCGGGTATTATGACTTGTACAAATGGTCGGAATTAAGTTTTTGGAAGTTCAGAGTGGATTTGGAAAGCAAATTCTCATTTTGGAAGCTTAAAGTTGAAAGAACTAACTAGGATTGGAATTTTGAGTAAACAACCTCGGAATTGGAATTTGAAGGTTCCAGTAGGTTCGTATGATGATATTAGACTTGGGCTTATGCCCGGATCGAGTTTTCGATGACCCGGGAGTGTTTTGGTGCCTATTGTGGAAGTTAACATTTTGAAAGAATGTCATAAGTTTGGGTTGAAGTTCATTTTAATGATATGTCCGTTTGAGATTCCGAGTCTGGGAGTAGCTCCGTATTGTGATTCTGGAGTGGGGAGCGTGATCGGAAGTGAATTCGGAGGTCTGTAGGTCATTTTGGAGCAATTTGGCTAAAGACAGAAATTTGAATGTTTTTGAGAAGTTTGATCGGAAGTGGAATTTTTTATATTGGGGTCGGAAGACAACTCCAAAAATTAGAGTAGGTCTGTAATAACGAATATGAATTGTGTGCAGAATTTGAGGTCAATCGGACGTGATTTATAAGTTTAAACATCAAAAATAGAAGTTAGAAATTTCAAGGTTCATTAAGCTTGGATTGGGGGTTGATTCATGATTTTAGCGTTGTTTGGTGTGATTTGAGGCTTCAAGCAAGTCCGTATTATGTTTTTGGACTTGTGCGAGTGTTTGGTTTGAAGCCTAGGGGCTCGGGTAAGATTCGGGATAGCTCGGAGTGATTTGCTAAGAAATAGGATTGCTGGTTCGGGTATGATCGCATTTGCGATTCTTGGGTCGCAAATGCGAAATCGCATTTGTGAGCCTGGGCAGGAGTCAAAATTGCGACCTTCCTCTTCAAATTTGCGAAACCAGGGGGTTTGCATTTGCGAGCTTTCCTTCGCATTTGCGAAACCAGGGGGTTCGCATTTGCGGGCTTTTCTTTGCATTTGCGGGCTTTTCTTCGCATTTGCGATCAAGGCATGAGAAGAGGGATGATTGCATTTGCAAACGTGTTGTCACAATTGTGATCTCGCAGTTATGAGCCTGGTGTCGCAGTTGCATCGCAATTGTGACATCAGAGGGCTGGCCAGAGTTTCTAAAAACATGACTTAGAGCCATTATTTCATTTCTACTCTTCACTTGGGTGATTCGAGAGCTTTCAAAGAGGGGATTTCAACATAGCATTGTAAGGTAAGTAATTTCTATTCATCCTTAGTTTAAATACATGTATATTAGGTTTATTAAACACCAAAAACGAGGTAAAATAAAGGGTTAGAGCTAGACCTGGGGTTTTAATAAAACTAAGATTTAACCACAAAATTTGTTATAAAATGAACTAGAAATCATATATTGTTGATCCTTAAGTAGTGGAGAACAACTTTCTTCGAAAAACTTCAGGATCCGGGCACGTGATGCCAGGGTTGGAATATAGGAAACCCATTTAAATGGTTAGGAGATGGTTTGAACAGCTAGAATTCGATTTTGTGAGCTTATATTGATTAATTCTTACTCCATTTAACTAGTATGGAATCGTTCGGCTCCGGATGGAGGGTTTGGGCTTGTTCTTGGCATTTGGAAGCGCGTTTGGGAGAGAGGTGAGTCTCCTTTCTAACCTTGTAAGAGGGAATTGTCCTCATAGGTGAATTAATTGGTTATGTGCTCCTATTTGTGGGGGATACGTATGCACGAGGTGACGAGAGTCCGTGCATATCTAGTATTATATTTAAGTCCGGGTAGTCTAAAAGCATGTTATACTTGGAATATTTGTAATCTTATTGATAGCTCGAATTGATTAAACCACATTGAATTAATAAATATATTCACTAAAGAGTTTGACCTCTTTTCTTAAATTGGTAAAAGAGAAAGCGGCTTTTATTTGAATAATTTTCCCCGATAAATTCTTAATTTTCTATTTCAGCATGTATTTTAAGTGTACATGCGTCGCATGTATCATTCGCGAGTAGGGTGATTGCTTATTTTATATGTACCTGCATCGCATGTATGATTCGCGAGCAAGATAATTTTTTATTTTATGCTGACCGCGTCACATGGATAGTTCGCAAGCGGGGTAATAGATGCATCTATGGTTCGAGTCATTCGACCCTCGGCAGTGCACAATTTACTTTTATGTTGGATTGGGTCGTACGTCCCACGGTGGTTATTTGGGCATGCTAGTATCATTTCCTTGAACTCATTAAAGTTGCTATTGCTTCTTCATGGCTTGAGAATATTTGGAAAAATATTAAAAAGGAGTTTTGGAAACTTCCTATAAAAGGAATTATTGTCCACTTGTTTCCTGCTATTTGGTAAAAATCATGTTTGTAGAAATTCATGATTTTATGTATTATTGACATCATTGTTGGACCACAAGTAAGTGTCGAAGTTGATCATCTCATCTCTACTTCTTCGAAATTAAATGGGATATTCATTGAGTACACGTTGTTTCATACCCATGCTACACTTTTATGCATTTTTGTTGCACAGGTATATGTAACTCTAGCGGCCTACTTAGTATAGCAGCACAGATGATTCTGGGACTAGATAAGATGCGGGAAAGGGGCATACTTTTTAGAGAAAGGGCGGTCAGTTGTAGCTGCCTTGGTGGTGCATGTGAAAGGCGAAAATGGAGGAGAGAGATTTTTTGGGAAGAAATTAATGGCGGAGAAGAATTAAATATGTGTACCTAACCCATATATCATGCATCCTCTTACATCAAAGTCATGAGTTTTTTTTTTGTATCTCATTATTATATGAATTTTATGAAAAAATTTAAGAGCCCGTTTGGATTAGCTGATTTGAAGTAGTTGATAAGCATTTGGTGTTGAAAATCACTTTCAAGTGCTGAAATTGATTTAATACATAAGTAGTTACATATTTGGTTGCAAGCGCTGAAATTGATAATAAGATGCTGGAGTGTTTGATAAAAAGGTGTTGATAAGCTCTTTTTCTGATAAAATAACTTGAATAACCTTAGACTGTTTACACTTATAAGGGCGTAATTTCTTCAAAATTTTAGATTCCAGATCGATTCAAAATATTCTATTTGTCATTTTATTTTAAATACAAATGTGATTAGATAAGATAACTTTTATGATAAATATAATTTATTTTATGATAATCATAAGTTATGATAATTAATAAGTTGACAAAAGTTTCTCAGTAAAAAAAATAACCTAAATAGGATAAAATATTTGAATAGACACACTGTCTTCATCCGCAATACTTAGAAAGTCATACACCAAAAATTTGATATGTCCTCGTTTATTACATACAACTCAAAGATTAATACACAAAGACATATATACAAATATGCAAAGGAACAGAGAATTTGCTTACCTCAAATAGTTGATGAGAATTACAGACTTAAAGAGGCGGGGGGTTTAGGTTGAAAAAATATGCGAGGTAGTGAGTATTGATGTTTTAGGGATAAAATAGTAAAAATCTCGGTCAAACTTAACGTGCTTATAAGCTAAAATTCTCAAGCTGAGATGACCAGCTTATGACTATTAGCTTATTTTTGGCTTATAAGCACTTTAACATTACCAAACGCATAAATAAGTCAAATAGTGCTTATAAGCTAGTTTATGAGACCCTCTAGGTTTTTAATATATTTAAGTTTTAGGCCACCAGTTCTATTGAAACCATTGCCTAACGAACATATTGTTCAACCAACTTCGTTCATAATTGGTAACTAAATAATACGTGTACTTCACCACTTGAGCCACCCGTCTAGGGGTGGAAGGGTGGCTCAAGTGGTGAAGTTAGTAAATCATTTATTTAGATCGTCGATACTTTGAGGTCCAAAAAACTTTAATAGTGAATTTTTTTATTTTACTTTAGAAAATATTAAAGTTTACGAAAAAAATAATAAAGCACAAAAATTTTATAAAAAGGAAAGAAAGAAAGACTATATACCTTTTATTGTAAAATTATTTTAGAATTTCAAATTAAACTACTTAAATCTTCCTATTAAATATAATATTTTACAACAATATAAAAGAAAATATGCTATAAATACAAGCCCAACATCTTATTTGTTTAAGTTCCCCTTGATAAAATAAATAATAATATTATTATGTGAAGTTAAAAAAATTTTGTCATTAAGAATATTATAAATAACAAGTATAAAAAAATAATAACACTAGCTTTTTTCGTATATGTGTATAAATAAATTCTAATGTACAAAGTATAAAGTCTCTTATTAAAATTTGAATTTACTATATTAATTTTATTCAGCCGCCCTTGATTGCTGCAATAGCATTCTTATAAAATGTCACGACCCAAAATTCACTAAGGGTCATGGTGGCGTAGGACACTGCTGTCAGGCAAGCCAACCAAATCACTTAGTCAAATTCTCGTTTTAATACTTTTGAAATTTAGGATTTTCCTTCAAATTTAGCAATTTAAAAGATAATTGTCTCAAATCAAGTTTAAATGATAAGCAGTTAATATAAAATACTTCAAAACCATCCCAGAACCTGGTGTCACAAGGGCATATGCAATTTCTAGGATAAATCAAATAAAGTACAACAACTGTCAGGAATACAACATTGGACAAAAAATAAATACAGATAACTTAAAGAGACTCTAATGACTGCGGGTCGACTTGAGAAGTGCAGCTCACCAAAATCTCTGTATCAACCATGCTGCTACGCCCAGTAAGCTACTAGAGTTACACATACCTGTGCAACAAAAAAATGCACAGAAGTGTAGTATGAGTACGAAAATAACATGTACTCAATGAGTATCTCGTCAAATCTCGAAGAAGTAGAAACGAGACGGTCAACTTCGACACTTACTAGTGGTACAATAATGATGCCAATTAATAAATGAAATCGTGAATTTCTACAAATACGATTTTTACTAAATAGGGAAACAAGTAAACAATTATTCATTATTTTCCAAATATTTTCAAGCCATAAAGAGGCATTAACAGCTTTAATAAGTTCAAGGCAGCAATACAAGCATGCGCAAATCATGTCAAGGCGTACGGCCCGCTCCAACAGAAAATAAACTGTGCATTTGCCGAGGGTCGACGGCGCGCCTATAGATGCATCCATTTAATCTGCCGAGCGGCCCGTTACAAAATTAAACACACAGAGATGGTCAATCAACAAAGGAAAATTATCCACGGAAAATCCAGTTCTCTTTTAAAGACTTTTGAAAATGAAGTTTAATCTTTCGTGGAAATTCATTTACTAGCTCAAGGTGATTTAAGCAATTCAAATGTCGATAAGTTTACAATTAATTCAAGTGTAGCATGCTTTTGGGTCCTAGACAACCCGGCCAATAGCATAATAGTAGCTACACACAGACTCTCGTCACCCTTCGTGCATACATAGCCTCGCAAATAGGAGAACATAACCAATTAACTCACCTATGACGACAATTTCCTCTTACAAGATTAGAAAGGAGACTCACCTTACTCCAAAGATCCATAACCGGCATTCCAAACCCTTCCGAAGACTCTAATTGATGAACAAAGCTCCAAAGCTAGCTAATAATGATACCGATCCATTAATATGTACTCAATTATTCATTACAACTAAATTTACAATAATTCTTAACCCTGATCGAAAAATTAACGAAAACGCCCTTGGGCCCACATGCCCCAATTTCTAAAATTTCGAAGAATAAGTTTACCCATAACCTCACGAACTCAAATATATGATTTACTCTCAATTTCATACCCAAAATCGTGGTCAAATTCCAAGAACATCAACTTTCTAGGTTTTCATCTAAACCCCTTGATTTTCATTAATTTTTACATGTTATCTACCCATAATCTATGTATTTAATTTAAGATGCGCAGAAATTACTTACCTCTTTGATGATGACGAAATCCCTCCTCAAATGCTCTAAAAAATCGCCTAAGCTCAAGTGGGAAATAAGGAAAATGGGCTAAGTCTCGGAATAAAAAGCCATAATTCTAGATGCAGAAGTCGCATTTGCGACTCCCCAGCTCGCAATTGAGATGTCCTATTTGCGACAAAAGCTCAGCAAATGCAAAGCCCGGCCTTCCCTGACAAAGTCGCATTTGCGACAGAATTCTTGCAAATGCAAAGCGGACAGCATCACAAAAGTGATGGCCCTTCACAAATGTGATTCCCTACTCAACAGCCCAAGTTCGCAAATCTAAGGAGGGACTCGCAAATGGGAAGTCGCATTTGTGACCAACGCATCGCAAATGCGATCCTCCACGCAGAAGCCCAGGCTCACAAATGCAAATGGAACCTCGCAAATGTGAGGTCACAATTGCGACCAATACATCGCAATTGCTATCATACCAACACTAGAAATTCATATTCTTAGCAAATCACTCCAAAGTTATCCAGTATTTCACCCGAGCCACCGAGGCTCCAAACTAAACACTCGCACAAGTCTAAAAACATAACACGGACACCATCGAAGTCTCAAATCACACCAAACAATGCTAAATCATGAATCAACCCCCAAGCTTAATGAGCTTTGAAATTTTCCAACTTCAATTTCGATGCTTAAACCTATCAAATCACATCCGATTGACCTCAAATTTTGCACACAAGTCATGTTCGACATTACAGACCTATTCCAACTTCCAGAATCGGAGTCTGACCCCGATAACAAAAAGTCCACTTCCGGTCAAACTTCTCCAAAAACGTTCAATTTTCTATCTTTAGCCAAATGGCTCCAAATGACCTACAAACCTCCGAATTCATTTGCGATCGCGCTCTCAACTCCAGAATCACCATACGAAGATACTCCCAAAGTCGAAATCCAAAACGGACATCGATAACACTGAAATGCACTTCAAGCCAAACTTATGAAATTTCTTTTAAAATGCTAACTTCCACAATAGGCGTCAAAATGCTCCCGGGTTATCCAAAACCCAAACTTTAGGCATATGCCTAAGTCCAAAATCACCATATGAACATGCTGGAACCCTCAGATCCTGATTACGAGGTTGTTTACTCTAAAATATAATCTTAGTTAATTCTTTCAACTTAAAGCTTCCGAAATGAGAATTCTTTTCCTAAATCAACCTTGAACTTCGGGAAATTCAATTCTGACCACGCGTACCAGTCATAATACCTGAAATGAAGCTCCTTATGGCCTCAGACTGCTGGACAATACGCTAGGTCTCAAGACAACCAGTCAGATCGTTACATAGTAGGCAACACCATCCAAAAGTTTAGAGACCAGATAGTAAGACTTTCTAGAATTAAGTAATACCGTAGTTGTTAATGCTGCTAATAATGTTAACACTAGCTAAAAGAAGTTTTAAGTTGCAATATTTAACTAAACTTCAGTTCAATTTTTTCTTCTTTTATTAAAAATTTATTAAAATTTCTTATATTAGTATATCACGTATAAAACATGCACTCTACTTTTAAATAAAAAATTCTTCCAAAAAGTTTTATTTTGTGTCAAGCGGCAATTTCCTAAGAGGAGTAAGGGAGCCTCATAAATATCTTCCGACAAGGGACGCTTGATAGTATTTATGTTAAGAAGATCACTCTGAAAGTTCTCCAAAAGTATGAAAAGCTGGAGGAATTTGTATCATTCATTCGTTGTTGGATTCAAACTTGGAGCACGTCTTTTATTATTTTCACTGCTTGCGGTGATTGTTACGATCACGAAGAAACACATTTTGATGATTTAAATTAAGAATTTATGTGATTGCAAATAACATAAGAAGAAAACGGGAAGCCCAAAACTAATTTTAGAGAGAAAATTCTAATGCAAACTTACACAAATATGTAAAATTAGCGTGTAGTAGCCACTAATTAAGGGTGTCTTTAATTTTTATCCACTAATTATAATGTTCAGCAAAAATAGCCACTACTAATAGGAAAAAGACAGTTTACTCTTTCTTCAATGGCTATATTCCTAAACCTTTCTGCAAAAATAAAGAAGCGATGAAGGTGAAGTATATATCAAGCGTGGTCATGGTAAATGTCAAAAACCCTTCTGAATTTCGAGCTATAGTTCAACACCTCACTGCGAAAAGCCCTCCAAAATCGTTCAATTTTACATCAACAATATGAAAAGACAAGAATTATCATAATGATAAAGCTGTAGCCAAATTAGCTCCTGGTCAAAATTCAAAAGGATTTTCTTGATTTCGGTTTCCCTATTAATATATAGTGTAGTAGTTGAGATTTTCTTTGGCTTTGTTGCTTCAGCTTACATGTCTTGACATTGATTATTTCATGTGTTACTCAATTACTAGCTAGCTAGCTACTTTAATTCAGTTTTAGAAATATAAATATTTTGCTCACTAATAGTAATGGTTTAACCCCCAAGGGTGGCCGAGTTAGTTGAGTAGAAGATCCCCAAATAAGAGGTCGCAGGTTCGAAACCACCCCATGCATTTGTCTATTGTGGCTTACCTCTCCAGTGTAGTTTGCGAGGTATATCAACTTATGTTTATAGACTCTTTTAAGTTTTTTCTTATAAATTGGAATTTAGATTATTCTTATTTGAGCAGATGTTTGAATTTTCAAAATTTCTTTCTTCTTACCTTGTTTTTTTTTTTTGAGTTCAAAGATTAAAAGTTAAAGACATGAGTCCCGAAGTTTGATATGTAGGTTCAAAAATTAAGGATAGGCAATCCTTAACTTATAGTCTCAAGTTCAAAATTTAAGGACCTCGTCTTTAACTTTGAATTACACGTTCAAAAGTTAAGGACATGCAGTCCTTAACTTTGAGTCCAAAGTTCAAAACTTAAGGACTCTTCGTCCTCAACTTTACAAAACTTAAGGATATGAGTCCTTAAGTTTGACATGCAGGTTCAAAAAATAAGGACATGTAGTCCTTAACTTATAGTTTCAAGTTCAAAACTTAAGGACAAACAGTCCTTAAGTTATTGTTTCAAGTTCAAAACTTAAGGACTTTCTGTCCTTAACTTTGAGTTTCAGGTTCAAAAGTTAAGGACAAGGCGTCCTTAACTTATAGTTTCAAGTTCAAAACTTAAGAACAAACAGTCCTTAAGTTATTGTTTCAAGTTCAAAACTTAAGGATTGTACCTTAACTTTGAGTTTCAAGTTCAAAAGTTAAGGACATGAGTCCTTAAGTTTGACTTGCAGGTTAAAAAGTTATGGAAAGAGTTCTTAAGTTTGAATAATACGTTCAAAAGTTAAAGACAGGCAGTCCTTAACTTTGAGCTCAAAGTTCAAACGCTAAGAACATGAGTCTTTAAGTTTGAAATACAAGTTCAAAAGTTAAAGACACGCAGTCCTTAAGTTTGAATTACACGTTCATAAGTTTAGGACATGGAGTCTTTAACTTTGTGTTTAAAGTTGCCTCATTATAACAACCTCCTCCTCATAGGCTCAAATAAATTGAATGTAGTTTATATTACTTCGAGTCCTCACAATCTTTAAATCTTCGGAGCGCGCCAGTTACACATACTTCTCCGACACACTTACCCACTAAATTGCCACTTTTTCCAAATTTTTTGTCTCATGATTTTCCTATTTATAACCTCTAGATCTAATTAACAAACTTCTGTAAAAGTCCAGCCAAAATTCTGATAAGATACACATTTTTCCTAAAATTCAAATAAAAAATTTAGATGTAAATCTCACGAACAGGAAGTCCACAACTATAAGAATTATTTCATGCATTCTTTACTCAACTTGTTAAAGATGGACCATATCTCTGTATATAATTTATTGATGGGTAAATAATCAAGGAAAATAAACTACCATGACATCCATATCCGTGTTTACCAAAGACTAAAGACAGGTATAAGTTATAGTAGAAGGGTATTTTCGTCTAGTCAGGTATAAGTTTATTAAACCAATGCTTAAAGACTAAAGACATTTAACGCATTAGCTTTAAAATAAAAACATATGTTGTTAGTGGCTATTTGTGCACATCGCCCCACAAATGTCCCAAATATATCCCAACTTACCAACCTCTAGCCATTAATTATAGACTTCCCAAGACTAGCCAACAAAAATTGAAAAATCAAATAATATGGTTCTTTTTTTCAAAGAATTACATGCAAAAATCACCTTCCATATTTTAAAGCGTGATTAGCAACACTAGATACAAGACGAAAAAGAAATTTTATGGATGAGGTAGCAAATAAGGTAATGAAATACAAAAAATATATACAGTATTCCAAAAATCTGAACAAAAAAGGAACTTTGTAATGGGTATAGTTGAAATTCATTGAAAAAATATAGATAAGCCAATGTACAAAATTTGAGAAAGATTGGAGGTGATTGGGACTGGTTTTGTATCAAAATTCGTAATTAAATTGAGTTCAAAAAGTAATCTACGACACATGTATTTCACACACATGTATACATGGATATACATGTGTTACACAATAGATACAAATATGATGTATATGTGATACACAAATGATAGACAGTGTAATACACATATTATTTTTTTTATGTTAAGTTTTTACCAAATTTTCAATTCAAACCATCTCAAAATTTCACCAAATCATCCCAAAACTAAGATTCAACCTCCTTAAGTTGTGCCCAATCTATTCTAATAATACCCACTCAAAACAAAGCAAAAATTTAATATTTTTTTGCTACAAAAAGCTAATTAGCTATTTTGGTTAATATTAGTAATATTTTATCAATTGACCAATTTTTATAAGGGAAATTTTCGTATATATACCATATATGGAACTATATTCCCAAATATGTTCATAATTTGCATATTACCCTTCATGCTAATAGTATTTTTATAAAATATAGACCATGCATTAAGTAAGGAATTATTGTAGTTGTAGGCTTCCTTAATTAGACGCTAAAATTGGGGGATTAAATATTCTTCCAGACCTTTCTAACACAAATCACGCACATTAATCTTCTTCATAAGTTTCGTTTCAAATTTAGCGTCACTACATCAACGCAATTATTCTTCTACAATCCAAAAACGAATTGATTATCTTCTACAATTCAAAAATGAATTGATTATTCTTCTACAATTCACAAATAAAAAACGACTAAATCTTTTACAGTTCTTCTACATCAAACGCAATTATGTCCAAATTCTAGCAATACAAAGCAGAGGAAAAGAGAGCAGCAATTTCACCATTGACAACCATTAAAAAGCTTGAAAGCTTTGAATTCAAATTTGGATTTTCAAAAATCATTATTTGTTTGGATTGGGTGTTGTTGAAAATAATTGAAAATATGGTTTGGAGTTCATATCTCAATTTTGATGGGTTTTAGTGAAAATTAGATTTGGGTTTGACTGAATTTCAAATTGAAACTCGAAGAAGAAGAAGAAGATGTATATTTCAGAAATTATAGATAAATTGAAGAAAAATTGTAGAATGTTGTTTATTTATTTTTCTTTTATTCATTACCTATTGTATGAAGGTTGAACAACATTGTATAAAAATTATATTTAAGTGGATGATTTAGTACTGCTTTGGACAAAAATATGTATAAAAAATGTGAAACATACATTTTTAGGGGAATCATGTTCAAATATGTACCTAGTTTGTAGATATTTTGTAGATAAATTATAAATTATTTGTATTCCGATTGTAGATGCTTTATTTTCTGTTTTCACAAATTAAAAAACCACTAAAACTTCTACGAATTTTATGAAAAAATGCAATTATGTTAAAAACTCCAATTATGCCACAATTGAATTCGAATTGGGATATTAAAATTTAATGTACCTAGTTTGTAGATAATTTGTAAAAACATTAAAATTCTGTATTTTCATATTAATTTTTCAAATAATATGTAATTTTGTTATAGATTAAGTGCAGAAAATAAGCCATTGTGAGTCTTATTTGACTCATTTCTCGCATTCAACCTATTCTATAAATTCACGCCTCTTTAGATATAATACAACCATACTTTCTTGAATTTAAAGGTACAATAATATATATAACTTAAAAACATCTTTTCCTCTGCACAAGTTAGCTCCAAAACAGCGAAGTGAAATAACAAGCTCCCATCAAAACTTTTAACACAACAATACAAAGCTCAAAAATAAATAAACAACAGTCTGCAATTGTTCTACAATTTATCTACAATTTCTGCAAGATAATATGTAATGTCGCGTCTTCTTCTTCTTAATCTTCTTCTTGTTGTTGTTCTTCTTCTTCGAATTTCAATCTGAAATTCAGCAAAAAATAAGTCTAATCTTCACCAAAATCCCTCAAAATTGAGATATAAACTCCAAACTATATTTTTAATTATTTACAGCAATACCCCATCCAAACACATAATGATTTTTGAAAATCCAAATTTGAATTCAAAGCTTCAAGGCTTTTTAATGGCTGTCAATGGTGGAATTGCTGCTCCCTTTTCCTTTCCTCTTATATTACTGAAGGAACCCGAATCATAACCATAAAAAGTTATTACTGTGTATTGAACTTTGAAGATTTGATTTCAATTTTGACTGGTTGTAGAAGAAAAAACCTTGATTTTGTACGTCAATGGTAGATTGTTTCAATTGTTTTTCTGGATTTAGCATAGGGTTTCAATTGTTTTCTGGTTTTTTTTTCTGGTTTCTGGGTGTGTGGTGATACGTGGGTGAGGGTATGAGTTGGGAGAGAGAAACGCGGGGGATCCAGATTTGGAGGAATATACTGTACCATAAATTTAGGAGTGATATAAGATACAATTAATGTACATTTAAAATACCTTATGGTATAGAA
The DNA here is from genome assembly GCA_034376525.1 of Nicotiana benthamiana. Lineage (NCBI taxonomy): Eukaryota > Viridiplantae > Streptophyta > Magnoliopsida > Solanales > Solanaceae > Nicotiana > Nicotiana benthamiana. The sequence goes on along the minus strand of CM067340.1, from coordinate 27,856,385 downwards.
TTGATAATTAAGTTACTAAATGTAATTATATTAATTCTTAAATATTGAGGTAATATAATTTCCTATATGGCATAAAAATAAAAAAAAAAAATTTGTAATGAACTATTTATAAATAAACATAATTGATAATTTTCCAATTCTAATACGTTGCCTTAATCCGTATTGCCTTTGGTGAAATCTAATACAAGTATGAGAATATGGATAAAATGATATATACAATAAAAAAAATCAGTTGTAAAAAGTTAACACATAAATTCACTAATGTTCAGTAATGTTCTTGGACATCCTGGAAAATAAATATTTTGTAAAAGTTAGAAATTCTAAATACTAAAGAGAAGGAAATTCCCATTTTTACGATGTCACGCATCAATAATCTGAAGAATAAATTTATAATATTAAAAAAAATAAGATATAAATTAGAATTATTATATTAAGAAGGGTAAAAAATAAAATATAATTATTTAATAACAAGCGGGGACAAGATAGAGAAAAAATAAGGAAATAATATTTCCATAACAAATTCGTCGTTCCATAAAGTGACACTTTTCGTTATTATGTAACGATGAATTTGATGAAATGATAGAATAAAATTTAAACAACAATCAAAATAAATATTATATTTAAAGTAATAATACAATTAAATACAATAGTTAACAATAATCCAAACAAGGTGTTAAACTTGCACTTGATTTTCATTCTAGTAAACAAACTTTCATCGTTTCCATTTAAACACCTTTAACTTCTACATTTGAGAATTAATGAACCCAAGCTCCGGACTATGGAGGACCCCGCCAGAAAGCGCCGAATTTTGAAATAAACCCTAGCTCTGTGAACTGAAACCTCATTCTACAATGGCTTTCACTCTCACTCTTCCCCTCTCTACCTCCATTTCTCTCTCACACAAAACCAATTCCTTAATCAGAAAATGGCCACTTCACTTCCCCAAATTACCCTTCCGATTTCTCAGAAACTCCCACACTGCCATTTCCTGCTCATCGCAGAAGCCATTTATGACAGAAGAGAACATTCTAGAAGCTGTAGCTGATTTTGATGGAGCTGAGCAATCGGCTCCTCCTTGTGTGAGAACTTACGAGAACGACTTGGCTCGACTCAGCTTAATTGGAGCTGTTGACTTCCAGCAGGCTCTCACTGCTGCGGCGGCAGATGGCGGTGAAGCTGCTAACGAACATATTGCCGCCGGTATGCCAGCTATGGTTGTTGAAACGTTGTTTCCTGGGCCTTGTGATGAGCACAGTACTGTTTCTACTAGATTGGTGAGTTAATATATAGGCACTAATATAATTATGCTGATATTTGAATAATTAGACTTCATATGTGCGTATGTGAAATTAATTTCATTTGTTTAGTCTGTTTGAAACTTAAGTTTATTACTGTTTATCCTACGTGATTAAGTGAGAGCAAGCCTTAGCGCAACAATAAAGTTAATTCTTTACTGCCCTGTGGAGCACGAGTTTACGGCGTGAAAACAGTACATACAATACACACCCACACTCTTCCCCTGTCCCTGTGGTAGTAGGGAAGCACTTTGTGCATGTTTAGGCCCTGTATCCTACATCTTTAAGCTCACCAACAAGGCATCTGTTTATAGTAACAAAGAAAGCAGCGCTTTCTTGGACCTGATATTCTTTAATCTTCACACCTGACATGGTAATTAGTTGTCACAAATCATCTGAATGTAAATACAATATGTGATGCTAATAGTTCTTCGAGACCTAGCCAGGGCAGACATGAAGGCTTGAAATGTGTTGACTTCTTTTTAGAACGATCCAAGTAAATTAATTTGTCTCCAAAATGCCACCTTTGTGCATGCCAAGTTTTCTTTCAGTATGAGCTAAGTATGGATCTCTGCTTCTTTTATGCAACATCAAATTATTTTTTTGGTCTGAGCTAAGTGTGGATAATAAGCCAATAGTTTGAACTCGTGACGTGGACATTACCCACACATCACGTGATGAACTCTTACCATGCACTCTTACCACCAAACTAAAGGCCAGGGATCTGTATTTATATGCTGCTTACATAGCTCATAGAATAATTAAGCTGCTATTCAAGCTGAAATGTGTCCGGCACAACCAATGTACCTTTCCCTTCAATTTATAGGAATTTTCTTTTCATATTTGTGGAAGTAGTTTTATTTCGAAACCTTTCTTTTAAAGAAGCTAATGGAGTAACAAACAAGAGTAGTAGATCATATCCTATGAAAGAAAAAATAGAATAATAAGATTGCATATATAATTATGGTCTTTGGATGGGTTGTAATTGTTCAATCTTCCATTTGAATGGGGCCTTTTTTCTTTGTTTATTAAAATATTTGTATTTTTACTAGAGCAGTTGATTGACAATTTTCTTTTAGGTTGTTACTCACACACACACGCGCACACATATGGATACTACTAAATTTAAGCCATTGCTTATAGCTTGAAGCCTTGTTGTTTAAGTTAATAATGATGCAGGTGGCCTTCACTTTCTTTGCCGAAGTTTAATGCCTATCTTCCCAGATATTGGTAGACATTTGCCCTTATTTTGGATTCGGTTGCATGTTCTGTTTATTGCTGATATGAGTAATGTATTACAAAATATTATTATAGCGTGTCTAAAGCTTGACATTCTGACAGTTCTTACCTGCGAGAAAAGTTATGGAGAAAGCCCAAAAGCTTAGAAGTGCCCTAACTAAAGAGATTCTGTCTGGCACGTCATCTACAAATATACTTGCCATGACATTTAGACAAGTGCTTCTGCAGCATCTTTGGAACTTTGAACTGGTACTTTTTATACCAGGAGCAGAAAGAAATATGGATGATCTTGAAACACCGAGAGAGGTGGGGAACTTTTTATTTTTGGATGTTACCTATGCCTTCTCCCTCCCTGTCTGTGTTTCTATCTTTTTGAACTGTCTTTCGATTCATTATACTCTTTTGTAATATCAGATTTTATAATGTCTGTCTTGCAGGTGCTACATGATACTGATAGGTTCAGTTCTGTTATTCCTTTCCCATCAGCAGGTACCTCCAATTTTTGCCATCACCTCATCAGATGAACGAGTCATTTCTGTTATTGCAGAGGTTATTTGTCTTTCCTCTCTCGAAAGCACTAGAAGACATTTGCTTAACGAAACTCCTGGAGGAGCAGTTCAGAAGTTTTTCCCTTGGTTTCACAAGCATAGATGTATTGTCTCAAAAGATTCCTCTGTTACTCTATACAACTTACTGGAATCTCAGATAATTGCAAATGCCAATATTCTGCTCCAGAAATTTTCTTCAGAAAGGGCAAATTACAGAGCAAGGGAGGGAAGATGGACAAGAAACTGGTTAACTTCAAGTGCATACTCCAAATTGGAACAAATTGGAGGCCCTGAATTTATTTCTTGGCTGAGCGAGTATGTACCTGCTTACAAATTGGAGATTGATGCTGAGAAACTTGGCAATGTGAAATTTGAAGGGTGGAAGGAATCAGCAACAAACACATGGGAGGTTTTCCTAACTCATTCCCAAATGGTAACTCCATGTTCTCTGCATCTCTGTCTCTTGCATCTCATTGAGGGTTAATAGGACGTCTATTATACATCAGATACTTCATCAAAAAGTTTTATACGAAGATAACTTAGATAAGTCCTTTAGATTTTGACATTTGTTAGGCAGGACATAATCTAATAGATACAACTTAACCTTGGTGTTTCATGTTGTTTTCGTATTTGTGGACGACTATCCAGAGTTCCATGCATTTGATGAGTATTTGTTCCACTGTCTTGTGCTTTGCTTTGTCGATTGATTAATTCACAACCATTAAGTTCTTCCAATATTTATCTGTGGCTTCCCTAGCATCAAAGGAAAATCAGTCACCCAATGTGGAGTTTGTAAGCTCATGCATTGGTAGTAAATTTGCAAATGGATTAACTTCTGCACATTTCTCTTAAGTTTCATTTTCATTTTCCCCTCCCCTTTAGAGCTCCAGTAAGCGTTTCTCAAGATACTTTTCTTTATAGTTCTCTGGTTCCACACATATGGTTACTTTTTTCTGTGTCAACATTATTTAGACAAAAGTGTAGATGCTGAGATATGACCACTTTAGTCTTCTACTCTTTCACAAAGGCTTTTATCCCCAAAGCATAAGGTTTTAAAATTTGCAACCTTGACTCTCACAGTGATACATGTATTAGGTCATCCTTTTAATTTTAGTTGATAACCCCTCCCACTAGATGTGTCATGTTGTATTAATAGTGCAAGGAACTGGCGTGCATGAAGTCAATAGACTTTTTCCAAATGCATCAAGTGCTTCTATCTCCTAAGATGTTTTGGTCTGCTTATAAGATTCAGATTAAGTTTTGATGTAATCTACTTGAACAATTTTCATGCAAAGTCCGCACTTGCTGGGCATATGATTATTTTTAACAACTAGTTTTTGTTGTTTTACTTTTTCAGGTTGGTCTAAGTGACATTCTAGATATGTATTATGAAGATGTCTATACACTTCCCAACAAGCAGTTGTCATCTGGTGTTGTTGCAAAATCTTTCAACTTGCCCTCTAGCAAGGTATGGCATGTGTTAGGTCTTTATATGCCTGCTCTTTTTGCTATTGTCCATGAAGTGATAATGAAGTACCATCATAAGTTAGCTACTTGAAATATTTGAACTCCCTTTTGGAAGGGGGGAGGGAGTCCAGAATGAGAGAGAGTGTGTGTGCGCGCGGGGGGGGGGGGGGGGGGGGAGCTAGAGGGCGTGTTAGCTTTTGCTCAAATAGTGTACGTGTTTAAAAATTCATTGTACAAAAATTTAAATTAGAACTTAGTTATTAGCATTTGAAGTCGTCATTCTAAATCCAACAACCATAAAGTCTGCCTCCACCTCTCTGTGTGTGTGTGTGTGCGTCTAACACATGAGGCATTGAATGGCTAGTTATAGTCTTCCGTGATCTTGCCTTCACATTCACACATTCTCTATCTGTTGGGAGTATGAGATATGGATTTAAGTTTTCTTTTCTCTAAATGACTACTTTAAGTACAAAGGATATATTGTTGAATCAAATGGACTATAATATTTTCTCTTTTTGGATTCTAGAGAAGCATTTCTATGTCAAAGGCAATCTCCATGGTCCTTGCAAGTGGAATTTTTCTTGTTGCTATAAGAGTTCTTAGTCAATGTTACCTTCCTCATCTCCCCAGTAGAAAGAACTATCACCAGGAAATTTATCCAGTCAACTCATGTGACATGATCTCTATTCAGCATCAGTCTATTGAATCTAGCAAGGTATGGATGTTATTAGTTAATCTGGCCTTGTCTTTTCCAAGTTCATTTGTCGTCTGACTGTTCAGCTTTGAACAGTTGTTTCTTCAGAGTAGTTTACCTCATCTGTGATTAAAATGCTTGGATTATTTATTATGTCATTCAAGAATTAATTGTTTTTCCTCAGCAAGAAGATGAAACTAATACTCTTCAATTCTTTTACTTGTACAAAATAAGAAGTTTCTTCTTCCATATTTGTTTGTGCTTCATAATTATTCTGGCCATCTGATAGATGACACAAACTTTGCGTTATTGTCCACATTTATCTATTTTATACTAGCCATTCTTTCTCTTTTAATCAGTAGGTAATATTGTTCTCACAGTGCCAAGTGCTCTTTCTTTCTGTAGTTGGAAGACTATTGTGTCTCGATCATTAGGAGAATCAAAGAATTTTACTGTTGGCCTGGGGACATAGTGACTGGTTCTGGTAGCTCTGCATCGATTGGGGAGCTTCCAGTACACCTGAGGTATGAGATGGACTCCAAAGATTTAGATCTTAATTCCAGCTCCATGCCTTCCGAAGGAATTGAAGATGAGATGAAGGCAGCTGCACAAGATATTGCCAGTTATCAGGTCTCTTTTTTAGATGCACTTTCTGGGTTTATTGCCTCGTTATTTCTGTTGTGAACTTAGAACTACTAAAATAATTATAATGAGCATTAACGTGGTTGCATGCTAGTCATCATCAGAATCAAGGACAAGGTTAGGCTTTGGTCGTATGAACATTGAACCATGTATATTCAATTGGGAATAAGTGAGGAATATTAGAGCTAACAACTATATTTTATGGACATGCATAACTAAACAAGCTAGCTGTCAATCTTGAAAACTTGATCTAGCTTAGGTCTTGCCATAATCCTGTTCACAACTGTAGGACCCCCTTGATAAATAATTTACTATTTCCTGAAATTAGCTATTTGGAGTCAGATTCGCATTTTGAGTTAGCAGGATTTCTGAATTACACAACTTAAGCACTGATAGTCATTGCTACATTGTTTTTTCTCTGCTCATAACGCTTTTGATTTTAGTTTTTCCTTTTTTCTTGTCAAAGCCTTTCTATGCTCTTTTAACTAATCATTCTCATCTGGATTTCAACTCTATGCTGTATATGTGTTTGGGTTAGTTCATGCCACTTCTAGATGTATATTTCTTTTCTGCCGCTTCTAAAATATTCCTTGATGTCAGTTCTATTTTGTCTCATGCTTAGTTTCTGTGGTTGGGTGTTCCAAGTCTATAGTTGCCAGTTAAACATAAGGCTATGAATTTGTCATGAATATTTTCAATGACTAGTTCATATGTTCCTGGAAGTCGTTGGTTTAGATGGGTTTATCACAGTTGATGTTCTTATATACGTATGCCAATCAGGTTGTTTTATCTGCGGATGGTAAAATTGTTGGCTTCCAGCCTACAAGCCGTGTTGCTGTAAACCAATGGGCAGCAAACCCTTTGGTCAAAGAGCTTTATGGAGGGACAAAACTTTCTCCTGGTATACTAGCATTCATACTTGCTTTTTCTTTAATTGGCCGTCTAATCCTATGAAGATATCATTAAGGAGTATCCTTGGATGCAGGCTTGATAGAACGAGGTCTCAAAATAAGCCATCCTGGTGATGTTGTTGCCCTGGAATTATTGATGTCAGTAAATCCTCAATGTTCTTTTGCTTTGGTAAGACCAGTTAATGCGATTGCTGAAAACCGTTGATGAACATGATTGCACCTTCACATTCAATACTTGTACAACTAGTTACAGAGATGGGCAAGCCTTGTTCCAGGATATAAAGGATTAGGGGCATTTACAGTACCTTGGGTTCCATCTTTAGGTAAGTTAGTTTAATTTTAGGATTTAATTCAGCTTTATTTTTAATTTTTATTTTTGAAAAGGAAAAGAAAAGGAAATTAAAAAAGGGAAATTGAGTTCCTTAAAATAAAATGCCCAATTTGGGCTGACCCAATTAGACCTCGAACCGGCCCAAACCCGTTCCCTAACCCGGTCTAGTCCCCTTAATAATTTAAACGACGTCGTTTTGAAGGCAATAGATCTGGACCGTCGACGTTTGTTGATCTAACGGTCCAGAAGCTAGGGTCTTTGGGTATATATATGTCCAAACGTCACCCTCCCCCACTCTCTCGTCTCCTCTCTCAAAATAGCCAAACCCTAGAGACCAGCCCGTCTCCACCGTCCGCGGCCGTCCGTCGCCCGCCGGAAATCATCTCCACCGACAGTCGGTGGCCAATCACCACCAAATTCATACCCCAGATTCTTCTCCTTCTCCTCTTTCCAAATCTCCAAACCCCGTCCCTCGAATCCCACCGAGCTTCTCGAAAATTGCTCAGAAGTTCTGAACCCTCCGTCGTGGCCGGCGGCGCCACCACCAACCACCGCAAAATAATACCATGAGACCTCTTTACCCGCCTCTTCCCAAATCTGCAATCCTTTACCCTCAAACATGCCCAGAGCTCCTTGAATTTTGAATTTGAGGTTCAAGCCCTAAGAGTTCAAATTGGAACTTGAACATGCAAGGTCTTTTTCCAGTATTCACGAGTGTTAATGGTGAATTTTCTTAGTTTTGTTTGTTTATTTTACTCGTATTTGAATTAGTTGAACCCAGTTCTGCTTTTCCCTTTTTAAGTTAATATTTTTCCTTCATGTTTAGTTTCTTCTTCCGCAATTGCTAATAATTTGTGCCTTGAGTTTTGCTTGCCCATTTTTCTTAGATTTTAGGTTTCAAATTCTCGATTTTCCTTGTTCATACTGATTGGTACAAGGTAGCATGTTCTGTTTGATCAATTTTATTTGTTTCGTTTGATTGATGGTCTATAGTAGTAGATTTCAGTTCCGGGTTTAAGTAATTAAAAATTAATTTGAGCCTAAAATTAAAGTGGTTTGGATTTACCTTCCAAGTTTTGGGTGGGGATTTATTATGGTCTTTGGTGCCATTTGGTAATTTCTGAGTATTCAAACCCTCGCAAATAACCATGGTCATCACTGACCAAGTTTAAAGGGCTGGTGTAGTTGGACTTTGGTTTAGTTTAACCTAATTAACAATTTCAGGGGTAAACACAAAGGTAGTCGGGGTTAGTTTAGGAACTCTAGGTTAAGGAATCACTTCATAATAGATTTAGAAGCTTCTAGTGTGGGGGTTAATTTCATTTTCAGCTTTTGGGTAGGTTGACTTGGGTAGCAAGTAACAATTGTAGGGGTTCCTAAGCTAAAACAAAAATTAAAAAAAGGACTCAAAGGACAAGAAATAAAATCTGAAGTTGCCCTACTTGCTTGCATATAAAGACATAGCTAAGAGCTTAGAAAAGAGAGGGCTGACAGAATTAGAAAAACTATAACATAGATTAGGTTTTACAGATTTCACTGTTCTATTGAAAATCCCTGAAATCCTTTAAGTCTCCATTCTGAAATAAATCCTAGATAGCTGAAAGGGGTGAAAATGATATGAATCTGATTGGGTATTCAGTTGTTGTGGATCGTTTTTTTTGTTGAATCTTCAATCACTGGGTTTTGTTGATATTGTTGTGGATTCAAACCTCTTTTGAGTGATCATTTCTGGACCATTTTTGCTGCTGAATATTGTCCCTGTTACTGCTGCTGAACTTGTTGCCTTTTATTCCTTCCTTATTTCCTTCTTCTTCTTCTAGGTATATCTTCAAACTGTAGTGGAATGAAGTTTTTGAACAAGACTGTATGAAAAACCTGGATTCAAATTGAAGTTTAAGTTGAAATACTGGTTTCTGATGTATTTGTGACCTTTTGATCATTATATGTGCTTGAATTATTTCTTTTTATGTAAATTTAAGTTTGGACTGTACTGGACTATTGGACTGTGAATTCGTTATTTTTGACTGTAAATTCATTATTTAATGGTCAATGTTATAGCAATGCTTGGTACCTGTTTGTATAAACGAACTGTAGTTTGGTTGAATGATATGTAAGATGAGAAATCTTTGTGTAGATGAACTTGGGTCCATGAACTTATCCTTTTCTTGTGCATGAAATCGAAACATCATGTCCACTTAATCAATAATAGAGTTGTATAATTCCAAGTAGTGATTTGCTTAAATAAATATTTAAAGATCAATATCAGCGTATAGGGTAACCTTAGGGCAAAATATTGTGATCTTCCATTGCCTTTCTTAGTCTTTTAAAAATGAATTCATGATTGCTTTCATTATTTGATCAGCTAATGTTAAGGTGAAAACGATTTCCCTGGTTCATATGGAGGGATTCGATGCTGGGGTCCTTGATATCGAGACTTGGCATTTGGGCCCATTTTGAGGCCCATCTCGAAGGTCCTTTTGGGTCAAAATGGATCATCTCATTGGCTGCGCCACCAATCCTTTATGGTGGTTCGAAGTTTTCTATGCAATGCATTAATTTTCTTTTAATTATGTTCAGCCATTAGCTAACTGGGTCTTTAGCCAATTGAGGCGGGCCATAATAAATAGTAATAGCTCATTAGTCCTTCGAATTTTACTTCGATTGTCCTTCAAAATCGAGGTGCGCCGCGCCAAAATAAAATCATAAATTGTGTGGCCCTCTTTTATTATATCTTTAAAATTCTTTAGAACTAGAACGCGCCATTTAGCGATTTTTCATGGCCTCTCGCAAAGTTATCGATGCGATAGTTATTTTTAAGTGCGTTATTTAATGATTTTACTTTCTTAAACTCGGGTGCGCATTTCATGACCCAAATACAAATCCTAAAACGTCGAATAAAAGGTTTCGGATTGCGGGTGCATTTCATGTGACGCGATCCAAAGATACATTTTAGACGACGTTTAATTTTTCCAAAAAATAATTAAAAGCGGTTAATAATTTAAAATTGCACTAAAGGTCTGAATATGTATTTAAAATCAGATAATAGGTCAATTTTGATAGTTTAAAAGACCGTGCTAGAACCACAGAATCCGGGGGTGCCTAACACCTTCCCTCGGGTAAACAAAATTTCTTATTCAGAATTTTTGGTTCGCATACTTCAGAAGGAAAATCGAATTTTTCTCGATTTGGGATTTTAAAATAAGCCGGTTGACTTGGGACACCAGAAAACAAATCATCCCAAGTGACGACTCTGAACAAAAATTGAATGAATAGTTTCATTTCGAATAATGTCTTAAATTGAAAAATTTCCTTATACTCTATCTTTCGGGGTGATATGTAAAAAAGGAGGTGTGACAATATCCTTCCCCACTCGACCTGCATTGTCAACCATTAACAATTAATAGCGAATCACTATTATTAGCACCACCATCAACACGACATGCATTGTCAGCCATTGACGGCAAACAACGAACTACCATTATCAACTATCACCGTCAACTATATGCAGTAGTCATCATTAATCACCGCCACCAATCATCTCTATCTCCACCATTAGTCTCCACACACAACCACTACTGCTAACAACCACCCTAGCCACCTCCATCAGCCAATTCTCTAGCTTCTTTAATGCACAACCATCACCACCAACCACCTTTATAGCTAGCGACCACATACATCATTGTGCGTATGTTATCACTTGCCACCATTGAACAACCACCAACGGGACACCCTACGCCACCAGAATTCCAAGCCTCTATCACCAACTTCTATCCACCACCTTAGAACTATCATTGCTATCCACCACAATCGTCAGCTTTAAGAATGTAAAAGACAGTCCAGTGCATTAAACTCTCGCTATGTACTGATTCAAAAAAAGATCGGATTATAAAGGATCTATTATACGCAAGGCTAAACCACAAGGGTCCGACTAGCGTTTAGAGTGTGATTCATCAAAATAAACAGTTAATACATACCAAATAATTTAATATTTTCTCTAATATTTTATGGAAATAATATTTATTATTAAGATATTTCAAATTTAAATTTTTTTAGTTTATAGATAAAGTTAAATTGTACATATTAGGATGCTGAAAAACAAACAGAATTAATTTGTTCAATATTCAAATTAGTATACAGTATCTTATAAATCACAATCTTAATAAAATATTCCTAGAAAATATTGGATCCCAAAGAAATAAGTCATTCAAGGTAGTATAACACTATAACCCCCCAAAAAATATAATTTTTTTTATTATGATATTTGTTACCATATAAAAGATTCCCCACTTGCAATATTCTCTCAAGTAGCAGACCTTTTATTTCCTTCTTCAGTTGGCTCCTCTTATTTTCTTCTTCTTCTTCATCTATTTTCTGTGCCGCAACAGAAAGTTACTAACAATGGGAAGAGGAAAGTTTAAGGGAAAGCCAACTGGTCGACGCCAGTTCTCCACTCACGAGGAGATGGGTACGTTTTTTATGTATTTACGTTTTACATCTAATTGTTGCGTTTTCGTTATATGTCAATTTTGGTTTATAGATTAACTTTTGAGATCGGAAAATTTTGTGATTCTTTCTTTTATTATGCTATTGGAGTAATTACCGGTTTTTGGTCTCAGTTTTTGTTTTTATTTCTAGCATGAGTGAAAGTTATTTCGTATGAACGGTTTGGTTGGTTACATGTCGATTAGAGATTGAAGTTTGAGTAATTAGGTCTTTTTGAGTTTTTCTTTAGAATATTTAGCTAAATTATTTGAAAAAATTGAAGTAATTTAGCATAATCTAAGTGGATTTTAAAGCTGTTTTGAGTATCAGGATAAATGCTACTGTTCTTGGTATTTGAAGATGTGGATTTTGGACTTTAGGTGGATTACTTTATTCACAGGATGGACTTAGTGTACAAGTTATGGTTCATCCGAACCCAGTTGCTTGTGTCAGACACTGTACATGTTAAAAAATTCACTGATTAAGAAAAAGAAATAGATTTCGAACTTATTCCAAACCTAGTAAACTAAATGGGCTTTAGAATTTCGAACCCGGACCGATAAAGTTCAAATCATGGATCGACCTATGCTTATTCATGCTGATTGATTATCGAGAACAACAAAAGGAAAAAAACAGGGTTGTTCCAAGTAGAAAACTGTGACAAGGAGAACATAGAGGACGGTTTGATTCTTACCGTCCTCAATTTCTTCAAGCTAAAGTATTGTTGTGTGATTGTTCTATTGTAGAGTGTTTGTATTTCTGAGAGGTAAGTTATAGTCTATAGTATGTACTTTTAAAATATTTATGAGTTTTGAGTATAGTGAAATTTAAGCCTGATTAAAGCATGTGACTGTGTGCTCTGACTTTTGCTATATCTGGCCTCCTCCTTGCTCTTTTTTTCTTTTCTTTTCTTTTGGGTGCCTGTCACAGGTTGTGGGTTTGTTCTCTCCCCTCCCCCCTCAAGGCTATTTCAACTTTGTGCAAACTTACTCAGGAGCTCTCTATATATGTATTGTCTGTATATGAGTAGCAAAGCAATCTAGGATCAGCCAAGTTTATCTTGGATTTGGTTACTTGTGGTTGGAATTAAGTGCCATGTATCCATTTGTCTTCTGAAGTAGCCATTTTATATAAGTGGCAACATCTTGGTGTTGGTTCTGAGCTCAATAATTTGTGTTCGTCGTGCTACGATGATAGGGTCAATTGAGTTTGTTTTGATGCTTCTTTTTGTATTGCAGTTGCGGGTACTTCTGCTCGTCCTCGCACATTTAAGAAGGTAAACTATTTTAGCTTTTATCAACTCCTGTCTTAGTCTGTCTTGTATTTCATTAAAAGTTTGCCTATGCATATCTCAAAGTTAGTCAGCACCCAGAAAATTATGTTTTTGATTCAGCTGTCAAAAAGCATTAGGGACCATGATAGCATGCCGCTTCAAAATGTTACTTCTAACTTCAACGATAACCTGACAAAAGATAGTATTGCCATCACCCTTTTTGGTGTAAAGCCAAGAGACTATGTTGATTGGGAGGTAAAAATAGATATGCATGATATATATTCCTTATGCATAGGAATGTGTATCAGAAACCAAACCCACCCCCCCCCCCCCCCCCCAAAAAAAAAAAAAAAAACCTCTCCCTCTCTCTCTCGATCTAGTGGTGGAGCTAGAGTTCTAGCTATGGGTTCGGTTGAGTCCAATAGCTTTGGCCAAAATTCTCTATTTGTGTCAAAAAGTCCACTTAATATGTATAAATAATTTATCCAGAACACAATAAGCTACTTTTTCTAAAATTCAGAACTCATTTCTGGATCCGCCTTTGCTCTGGAGGGTGAATAGGTGAACCTCAACTCATGAATTTTGTCCTCCTCTTTGTTTCTTGACTGATGATATAAACTGCGTCACTAACTTAAGTCTCCATGCCTCTTTTTGTGGTAGTTTTCTAAGATGTTATAGTTCTCGCCAAATCAATATATGTTATCTTGGTTTGTAACTTAAATGTGTTCTTTAATGAAACGAATAATCCGTTCTTCACTAATAAAAAAAAAGAATAATCTGGTCTTCGGTGGCAGCTAGTGGCTGTTATGATTATTAGTGACTTTTGGCTTACCCTGATGCAATTCGTTTTCTTTGATGAATTTGATTTCCTCAGGTAGAGGCTGAACACGAGGAAGATGAGAGATCAGAGGAGTCTGAGGAGGAGTCTGAAGAAGAATCTGATGGAGAGACAGAAGTCAGTTATATATGACACATTCCCTAACGAAAAAGAAAAAAAATGTTTTGCTTAATAATTTGATGTGGTTTTTACTTTATGAGGCTTCAAGAGCTACCTTTACCATTTGCTCTTTGCTTTTGGCTGTTCAAACAGAAGAGGAAAGGTACAGAAGGTATCATTGAGATTCAGAACCCTAATTTGGTCAAGCCAAAGAACCTGAAAGCTAAAAATGTTGATGTGAGATAGTGTGGTATTCTGTTATCTTTTAATATTGATTGTTCTTCGGACTTGTATATGAAAGAGGATCTTTTGTCTTGCAGATTGAAAAAACAACTGAGCTTTCAAGGCGTGAGAGGTTTGTTGAAGCTTATTTTTTTTGTTTTCTAGTGTGATATTATCACAATGAATCTCTCTTAAGTTTTTGTCATTTACTTTTCTGTTCATGTGAAGTTGAAAGAGAAGGCATACTTTGTGCCTCCTACTATCTGTGGCATCAACTACGTTCCAGTTGTACTTGAATGATCTTTAAGCTAGATATTCCTACTTTTTGGTTCTTAACTCTCATGGCTGTTGCTTTGTATTCTCCAGCATTTACTCCTGTCATCTTCTGTTTTGCATTCTTGGTTTAGTTTTCTAAATATCTTGTATGATTATTATTCGCTATCAGTGCTTCTTCCATCTTTCTTAGCCGAGGGTCTATTAGAAACAATCTCTCTGCCCTTCCAGGGTCGGGGTAGGGGTAGGGGTGTGTACATCCTACCCTCATCAAACCCCATTTGTGGGATTACATTTAGTTGTTGTTGTTGTTGAGTATGGCTACTAAAATGTTGTATTGAACATAACATAGTTCACTTAATTTGTTAATGAAAGTGTACAAAACTTGGATTTTGTTATATGCATTCTCATGTTGGATTCTAAAGACGTATAAATGATACATTCTAACGCTAATTTTGATTGAATTTATAGTGAATTTTCTCATCATTATTTAGTAAATTCGACCGTATGAAATGTATATTACTGCCAACCCTTTTCTTTATCCATATATATTATACTATTTGGAGTCATCATTTTATCCGGTGGATTTCTTAATTTGAACATCGTATATCTGGATAGTGATTTCAAGTTTTTTATGCTCTTTGTGATGTTTGTATTTCGAATTGAAAGAATGCAGAAATGTAGAAATGCTCTTGAGCTAGATCCTTCAAAGGATCTGTAAACTTGTCTCTTCTTTCGCTATTTAGTGTTGTGCTCGTCGAAATTTTATATGTTTCAGGGCTTTTCGGCTTCTATAGTATTGTTATTTCACATGGTTCTTGCTTACAGAGAAGAGATAGAGAAACAGCAAGCTCATGAAAGGTACATGAGGCTGCAAGAACAAGGGAAAACAGAGCAAGCGAGGAAAGATTTAGGTAATGTCAAACATAATACTATGACTTCTTTTCTATTTATTAAGTTTAGATATGCCCAGATTGGGTTCATTCACTTTTTCTTTAAATTGGGTGTTCATTCGCTTCACTTGACAGTTTTTTAGGTCCATTCATATTTTGTCTTTGATACATTTAATATTCAGTTGTTCTAAACCAAGTGTCTAGTGCATGTTATGTTTCATGTTTATAGGATATTCCTAGTATGAATCTCTTTCAGCTTGGTTTACAACGTAGTTCAAGTAATCTGCGTATTTGAATTAGGTAACTCTGTTCCCGCTTATCTCACATTTTTATGTACGCACATACACGATGATGTCCAGGTCAGTTTGTGTGCTCTATGACTAGCTTACCGAGTACCTTGCTGTAACTCACTGGATAATCTTGCACATTGAGACTAGAGCAGCTGAGCTCAGATGGGACTCTTATACCATAACCACTCAGCCACCCCCTTCTCCCTGGGATATATAATTTTGCAATATCAGCATAAATGACCTTGAAATCTGTAGTTTGTTCGAAATTATGAAATCTGATGACAGCTTAGAGAACTTTCACTACAGACATCATTAAATTTTATCTCTCGCACCCCAACACATTGCAACAAAAAAAGAACTAGAGGGAAAAGGCTCCCAGGGGGCGTTTTCTGTCTATAAGTGATTGCATAGGTGGCACTGTTCCATGTATACTAGCAAAAAAGTTTTATACCTAGGAAACCAGGTGTTTTATTTTGGTAGGGGGGGGGGGGGGGTCCGCGGGACTGAGTACAACATTAAACAATGAGGAGCATTGTTTCGCTAAATCGTGCTTGAAGAAGGGGGTTCGGTACCATAGTTGAAATGAAATGCCTTGTCAATCTCATGGAAGCAACTATAAATTTAAGCATATCTTGGTATCAAAAATTAAATCTTGAGTTCGTTCCTGATTTGTGGGCATTTTGTTTCTTGAATCTGGGTTGCTTTGGGAAATTAATGGTCATGTTACGGATTGATTTTGATTGAAAAGAAATATTTAATTGTTATCCTATGGGCAGGTATCTGAAGAGTACATTTTATGTATACTCTCTCAAGGTAAAATTAGATGAGATCAACTAGCTCTGGGATTGAGACAACTATAACTAGGAACTGTTATAAGTATGTCTATTGCTTTATGTTTATGTAGTTATGCTCAATGTTTTAAAAGGGGGGTGCGTGAGTCGAGACGTTTTACCTCTGATGAGGCAAGGTGATAACATAAAGGTTGGGAGATCCAAGAACTTAAAGAAAATAAGTTAATGAAAAACGGAAGCAGTAAAGAAATGCAAGCAGATTAAGAAAAACAAAAATATAAGCTAGATATGTCGAAATTCAAGGAAAGGTCCAAGAACTCCAAGATTATATTAATCTAGATTTTGACAAGATCCTAATGACAACAAGTTGGTTATGAAACCAATTTCTCTTCACTAGAGATAAGCTAATCAAGAACCAGATTCGGATCTTGACTTCTAGTTTGAATAACTTACGACAACAACTAGTAAAAGAAACTAGTCGCCTTCGAAGAATATCAAAAGAAATTAAAGATATCACAAGAAAGAAAATTATCTTACTACCTTAAGCTATGAACTAGGTAGGGTTGC
Organism: Nicotiana benthamiana; assembly: GCA_034376525.1. Classification (NCBI taxonomy): domain Eukaryota; kingdom Viridiplantae; phylum Streptophyta; class Magnoliopsida; order Solanales; family Solanaceae; genus Nicotiana; species Nicotiana benthamiana. The sequence continues at coordinate 27,839,530 of CM067340.1, read as the reverse complement.
AAGATAAATCTCAAAGTAAAGTTCCCAAAGGTTCAAAGAACTCACAATAATAATAATATTTATCTTCAATGTCCTATAATGGAAGACAAGCACCCCTTTATATAGTAGTAATGAAGGAGCTAGTCAAGACTTCAATAAATGAGAATCATATTCCCTAGAAGCATAGAAGATTGCCTACACTAATATCAATGTAGTCAATATACGCATAGACCAATGCAAGTAAACATAGATTAAAACGACTATTAAATATATATTCTAGAAATTATTTTGGGCTTATTTGGGCTGCTGAAAATTCCTCTCTTTTGGGGCAGATTTGGGTTCATTCCATCTCCTCTTGGACTTCCATTTGGGGCTCCAAATAGTTGTAAGACTTGGCTCAAAGATCCCCCTTGTGCTGGAGCTCTTCTTCTATTATAAGACACTTTTTAATTGCCAATTGAAGAACATTAAGCTTGTCTTGAAATTTCTTTATTTGAGACCTTGTCATGAGCCTTCTTGGAGTTTCCAGAGCTTCATCCTTCTCCTTTAATGATGTTGAGCTGCCATGAATTCTATCATTCCCCTCTTCTCGAAGAGAATTCGTCCTCGAATTCGAGCCTGCATCGAACAAGGAAAGATCAGAAACATTGAAGGTAGCACTAATTTGATATTCGCTAGGAAGGTCAAGTTTGTAAGCATTGTCTCCAATTCTTTCAAGGACTTCAAATAGCCCATCTCCTCTTGGATCTAATTTTGATCTTCGTTTGACAAGAAATCTTTCCTTCCTAAAATGCTCTCAAACTCAATCTCCCGGCTTAAAAATGAGAGATTTTTGCCCCTTATTTCTTCTTAAGGCAGTTTGTTCATTCTTGCGTTCAATTGCAAGCCTTGTATGTTCATGAATCTTCTTCATCATTTCAGCCTTATTCCTACCATCGAGATTAACAATGTCATTAGTAGGCAAAGGCAACAATTCAAGGGAAGTAGGGGGATTGAATCCATAAACAACTTCAAAAGGAGACTTACCAGTAGAAGAGTGGATAGTTCTATTATAGGTAAACTCTACCATGGCCAAATGTTCTTCCCAAGAAGTTAATTTTCCTTTTAAAACAGCTCTCAACATATTCCCTAAGGGTCCTATTAACTACTTCAGTTTGCCCATCAGTTTGTGAGTGACAAGATGTAGAAAATAGCAATTTAGTTCCCAACTTCGCCCAAAGAACTCTCCAAAAGTGACTTAAAAATTTAGCATCCCTATCACTAACGATAGTTTTAGGTATGCCATGTAATTAACCACTTCCTTCACAAATAAATCAGCTGCATGTAATGGCATCATTAGTCTTCAAGCATGGAATAAAACAAGCCATTTTTGAAAATTTATCTACCACCACAAATATACTATCCTTACCATAATTAGTTCTAGGAAGTCCTAACACAAAATTCATAGAAATATCAATCCAAAGAGAAGTATGGACATGTAAAGGAGTATAAAGATCATGTGGTAACACTTTTGATTTTGGCTTGTTTACATTCAAGACATTGAGAGCACACATTTTCAACATCCTTCCGCATGCCAGGCCAAAAAAAATGTTCAGCAAGTATATCCAAAGTTTTGGGCACTCCAAAATGTCCCATGAGTCCACCACAATGTGCTTCCCTAACAAGCAATTCACGCAAAGAGCAATTATGAATAAACAATTTATTTTCCTTAAAAAGTAACCCATCTTGAAGATTGAACCTCTCATAAGGACCCAACTTACATTCTGCAAAAGCCTTGCCAAATTCAGAATCATTAGAATAAAGTTCCTTGATTTGATCAAAACCCATCAATTTATAAGTAAGATAAGAAACCAAGACATACCTTCTTGAAAGTGCATCAGCAACCACATTCTCTTTTCCTTGCTTGTAAGCAATCACGTATGGGAAAGTTCAATGAATTCAACCCATTTTGTATGGCGATGATTGAGCTTACCTTGGCTTTTGAAATATCTCAAGGATTCATGATCAGTCTTAACCACAGACTCTCTTGGCCACAAACAATGTTGCCATGTAGCTAAAGCCCTCACCAAAGCATATAGCTCTTTGTCATAAGTTGTATAGTTCAGTGTAGCTCCACTCAGCTTTTCACTAAAATATGCAATGGTTTCGAGTTTTGCATCAAAACAATACCTATTCCTTATCCAAAGGCATCACATTCAACCTCAAAAGATTTAGAAAAATCGAGTAATTGCAAAAGAGGAGCAGAACGCAATTTTTCTTTCAACAAGTTAAACGCATCATCTTGTTCTTTTCCCCATGAAAAAACCTTATCTTTCTTAATAATTTCAATTAAAGGAGCAGCAATGGTGCTAAAGTCTCTAACGAATCTCCTATAAAAACTAGCAAGCCCGTGAAAACTCCCAACTTCAGTTACACTGTTAGGTTTAGGCCACTCTTTGATTGCCTTGATTTTCTTTTCATCAACTTCAACTCCCTTAGAACTAACCACAGAACCCAAGAGTACTACACGATCCACACAAAAAGTACATTTGTTAAGATTAGCAAACAAATGTTGCTTTCTGAGAACTTCAAAAACTTGTTTTAAGTGTTCCACATGCTCATCTAGATTTTTAGAATAAATCAAGATATCATCAAAATAAGCCACCACAAATTTTCCATGAAAATCCTTGAAAATATGATTCATCAATCTCATGAAAGTGCTGGGTGCATTAATCAAGCCAAAAGGCATAACTAACCACTCACAAAACCCATACTTGGTCTTAAAAACAGTTTTTCATTCATCTCTAGGATTCATTCGAATCTGATGGTAACCACTTTTTAGATCAATTTTAGAAAAGATTTTGGATCCATGCAATTGATCCAACATGTCATCAAGACGAGAAATAGGATGGCGATACTTTACCGTTATCTTGTTGATTGCTCTACAATCCACGCACATCCTCAAATTCCATCCTTTTTGGGTACCAATAGGACGGGAATGGAGCAAGGGCTCATGCTCTCTATCACAAAACCTTTCTGAAGCAACTCCTCAACTTGCTTTTGAAGCTCTTTTATCTCTTCTGGATTACTCCTGTAAGCAGGCCTATTTGAAATTTGTGCTCCAGGAACAAAGTCAATTTAGTGCTTAATGCCACGCAAAGGTGGTAGACTGCTAGGGATATCCTCAGGGAAGATATCATCAAAATCCTGCAAAAGAGAAAAAACACTACTTGGCAAAGAAGAAGTTAGTGACTCAGAATTAATCAAAACTTCTTTGTAAGTAAGTAGTATAATGGATAACCCTTCTTTTCTTGCATTCAAATACTCTTTGGCTTATGTACAAACTCCCTTTTTTCTTTTTCTCTGCCTCTTTCCGCTCACCAAAACTTTCTTTTTTATTACTCAAACCCTCTTTTACCACTTTGCCAAGTTGCTGTCCTCTCTCTCTAGGACATTTTTTTTACCTCTTGGCCTTCTTTCTTTTCTTTTCTTTTCTCTCAAGTTCACCTTTTTTCCCTCCCCTTTGTTTTCCCATTATCTCTCAATCTCTTTTGATCCTCAAACACTTGAGAAGGACTTAAAGGTGCAAGAGTATACTTCTTGCCATTAAGCTCAAGAGAATACCTATTCTTTCTTTCATCATGAAAAACATTCCTATCATATTGCCACGGACGACGTAACAAGATGTGACAAGCTTGCATGGGAACCACATCACAAAGAGCATCATCCACATATCTACCAACATTGAAGGAAATCATGCATTTTTTGTTGACTTTCCGTTCACCACTATCTTTTGACCATTGGAGTCTATAAGGCTTAGGGTGTTTCATGCATGCAAGTTAAAACATGTTCACCAAGTATAAACTCACCACATTAGCACAACTACCACTATCAATAATCATAGAACAAGTTTTTCCCTTTATTCCACACCTAATATGAAATATATTCTCTCTTTGTTCTTCACTAGTGATTCCTAAATTAATAATCATAATCCTCCTAACTACCCCAACCAAACTATCATTGAAAGGTAACTCTACATCATTTTCACTCACACCTTCCTCTTCTTCCTCTTCCTCACTCGCCCCCCCCCCCCCCCCCCCCCCCTATATTCTCCATCTATAGTCCTCCTGATTACCCCAACCAAACCATCATTAAGAAGTTCTACATTATCTTCACTTACTCCTCCCTCTTCTTCCTTACTTTTTTTATTCTCATATCCTCCATCTTCTCTCAAAAGAATATTTTTTCTATTTGGACATTCATGCATCATATGGCTTCTTCCATGACATGTGACATTGAATGGAACTAGAAGGTTTAGAGGATCTAGAATTGAAAGCTTTAACTCCTTCTTTCTCATCAACTTTATCTTTCCCCTTGTCTTCTTGAGGTCTAGGAATCACTTCTTATTTTGGCCATGGCTTCTTGGAATTGGTGTTTGGCCGACTTCTCCATGAGCTAGCTTGTTGCCTTCTTTTATTTTGCTTTTCTATTTTTACAGCCAAATCTACTAATTCATCTATAGTTACATATTGTTGTATCTCTACTACATATGCTATTTCTCTATTTTAACCCTTAAGAGATCTAGCCATAGTGGCCTCTTCTTCTTCTATACAATTAGCCTGGATCATAGCCATATCCGTAGCTTTAATGTATTCATCAACAGTCATGGTTCCTTGCTTCAAGGTTTGAAGACGCAGTTGCGGGTCTCTTTGAAAGTGGGAAGGCACAAACCTCTTCCTCATGACTCTCTTCATCTCGGTCCAAGTAGTAATGGGTGGTTCTCCATCTTGTTGTCTTTCTCTTGTAAGTTTTTTCCACCAAATAGAAGCATAATCAGAAAATTCAACAACAACAAGCTTCTTCTTACCTTCAGAGTAGTGGTGATAGTCAAAGATGGCCTCAACCTTCCGCTCCTAGTCAAGGTACAAGTCTGGATCGTTTGTGCCCTTGAAAGATGACATCTTCATTTTTATGCTGCTAATATTTTCATTTTCTAATCTACCTCGTTGTCTCCTCCTATCTCTTCCCACCCTACCTAGATTTATATCAAGGTCATCAACAAAATCATCTATAGGGTTTTCTTGATTTACAATAGGGGCATGAGGTACATTTCTTCTATTATGAGGCCTAGGATTATTTCGAGGTAGTACATCAGGTTGATTTTCCCTGTAGCTATTGTCTCATTTTGTTTGGCAATAGTACCATCACTCAAATTGTTGATGCATAGCTTGTATGGTGAAATCTTTTTTTGCTCGGATTTCGGCTTCTTGAAGTGCTCTCTGTTCATCATCATTAGCACCTGTACGAGACATCTTTTTAAAATAATAAAAATAATACTAATAGTTATCACTCAAACTTTGACTTTTTTTCTCAATTGTTCTGTCCCACTCTTGCCTTTTTCCCCTCAACTAACCTTTTGAAAATACCTTGTAGATTTATAACTAAACCCAACTCGTGCCAAAGCTCTTAGTAGTAAAACAATGAATTTTGGGGCACAAAAGAAAGTGAAGAACGAACCCTAGAAGGACTAGGATTTAATTGAAACAACCCTCGAACAAAGAAAAATAATTTTGACTTTGGAAACAAACAGAAATAAAATCTGATTTCTTGAAGAGCAAATATGTTTCTCCCTTCTTCTTCGTATTTTTTTTATTGTGTACTATTCACTGCTACAGTAACCTTTTTTTGCTCCTTTGTTCAAGAAATCCCCAAAATTTATCAAGAACGGAATCTTGATACAACCGCTCTGATACCACTTGATAACACAAGGGTTGTGAGATCCAAGAACTTAAAGAAAATAAGTTGATAAAATGCGGAAGCAGTAAAGAAATGCAAGCGGATTAAGAAAAGCAAGAAAAATAAGTTAGATATGTCGAAATTCAAGGAAAAGTCCAAGAACTCCAAGATTATGTTAATCTAGATTTTGACAAGATCCTAATGACAACAAGTTAGTTATGAAACCAATTGCCTTCACTAGAGATAAGCTAATCAAGAACTAGATTCGGGTCTTGAATTCTAGTTTGAATAATTTACGACAACTAGTAAAAGAAACTAGTCGCATTCGAAGAATATCAAAAGAAACCAAAGATATCACAAGAAAGAAAATTATCTTACTACCTTAAGCTATGAACTAGGTAGGGTTGCAAGATAAATCTCAAAGTAAAGTTCACAAAGGTTCAAAAGAACTTACAATAATAATAATATTCATCTTCAATGTCCTACAATGGAAGACAAGCACTCCTTTATATAGTAGTAACGAAGGAGTTAGTCAAGACTTCAATAAATGAGAATGATATTCCCTGCATAAAAGATTACACTAAGACCAATGTAGTCAACATACACATAGACCAATGCAAGTCAACATTGATTAAAACAACTATTAAATATATATTTTAGAAATTATTTTTGGGCTTATTTGGGCTGCTGGAAATTCCTCTCTTTTGGGGCAGATTTGGGTCTCATTCTATCTGCTCTTGGACTTTAATTTGGGCCTCCAAATAGTTGTAAGACTTGGCCAAAAGATCCGCCTTGTGCTGGAGCTCTTCTTCTATTATAAGACACTTTTTAATTGCCAATTGAAGAACATTAAGCTTGTCTTGAAATTTCTTTGTTTGAGACCTTGTCATGAGCCTTCTTGGAGTTTCCAGAGCTTTATCCTTTTCTTTTAATGTTGTTGAGGTGCCATGAATGCTATCAGTAGGTGTAAGCCTTGAGACATGGGACGTAAGTCTCACGGATCCTTAAATTCTACTAATTTCAAGAATTTTAAGATAGTATAAAATAAAAAATAATTATAAAAATTACATTAAAATTACAAAATTATAACAAATAATCTATTTAAAATATTTGTAAATTATAATTCAACTATGAATAATATAAAAAGTATGACAAATACCATAATATGCAAATTAGCTGCAATGTCGTTACAACTCAAACATCAAAAGTAATGTATTCGATGCGAAATCTTATATATATCTCTTAAGGAGTAATGAGTTTTGAAAGAATTTCGATATTATAATTTGATTTTCTTTAAGTACATCTTTTATTTAATATGCTTTATATTTGAAAGAGAATTTATATAAAAACATAATTCATAATTTTAATATGATTCTCTGACATAATTTATTTTTAGGTTTCAATAAGTTAATAAAGTAACACATAATTCACCATAGTATAACATGTTAACTAATTATTTGTAAATAGTTACTAGCTAATACTCAGCTAATAAATTAATAAGTATTGTATCTCGTAAACGTGAAAAAAATTTAGGAAAACAATTATAAAAAAATAACAAATAATACTTTTAAATGAAAGACTTATTTAAAATTTATTATCATAGTAGTCTTAGTGGATAACGTGCACTAATTTTTATCTTAATTATGACATAAAATACTCTCAATTTAATGATTTATGATTGAGAAAAAAATAATTTTGAATAGTCAACGATTTCTTAAGATTTGAGGGGTTACAAGGTTAGTTACACAATTGCATAAAGTTCTATAAGGTGAGCCCAGTACGTCGGGCCTTGGGCGTGTCTGAAGCGTAAGTCCCGGCTGCCGAGGCGTAAGTCTCACGGAACTAAGCCCCACGCATAAGCTCAGGAGCGTTTTACGAGTGCACCGCTCCAGAGCGAGTCCCGATTCTGCCTTTTAAAACAGAGGTTATGCTAGATTAAATTTTATTTCGTTATTTTTGCAGATCGTTTGGCTCTCATACGGCAGCAGAGAGCAGAAGCTGCAAAAAAGCGAGAGGAAGAGAAAGCTGGTAATTTCTTAGATGTTTATAGCGATCTCTTAAAATTTCCTTTTCTGTTTCTGCTGCTTGATTGACATGCTATTCGTTCTAGTGCAGCCAAAGAGCAGAAGAACCTGGGAGCTCGCAAGTAACGATACCAATCAACTATTCCTCAAGTACACAATATTTCCGTACAACAAGTTCCTCATATCAAGGCATATTACAGTTTTATTTTCCTGGTGATATTGGATAACCCTTCCTTTTCATTGACACTATTGTCATATTTAAAAAGTAAAGAGTTAAGCATTACAGTTGAAGCATGAATTTTAGGGCTCTGAATCTGTATACAAATAGTTCGGGCTGGCCCTAACATGAAGAATCGTGATAAAGATTTAACGCTTTTTCGCTGAAAAAAGAATCTTTCTGGTACTATCTTAGCCATTGGTATTATCTTTTTGGTGATGTTGTTGTTACTATTCTATCGTCGCATGTCATCTTTTTGTGCTGAGGTTCTATCAGAAACGGCCTCTCTATCCCCCAGGGCATGGTAAGGTTTGTGTACATGTCACACCTCTTTGTTTACACACCTACCCCGAAGAGTAAATGTATAAGGGAATTTTTTCATTTTAGTGGCATTATTTGAATTGAGATTATTTATTTATTTCAGAGTTGCCACTTGGGATAGGCTTGGATTTTGGTGTCCCAAGTTACCGGTTTATCTTGAATCCCAAATCGAGGAAATTTTCGACTTTCCCAACAAGAAATTCTTGAATAAGGAATTCTGTTAACTCGAGGAAAGGTGTTAGACACTGTCGGATTCCGTGGTTCTAGTACGGTCGCTTAAACTATCATATTTGACTAATTATCTGATTTTAGACATGTTTATTCTATAGTGCAATTTCAAAATTACTTACCGCTTTTGATTGAATTTTTGAGGAAGATTGCAACAGTATTAAAATGCGTCTCAAACCACATCACATAAATTTATCCATGATTTTGACATACTTTAACACCGTTGAGACTTGGATTTGGGTCACATAAATGCGCACCCGAGTTTAGGAAAGTAGATTTATAAAAAAATACGCCTATAGTGACTAACACGTTACTTTGCGGGAGGCCATGAAAATTCGCTAAATGACACGTCCCGAGTTCTAAGGATTTTTAATTGAAGTAATTAAAGAGGGCCACGCATTTATGAATTTTTGTTTGGGCGTGGCGCACCTCGATTTATTTTAAAGGCCATCCTAAAATGAACTATTATTTTCTATTAAGGATTGTCTCTAAAGGAACTTAAGCAATTAGCGTTATGAATTAGTTATTATTGAAAGTATTCGAGAAAAGATGCCCTAAAATGGGCTTCTCAACAGGCGAAATTGGGACTTGGGCCCAGGCCGCCCAAGCCCTTGACTTGATGAAATCAATTGAAATAGAAGGGGTTGGGCCTGACGTTAATTCTGGATAATTATTGTATAATTGGGCCTCTAAACTAGCCTAGTTCAATTAACTAGGCCGCTTGTTACTAGCATGAATACAACCACATACCTTTGAAATTCTGGCAGCCTCTTTCAACTTCAACACAATTATTCCACTAGCTAAACGATCCAATTGCAACAATTAAGTAAATATAGTGACTGAAATAACTCAAAATGGCCGAATGTTATACCATCTAGACAAACAGTCTGTCATGATTCAATTATTAGAGTAACCAAAACATTCAACGCAACAAACCTAACTTAAAACATTTTGTTTGGATCGTATATATGTCAAAGCCAACGAACGAATGCTTCAATTTACAATGCTGATTTTTGAATATGAATTTCATGCTCGTGTATATATTGATGACACACATTCATTCTAGAATTTATTTTTCATTATAATGTCTAAAACTGTATGGTATGTGCACAACATTCAGTAGGCATGAATCTAAACATAACTCCAGTTTAATATCCATATTAGTATTATATCAAGTTTTGAAATTAAGCTATGCTACACAATCCAACGTCTAGTACAAACAGTCATAATGTGTTGATAAACTGATTTCCAGTGTAACAGTCATAATATTCTAGTTCCAAATAGTCCTATTAATACAATTGTTCAAATAGCACTACTATGCTAAGCATCTAAGCTAAATAAAATCAGAAAATCCATATAAAACAAATGATTATCCAACATTTCTCTTCAAATGTGTTCATACATATTGATTCAACCTTCACATAGCACTTGAGGTTAAACGGTACCTGAAAGTTTGCACAAAATAAAGTTTAATTGAAGTCTGCTAGGCAGTAACAAGCAGACAAAAATTAATTTTGTCAAAACAACTGGGAAAATAGCTTTGAATGAACAAGAACAATAAACAACGCAAAACAAAATTAAATGACCCGATTTGAACTTGAAATTGACCCAGGACTTCTGAAACTTCAACTACCAAAACACAATGAAACTTAAGTCATTTCTATCCCTTGATAAGCTGGAACTTTTAGTTTAGATCTTTGAAACTTGGAATCACTCTAAGGGTGAAATGGAATAGTGATTTCTGGAATTTTTCAGGATTTTTTCCAATATTATTTTATGCCTCTCCCCTTTTTAAGACCTCTCCCCCTTTTTTTAAGCAAGGAAAGGGGTATGCTTTTTTATAGGCAAAGCCTAGGGCAACCTTCATATTTTCATTTACACCTTAGGTCCCTCTTTTAATTTTAGATTTTAGCTTGTTAGTCCTTTACTTATTGGCTTGTTGGACAAGTAACACTATTTAAATTCTGAATTTCAAGTTAAAACCCCATCTAGAAGGTTCTAGGGGTTCCATATTTAATTACTGCATTATTCTCTATTTAGAAATACCTATACTACCCTTGGATTCCCTTAGTATTCACTATCCTAGGTCAATTAATCCCAAACCCTTTAATATTGGTCAGAACTGACCATGATTAAGCAAACCTAGGATGGAGTATTCAGTTATATCCAAACAATCCTTAGAAGGGATCTTCATGCATTACTCCCAAACCCTAGCTTCAAATTTGAGGAGTTGCAGCGACGATTGAGGGAGTCTGACGACGATTCCGAGGTGGGCGAGATGAGGGGACCATGCAGTGTTATATTTTGGGTGGTTTGGTGGTGGTGACACTCGGCCGGAGTTTTTTTTGAATTTAATATTCGAGGAAATCGGCATGTATTTGAGGCATGAGACTTACAAATCTGGGATGAGGGAGGTTAGGAGAGCCTATGGTGTTCTTTTGAGGTCGTTTGGTGCCGGCACCGCCGCACACGGCGGAGCAGCCACTTATTCAAACAAATATTCGAGGATTTTGGATGGTATTCGAGGGACACCAGTGGAAAATCTGGAAAAGAGGGGGTCAAGTAGATGGGGCGGTGTAATTTTGGGGGTCATCGGAGCATCGCCGCCGGCTAAGGCGATTTGCGGCCGACAGCAGACGGTGGGAGAGAACGAAGGAGCGGTGGCGTTACGGCGGCATATATTAGGGTATTGTGAGTGATGATTGAGGGGTAAGGGGCTTCCAACATTTATATACTTAAAGATCCCACGTTCCGAGCCGCTGGATCATGTAACCTCGACGGCTCAGATTCAAAGTAACCAAACGACATTGTTTGGCACTTGGGGGGGGGGGTGCTGGACCGGGTTTCTGAGATGGGTTTGAGAATTTTAAGGGTTTTTATTTAAAAAAAATGGCCCAAATTGGGTCTTTTTTAATAAGACCACATTTCCTTTAATTCTTTTCATTTCATTTTTTTAAATTAATTTTTTTGACTTTTGTTATATACAAAAAATAAAAATGAACAAAGACCTGCTTTTAATTCTAGAATTAAACTAATTAATTTTAAAAATTAATTAAACCCTAATTTAAAAGAAATATGGAAAAACTCAAAAATTAAAAGTAAAATGCAAAGAAGACTATTTTTGTTATTTTCTTTCATTTTTTTATAATGTTAACTAATTAAAGAACCTAAGATATTAAAAATGGTATCCTAAATGCAAATGTTCTATTTTTTGTAATTTTATGAATTATATCGATTAAACTGCATACAAAATCCAAACAAACACAAAATTATGCAATTAAATTTTAAAAATCATATAAATAAAGAAAAATCCTGATATTAAGAATTCTATAGGAATAATTTAAGAGAGGCAAAATTTACGTGCTCACAGTTGCCCCTTTTTGTTCAGATAAACGAAGGGTTTTCGGGCACAGATAAATGAGCAATTATGAGAGATTTTTGCCTGCTTCGCTCCATGAGAAGTATTTTCAAAAGTTTGACCGCACCCTGCTCTTGATGTTCCCTAAATATCCTCGGCTAAAGAGGAATCAGGTTAGTGTAGTTTAGGAGTATTTGGTAGCTGGGACTACTGAAGCTGTACTTTCACTACTGATGCTGCTGCTACTGCTTGCTGACCTCCTTATTACACCAAAGGAAAATCAAAAGCTAAGCTAGCTATACCTATCAACTATGAGTTACAAGATTTCCTATATATAAATCTCTTGAAGCTTGATCTTGAGTCTTAGTTGGATTTGCTGTGGACTTTGTTATGAATCTTGATGTTCGTAAGCTTGTAGGTACCAGTTCTTTTTTCAGCATTTGAGCAGAGCGAGCCATGCGAAACTTGTGATTTTGAATCGAATTTGAGCACTTCGCACCTTTCTTTTTCAATAACTCTGAATTTGCTTCTCTTTTTTATTCTGGATTGAGATTCACTCTTCCAGTTGCCTCGAAACCTGTGCTTCGAGGTCAAACCTGCTCAATAACAAACAAACGAACGAAATTTTCTGCCCCAATTTTGCACCAGAAAAAGTTTGTGAGTTATTTGTGAAAAAAATCTGAACTTTTTTTTTCTCTTTGTTTTTCATTCTTATGAATTGTATTTGTCTATGATTGTATAAATTGGGGCAGAGTCCTGCTGGGAAACGTCAACTCAGGGATTTGAGCCCTAATGTTGGCTAAAAGAAAAACCGCTCAACTTAGAGATTGGAGCCCTAATGTTGGCTAATGGCGGCTAGGGAATGGAGGCCCTATTTCTAAAGGGTGCAAATCGGGGATTGGACCCCAGCAAAATGCTCAACTGAGGGATTGAAGACCTAATGTTGGATAAAGGAAAAAACGTTCAACTCAGGGATTGGAGCCCTAATGTTGGCTAAGGAAAAAAATGCTTAACTCAGGGATTGAAGCTCTAATGTTGGTTAAGGGTAAAACGCTCAACTTAGCGATTGGAGCCCTAATGTTGGCTAAAGGAAAAAACGCTCAACTCAGGGATTGGATCCCTAATGTTGGCTTAGGGAAACACTCAACTCAGGGATTGGAGCCTTAATGTTGGCTAAAGGAAAAAGGCTCAACTCTAGGACTGACGCCCTAATGTTGGCTAAAGGAAAAACACTCAACTTAGGGATTGGAGCCATAATGTTGGCTAAAAGGAAAAACGCTCAACTCAGGGATTGGAGCCCTAATGTTGGCTAATGGAAAAACACTCAACTCAGGGATTGGAGCCCTAATGTTGGCTAAGGGAAAATGTTCAACTCAGGGATTGGAGCCCTAATGTTGGCTAAGGAAAAACGCTCAACTCAGGGATTGAATCCCTAATGTTGGCTAAAGGAAAAACGCTCAACTCAGGGATTGGAGCCCTAATGTTGGCTAAAGGGAAAATGCTCAACTCAGGGATTGGAGCCCTACTGTTGGCTAAAGGTGACTAGGGAATGGAGGCCCTATGTCTAATAGGTGCAACTCGGGGATTGGAGCCCTAATGTTGGCTAAAGGAAAAATGCTCAACTTAAGGATTGGAGTCCTAATGTTGGATAAAGGAAAAATGCTCAACTCAGGGATTGGAGGCCTAATGTTGGATAAGGAAAAATGCTCAACTAAGGGATTGGAGCCCTAATGTTGGCTAAAGGAGAAACGCTCAACTCAGGGATTGGAGCCCTAATGTTGGCTAAAGGAAAAACGCTCAAATCAGGGATTTGAGCCCTAATGTTGGCTAAAGGAAAAATGCTCAACTCAGGGATTGGAGCCCTAATGTTGGCTAAGGAAAAATGCTCAACTCAGGTTTTGGAGCCCTAATGTTGGCTAAGGAAAAACGCTCAACTCAGGGATTGGAGCCCTATTGTTGGCTAAAGGAAAAAACGCTCAACTCAGGTATTGGAGCCCTAATGTTGGATAAAGAGAAAATGCTCAAATCAGGGATTGGAGCCCTAATGTTGGCTAAAGGAAAAACGCTCAAATCAGGGATTGGAGCGCTAATGTTGGATAAAGGAAAAACTCTCAACTCAAAGATTGGAGCCCTAATGTTGGCTAAAGGAAAAATGCTCAAATCACGGAATGAAGCCCTAATGTTGGCTAAAGGGAAAAACGCTCAACTCAGGGATTGGAGCCCTAATGCTGGCTTAAGGGAAATGCTTTACTCAAGGATTGGAGCCCTAATGTTGGAGAAAGGAAAAACGCTTAACTCAGGGATTGGAGCCCTAATGTTGGCTAAGGAGGCACACTCAACTCAGGGATTGGAACTCTAATGTTGGCTAAGGGACAATGCTCAACTCAGGGATTGGAGCCCTAATGTTGGCTAAAAGAAAAAATGCTCAACTCAGGGGTTGGAGCCCTAATGTTGGCTAAAGGAAAAATGCGCAACTTAGGGATTGAAGCCCTAATGTTGGCTAAGGAAAAACGCTCTACTCAGGGATTGGAGCCCTAATTGGCTAAGGAAGAACATTCAACTCACAGATTGGAGCCCTAATGTTGGCTAACGGTTGGTATTGGGAATTCTAAACTATTCTCTTTTGGGTTTTTCCTCTTTTGTCATATTTTTTCTCCCTTTTTATTTTGATAATATGCAGGAAAGAACTTGGAGGATACTTCCCTTTTTCATTGATTATTTTCTGCCAAGCTATTTCAGCACTTGCACGTTTTCCTTATGACTGCACCTGCTTTTTGCACGGTTGCTCGCATCGAACCTGTTTCAACTTTCAATAAAGAATAATTATTAGTTTGAAATGGTGGTCGGTTCTATGGACTTGATTGCGTGATCCTGGCCCAACTTCTGTTGAGAGCCTCTGCTACTTGCTGGTTTTGTCATATTCTCTTTTGAGCCGATGGCCTTAACCTTCAGGATTTCATGATAACTCGCCCGCGTAGGGATCTGGATTTTCACTTTATTATGCTCTTAGGACCTTTGTCTTTGGACATTCTTTCCTTTTCCGTATCTTTGCTTCGAAAGCAACAACCGTCCTGGCCATTCGGGATTGGCTTAAAATGCACCTGCTGAGGCTGGGTACGTTTTTTTAGCTCTTGCTGGGTAGGGACTTGTAAATTGGTCCTGCTACCTTTTCTTTGTAATAGTTTTGGAATTTGAGTTATAACGAAAGGGATTCAAGAAAAAAGTAAATAGAGAGATAGAGGATGAATTTAAATGGAAGCGTCCCTTTTGGGGAAAAAGAAGGACTCATCTGGGGATGCATGCAAGCTTCAAATGGACATGACATGCTTCTTGGAATGGATGCCCGAATCGCACAAACATTCTCAACTTCTCGTAAGCTTACTGACCCGTGTTTGAAAACTAGGGAACCTTGCCAGAACTCTTCCAGTGATGGGAGGTGTCTTCTTTCGTCCGACGTGCCCTTTGCGGGTTTTTGCTAATTGACCTCTCTCATTTCTCTTCTCACCGTTGCCCGATAGTTCTCTTTATGGGTTTTCACCAAACAGACTCTCTCATTTTAAATTTCTCTACCCGCCGTCGCCATATGGTGCCCATAGGTTTTCACCAATAAGACTCTCTCATTTTATTTCTCTCAATTTGGACTGCATCAAGTTCCAACAATGATGTTATCAACTCCCACGCCTTTTCCAATTTATTGGAAGGACTTGGATAAGGTTTTTGGGTAAAATAATTCTAGATGGAATTACAACTTTGGAAACATTTTGGCGGGTTCATGGCCGAGCCATTATATCATCTTCCCCAGTTTTATTTTTTGGGGGAATTGAGATTTTTATTTTGGTGTGATTGAACCCCAGAAAGAGGCTGCCTACGTATCCTTCAGAATGAAGTTAGACGTAGTTTAGGAGTGTTTCCTAAACTATGTTTTTATTTCTTTTTTTCCTTTTGCTTTTTCTTTCCCTTTTTTCTTTTGTTTTTATTTTTCTCTTTTTTTTTTCTCTTTTTTGAATAACACTTCTGGGCTCCAAAGAGGGCGGTCAAAGAAGAATAACCGAATCAAATGGGTTTACAAAAGGGGTTGATAGTGTTTGGGTAGCGGGAATAAAAGCCTTCGTCATCTCAACCGAACTGAATAATTGCTACATGGAGCCTAGACATAGTACCTTTTTATTTTGTAGCGGAAATAAAAGCCTTCGTCATCTACGGACTGAATAATTGCTACAGGGAGCCTATACATAATACCTTTTACTGTGTCTGGGTTCACTGGTGCTTTGAGATCATTCCCTTCGATGTCACCCAGATACAATGCTCCTTTTGGCAATATCTTTTTGATGATGTACGGGCCTTTCCAACTAGGAGAAAATTTTCCTTTTGCTTCCTGATGGTGAGAAAGAATGCACCTTAATACAAGTTGTCCCACCTCAAAATTTCAGGGGTGTACTTTCTTATTATAAGCACGAGCCATTCTTTGTTGGTACAACTAACCGTGGCAGACCGCAACCATTCATTTTTCATCAATTAAGGTCAACTATTCTAGACGAGTCCTGACCCACTCAGTGTCTTGAATCTCAGCTTCAACGATGATACGAAGAGACGAGATTTCCACCTCTGTAGGTATTACTGCCTCAGTTCCGTAGACCAAAAGATAGGGGGTTTCTTAGATTGATGTGCGCACTGTTGTGCCATACCCCAACAATAAAGGTAGTTTCTTATGCCATTAGCTGGAGCTTTGAATCTTCTTTCTCAAAATCTTCTTGATATTTTTGTTTGCTTCTTCGACGACACCATTGGATTTGGGCCGGTAGGGTGTAGAGTTCTGATGCGTTATTTTGAATTGTTCGCATATCTCTCCCATCAATCGCCCGTTTAAATTTGCAGCGTTATCCGTGATGATAATTTCTGGGATGCCAAAACAGAAAATGAGATTGGAATGCATAAAACCCACCACGACTTTCTTGGTAACCGATTTAAGAGTGATGGCTTCAACTCATTTTGTGAAGTAATCAATGACAACCAGTATGAATCTGTGCCCATTTTAGGGTTTCGGTTTGATCGGCCCAATAACGTCTATGCCCAAGCTGCGAATTGCCAAGGTGCTGGCATGGGATGCAATTATGTGGGAGGTGCATGTATCAATAACCGTGCACCTGACACTGATGGAATTTTCTGACAAAGCTAAAACAATACCTTTTTGTGGTTATCCAATAATTGCCCGCTCGGATGATTTCTTTGCTAGAACATACCCATTCATGTGTGGTCCGCAAACTCTTGCGTGTACTTCATGCATGATTGGTCCAACCTCTTCGGCGTCAACACATCTTAATAAATTGAGGTCCAGGGTCCTTTTGTACAAAACCTTACTGCTTAAAAAGAAACCACTTGCTTCCCGTCTGATAGTTCTCTTTTGGTCCCTAGTGGCTTGCTCGGGATATTTTTGTTTTTTTAGAAATATCATGATATCATGGTACCATGGCTGGATGTTTGGTTATGCCTCAGCCGTATTGCAGTACCCATGCCTTTCCCTGATTTAGATTTCTAAGGGATCGATGTGGGCATTTCTTGGGTAGGGCAACATCGAGGCCAAAGTGACAAGTGTGTCGGCTAGTTCATTGTGACAACGCGGGATGTGCCTGAATTCTATCGTCTTGAATTACCTGCTAAGATCTTCCACATGCTGTCGGTAAGGGATAAGTTTGACATCTCGAGTTTTCCATTCTACTTGGGCTTGCCAGATTATTAAATCTGAATCCCCCATAATTAACAACTCTTTAACGTTTAGATCAACTACCATGTTCATGCCCATGATGCAAGCTTCGTACTCGGCTGTATTGTTCGTGCAGAAGAACTGAAGTCGAGCGGTGGCTAGATAATACCGACCAGTAGGTTAAATTAAAACTTCCCCAATTCCTTCACCCTTTGAGTTGACCGCTCCATTAAAGAACAATTTCCAGGAAGCGGTATCTTCAGATATTGCCTCCACCGAGTTCACCTCTTCGTCTGGGAAATAAGTGTTCAGGGGTTGGTACTCATCATCAATGGGTTTTTGGCTAAATAGTCTGCTAAGGTATGGGCTTTCATTGCTGTACGAGTGACATAGACTATGTCAAACTCGGTGAGCAAGATCTCCCTTTTTCCTAACCTCTTTGTGGGCATTGGCTTTTGAAATATGTACTTCAGAGGATCCAACATGGTTATTGGGTAGGTGGTGTAGGCCTGCAGGTAATGCCTCAGTTTCTGAGCAACCCAAGTTAGAGCGCAACTAGTTCATTCCAGCAAAGTTTACTTGGCCTCATAGCTGGTGAATTTCTTACTCAGGTAGTATATTCCCTATTATTTCTTTCCAGTGATGTTGTTTTGCCCCAGAACGCAACCGAAGGAACTTTCCAAGATGGTCAGGTACATAAACAATGGCCTCCCTGGCTCAGATGGAACCAAAATCGGTGGGCTGGACAAGTAGTCTTTAATCTTATCAAAAGCCTTTTGTCAGTCATCCGTTTATTTGACCGCTGTATCTTTCTTTAGCAATTTGAATATGGGATCACTTGTGGAAGTCAGCTAAGCGATGAATCGACTAATACAATTCAATCTTCCCAACAAGCTCATTACGTCCTTTTTGGTCTTCGAAGGAGATAATTCTCGAATAGACTTTATCTTTGTTGGATCTAACTCAATACCTATCTGGCTGAATATGAATCCCAGAAGTTTTCCTGACGGTATCCCGAACACACATTTGGTTAGGTTCAATTTCAAATCATATATGCGCACCCGTTCGAAGAACTTCCTTTGATCCCCGCACATGGTCATCTTGAGTTTTGTGCTTGATTATCACGTCGTCTGTATACACTTCTATTTCCTGATGCATCATATCATTGAAGATGGTAGTTATGGCTCTCATATCGGTTGCCCCGACATTCTTCAGTTCGAAAGGCATGACCCTGTAGCAATAGGTTCCCCAAGGTGTGGTAAAGGCTTCTCTGCATCTTTTATCTATTAACATCTGGTGATATCCTGCTTAACAGTCCACGAAAGACTGTATCTCATGTTTGGCACAGTTATCAACAAGGATGTGGATATTGGGCAATGGGAAGTTGTCTTTGGGGCTTCCTTTGTTCAAATCTTTGTAGTCCACGCATACTCGGGGTTTTCCATCCTTCTTTGGCACTGGAACTGCGTTGGCTAGACATGTGGTGTACTGGACCACTCGGATCACTCTTGCTACCAACTTTTTCGAGATCTCTTCTTTGATTTTATCACTGACATCAGTTTTAAATTTTCTCTATTTTTAATGGATCGGCGGGCACTCAGGATACGTTGGAAATTTTTTGCACTACCAGATCAACGCTCAGTCCTGGAATATCATCACACGATCAGGCAAACACATCTTTAAACTCAAACAAAAGTTGGATTATGGCATCCCGTGTTTTCTCGTCTGTGTGGATGCTTATCTTGGTTTCCTGGATTTCTTCAGCGGTTCCCAAGTTAACCGGCTTGGTATCATTCAAGTTTGGCTTAGGTTATTCTCAAATTGTTCTAATTCTCGATTTATTTCCCCAAATGCCTCCTCTTCATCATATTCCATCTCTTGGTTTATTATTTCACAATTAGATAGCATGTTTGGATCTGGGCTTGAAGTCCACAAGCATATCATGTTATATATAGCCGCATTATTAGAACTGAAAAGAAGAAATGAAAGAGAAAAACAACAAAATCAGAAGGAATAAAGAAGAATGAACGATGAAATATTAATTTCATTTCTTGGAATTTGAAGATAAAAGGTTTACATTTGGAAATTTAAAGACAAGAAACTAAGGAAAACATCCAAGTTACACCCTGGAATAACTTGGGATGCAGAAAAAAGTAACAGGAAAAGTCTACCGGGACTCCCACCTGATCGGAAACAGCATAGACTTCCAATTTTGGAGCTTAGCGCTTGGTCTCATGTACAACACCTCAGTGGTGCTTGTGGCGTCTCCTGGCCGAACCATGTCGACTTCATATAGCATCTCTCTCATCTCCCTACATATTTCTTCAATTTCTTTGGCTGTGAAGGCCTCATCCTCTTTTAGTCTTCACTGTACTTTGGACTTTTAAATGTCTCATACAAATGTGGCAGTGGTTGAGGTAGAACCCTGCTATTACGCTGTCTGCATTTTGCCCATCTCCTATCATCCGGCCTCAGGTGGAAACCTAACCCAAAGAACTTCTCATCGGTAGGCAAGATAATTGGCTTGACTACCTCTTGCAGAGACATTCCCAACCCTTTTCCTGGCTTATATCCACGTCGTATCATCTCTTTGACCACTATAATGGATGAGTTGGAAAGGAAGGGTTAGGGGCAGGGTTTTCCTCTTCATACTGGTCGGCTACCAGAACTTCAAAAGCCTGATACACTATGTGCTCACTGCCCTCTCTCTCTTCAAGACATGGGACAGACGAGTCCCGATAGATTGATTGTTCATGCTCTCCGTGGACTACGATCTCCTGATCTTCATGTTCAAATTTTACCATTTGATGGAGAGTAAAGGGTACAGCTCATGCTGCATGGATCCAAGGCCTGCCCAGAAGGTAGTTATAAGATGTGTCCATGCCTAGCACTTGGAAGGTTACCTCAAAGTCCACCGGGCCAATGGTTAGAATCAAATCGATTTCCCCAATTGTGTCACTCTTAATACTGTCAAAAGCTCACACACAGAAATTGTTAGGACAGATTCTTCCAGTCCCCATTTCTATCCACTGAATTGTAGAAAGTGGGAAAATGTCTACCCCCGAGCCTCTCTCTACCATGACCCTGTTCACATAATATCCCTCACATTTGACAGTTAAATGCAACGCTTTGTTGTGAACAACCCCTTATTTGGGCAAGTCAGTTTTGGTGAATGAAATTTTATTGATGGCAAAGATCTTTCTGCCATTCTTTCTAATTGTTCCACCGATGTTTTAGCTGGCACATAGGTTTCGTTCACGGTTTAATTAAAACCTTTTGGTGTTCAGGAGACTTCATCAGCAATGAAAGCAAGAACACTTGTTCAGAAACTTGCGCAGTTGATCAACCATTTCATAGTCTGCCATCTTCATTTTCTGGAAGAAAGCTTCTGCCTCTTCAGGACTTACATGTTTCTTAGTCGGGAAACGCTTTCTAGTGGCATTGTTTACTTCTTCTACGTTGGAATACTTCTCAACGAGATGGTTTTCTTGAGGCTCTCCTGAGATCTCATTGCCTTTGTACATAAGCATTGTTATATGATAATTCCACGGTACTGCATTTGGATCCATCATAGGATGCTGTGGTGTGCGTCCACTAACCACGAGTTCGTTCGGCCTCGATGGCTTAATTGTCCCTTGTACCAAATAAGCCCCTTTGGGTATGTACATTTGGGTTGCCTTCTTCAATACAAGCCTCTTTGGAGGGCTCAAAGTTTGCTGCTTTTCTTTTCGACCTCGTGGGACATAAAGAATCCCATATTTGGGAGGCATCACCTCTGTACCTGTTTCAACTTTCTTTTCCAGTTCTATCTTGGTGACTTTGTTCTTCTTTTCATCTTTATATTTCTTTGAGGCTCTTTTTGGATTTTTCTCTACATCTGCAATGGCAATTATGGCCTTTAGTGCCGGATGAAGTTCTTTATATTCATAGATTATCGCGATCACTTGCCCATTGTCGTGGTCTGGCAATGGATTATTAGTCACGTTGGGGACATCCTCATTCCTTAGCACTATTTTGCCTTGCTCTATCAAGTTTTCCACCATTCTTTTTAGGGTCCAACAATCATCTTATCGTTCCCTTCTGTTCCTGAATGATAGGCACATCCGACACCAGTTCTGTAAGCGGGCAATGCTGGGTTTTTCCTCGTTTGGGGAACTGGTTTCAACAGTCCCATTTGGATAAGGTTTGGAAATAGATTGGAGTAAAACTTGCCAATTGGAGTAGAGTTGCCTCCTGGGTGGCTCACGAGGAGGAAAATTATTCTGTGGAGGACGGGGATTATAGTGATTTTGTGGAAGAGGCTGATTTCGTAGATGGGTCTTGGTCTGTGTTGGCCTGTTGCTGCGGTCGTACAAAAGATTGAGCATTTATGATCGTATACAGTTGGTGAGCATATGCCATGTCTTGATGAGGATAATAATACCGGGTGAATCTGTCTGAGAACATGGGTCTAGGAGCGCGGTGTCTCCTTGCACCTGAAGCCGCCATGGCTATTTTTTCTTTCTTTTTACCTTTGGCCATTACTCCAGACCTGCCTTGGATGGCTTGGGAGGTTGATCTAAGAGTTGACGGGCTCAAAATTCTGCCTGTTTTCAGTCCATATCTCACCAATTTTAATGGCCTTCACGAATGGTTTGCCCATGGCTGACATCATATTCTGGAAATAATCAGCTTCCTAAGCCTGAAGAAATACAATGACCATTTCCACTTTATCCATTGGAGGTTTTACCCTTAACGCATGTTCACTCCATTTGATCGCATACTCACGAAAACTTTTTGAGGGCTTCTTCTTTAGATTTGCCAGCGAGTTTCGGTCTGGAGAAATATCGATATTGTACTGGAACTGTCGAACAAAGTCTCTTGCTAGATCATCCAGATGTGCCACCGAGAAATATCCTGATCCATATACCATTTGGTGGCGATACCCACCACTCTTTCCCCAAAGTAAGCCATAAGCAATTGTTCCTTTCCCCCAGCTCCACGCAATTGATTACAATATTTCTTAAGATGGGAAATAGGGTCACCATGCCCATCGTACTTTTCAAACTTTGGAGTTTTGAATCCCATATGCAAATGCACGTAAGGGAACATGCACAAATCAATGTATAACACGCTTTTCTATCCATTTAGCCCCTGCATGTTTTTGAGGTTTGCTCCAGGCTTCTCATCCTCTTTGCTATTTCTTCCTATTCCAGAGTTTTAGGAGTTTTTTTCTATCCCATTGTGAACTCAAATGGATGTGGCTGCGAATAAGTATAGGTGGGATACTGAAGGGGCTCCATTTGGGAAGTGAGTGTTTGGAATGTGAAGGTTGAAGGATCGAAGGCAGGCCTTGGAAATGCAAGCTGTGTTATAGCTACGCATGGTAGATCAGTAAAGATGTTTGGGATTGCATTGGATATAGCCATCTGGGGGCGAACCTCAAGTGGTGTTCCCACAAAATGAGCTGAGACAGTTAGATGTCCTAGTAGGATGCTGGGATTACTGATTGGGACAGTGGATGTCCCCCCCATTCTTGGGAAACGCTCGGTAAATTCGGGAGTTGCACTAGGCAGCTCTTTTCCATTTGACCAGGCGTCCCATATCTCTATTATGCAGAGACGCAATAGCTGGTTTTCCTCGGCGGTTGCTGACTCTGATGTCGGGAGGCCTAAGATTGGGCTTTCGCCCGTGTTGGGAATGACTGTCAGAGTGATTTTTGAAGACATTTATGTGCTACCCTTTGATTTGGTGAAGTAGGGATGTGACGCCAGTGTACTAAGAACCAACCACCGTTTCTATAAGACGTAGACTGGAAATGGCATCAGCAAACGATTAGTTCGAGACAAATAACAGACAGGTAATCACATGTTGGGGTGTGATTCACCTATCCACTTAAATGGGTTTCTACATGTTCTGTAACGATTGCATGCATCATCCCGGCTTTCCTCATCCACTTGATTTCACTCTCATTCTTTTCCTTTCTTTCATTCTTGACTTTGCTTTTGCCATCATCTCTCTCTCATTATTCTTATTTTCTTTCTTTCATTTTTCCTCTCTTTTCTTTTTCTTTTCTTTTAGGGTTACGGTCTGATCCTATGGAGATTACCTATGTATCATGACCCCGCATGAATCAGACCAAGCGTAGTTCGTGAAAATAAATATAAATAGAAGCAAAATGTTTTAAAATATTTGATTTTCATAGGTAGAAAATACTTTGATTACAAAGACTGAAAGCTGACAGATTAAAACATCTAACATGCTATGATGAATAGAAGAAATACAGACTCCAAAGTCAACTATCTTTCTTCAATATAAAATATAGACTCGAACAACTTGACAGACTAGCGGAGAGAAGATACGTACTCGAACAACTTGACAGACTCTAGCTGAAAGTAAATGACAAACTCTGGTGGAAAAGGAAATACAGACTCAATATAAAAATCATGAATACATTAAAGCTTCTGGTGCCTGCGAGACATCGTTTGGTCTCGCCGCGGGCCTGTATGAAAGATCCCTTTGAAGTCTATCCAAGTCACTCAATTTTTGTTTAACAAATATCATTACTGCCACAAAAAAGGTGGTGCGATAACTTAGGAATTGAGGACGATGGCAGAAATGTTCGGTCATCCGCATTTGCAACAACAAATTGCACCCTTCAAAAAATGTTTCCTCCGGCTTTGCATGTTGTGACAGTGCGGAAGATTTCAACTACTACCATGAGCGCAAGGGTGCTCTTGGCTTGGGTGATTAAATCGCTGACGACCCCAGCTATTTTTATGTCGATATTTCCATCTTCCCTTGGGAATACTACAAGTCCAAAGAAGACCACCATAAAAGCGAAACGTCTATGTTCCTCCCATTTTTGGCGGTTTCCTTTGCTATATATTTTACTTTCCGGATTGTTGAACCCTCCTAGGTGACCATATCTATGGTATATAAAGTGCGGAGTACAAACTCCAGCTGCCAAATCTAGGTTGTGGACCGTCCTGCTTATCTTCAGTGATTCTAAGAGTCTGTGCACAACTACGGTTCTCAGGGAAATCAAATACTTGTGCCTTAAAGGAACCTCAATGCTCCCAATGTATCCGGCTATTTCCTCTAGGGTCGGGGTGAGTTCAAAATCTAAAAAAAGGAACACGTTGTATGCCGGGTCCCAGCATGTGACCAATGCCCTTATGATGTCTCCCCGAGGCTTAATCTCCAACAAGCCAGTAAGACCTTTCAAATATTTTTTGACCTCGTCTTTCCCTTCTTCTCCTAAATTATTCCACCACAGACGCAACTCCAAAGGGATTCTGTTCATGATTGAGAAAGGTTCATTCTGAATCGTGCTCATCTTGCACATTTATTAAGGTGATATGATCACTTATTTTAAAGAAAAAGTGACTCCATTTTAGTTCATTGAAAATTTCAAAAACAAAAACCTGGCTTTGCAGATACAACCTTTTAGCACTTCGGGGAAGAAGATTTTAAGGATGTGCCCGCTAACCGTTAAAAATGACCAAATGTGGCTATTCTCGCAAAAACATCCTTCTGGCATCTTTTGGGGGAATTCGGCCTATTTTAACAAGAATGGCATCACCCGACAAAATTAAAAAGAGTTTTTTGTTGTTTTTGGGTTATTTTTGCAAAAAGGAAGTTGGACCCGATGGGGGTTGCCTACGTATCTCACGTCGGGTGAGAATCATACTAGCGTTGTTTGGTCAGATTTGACAAAACCAACTATTTTTTGAAAAATTATCTTTGACTTTCTAAAAGAAATTTGGCAGAGTTTCGGTACCATTTGGGTATTGGGTTTTCAAAACAGGTGACTAACCCTAACGCTAACACTATTATTCTTTTTTTTTCTCCTTTCTTTTCAACTTTCTCCCATTATTTACAAGCCGGTCAGCATGCAGATCCGAAGCAAATAAATGCACAAATAGCAAGTAGAATGCATCAGGATGGTGTTTTCATGTCAGGTCACCTGTCCTAGACGGACCCAACCCCTGTGTTGAGTCCCCTTAAGTCAAATGCATGTGATGCAATCAAGCGTCCCTACTAGGGATCCGGCATGAGGTCGAGTTATTCTAGGTCCAAAACCTGGGTATATGTTCTAGACTGTGTACCTGAGCGGACAACTCGGGTTGAGGAGGGGGCTACGTACCGGGAAACAAAAGGCCATCCAACTTAGTAACTTGTCCGGCCTCTTTCTTAGTTTAAGGTATGACACTAACATAATGGAGAGTCTCGACCAACGAGCACACCCCTAAAGATGAGAAGAGAAGGGTTTCGTAATAATTTTATATATACAATTTAGGTAATATCAAAGCGGCAAAGCACTTAGCACGTTAGGATAAAACATGTAGGAAAATTAGATAATAAGTAAAGCCAAGTATAATAGATATTCTAAGCTCGAATTCTTAAATCCTGAACCAAAGTTCTAGGTTTTTCTGTCCCCAGCAGAGTCGCCAGAGCTGTCACACCTTCTTTTTACACACCTACCCCGAAGGGTAATTTATAAGGGAGTTTTTTCAATTTAAGTGACATTATTCAAATTGAGATTATTTATTTATTCGGAGTTTCCACTTGGGATATGTTTTGCTTTTGGTGTCCCAAGTCACCGGTTTATCTTGAACCCCAAATCGAGGAAATTTTTGACTTTCCCAATAAAGTCTGCGAACCAGAAATTCTTGAGTAAGGAATTCTGTTTACCCGAAGGAAGGTGTTAGGCACCCTCGTATTTCGTGGTTCTAGCATGATCGCTTAAACTATCATATTTGGCTAATTATATGATTTTAGACATGTTTATCCTATAGTGCAATTTTAAAATTACTTACCGCCTTTGATTGAATATTTGAGGAAGATTGAGAGAAGTATTAAAATACATCTCAAACTACGTCAAATAAATGCACCCATGATTTTTGACATACTTTAACACCGTTGAGATTTGGATTTGGGTCACATAAATGCACACCCGAGTTTAAGAAAGTAGATTTATTAAATAATGCGCCTAAAGCGACTAACGCGTTGTTAATTTGCGGGAGGCCATGAAAATTCGCTAAATGACACGTCCGGAGTTCTAAGGATTTTTAAATGAAGTTATTAAAGATGGCCACACAATTTAAGAATTTTTGCTTGGGCGTGGTGCACCTCGATTCATTTTGAATGCCATCCTAAACTGAACTATTATTTTCTATTAAGGATTGTCTCTAAAGGAACTTAAGCAATTAGCGTTATAAATTAGTTATTATTGAAAGTATTCGAGAAAAGCTTCCCCAAAATGGGCATCTGAACATGCGAAATTGGGACTTTGGGCCAGGCCGCCCAGGCCCTTGACTTGATGAAATCAATTGAATTAGAAGGGGGTGGGTCTGGTGTTAATTCTGGACAATTATTGTATAATTAGGCCTTTAAACTAGCCTAGTTAATTTAACTAGGCCACTCGTAACTAGCATGAATACAACCACTTACCTTTGAAATTCTGGCAGTCTCTTTCAACTTGAAAACTATCATAACACAATTATTCCACTAGCTAAACGATCCAACATAATTGCAACAATTAAGTAACTATAGTGACTGAAATAATTCAAAAAGGCCAAATATTATACCATCTAGACAAACAGACTGTCATGATTCAATTTTTAGAGTATCCAAAACATTCAACGCAACAAACCTAACTTAAAACATTTTTGTTTGGATCGTATATATGTCAAAGCCAACAAATGAATGCTTCAATTTACAATGCTGATTTTTGAATATGAATTTCATGCTCGTGTATATCTTGATGACATACATTCATTCTAGAATTTATTTTTCTTAGTAATGTCTAAACCTGTATGGTATGTGCATAACATTCAGTAGACATGAATCTAAGCATAACGCTAGCTTAATATCCATATTAGTATGATATACAGTTTTGAAATTAAGCAACAGTTTAGTAATAACAGTCATAATGTGCTGATAAACTAATTTCTAGCGTAACAGTCATAATATTCCATTTCTAAATAGTCCTATTAATACAATTGTTCAAATAGCAGTACTATTCTAAGCATATAAGCTAAATAAATTCAGAAAATCCATGTAAAACAAATGATTATCCAACATTTCTCTTCTAATGTGTTCATACATATTGATTCAACCTTCACATAGCACTTGAGGTTAAACGGCACCTGGAAATTTGCACAAAATGAAGTGAAATAGAAGTCAATTGGGCAGCAACAAGTAGACATCAGTTAATTGATAACTTGAGATCAAGTTTACAGCCCATAAATGGTAATAAAACAGCTAGAAAAACAACTTTGAATAAACAGAAATAATAAACAACCAAAAACAAACTTGAATGACCCAATTTGAACATGAAAATGACCCAGGAACTTCTGAAACTTCAACTGCAAAACACAAGGAAACTTAAGCCATTTCTATCCCTAGATAAGCTTGAACTTTTAGTTAAGAGCTTTGAAACTCGGAATCATTCTAAGGGTGTAATGGAATAGTGATTTTCTTCAGTTTTTACTGTCTGGAATTTTTCAGAATTTTTTTCAGTATTATTTTATGCCTCTCCCCCTTTTTAGACCTCTCCCCCTTTTTTAAGCAAGGCAAGGGGTATGCCTTTTTATAGGCAAAGCCTAGGGCAACTTTCAGATTTTCATTTACACCCTAGGTCCCTCATTTAATTTTAGATTTTAGCTAGTTAGTCCTTTACTTATTGGCTTGTTGGCCAAGTAACACTATTTCAATCCTGAATTTCAAGTTAAAACCCCACTTAAAAGGTTCTAGGGGTTCCGAATTTAATTACTGCATTATTCTCTAATTAGAAATACCTATACTACCCTTGAATTATCCTAGTATTTACTATTCTAGGTCAATTAACCCCAAGCCCTTTAATATTGGTCAAAACTGACCATGATTAAGCAAACCTAGGCTGGAGTATTCAGCTCTATCCAGAAAATTCCTAGAAAACCTAACAATTAAACTAACCAATCAAGACTGCAAAATAACTCTAATTAACACCAAAGTCCCGAGGTTAACAATAAATGAACAAATCAACAATTCAAAATGATAACAACAGAAACATGAATAAAATCTAAAGAAAATCAACATCAAACATAGAATCATTCGAGAAGAAATTAAAGCTGTAACTCTAAAAGAAAACCTTAAAAAAATCAGTATCAAACCATACAACTAGTTCGAATCAGGAAATAAACATGAAAGATTAACACTATTTGAATTGAAGCTGATTAAACTTAAGGATTTTATAAGGATGTCAATTCAACCATAAGATCATATCACCACTTGAATCCAAATCAATTAAAACTCATAAAGAACTTCAACTAACAGATTGTAACTAGCTTGACTAAAACCAATGGAATCCAGTTTGCAATTTCAAATGTAAACTTTTCTGGACTCAAATTAACTAAAAAAAGAATAAGATATTGAGGTGAGCAAAAATTAACAAAGGCAATTAGGAACTTAGCTTAAATCTCTTGGTTCGAACCCTAGGGATCTTCATGCATTAATCTCGAACCCTAGCTTCAAATTTGAGGAGTTGCAGCGAATTGAGGGAGACTGGCGATGATTCTGAGGTGAGAGAGATGAGGGGACCAAGCGGTGTTATGTTTTGGGTGGTGGTGACACTCGGTCGTAGTTCTTTTCAATTTAATATTCGAGAAACTCGGCATGTGTTTGATGCATGAGACTTACAGATCTGGGAAAATGGAGGTTAGGAGATCCTATTGTGTTCTTTTGAGGTTGTTTGGCATCGGCGCCGCCGCATACGATGGAGCAGCCGCATACGGCGGAGCAGCCGCCCCTTCAAACAAATATTCGAGGAGTTTGGCTGGTATTCGAGGACAGCGGTGGAAAATCTGGAAAGAGGGGGTTGAGGAGATGGGGTGGTGTAATTTTGGGGGTCATCGGAGCACCGTTGTTGGCGGAGGCGATTTTGCGGTCGACGGCAGACGGTGGGAGACGGCAGAGGAGCACTGGCGTTACGCTGGCGTATATTAGTGTATTTTGAGAGATGATTGTGGTGTATGGGAGGGGGAGGGTCCGACATTTATATACTTAAAGATCCTAACTTTTGAGCTGTTGGATCATGTAACCTCGACTGCTCAGATTCAAAGTAACCAAACGACGTCGTTTGGCACTGGGGGGGGGGGGTGGACCGGGTTAAATAATTGGCCCAAATTGGGTCTTTTTAATAAGACCACATTCCCTTTAATTCTTTTTAATTATTTTTTTTTGACTTTTGTTATGTACAAAAAATAAAAACAAACAAAGACCTGATTTTAATTTTAGAATTAAACTAATTAATTCAAAAATCAATTAAACCCTAATTTAATAGAAAACTTAAGGAAAAGCTCAAAATTAAAAGTAAAATGCAAAGAGGACTATTTTTGTTATTTTTTTCCCTTTTTTTATAATGTTAACTAATTAATGAACCTAAAATATTAAAATTGTTTTCTAAATGCAAACGTGCTATTTTTTTGTATTTTTATGAATTACATCCATTAAAATGTATACACAATGCAAACAAACACACAATTATGCAATTAAATTCTAAAATTTACATAAATAAAGAAAAATCTTAATTTTAAGAATTCTATAGGAGTAATTTAAACGAGGCAAAAATCACGTGCTCACAGCATATACTACCTTTTTCAAATTCCACTTGTAGAATTATATTGGGCGCTGTTGCTTTTTTGCTGAAAGAAGTTAGTTGAACCAATCAGTGTCTGTACCTAAGACCTCTTATTACCTGTTTCTAGTTTCTATTAATGTCCAAAAGGAACACCTAAGGGAGATGCTCTTATTATGTCGACGTGATTTTATTTATTGACTTCACTAGCAGGGCATTTTTGGTATTTGATACATATTTAGTTTATGTGTTATGTGTCTTTTTTGGTTCTTAAATTTGTGTACAGTTAATGTTGCTAAACAATGATTGACTTCAATGATTATTCCCCTCCTAGTCTCCACTTCAAAGACCCTTTGCTGCCCGCTCCCCCCCTCCCCCCTCCCCCCCCACACGCAACCCCCAAAAATTTCTTGTGGTAAAGTCCTAATTCTTCGAATAGAAGTGTGGTCTAATTCTTAGGTTAAATGTATGTTCTAATGTGATTATATCAGCAAGATTACATTGTGATATCCTAGGCGAATTTTACAACAAAATACTAGAGAGATATTGAGTATATACGTAAACAAGTATTAGATCTTCGTGACACGATTTACTATATCACTAGTAAGCTTGGCTGTACATATGATATTAAAGTCATTCTGCATACAACCTTCATTTATGGTAAGAAAATCTCAATACGAGAAGTTCAGAAATAAAAATTTAAAAAATCCTTGATTTTTGATTTTGTTGGGTGAAGCAAACTTCAAATTCTAGCTAAATAGACATGCATGCATGCAACTTAGTTATTTGTAACATTCACTCTATTGCAACTATTTGTGGCACAAGAAAGTTTCCTTAGCTGAAATTCCCTTGATTTACAAATACACATGAAAATATGAAACAAAGTAAATTTTTAGCTAATGTAACTTCAATCCCCCTTTCCCTCACAAATAATGTACTAGTTCCTTTTGCTAACTTACATTTGCTGAAAATGGGATTTGCTTTGCATATACTTGCATCCCTGATTAAATCAAGTTGGTCAAATCATCAGCTATTTAGTTGATCAATCCAGAGGCGAGCAGGTTCAACTGAATCTATTGTTTTTAGCTCAATCTATGTATACATATACGAAAAAGAAAGTTTCTCATACTCATTCTGAACGCATAGACTCTAGAATCTGAATTCGCCTCAGGATCGATCCTTGTTTAACCAGAACAACATCCACCTTTCTTAACAGCAGATACATCATCTTTACCAATGTTAATAGTTTGTCCTCTGGGCACAAATGTTGGATCATCTCCTATATCAAGAGCTTTTCGACTGACAACTCGATAAATCTGTGTAAGCACTTCTGTGAAAGCATTTTCTACATTCAGTGCTTCAAGAGCTGAAGTTTCCATGAAAAAGGTGTTCTCTCTTTCTGCAAAACCACTTGATTCGCCCGTGGGAACAGCACGAAGATGGCGAAGATCCGCCTTGTTTCCGACGAGCATGACAACAATGTTTTGGTCTGTGTGATCTCTGAGCTCCTTGAGCCATCTTGCTACATTTTCAAATGTTACATGGCGAGTAATATCATAAACCAGTAATGCACCCACTGCTCCTCGATAATATGCACTTGTAATGGCACGGTACCTTTTATGAGGTAGAAAAGATGATTAGAAACAACGAACTAAGGCAATATTATGGAGGAAAAATATGGTAAATATCTCGAAATGAACAATTTTGGAAGGGGAGGCTTGGAACAATGATAAAGTTGTCTTTGTATGACCCATAAATCACTGGTTCGAGCCGTGAAAAAAGCCATTAATGCTTGCATAAGGGTATACAGTTTACAACGCAACTCCTTGGCGTGTGACCCTTTCCCAGACCTTAAGTGAATGCGGGATACTTTGTGTACCATGCCTCCTCTATTTCGAAATGAACGAAATTTGTATGACCATTTTAGATTAAACAGTTTGAAATAATACACTTTGAATTACTTAATTATATTAAGTCTCAATTTATAAACCAATAAAGCACTTGTGATGGCACGGTACGCTTTAGTACTATTTGTACATCATGTCCCTTTACAATTTTAAAACTAAGAAAATAACTTTTCTAAATTTCTTATATGTAAATGATAGATTTCTTACGTGTAAAAATAATCTCATATATATAAAAAAACAAAAGATAAAATCATAAAACTAAAAACAATTTTATAAAAGAGCCACAAAATCAATTATCCCTGCTTTTTATGAGACAGGAAAGATGATTAGAAACAACATTCAAGGTAATATAGGGGAAATTATTGTAAGTTGCAAAATCAATGAACTAGAGCAAGTGGAAGAAGAAGGATTCTTTTCTTAGAATCTTTTCATATTCAACAAAAATTTCACTTTCTTCTCTCCCTTTTTCTATTCAAAAAGATTTTTATCGAGGGAATTCAAAAAAAAAAAAAATTACATGAATAAGTTAAAGAAATTTAACATCTAATATATATATATATATATATATATATATATATATATATATATATATATATATATAAAATAAATATATTAATGAGTGTAGCCATATATTCGTCAATTGACAAAAAAACAAACTTACATGATAAAACCGAGTAGGAGATGAAATTTATTAAACATAATAACAAATTTAACAATGGATTTGAGGATTCGACAAAACACACTGTTTTACGGTAGAACCATATACTTTATATTAGTTTTTACCGTGAAACATTCTATGTATATCGAATCAACTCTCTCAATGTAGCCTTTTTAATAAAAGAACGAAAGATTCTCTATTGATAGTGAGTTCTGAAATATATATATTTATACTTGTTTCTGGACATATGTGTACATGCACCATAATACAATGCGTTTTGTCGAATCCACACATCCATTATTAGATCTACCACTATACATAAATGCAACGTCAAAATTGAATGTCCGACTCTATTTAAATGAATAAAAAGAGCATGGTAAAGGGGAAGGATGTCACCTTTCCTGGCCAGCGGTATCCCAAATTTGAGCTTTAACAATCTTGTCATCGACATGAATGGTACGAGTAGCAAATTCAACGCCAATGGTAGACTTTGATTCTTGGCTGAATTCATTTTTAGTAAAACGAGAAAGCAAGTTAGATTTTCCAACACCAGAATCCCCTATTAGCACAACCTTAAATAAATAATCATAATCTTCATCTGTCCTATATGCCCCCATTTTCACTTTTCTCTTATCTTTATTTTTGTGGTTAGATTCTTCTATATATGAATATGAGAAATTACACTTTCTCTTTTTGAGTTATTTTTTTTACCTTTCACCCTCCCTTCTAATAACAAGATTTTACTTGTTCCACTTTGTTAATTGGTTTTTTTTCTTTTGGTATGGATGAAAAGAGAGAGGGAGAAAGAGAGAAACTGGGAGAGAGATAGAGAGAGATTATTATAAAATGAATATTCTTGGATTAATGATTTACCTCAAATGAAATAACAAATTAATTACCTCTCCTTTTGTTTAGGAAAGATGGAGGGTTGGAGTTTTTCAGTTTGGCATAAAATATGATATGTTGTTAAAAATTAGGCCTATAATAAATAAATATTCAAAAAAGCATATATAATCCACCTAATGGTGTGATGATTTATTAAGGTTCCATTTTTTTCCCTAGAAAATTTAAAGAAAGAAAAATGCGACACATGTGTCTTTAGATTTAAAAACTGTAATGGAAAATATTCATAAATTTTTAACTAATTAAGTTATGTAACATTCAATGTAAAATGAGATTGCTTATGTAATTTAGGTACAAATATTGACATAGAGACAAATCCTCTAAGTATATTTGAATCGCGTATTCGGTTATTAATATCTGGCGCTATAATAATTGAGTTTTTTCTCTCTATATTTCCATACTATAATTTGACTCGTCTAAGCTGTGTTTCACTCACTTAAAAATGAAAATAATAGCCTAATTGTGCGAAAGACAATTTTAATATCGGGAGTTATTTTTTATAAGATATTTGGAGATTATGAGATGGACATGCTTGAAATAATTTTAACTTCTTAGAAAAATTAAATTTGAACGTTGTGAAGGTTGCCTCTTTATTTTTTCTTTTTTTCTTTATCATCATCTAAATCGCTTAAGTTAGGTGATAATCGCCTAAGTATTTAAGAAATCGCATATGTTATGTGAAGGCACTAATATGATCTCTTCATGTGATATTCATGTGAAGGCTGTTTTTTTGTTTATTTATTTATTTATTTGTATCAACATTAATTAGAATTACTATTCAGTTATTAGTATTTGGTGCTATAAATAATTGGAGTTCTTTCGACTTTCATATTATGAGTTTTGACTGTCACGATCTAATCTTATTATAAGCCGTGATGACGTCCAGCGCCGCCGCTAGACAAAACAACAATGAACTAACCACGTAATTTATCTTTTTAATAGATTTTCAAGTAATTATTTTCCGTAATAAAGATTTAAGACATAACACATTTAAAATAAGTAAAATGAAAGCTGCTGAGTGTAAACACAACCATAGAAATAAATCAAAACTACAAGTCTACTAGTGTGTGCCAAAATCTGGTATCACAAGTATATGAGCAACTAGTAGAATATACAAGAATACTAGTCCATCGTCTGAAGTGAAATAGACAGAAAATACAAGCAAAAGAAAGACTCCGGCATGTGCAGAACGGGCTCAAAAGGGTAGCTCAACGCGAAGTCTCGGGAATCAAGGATGCATGTCGGACTGATATCTAGATGCATCTGCCTCAGATCCTGCACATTTAGTGCAGAAGTGTAACGAGAGTACATAAACAACATGTACCCAATAAATATCCAATATAACCTCGAAGAAGTAGTGACGAGGGGTCGACTTTGACACTTACAATGAGCTAACAATGAAATGTCAAAATTATAACTAAACATGAATTACATAAGTATAGCTGAAAGCTAAATCATAGGAAAATAATAGGCAATCCTCTCACTAGTAATGAATCCCAAGTTTGTTTCCTTCATTTAACAATTTATGTCTAAAGCCCATGAAGAAATATCAATTTTTAATTACTTCCAAAAATTTATTACGCGCAATTTATGTCGAGGTCGTACGGTCCAATCCAACATAAAATATTTAAAATGTGCACTGCTGACGGGCCGAACATCATGAACTATAGATGCATCTATCTGCTACCGAGGTGTTTGGCCCGCTTCAAAAAAGATAAAATACTTTGTAATAACCGATTTAAGATTTATTAATAGGCCAATATTTAGAGAAACACCAATTCTCAATAACAGTCAAGTGACCAGCCCAACAATTCAAGTAAATAAAACTTAACCTTTTAAAATTATTTTATCAAGTTCCAACACGATTTAAGCGATTAAGTTAGCAAGTAGGATGCAAACATCGTAAGTATAGCATGATATTGGTCCTAGACTAATCGGACAATAACATAATTAGTAGCTACGTATAGGGCTAATGTTTAAAAGAAAATCCTGCATTGAACACCGATTATCTTTGTGCTAAGACTGTGGAGTTCTGAAGCTTGTCTTGTTGAAGTTTTTCACTTTGTGAAGTTTTTGGAGTAAATTGATAGTTGAAATTCTCCTAGTTTGAACTTGTTACCACTGGTTTTTAATAGTTGTTGTTATTGTTGAGTTTAATCGAGGGGATTTAGTTGGACTAAAGTTTGAGCATGCTTGAATTGTGATTTTGTTGAATATACAGTAAGCTTACTCTGCCGAAATTTAGTGTCCATTAAGATTTGTGCGCGAGTTTAGCAGTGATAGTTTGAAATCTGGTTTTTACTTCTAAAAAGTTCTCTTTGTTTAATTAAGTGCTTTTGTTACATAAACTATTGTCCAGTCGGTTAAGTTGCAGGTTTGTTGGAAAATATTTTGCTGCTTGTTTTTTTGTTGCTGTAAAGGATTTCATACTTGCTGTTCACAGCCCTGCATTGTTCATTTTTCGCTCAACAATAAATATTTCCACATTTCTTTAATTGATTGTTGTTATTATAGTTTTTCTTAACAGTTGAGGGAATTTTGCAAAATTTTTAGCTTCAGTTAACTCAACTGCGTTCCTTCAGTTTATATGCCAATAATATGTTATTGAAATTCAAGTTTTGAGTTGTTTTTTTTAAAAGCAGATCCCGCACTATTCAGCTGTACTTTGTGGTTATTCTGAGTCAATATTATTGTGATTCTGATGCTTTGTTTCTACAGTTGAGTTCGTCATTCTGGGCTAAAAATATCTGTGCCTACTGCTGCTGAATTTAGTGCTCAAGGTGTTGCTGAAGTTTTGAGTTTTGAGAAGCAATTAAATAGAAAACCTGCCAGCTTGTTTGAATCTTAGAATTTTACATTTAAATGAAGTTTGTTGATGTAATACAAGTTTCCTAAGCATTAGTTCTATAACATTTTGTGAACCTGAAACTGGGTTGGACATTGGAACTTGTTTGAAGAATTTTGAACTCAAATAAGAGTCTTTTGGACTGTTATTGAAGGTTGTTGAAATAACCTTGAAAATTTGCACTTTTTGCACCAGTTGTCTAGTGAGTGCAAGCTGATTTTATTTTTGCACAGTGGAATTCAGTTGATTACAAATGTTTTGGTGATTCAGTTAATATGTATTACAAGCTAAAAAAAATTTCTTAAAGTTACTTTGTTTATTGCTGCTAGTTTAGTTTGGTGTTAGTTGGTCCAGCATGCTATAAATGTGAATCTGTAAAGTTGTCTTTAGCACAATGTTTGCTTGGTTCTAAGTTGTAATTACATTTTGAGTTTGATTCTACACAGTTGCTGAGTTTCAATTTGCAGTCAAGTTACAACCGTACTATTTAGATTTTCACTCACTTTTTAGCATGTAGATATATTTATTAACTTTAATCTCGATATTTTAGTCTTTATTTCACTTTATAGTTGGTTTATTTAACAAAATAGTAAAAAATAACTACAAAAAGAGTTACTTTTTTAGAGTATTAACTTTATTTTCATGTATAAAGAAAGTAGAGTTTCCAAAATATAGTCTTATCTAGTATAGTGATTTTTTTAGTTGTAGGCTTTAGGGAATACATAGTAATGGTAGTAGTTAATTTTTTTAATATAGTTACTATCTTTTTCTGGCTAGATTTTGCTATTTTCATTTAGTAGTATTTAGTTTTTATTACTTTGGATCATCCTTAAAGCAAATTAAAAAAATGATGAAAAGAAGAAAAAAAAGAAGCAGAAAGTAGAGAAAGAAAAGAAAAAGTTTCATGAGATTACTACTCTTGGGTGATTTTTTGAGATTTGCGAATGTTCATGGAAATTATTTGAAGTGCATTGAGGCTACAACTTTGTCAGTTATTGTGAGGCTGTCCAGAATGGCATAATTAACCAGTTTTTGCATATGTGACCATCTTTTGTATATGATTTGGTCATCAGGTAGTAGCTTATCCTTTTTTAAAAAAAAGGGTCAAGAGTTAGACAAGGTTGGATTTGTATCTTGGTTTCTTGGTATCAGATGGTTTTGGTGGTATTGAAACGGTTTCAAGTTGATTTTAAAAAAAAAAGCAAAATGTTTGTTTTTTGTTTCTTAGAGATTTCATGGTTTGATTTGTATATAAATAAACAAAAAATGAATTAGTTTATTCGCTCAATTTTCGATCTTCCAGAACTACGCAAAGATCTGATTCATGCCGGGTCATGATACATAGGCAAACTACATAGAGTTCGATCGAATCATTTTGTTTTATAAGAAAAAGAGATAAAGATAAAAATCGAAAAAAAGAGAAGAAAAAAGAGGGAAAATGGTGTAATTATGGAACATGAAAAGAAAAGAGTGATAAATAAAAAAAAGAGGAAGGAAAATGATCAAGCAAGTTCCAGAGAAGCAAATGAAAAGAGAGATTGAAATGAACAAATTGGGATGATGCCATATGACCTTCATACCCTTGAAATCATGTTAGGACCGGTAACTGTGACTAGGTGCATTGCACGCAATGTGATACTTTAGCTGTTTAATGCCCTCGCTAACATGATGGCTTCATTTTGTTATTCTCATAGCAGAAGGGTGGTTGGTTTTTGGTTTTTAAAGTAGTAACTCTCCTCTACAACACAAAGTCAAAGGCAATGGCATACAACAACAAAAGTGGGTTGGTCGACACCGAGGCCCGAAAGCAGTTGGTTCACCAGAACAGTGGGTCAATTGAAGAGGTAAAAATGTTGAGACAACACATGGCAAAAATGTATCAGGCTTGAATGACCAGGACTGTGGGCACGTGATTTTTGCCTCATTAAAATTACTCCTACAGAATT
The DNA here is from genome assembly GCA_034376525.1 of Nicotiana benthamiana. Lineage (NCBI taxonomy): Eukaryota > Viridiplantae > Streptophyta > Magnoliopsida > Solanales > Solanaceae > Nicotiana > Nicotiana benthamiana. The sequence continues at coordinate 27,801,127 of CM067340.1, read as the reverse complement.
CTCAAACTTAGAATTTCTCATTTTTTATTATTCAATTTTAGGATTTAAGTGTGCATATTTGTGTGTATTTTCATTGGTGCATGCATGACATGTCATAAAAAATAAAATAAAAATTTAATTACAAGCATTTAGGATTCGATTTCACATATTTTTTTAAAATTAATTGGTAATTAGGGCTTTGGTTTGCGAAATATAAAATTCACAAAAACTAAGTATTTTATTTTAGCGTTATTTAATTTGTAGTTTCAAAATTTGTTTATTTTTATGTTTTGATTTTTTATTTGATTAATTAATCTAGTTTAGCTTAACATAGCATTTGGTTTAATAAGAGATTTTTAAAATATATTAGGAAGATTTAAAAATGACAAATGAAAAAAAAGGAATTAAAAGCCTTGAGATCAGGCTGGCCACAATTGGGCCAAACTTGGGTGGCCCGAATCCGCCTACCCGTCCAAGAGTACCCAAGAACCGACCCAACCCGTCTCTGACCCAAGCTGCTCTAGGAGACGCCCCAAAATGACGTCATTTGGGGGCCATCGATCTTAGCCGTTCATCAACCATAATCTAACGGCCTGAGTTCGATAAGGATGTTACAAAAGAATGTCTGAATCAGACCAAATCCTAGAGACAACAACCTCTTCCTCGTACCCTCCGTCTTCGTCGATACACTAGGATTGCTTAAGGAATTACAAGTTGATGTAGTTGTTCTACTCAACCTATACTGTGATAGCAAGACAACTTTACAAATAGCCGCTAATCCAATATTCCACGAGCGAACCAAACACATCGAGATTGATTGTCATTTTGTTCGTGAAAAGATTAAGGCAGGGTTGATTAATTCTCAATATATCCCTACAACTTTAGAGCTAGCTGATTTGATGGCAAAAGGTCTAGGTTCTGCACAACATCAATTCCTTTTATCCAAGATTGGAGTGTTTGATCCTTTTCACCCTCCAGCTTGAGGGGGAGTATTGAGTACGTAGCTGTATACATTAGAAGAGGTGTATGGGAGTATAAGTGTATATGTGGATAGTATAATGAGAGTTGGTTAAGTGGTTTGTAAGACAACTGTCAACCATGAATTTCTTCAAATACAAATAGTAGAAGCTTAATGTAGAAGCTACTTGTGGTCTGGTGGCATTACAATCACAAAGAAAGCTCTTATTGCTTGGGAGAAAGTCTGTCTGCCTAAGTCTACATGTGAACTCAACTTGCATAACCTCCAAGTGTGTAACAATGTTGCAATTACAAAGGTACACTGGCTTTTGACTTATAAAGGTGTTAAACGCGGGCCGGATAAAGTAGATTCATGGTTACTATATCAAAGATTAGAGTGTGGAATCTATGCGCATTCCTCAAACCTCCAGTTGGATGGTTAGAAGGATTCTGGAACAAGAAATATTATTGGACAATTGAACAGACCTTTAGTTGAACATAAGAGTATCGTCAGACAAATATATTCACAACTGCTACCAGAATACTCAAAGCTAAGGTGGAGAAAATTAATGTTTTAAAACCCTACAAGGGAAAAAGCCTAATTCACAATGTGGCTGCAATGTCAAGATAGGCTACAAACGGTAGATTAACTGCTGAAATGGGGACTCAATGTACTAGCTACATGTGTGCTATGTCAAACTCACAAGGAAGCACGAGACCATCTGTTTACAAAATGTAGATATGCTCAAGAACTTTGGAACATAGTCGGTAAGTGGGCACATCAACAACTCTGTGCTGCCAGTAACTGAGAATTACAACTTCAAGGGATTGTTAAAAGTATTTTGGGGAAGACAACAAGGGAAGGATTGATGATATATGCTAGAGGTTATACATGCCATATGAAAGGAGAGAGAGTCTTAGAAGGATTGTCCAGAGATTGTGAAGGAGTAGCAAAGAAATGAAAGTACAAAAACAACACTAATGAGACATGGAAATAAAATATGCCCGCTCAACCACTATCCTTCTATTCTAATTCTAGACCTCCATAGTTTTTTATTAAGGGTCATATTCTCAGTAAGTTGAAATAGCGTCATGTCATGCCTAATCATTTTTTCCAATATAGCCAACCACTCACACCTATTCACTCTCTGGTATACGAATATAAATAATTAGAATACAAGAGGGAATAACAACGCCATATCAATGAATAAGCGAAACATTTAACCTAAGTAGCTAAACATATTAAAAAAGAACTGTTAAAATTAGAAAGCACAAACGGGTAAGGTTAGCTTTGCTCACAATTGTTGAAGAAAAAAACAAAACGTGACCGTAGAGAGCCATTGATTAAAAACCAGTAAGAAGAATTCAACGCGAGAATTAGCCAATAATTGATTCAATTTAACAAATCAAATAGACAAAAATGAACAATAAAAGTTGCAATGAAAAAGCAAAAATATAACAATACAACAACCAATATATATATCCCAGTAAAACTATGAACTGTGAAACAACTTAAGAACATATTATGAAAAACAATTAACCTGAAATATCATCTAAAAAAAAGGTTTTTGAAATAAGAATTAGTGTCTATTTGCATTTGGACAAATAAGTCCGGTAGCAATTACAAAAAATCCTCCATCAACGTCAATGTTTCTTTGCTTTGATAGATTCGCTCTCAAAAACAAGAAATAATATATTTATACAACAACAACATCAACCCAGTATAATTTTGCTTAGTGGGTCTGGGGAGGGTAGTGTGTACGTAGACCGTACCCCTATCCTTGGGTAGAGAGGATGTTTCCAAATAGACCCCCGGCATCCTTCCCTCTAAGAACTTCCCACGTTGCTCTTGGAGAGGCTCGAACTCACAACCTCTCGGTTGGAAGTGGGGGTTGCTTACCATCAGAGCTACCCCTCTTGTCAAATAATATATTTATGTATAAACCACCAAAAGATGTGGTGCACTCGATGGGACTACTCCTTCCTTAACCAGAGGTCTTGAGTTCGAGTCATGGATATGAAAAAATTCTTGGTATAGAGCACTTACCCTGAATGGAATCCTACGCGGCACGAATCCGAATATAGTTGGGCTTCAATGCGAACAACGTATACCGGGTGGGAAACAAATTTTATTTTTACTTATATATATACGATAAATTTCTTAAGATAAATATAGATTCTGATCAAATTTACTCGATTAGGCCAAACTCGTAGCCATATTTTTTCAGAGCAAGAAAATTAATAAACTTCCGATTGAATGTCAAAGCCATTTGCAAACCGAACCTCTCAAATTTTGCTGGTAGTAGATAATAAAGCATTTATAGATCTCACATTATAATTTTCCAAAGGAAATCCACCTCTAATGTGGTTAATTGGAAACAAATAATTCCTAGAAATTAAAAGTGTTATAGATGATAATGACAATCAGGTTCGACTCTGAACTTGAATTAGATATTGTCATAATTTATTTCTCGCACCAAGTATCTATAACAAATCGCACTAAGTTTATCATGGTAAATAATAAATTAAGGTAAGAATATATACTCCCTACATTTCAAATTAATCGAGGTATTTTTCTTTTTAATTTGTTTCAAAATAATGATATATTTTTAAATTTGAAAATAATTTAATTTTAAATTCTTTATTTTACCCTTAATGAAAAACTTTGATAGTCATACAAAATGTCATGACCCCATTAGTTTTACCCCTTAAGTTTTTAAGACCACAAGTTTCAAAAGTCTTCTTCTCTTTCTTAAATTCTGTACCCGATCAAACTACCTCATTTAAATTAAAATTAAAGAAGTATTAATTAACTATGATTTAGTGAAAACTATGTTTGTGATGATTGTATCGTATATTTATTGGGTTGATATAACATATAGACACCCGACGCACTCGTGTAAGTTTTTAGAGAAAATTACCATGAAGAGTCCCTTAAAATTTTAATTGCTTTTTTTTCCACTTACACGATATAGCCCTTCGGCCCAAATACATTTAATAGCCTGAAATGGCTATTTTAGATACTTTTTGAATAGTGACAGTCTATTTTGTATATTTATTGTATAGTGACAACCTATTTTGTATAATAAAGTATATTTTGTATAGTGACAGTCTATTTAGTATATATTTTGTATATTAATAGTCTATTTTGTATATATTTTTATATAATAACAGTGTGTTGTATATAAATTGTATAATGACAGTTTATTTAGTATATTTTTATATAGTGACAATCTATTTTGTATAGTGACAATCTTTTTAGAATATTTTTTATATAATGATAATATATTTTTGTATATAAATTATATAGTTACAGTTTACTGTAGGTAAATTGTTCGTTTGGGCCGTTTAAGATGATGACTGGAGAGTGGAAAGGGAGGAGTGTTCCTCTAAGCATCATTTTTTTGTAATTAATACTTAAAGAAATATCGATAAAGATCCATGTATAATAATGCCACTTAGGTTCTTCCAGCCAATTAATTTGCTAATCAAGTTTCTATAACAGGTTGGTTGAAAAACTTAATAAGTATCACTCATCGTCAATATCCTGAGAAATCTCATAGAGACGGGGAAAAACCTTTAATGCCTCCTATTAGCCCAAGTAAAATTTAGTTTTGAAGACTTATAAAAGAATTCAGGCATGAACCAGGTTTATTTTAGTGGTCCATTTTTCAGTTTCACAAAAACGGGTAGATTCGAGCATGTGAGATGCGCGTGAATGAGATAAGTTTAACTTGGTGTATTTAATATCTCCCGAACGAAAAGGTTGCATAATTGATAAGGAGAAGGAGTCCGTAATCAAAGAGAACACTATCCAAGATAAGAAAGGAGTTAGAAGCTGAAATCAATTAGAACTCTTCCACCAAGGAAGAGTTGTATCAGAACTCTAGTTATGTCTTCATCTACTAACTCTATAAATTGCAGGATATTCTCAGAATTACATGTGTTGCACAAAAACACAGAAAATATGAATTGAGAGAAAAATAACAAGGCTTTTTACAAGCACTTCATGTGTGATTCAAGTATGCGAACCTGAAGCTATATGAACCAGATTGAAGAACCAGCTCCATAAAGAGTTTTATGTATCTTTCTTTATTTCTAGTTCAATATAGTAGGTGTTCTCATATTGTACTTTTAAGCTTTATCTAGAAGCAATTGTAATAGTTACTTTGAGTATTAAAATTAGAGTTAACTTGAAATTGTCGCAACAGTTAGAGTTTGGTTGCTAAGACGGGATTACAGGTAATCCTTAGGTTTACAAAGAGTTTTGTAAATGATGTTTTGGCTCAGTAATTTAATGAAGTGTTGAGGAAAATCCTACTCAGTAGAAGATCATGGTTTTTCCACCTTTTGAGCTGAGTGTTTTTCACGTAAATATACTTGTGTTCTTTACTTTCTACATTTATTATTCCGCAACAGTAGTAGTTGGAACACATAGAAGAACCAGATCCTTCCATAATTAGTTTAAGCAAAAAATTGATCACCATACAATTATCCCCCTCTCTTATGTGGTATTGAAGTATAAAACATCAATTGGTATCAGAGCAGGTTATCCTTCAAAAGACTAACACCTTTGGAAAAGATCAAGATAAATGCACCACCTGGAAACTAGGAAGGGCAATCCATCGCTAGGCCTCTGCTCTTTAATGGCCAGTACTACTCTTGGTGAAAAAATCGAATGAGAGATCACATCATTGGAGAAGACTATAAGCTATGGGACGTTGTCACTGATGGTCCCCTGGCTACCATGAAGAAGATTGCTGAAGGAGTAAATGTGTCAAAAATAAGAGCTGACTGCACTGCTGAGGATTTGAGGAAATGGGAAAAGAATGATAAATCCAAAAAATGGCTTGTATATGGACTTGGTCCAGATGAGTACAGTAAAATTCAAAGTTGTACCACTACTAAGGAAATCTCGAACACTTTGCAAGTTGCTCATGAAGGAACACTTCAAGTGAAGAGGTCTAGAGGAACACTGTTGTATTCTCAATATGAAAATTTCAAAATGAAGGAAGGGGAAACCATCCAGGAGATGTATACAAGGTTCACCATACTGACAAATGAACATAAGTCTCTTGGAAGGGTTATTCTTGAAAAAGACAAAGTTGAGAAGATTTTGACAAGGGTTCTGCCAGTCTCTTGGAAAAGCAAAATCACTGCTATTTAGGAATCAAAGAATACTGCCACTCTTAAGTTGGATGAGCTAATTGGAAATCTCACTGCCTATGAACTTAGAAGGCAAATTATTAAGATGGATGCACCCAAGAAGGAAATGAGCCTGGCACTCAGAATCAATGAAAGTGCTGATCTTGAGGAGGATTAAATGACCATGATCACAAAGGACTTCAAGAAGTACCTAATGAGAGGAAAGGGTAGTTCAAGAAGTGGAAGTTACAGAAAACTAAGTGTTCCTGAAAAACAAACCAATAAGGGTTGTTACAAGTGTCGGAAGACTGATCACCACATAAAATACTGCCTTCAATGGCAAATTGAATGGAAGAAGGAAAGAGTTAACAAAGGAATAAGAAGAAGAAATAGTTCAATCCAAGAATAAGAAAGGATCAACAAAGGCTATGTTTTCTGCCTAGGGAGAAAGCTCAGATGAGGACTAAGAGGTTGAAGAAAGAGATGAACAAACACTTATGGCAATTGGAGAATCCTATAAGGAATTTGTTGTAAGTATAATTCATATCAAAGACAAGACTAAATTCTTGTCTAAAGAAAGGCTATCTGAGTTACTCCTGGATTTCATTGATGAATCTAAGGATCTAAACAATAAAAAGAAATAGTTGTCTAAGGAGTGTGTGATTTTGAAAGCTAAGTGCAAAAATCAGGAACTTAGGACAAGTGAAAGTCGAAGTAAAAATGCTAAGTTAAAGAACCAGGTTCATGAACTTGACACCACTGTCCTATAGCATAGATCTGAAAATCTAATAATAAAATTAGGAACTAGTAAAAAGAAAGTTGATGACACACAACTCACTTTAGAAAAAAATATTGGAAAAATGAAAGATGAGTTGTACAAAAGAGATGAGCAGATGAGAGTCCTTAAGGAGGATCTAAACAAGGTTAAGCATGAACTAGATAGAATGTGTAAATGGAATAGGTCCTCCGATGCACTTTCATGGCTATACGAACACCATAGCAGCAACAAGAGAAGACTTGTTACGGGACCCTTACACCTAAGTGAGATCGCAAAAGAAAGTACTTCACACTTTCAGAGAATAAAATTTGCACACATTGTGGTAAAACTTGCCACTATAAACGTGAATGTATTGCAATAAAAGGCTAGTCAAAATAATAAAGAATTTGTTCAAGGGAAAAATAGGCTGTCAGGTTTGGGTTAAAAAGAATCTGATTTACCCTTTTGCCTATAGAAAGGGATCCAAGTGAAGGGGAGAATCCTAATATGGTACATGGATAGTGGGTACTCAAAACATATGACAAGAAACAAGAACCAGTTCCTTTCACTTAAGGACTTCAAAGGAGGTAATGTCTCCTTTAGAAATGGGAAGAAAGGTGAGATCATTGGGGTTGGAAAGGTTCGTAAGACTAATTCTCACTCTATTAAGAATGTCTACTTAATAGATGGCCTAAACTACAGTCTAATCAGTGTATCACAATTATGTGATAACTTGGTATAATTCACCTCTAACAAATATTTTGTGATTAATCTTACCATTGACAAGATTGTTTTGCAGGGAAAAAGAGTAAACAATACATACATTGTAGATTTTTCCACACTTTCAGAAAATAAACTCACTTGCTTAACTGTCTTAGACAATGATCCTCTCCTTTGGCACAAGAGACTTGACATGCAAGTTTGAGTCAACTCAACAAATTAGTCACCAAGGACCTGGTGATAGGGCTACCTAACATCAAGTTTAAGAAAGATAAAGTTTGTGAGGCTTGTGCAAGGGGAAAGCAGGTAAGATCCTCTTTTAAATGCAAGAAAGTGGTAAGCACCACCAGAACGATAAACCTTGTCCATATGGATCTCTATGGTCCAATGAGAACATTAAACAGAGGTGGTAAAAGATATGTTATGGTGCTTGTTGATGATTACTCTAGGTTTACTTGGACATTGTTTTTAACATATAAAGTTGAATCATTTGACATGTTTACTTCTTTTGTTAGAAAACTCATAAACAACTAGGTAATCAACTTGCATCAATTAGGTCTAATCATGGAACTAAATTTAAAAATGCTAAGTTTGCTGAATTTTTGCATGCTACCTCATAAATAGTTGCATGACTAGACCTCTTGTTAAAAAGATTCCCTATATAGTTACTTAAAGGGATAAAGAAAAATATATCCCATCTTAGAGCAATTAGATGCAAGTACTTTGTTCGCAATAATGAAAAAGATTCCCTAGGTAAGTATGATCCCAAAAGTTATGAGGGAGTATTCTTGGGATATTCTTTACATGGTAAAGCTTATAAGATCTATAAAAAAAGAACTATGTGTGTAGAAGAAAGTATACATGTGATTTTTTATGAAACTAACAATCACTTTGAGAGACATAAACATGAAGATGAAGCAATTGGGCTGGTAAGAAATTTAAATGAAATCACAGCCCAAACTGAAGATGCACCAGAAGAAAGAACATGTGATGAAACAGGTTCTTCTACCCACGACAACATGACAGGGAAAACTGACTAGAGAGGAACTGATCCTCAAACCTCGAAGGAACTTGTCCATGAACCTATTCCTCAGTAACAAACTAGAAAGGGGCATACAAAGAAATTGACACTCCTATTTCAACATCCACAAAATTAGATATAGATGAACTTGGTCATCTGTTGATCAGAAGTTGTATAGGGTAATGATTGGTTCTCTTATATATATCATTACTACCAGACATGACATTTTGTGCAGTGTAGGTCTTTGTGCCGATTTCAGGAAAATCCAAAGGAGTCCACTTAATGTAAAGAAAATATTGAGATACGTGAAATGCACTATTGACATTTGCCTTTGGTATCCAAAATGTAGTAATTTTAACCTAGTGGGATATGATGCCGCTGATTATGCAGGTTTCCTTGTGGATAAGAAGAGCACCTCAGGTATGACATATTTCCTTGATTCATGTCTTGTGTCATGTGCTACTAAAAAGCAAAATTTAGTTGCCTTATCTACCGTTAAAGCTGAGTATGTTGTTAATGCTTCATGATTGTGCTCAATTGTTGTGGATCAAACAACAGTTGATGGATTTTGGTATTGAAATTGGTCGCATCCCTATTTTCTGTGATAACAGTATTAGTATGACTAAGAATCCAGTTCATCATAAGTAACTAAACACATAGATGTTAGACGCCATTTTTTAGGGATACCTATGAGAAAGGCTTGATCACCGTGGAGTTTTGTGCTGCTGACAAGCAAATTGCTAACACTTCACAAAATCCTTAAGCAGAGATCACTTTGGGAGAAACATGTTAGAATTAGGGATGATTAAGATCACCTAAAATGACCAGTTCAAGGTTAAACGAAAAAATTAAAAAAAATTAGCAAAAAAAATTTTGTTACAAAGACTATAAATTGTGTATAATAAGATTAAATCTTGCTCAGTCTCATAAATTTTATAATGCACTCTTCTCCCACGTGTTAAAATGGCTCATTACTCTCCAATGATATTTTCTCCATTTTGGTAACTTTAGACTTACACAAGAGAATTATCAGTGACGAAATGGTACACGGTATATTTTCTACACTCTGCATAATTTGAGATAACTATATTTGGATAATGAGCAGAGTCCTACCAAATATCAAACCTCTTGTGAACTTATCTGTTACAAGTGAACCAGTTTCGTTCAAGACTCATAACCGTATAATACTACCTAGATTCTTTTAAGTCTAATACTCAGGAGGAATAAAGTGGTTCTTCCAAGATAGAACAGTTACCTTCTGATTCTAAAGTTTCTTCTGAGGCAATTTATAAATTTGCTGCAAATATGGAAAATAGTTTTGTAAGATTTATAGCAGGTGTTGAGACTACTGAATCTGGAGAAGCTGGTAGTAAAATGAAAAAGAATAAATGAGAGCAAGGGTGCTAGGAATACTGTGAGGGAAAAGAGGATAAGAGTGGTTGACTCTTCACCCACCTCATGTGAGTTTAAACAAAGACGCATGTGCAATGATTGTTTGGGGAGATGAATTCGGTTCACCTGTAGAGGAAACCCTCGCAGTCCTACAGAAGAAGCTATAATCCAAATTCTCGATAGAGTTATCAATGGAACCAAAAATCATACCATTCCATATGGCTTCATTCTCAAAATAGTGCCTGCACATTTCAATGTACCTATGAAAAAGTGGGAGGTTAGTACAAGAGTGGATCATTTTTGGGTTAATACCCTGCTTGCTTGCGATTATGAAGTCAATGTCACACTTAAAGAACCTAGTTCATCCAAAAAGGTACCAGTGAATAGCAAGGTCAGAGCCTTGGTGCAAGAAAGTAAATCTAAGGATGTTGAGATTGAAATGGTGAAGATGAGGTTGGTTGAGGTGGAGACTAAGAGAGATGCTCTTAGAACTGGGCTGACAAGAGGAAAGAAGAAGAATGATGGCATTCTTCAAGGAATGCTAAAACTCCTCCAAGTCAAAAATCAAGCATCTAATTCTTCCTAGCATTAAGCCTCCCAACCTGGTGTAGATCAACCAGTGACCCAATTCAAGACTTTTTATTTCTTTTGATTATATTTTCAATATTTTTATTTCTTTGATGGTAGAATCTTATTAACCATCAATGAAATTCATTGTCTTTTGCTTTAACTGTTTGTTTATATTTCTTTGATGGTTAAAAATTCTTAGCTTGATCTATGATGATTAATCCATGATTACATTTGAAGTAGCCCCAATGGCCATGAGTTAGCTTTAAGATCTGATTATCTCATATTTTTTATTTAACTTTTCGATTATGTCAAAAGGAGAAAAAAGGTTGTTCTTTAACCAAGTGATATTTACACTTTGAATAGTGATGTTTATGTCCTAATATACCGGTCCTTGCTGATAAGTGAAATTTTTTAACTTTGCATTGGTGTTGAGCTGAGCTCTGGAAGGACCTAAGTGTATGAAAGCACAGAGTTTGTCATCATCAAAAAGAGAGAATTTTTTGGCCTAAGTAAAATTTAGTTTTGAAGACCAACAAAAGAATTCAGGCATGAACCAGGTTCATTCCAGTGGTCTAGTTTTCAGTTTCACAAAAACGGGTAGATTCGAGCATTGAGATGCACGTGAAGGAGATAAGTTTAACTTGGTGTATTTAATATCTCCCGAATGAAAGGGTTGCATAATTGATAAGGAGAAGGAGTCCATAATCAAAGAGAACACTATCCAAGATAGGGAAGGAGTTAGAAGTTGAAATTAATTAGAACTCTTCCACCAAGGAAGAGTTGTATCAGAACTCTAGTTATGTCTTCATCTACTAACTCTATAAATTGCAGGATATTCTCAAATTACATGTATTGCACAAAAATACAGAAGTTAAATATGAATTGAGAGCAAAATAACAAGGCTTTTTTCAAGCACTTCATGTGTGATTCAAGTATGCAAACCTGAAGCTACGTGAACCAGATTGAAGAGCTAGCTCCATAAAGAGTTTTATGTGTCTTTCTTTATTTCTAGTTCAATTGTAGTAGGTGTTGTCATATTGTACTTAACAACTTTATCTAGAAGTAATTGTAATAGGTACTTTGAGTATTCAAGTTAGAGTTAACTTGAAGTTGTCGCAATAGTTAGAGGTTGGTTGCTACGACGGGATTAGAGGTAATCTTTAGGTTTATAAAGAGTTTTGTAAATGTTGTTTTGGCTCAGTAATTTAGTGAAGTGTTGGAAAAAATCCTACTGAGTCGTAGGCCGTATGTTTTTCATCTGTTGAGCCGGGTGTTTTTCACGTAAAAATACTTGTGTTCTTTATTTTTTACATTATTATTTCACAACACCAGTAGTTGGAATACATTGAAGAACCATGTCCTTCCTTAATCGGTTTAAGTAAAATATTGATCACCACATAAATTATCCCCCTCTCTTATGCGATATTGAAATATAAAACATCACTTTCATTGATAGTTCAGCAGATAAGGTAATTTTGCTAAAGACAAAGTCAATCAAGTTCATCTTCTCATTCCACATAGACCTGACGGAAGGAAAGAGGGGATGGATGGATGATGTGAATAGTGATGGAAATAATAGAATGTAGAGGGAGCACACAATTCCTTGGACGGAAGAGAAAAGAAGCTTACGGAATAGGGATGGCAATGCGGCGGATGCAAGGGAGGGCGGGGCAAATTAAAATAATTTTTTAAAATTTTAAAGCGGAGCGGGACGAGTTGTGGGTTTGATACTGATTCAATGCAGGGCAATTTTAAATTTTATTTTTTTTAAAAACAAAACAATCATTTCAATTATGCTATATGGAAAAACATTGTAACGCAATTGACTTAGTACAAAATGTCATTGAATTGGAATTTTTGTTTTCCGCACACACACTTGTAAAACGTCATTTTTTTAAGCTGCTAGAATAGAGGGGCGATAAAATTTAAAAACGATTTCAAATATCGTGTTCCCCTCAAAAAATAGTCTAACAGAATTTGTTATTTGAGGACGTTCACTACAGATTTTGGAATATATGTGGTAATATATTTACAATCCCATAATATATATTAATTATAACCGTGCTAAAATCTAAACTTATTTTAATCTAATATAATAATTTATATAATATAAGAACATGATATTATATTGAAAAACGAAATAGAAATCTAACCTATGGCAGTGATGATAATTAGTCCAGGAAGAATTATACTCACTATCAACATTTATAGGAATTTACGGAATTTACGGTCATGACATTTGTAATTAATCGAAAAAGAACTTCATCCTTGTTATGAAACAATAAAAGAACAAGAGCAATATTGCAGAGAAAGAGAGAGAAAATTCTTATTGAATATTACGGTAGTTTACAATGGGGTAAGACCCCTCTATTTATAGGAGGAAAAATAACTTAGCCTCAAAGTAAAACTCTCTACAAGATAGACATTCACTCTAATTTAAATTCTATTCTTAACACTCCCCCTTGAATGTCTACTCAATAAGTAATGTGCCTCATTAAAAACCATAACTAAAATAAAACCCAATGGGAAAAAAAATTCTAGAAAAGGAAAAAGAGTACACATATTTAGTAATGCGCCTATTGGTTGCCTCGTTAAAAACCTTGCAAGGAAAACCCAGTGGGACAAAACCTTGTAAGGGAAAAAGAGTGCAACGCGCATTAACTCCCCCTGAAGAGAGCATCAATTCACATCCTTGAGCATTTGCATTCCAATCTTGTGCACTATCTTCAAAACGATCTTTGGTAGAGATTTGGTAAATAAATCAGTCACATTAACTATAATGAATATTTGCACCTTAAAATCATAACTCGTGGTAGATATATAATGTCTTCACAAATATCATGGAATGTCTTTTCAATATCTCCATAAATGTATCATCGCTATCATATTATCATGCTTATAGTTATAGCAAGATACATTTGTGCATAAATTGCACTGAGGAAGTGGTACCTCAAGATCACGAATTATAGATGCTTCAAGCAACTTAAATCCTTTATGGATTGTCATATAAGTTGAGTCATATAAGCCATATTATAGACTTTAGATGCATATCAAGTTTTCATGTCATGCTAGACGTATAAGATATCGAAAAACTGATTACACATACCATTGACTTTATACTTTTAAGTATTCGAACTACATGTCCAAAACTACATGTCTTTCATATGGAATCAGTTCTACTTGAATTGTATCTCTTCCATTTGGCCAATATTTTGTTTGTATTCGACAAACTTAAGATCCTCATCGATATTTAGCGCTATCACAGATGTCGTCGACGAACATTTTATATCGATTCCAGTAAATTTTCATAAAGACATAACATGGAGATCTCTTCATTCATATATTCAGGTACCTGAATCTCTCATGAGATTTTATGAAGTGTTATGTCATGTGATTTTCTAGATCACTTGCCTCCTTATTATGATCACTTTGATCATTTGCTCATCTTCTTTATTAAGAAGTTCTTTTTGAAACCGATTTGTCTATACGCTTTAAGCGTATCAAAGACTTTGTCCTTCTAGTGATATAGATAACTTTGTTCTCATAAGCAATAATTTAGCTATTAAGTGGAGGCACTCAATAAATTATTTTGCTAAACCAACTATGATGTAAACCACCTTATCAAGATGAACTATCTTGAATAGAAAATCTGGAAATTATGCTCGAAATTAGATTACTGAGCAAGTTACCTCGCAAGCACCGGCCAGGTTGCAGGTTAATAATAATCGCACATGTAACCATATCATAGATGCATCATATGTGGTATACATGGTAGGCGAATAGGCCTATATTCGCCTTTGATATTTCCAGAATTTATGGGATTCAACCCCAACTTTAGTTGGTCAATTAATTAATGAGAACAAGTAATATAAGAGAATTCGTAAAGAACTTTCTAGTTCTTTAATATTTACCCATGTGAATTCTCTATTATTGTTGCACATCATACTTAAATTGATATGGCTAACCCGAATGCCAATTGAATAAATTATCAATATTGATAAAATTCAGATTTACATCATGACATGTGCAATTATCGATAAACTCTAAGTTTATTATGATATGGGTTTTTATATCAATAAACATCCACTTTATTGTGGCATTCTTTTGTTTGTATAGTACAAATTGGAGAATAAAGCTGGTAGCTTTTCACATGCATATTATCATGCTACAAGTTGTAGTAATAGAAGATATCAAATCTTTCTTTTATTTATAGTCTCAATATAATCAATCGCTTCGCATATACTTTGGAAACTGAATAAGTTTCTTTGAGACTTACTACAATACAATACCTTATTGGTAATCAATTATGTTTCTCCAAAATAATATAATTGGCTCTTAAAGTTGTACCATTATGGTCATGTCAAAATTATATGCAATATATGTTTCTAGCATTATTTTAATAATCATATTGCCAAAATATTTTGGCGTACAATAGGTACGTGACCAATGACCATTCATGCCATAATAATGACATTATTTTCTTATATCATCTCAACCCTCCTTCTAGAGGTGAGTGTGGTATATTCACTACCAATAGCATGTTCATATTCTTCCAATAATGAATATGTATTCATACATCATATGTTGTCACATTCACACCATGAATGGATCATAATCATCTATATGTGCTGTATAAAATCTCATGTCAAATCGATGACATATATTACTTTCACAGAGTGAAGGAATATTTTGAGAATCCTTATTATTCTCATTATCACAATGATGACGATTATAATTTCGTCTATTGCCACGTCCATATCCATTGATACCTTCACGGTAATAATTTTGTCTTCTTTCAGACTTATTACATAGTGCTATCATATTTTCTGCGGGGATATGTAATTTTGTTATCCTTTTCAAATCCGTAAATGCGTCTGGCATTTGATTTGCTATTCTTTGCAAATGAATAATCTTTTGCACATCTTTTTCACAACTAGAGGTATGTGGATCAAGATGAGATAATGATGGATTTTTCCACAAAATTTCCCGTTTGGTTTCACCAACTTCTCCCCCTAATTTTGGGAAAAGTGTCTCATCGAATCGACAGTCTGCAAATCGTGCAGTGAACAAATTCCCTGTCAACGATTCGAGGTAGCGAATAATGAAGGGCGATTCAAACCCAACATATACTGCGCATCCAAAAATTCTTAAATGGGATATATTAGGTTCATGACCCAAAACTAATTGCAACGGGGAATATTTGTGATAATTCGTCGGTCTGAGACAAACTAGCATTGCTGCATGCAAAATGGCGTGACCCCAAACCGAAGTGGGCAGCCTCGTCATGAGTAATGGTCTATCAACTGCATACGTTTAATAAAAGATTCGCAAGACCATTTTGAGTGTGAACATGAGCTACAGGATGTTCCACTTTTATCCCAATTAATAAGCAATAATCATTAAATGCTTGGGATGAAAACTCAGCAGCATTATCTAGTCTAATGGACTTAATTGGATTATCAGGAAATTGTGCTCGTAATCGAATTATTTGTGCCATTAATTTTGCAAACGCAAGGTTGCGTGATGACAATAGGCACATATGAGACCATCTAGAGGATGCGTCTTAAGACCATAAAATATCTAAAGAACCCACTAGGTGGGTGAATAGGTCCACAAATTTCCCCTTGTATACGTTTCAAAAACGCAGGTGACTCAATTCCAACCTTTATTGGTGATGGTCTAATAATTAACTTGCCTTGATAACAAGAAGTGCAAGAAAATTCATTATTTAAAAGAACCTTTAAATTCTTTAATGGATGCCCATTTGAGTTTTCTATAATCCATCTCATCATAATTGATCCAGGATGTCCCATTCGATCATGCCAAAGTACGAAAGTATTGGAATCAGTAACCTTTTGGTTTACGGTAGAATGTGCCTCAATTGCACTAATTCTTGTCCAATACAGGCCACAAGATAAAGATGGGAACTTCTCAATAACCCTCTTTTGGCCAGAGACATTCTTTGTAATAATGAGATATTCAAGATTATTCTCATCTATTGTCTCAATATGATATCCATTTTGAATGATATCTTAAAAACTCAACAAGTTCCTCTTAGACTTGGAGGAGAACATTGCATTCTCTATGATAAATATTGTTCCATTAGGCAGAGTTATAGTTGCTCTTCCGGAGCCTTCAATCAATTTACTACTACCAGAAATTGTAGTAACATCTGCCTTACACATACTTAAATGAGAGAAATATTTCTTCTCTTTGAATATCGTATGTGTGGTACATGAATCAATTAAACAAATAATTTAAAATAATATACATAGTCATGTCTTAAGTACTGATTCACAGTGACAACTTGCAATACATTCAAAGTTCAAAACGTGTTCATGTATTGTTAATTGAAACCAAATATAGTTCTATACATGTATATGTCTAAATGTGTTAATAAGAAATTTTACAATATTGCATACAATTTTGCAAAGTTTTAGGACAAATATGATTTTAGTTACAGCTTAGACAGTGCAACAATTTCATGTGAAAAATGTGCCATAATGTAGACTACACAAATAAATGCCATGGGTACAAAAACTGTTAAATATACACAAGCACAATACTTATAATTGTAAGACCTACTTCCACTAAGCATGGACAAGATTAGATGCCCAATCAACTATAAGTATAAATCAGTGTTCTCTTTTACAGCACTATTGGTTTTCTTATATAAAACACCTGTTTCTCTATAAGCATATAAGGAATAGTAAAATTACACATTACTCCCTTCATCCTAATTTACATACAGTTTCCATATAGGCACACCTCAAAAAGCTCGACTCTGTTCAACCAATATACATTTTCACAAGTTTGAAGAATTCAAATTCTTTAAAATAAATAAATCATAACTCTAAAGTGATGACTGATTTTCAACCATTACTTCGATATCTTCTTCGCGTACCACAAATACAATTTTTGTCAAATTTAACATTTTAAGCTCTTCGTCTAGTCAAATATCGTCAAATAAAATGAGACAAAAGGGTGCCATTGGTATCAAAGGAGCCAATAATTAAAGATAAACACGGTATAATTTCGAGATAAATCAATGTTGTAGCAAAACAATAACTATAAAGGAACACAACTTTATCCAAATCAGATAGTGCAAATTTAATATTTTGACGCTAGAAAATGTTCAGTGAGTCTTTTAACAACAATTTATAGTCGTACCAAATAGCCACAGACAAAAACAAAAAGCGAATTTTATCTGTAATAAAACATATAAAACTGCAATCCATTGAGCAAAAATGATTAATGACAGCAAAAGAAGAAAAAAACATGCAAACTCAACAAGCAACAATCAATAAATAGCCCATAGAAGTAGCGCGAGAACTTGTGAACAGGCAGATATGCATTACAGCAGATATCATGGCTTACCTCGGCAAGCTCTAACATGGTAAACTCTCCTGGGTTTCCCAAGTTGAAAGGGCCAATATGCTCACCCCCCATTAAGGCCATTAATCCATCAACCAAATCAGAGACATACTGAAAGCTTCGTGTCTGCTTCCCATCACCATAGACTGTCATTGGTTGCCTGCGGATAGCCTCTAACACCTTAATTTTCTCAAAGAGATTCTTGAGATAGTAGAGCTTCGTGCTGATAACGTGTTATGAAATAATAAAAGAACAAGAGCAATATTGCAGAGAAAGAGAGAGAAAATTCTTATTGAATATTGGGGTAGTTTACAATGGGGTAAGACCCCTCTACTAGGAGGAAAAATAACTTAGCCTCAAAGTAAAACTCTCTACAAGATAGACATTCACTCTAATTAGAATTCTATTCTTAACAATCCTTGGATAGTTTGAAATTTTACAATTATATCCACCTTTAACTTGCTTTATTAAATAAATATTTTAAATATTTAAGGGTATAAAAGTGTAATAATTTTATGGAGATATTTTTTTGTCGTTTAAAATTTAGTGTAAATTATTCGTGCTTTTATAATAATAATAATAGATAATAGATAGATAGATAGATAGATAGATATAACCAATTTGTTTTTAAAAAATTAAAAGAAAAAAACTAAAAAAATAACTATGTTGGGGGGAGGGGGTTGAAATTTTTGTGGGTTTCACCAAACCCGCCTTGCACCCCCCCCCCCCGGCCCCACTGCCATCCCTATGGAAGGTGTGAGTCGGTCAGGCCCGGGACCGCGGGCTGTCACACCTCCTTTTTTACATACCACCCAGAAGAGTAGTATATAAAGGAGTTTTTTCAATTTAAGTGACATTATTCAAAATGAGATTATTTATTCAAATTTTTATTCAGAGCCACCACTTGGGATGTGTTTGTTTCTGGTGTCCCAAGTCACCGATTTATTTTAAATTCCAAATCTAGGAAAATTTGACTTTTCTTTTGAAATCTGCGAACTTGAAATTCTGAATAAGGAATTCTATTAACCCGAGGGAAGGTGTTTGGCACCCCCGTATTCCGTGGTTCTAACATTGTCGCTTAAACTATTACAATTGGTCAATTATCTGATTTTAATACATATTTCAACTTGTGGTGTGATTTTAAATTATTTACCGCCTTTAATTAATTTTAAAGAAGATTGAACGTTGTTTAAAACATGTTTTTGGGTCGCGTCACATGAAATGCACCCGCAACTCGAAACATATTTTATTCGACGGTTTGGGATTTGGATTTAGGTCACATGAAATACACACTCGAGTTTAAGAAGGTAAAATTATTAAAGAACGCGCCTAAAGCGACTAACAGATTGCTAACTTTGTTGGAGGCCATGAAAATTTGCTATGGCACGTAGGGATGTGCATTTGAGTTATTGATTCGATTTTGACCCTTATAAATAATTACTTATCGATTATCGATTTGTACATATGCTTATCGTTATCTTTTCAATATGATTTTGATTTTTTCGATTTCGATTTAACGATTTTGGGGGCTTATCCATTCGGTTATCGACTACACAAATAAGAAAATTTGCGGAATTTAACGGAAAGTATATCGCTATAAACGCGCCTAACTAATATTGACAAAAAGAAGCTAAAATAAAACGAACACCATTTATAATATAAAAATTATGTCAACAAGCACATTCAACAAAACTAAAGTAAGGGATCAAATTTACACCACCAACACTCCAACGGTATAAAAAAACACATTATCACAGCTAATTCTGTTTTCCATTAATTTGAAGTTCATTCCCTTGATCTTTAAAATATGATCATTCCTTAAATGTGATAGAGGAAATAATAGAGTATGAGACTTAGGGTAAAGGAAACGGTATAGATTAGAGAATATAATATTGTATAGCCGCTTTCAAAATAGTGTATATATATATATATATATATATATGCACATTCTGTATGTTATATTAATCTATACAAATAGGTAATTACTCATTTAACAAGTGTCTACAGTATAGGGGTATGCATACGAATTATCGATTCGATTTTGACCCTTATCGATAATTACTTATCGATTATCGATTTGTACATATGCTTATCGTTATCGTTTCAATTAGATTTCGATTTTTTCGATTTCGATTTTGATAACAAATAATCGATTCGAATGCATATCCCTAATGGCATGTCCCATATTCTAAGTATTTTAAGAAACTAATTTAAACGAGGGCATCGCATTTGTGGTTTTATTTGGCGCTGCGTACCTCAATTTTAATTTTAAGGACATTCGAACTAAAACTCGGAGAACTAATGAGCTATTATTATCTATTTTGGTTCTCCTCCATTCTAATTAAAGGACTTAAATAATTAGCACTAAGAAATAACATTAAAGTATTAAAGCAATTTGGGCCCCAAGACCAAGCCGAAACTCAAACAAAGACGATCTTCATTATTGAAGAAACCCATAATTCGAGTCTGTCACTTAACTTGAAAGACTCAATGCCTACATTTCCATTTTAAAACCATTAAATCCAATAATGATCCAGGACTTCCAACCCGTTGGCCTCGAAACCAGCCCAGCCAAAAATGAAGGGAAATTGATGTGAATCTAGCCCAGCTAAAAGGAAAATGCTTCAAATTCCGTTCATGAAAGCTATCCAAATTTTGGACCCCAGGATGAGCCCATTTGGATGTAAAACTGAAGCTGAGACTCAGGATAGAGTCCCTACAGGCCAAACTTAGCAAAATTAATCTATTCAATGGGGGGTTATAATATTTGGGCTCGTTTATTATGTAACTAGGCCAACATTAGGCACGGTCCTTATGGTCCAAATAGTCGAGTTAATAGCGCAAACCAAAATCAGTACTGATACATGAACATTAGATCAAAGACTTGGGTTTCTAATTTGAGACCTTCGGCATAGATTAACATTGATTCAACTCGTAGGCCGGCTCTTTTAAACTTCATCTTTCAATATGCAATTAATGAACAAACAACAGTGATATACATGTTTAAAACTAACAAAATGCATGAATGATTAGATGTTTATTTTTTGCATATC
Source organism: Nicotiana benthamiana (assembly GCA_034376525.1). Taxonomy (NCBI): domain Eukaryota; kingdom Viridiplantae; phylum Streptophyta; class Magnoliopsida; order Solanales; family Solanaceae; genus Nicotiana; species Nicotiana benthamiana. Next base: position 27,780,159 of record CM067340.1, on the reverse strand, counting down.
TCAAATCTCTAACCAAATGACCTCAAGACTAAGCTATGGAACTACGCACTGAATCATGGAACAATTTCCAACATCTATCAAAACACAGAATTAGAGCGAATATAAGCACAAATAGTAATTCTGCATTCACTTCCAGGTTTGCACAATATTCTAAACGTAAATTTCAAACTAATATTTGAAACATGATAGCAAACCTTGAAGATACTCGAAGATTTACACACAATGGACAGTGATAGAGCCTGATAAATTCCAAACTCATTTCTACATTTGAGCTAACAGGAATTGCAAAACTAATTTACACTACTAGAGCTAAAATAAACAAATAAGACATAATGTAGTTCAACAGTCCATAGTTAATTACAATGTGAACATTCAGCTAATCAATGAAAACTAATTGAACTACACTGAACCAAATGAACATAAAACAAAAAAGAAACAAATCAGCATGGCCTTTATTTCATCCCAAATTAAGAGCTACATCATGGGAGAGCTAAGATTGATACCTGGATGTAGAAGAAACAAAGGAAAATGATGAAGGATCAGCAACTAACAGAGCAGTAACCAACAACTTTGAACTAGTTATGAACCCAGTAAATGAAGCAAAACAATCTAGAAAATAACCTTTGAACCCAACAACGAACCAGAAAACCCAAAATAGACTTGATTTCAATTTGTTTCAACAACATCTACCCAAATATCATTTCAGCACTAAGAGAAACTTCAGAAATCAACAACATGATTCAATGATACAGTGTTTATGAAGTTTTCAGCCATCTGGAACTTACAGGATTTTTAGCACTTGGAAATCTGTATTTTTAGCTCTTAGACCTCTATTTTCAGCCTTTTTCAAGGTTCTCATGTATTTTAGCTCTTAAATTCTGTATGCTCTTAAGCTTTTTAATTCTCAAAAATTATTTTTGATTTTCCTCCTCTCCCAAAAATCTTTTAAAAGAAAATCTGATCTCTCCTCCTTTTTTGCAAGGCAAGAGTGGCATGCCTTTCTAGGCAAGAAATTAGGGCAAATTTCAAACTTTATTTAGCTTTTTGGTCCCCTTTCAATTTCATTTTTGCCAATTAATTTCTCACTTTCTCACTTGCTATCCATGTTAATACCCTATGCAGCTTCTAGGAAGCTTCCTAAGCTGTTATACTTTAGATTCCTTTGACTAAATACCTAAACTACCCCTAACTACCCTTGTATTTACCCTTTAGTTTTGGATGGACAATTAGACTCTAAACATTTTGAAATGTAAAAAACAGGATTAATCAAACTACTAAGGATTCAAATGGATCGAACTATGAAAATTCTATAAAAAAATGCAGAAAATCAACTGGAAAACAAATTGACACATAAATCAAACACACAGACTCATAGGATCATTTAACGAATAACTAAACAGACCTAAACTTAAACTAATCAAAATAGGGCATTCAAACTTATTAACCATTAAACAGAATCAGTTCGATTGACAAAAGTTTAATTCAATATTTAGAATCTATGAGTTTCAGATCGAGGAAAAGGGATGAGGAAGAAAATGAATTGAAAGAAAAACTAAAAGAAGTGCAGAAATGCTTACTTATTTGGACAGAATTGAGATGCACATCGAACCATTGATTTTCGTCCTCAATAATGTCGCCCACTTTCTCTTAATGAGAACAAGTAGATAGCATTATCGAGGGACGAAGCAATGAAAACCCCGAACAATTTTCATGCAGCAATGGTCTAGACTCTGAACCCTAGATCTAAGGTTCGAATAGTTTTGGGGGGGTTTTGAGAAGAATTGACCATAGACTAGTAGAGAGGGGGTGGTAAGGGTTATAGGGTATGATTTTAGGGTGATTTGGAAAGGTTGAAGTTTTGCCGAGATTTTCGATTCAAAATTCGAAGAGTTCGGCATGGATTCAAGGGAATCTACATGGATATTGATAATGAGGAGGTGATGGGGAACATGTGGTGTTAATATGGATTCGATTGGTGGTGGCGTCGACGGCCATGGCGGAGGGTTCAGAGGCGGCATCTAAGGTTTTGAAGTTTTGAGGCATTCTAGTGAGATTTGAGAGAAGATGATGTTGTCATAGACATGAGGGGAAGACGAGGTTGTTGTGGTGTGAATTTGAGCATGTTTGGCCGTTGGCCGCCGCCATGGGCAATTTGCGGCAGGCAGCAGAGACGGTGGGCTTGTCTCTAGGGTTGAATGTGGTGTGAGAGAGGGGACGAGAGGGGGGGTAGGTGATATTTGGACATATATATACCTAAAGACCCTAGCTTTTGAGCCGTTAGATCTTCCAACCTCGACGGCTCAGATCTATTGCCTACGAAACGACGTCGTTTGGTTATCTCAGATGGGAGACCAGGTTAGGGGACGGGTTTAGGCGGGTTCTTTAGGTATTTTGACCGGGTTGGGGGCTTAATTATTGGGTTTGGGCATTTTTGGCCCAAATTTGGGCATTTCATTTAATAGACTCAATTTTCTTTTTAAATTCGGTTTCTATTCTTTTCAAAAAATTAAAACAGACTAAAATTAAACCTAAAAATTTTAAATTAACCTAATTAATTATATTAAGCCCTAATTAATGATCAACACAATTAATTAAATACCAATTTAAAGGAAACCAACGAAATTCAAAGCTAAAAATTAAACAATGCTATAATAAATCAATTTTTTGATTTTTGTACTTTTTTGTATAATACTAATTACTAATTAATCTAAAAATATGTAAAATCATATTCTAAATGCAAATGCAATATTTTATATTTTTTATGAATTACTAAAATTAAAAATGCACACAAAAATGCGAACAAACACAAAATTTATGCAATTAATCCTAGAAATCAAATAATTAAAAACAAAAATCCTAAATTTAAGAATTTTTTAGGAGTAATTCACGTGAGACAAAAATCACGTGCTCACAACTGCCCCTCTTTTCTCGGAGGCACGGACAGTCTTCGGATCAAAGATAAATGAGCAATTATGAGGGATTTTTGCCCGCTTGTCACTCCATGAGAAGCAGTTTTTTGAAAAATGCCTGACCGAACCTTGATTTAGAAGTTGCCTACATATCCTTGGCTGTAAAGGAATCAGTTCAATGTAGTTCTGGAAGTTCTGGTAGCCGGGACTACCATGAGTTGTGGTTTCACTACTGATGTTACTGCTTCCTGACCTCCTTATTACACCAAAAAGGAAAATCAAAAGCTAAGCTAGCTACACCCATCAACTATGAGTTACAAGATTCCAATCTATAAATTTCTTAATACTTGATCTTGAATTTTAGCTGATTTTGCTGTAGACCCTGACCTGAATCTTGATGCTTGCAAGTTGTAGGTACTGGTTGTTTCTTCAGCATTGGATCAGAGCAGGAAACGCGAAGCTTGTGACTTCGATCAAATTTTGAGCAGTCTTCATCCTTCTTTACTTCAAACATTTTGAGTTTGCTTCTTTTTGTTCTTTTCTTCTTTTCTTTTATTCTGGATTGAGACTCATTCTTTCGGTCATCTTGAGTCTTGTGTCTTGAGGTAAAACCTGTTCGGATAAGAAGACAAACAAACTAACGAAATTTTTCATACCCAGTTTTTACTAGGAAAATTTCGTGAGTCATTTGAAAAAAATCTAAACTACTTTTTATTGAAAGCAATAAAAATCAGGATTGTGTATCCTTGGGAATGAAGGCTTAAATTGGGAGGCTTACCTTGTTATGTTGGAAAATGACCGGGTTGTGCTATAAAAAGCAAAAGGTCCTCAGGTTATGCCGGGATAAAAGAAAAAAGGTCCTTGGGTTAAGCCAGGGAGATCCACGGGTTATGTCGGGATAAAAGAAAAAGGGTCCTTGGGTTATGCCAGGGAGATCCAGTTATGCCGGGATAAAAGAAAAAAGTCCTTGGGTTATGCCAGGGAGGTCCACGGGTTATGCCGGAAAAAAAAGGCTCCTTGGGTTATGGCAGTGAGATCCACGAGTTATATTAGGATAAAAAAGGAAAAAGGTTCCTTGGGTTATGCTGGGAGATCTACGGGTTAAGACAGAATAAAAGAAAAATGTCATTGGGTTATGCCAGGAAATCCACGGGTTATACCGGGATAAGAAAGGAAAAAGGCTCCTTGAGTTATGCCAGGGAGATCCGCGGGTTATGCCGGGATAAAAAATGAAAGGTCTTTGTATTATGCCATGGAAACCCACGGGTTATGCCGGGATAAGAAAGGAAAAATGCTCCTTGGGTTATACCGGGATAAAAGAAAAAGGTCATTGGGTCATGCTAGGGAGATCCACGGGTTATACCAGGATATGATAGGAAAAAGGCTCCTTGGGTTATGCTAGGGAGGTCCACAGGTTATGTCGGGATAAAAGAAAAAGGTCTTTAGGTTACTGCCAGGGAGATCCACGGGGGATGCCAGGATAAAGAAAAAAGGTCCTTGAGTTATGCAAGGGATAAAACGGAAAATGATCCTCGAGTTATGCCGGGGGAGAAAAAGATCCTCAGGTTATGCTTGGGAGAAAAAGGAAAATGATCCTCGGGTTATGCTGGGGAGAAAAAGAAAAAGATCCTCAGGTTATGTTGGGGAGAGCAAAGGAAAATGATCCTCGGGTTATGCGGGGGGAAAAAGAAAAAGTTCTTCAGGTTATGCTGGGGAGAAAAAGGAAAATGATCCTCAGATTATGCCAGAGAGAAAAGAAAAATGATCCTTGGGTTATGCCGAGGAGGAAGAGGACAAGATCATCGGGTTATGCCGGGGAGGAAAAGGAAAATGATCCTCAGGTTATGCTGCGGAGAAAAAGGAAAATGGTCCCCGTGTTATACCAGGGAGAAAAAAGAAAATGATCCTCGGGTTATGCCGGGGAGAAAAAGAAAAAACAATCCTCAAGTTATGCCGGGGAGTAAAAGTAAAATGATCCTCGGGTTATGCCGGGGAGAAAAAGAAAAGATCCTCAGGTTATCCTGGGGAGAAAAAGGAAAATGATCATCGGGTTATACCAGGGAGGAAAAGGAAAAGATCCCCAGGTTATGCTAGGGAGAAAAAGGAAAATGAACATTGGGTTATGACGGGGAAAACTAGGGAATGTGGTCCTAGGTTAGAAAGGATGCAGCTAGAGATTGGAGGCCCTATGCTACCATGATATCTTTTTGGGATTTTTTTATTCAATACACTAGGCAGAGCCTAGGGATAGTTTATATATATATATATATATATATATATATATATATATATATATATATATATATATATATATATATATATATATATATATATATATATATATATATATATATATATATATATATATATATATATATATATATATATATATATATAATAAAACAATGATTGTCATGAGGTCCTACGAGATGAAAGTAATAAACTTTGTGCAATGCATATCCCTATTATCAAAATTGAGTAATTTACTCAAAATTGATATCACAATAAAACTAATAAAAATTATATAATAAAAAATAGCCTATGAAGCCCTTGTAGCAGTCCATTTCTTAGCGGCCCAATCCATTTGTGTGCACTTGTATGTAATATTATTTGTCCATATAGATGTAAACATAAGATAGCCCAATTCAATCCAATTCCCTGCTCCAGATATTTCTCCAAATTCTTTCCAGCTCCATATCTTGCAAATATAGCCCAATTTCTAACTAATGTAACAGTTTCCACATGTGACTGTATGTAGGTCCTCATTTATAGTTGGTTTGTGTAGCTATAATCCTTATTATATCTCTTGTATCTATTTGATCATATATGTATCTAGCATAGGAATTAACGCTCACCCAGCGTCTTCCTCTGAACCTCGATTTTGTTCCAGATTTGCCTTGTTTGTTCGTTGAGCTCCTTGGCTGTAAAGGAATCAGGTAAGTGTAGTTCTATAAGTATTGGTAGCTGGGACTACCAGGAGCTGTGGTTTCACTAATGATGTTACTGCTTGCTGACCTCCTTATTAGCCAAAAAGGAAAATCAAAATCTAAGCTAGTTACGCCTGTCAACTATGAGTTACAAGATTCCTATCTATAAATTTCTTGAAACTTGATCTTGAGTCTTAGCTGATTTTGCTGTGGACCCCAACCTAAATCTTGATGCTCACAAGCTGTAGGTACTGGTTGTTTCTTCATCATTGGATCAGAGTAGGACACAAGAAGCTATTGACTTCGATCATATTTTGATCTTTCTGCATCCTTCTTTACTTCAAACATTTTGAGTTTGCTTCTTTTTATTCTTTGCTTCTTTTCCTTTATTCAGGATTGAGACTCATTCTTTCGGTCATCTCGAATCCTGTGTCTTGAGGTAAAACCTGTTTGGGCACCAAGACAAAGAAACGAACGAAATTTTCATTCCCAGTTTTTACTAGGAAAATTTCGTGAGTCATTTGCAACACAAAATCTAATCTACTTTTTATTGAAAACAATAAAAATCAGGATTGTGTATCCTTGGGAATGAAGCCTTAAATTGTGATGCTTCCCAGGTTATACTGGAAAATGACCGGGTTATGCTAGAAAAAGGAAAAGGTCCCCGGGTTATGCTAGGATGAAAGAAAAAAGTTCCTTGGGTTATGCCAGGGAGATCCAAGGGTTATGCCGAGATAAAAGAAATAGGGTCATTGGGTTATGCCAGGGAGATCCACGGGCTATGTCGGGATAAAGGAAAAAGGTCCTTGGGTTATGCTAGGAAGGTCCACGATTCATGCCGGGAAAAAAGGAAAAAGGCTCCTTTGGTTATGCCAGGGAGATCCACGGGTTATTCGGGATAAGAAAGGAAAAAGGCTCCTTGAGTTATGCCGAGAGATCGACGGGTTAAGACGGAATAAAAGAAAAATGTACTTGGGTTATGCCAGGGAAATTCACGGGTTATGCCGAGATAAGAAAGGAAAAAGGCTCCTTGGCTTATGCCAAGGAGATCCACGTGATAAGCCGGGATAAAAAAAAAGGTCTTTGGGTTATGCCGGGATAAGAAAGGAAAAAGGCTCCTTGGAATATGCCAAGGAGATCCACGGGTTATACTTGGATAATAAAGGAAAAAGTCTCCTTGGGTTATGCCAGGGAGTTCCATAGGTTATGTCGGGATAAAAGAAAAAAAAGTTTTTTGGGTTACGCCAGGGAGATCCACTAGTTATGCCAGGATAAAAAAAGGCTCTTTGGGTTATGCTAGGGATAAAAGGGAAAATGATCCTCGGGTTATGCTGGGGAGAAAAAGAAAAAGATCCTTAGGTTATGTTGGGGAGAGAAAAGGAAAATGATCCTCAGGTTATGCTGGGGAAAAAAGAAAAAGATCTTCAGGTTATGCTGGGGAGGAAAAGGAAAATGATCCTCAGGTTATGCCAGGGAGAAAAAGAAAAACGATCCTCGTGTTATGCTGGGGAGGAAAAGGAAAAGATCCTCGGGTTATGCTGGGGAGAAAAAGGAAAATGATCCTTGGGTTATGCTGGGGAGAAAAAGGAAAATAATCCCCCAGGTTATACCGAGGAGAAAAAGGGAAATGATCCTCGGGTTATGCCGGGGAGAAAAAGAAAAAAAGATCCTCAGGTTATGCCGGAGAGAATAAGAAAAATGATCCTCGGGTTATGCCGGGGAGAAAAAGAAAAGATCATCAGGTTATGCTGGGGATAAAAAGAAAAATGATCATCGGGTTATGCCGGGGAGGAAAAGGAAAAGATCCTCAGGTAATGTTGGGGAGAAAAAGGAAAATGATCCTCGGGTTATGCCGGGGAGGAAAAGGAAAAGATCCTCAGGTTATGCTGGGGAGAAAAAGGAAAATGATCCTTGGATTATGCCGGGGAAAACTAAGGAATGTGGTCCTAGGATAGAAAGGATACAACTAGAGATTGGAGGCGCTATGCTACCATGAATTTTTTGGGATTTTTTTAGTCAATCCACTAGGCAGAGCCTAGGGCTAGTTTTTATTTATATCTAAAAATAACAAAACAATGATTGTCATGAGGTCCTACGAGATAAAAGTAATAACTTTGTGCAATACATATGTTCTATTATCAAAATTGAGTAATGTACTCAAAATTGATATCACAATAAAACTAATAAAAATTTTATAATAAAATCTAGCCCATGAAGCCCATGTAGCAGCCCATTTCTTAGCAGCCCAATCCATTTATGTTAACTTATATCTAGTATTATTTGTCCATATAGATGTAAACATAAGACAACCCAATTCAATCCAATTCCCTGCAGCCTTTCCAATCTTATACATGTGAAGAATGTATCCATTTTTGTTCAAATTCTGTCCAGCTCCATATCTTGCAAATATAGCCCAATTTTTAACCAATGTAACAGGTTCCACGTGTGATTGTATGTAGGTCCATATTTATAGTTCATATGTGTAGCTATTGTCCTTATTATATCTCTTGTATCTATTTGATCATATATGTATCTAGTATAGGAATTAACACTCACCCAGTATCTTCCTATGAACCTTGATTTTGTTCCAGATTTGCCTTGTTTATTAATTGAGCTCCTTGCTTGATTCATCGCATTGTTGTGCTCCTTTCTTCTGTGATTTTTTATGTATCTGAATTTGTTATCTACAGCTGCATGTGAGTGTGTGGTGTCTTTGTACCTGGATATAGTTCTGCTCCATTATAGCTGCTGCATTTGTTACAATGGTGTAAATTGGATTTCCAAGATCTGTAGGTGATAGCACTGATCAATAGTAGACTCTGCTTTGCCTCATCTTGTTGCATGTTGAGGCTTCAGCCAAAAGTGTTGCATTTATGTTCAGAAAACCTTGCACATACCTGAGATTCTTGAAGCTTGTCATGAAAACAAAGATCTTCATCACTTCCTCCAGTTGTATTTTGTTCTTTTGTTCTAATTCTTGTTTTTCATGAGGATAGTGAATCCTCAAATATGCATGAATCCCTGTATGTTGTGTATTGTGTCCCTCCTGATGTTGAGTTAATATTTTCCACAAGTACATCATCCAGCTGACTTCCCTTTTGTCAGAAGATTGGAGCTTTGTTGTCTGCATGATGTGTGCATGCGTGACTCCATTACTTTGCTTACGTTGTTTGAGTGTTTGTTGTTGTTGTCCTTCTTATGTGAGTGTTATCTTGGCCTGAGGTCGATTGGTTCCAATGCAACTCACAGAGTTGTTGGACATGCCCTGCTCTCCTCTACGTATGTAAATCAGTAGTTTCACAGTATTTCCATAAAGGAATGTGAAATTCCTTCTTATATTGCTTGTGCCTTCCCTTGCTTCCCTCTCCTTGGATTGAGTACACAGTACTGATACCACCAAGTTAGAGTTATTCAAGGGATAGGGCATGATCACAGTAGCACTCCCTGCAAAAAATAAAACTATGTTAGTAATAAAAAGGATCACCATGCTCTTCTCCAAAAGGATTTGAGCATGATAATCAACTAAGGTTCCAACTTTTTTCCTGCTTCTGCTACTCTATTCCTCCTCTCCTCCAAACTTCCTATCTCTTTTGCTTTTTCAAGCTATGAATGTAGAGATCAGGTTGAAGAGTGAAAGGGACAAAGTGGTACGAAGTTGCTTGAACCTAACGCTCGGGAGGTTGTGCTCGACTGAAAGGGTAAGGGAAAGAATACTTTTAAAATTGAAAATGAATTCGATACAATTCAAGAGAATTTAAGAAATTATCAAAATAGAAATAATTTTAGAATTTTATTCTATAAAAATTCAAGTTTTTTTTGAATGAATGATACCGGATAGCAATACACTCACTAGTCTTGCTCCTGAAGTTAACCCAACTAATGATAATCCAAATGATGCCCCGTCTGACCCTCTTATTACTGCCCCTACTTTTTCTACACAACGTACCAAGATGACAGAAACATCTACTATTCGTCTATTTTTTACTCAACCAATTTCACAAATAAGGCTAAGTGCAAAACTTGTGGCAAAGAGTTAGCTTTCAAATATTTTGGAGGTCAGGGGAGGGGGGGGGGACCGAAACTTTGGCTAAACACATATTGATACACCCTCAAGATAAAGTCATATATCTTCATATGAAAGCTTTGGCCGAGGGGACAAGTGTACCTACACCTAGTCAGGGTGACACTAGTACCAAATCAAATTAATTTCAACCAGGAATTAACACTGTTACTAGTGATATTTTATATTATGATCCAAAAAAGTATCGGAAAGAATTGGCAAAACTGATTACTGTTATGTGCTTGCCCTATAGTTTTTCTTGTAACTCTCACTTTGTACATCATATTAGAAATTATTTTAATCCTACTTATAAATATTTTCCTCACACAACTATAAAGATTGATACATATAAATATAAACATGAATATGAACAATATTTGCGCTATTTATTTATTCATATAAATTATCATGCTGCTATTACAACTAATATTCGTAGAAGTGATAATGACTGTATTAGATTACTGTTACCAGTCATTGGGTTGATGATGATTGGATAATGCAAAGGCGCATTATTGCTAATAGAATAATTAAGTCACGTCACGCCTGAAAGTTTATTGCTATCACGGTTACAAATATATGTAGATATTTTTGCATTAGTGATAAAATCATGTAAGTTTCAATCGATAATGCTACTAGTAATACAAATGTTGTAGCCTTGCTTACTACTATACGAAGTCATGCATTTAGTAATATTTTTCATTTTAGATGTATTTTTTATATTTACCATTTAATTGTGGGTGATGACATGAGAATTTTAAATATTAAAATTAAAAAGGTTAAAATGGTTCTTAACTGGCTTTTTTATTCAGACCGTAGAACAAGACTTAGAGAATATTTTAAAGATGCAATGAATTTGGACTAAGAGAAAGAGAGGTTCCTAAACCTCGTCCAACTAGATGGAATTACATGTATGAAAGTTTAATTGTTGCATATGAATTAAAAACCCCATAAACTCAATGTTTAATGCTCATCTAAGTGATGATGATGAGCACCTTACAAATGTTGATTGGGATAATGTTAAAATGCTTGTAGATTTTACAGAAAAAGTTTATATTACTACAAATAAATTTTCTAGACAATATTATCCTACTATTTTTAACTATTTAATTTATACTGCAGAACTTATAAATTTGTCTACTCATTTTTTAGAGGGTGAAAAAATTTATAAACTTCCTATTGATTCTATAAGAAAAAAGTTTAAAAAATATTTTTCCCTATTCCCCCTATTTATGGTGTTGTTGCCTTGTTAAATCCTACTATGAAATTGGAAGGTCATGATTTTTGGTATGAAACTGTTTATGGGTTTAACACTTGAAGAAGAGGAATTGTCTAAACTTTTGAAAGCAATAGCCTCAATTAAAATAAATGCTCAAACTATTTATAATGCTTATCAAATTGCATTAGATCATGCTATACCAAATGTTCTAACTCCTCTTTCTTCTGATTCTCAATCATCTAAAAGAACTGTGGGAGAAAGAGCACTTAGTGCTTGGGTGGCGTTCATGGATGCTCAAGGTTCTACTACTAGTAATTTTTCACAACTAAATGAGCATGAAGTTTATTTGTCATAGGGAATTGAGGAAGTGAATTATCCCGACGACTCCATTAGTATTTTGGAATGGTGGAAAAACAAATAAAAATACTTTCCGATTCTTTCAAGGATGTCCCCAGATATTTTAACTATTCAAGATTCAACAGTGACATCAGAGAGCGCTTTCAATCAAGCAAGACTTCAACTTGGTGATTATAGAACGTCTATGAGGGAGAGCTTGAAAAATCAATACTTTTTCAGAGATTGGATCCATTTGGAAAGAAGAAATTTTGGACTTGCTGAATTGCAACCAGAGGTAGACGAAACTCATGAAGAAATGATAGCTGAACTTGCGGGAGAATTGCTTCGTCCCGAGGCGATGATGACAAAACTTCTTTTCCGTCACCACCAATGGAAATTCCTTCGGACCTTAACCCACATACCACCCTTACAGAAAGGATATGATTCATTACTGTGAGTGAGAGGAGGATGCCATAGAAAGGGGGAAGAATGACAGTGGTCTTGGGCTAGCCTTTTAATTAGTTTTGGGCTACAAAATGAACACTGCAATTTTATAGCTAGCGGCTGATATTAGTTTGAGAAATTTTCAGAAACCATTATATTTTAGTGATTATTAGCTTGCTATAGCTACCATTTTCTAAATTATTTTATATAGCTATGTTTTCAGTTGTTATAGAATGCATTCGATGTTTTTTTGCTACTGTATTCATGTATACAGTAGCAAAACTCGACGAAAAACAGGGGAGTACAGCTATGTAGAGAATGTATTCGGTTGTATTCGTGAGTACAGTAACGGAATTTGCAAAAAAAGAAGGTCTTCAATAGCTTAAAAACGGTAAGGGAATCAATTAACACTATAGACTCCTAATATAACTCAGCAAACTCAATTATAACACACACAATTTGTATTTCAAGTCATAGAAAAAGATTCTCAACCGAAAAATACCCTAAAAATAGAGCAATCTTCAGAGATTCATTCCATCTTTTCTTTTTTTAGTGGTATCTTTACTAAAATAATATTTATTAGTTACAAATAGACATTTATATTGAAATTATATAACATTGAATACAGTTAAATACATAAAAATATATTGAATACATGAAGTATAGCAGGTCATTTATAGTGCAAAAATATATGAATACATACTGCAGATACATTTGAATACATACATACATATATATATATATATATATATATATATATATATATATATATATATATATATATATATATATATATATATATATATATATATATATATATGAATACATAAATTATATTAATTAAAAAATATATGAATACATTCATGGAATACAGCAAGACATTGAATACAATAAATTACACGAAATACATCGACATACACTGAAATAAAATTAAAAAAGATAGTGAATGCAATAAAATACATGAAATTCAACGAGATACATTAAAATATAATGAAAAAAAGTAAGAGACTCTTCAAGGAAAAGAATTTCTTTTGCCGTTTTATTTTCGCATTCCTTCACTTATCGAAATCTTCTTCTTATAATCTCGTAAAATGAATTTGAATTAGTTGGACTATGAATTTTGATAACGAGTAGTTAAGCAAAAAAAAATACTTCTTTACTTTCTATTCAAAATGGCGCAAAAGATGTTGGATCTTAGAGTTTTTCAACTTCAACTATTTTAGAATAAAAATTGCATGGGGCGCCCTATTTGGTCATCCCCATTTAACCTATACCTATTTTTTTTAAAGTTTTAACTTGTACCAACTTTTTAAACAACTTCAGCCCCCTTATGTTTATCAGATTATTTAAAAACAAATTATAAATAACTTTCTAAAGTAAATACGTACATGTATGTAAACGTAAGTCCATTTCCTTTAATTCACATTCTATTTTTTTTAGATTCAGCTTTGTACATTATCAATGCATTTTAACCCGTTACGCTAAATCATTGTCTAGTTTATTAAGTTACTAATTCTACTTATGATAAACTTATTATATGTACAAAAAATCAATTATATGATAGCATAAAACATGCTAAAGTTCAGCAAATAGAGAACGAAATTTCAGCTACTAGAATGCTTAAGTTCAACAATTACAAATAAGAATTTCAATAAATAGAGAACAAAACTTCAGCTACTATACTTAAGTTCAGCAATTATGAGCAAAACCTTCAGTAAATAGAGAACAAAATTTTAGCTACTATGCTTAAGTTCAACAATTACAAACAAAAACTTCAGCAAATAGAGAATAAATTTTCAGCTACTATGTTTAAGTTCACCAGTTACAAACGGTTACTTCAACATACTTGGTTCAACAAATTTTACTACTTTAGGCCCATCTACTAGAATACTAAAGTTTGTGTGATTGCCTTTGTTACTTCAGGCCCGTACGTTGAAGTTACGTCAATAAGTGGGTACGCTCGCAATTGTTTTGTATAGAGGGCACAAGTTAAAACGTGACCCAAAAAGATTTCTTATTAGTTTCTAGCAGCTGGCAATAAATGAAGTTTGCTCATTTTTATCTGACAATCTCGTAGTATTTTAAAAATTGCATAACTCAAAATATATAATTGCCTAGCTCTAATAATTCTGCAAAAACAAAAAATAAGAAACCATGGACCTAATATTTTTCTCTTTCTAACTGTTCTCTCGGTGTAAGTTAACGTGGCTAGCTAACCTGCTCTTGGAAGCTATGGGAGGGAGGGGAAGACCTAAGTGAAATCAAAAGAAGAATGTGACGGATGAGCTGTGTTTTTCAACAACTAGGAATGTTGTGCTAGAGTTGTTTGTTTCTCCAGAATGGCTACAAATTGAAGAACCAGAGGACAGACCTAAATCGAGAAATCTGCAAGCTGGGGAAAACAGAGAAGAAGGAGATTTAGCTAGAAGCAAAGGAAAATGAAGGAAGGGATGAGTACCCCAGCTCCAATGGCAATTATTGCTAGAGGAGATGAGATGGAGAGGCAAGAGCAAGGGACAAAGAAGAACACAAATGGAACAGTACCATGCAATTATGGTACTGTAGAGAAAACTAATGATGATGAAAATCAAACTGAAAATAGGACCAAAAAATAAGGAAACGTGGTGGTTAGTAACAAATTGGCTATGAAGGGCATGCATCTACAATTTATTGCCCCGATGGTGCAGAATGGTGAAATAGAGGCTGAAGATGTAAAACAGGAAATCGAGAAATGGAAAAATGCTATTATAATATATATAATAGGAGAATCACTTACTATTGGAGCTATGGAAAGATTCGTGAATTCAATGGGTAATTACTCAATGAAACCTCAGATCTACTACCACAATGAAGATTATTTCATTATACGTCTCGGTAGTATTGAGGAAAGGGACCAAGTTTTGTACTCTGGGCCACATACAATTAATAATCGAACAACTATTATGAAGGCATGGTCGGAGGAATTCAATTTACATGATGAAGTTCTAAAGAAAATCCCATTATGGGCACACCTACCCATTAACTCGTGGAGTATGACTGCATTAAGCAAAATAGGAAGTGCAAGGAAATCCTATTTATGCTGATGAATGTACGTCTGGAGCAGTTAGGATCTCATATGCTTGATTATTAGTAGAAATGGACATCACTAATCCCCTTCCAAGGTAGGTGAAACTACAGGACCCTAAAGGGAAGGGGATGGTACAGGAGGTGGAGTATGATTGGGAGCCAAAATATAGCAATAAGTGTTTGAAAATAGGACATGATTGTGATGAAGATAGGAAGCCAATGCAAAAGTACAAAAATATGCAGTAGAAGAAGGCTAACAAGGGCAGAATGATATGGGTCAAAACTGATAAAGGATGAGGAAATGAGAATAATTCGAAAGATCAGATAAAAGAAAGTTTAGTCAATCAAAGGACTGAAACAAACCAAGGAAGAGATGAAATGCAAAATAAGGAAGCAGGTTGGATCACAATAGCAGGCAAATCAGCAATAAGAGCAACTAAAGCTAAGCAACATGAGGGCCACAGTGTTGATGAGCTCAATGGATTCTAGAGTTTGATGATTGATCACAAGAATGAAGAAGCAGATACTAGTCAGAATATTACCAAGGAGATTAGGGTTATTATCACCATCCTTATTTCATTCCAGTATGAGTATTATAACTTGGAATATTAGAGGGATGAATAAAACATACAAGTAGAAAAACGTCAAGGAGTTTGTTAGAATAAATAATAAAGCAGTTATAACATTAGTTGAACACTGAGTCAAAGATCTGAAAGGCAATGAAATTATCAGAAAGATAGCTCCAGGCTGGGAATGGGTTTCTAATGCTAGAGCAGGACAAAAAGGCAGAATATAGGTAATGTGAGATCCTAGAATCTATATATTTGATCCCAGTGAAGTTGATGAGCATATTAGAGTGAAGTCAAGACCAATTAACATTGGTTTTACAACAATATATAGACTTTACACCATGAAAGATAAGAGAAAAATGTGGGAAAAGCTGAGACAGATAAATAGCACCCAACAAGGACCCTGGCTTGCAATGGATGAATACAATGTTGTACTACATGTAACAGATAGACAACATGAAACAGAAGTGCAGGACATAGAAGTGAAAGATTTTAAGGAGTACATGATGGATACATGTATGAGTGAATTGTAGTATATGGGAAGAGAATATATATGCATTAATAATCACACATAAAGTAGGATAGACATAGGGCCTGTGAATACTGAGTGGATGATGACTGTGCCTAGCTTGAAAATCCAGGTATTAGAGCCACTAATATCTGACCATTCACCTTTGAAGTTGATGATCACACAGATGCATACAAAGAAAGCAAGCCTTTCAGATTCCTTAACTGTATTGCTGACCACCATCTCTTTATTCATCAAGTTGAAATGGCTTGGAAGGAGGGAAGGGAAGCTGGAAAGATGCAAACAGTTTGGCACAAATTAAAGAAGACTAATGAACTTGTTAAGGAGTTAAACACAAAGCATTACAAAGGGCTTGAAGAAAAAATCAAGGAGACAAGGAATGAGCTGCAAGCAGTACAAGAAGACATGAGCAATAGAATGCAAGAACCTGAGTTAATTGAGAAAGAGAAAGTACTGAAGCATAAATTAGATTAGTGGGTGATGATCGAGGAAAATTTCTATAAGGAGGAATCAAGGGTGCAATGGCTGAAACTGGGAGATTCCAATTCAGGGTACTTCTTTGAATAGATGAAGCACAGGAACTATACAAATGGAATCCAAATACTAACAGATGATATGGGAAGGCAGCTAGTTCTAGATGATGAAATAGAGGCAAAAATCCTTGGTTACTATAGAAAGCTACTAGGATAAAAAGATGATTCCATTCCAGCTATTAATCCTAATGTAAACAAAATGGGAACAATTTTAAGGAGAGAACAAAAAATGCATTTCAAACAAGTCACTAAGAAGTAAGTAGGAGAGGAACTTAAAGAGATTAATGATCTGAAGGCTCCGGGATATGATGGATTCAATGTTGTGTTTTTCAAAAGGGCATGGGGTAGTATAAGAGAAGAGGTGACACAGGCTGTTGAGGAGTTCTTTGAGACTGCACAAATGTATAAACCAGTGAACTGTACTGCCATAACTTTGATCCCTAAAGTCAGAATCCCACAAGTATTATAGAATTCAGGCCTATTTCATGGCACACAGTGATTTAAAAAGTGATTTCTAAGGTATTAACTAAAAGGCTACAGTGTGTTATGGATGATTTGGTTGATAATGCTCAGGCCGCCTTTGTGCCTGGAAGACCTATCACTGATAATATTATCTTGAGCCATGAAATGGTTAATGGGTATAGGAAGAGAGGAGTATCTCCTAGGTGCATGATGAAGCTAGACATGCACAAAGCATATGATACAATAGAGTGGGAGTTTATGGAACAAATTTTGTATGCCTTAGTTATTCTAGCACAGTTTGTTGTATGGATAATGAGTTGTATGCGGACAGTCACATATACTATTCTGATCAATGAGGCTTTAAACAAGACCTTTTGAAGCAAAAAGAGGATTAAGACAAAGGAACCCTTTTTCCCCTTACTCTTTTGTCCTTACAATGGAATACCTTATAAGAAGGCTGAAAATGCTCAACAATGATCCATATTTTAACTACTATCCCAAGTGTGCAAAGATGCAAATCTAGCAACTTGAATTTGCTGACGACCTTTTATTGTTTTACAGGGAAAGATTTGAAATCACTCCGATTAGTATTCAATGGTTTTCAAGAGTTCTCGAAAGTATCTGGGTTGAAGATCAACAAGAATAAGAGCTTTTTATTCTGTGGATGAATCACACAAGAGAACCAAGATGAGATATTGAAGTTCCTAGGAATACAGAAGGGAGAGTTACCTATGAGATATCTAGGAGTTCCACTAAGCACAAAGGGAATCTCCATAGCACAATGCCAACCCTTGATTAAGAAGATAGTAGGAAGAATAACATCATGGACTACCAAATTTCTATCATATGCTGGAAGAATACAGCTTTTCAAAAGTGTCCTATTTTTTGTGCAGACATACCGGGCACAAATATTTGTGCTTCTTAAAAAGATTACAAAGTTAATAGAGGCTATTTCAGGAGTTTCCTATGGACATGTGAGAGCAATGTGTCTAAGAAAGCTTTATTAGCATGGGAGAAGATTCGCATGCCCAAGATAGCCGGAGGGTTTAACATCATGAATATAGCATCGTGGAATAAAGCAACAATATGCAAACATTACTAGGACCTATGAAGAGAAAAGAACAAGTGGTGGATCCAATGGATTCATAGCTACTATATTAAATGCAGAGATGTATGGAGTATACAGATGAAGCAAGCATCATGGATTGTGGAAAAGATACTAAAAGCACAGGAAACACTGGTTAAGGCAGGATTCAACTATGAAGATATTAAGAGAATCAAAAAGTGCAGTATAAAAATAATATATCACAGGCTGCATGACACATTTGAAAATGTGAGATGGAAAAAAATCATATGCCAGAATGCAGGATGTCCACGATGGATCTGCATGTTAACATTGGCGGCTCATGGCAAGCTTTACATGAAGGATAGACTACAGAAATGGGGTATGCACGTAGAGGCTAAATGTGTACTTTGCAGAACAGGGAGAGAGAGTGTTCAGCACATGTTTTTTAAGTGTGAATACTCAAAAGCACTATGGAGGAGTATGTTAACTTGGCAAGGAATTAGTAGGAGAATACATGGATGAGATCAAGAGCTCATATGGGCTATACACATGACCAAGCAAAGGAACCCAAAGTCAGAATTGTTTAAGTTGATACTAGTTGCAACAGTGTACTGTGTGTGACAAGAACAAAATGCAAGAATATTTCAGGGATGGAAAGCACTATGCAAGAATATTGTGCAAGAAGTTCATCGTAGAAGAAATAAATACTTAAAAACAAGGTTGAATAGCCTTAATTGATATCCTTATAATAGATAGATATATGTTTATATTAAAGGAGGGCAGGTGAATATAGAAGAGTAGGATAGAAGTTTCGTATTTTTTATAAATATTTTTTCTGATAAATAAAAAGTTTAATTACCAAAAAAGTTCTGCAAAAACAAATTAGAATTAGTGTTTAGCATGGTCGAGTAAAACAATGTTGCGCAACAAAGAGAAAAATAGAAGGCCAAAAAAAAGAAGGGGAAAACGAGAAAAACAATACACAAGAGTTGGAACGGCGTCGTTTCGTGAAGCAGAAGACAAGGAATTCGTTTCCTATTTATCAAAACCCTAGGCAACAACAAACACTAAAATCATCTTCAAAATTTCACGATCCAGCCACAATTTTCCTTCCTCAAACAAAGCTAAATTATTTAGATGAGTAATAATTCTCGTCCCTGCAAAAATTGTCACAAAAGGACTTTAACTCAAGATGAAGATTCAGGGAATCTCGTCTGCAAATCATGTGGAATATTGCAAGATTTCGATAATTACGACCCTCAAATTGGTGGAATAAGTGGTACGGCTGGAACTTACGTACGTCACGGATCTGCTGGTTCAGGTTCTGTTTATAATTACAAAGAATCTAAAATTTATCATGCCGAGAAATTAATTGAAGATTTAATGCTCCAATTAGAATTGTCCGATAAATCTAGTGATGTTAAAAGAACGGTGTTTCAAATTACTGAAGGTGAATATGGTCAAGGCAGATGGTTTGAAGTATGTATTGGTGCATGTGCCTATGTTTTAATGAGGAAAGATAGTAAGCATTTGAGTTATGTTAAAGTTGCTGAGGTAGTGAAATGTGATATTTATGAATTAGGTCGAATGGTTTATAGGGTCGTCGATTTTCTTGATACAAAGTTGCCTGAATTTGATATTGTTAATTCGTTCGAGCATTATATTAAAGAAGCCCCGATTTTTAGTGGGGTTGAGGAGGATATAAAAGGAAGAATGTTGAAACAAGGTGTGTTTTTGGTGCAATGTTTGGTTAAGTGGTACGTGACGACAGGGAGGAGACCGTTGCCTGTTGTGGCAGCAGTTTTGGTGTTTGTTGCGCAGTTGAATCAAGTTGATGTGACGATTGAGGATGTCGCAGAGGAGTTACAAGTGGTTGTTATTACTTGTAAGTTGAGGTATAAGGAGCTATTGGAAAGGCTTGTGAAGGTTGCTCGAGGTTTGCCGTGGGGTGAGGATGTTACAATTAAGAATATTATGAAGCATGCACCGTTTGTTATTCAATACATGGAGTTAAAGTCAATGTCAAAGAATAGTGATAAAAGGAAGAGTTTTAAGCATGTTGGAGTTGATCTGGATTACATGATTGATGATTTTTTGAGCAACGAAAATGCTGTTGACATAAAAAGTGATTCGCAATATTTTCAGATGGACCCGAGTTTGAGTATTGAAAGTCCGAATAGATTCCAGATTTCCCAAGGGTGTTTGGCAATGATTTATACAAAGATTAAGAATCAAGTTTCTGTACTGGAGTCTGCAAATAGCAGATATAGTAAAGAAAGGGAAACGAAGAGTGCGTATGATTGGTGGCAGGGCGAATCGGAAATGAGCAAAAAGCTTTTAGTGAAGCAAATACTGGAGAAGGATGTGGGATTGAGTACCACGCCTCCTTCGTTTGATAGAGGTTGTTCGGCAAATGAAAGTAGAAAAGCAAAAATAAAGGCTGCAAAGTGTCGAATCCATAAGACGATGTATCCTTCAGATGCTGGTTCAATTGATAAGGTTGAACAATGTCCCGTTGAACATGTAAGTGGTGGAAAGAAAAGGAGAAGGAAAATGAAAGTTGATGTTGATTGGGAAGATTTCATTATTGAAACCCTTCTCCTTCATCAGGTAGAAGAAGAGGAGATAGAGAAGGGGTATTATAAAACGCTGTTGGACTTGCATGTTTTCAACTATTGAAGATATAACTGGTCAGTTTAGACCTAATTTTGATTTATGTAAACAATATTCACAGACAAAAAAACTTGACCTTTTTCTTAGGACTGATTCCGTGAGAGAAAAGGAGGTACTTTTGTTAAACTTTTCGCTCTGTAAATTTGTATGAGTTCCATATTTTGATATAAAGGGGGAAGTATAGTAGTTGAATATAAATGAACAAATTATGTTTCTTTTGTGTCTATCTTTATCTTTTGCTCTCTCTCTCCATCATGTCATCTATGCCATATATTTTCTTTGTATTCTCTGCGTATGTTCTGACTTCAATAACTCTGGCTTTTCCTTTCTTTTCTGGGAAGAGAAGTTCTGTTTCCCCCAGTAAACTATTCGACATTTATATAAAGAAACATCTTGGCTTTTTAATGCTTCTACAAGAGTAAGAGCTAAGCCGGTTATGTTTGATTTACATTAAAGGAAGCAAATGCTGAAGAGTTCATCAGTATATGCTGGGTTTTATTACCCCATCCGACTTCGTGTATAGACAATTGTCTTCTGATTAACTTGTGCAGCAAATGACTGTGTTAATACTTGAATTATCTAAAGCTTGGGCTAGTTCTGAGTGAAGGTTGAAATCATCTTTCCTCTCGCTTTCCTACTTTGATTTGGGAAATTGTCAAATCCTTTACTGGTACTTCTGATAACAAAGAAATAAGTTTACTCCTGTTATTCTTTTTGTTAAGATTTTAAATTTGAAAAATAAACTTGAAATAGTTGGAAATATGAAAACCAGGAAAGGGTTTGATGAGGAGGTAGTTTAGAATTTCATTATTAAGTGTATAGAAGTCATTTTCTTTTGTTTTCTTGTCACAACCTTGACATGAATAGCAACTTTGCTCAAATAATATTTAAAGTTACTTTTAAGCAAGTATATTTTCTTAAACAACCTCAATACGTTTTCTTCTCTGGAATCAGCTTACTTGCTAATAGTCAATTAACTAAAAATATGAAAAAATTGAATACCTTTTGTGTGTTTGAAATGAGTATCTGTTACATCAAAGCATTCCTATGTATTATCCTTGCCTCAGAATATGTTATATGTCATGTATACATGCGCTGATCCATGGTCATCATGATTAAATTCCCAAGGTAACTCGAATTCGTATTGATTTCCTGAATGCTGAGATGTGGAGCCAGGGATACCAGGCATCAGGATGATGCGATGTGGAAGGAATTATGATAAAGTAGTTCTAATCTGGAGGTAGAATTCCATGCATAACAGAGTCTGGTATCACATATAAGTGAAATGTGACTCCACTCACATAAATCGTTGTGTATACTGGTTGTTTAACAACAGCTTTTAGCAGACCTGACTCGCTCTATGCTGGGACATGACATCTTCATACCATGTAACCTTAGCAGCATTGAGTTGACTCCATACTGCAGTTTCTATTTGCCGCCTTGTATGGTTATTCTGGTTCAGTATCAAGTCCATTATTCTAAATTGTGAATGTAAATACATCATCAGTCCAAGTCTTTGTTCTGATAATGTGCTTAGCTTGCCGGTTATGTTTTGGTTACTTCCTTCCGTAGTCCAACAGTTGAACATGCCCAGCAAGATGCTAGTTTTCAAACGAGTTAGTTATGGAGTTAGAGAATACACGCATTTAGTTAGATTTTGGTAAAGATAAAGGTAGCAAAGTTAAACGAGTGATTCTTTTCTTGCTTAAATACAGCATATTTGTCTTAATTGCATTAATTGTTCATTTTCTCCTCCAATCGATGTAGACAAAACTACAGTGTCATTTCTGTACTTGAGTGATGTTTATGTTTATGAATTTTATTAAGGTTGGGCTCTATTTCCTTAATGAAAAGCTTAAAACTTATTCGTTTGATCAGCAAATTTATCGATACCAAGTTTGTGAAGCTAGAGTTCCCATCATTGTGAAAGAGTAAACAGATTTTACATTCTCATTTTTCTTGTTTTGTTTTGCGTTTTCTAGTGTTAGCTTTGTCCACACACCCATAATAAGCTATGAGCACCGCTCATGCTTTTCAGACATCAATGCCCTCATTCAAGATAGGTAATGCAGCTAGAGAAGTCCTCATCAAGAACTTTACGATGAAGATTCAAAGCCATTGTTTGGAAGGGATGGTAATATATTTGTGTTATTCTTATTTGAAAAGATGTGGATGATAAATCTCTTGATATTTTCAATGTGACTGAGGTACTTGTAGTTAAGCCTCATTCATTTCCCGAAAGTACTTCCTAGGACCTGTAGGGTATGAAATCCCCTGGAAATCCCAGAAAGTTATGCAAGATTTGGACCATTAAAGCTCTGTAGCTGTGCCTGTTGCTCTATTAGAGGAGCCTAGGCGTCATTGGTAAAGTTGTTGCCATATGATCGGGTGGTCACGGGTTCGAGCCGTAGAGAAAGCCTCTTGCAGAAATGCAGGGTAAGGCTACAATAGTTCCTTGTCGTCCGGCCCTTCCCCGGACCCTGCGCATAAAGGGATCTTAGTGCATCGGGCTGTCCTTTGTTTTGTAATTTCTGTTGAGCTTGCTGTTTTCCATTATTTTGTACATGACTAAATATAATTAGGTTTTATCATATCTCAAAATGATTTGGTCTATTTTATTTGTCTGTAGCAGCCATTCTCCTGCCGTATTCGGAGCAGCTTTTTCCATAATCTTATGCCTCTACTAAGTAGAAGCAACTATTTGATTGTATAAAAAATCTCTTATAATAACTGGTTGCTTCAAGCACCTGCAATTACCAGTATTGATTTTTCATACAGAATTCTTAGTGTCAAAATCTGTTTAAAGCTCCCACCGCCATGAATTTTTGTTTAATCCATCCTTAATCTGTTGCTAGCTCTGAACAATCCTTCCACTTGTCAATATATCTTAACCTGAGTATTGGCAAGATAAGTATCTCACAATCAACGGGTTATCAAAAAAAACAAGTATCTCAGAGTCAACGTGCACTCAGGGCTTTGGGATAGTGGTAACAGCACATCATGTGGGTTAGGCAAACATCATGAATTCAAACCTAGCACATCATGTAATATGTGGGTCAGGTAAACATCATGGATTCAAACCTTGCTGACAAATAGCCGTAAGCACGTGATTTTTACCCTATATGAATTACTCTCAGAAATTCAAACAAAATGATTTCGTTCATTATTTTACAATTTTATGAATTTTTGTGACATTTTATGTTAATTGTTTGCATTTTGTTTGTGTATTTTAATTCATGAAAAATATAAAAATTATACTTGGCATTTGCGTTTAGGGTTTAATTTCGCATTTTAGGATCGATCAGTAATTAAGTTACTTTACAAAATAGAGAAACAACAAAAATGGTTCGTTTGCATTTCTACTTTCTTTCAAGTTAAGAATGTTAATTTTGGAAATGAATTAGTATAATTTTAGATTTAATTTGGGTCCTTTATTTTTAGTTTGGCATAAACAATATGTATATAAATTAAAAACAAAAAAAAAACAAAAAGAGGAAAAACGAAAACAAATGAAAAGAAAGGATTTTAAAGAGTTAAATAGGCTATGTGTTCATTTGGGCCAATTTTCACATAAATAATACAAACCCAAACCTACCCGCTCTAAGATCGGCCCATACCTTCAGCTAACCTGGTCCAAAACCCCACTTGGAACGACGTCGTTTTGTGGCTTTTAATCAGGACCGTCTAGATTTCTTGATCAGACGGTCCTGAAGCCCACAATGCTAAATATATTAATGTCTGAATCACCCAACACCCCTCTCATTCCTCTCAGTCGTCTTTTCAGAGACTGCCCAAACCACCGTCCACCGTCCACCGCCCTAGAACCGCGGTCGAAAATCGCCTCACAGTGGCGATCGGCCACCAAACACCCTCAAACTTTCACCATCGACTCCTCTCCCCATCCTCTTTCCAATGCCCCAGATGTTTTCCCTCGAATGTTAGCCTTCTTCTCGAATATTCGAAAACAGTGACGCCGCCTCCGCCGCCTACGGCGGCGCTACCTCCAAACGATACCAAATTAACACCATAGCTCCCCATTCATCTCCCCAGTCCATACATGGCCTTGATTTCCCTCGAAACATGCCTGAACTCTTCGAACAGTGGATCGAAAATCCAGCCTAAACCCTAAAGTCCTCCAAATATCACAAAATTGACATCATATGACCTCCTCACCCCCTCATGACGAATCCCTCATCGGTACGATTCGAATCCCGCCAGAGTTGTTCGAATTTTAAATCTGAGGAGCGGAAGGACTGCAGATGTTATACCAGTGAGTTTTTGTTTAATTTTGTGTCTGCTATTCAAATTAATTTATTCCCATGTTTATCTTGTTGCACTGATTTGGGTTTTTATTTTTATTTGTTCATGTTCATTCAGTTTTAATTCGATAATAGTTAACAGTGTAGATTTTTCTTTTTTAATAGTTCTTGTTCAATGTTCTAGGTTAGTTTTTGATTGTTCATTCTAAGTTAGTAGGGTTTCTTCCCTTGCGATTAGCATATTCTTCATGATTAATTGATGATGTTTTATTTTATTCTTTTATCTCGGTTTAATTTTTGTTCTTTTGTGAGTTCTTGCTGATTTGAATCTGTGCCTAGTTGCGATTGATTCCGTTAGAATTTTCTGATATTCATTTCCTGTTCTTTGACGGTTCATTTTAGTGTAGTTTAATATTGATTTAGTTTGATTTTAATTGTTAATTTTGTTTAAGTTATAATTGGATAGTAGTGTGAATTGGGATTAATTTTAGTCGCGTAATTCAATCCTAGAGCCTTTGGAATCATTTTGGGGACAGCTGAATTATGAAAGTAAGTTAACCATGGTCACTGACAGGTTAATGGGTTGGTAATAATTGAAATAAGACTAGTAATTTCAAAACAAGTTCAGGGGTAGTTTGGGTGCTTAGGATTGCATAGGAATGTTGTAGTTAAAGGTAGAACCCTCTAGAATCTTCTAAAATATGGTCTTAATTAGAATTTCAGTGGTTTTTAGTGCAATAACTTGGGTGGATAGTCACAACTCTCGGGAAACCTTGAGCTACAAACTAAAAGAAAAGAGGGACTAAAAGGAAAAATAGAAATCTGAGGTTTGCCCTAACTGTCTGAATATAAAGGCATCAGTCTTGCCTTTCAAGGCAAGGTTTTAGAGGCTAAAAAAATTCCCAGAAACAAGGCTGCTACTGCAGAGGATTGGGAGAGGCAAAAAGGTCAAAAAATACACACAAAAAAAAGATCGGAAGAAGTTTAAAAAATCTGAAAAACATAGCTGAATTTTAGAATTAGGAAATATATTCCAGACCTAGTTCTTGGAAATCAAAAGGAAACAACAGACCCCCCCCCCCCCCCCCCCCCAAAAAAAAATATTGTTACATTAAGGTTCTTATATTAGCTTCAAGTGCAGCAACCCTTTCAAGTTTCTAGTTGTCAAATTTATTCTCTTGATTTCTTTGGTGTCATTCATCTGTTAATCAGTCTTGGGATACATGGAATTTTTGGGTGTCTAGTGGTCCTAATGTTGCTGTGCTGCTACCTGATTTCTATAGCTAAGTTGTTGTGACACTGCTGACTCTACTCTTCTATTTTGTTTGATTGCAATCCCAGGTACACAATGTATATTGCAAGTTGAAAGCTGTTGAAACTCGAGTGAAAGCTAAGCATGTTTTATTATAGATTTTGCTAGTTTTGATGTTTTGATACATTCCATTGTAATTAATTAAGACTGGACTGTTTGGACTATTAGTTTGTACTGGACTGTCGATATACATTAGCTTAGTATGTTAATAATTGGTGATTAGTTTTACTGTTGATGCTAGCATAAATGTAGAAATCGATTGAGATCTTCACTAGCAGTCAACAACTAAATACTCGAATCGCTGTGAGCATGTATCAAATGCCAGCAATAGCATGAATTCAGACTTGTTAATTTACTAATTAAAAGTTGAATTTGATTTAGATCTCTTGTTCATAAGTTTAGAATCAGACCGGGGTTGTTTTTGCTATGCTTGTGATGCGTTTTTTGGCTTGTTAATTGACATATACATTGTAGTGATGAATTAATTTACTCCAAGTCTTTAAAACTAATCACCCAGGACCATTGCATTTAAGTATTTGCTCTTATCATATTGTTTTTTAATGGACATGTTTCAGATGAGAGTCTATTCAGACTCCTCGAGTCCAATACACTCTTGATTTAGGCCTATGAATGGGCCTATGATTTGATAAATCTCCGTCCAAAGTCTAATGAAATTCCTTGTTTTAGATTTGATTTAGAGGCTTTAATGCATAGTTAAACATAATATAAATTTGGGCTTTCGAGTTAGGTAGCGGGTCCAAATTAAAAGGTTTTTCCCTTTTGTTGGAGTCCGAACTTGAACTCGAAGCCCGAAATTTATATTGCTAATTAATCCAGCTCTTTTAGGAACAAATTTAATAGAAAATAATAGCTTGCTTTAGGATACCATTAAAATTAACGAGGTGCGCCACGCCAAATAAACTTTCGTGGCCTTCTTTAAATGGTTATATTAAGGTACTTAGAATTCGTGACGTATCGTTTAGCAAATTTTTACGGCCTCCTGCAAAGTTAATAACTCGTTAGTCGCTTTAGGCGCGTTCATTAATAATTTTACCTCCTTAAATTCGGGTGTGCATTTCATGTGACCCAAATTCAAATCTCAAAACATTGAATAAAATGTGTCGAGGATCCGGGTGCATTTCATGTGACGTGATCTAAAAACATGTTTTAAACGATGTTCAATTTCTTAAAAATTTAATTGAAAGCGGTAAATAACTCTAAAATTTGCACCATAGGATAACAAGTATTAAAAATCATATTTTAGCCAAATATAATAGTTGAGCGACTGTGCTAGAACCACGAAACTCGGGAGTGTCTAGCACCTTCTCCCGGGTTAATAGAACTCCTTACCCGAATTTTTGGTTCACAAATTATAATGATAGAGTCAAGCCTTACTCGATTCGGGATTTAAACCGGCAACTTGGGATACCATTAATTATCCCAATTGGAGACTTTGAAATCTCTTAAATAATTGTATCCCATTTCAATTGTCCTTAAATTTGAAAAACTCCCTTATCCACACCCTTTGCCGGGTTGTGGATGTCAAAAAGGAGGTGTGACAGCTCTGGCGACTCTGCTGGGGAACGAACCAGATCTCTAGTTCAGGGATTCGAGCATATAATAACTGTTATATTTGGCTTTTCTGATTTTCCTACATGTCCCATGCTATATGTGCTAAATGTTTTACCGCTTTGATATTTGTTGAACTGTATATAAATTGCTGTGAAAACCTTCCTCTCTCTGAGTCTTCTAAATCATGGAGAAGGGTGCACATCGTGTGACTTCTCTTCTACTTAGAGTCTTATCCCTATATAGAACGAGGTTCGGACAAGCTGCTAAGCCGACGAAGCTTCTGTATCCCCAGTACGTTGCCCCACTCGACCCGAGTTGTCCTCTCGGGTAAGCCAGGTCTAGAACAGTAAACCCAGGGCTTAAACCTAGTATAACAAAGCCTCATGCCGGATCCCTAGTAGGAATATTAATTTGCATCACGTGCATTTGACTTAGGGGACTCAATACAAGGGTTGGGTCCGTCTAGGACAGGTAACCTGAAATGAAAGACCATCCTGATGCATCTTACGTGCTACTCGTGCATTTATTCTGAATTTTGCATGCTGACCAGCTTATGAATGTTAGAGAAAGGTTGAGAGAGGGGAAGAGTTTGGTTGCCATAGGAAAAATGAAAAAAAAAATATAAAAAGAAAAATTTTGTTTGTTCAATTTGTCAATGGAAAATTTTGTTCTGGCCTATGAATTGAAAAAGAAGAAAAGGGTTGTTTTCAAAAATAACTTTAGTGTGAAGTATGAATGAAGCAAGTAGGATCTAATCTTGTTTTATTACATCTTTATCGAAAAAGGGGAGATAAAAGATAAATGAAAAATTCAAAAAGATTTTTGCACCTTCTCATCATTTTCCAAAAATCAACAAAAAAAAGAGGAAAAAGAAAATCAAAATTCGAGATGTTTCATCATTTTTCAAATAGAAAAGGCAAAAAAGGACATATTTTTCTCAAAATTAGTTGTTCTTTTAATTCTCGCCCATATCCAATTTGCCCCAACAATTCCAGTTTGATTCTCACCAGATGTGAGATACGTAGGCAACCCTCATTGGGTCCAACTTCCCTTTTACAAAAAATAGCCAAAACATATCAAAGTTTTAATTGTTATCCTAAATAAATCGGGTGATGTCATTCTTGTTAAAACAAACCGAATGTCCCCAAAAGAACGTCAGAAGCCTGTTTTTGCAAGAGTAGTCACCCTGAGTCATTTTTAAATGGTTTGTGGGCGCAGACTTAAAATCTTCCCCCCCCCCCCCCCCCAAAGTGCTGAAAGGCCGTATCAGCAAACCAAGTCCTTGTTTTCCTAAATCAAGAAACTTTTGCAAAAAATAGCCGTTTTTCTTTTAGGTCCAAATAAATCACTAAATCTCCTTTGAATAAATGTGCAAGATGAATACCATTGACATCGAACCCTTCTCAGTCCTGACCGAGATCCCTTTGAAGCTCCACATGTGGTGGAATGAATTGGGGAAATGTAGCAAAGAAACCGTGGTCAAGATTTTGGGTGGTGTCGTCGGGTTGTTAAACATCAAACCAAGAACAGATATTATGGAATCATTGGTGCCATTCTGGGACCCAACTCATAATGTATTCTTGTTCTTAGACTTTAAGCTTACACTTACACTAGAGGAGATTTCAGGATATACAGATCTCAACGGGAACAGTAGTAGTAGATATCCACTGGCACCGAGACCAGTAACCATCCACAGATTTTTGGACTTGTTGAGCATTCGTCAGGACGTTCAAGATAAGCATATATCAGAAGGGTGTTGCACACTTCATTTCTTATGCCGTCGATATGGCAACCCGAAAGGTTTTGAGGAACCCAATACAAGTTTGATACATGCTGGGAACAAAGATAAATGGGAGGCCCGGCGGGGATTGGCATTCGTGGTAGCTTTTCTGGAAATCGTGGTCAGTCCAAGAAAAGAGGGTCACATAGACATTGGCCTTGTAGGAATGGTGGATGTTTCCATAAAAAAGCATACTAGCACAGTGGTTCCTTTGATTATGGCGAAAATGTATCGAGCCCTAACCATGTGCCAAAAGGGTATGAAATTCTTCCAGGGTTGCAGTTTGTTACTACAATTATGGATACAAGAGCACCTTTGTCATCACACGGGGTATATGAACTATGGTCTAATCGGGCTAAGTTGTATTGCGGAGTTCGGAACCAGGGTAACATGTATTGAGTTCCCCGAAGGCGTTGAGGCTTGGTTGTCGTGCTTGAGATCTTTGAGGGCAGATAAAGTCAAATGGGATTTCGAATGGCTTCCCGTTACAAAAGCTGTGTACACATCGACAAAGGTACCTTATATTCTTTTGACGAGCATTCGAAGTATCCAACCTTACGCTCCCTACCGAGTCTTGAGGCAACATGAAAGATTCCAAACCGTCCACGATGACGAAGACCTGAGCGGACAAATCATTGAGTTAGGTCCAAAAGCTACATTTCCGAAGATAAAATCCGGCAAATATGGAATGAGTGCAGATAC
Source organism: Nicotiana benthamiana (assembly GCA_034376525.1). NCBI lineage: Eukaryota > Viridiplantae > Streptophyta > Magnoliopsida > Solanales > Solanaceae > Nicotiana > Nicotiana benthamiana. Next base: position 27,749,744 of record CM067340.1, on the reverse strand, counting down.
CTTGAGCTCAAGACTATAGTACAAGATTTGGCTAGAGGTGAAGTGGATCTCAAATACTTGATGCCAAAAGGCCACATGTACAACAATTTACAGATGGGGCGCAGGTGCAGTGGGAGTGGCTAGCCAAAGAAAAGGAATACCGAACGAGAATAGGGAAGTTGGAGCAACAGGTTCGAGATCTTCAATTTGAAAAGAGTGTTCAAGCCGCAACCGATGAAGGTGATAAAACAAAATTGGCCCAAGAGAATGAAGCTCTCAAGGCTCAAATTCAACAGATGAAAACAGCCGCCCAAAATCAAGAATGAAGTCGGTCTGATGAGAGGTTGATAAAACGGCTGAAGAAGCAAGTCACAGAAGGTCAGGAAGAATTGGAGAAATTTGAAGGAAACATGGCAAAACTTCGGGCAAAATGGGCAAAGAAGACAGAGGAAAGAGCCTAGTTTGTACAACAAATGAAAAGAAATTATGATGGAACCATTGCTAGCATGAAGAGAAAAATGAGCGCCTTTGAAGATAAGGCAGCCCGACAGGACAAAGAATTTCAGGCTGAGAGGGAACAATGTTATGGGCTAATCGCCGAAATGGAGAAGGAAATAAAACTATTGCAAGACCATCACTTCCATGACTCCCAGGTATTAGAGGCTCGTAACTAACAAACAAGTCGACTACTCCAAGAAAAAGGCCGTATCAGGGAAAGAATCAGAGGCATTGCAAATTATATTGCCATGAAATGTTGGGACGGTGAACGAATGGGTCGTACCACTTTCTTTGCTACAGTGATGATATTTGTTCGTCAGGTAATGAATGATCTGGAGCAGTTACAAAGGGGTCTTGCACGTAGGCCCACGGAGATGCCGAATGAGGCTCCGCGGGCCCCAGGACTTAAAGCTTTAATGTACTCTTGATCTAGTTTTAGTCATCAAGTTTATATTTTGTCATTTCGAGTCTATTTTTTAATTTTCATTATAAGAAAAAGAAATATTCTAGAATCTTTGTAATCAGAGTTTTATTAATGAAAATTTGAAAATCCCAAAAACATTGTTTCCTCATTTTGCCAGAACTACGCTCGTTCTGATTCATGCGGGGTCATGATATGTAGGCAATCTGCATAGGTTTCGACAGTAACCAAATAAAAAAGATAAGAAAAGAGAAAGGAAACAAAGAGGGAGAGAGTAGGAGAGAAAGGCAGAGGAAAGGCAAGAAACAAAGAAGGAAAAAGCATGAGAAAGAGTAAGAGGATAAATCTAAAAAAAGGCATTGCAAATAAAGAAAAGGGAAAGCCGGGATGATGCAAGCAACCGATGCATGTAGAAACCAATAACTGTTTAGGTCCATTCATTCCCCAATATGTGGCGGCTTACATGTCGAAATCTAACCATTAACAAGTTTTGGTATTTTTGTACCCTGACTAGATAGGCGGTTTGTACTTGCAGCATTCTTGCAACCAACTCCTACATTACGCGGTCTAAGAGCAATAAATTCTTGGCCAATCAGGAAGCCAATGTAAGAATTATTGATCCCACAAAAGAGGTAGACGAATTGGACATTAATGCCATGAATGAGGAAATATACAAACTGAAACACCAAATGGTTGAGATGTATCAGGCATTGGCGAGAGGACAACCACCACCAACCTATCATGCTAATCCAACCTTCATGCCGCCACTGGCCCAAGCTCATGACCATTCCACCACTAATCCACCCCAAGCTTTCCTATCTAGTCGCAGCACCAGGTTACAACCTCTCAACCACCCCTAGCTTTACTATCCAAAGCCGCTCCTCATCCCCCTCTACCAATATTTCCCATTTATGTGGCACCTCCTCCTCCCGCACTTTATATACCATCAAGTGAGCCCTTGCTTCAAGCATATGACAACTAGTACTACCCACCAGAACTCGCTTAATAAGCCCATGAACCTTATTCCTATGCTCTCTGTTTCGAAATCACGGCGGGAGTTGAAAGTCCAATAAAGAATCCTGAGCAAGATGAGGTGCTCAGAAAGGTCAGAAGTTCAGAAAAATCATTCAGGGATATGAGAGGGTTAGATGGCCAGGTGAGCGTGGCGTTCAAGGACCTTTGTTTATATCCATACGTGCAGTTGCCTCCAGGTTTAAAGATACCTAAATTTGACTTATATTAGGGATATGGCGATCCAGTCGCAAATCTAAGGGGGGGTTTTGTAGCAAAATAAGAGTTTCAGGGGGAAAAGATGAGTTGCTAATGGCGTACTTTAGCGAAAGTTTAAGCGGGTCGACATTGGAATGGTACACACGGCAGGATCACAATCAGTGGTACACTTGGGATGACTTGGCACAAGCGTTTGCTTGTCACTTTCAATTTAATCTCGAAATTGTCCTAGATCATCTATCTGTGCCAAAATTGGAGAAGAAACACAACAAGAGCTTCAGAGAATACGGTTTTTGTTGGAGAGAATAGGCAACCATGGTTGATCCCCCGATGAAGGAGAGTGAGATGGTGGATTATTTCCTACAAGCTTTGTAGCCTATCTATTTCGGGCATATGGTGTCGGCAGTAGGTAAAACTTTCAACGAGGTAGTCAAAATAGGGAGTACGGTCGAGGAATGCCTAAAATCCAACAAGATCATGAGCTACTCGGCAATCAAGGTGACCACTCAGGCCATCCAGGACGGGGCTGGGGGAACATTCGGGAAGAAGAAGAAGAAGGAGGAAGTAGCAACCGTGGAGTTGGGAACTTGGTTTAGGCCTCGGGCTCCATCCCATTATAGCCAACCCGTCCCCACCACCAAACGTACCCATACACTCCATATGACCCACCACAACATTACTACCCACCGTTAGAACCTCGATTCTCAGTCCATCACGCTCACGCATATACCCAACCTCCCACCCACACACAGTGGCGTGCGCCAGCTCCACAAAATAATTATCCAACTCCACTAAACAATTACCCTCTAGGACCTACCAACAAAATCCTAGACCAGCTTTTGAGCCAACCAAGTGCTAAAAATTGAAAGAGTGTAGAGGGAGAAAACTTTCACGCCATTGGGAGAGTCGTATACCAGCCTGTTCCACAGATTGAGGCAACTAGACATGTTGAGGCCAATCGAAGCAAAATTGCCAAACCCTCCCTAGAAGAATATAGATTATTCTGTTAGCTGCGAATATTGCTCTGTGCCCCGGGGCATGATACCAAAAAGTGTTGGCATTTGAAGAATGCTATCCAGGAACTTATTGACTCCTACTGGATTCAAGTGCAGGATCCGGAGGCACCCAACATTAACCAAAACCCATTGTCAGCCCATCATGAGACCAACATGATCGAGATCATAAAGAATGATGGAGAGCCTAAAATCCCTCACAAACGGTAATGATGATCAAATCTAGTGAAGTCAATCCAACTGAGAATATGAGCGGTGAGAAGTCAGTGATCGAAATGAAGGGAAGACACATCAAACCTGCTATGGTTTAAGGGAGGTCATCATGCATGGTCGCACCAAAGCAGGAAAAAGCAAAGGTGATAGTACACGCGGCAGCTAGGGGACCCGTCATAGTTGTGAAAGGTGCTCGCATAAAGCCTGTCACTGTGAAACCAGTAATCTAGCCGCCAGTCGTCAACAACAAAGCAATTCCTTGGAGATATGAACAAGCAATATTGATGTAAAAAGAGAAGGAGGTTAGGGAGGAAGTTTGTGAAGCCCGGGGTTTGACTCGGTCAGGTAGATACTTCGTACCCCAGGAGTTAAAGAAAAGCAGGGTCCCCAAGGATAACCCAAAATCGATGAAGAAAGTTGTATCAGAAGAAAAGGCAGAAGAATTCTTGAACAAAATGAAGATGCAGGACTACTCCATCATAGAGCAGTTGAGGAAACACCAGCTCAGATCTCCTTACTGTCCTTATTAATCCATTCAGATGAACACTGCCGGGCGCTGATGAAGATTTTGAACGAAGCCGACGTCCCTGATAAATAACAGTGATTCATTTGGAGAAAATTGCAAACATGATATTCGAGGTAAATCGGGTCACTTTCTCTAACGATGAGCTACCCATAGAGGGCATTGAGCACAATCGTGCCCTTTATTTGACGGTAAAGTGTGAAGATGTTGTGGTCACCTGGGTTCTAGTTGACAATAGGTCCAATGCAAATATTTTTCCGCTCTCCATATTAATCAAGCTGAAGGTGGAAAATGAAAGGGTTCACAAGAATAACATTTGTGTTTGGGGGTTCGATGGCAGAGGCAAAGACTCAGTAGAGGATATAGTGCTAGAAATGACAATAGGGCCCGTTGAGTTCACCATGGAATTTCAAGTGCTGGACATGGTAGTTTCTTATAACCTATTGTTGGCAGTCCCTGGATTCACGCAGCCAAGGCAGTGCCATCTACTTTGCACTAGATGGTCAAATTTGAATGGGACAAGCAAGAGATTATGGTACACGGTGAAGATAATCAGTGTGTTTCAGGTGATGCCATCGTACCTTTTATTGAACTTGAAGCCAACCAAGGTCCACCTGTCTACCAGGTATTTGACACGGTGTCATTTGAGAAGATCCTAGAAGGTGAAGTTGTCACAACTCAAAAGATAGCAGTCGTGTCATTCATGGTGGCTTCAGAAATGTTGAAGAATAGTTTCACGCCTGGCAAGTGATTGGGTGCTTCTCTACAAGGCATCGTGCAACCAGTATCGCTTCTTAAAAATTTGGACACTTTTGGTCTAGGGTTCAAGCCTACAGCTGCGGACATAAGGCGAGCCAGGAAGTTAAAGAAGCGGGCATGTGCCCTCCCAAAGCCCATTCCAAGGTTGTCCAGATCATTTGTCAAGCCAGGTACTAGCAAATTCCCAGTGCCAAAGATTCCCGATCCGTCGATTGATGCGGATGGGGACTTGGATAAGGGATAAGTAATGCTGTTCAATGAGGTAAACATGGTTGAGGCAGGAGAAGGATCGAGCGGGGGAGATATGCAGTTTGTTGGAGCACGTGTAAAAGTCAACAACTGGGAAGCCACTGCTCTTCCCACCCGGAGGGAGTCGTGGTAGTCGGCTTTGATTTTTCTTTTAGTCTAGTTTGGATTAGCTTCAGAGTTGTTAATTCAGTTGTTATTTCCATCCGTTTGGATGTGTAAACTCTGTTATCTTTTTTTATTCTAATGAAATTCAATTTCTTTTCCAACAGTGCTAATAGTTTCCATTTTACTTTGCTTCCTTTTATTTTCTCTTTTGTACAGTTATTTTTATGCTGGTTTCAATGATCTGACATGCATAAGGACTATTCGGACCAGTCTTAAAAATCGGTCTAGTTCAGAAATAGTGATTCAAGAAAAGAACATGAGGATGAGCCAGAGTACGATGAGGAAGGAGCATGGAATGAAATTAGTAAAGAGCTTAGCCAATTTGAGGAGAAACACAAACCAAACCTGAGTGATACATTGGTAGTCAATTTAGGGAGCCCGCATAACGTTAGAGAAACCAAAATAAGTGTCCATCTGGAGTCACATCTTAGGAAAGAAATAATTGAAGCGCTGCTTGAATACAAAGATGTATTTGCATGGTATTACGATGATATTCCCGGATTGAGCACCGACTTGGTGCTTCACAAATTTCCCACCAACCAAGCCTGTCCTCTCGTCAAGCAAAAGTTGAGAAAGTTTAAAACTGATGTGAGTGTGAAAATCGAAGAGGAAGTGACCAAGAAGTTTGAGGCAAAAGTTATCTGAGTCAGACGATATCCCACCTGGTTAGCTAATGTTGTGCCCGTGCCAAAGAAGGATGGTAAAACTAGAGTATGCGTTGATTATTATGACCTTAACAAAGCAGGCCCAAAGGATGACTTCCCACGGCCAAACATTCACATATTGATTGACAATTGTGCGAAGCACAAGATTGGGTTGTTCATGGATTGCTACGCAGGTTACCCCTCATGGAGAATCCCTCATCTGTAGCATTCGAATCCCACCGGAGTTGTTCGAATTTTAAATCTAAGGAGCGGTTGGACTGTAGATGTTGTACCGGTGAGTTTTTGTTTAATTTTGTGTCTGCTATTCAAATTAATTTCTTCCCATGTTTATCTTGCTACATTGATTTGAGTTTTTGTTTTTATTTGTTCATATTCATTTAGTTTTAATTCGATAATAGTTAGCAGTGTAATTTTTCTTTTTTTAATAGTTCGTGTTCAATGTTCTAGGTTAGTTTTTGATTGTTCATTCTAAGTCACTAGGATTTATTCCCTTGACATTAACATCTTCTTCATGATTAATTGATGGTTTTTTATTTTAGTCTTTTATCTCGGTTTAATTTTTGTTCTTTTGTCAGTTCTTGTTGGTTTGAATCTGTGCCTAGTTACGGTTGATTCCATTAGAATTTTCTGATATTCATTTCCTGTTCTTTGATGGTTCAGTTTAAATATTGATATAGTTTGATTTTGATTGTTAATTTTGATTAACTGATATATGGATAGTAGTGTGAATGGAGTTTCATTTTAGTCACGTAATTCAATCCTAGAGCCTTTGGAATCATTTTGGAGACAACTGAATTAGGATAGTTAACCATGGTCACTGATAGGTTAAGGGGTTGGTGATAATTGAAATAAGACTAGAAATTTCAAAACAAGTTCAGGGTAGTTTGGGCACTTAGAATTGCATAGGAATACTATAGTTAAAGGTAGATCCCTCTAGAATCTTCTAAAATAGGGAATTAATTAGAATTTCTATGGTTTTTAGTGCAATAACGTGGGTGGCAGGTCACAACTCTAGGGACCCTTAAGCTAAAAATGAAAAGAAAAGAAGGATTAAAAGGAAAAATAGAAATCTGAGGTTTGCCCTAACCGTCTGCATATAAAGGCATCAGTCTTGCCTTTCAAGGCAAGGTTTTAGAGGCTAAAATATTCCCATAAACAAGGCTGCTACTGTAGAGGATTGAGAGAGGCAAAAAGGTAAAAAAAATACACAAAAAAAGATCGAAAGAAGTTTCAAAAATCTGAAAAAACACAGCTGAATTTTAGAACTAGGATATATATTCCAGACCTAGTTCTTGAAAATCAAAAGAAAACAATAGAAAACCCCCAAACAAATACTGTTACATTAATGTTCTTAGATTAGCTTCAACTGCGGAAACCCTTTATAGTTTCTAGATGTCAAGTTTATTCTGTTGATTTCTTTGGTGTGATTTATCTGTTAATCAGTCTTAGGATACATGCAATTTTTGGGTGTCCAGTGGAACTATTGTTGTTGTGCTGCTACCTGATTTCTGTAGCTAAGTTGTTGTGACACTGCTGACTCTCCTCTTCTATTTTGTTTCATTGCAATCCCAGGTACACACAATGTATATTGCAAGTTGAAAGCTGTTGAAACTCGAGTGGAAGTGAAGCATGTTTTAATATAGATTTTGCTACCTTTGATGTTTTGATACATTCCATTGTAATTAATTAGGACTAGACTGTTTGGACTATTAGTTTGTACTGGACTGCCGATATACATTAGCTTAGTATGTTTTATTTGGTGATTAGATTCACTGTTGATGCTAGCATAAATGTAGAAATCGATTGAGATCTTCACTGGTAGTTAACAACTCAACACTCGAATCGCTGTGAGCATGTAGCAAATTCCAGCAATAGCATGAATTTATACTTATTAATTTACTAGTCAAAAGTTGAATTTGGTTTAGATCGCATATTCGTATGTATAGAATAGATCGAGGTTGTTTTTGGTATGCTTTTGATGAATTTTTGGCTCGTTAATTAACATATACATTGAATTGATGAGTTAATTTACTCCAAGTCTATAAAACTAATCATCCAGGACCATAGCATTTATGCATTTGCTCTTATCATATTGTTTTTTAATGGACATGTTTCAGATGTCTCATCTATTCAGACTCCTCGAGTCCAATACACTCTTGATTTTGGCCTATGAACGGGCCCATAATTTGATAAATTTCCGTTCAAAATCTAATTGAATTCATTGTTTTAGATTTGATTTAGAGGCTTCAATGTATAGTTTTACATAATGTAAATTTGGGCATTCGAGTTTGGTAGCGGGTCCAAATTAAGAGGTTTTCCTCTCTTTTTTGAGTCCAGACTTGAACTCGAAGCCCAAAATTTATATTGCTAATTAATCAAGCCCTTTTAGGAACAAATTCAATAGAAAATAATAGCTTTCTTTAGGATACCTTTAAAATAGACGAGGTGCGCCGCGCCAAATAAACTTTGTGGCCCTCTTTAAATAGTTATATTAAGGTACTTAGAATCTGAGACGTGTCGTTTAGCAAATTTTCACGGCCTCCTGCAAAGTTAATAACTAGTTAGTCGCTCTAGGCGCGTTCTTTAATAATTTTACCTCGTTAAATTCGGGTGTGCATTTCATGTGACCCAAATCCAAATCCAAAAATGATGAACAGAATGTGTCGAGGATTCGGGTGCATTTCATGTGACGTGATCTAAAAACATGTTTTAAACTACGTTCAATTTCTTAAAAATTTAATTGAAATCGGTAAATAACTCTAAAATTTTCACCATAGGATAACAAGTATTAAAAATCATATTTTAGACAAATATAATAGTTGAGAGACCGTGCTAGAACCACAAAACTCGGGAGTTCCTAACACCTTCTCCCGGGTAAACAGAATTCCTTACCCGGATTTCTGGTTCACAAATTATAATAACAGAGTCAAACCTTTATTTATTCCGGATTTAAACCGGTGACTTGGGACAATATTAATTATCCCAAATGGCGACTCTGAAATCTCTTAAATAATTAAATCCTGTTTCGATTGTCCTTAAATTGAAAAAACTCCCTTATCTACGCCCTTTGCCGGGTTGTGAATATCCAAAAGGAGGTGTGACAATAGCATGGTATTTAAGTGGAGAAGGGTAAATGGCAAGTCCATTGTCCACTGAGTTTTGAACAGTGCACCACTAGCTCGTGGTGATTTCTCATTTATCCCCCCAAAAAAAAAAAACAAATCTCACTTAAACATACAGTATGTCCTTCAAATTTCTGAGCTTTGTCATAAGATTTGGAAGCATGTATAATAATAGATTCTTGTTATCAAGTTGCAATTATCCATTTTAATCTTCGTTTTTATTATCAATAGAACTTTCACCTTAGCATTTGGAGCTTGGGAGGAAATCGGGAAAAAAGAGAGTAAATTCTGGAGTAAATATCTTATGAATGCTGTCATCTTTCGTTGTTCATTTCAGGAGAGATTAACTGTTCCATACGCTATGTTCCATAACGCATATAATATGTTGATTTTTAAGCCTCTGTGCTGCCATATGTTGGTATTGACACCCTGTATTTTATTTCTCTAGAGTCTCATTATAGTTTCTCTAGATAAGCTAGCTAGTCAAAGACGGTTTTGGTTGTAGATTTTCACTTTCATTTGAAGTTCTCTTGCTGATTGATTCGAAAAAAATTTCCACTGAGTTGGTGACACATAATTTCTGCTGAGTTGGCAACCAGTACCTATTTGTTTCTGTAATTTGCTTTTTTAGATTTAAAATGGGTGGCATTTGCTAGAATAAGACAGTTTCTGTGGAGATAATGATAAAGTAAGTGTTTTCTTACCGATCACTTTTCTGTAGGCTGTAGCATGAGATATTTTGGTTTCATGATTTCTATAAGATGTGAGATCATACTTTTCTAGGATAACAGATTTTGGTTTTATGTTTTGATTCTTAGCTGTAGTATGATTACTTATGTTGATTTAAATCCTTAGCTGTAGCGTCATTACTTCTGTTATCAAGTGTTTGAAGCATCTGCAGTGATAAGAGAATGTATCTAATAATATATTCTTATTTGGTTTCAACATGCAGTTGACCGTCAAACAGGTTCAGGCGTAGGAAGAAAGCAAAAAAAAATAACAACACAGTATAATTCCACTTTAGTGTGGTCTGGGGAGGGTAGTATATACGCAGATCTTACCCCTACCTTGGGATAGAGAGACTGTTTCCAAATAGACCCCCGGCATCCTTCCCTCCAAGAACTTTCCACCTTAATCTTGGGAAGACTCGAACTCACAACCTCTCGATTGGAAGTGGGAGCGACCTCTCTTGTCTAAAGCAAATATTACATAAATACATATAAATCTGAAGATATGCCAGGTTGTTGGTGGATCAGAAGATAGGCTTACTGTCCAGCGGCAAAAGCCTCGACTGGGAAAGTTTACGTGATGCCAGCGGGACTCTTGAACTGAATCTTGCCAGTAGAAGGATCCACTGTGATGGGTGGCATTTTCATTTGGAAAGATGACATTGAATACAACAACAACAACAACAACTACCCAGTATACTCCCATCAGGTGGGGTCTGGGGAGGGTAATATATAGACGAGCCTTACCCCTGCCCGAAAGGGCAGAGAGGCCGCTTCCAATCGACCCTCGGCGAGTAGAGTAAAAATGGGAAAGTTGCATTAAGAAACCGAGATAAAATTAGAAACACAAGCAAGACAAAATCAAATAATAAAGATGACACTGAATAGTCACTATAAAAATAATAATAAAAAAAATATTTAAAATTTTTATATTTTTATGTATATATATAAATTTCAGTATGTTATGTATAAAAAATATATAAATTTTATATATGTTTGCATCATAAATAAATATTTTCTAGAGCGGACTAATAGCGCCCTATTCATTTTTGTCAGTTTCCTTGCTGCCAGTTTATTTTCTTGATAGAAGCTGCATTGTTCCAAGAATAAATGGTAATTCCATTTTAATATTCTATAGGTTTATGACACACTAAAACCATGAAAATTAAAGGTCCCTTGGATTATAAAAGTATACCCAACTTAAATATTTATGTCCTATTAGCTAGTAAGAATTAGTTTGAGGGGGAAATTTTAAAAAGAGTGATACCATTCTAGTTTGTAATAGCAATATTACAAAAAACATAATATGTAATATAATGACTTCTTAAAAGACAATGGTCTTTCATTAAACATTAAAAAGTGGGATTTATTTTAGTAGCTGAAGCAAATAAGCCCAATTGAAAGTTTTTTATCAGGTCACCTTTACATGTTACAAGTAACATATTTTACTTTCAAAATTTCCTATAGATATCCTTTGGGTGACACGATGTATAGAACTTAAACTTATTGTGATTTTCCAGTTAAGATATTTAATATCCAATATGGCATTTGACCTAAATAAAGCTTGAACGACCTGGGTTATGACTGCAAGTCAACAACAACAACTATCCAGTATAGTCCCACAAAGTGGAGTCTGAGAAGGGTAATATGTAGACGAGCCTTACCCCTATTCGAAAGGGCAGAAAGGTTGTTTCCACTTTTAACTAATTCGCCCATTTGACACCTATATATTGACCTTTTAAACAACTTATACCATGGAAAAAAATAAAGGGTTACGCGCATAAAATTATTAGTTACCCTTAATTGTGCTATTGTTCCAAAAAAAATTATTTTTCTGGTTGAGTTATTTGGAGATGAGTGAAAATATTTGGAACGTATATTAGTTTTCCATTAAACAAAAGAAAAAAAGAATTAATTTTAACAATTAAGTAAAATTTTAAAAACCTGTAACCACAGAAATACCAAAAGAACATGATAACCTCACAATAATAACAGAAACGCAAAATATAAACCATCCTCCCAATAACAAATTTCAGCACTTTCCTCTAAATAAAAAAGCAGGAACTCTCCTTGTAGATTTTATTAATTTTATCATTTGCAACCTACATCAATAAAGAAGAAATAAAAATGACAAAATCAGGTGCAATTATTCTAATTGCTACTGCAATTTATTTGTTTTCCCTTATTGGGATAACTCACGCTCAGGCTCAGTTTCATGTGGAAGGAAGAGTTTATTGCGATTTTTGCCGAGTTCTATTCGAAAACAGGCTCAGCAAACCCATGGAAGGTATATTTCATTTTCTTTCTTCCATTTTATATGTAATTTTTTTTTAAAGTTAGAAAACTGAAAATAATAAAATAAAAAAAGAATGATGTTTTATTCTTTATTTTTCTTTTATTTTATAGCGCAACTTAGATAGGAGGATTTTTTAGAATCAAGCTTATATTATGCATCTAAAAGGAAAAAAAAAAAAGAAAAAAAGAAAATTTCTAACCGGGAGACAGAACAACAATAAAAGTAACAATAAATACAGGCGTTACCGTTCATAAAGTAGGGTCCTCGAACAAATCATCAGATAATTTGTGACATTAATTAGTAAGTGGCTAAAAGAGGCGGATAGGGCATGAGTAAAACGAGTTCTAAATTCGACATATATTCTCGATGCTAATCAACAGTATCAACTTAATTATATAAATTTCAAAAGCAGTTTGATGATAAGAACCTAAAAATTGAATCTATGAAAATTAAATCTAAATCTGGTAAAAGTATTTACGTGCATGCATGCAGGTGCGGAGGTGCGGTTGCAATGCAGAAACAACACGGACGACAGTGTCACCTTGACGGTCGAGGGCCAAACTGACAAGAACGGCGTCTACAGCCTCCTCGTGGAACGCGACCATGATGACGAAATCTGCGAGATGATACTAATGAAGAGTAGCATGGAAGATTGTTCTGAGATCCCAAATGAAGGCCATGCAAAAGAATCTGCAAGAATTACTATCACTAGCAACAATGGCATGGCTGAGACGACTCGTCACGCTAACCCTTTATTTTTTGTGAAGAAACAAGCTGCTCCTGAGTGTGTTGAAGTTTTTAAAGAACTTGAATTGTTGCCCGAAGAAATTGATCAAGCTTAATTTTACTGATTAATTAACAATTCCCCCATGTTATTTTTTAATGTAATTGTTAGTATCACATAAATTATTTTTTCTAGGACTTGCATATATGCAAGTTCTAAGAGAAGATTTTAGTATACGTTGTTTTTGAATTTGGATTTGGAGTTATATGCCAGACATTGTAGATTGAGAGCTTTAATTTGTAAAGATCTCAATTTATGTAATACAAAAGCAAACGAAATAATAAAATTTTGTATGTTAAATTCCTTCTTAAATGCTTTAATATTAGAATTTTTACACAAAATACACTGGTTTATGTTCTTCTGCATCATTCATTTTGAATGATATAATTAATTATTTACATCTTAAGCTTGCGATCCACATGATTGATTAGAATATAATCAGTGGATATTTTGAATAAGTTATACATAGATTAATTATTTTCTATTTGGCATCAGATAATAATGGTTTTGACTAAATAAATATAATGTTTTAACAAAAAGATTAACGTTTTTGAAAAATAAGAAACATTCATTATATTTTTTTTAACTAAATTCTCTTTACGACTTTAATTAGTAGAATATTAGTTAAGTGAGGCGTTTACTAGACTAGATAAATATTCTAATGATTGACACTATTAAATATCTTTCTTAAATTTTCTTTCTTTCAATTCTCCTCCTCACCAGCCTCCTCAATCAGAGCTCGTTGAACATAATTTACCTAATGCAATTTATATTTCATATATATTTTGCAGATATTGCACAGTGAACAAATTACTCAATGCATGCCCAAAGGATAATGGATGCGAGTTTACCGGGAATTTTCCAAAAATAGAAATATCTTTCTTATGAGATGAGGAAAACCTTGAACTACATTTAATAAGTCTAGGGTACTTTCTACTTAATTAGGTAGGTACTTATTTATTTTTTTAAGACTACGACATCTAAATATGAATACATAGATGAATAAAAAGATGTTATTAGGATTAAGACATTTAAATCTGAATACATATTTGAATATCAAGATCTGTACTAAGATTTGAATACTAAATGATTAAGACTATTTGTTTTCTAAAGATCTAAATGTATAAAATTTATCTTCATTTAATATATATATATATATATATATATATATATATATATATATATATATATATATATATATATATATATATGTTAAATAAATGTAGTGGCGGTGGTTATGGCTAACAGAGGTGCTTGTGAGTGTCGATTAGAGGTGGTAGTTGGTGGTGATTTTGGTTGATGGTTATGGTTATGGGTAGTAGCTAGTGTTGATTGGTAGCACTTGGGATTATGGTTGAGGATGACAGTGGGTATGGCTGTCCAACGGGATAGGACATTACAAAATTAACGGGACGGGACGGGAAGGGACGAGACATAACAATATTTAAGCGGGACGGTAGAAGGACGGGATGAAATAGGATGAAACAGTCTTCCCATCCCGTCCCGCTAACAAACGTGATCGGACGGGTTCGTGACCCTTAAGTGTATTTTTTTTTTAAAAAAATGTCTAGTTTTCTGAATATTACTATATTTTTAAAGTTTGCGTTAAAACAAAAATTAGAAATCTAAGTAAAGAACTATAAATATTAAAAAAAAAGACTTGTAATGAAATATTTTAGTAGTTATAAATTTATAACAGAGCTATAATTTATTTAATATAATTTCAAAATATTAACTATTAAATAACTAAGACAATTCATAAAAAAATTTAACGGTTAGAGACTTTATTTTATTAATAGAACTTTCAAATCTCAAGTACAAATATAATTCTTTTGAAGAGCGCCTAATCTATGCAGCTACTCTAGGAAGGGTTCTGTTTGAACTAGGCCTCTTAGTAGCCAATTACAAATTATCATATTAATATTTGTAAGCTCCTATATAACTTCTTTGTACCTTATCATTAATATCTCTCGGACATTCTGCAAGAATTGGCCATGTTGATTGATGTTCCATGAGCTCCATGTCATCATCGCTCCCAGTGTTAAGTATCTCATTGTATTATTCTTCTTCTTCCCATGTGCTTAATTTTTCAAAACCATGATTTCTGGAAATCTCTAGATTGTCCTCCACTAATGCATGTCTATGATCTCCAATTTGAAATCTTGCAGCGCTAAGAGCACTTTTCGATGCTAGTGATGATGCTTGAATAGCCAGGGTATTTCGGGCCATAATTTAAAGTGTTGGAAAAGCCTTGCCACATTCCCTCCACCATGACAAAAGTTGTTCCTCGTTGTTTTTAATACTTTTCAATCTTTGATTAAGATAAGAATCAAGTTCATCATCAATGGAGGAATCAAAACCTATTATATCATCCATATCTTCTCATAAAGCTTCTGCTCTAGACTTAGAAGTAGAAGGAGTAGTTTTACAACCAGTTATATTCATATATTTATATTTATCAAACATGTCTGGCATAAGAATATATGCTAGCTAGGCAATCTTCGGTAGATGATTGTTCATTTTCTTGAATTTATAAATTGTCATAAACTTTACGAATAAGTCCCTTTGCACCTCTTAGCTTTAAAGATGGGTTAAGTAGAGTAAAAATTACATAAACTTCGGGAATAGGAAAAAAATACTCTTTAAATTTTAAAATCATTTCATTAATGGCCAGTGCATAAATTGAATTTGTTTTATTACAACAGAAATTCCACATATACCATAATACTTGTGTAATAGTAGGATAATATATATTAGAAAATTGTTTTGTAGCATAATAAAATTTTTCTAAAAATTTAGTAAGCTCTTTGATCTCATCCCAATCAGAATCAACAATTTGATCAATGGGGATACCATTATGTATATTAAATGCCTTTTGGATAGGCACCCGTTAATCATAAACAACTTTAAGCATTTCATAAGTAGAATTCCACCTAGTACAAATATCTTTTGGAAATTTTTTAAATGGAAGGTTAGCACTCGCACATTGTTGAGCAAATTCATGTATTCTACTTTGTTCATGAGCACGAAAAATATACCCACGAGCATGTTATATTTTATTACAAGCATTAGAAAATAAATTAAGACCATGTTTTATAACCAAGTTAAAAAATGACATGCACATCTATATGAAAAATTACTAGATTAATTGGGCAAAGTCTAGATTTTAAGTTGTTTGCTGGAATTTGGCGGACATATAACATAATCGATTATCCAAATACAATAATCGATTATTGTATGGTTTTGTTTCATAAATATTTGATGAACAAATGAAATAATCGATTATTGATCTAAAATAATCGATTATGTAAACGTTACAAATAAGATAATCGATTATCTCCAAAACATAATCGATTATTTTAAGCTTCTGTTTTGCAAAATTTTGGTGAACTTATAAGATAATCGATTACCTATATAAGATAATCGATTATCTTACCAATATGTCCAACTTAATGGGACTTTCAACAAAAGGCTTAATCATGGAATCATATTCAACAACCGAAATTATGCAAATAATTTCAACATTTCAATTCATTTGGTTATATGAAAGGTATCGAAATACTGAAGTTTATCATCAACAAATCATTCATGAAAGCATGCTATATCAAGGTACTAGAATTTCAAAATCTAAATTCTATCTTAATTTAATCATAAAGCTTTATAATATTGAATTCATGAACTTCCAAATGACCCAATACGAAGGAGGCTCTGATACCAATTGTTGGAATAAATCCGACTATAAAACTGTAGCATTCATATCGAATTATTTGGAACTATAACATAAGCGGAAGCGTACCTGAATCCATAGGTGGAAGCTCCTTGATCCGGCTTGAAGATTGTCCAAGGTTTGGCTTTCCACTTGATGTGCAAGACAAAGAATTTGCTCTCTAATTTTAATGGGAAGAAGAAGAGAATGGTTTTCCATTCTTGTGGGAACCATAACCCCCCGTATTATAATGTAACTTGAGAAAACTCAAAGGTCACAAGAATGTAACCTTAGTTACATGTATGTAACCTTGGTTAGCCCATCATTAACTAAGGTTACTCTTTTTGGGTATCTACACATAAATTAGTCTTACACTTTATATGGCAATGTATTGGCCTCCTTAATAATAATGTCCATAAGACCACTAATTTAAGCCAAACCAAAAGATAGCACATAACATATAATTAATCCATATATTATTCATATGTATGTAGTACATGTCCATATATCTAACACTCTGTCCTTTCAGGTAGGGGTAAGGGCCGTCTACATATTACTCTTCCCAAACCTCACTTTGTGGGACTATACTGTGTAGTTGTTGTTAGGTTCTCTCCATCATTGTTAGTTTCGATTCTAAAGTTCAGTAATTGTTGTAGATTATTTTCCCATGTTTTGCCTATGATTTTTCCCAGATCCTTTTTTCTCTTTTTAATTTCTGCCCTATCTTCTTTTAGATCAAACTCAACGACCTGCCTCTACAATTTCTTTTTTCATATTCTAATACTGTCTGAACTTCTCCTCCTTTTTTTCGTTAACTGCAGTCTTCTCTATTGCACTGCTCAATTTACATACAATTATACGATCAGTTCTGTTTTGTCTGGCTTTTTCCGTTAACTATCCAAACTATTTTTGGGGTTGCACGGGTTATTATTAATTTATTTTTTTCAGAATTCTAGTTCTGCCATATTGAAATTGTTTAAATTATGTAAAGTTGTTGGCCAGTGATTTTCTGTTTTCTTTTTTTGGGGGTGAGGTGGAACAACGATTGATTGTTTTGGAAAAGGATCTGTTTTTTTTTTAAATGAGGAATACAAACATATTTTCTATGTGAAATTTTGGAATGCCTTTACTGGTTTGGTACCATGCCTGGTTGGGTAATTAAGAAGCTCTTAGACCCGGTTGACTTTCGTTAACCATAATGACTTTTTCCTATTCAATGTTATCTAGATTTAAGATTATGTTGGTTTCTAATGTGAAGAATTTCTCCTTATGATGTTTTGAATCTTCTATGGAAGATTAGCTTACTTTCGTCTGAAATTCTAATGTAATTGATGATATGTTATGCCTCTGTTTTTCGTGCTTCGTTTCGCTCCGTGCTTCTCGTGATTTAATCTTAATTTTCATATGTTTCAACTCTTTTAAAGTGCAATAAGAATGAATTAAGTTTATGATTTGGACACTACACCTAGACTTGCACTAGAGGTATTTGAGAAATTGCCTACGAGAAAGAAGGGGTAAAGTATTTGAGAATAGCGAGGAGAGCTGAGAAATTTCACTGTTTTGAAATTGCCACCGCCCGAGCCTAAGAAACCTAAGACCATTAATGTCAAGCTTGCTTAAAAGAGGGGAAATATAGACAAATTAAGTTTGGTTCTATGAATATTAATTTGGACTTTGAAGAGGTTAGAAATTATGTTTTATAGTAATGCTTATGATGTTTCTTGGACTGTTTTGTGCTATGTGTAAGACCTTTTGGTCTATGAACTATTAACATTATGTATAAATTTCCTTGAATTTACTGGAGTTTTTGCATCTATCGGAGAAAAATTAAAGCCAGTAACATGTAAAAGGAACAATTCTTTTGTATATCTCCTAAAGATTTTAAATGTTCTTGTTGTTGAAATTTAAGGAAAGGGAGACTGAAATTGATAAGAAATAGATTAATGTTGTTGAATGGCATAACATACGCAAGATTCACAGACTATCGAAAAGAAACAAGAAGCAGACTCATTCACAACTTTGCTCAAATAATGATGAAGTTGGTTAACAGGAGGCAAAAACGAATATAAATAGTGTCTACTTCTTTCTCACTTGCTTCCATATTTACATTCTCATCTTAAACTATTGGGTTAGGTTATAAATATTTGTGTTTCAGATCACTTTGTGTAAAAACAAATGAATATTATCTTTGGATCCTACAACTTCTCCAATTATAGTATTCAATTCAACATGGTTCATTTTTAATCTCTATTTTTGTTCCTTTTAGCACTGAAATAATTGAGCAGCTTAATGAGAAAACCTAAAGCCTAAAAAATGATATATGACAAGTTATTATACCTTTTAATTTTTTGGCATGTATTAAGTGCTCGTATATGTTATTTTTGATCTTTGTTTCTGCCTCAATAGTGAAGGAAAAAGAATCATTTGTGATGCCATTTTTTAAAAGCTCAAGTCTTCTCCATAAGCTGATATAAATTATGGGTATCTCATGCAATTTATACGTCAACTGAAAGGATGTTTTTCTGACGTTTGAGCATGCTCGACAAGCTGTCACCACTTCAAATTGAAGCTCTTGGTTTTGCTCGCCGAGAATCACTAAAACTTGACTCATGAAAACGAAGGTCTTTCCATTCTGAATTCCTTATCTACTGCAATTTAAGCCATATCTCAAGGTAATCTGTTTCATATTTCATTTATTTTCTAGTTATGTAACTGCTATTGAAGGTGCAGAAATACCAAGTATAACTTAGCAAAATCAGCAGATACCAATATCTCCAATATCTATTAGTTTACATTGATTCTTTACCGTATTTGGTGGTAGATGCATATTTAAAGTTCTTATGGAACATCATAAAACCATATGTGTATTATTTTGTATTTCTATTCACAACTTTGGAAATTAAAAACACCCCCATTTTAGATGTTTACAGAGTAACACCTTTCTTATATACTTACCTGCATGTGCTTTCTGTTGACATGAAGGAAATAAAATCTCTCTCTGGTGCATTTATCTAAGATCACTTTCTTCTCTTTGTTTGTTTGTCTGTGAATATCCAAAAGAACATTAGAATTTATGGTATATTATGCTCATTAGTTGGTTACAGCACGAACAACTGAGATATTCATTAAAAACAAACATTACTGCAAATGATTTGACAAAATATTAAGATTCCTGCCGTTCATAAATTGATTGATGTTGATTTAAGAACCAAAAAAACAAGAATATAAGCTCTATTAATCCATGCCTAGATCTTACCAAATATTGGAAGAAAGTGATAAAACATGTGGAAGTAGAACAAAGTTGGGCACTCTTCTATGCCTTTTGTCAAAGATGGATATAACAACCAAATTAGAACTTTTTTGGTTGGTTTTATTTTATTTGTGAAACCACTGAAATTTGTCTTTACTAGTTTGACATCTCAACTAATATGTTATGCAAAGAAATTAACTTTTTCAGTAGCATGTTGTATGTTTTAAAAAGCCAAAAGTGCTCAATTTATGTCTGTTTGATATTAGGAATATGTTGTTCATAGACACAGAGAGCATTAGTAGCTGGCCTTTATATACTCTTTAAGAGATAATACTTTTGGTTGCTTTAGATTTATTTTAAAAAATTTTCAACCAATAAATATTACAGCTAATTTTTTGGGTGCTTGTTCAAGCTTAGTTATCAATGATTTGCCATTTGATAAAGCAGGCAGATTCTTTTGCCTTGCAGCTCTGAACATGAGAAGGCTACGTAAAGTTCACATCACTTTATTTCTTCTTTAAAGTACTTTCCCATGTATGGTAGGTTTAATTGCAAACTTGTATTCTGTCAACCGATGACATATTGATTTTCTTTCTTATTTCGAAATTGACTAATATTCTTTTCTTTTTGAATGCTCTATAGTTTATCTCTTAAGTTGTATTTCTCACCAATGTTTAGGTTCTCAGATGTTAGAGAAACTATATGAGGACGATAAATATGTCTAATATTTTAGCATTTTCTGTTGTGATGCCTACAATTACATAAGGTGTATGAACAAGGCTTCAAGGTGAGTTTTCTCTATCTCTTTAAAGTTCTTTCTTTCTCTTTCGTGGCTGGATTAATATATCATGTGTAAGTGTATACAGTGGGATGAATCATTGATAGAACAAGGCCTCAAGCGTGATAATATCTTGTGGTTCACTAATTCAAGATCTGCAATTTTGAATATAATCCAGATTCTAAATTGGGCTTTTTTCACCTTTAGCCCGTGCCAGAAATTATTTATATTTGATAGCCGAAAAAATATATAGAATTTGTATAATTTTTGTATATAACATACATAATGTGTGTGTATCTATCTATCTATCTATCTATATATATATATATATATATATATATATATATATGCGGCAAAAAAGATCTAGATACAGTAACAAGATCTCTCTTCAGTGACACTATACCTATTATAGGAGGTCATTTTCATTCTAACAATCTCTTGGGCTATTAAGTGTTTGTGTTCTGATTATAGCGGTAATCTTCATCAGCTAATAACGCTAAGATGATATGATTGTCGTTGACTATACTTGACAATATCAAAAGTTCCCCTTACTCACATTCTCGAAGTCAACTAGCAATTGGTTTTACCTTGCACTGGAAACGACCCACTACTTTTCCAAGTCAACTAAACAATTGGTTTTACCTTATACAGAGGTATGTCTTTTGATGCATTTTAAGCATGTTGAATGATTCTTGCGTTCGTGGAAGATACATACGACCATTGGTCTTTCTGCTTCTTTGACAGAATCATTATTATTATACTTTTTGATGTTAGTTGATTAAAGTTCAGGCACAATTAATCATATGCACAAAGATAGACAATGTTTGAAAAGTTATGTAAATTACAAATAAAATCTGCAAAAGCTAATATAGTTCCATCATATAAAATTTGAATTGTCCAATTTAAGACATCTAATGTTTTTATTATTATGTAATTGACAAGAACTACATCACTGAGACAAGTTTGCGCTTAGTCTAACATATAGACACTAACATTTAATCATTAATTTACAATTTTGCAGGTGGTTTTTCTGGTCAAAGATTGACACGAATAGTGCAACACTTTTTGCCGATATGTATTTAGCATCTAATAGTATGATGTTCTTATGGATATAAACAATGTATCATTTAGCAATTATGTAATAATATCCATGAGTGGATATTTTAATCCAAAATGTATGTAAATGATATCTAGCAATTAGTATGTGATATCTCGTATATATATATATACGGTTTGATAAATGCTTACATGCGTCCATTTCTCTTCTATGCTATTTCATATATATACCAAGCTAATAAAAAATAGTATTTTCAACTTATATAATATTGGGCTTGTGCTAGCATAAACCATCACAACCTAGTACTACAAATAACTACGCGCAATTAGCTTTTAAATGAATTGAAAGTGTATAAAATATTTACATGCATACTTTAATAAAACTACTGCTATTGTTCCTTAAAGGAAAATATAAAAAAAAAAATCTTTATTTTACCTTCCCATGTGAAAATCAATAAGGTAATCGGGTTAGAGAAAACCATAAAGACAAAGTTTTTTCTCTCTTAATAAAAGAGAAAGGTTTTTTCTCTTTAAAAAGAGAAAACATAGTAAATAATCGTAGCATAACTTTTTTTTTTTTCAAACCTGTTTTCGTTTTTCATGCCTAAAGTACTCGTATTGTCCTCGTATTTCTTATTCTTATATTTCTATCATTGCATGTTGTCCTTTTGCTTCCATTATATTATTTGTCTTGATGTTGCTATTGCTTTTCTTTCCGTAGTTCTCTCATAATTGTTGTAATTATGTTTTATTTGAGGGTCCACTGGAAACAACTTCTCTACTTTCACAAAATAGGATAGGGTCTTCATATGTATTATCATTCCTATGCCTCACTTGTGAGAATATATTAACTATGTTTTTATAATAAAGCGAAAGGCCATTGATTAGATATTTTGCGACCAAAAAAATGTGACGACCCGTCCTGTCGTCTCGTGAGTTACCGTCCTATTCTTCCCATTTTCCACTTCTTTATGCTTCATTATCCATGTCTTATATGATCGAGTTGGTTCGGAAGTGGTTTTGGAGGTCCGATGTAGAATTAGGCTCAAATTGGCGAAGTTAGTATTTTAACGATTTCCACTTGATAGATGAGATTTTGATCCGAGGTTCAGAATAAAATGCCGAGAGCTGCTGTATCTTCGTTATATGATTTGGGATGTGTGCGTAAAATTTCAGGTCATTTGGAGTTGATTTGGTTGGGTTTTTGATCAAATGCATATTTAAGAAGTTTTAGAAAAACTTAGGCTTGAATTCGATGTAACTTGATGGTTTAGGTATTGTTTGAGGTGTTTTGATAATTGGAACAAGTGAGAATAATGTTTTAGGATGCGTTGGTGCTTTTGGCTGAGGTCCCCGGGGACTTGGGTGAGTTTCGGATGGTCAATCGGATCATTTTTGGTTTTTGGGAGTTGCAGAAAAATCGACTCAGGTGTTGCAGAACTTTATTCTCTGTGATTGCATTAGGTGTCATGCGATCGCATAGGAGGTTTGAGAAGGCTGTCCATTTGTGCTTTGCATCCGTGGAGTTTGGCATGCGATCGCATTGTTTTGGGAGGTTGTTCTTCGTGAACGCGTAGTGAGTGCTGCATTCGCTTAGAGTAAATTTAGACCTGGGGGCTGTAGAAAATCATTCTATCCATGATATCTGTGCTTTGGTTGTATTAGCAATGATTTTCAGGTATAGGTTTTGATGAATGACAAACAACGAAGTCGATGAATGACAAACAATGAAGTCAAGTGTCGAACAAGTTATTATATGACAAACAATCAAGATTGAATGTCGAGAAGCATATTAATGACGGAATTGCATAGACAAGCCAAAGACGAGCTCAAAAGTTCAAGACCGAAGACCCAAGGCGTAGGTCGTTAGGTAGAACAAATGTAAGAGCAATATTTAAAGTTATCTCGTCTTTTGGCTCAACATAGGTCATCATAAATATGCATAAAATCATTTTATCAAATCATATTTCAAATACTTCAAACAAAATGATTTCAAACATTTTCATTTTAGCCAAAATGAATTTTAAACATGTCTTTCAAAGCTGGACAGAAATAATCGATTATGTTTATTCTGATAATCGATTATGTTAAGACAGTGTAAACCGGAATTTACAAAACAGCAAAATAATCGATTATCAGAAGTGCATAATCGATTATCTTGTATCCGTTGCCAAGTTTTTGAACACTGTAACAACATAATCGATTATGCATATCACAATAATCGATTATGTTGCATAAAATCAGCTTCCGATTTTGTAAGGTAAGCTGATAATCGATTATCCAAATCTGATAATCGATTATCTTGGCATAAAATCAGCATAATTGATTTCCAATTAAGCAACGGACATACTACTTCTACTACCTATAAATAGAGGTCTTTTGAGCTGAATTGTAACACACAACACCTCTCATTATTCATATACATATTGATGTGCATCATTATAGAGCTTTTGTTGAGCCATTTGAGAGACAACTTTGAGTTGTTCATAGAGCTTATTTTGTATCTCTTTATCTACTCTTATTAAAGAGTTCTTGTTGTAAAAGAGAAAGGTGTTTGAGAAGACCATATCTTCTCATTGATTATCGGGTTTGCTAAGTACCCTCAATCTTAGTGTGTGAAGTCTTAAGGTGCGGTATCCACGAGCAAGGTGAAGTCTTGAGGTGCGATATCCTCGAGCAAGTTGAAGTCTTGTGGTGCGGTATCCACGAGCAAGGTGAAGTCTTGAGGTGAGGTATCCTCGAGCAAGTTGAAGTCTTGTAGAGTGTACATCTACGAGCAAGTGTAACGGTTTGTTAGGCACCCGTAAGCTTAACGGAGTTAGTGGAATCTCGAGAGAGTCTCTCGGGGACTGGACTAATCACACGTTGTGGTGAACCAGGATAAATTCGGTGTGTTCTTTCCTTACTATTTTAATTACCGAATTTATTTTATTCCTGCAATTTTAATTCCGCAATATTTATCAATATTCTCGTGCCGCACTATTCACCCCCATAGTGACGGGCATAAATCCTAACAATTGGTATCAGAGCCTAACTCTCTGAAAGCCTTAACCGGTTGAGAGCACGATATATATTTTTTGTTGATAATATTTAACGCAGGAATGATGAGCGAAGGACACTCCACCATTGAGCCTCCACTATTTGATGGAACAAATTATACATACTGGAAAGAGCGGATGAGAATCTTCATCCAATCAAATAACTTTCGCTTGTGGCAAATCATTAAAAACGGTATGCCGACAAAGAAAGTTGGGGAAGCCATGGTTCCGAAGGAGGAGAATGAATACAGCGCCAAGGCCATCAATATGCTATATTGTGCGGTGAATCCGGATGACTATCGGAAGATTTCCTATTGCACAACCGCCAAAGAAATGTGAGATAAACTTGAAGCCATCTATGAAGGTTCGCCTCAAGTCCAAAAGCGCATGACATGGGACTCGGACAGATCATGTGATGAAACGACTGCCCTATGCTTCATGGCCGATGAAGAAGAAGAGGTAAGCACTTCTAATTCTTACTCTTTTGAAGAATTACAAGAAGCTTTTAAAGAACTACTTGGTGAATTGAAAAAGACTTCAAAAATCGCCAAAGAGGCCACGGCTAAAATTAAAGTTTTAGAAGAAGAAAATAATTTTTTGAAAAATGATAATATCGATCTTAAAAATAAAATTGAGGAGATGAATAAAGCCTCTTCAATTGATCAAAGTTCTAATTGTTATTCTTGTGATTCTTCGAAAATAGAGAACATAGAACTTAGGAACACACTAGAAAAACGTAGTGTAAATGATCCTAAAACAAGTGAAGAAATTAAGAAGAATATTAGAAAGGATGATAGAAATGAGTTTGGACCACCTAGAAATAATTCTAGGAACTTCACTAATGAGTCTAAAATTAATCATTTTAGGCCACCTAGAAATGACTCTAGGAATGTCATTAATGAGTCTAAAATTAATCATTTTAGACCATCTAGAAACAACTCTAGGAATTTTATTAATGAGTCTAGAATGAATCATTTTAGACCACCTAGAAACGACTCTAGGAATCTTGTAAATGAGTCTAGAATGAATAATTTTAGACCACCTAGAAATGACTCTAGGAATTTCAACGCTTCTAGGAATAACGACTTTAGATCACCTAGAACGTTTTTGGCTCAACCAAGACATATGCACAACCCGAATGTTATATGTCATTATTGCAACCGGGTAGGACACATAGCACCCGTATGTTTTGCAAAACATAGAGATTTATCTTTTGACTATGATTATTATTTGCCTAACCCCCAAGGACCCAAAAGTAGTTGGGTACCGAAAACCTATTTTTAGGTACGTTTGCAGGTGTGCTTGAAGACTACAATATCGTAGTAGATGCACCAAGCACGAAACCTTATTGCATCGAGGGAGAATGTCGGTTAGTTATCATATTTTTGATAAAAACGTAATAATTGATATGTGTTAACAATTAATATATCTTTGTTAACAATTGATATTAATTATTTTTTTTTGATTCATGTTTTGATAACTTTTTATCTTAAATAACAATTGGTATCAATTATTTTTGTTAAAAATAATAATTGATTCATGTTTTGATGAATATTATTTTTGGTTTGAATAACAGTTGATATATTCTTGAAAAATAAATAATTCGTGTTTTTAATACAACCATTGGTTTGTTAAAAATTAACTGTTGATATGTTCTTAAGCAATATGATTTGCGAAAAATAACCGTTATTATGGTTGTTATGTTTTTACTAACATTTGGTATTATTTCATGTTGGTATGATTTTTTAAATATCGTCAATGTATATTCCTCATTATATTTCCTATTTTATTCTTGACACTAACAATTGATATACCCAAAAGGGGGAAGTGTCGAAAGGGGAAAGTAGCCTTTGTATACTCTTCTTTTTGCTAATGCCAAAAGGGGGAAGAAATTAGGCGATATGCATCAAATAAGGTGCATCAAATAAGGGGGAATGAATCGACGTTATAGCATGCCTTATTTGAGGGGGAATTATCATTGAGGGGAATTGTTTGCATGAATTGTATGTTGAGATATAGCATGAATTTAGGGGGAATCCGATATGCATATCTCCTGTTGTTTGTCATTATCAAAAAGGGAAAAATTGTATAAAATCATTCTATCCATGATATGTGTGCTTTGGTTGTATTAGCAATGATTTTCAGGTATAGGTTTTTATGAATGACAAACAACGAAGTCGATGAATGACAAACAATGAAGTTAAGTGTCGAACAAGTTATTATATGAAAAACAATCAAGATTGAATGCCGAGAAGCATATTGATGACGGAATTGCATAGACAAGCCAAAGACGAGCTCAAAAGTTCAAGACCGAAGACCCAAGGCGTAGGTCGTTAGGTAGAACAAATGTAAGAGCAACATTTAAAGTTATCTCGTCTTTTGGCTCAACATAGGTCATCATAAATATGCATAAAACCATTTTATCAAATCATATTTCAAATACTTCAAAAAAAATGATTTCAAACATTTTCATTTTAGCCAAAATGAATTTTAAACACGTCTTTCAAAGCTGGACAGAAATAATCGATTATGTTTATTCTGATAATCGATTATGTTAAGACAGTGTAAACCGGAATTTACAAAACAGCAAAATAATCGATTATCAGAAGTGCATAATCGATTATCTTGTATCCGTTGCCAAGTTTTTGAACACTGTAACAACATAATCGATTATGCATATCACAATAATCGATTATGTTGCATAAAATCAGCTTCCGATTTTGTAACGGTAAGCTGATAATTAATTATCCAAATCTGATAATCGATTATCTTGGCATAAAATCAGCATAATTGATTTCCAATTAAGCAACGGACATACTACTTCTACCACCTATAAATAGAGGTCTTTTGAGCTGAATTGTAACACACAACACCTCTCATTATTCAAATACATATTGATATCATTTGTGCATCATTATAGAGCTTTTGTTGAGACATTTGAGAGACAACTTTGAGTACTTCATAGAGCTTATTTTGTATCTCTTTACCTACTCTTATTAGAGAGTTCTTGTTGTAAAAGAGAAAGGTATTTGAGAAGACCATATCTTCTCATTGATTGTCGGGTTTGCTAAGTACCCTCAATCTTAGTGTGTGAAGTCTTGTGGTGCGGTATCCACGAGCAAGGTGAAGTCTTGAGGTGCGGTATCCTCGAGCAAGTTGAAGTCTTGTGGTGCGGTATCCACGAGCAAGGTGAAGTCTTGAGGTGAGGTATCCTCGAGCAAGTTGAAGTATTGTAGAGTGTACATCTACGAGCAAGTGTAACGGTTTGTTTGGCACCCGTAAGCTTAACGGAGTTAGTGGAATCTCGAGAGAGTCTCTCGGGGACTGGACTAACCACACGTTGTGGTGAACCAGGATAAATTCGGTGTGTTCTTTCCTTACTATTTTAATTACCGAATTTA
Source organism: Nicotiana benthamiana (assembly GCA_034376525.1). Lineage (NCBI taxonomy): Eukaryota > Viridiplantae > Streptophyta > Magnoliopsida > Solanales > Solanaceae > Nicotiana > Nicotiana benthamiana. The sequence continues at coordinate 27,721,870 of CM067340.1, read as the reverse complement.
TTTTATTCCTGCAATTTTAATTCCGCAATATTTATCAATATTCTCATGCCGCACTATTCACCCCCCCTCTAGTGACGGGCATAAATCCTAACAGGGGCCTGGAGAGTTTTGTTCATTGCGAACGCGGAGGAGTGTCCACGATCGCGTAGAGAAAGGAGCCTAGGTATTGCGTTTGCAGACGATTTAATGCGAACGCATAGAGTGAATTTTATGAGTTAGAATTTTGTGGTTCGCGATATCGAGCCTGGGGCCGCAATCACATAGAAGGAAATTATAGCTGGGCAGAAGGGTTTTAACACTCTTCACCCCCCTGTCTAAGTAAGTTTTTCACCATTGTTGAGCATTTTGAGAGCTATTTAGGATAAATTAAAGACGGATTCGAAGAAAATTGATTGGAGGTAAGTTTTATGAACCAAAAACTCGATTATATTATGGAATTAGCCTAGAAAATTCATGAAAATTTAGCGAAAAATGGAAGAACTAGGGATTGGATTTTTAGATTTTAAAAATTGGGATTTGAGGGGTCATTTGGACTCTGATTTTGGTGTTCTTTATATTCATAGACTCATGGAGAGATAAGGAACCCATTGATGTGAAAATATTTGAGATTCGAGAAGTTGGCCCGGGGCTTGAGTTTTGCTAATTTCGGGATTTTAAATATTTTTTGATTGTTTTCGCTTGGGTTTTATTCCCTTAGCGTATTGTGACATATTCGTTGTGTTTTAGTCAGAATCGTCGCGCAATGAGCCCGATTTGAGAGGCAAGGGCATAGCGAGCGAGAGTTTTAGCCGGCTTGAGGTGAGTAATGAACGTAAAATAGTGTCATGAGGGTTTGAAACCCGGATTTGCACATCGTAGTGCTATATTGAGATGTGAAGCGTGCTTGATGATGAGCGCGAGGTCATTTGCTATTGGGGATTGTGACTTGGTCCATCCCGAGTGACGTTTTACCGTGTATTTGATTGAAGCTTATTTAATATCATCGCTACTTGAATTAATGTTCATATTTGGGCTTCGTGCCAACTACTTGAACCCTTCGGGGAGTTTCTATCACTATATCCTCAATGTATGAATTTACTACTTGAAATTAGTCGTAGCGTTTTATACTATTTTACAACTCAGCCATCTTTACTCAGATTTTTGAAACTAAAAGATATATAAAATGATGTTTTGGGCTGAGAACCACTATTCTATTATTGCCTAAGGGCTATGTGATTTCTGGACTGAGTATGGGATTTGGCTGCACGCCGCAGTGGTATTATATTGATATTGATATGAGGCAGAGGGCATAGTTGATGCCACAAGATGACTTGATTTTGTGCTTGGGCTGTAAGGGGCCCCTCCCGGAGTATACAAACCCCCAGTTTGCGCCATCGATGATAAGTAAATGGATCGTGCTGCACGCCACAACGGGTACTATAGGGTACCATTCTATGTGTTGCATTTCCACTATTTAGCTGTCATTTATCTGCTCATCTATTGTAGTATTTCCATACTTCGATTTCATTAGTTTATCGCTTTCATATTACTTGTTTAAAACTGCTGATGTATAGTTACTTTGTGTTTTTTTTATGATTTCTTATTCTTAGCTATTATTTATGTTTATTACTTACTGGGTCGGAGTACTCACATGCTCCCCGCATCTTGTGTGCAGATCCAGGTGCATCTGAGCCTGAGTGAGCAATTTTTGCTGAGCAGCGCATATCCGGGAGTATTGAGGTAGCTGCATAGCGTTCACAACCCTGATTTCTCCCCTTTAGCCCTTATTTCATTTCGAATTCTCTAGATTGGCCTGTATTAGGTTGATGAACCTGTATTAGAGGCTCAACCCTATGACACCAGATCTTTATGGGCTAAATTGTAGGATTTTTATTTGAAATTCTAATGTTTAACTTTTATTTCTGACTTCGAATATGTTGATTTGGTAATTTAATTGTATTAGCTAATAATAAACTGTATAATGAAGGTTAATATTGTTAATTGGTCGGGCTTACCTAACAGTTTGTTGGACGCCATCACAATCGAAATTGGGATCGTGACAGAAAAGGAGTGAATTTGATACTTTAAAGATGGATGCTATAATAGTAAATGCTATTCCTTTTGGCTTTCATAAAAATCCTTGCTTTTCAAGCATCTGTTTCTATAGGGATTTCTTTTTCTTGTCACCTTTTCAGATCACTTAAAATCTGTAATGTGTTGTGGTAGTAGTTTTTAAGTTTCAAAATTACTAATCAAATCACAAATTAGCAGGGTCCCTTTTTGCAAAAATTTCAAAATTTTTGGATTACTTTTATTAAAGGCAGTTTTTCTTTTCTTTGATCAACATTAGTTACTAGAAAAGTAAGAGATTTCTTCATTACCAATACCAACCTTTTCCCAACTAAACAAGCATTTCTTTAGTTGGAAAAGATTCATGTGCTTTTCTTAGGGGTTCCCTTTAGGGGCCTCTTTAAAATTTTAAAAGTGACGTGGATAGAATATTCTGCTACCCTCTGGTTGAGTTTAATTATGGAACTTTAGCGCATATATATAAAATTTTAAAACTTATTTACCTGTTTATTTAAGTTTTTCTATTTACAGAAAGTGATTAAAGTTTTTTACAAAATATATACAACTTCAGTAAAAGTCTAAAATTTATCTATAAATTAAATATAATTTTTTTGTACAAAAGTTAGTTAAAAAATATAATTTTTGATGGAATCACAAAATTTAGGCGCTTTGAAGCCCGTCGCTCGAATTCCTGAAGATGACATGGACATTAGTTCACGTAAATAAAAATCGTCCTAAATTGCTATTTAATGACCATAAGTGATTATTATTATTCATTAGGTCCTTTCTAATATGCCCGCAAAATTTTAGGTGATTCAAAGTCCGTCTCCCGAATTTATGAAGATGGCATGGACATTGGCGCATGAAAAATTAAAAATCATCTTGAATTCCTGTTTTATGATCCTACTATGAAAAAAGGATCTTAGGTCATTTCTGATGGGCCCACAAAATTTTAGGCGATTCAGAGCCTGTCGCCCGAGTTCATAAAAATAGCATATACATTAGCACACATAAATCAAAAATCATCCCAAATTCCTGTTTATGACCCTAAAATGCTAAAAAAGAGGAACAATCATATCGAAGTAATATATATTATGAATTAGGTTGTTTATGATGGACCTGCAAAATATTTGGCCATTTGGAGCTCGTCACCCAAATTCATAAAAATGGCGTGGACATTAACACACGAAAATTAAAAATCGTCAGAAATTCCTGTTTTATGGCCTTAAAGCACCAAAAAAGGAGTAACGGTCATAGCGAGGCAATTACCAATGTTCATTAGGTCATTTTTGATGGGTATATTTTTGGCAATTCGGGTCCGGTCGCCCGTACCTATACCGACGATATCCGTTATATCACACAAAATTTGAAAATCGGACAAAATTTTTGTTTTATGGTCCTAAAATGCCAAAAAATGATGAACATTCATAACACGACATTGACTATTATTCCTTAGGTCATTTTTGATGGGCCTAAGTTTTTTTTAGGTCTGGTTGACAAGACCCAAGCCGATGGCATGGTGTTATAACACAGAATATCAAGGAATCAGATGAAATTTTAATTTCATGGTCCTAAAATGCAAAAAAGAGAATCAGTAATGGCAAGGAATTGGCTATTGTTCTTTAGGTCATTTTTGATGGGCCGACTAAATTTTAGAAGATTCGGGTCTGGTTTGTCGAACCTATACCGATGGAGTGGGATATAACATATGAATATTTGTGAATCAAGCGAAATTCCAGTTTGTGACCCGAAAATTTCAAAAAATGAGGAACAGCCATGGAGAGGCAATGACTATTATTCCTTTGGTGGCTTGATGGGCAGACAAAATTTTAGGCGATTCAAGCCCCTTCGCTAGAAACCATGCCAATGTCGTGGGCTATTAGACACGAAAATCTTGGAACCAAACGAAATTATATTTTTATGGCCCTAATATGCCAAAAATGAGGAACGATATCAGAGAGACGATGACTATTGTTCCTTAGATGGTTTTTGATGGGCCGACAAAACTTTAGGTGATTCGATTCCAGTCGCCCTGACCCGTACCGATGGTGCAGCTATAGTACACAAAATCTAGAAATCTTGCAGAATTTCAATTTTATGGAATTAAAACGTCAAAAAATGAGGAACAATCATGATGAGGCGATAACTATTATTTTTAGATGATTTTTGATGAACCGGTAAATTTTTAGGTTATTCGGTTCCGCTCTCAAAGACCCATGCCGATGGCATGGGTATAACAAAAAAATATCTGGAAATCGGGAAGAATTCAAGTTTTATGGCCCTAAAACGCTAATAATGAGGAACAGTCATGGCAAGGTGCTGAATATTGTTCCTTTGGTGAGTTTTGATGGGCATGCAAAATTTTAGGCGATACGGATCCTATCGCCCGGACCCACGCCAATGGCGTGGGCTATACCATACGAACATGTGGGAATCGGGCACAATTCAAGTTATATGGCCCTAAAATACCAAAAACGAGGAACAATCATGGCAAGAGTGATGACTATTATTCCTTATGTTGTTTTTGATGGTCTAGAAAATTTTTAGGCAGTTTGGGACCGGTTGCCCGGACCTATGCAAATGGCGCGGGTTGTAAAACACATAAATTTAGGGATTAGGCGATATTCAAGTATTATGGCCCTAACACGTTACAAAATGAGGAACAATTATAGAGAGGCTATGACTATTATTTATTAGGTGGTTTTCAATGGTCAATCAAAATTTTAGGTGATTCGGGTATGGTCTCCTGGACCCATGCCGATGGAGTGGGCTATAACACACGAAAATTTTAAAATCAGGTGGAATTTCAAACTTATGCCCCTAAAATGTCTAATAACGTGGAACTTTCATGGAAAGGAGATGACTAATTGTTCCTTAGGTTATTTTTGATAGGCCGACAAACTTTTAGGCGATTCGTTTCTGGTCGCCCGAAGCTATGCCTATAGCGTGGGCTATATCACACGAAAATTAAAAAAATTCGGATGAAAGTTTATAGCCCTAAAATGCTAAAAAAATGAGAAAGTTCATGACGAAATGAGGACAATAGTTCCTTAGGGGGTTTGTGATGGCCGATATAATTTTAGACGATTCGGGTTCGATCGCCCGGACCCATGTCGATGGCATGTGCTATAATACACGAAAATCTTTAAAACGACATAATTCAATTTATGACTCTAATAAGCTAAAAATGAGGAATAATCATGGATCGTCAATGAATATTATTATTTAGGTGGTTTTTGATGGGCCGATAAAATTTTAGACGATTCGGGTCCGATCGCCTGGACCTATGATAATGGCATGGGTTATAGCACACAAAAATATGGGAATTAGGGGAAATTTAATTTTATTAGCCTAAAATGCCAAAAAATGAGGAACGGTCATGGTTAGTTATTTACTATACTTCCTTGGTTTAGCAAAATCTTAGGCTATTCGGGTCCGGTGGCCCGAACCCAGGTAGAAGGCATGGATTATAGCACACGAAAATCTGCGAATCGGGTGAAATTCCAATTTTATGGCCCTAAATGCCAAAAAATGAATTATGGTCATGGAGAGGTGGTAAAATTTTAGGTAATCCGGGTCCGATGGCTCAGGCCAATCTAGAAGGCGTAGGCTATAGCATATGAAAATCAGGAAATCAGACAGAATTCTAATTTTATGGCCCTAAAATACCAAAAAATGAGTTAAAGTCATGGAGAGGCGGCGATTATTTTTCTTCATTGTTATTTATGGTCCAACAAATTTTAGGCTATTTGGATCTGGTGCACCGACCCATGTAGAAGGCGACGCGAAAATGAGATTCAGACGAAATTCCATCTTTATTGCCCCAAAAGGCAAAAGCATGAGTAATAATCATAGCGAGGTGATGACTAATGTTCCTTGGGTCATTTTTATGATTTGAAAAATTTTGGGGGATCTGGGTCCCGTCGTTCGGGCCCATACAGAAGGTGTAGGGTATAGCATACGAAAATTAGGGAATTAGGCGAAATTGAAGTTTTAAAGCTATAAAACACCAAAAAATGAGTAACGGTGATGGAGAAACGGTGACTATTGTTCTTTTAGTTATTCTTATGAAAAGGTAAAATTTTAGGAGATTAAAGCCCATGAAAAAGGCGTGGGTTATAGCTCCGTAAATTTGAAAATCAGACAAAATTTATGTTTTATGGCCCTAAGACGCCAATAAACGGGTAACGGTCATGGCGAGGCGGTGGATAGTGCTCGTTAGGTCATTTTGAAGGTCAGCCAATATTATAGGTGATCTGGATCCGGTGGCCCCAGCCCATGCACAAGGTGTAGGCATAACAGAACTTTAGGAATCAGGCGAACATGTTTTATGGCCCTAAAATGCCAAAAAATGAGTAACTACCATGGCGAGGAAATGGCTATTGTTCCTTTGGTTGTATTTGATGTTCCAGAAAAAGTTTTAGGAGTTTCGAGTCCGGTTGGTCGTGCCCATGCAGAAGGCATAGGTTATGGCACACGAAAACTATGAAACAGGCAGATATCCAGTTTTATGCCCCGAAAATGCCAAATAACGAGGAAAGGTCATGGTGAGGCAGTGAACATTGTATGTTTCATATGTTATATTTGATTGTGTGGAACATTATTAGCCGATCCAGGTCCGTCGGCCCTAGCTTATGAACAAGCCTTAGCACACAAAAATCATGAAATTGGGCGGAATTTTAGTTTTATGTCCTTAAAAGACCAAAAATACAGGTAACGGTCATGGTGAAGTGATGATCTTGCTCCTTTGGTCATTCTTATGGTTCGGCAATATTGTAGGCAATTCGGGTCTGGTGATCTGTGCCCATGCAGAAGCTGAGGGCTATAGCACACGAAAATCTAGAAGTGAGGCACAATTCTAGTTATAAGGCCCTAAAACGCCAAAAAATGATTAACATTCACAATAAGGCGGTAACTATTATTTCTTAGGTCATTTTTACGGCCCGACAAAATTTAGGCAATTCGGGTCCAGTGATTCAGGACCTTCTAGAAGGCGTGAGCTATAATGCACAAAAATTTAGGAATCAGGCAGAAGTCAAACTTTATTTTCCTAAAATGCCAAAAAATGAGTAACGGTCATGGCGAGGCGGTGACTATTGTTCCGAGGTCATTTTGATGGACCAAGATAAGTTTAGACGAGAATATGAGAATTGATGGATTTTCTAAGTTTGTTTTTGTTGGTCCGACAACATTTTAAGCAATCCAGTCTGGTACCTAGGGCCCATGCAAAAGGCGTGGGCTATAGCACCTGAGAATTTGGGAATCAAGCAAAATTCAAGTTTTATGGCCCTAAAATGCCAAAAAAAGAGTAATGATCATGGTGAGTCAGTGGCTATTGTTTCTTAGGTCATTTTGATGGTCCGAAATTTTTTTGGCGATCCGGGTTTGGGGAGTCGATCCCATACAGTAGACGTGGACTATAGCACAGAAAACACTAGAAATCGGGCGAAAATCCAACTCTACGGTCATAAAATGCAAAAAAACAAGTAGCACCAATGGAGTAGCGGTAACTATTGTTCCATAGACAATTTCTAACATTTTGATATAATTTAAGGCCATCGGGGTCGAACGGCGCTAGCCATGCAAAAGACGTGGGAAATAATAGCACACAAATATTTGTGAATCGGGTGGTATTCAAGTTTTATAGACCTAAACCGCCAAAAAATGAGTAACGGTCGTGGCGAGTCAACAACTTTTGTTTTTTCAATCTCTTTTGATGGTCTGACAAAATTTTAAGGGACCTATGTCCGGTCTCCTGCGCCAATGCAGAAGGCATGGGCAATATAATAGCACGCAAAAATCTGGAAATTAGATGAAATTCCAATTTTATGGACCTTAAATGCCAAAAATTGACTAACAGCTATGGCCAGACAATGACTATTGTGCCTGGTCATTTTTATGGCGCAAGAAAAGTTTAGACAATTCCGGTTCGGTTGCCTAGGTCTATGTAGAAGGTATAAGCTATAACATATGAAATTTTGGGAATCAAGTGAAATTCTAGTTCTATGGCCCTAATTTGCCAAAAAATGAGTAACGATCATGGTGAACTGGTGACTATTGTCTTAAGTTGTTTTTGATGGTCTTGAAACACTTAAGGCGATATGGATCTGGTGGCCCGGGCCCCTACAGAAGGTGTTGGCTATAACACCCAAAATCTGTAAATCGGGCGGAATTCCAAATTTATTGCTCGAAAACATCAAAAAATGAGAACCGTTCATGGAGAGGTGGTGAATATTGTTTCTTAGGTCGTTTTTGATGGTCTGGAAAAATTTATGGTAATTGGGGTCCGATTTCCCGGGCCTATGCAGAAAGTATAGACTTTAGGACACGAAAATGTTGGGATGAAGAGAAGTTCCAATTTTATTGCCTTAAAACACCAAAAAACGAGTAACGATCATGGCGATGCAGTGTCTATTGTCCTTAGATTGTCTTTGACGGTCTGCAAAAAATATAAGCGACCCGAGTCAGGTAGTCCGGGCCCATGCAGAATGCACGGGATATAGCACATGAAATGTGAGAATGAGGTGGAATTTTGGTATTATGACCTAAAACGCCAAAAGATGAGTAAAGGTCATGGTGAGTCGGTGACTATTATTTCTTAGGTTATTATTTTTGGTATGGAAAAACTTTAGGGGATTCTTGATCTGGTGACCTGGGTCCATGCAGACGGCACAAGCTATAGCATACGAGAATCTTGAATCTAGCGGAATTCTAATTTTCAGGCCCTAAAATGCCAAAAATGAGTATCAGTGATGGAGAAGCGGTAATTATAGTTCCTTAGGTCATTTTTAATGGTCCGTTAAATTTTAGGCGATCCAACTACGTTTCCCAGGCTCATGCAAAAGGTGTCGGCTATAACACACGAAAGTCTGGGAATCAGGCGAAATTCCAATTTATGCCCTTAAAATGCTAGAAAATGAGTAACGGTTATGGCAAGGAAGTGACTATTGTTCCTTAGTTTGCATTTAATACTGAGACAAAATTTAAGGCGATCCAGGTCCAGTGGCCTTGGCCCAAGCAGAAGGTGTGGGATATAGCACACGAAAATGTAGGAATCAGGTGGAGATTTAGTTTTATGACCTAATAAGCCAAACAACTGAGTAAAGGCCATGGCGAGTCGATGATTATTGTTTCTTTGGTCATTTTTTATGGTCCGGCAAAATTGTATTAGATCCGAATCCAGTGGCCTAGGCCCATGCAGAAGGCATGTGCTATAGCGCACAAAAATCTAGTAATGAGGCGAAATTCTAGTTTTCAGACCCTGAAATGCCAAAAATCGAGTAACGGTAAGGCAAGGCGGTGACAATAGTTCCTTTGGTAATTTTTAATGTTCTGTTAAAATGTTAGGTGATCCGATTCTAGTGGCCTAGGCTCATGTAGAAGGTATGGGCTATAGCACATGATAGCCTGGGAATCAGGAGAAATTTAACTTTGATGGACTTAAAATGCCAAAAGATGAGTAACGGTCATGAAGAGGCAGTGACTATTGTTCCATAGGTTGAATTTAATAGTCCAACAAACATTAAGGTGATCCAGGTTAGGTATCCTTAGCCCAAGGAGAAGGTGTAGGCCATAACACACAAAAATCTAAGAATCAGACGGAATTCAAATTTTATGGCTCTAAAACACAAAAAGGATTAACGGTCATGGAGACGCAGTGACTATTGTTTCTTAGGTTATTTTTGATGGTCGTACAAAATTATAGGCGATCAGGGTTTGGTAGGTAGTTCCAATGCTAAAGGCATTGGATACTGCATATAAAAACTTGAGAATCTGGCGAAATTCCAGTTTTATCATCGTAAAACGTCAAATAAAGATTAGTGGCCATGGAGAGGTGGTAACAATTATTCCATAGTTAATTTTTGATGGTATGACAAAATTTTAGGCTATACGAGTCTGGAAACCCTGGCCTATGCAAAAGGCGTGAGCTATAACACACAATATGGATCGGGTGAAATTCTAATTTATGGTCATAAACAACAAAAAACGAGTAACATTCATAGAGAGGTGGTGGATATTATTCCTTATGTAGTTTTTTATGGCTTAACAATATTTTAATCGATCCGGGTCCTTTGGTCTGGGCCCATGCAGAAGGAATGGGATATAACACGCAAAAATCTGGCAATCTTTGCAGGATTCTAGTTTTATGGTTCTAAAATGCTAAAAATGAGTAAAGGCAATGGAGAGGAGGTGCCTAATGTTACTTAGGATGTTTTTGAAGGTTTTAAAAAAGTTTTGGGTGATTCGAGCCCGCTGGGTCGCGCCCATGTAGAAGGCGTGGGCAATAACATACGAATATGTGGGAATTGGGCAGATTTACTGTTTTATGGTCCTAAAACACAAAATAACGAGTAAAAGTCATGGAAAAGCAGTGATTATTATTTCTTAGGTAGTATTTGATGGTCCGATAAAATTTAAGGTAATCCGAGTTTGGTAGACCTAACCTATGCAGAAGGTGTGGGCTATAGCACAATATATCTAGGAATCAGGCGGAATTCTAGTTTTTTAGCCCTAAAATTCTAAAAATTGCGTAATGTTCAAGGCGAGGAAGTGAATTTTATCTTAGATAATTTTTTACAGTCCAGTAAAAATTTAGGCGATCCATGTCCGATGGCCCGAGCCCATGCAAAAGGTGAGGGTTATAGCACAAAAAAATCTGAAAATTGGATGGATTTCTAGTTTTATTACCTTAAAATGCAAAAATGATTAACGGTTATGGCGAGGTTGTGAAAATTTTTACTTAGGTTATTTTTGATAGTTCGGCAAAATTTTAGGCGACCCATGTCTGACGTGTCAGGCCCATGTAGAAAGTATGGGCTATAACATATGGAAATTTTGGAATTGAGCAGAATTTCAGTTTTATATTCCTAAGATAGTAAAAAACGAGTAACGGTCATGGCGAAGTAGTAACTATTATTCCATCGACCGTTTTTGATGGTCCGACAAAATTTTACGCGATTCAAGTTGGTGACCCGGGCCCTTCCATAATTTTATCACCCTAGAATGCCAACAACGAGTAACGGTCATGAGGGGTGGGTGGGTGGTTCTGTTCCTTAGGTATTCTTATTGTCCAGCAAAAAATTATGCCATTGGAGTCCAGTTTTGTGCCCATGTTGAAGGCGCGGGCAATAGCACACGAAAATCTGAGAATCGAGCGATTTCAAGTTTTACGGCCCTAAAATGCGAAATAACGAGTGGCAATCATGGTGAGGTAGTGACTATTGTTCCTAGGTCATATTCTATGGTCCAAAAGTGTTTTAGGCGATCTGGTCTGGTGGCCCTTGCACATGTAGAAGGCATTGGCCATAGCACATAAAAATCTAGGAATCGGGCAGAATTCTAGTTTTATTGTCCTAAAATACCAAAAAACGAGTAATGATCATCGTGATCCGGTGACTATTGTTCCTTAGGTCATTTTTGTTAGTCTTAAAAGTTTTTAGCCGATGCGAGTCCGGTGACCCGGAGTCATGCTGAAGACATGGGTTATAGCATATGAAAATCTAGGAATTAGGTGAAATTCAAGTTTTATGGCCCTAAAATGCCAAAAATGAGTAACCATCATGGTCAGATGGTGACTAATGTTCCTTATGTAATTATTAATAGTCCAACAAAATTTAAGGCGATTCGGGTCTAATGAACCCCACCCATATAGAAGGCATGAGCTATCGCACATGAATATTTGGGAATCAGGCAGAATCAGAGTTTTATGACCCTAAAATGCCAAAAAAGTAACGGTCATAGTGTGGCGGTGACTATTTTTCCTTAGGTCGGTTTTGATGGTCCAACAAAATGTCATGTGATCCTGGTCCAGTTGCCTGGTCCCATGTAGAAGGTGTGGGCAATATCAGACGAAAATCTAGGAATCAGGTGGAATTCCACATATATGGCCCTGAATTGCCAAAACACGAGGAACAATCATGGAAAGGTGATGGCTATTATTCGTTTGGTCGTATTTGATGGTCCGATAATATATTAGGTGATCTGGGTCCAGTAACACGAGCACATATAGAAGGCGTGGGCTATAGCATATGAAAATGTAAGAATCAGGCAGAATTCTAGTTTAATGGCAGAAAAATGCCATAAAATAAGTAACGCTCATAGTGAGGCGATGACTACTGTTCATTAGGTGTTTTTTGATGATCCAAAAATTTTGTAGGTGATTTAGGTCCCGTCTCATGGAACCATGCTAATGACGTGGGCTATAGCACACGAAAATCTCAAAATCAGATGGAATTCCTGCTTTATGGCCCTAAACACCAAAAAGAGTGACAGACATGGAGAGGTGTTCCTTAGTTCATAATTGATTGTACAACAAAATTTTAGGCAATCTGCTTCCTATAGCTTGGGCCCATGCAGAAGGCATGGGCTATAGCACCAGAAGATCTAGGTATCATGCGCAATTCTTGTTTTATGGCCCTAAACCGCGAAAAAATGAGTAACAGTCATGGAGAAGCGATGACTATTGTTCCTTAAATAATTTTTTATAGTGCGGTAAAATTTTAGATGATCCGGGTCCGGTAGCCCGGCCCATGTCGAAGCCGTGGGCTATGGACAGGAAAAATCTAGAAATTAGGAGAAATTCTAATTTTGTTGCCCTAAAACGTCGAAAACTGAATAAATGGTCATGAAGAGGTAGTGAATATTGTTACTTAGGTTATTTTTTACGGTCCAAAAATATTTTAGGCGATACAGGTCCTTTGGCTCGGTCACATGTAGAAGGCATGGGCAATAGCACAAGAAAATCTGGGAATCAACCAAAATTCTAGTATTATGACTCAAAACTGCCAAAAAATGAGTAATGATTAGGGCGAGGTGGTGAATATTATTCCTTAGATAGTTTATGATGGTCTTGATAAATTCTACGCTATCCGCTTCCTGTAGCCTGGGACCATGTAGAATGTTCGTACTTAGCACAAGAAAATTTGAGAATCAGGCGGAATTCCAATTTTATGATCTTAAAATGTCAAAAAGTGAGTAATAGTCATGGAGATGCGACGACTATTGTTCCTTAGGTAGATTTTGATGGTCCGAAAAAATTTTAAGCAACTCGAGTTCGATGACCTCGGCCCATGCAGAAGGCATGGGTTATAGCACCCAAAAATCTGGAAATTAGGCGGAATTCGAGATTTGAGGCCCTAACGCACCAAAAGACTAGTAACAGTCATAGTGAAGCAGTAAATATTGTTCCTTAGGTTATTTTTGATAGTCCAAAATCTTTTTTGGCCATACGAGCCCGGTGGCCTGGCCCCATGCAGAAGGCGTGGACAATAACAAAAGAAAATTTGAAAATCGGGCAGAATTCCAACATTATGGATCTAAAATGCCAAAAATAAGCAACGGCCAGGGCAAGGAAGAGACTATTGTTCCTTAGGAAGTTTTTGATAGTCCGTCAAAATTTTAGGTGATTCAGGTCCAATGGCTTGGGTCCATGCATAATTATTGGGCTATAGTACAAGAAAATCTTGAAATAAGGCAGAATTCTAATTTAATGGCCCTAAAATGCTAAAAACTAGTAAGATGGGAAGGTTGTGACTATTTTCCTTAGTTTTTTGTTTATTGTATGAAAATGTGTTAGGCGATCCAGGTCTGGTAGGACGTGACCATACAGAAGGCGTGAGTTATAGCAAACAAAAACCTGTGAATCGGGCGAAATTCCAATTTTATTGTCCTAAAAAAGTAAAAAACGAGTAACGGTCATGGAAAGGCAGTGGCTATTTTTCTTAGGTAAGATTTTTTGCAGTACAACAAAATTTTGGGCGATCTAGGCCTGGTGATCTATGCCTATTCAAATTGCGTGGGCTATTAACATACAAAAATTTAGAAATCAGATGGATTTATGGCCTTAAAATGCCAAAAAATAAATAATGGTTATGGTGAGGCAGTGACTATTGTTCCTTAGGTCATTATTCATAGTCCAACAAACTTTACGATGATCCGGGTCTGACAGGTCGGGCCAATGTAGAAGGCGTGGACTATTTCAAACGAAAATTTAGGAATTTGGTGGAATTTTAGTTTTATGGTCCTAAAATGCTAAAAAATGAGTAATAGTCATGGTGAGACAATGACCACTATTTATTAGATCGTTATTAACCATCCAACAAACTTTTAGGAGATACAGATTTGGTGACCTAGGCCCTTGCAAAAGGCATGTGTTATGGCACACGCAAATCTCGAAATCAGGTGTAATTCCTGTTTTATGGCCTTAAAATACCAAACAATGAGTAACGGTCACGCGATGTAGTGAATATTGTTCCTGAGGTCATTTGTGATGGTGTACAAATGATTTAGGCAATTGGGGTCTGCTATTTCATGCAAAAATCAAGGAATTTGGCAATAGTTTTATAGCCTTAAAATGCTATAGCATGCAAAAAGGAATTTTGCACACGAAAATCTGGGAATCAGGCAGATTTCCTATTTTATGCCCCTATAACACAAAATAACGAGTAACGGTCATGACAAGGCAATGATTATTGTTCCTTAGGTCTCATTTGATATTCCAAGAAAATTTTAGGCGTTCCGGGATCGGTAGCCTTGGCCCATGGAGAAGGTTATGGCTATATCACATGAAAAATATGAGAATCGGGCGAAATTCTTGTTTTATGGTCCTAAAACACTAAAAATGAGTAATGGTCTTGGCTATGCGGTGAATATTATTCCTTTGGTAATTTTGTTGTCTTGAAATTTTTTTTAGGCGATTGGGGTCCCATGATTGGTCCATACCAGCACATGAAAATCTGGGAATCGGGCAAAGTTCCAGTCATATGGCCCTAAAGTGACCAAAAATGAGTAGCGGTCATGGAGATGTGGTGTCTATTGTTCCTTATATCATTTTTAATGATCCGGTAAAATTTATGGAGATTCGACTCTAGTGGCCCTAGCCTATGCAGGAGGCGTGGGCTATTAAGAAAGTTTGGGAATCGGGCAGAATTCTAGTTTTATGACCCCTAAAATACAAAAAGAGTAACAGTCATGGCAAGGTGTTGACTATTAATCCTTAAGTCATTTATGATGGCCTGGAAAAATTTAAGGTGATCCTGCTCCGGTGGCCAGGGCTCTTGTAGAAGGCGTGGGCAATAACGCACGAAAATCTGAGAATTAGTTGGAATGCTAGTTGTATGGCCCTGAAATTCCAAAATACGAGTAATAGTCATGGCGAGGCGGTGTCTATTATTACTTAGGCTGTGATTGATGGTCTGACTATATTTTCGACGATCCGATCCCAGTAGCTTGAGTCCATATAGAAGGTATGGTCTATAGCACATGAAAATTTAGGAATTAGGCGGAATTTCTAATTTTATAGCCGAAAATACCAAAACATGAGTAACGAATAGGTGGAGCGTGACTATTATTTCTTAGGTATCTTTTGATGGGCCGAATTTATTTAGGTGATTCAGGTCTGGATGTCTGGACCCATGTCAATGACGTGGTCTATAGTAGACTAAAATCTTGAAATCGGGTGAAATTCAAGTTGTATGGCCTTAAAATAACAAAAAACGAGTAATGGTCATGGAGAGGTGGTGGCTACTATTTCTTAGGTCATTTATTATGGTCTAGACAAAACATTAGCCGGTCTGGGTCTGGTGTCCAGGACCCAAGCAGAAGGCGAAACAAGAATATATATGAAACAGGCAGAATTCAAGTTTTATTGTCCTAAAATGCGAAACAACAAGTAACAGTCATGGAGTGCTAGTGACTATTGTTCGTTATGTCATTTTTTATGATCGAACAAAATTCAAGGTGATCTCGGGCCGATGGATTGGGCCGATACAGAAGGCATGGGCTATAATATACGAAAATCTAAAAATCTAGCGAAATTCAAATTTTATGACCCTAAAACACCAAGAATGAGAAACAATGATAGAGACGTTGTAACGATTATTTATTAGGTAATTTTTGTTGGTCCGACAAAATTTTAGGCGATTTGAGTTGGTGGCTTGGGCCCATGTAGAAGGTGTGAGCTATAGCACATAAAATCTGGAAATCGGGTGAAATTTTCATTTTATTTCCCTAAAATACCAAAAACGTGTAATGTATGGAAATGTGGTGAATATTATTCCATAGGTCATTTTTGATGGTCAGGAAAATTTTTAGGCGAATCTTGCACAGTTTCCCGGGCTTATGCAGAAGGCTTGGGCTATAGTACGTAAATATAGAGATCTGGCAGAATTCCAGTGTTTTTTCCTTAAAATGAGAAATAAAATATAACGATCATGGAAAGGTGGTGACTATTGTTTGTTAGGTCGTTTGTGAGGGTTCTGCAAATTTTAGGAGATCTAGGGCAGGTGGTCCCGGTCCATGCAGAAGATGTGGGCTGCAACATATGAAAATCTAAGAATCGCGCAAAATTCAAGTTTTATTGCCCTAAAATCCCAAAACAATGAGTAACGGTCATGCCGGGATGGTGGCTATTGTTCCTTAGGTCATTTGTTATGGTCCCACAAAAATTTAGGCGATTCAAGATCAGTTTCCCTGTCCTTTGCAGAAGGCGTGGGCAATACCACATGAAAATCTGGGAATCAGGAAGAATTCCAATTTTAAAGCCATAATCATCAATAAACGATTGCCGATCATGGAGAGGTGATGAATATTGTGCCTTAGGTAATTTTTAATTGTCTGAAAAAGTTTTAGCCGATCTTGATCCAGTGACCCAGGCCCATGCAGAAGGTGTAGGTTATAGCACATGAAAATATGCGAATCGGTTGGAATTCCAGTTTTCTGGCCGTACAATGACACATAATGAGTAATGGCCATAGAAAGGAGGTGACTATTGTTTCTTAGATGATTTTTGATTGTCTGGAAAAATTTGAGGCGATCCAAGCCTGGTAGCCCGGGCCCATGCAGAAGGCGTGCGTTATAGTATACAAAAATCTGGGAATTAGGCTGAATTTATGGCCCTAAAATGCCAAAAAATGTGTTACGGTCATGGAAACATGGGTACTATTGTTCCTTAGATAATTTTTGATGGTCCAGCAAAATTTTAGTCAATTCGAGTTCGGTGGCCTGGCCCCATTCATAAGACGACACATACAAATCTGGGAATTCGGTAAAATTCTAGTTTTATGGCCCTAAAACACCAAAAAACGTGCAACAGTCATGGGGACGTGATGAAGATTATTTCTTAGGTCAGTTTGGATTGCCTGGAAATTTTTTAGTTGATTTAGGTCCTGTGGCTCGGGTCCATGTAGAAGACATGAGTTACATCACACGAAAATCTGGAATCAAGCGAAATTCTAATTTGATGGCCCTAAAATGCATAAATATTTTTAATGATCATGGAGAGGCGGTGATTATTGTTCTTTAGGTAGTTTTTGATGGTCTGAAAAAATATTTGACGATCCTGGTTCCGGTAGCCCAGGCCCCATGTAGAAGGCATGTGTTATAGCACATGAAAATCTAGGAATCACGCAAAATTCTAGTTTTATGGCCCCAAAGCAGCAATGAATAGGTAACGATCATGGTGAGGTAGTGACTATTGTTTATCAGGTTGTTTTTTGATAGTCCAACAAAATTTAAGGTGATCCTGGTTTAGTGGCTCGGGACCATGCAGAAGGCTTGAGCAATAGTACACAAAAATCTAGGAATCTGGCGAAATTCCAGTTGTATGGCCTAAAACGCTAAAAACGAGTAACACTCAGAGCGAGGAGGTGACAATTGCAACCTTAATTGTTATTGTTGGTCCTGTAAAATTTTTAGGCTATTCGGGTTCAGTGCCTTAGACCCACGCAGAAGGCGCGGGATAGTACACAAAAAATTGGAAAATCGAAACGAATTCTAGTTTATGGCCAAAAACAACAAATAAGATTAATTGCCATGGAAACAAGGTTACTACTGTTCCTTAGGTAATTTTTATGATCCGACAAAATTTTAGATGATTCAAGTCCAATGGCCTGGGCCCATGTAGAAGGCGTGGGTAATAGCCCACGAAATTAAGAAATTAGACGAAATTTAAGTTCTATGGCCCTAAACTCCAAAAAATAAGTAACTGTCATGGCGATGCGAAGACTATTATTCCTTAGGTTGTTTTTGATAATCCATCAAAATATTAGGCGATTCGGGTCTCGAGGCCTTGGTTCATGTAGAAGGCTTTGCTATAGTCCACGAAAATCTAGAAATCTAGCGGTATTCCAATTTTATGACCCTAAAACACCAAAATTGAGTAACAATCTTAGTGAGGTAGTGATTATTATTCTCTAGATCATTTTTTATGCTCCAACATAATTTTAGGCAATGTAGTTCCGGTGAGCCGTGCCCATGCAGAAAGCATGTGCTATAGTACACAAAAATCTGGGAATCAGGCAAAAATTGAGTTTTATGGCCGTAAAATGCCAAATAGAGTCACAGTCATGGCGATGCAATGACTATTGTTTCTTAGGTCATTTTTATGGACTGACAAAAATTTTGACAAATGGATCTGGTGGCTCAGGCCTTGTAGAATGCGTGGCTTTAACATACAAAAATCTAGAAATATGGAGGAGTTTAAGTTTTATGGCCCTAAAACACAAAAAACGAGTAACGGTCATGGAAAGACGTTGAATATTGTTCTGTAGGTCATTTTTTATGTTTCGACAAAACTTGGAAATGGG
Organism: Nicotiana benthamiana; assembly: GCA_034376525.1. Lineage (NCBI taxonomy): Eukaryota > Viridiplantae > Streptophyta > Magnoliopsida > Solanales > Solanaceae > Nicotiana > Nicotiana benthamiana. Next base: position 27,703,238 of record CM067340.1, on the reverse strand, counting down.
TGGAATTCAAGTTTTATGATCCTATTATGCCGAAAATCGAGTAACAGTCATGGCGAGAAGGTGAGTGCTGGTTCCTAGGTTCATTTATATGTTTGAGAAAAATTGTAGCCGATCCGGATTCGATGGCCCGGGTCCACACAGAAGGCTTGAGCTATAACACACGAAATTCTGGGAGTCATGAGGAATTTGAGTTTTATGGCCTAAAATGCCAAAAATTGAGTAACAGTCATAGCGACTCGGTGACTATTGTTCTTCAGGTTATTTTTGATGGTTTGATGAATTTTTAGGTGACACAGGTCCGGTGGCCCGGGCCGAATTCAGAAGGCATGTGTGCAAACGAAAATTTAGGAATCAGGCAGCATTCTAATTTTCTGGCCCTAAAATGCCAAAAATTGAGTAACGGTTGTGAACATGTGATATTTTCCTCGGTCGAAATATTCCAATAGAACTCATTAAAATCAGGATTTTCCTTTTATTATTTGCATTTTTAGGAATCAATTGTATGATTTTGTGTTTCTTTGCATTTTGTGCATTTTAAATTGATATAATTTATGAAAAATAAAAAAATAACACATTTGTATTTAGGACCCAATTTTATATTTTTTTAGGTTTATTAGCATTTGACATTATAAAAATAAGAAAAATAACAAAAATAGTCATGTTTACATTTGCTTAGTTTTCTTTTTTAAAACTAAGATCTAGTCTATTTTAGAAATTAATTAGTTTTAATTGTAGAGCTTAAAATTGGTCTTGTTTATTTTTTACTTGATAAAATCAGGAAAATGAAACAAAAAGCAATTAATTAATTAAAAATAGAAAAGGAATTAAACAAATAAAAGGAAAAGAAAAGAAAGAAATTAAAAAACTTAGTCTTCTTATTAGGAGACTCGAATTGGGCAACCTTGTATTTAAATACCCCAGCCCAAACCCCAAATTCACTTCAAAACAAGCCCAATTGCATCCCCAAAACTGGTCCAGACCCATCCCCATCGAAACGACGTCGTTTCGGCTCAAATTAATCCTACCCGTCTATCCATTCAATCCAACGGTATCCAAGCCTTGGCGTTACAGGTATATAACTATCTTATATCATCCCCCTACCCAAAATCAACCTGGTACCCTGTCCTTTTTAACCCTAAAATGGGCTGGTGTAACACCACCCTAAAGCCACCATCCCTCCACCGCCGGCTGGAAATCACCGGTGGTGGCGGCGATGCTCCAAACAACTCCAAATTAACACCAATTGATCCCCTCCTCCTCCTTTTTCCAATGCCCACAACACCAACCTTCAAATCCTAGCCCTTTTCTTCAAATATTTGTTTGAAACAGAGGCTGCTCCGCCGTGAATGGCGGTGCCGGCTCCGATGGCCACCAAAAATACACTTTGGCTTCCTCTCCTTTCCCCCTTTCCAAATCCAAACTCCTTTTCTTTCAAATCCCAACCAAGAATTTCAAATAATCGAATCAAAGGAAGTGGGTTAACCCTACAATCCTCCAAACCCTACCAAAACCACACCCGACAACAATCTAACCTTCCTCCACCTAAATCCTAAACAATTTTCCCCAAATCTAACTGAAACTTGTCGAATTTTAGATCTTAAAACTAGTTGAATTATTTATAAAGGCTATCAGTGTTGATTCGAATCCAGTCGAATAGAAGACCCTACCAGTGAATTTCATTCTTTTTCTTTCTTCTTAGTGTAATTTTCTCTTCTTTCTTTCTTTTCTACGACTGTTTCTATTGAAGTTTTTGTTTAATGGTTGTTTTGGTTGATTCTGCTTACTTGACTTTTGGTATTGATTTATTTTATGCCAATTTCGATCCTGTAATTCATATTTGAATTCATGCATCATTATATATTTATCTGGATTACACTCTAGCTTTCATTGTCCTACTAGTTAGTTAGTGTTTAGGTCATAAGAATATCAATGAGATCACCGTTCTAATTCATCATTCCGTTTTGATCCTGTTTAATTTGATTTGGTGTGAATCTTAAGTTTCGTTGAAGGTTGGAAGCATAATGTTGTCTCTGAATTTTTGTGTTAACTTTAGTTTTTCAAGTTAATTTTAGAAGTTTTGACATTGGATACTTAAAATAGGACAATCATTGTATTAATTCAATATTAGGTGTTTGTTTTTAGTATAATTTATTTCCTTTCAATTACCCAGCATCTGTATTTTAACTGTTGTCAGTTACGACCATGATTAACAAGGCTGGGGACTAGTAAATTTAGTTAGTAATTTCAGACCTAGTTCTAGAGTAATTAGCATAGTTCAATAATATGACCTTGTAGTAATTGAACTGGAAACCCCAAGAAGGTTATAAATGGGGTGTCAATTACAGTTTCAAGAACCTTAGGGTAGTAACTTGAGGCACAAGTTAGTCTTTTAGGGACTAATTGAATAAAACTAAAGGGAGGGACTAAGAGAATGTAGAAATGGTTACCCTAAGGTTTTCCCTATAAAAAGGCATACCATTGCCTTCTTTCACAAGTTTTTGAATGCTGAAAATTCCCAGACGTTTTTTTGAATTCTGAAAAAATTCTCAAAGTTTGGAAATCTCTGAAAAATTTCCAAAAATGTTCCAGCTCTAAAATCTCTCCAAAACACTCTTAATTCCATTTTACGCAATTCAAATTCAAAACAAAAATCCAAAAAGATGTCATTAGCTTAAACATCTGAAAGTTTACATAAAACTAAGTCAATTAGATCCTTCGGAGCAAAAACAAAAAAAAACACCAAAATAGGCTGTTCTATTAAAGTTTTAGATCAATTTCGAGTTCTAGAGTGTGATTTGCATCGTTTAGCCTAGGATTTTGTTTCTGAAGTTTTCTGGAGTTTTCTTGGTTCAATTTCAAGAGTTTTTTGGGTTCAATCAAATGCTATTTGTTTAACTTGTAGTTCAGTAATTTCACATAAACAAAAGGGTCCGGTGTTGCTGCTTCAAATATGTTATATTGGGTAAGATAGAATAAAATTGAGCTATAAATCTGGGCTTTCAAGTTAGGTAACGAATTCAAATTAAGAGGTTTTGCCCTTTTGTTTGACTTCAGACTTAACTTGAGGCTCAAATTTTATAATCAATTAGGACAATTAGAGACTAATTCGATAGGAAACTCTAGTTTTCCCGATATTGGCCTTTAAATAGTAAAACAAGGTTCGCCACGCTAAATAAAACCCATGAATTGCGTGGCCCTCTTTAAATTCTCATATTAAAATACTTAGAAATTTGGGACATGCCGTTTAGCGAACTTCACGGCATCCCGAAAAGATAATAACATGTTAGTTGCTTTAGGCTCGTCTTTTAATAATTGTATCTTCCTAAATACGGATGTCTATTTCATGTGACCCAAATCCAAATTCTAAAACGTCGAATAAAATGTGTTTCGGATCCGTGTGCATTTCATGTGACGCGATCCAAAGACATGTTTTGAAAGACGTTCACATTCCTAAAATTTTAATTAAAAGCGGTAAATAATTTAAAATTGAACCATAGGATAAACATGCATAAAAATCAGAATTTTAGCCAATTATAATAGTTTAAGCGACCGTGCTAGAATCACGGGATTTGAGGGTGCCTATCACCTTCCCTTAGGTCAATAGAATTCCTTACGTAGAATTTCTGGTTTGCAGACTCCATTTGGGCAGTCGAAAATTTCCTCGATTTGGGATTTAAAACAAACCGGTGACTTGGGACACCAAAATCCAAGCCTATCCCATGTGGCGATTATAAATAAATAAATAATTCCATTTCGAATAATGTCACTTTAAATGAAAAAACTCCCTTATACATTTATCCTCCGAGGTACCCGTGTAAAAAGAGGTGTGCTAGCTCTGGCGACTCTGCTGGGGAGAAGTGGAACCTAGAATCTCTAGTTCAGGGTTAAAGAATTCGAGCTTAGTATAACTGTTATATTTGGCTTTTCTGATTTTTCTACATTTTCCATGCTATATGTGCTAAATGTTTTACCGCTTTGATATTTGATGAATTGTATATTTAAACTGTTACGAAGCCCTTCTTCTCTCTGAGTCTTCTACATCATAGAGTAGGGTGCACTTCGTGTAGCTTCTCTTCTGTTTAGAGTATTTTCTCATTTAGAACGAGGTTCGGATAAGTTGTTAAGCCGACGGAGTTTTTGTATCCCCAGTACGCTGCCCCCTAGTTTGAGTTGTCTGCTCGGGTATGCCAGGTCTAGAACAATAAACCCAGGGTTTAACCCTTGTATAACAAAACCTCATGAAGGATCCCTAGTAGGAACGTTTGTTTGCATCACGTCATTTGACTTAGGGGACTCAACACAGGGTTTGGGTCCTTCTAGGATAGGTGACATAAAACGAAAAGACCATCCTGACGCATCTTACGCTTGTGCATTTATTTTCTTTGGATTTGCATGTTGATCGGCTTGCAGATAAGGAAAGAAAATTGAGAAAATACTAGTGTTAGGGCTAAATAAGAGTAATCACTTGTTTCGGAAAACCAATGTTCAAATAGCACCGAAATGCTGCCGGATTTTTGAAAAAAAAAACAAAAGAGAAAAAACAGAAAAGAAAAAGAAAAGTCAAAGTGACCTTTTTTAAAATTTGGTTTGACAAAACATTTCGCATGAACTATGCTGGTTTGATTCTCACCAGGTGTGAGATACGTAGGCAACCCCTTATAGGGTCCAACCTCCCTTTTTGCAAAAATAGCCAACAAATGTCAAAGTTTAATTGTTGTCCTAAACAAATCGAGTGATGCTCTTCTTCTTAAAACAAGCCGAATGTCCCCAAAAAGGGGCCGGAAGGCTGTTTTTGCAAGAACAGCCACCCGGAGTCATTTTTAAATGGTTTATGGGCACAACCTTAAAAACTTCTTTCCAGAAGTGTTGAAAGGCCATATCGGCAAAATCGAGTCCTCGTTTTCCTAAATAAAGAAATTTTATAAAAAATAGCCATTTTTCTCTTTTGGGTCAAAATAAATCAATAAATCCCCTTTTAAATAAATGTGCAGGATGAATACCTCTGACATTGAACCCTTCTCAGTGCTGAGTGAGATCCTTTTGCAGCTCCACATGTGGTGGAATGACCTGGTCAAAGGTGGCGAAGAAATCGTGGTCAAGATTTTGGGTGGTCTCGTCGGATTGCTAAGCATCAAACCAAGAACAAATATTATTGAATCACTGATACCATTGTGGGTCCAACCCGTAATGTATTCCGGTTCTCAGACTCTGAGCTTACACCCACACTAGAGGAGATTGTGGAATATGTGGGTCTTAACGAGAACTTCAGGAGCAGATATCCATTGGCACCGAGAATGGTAACCATACACATATTCTTGGACCTGTTGAGCATTCGTCGGGACATTCAAGATAAGAATCTATCTGAAGGGTGTTGCACACTTCATTTCTTATACCACCGATATGGCAACCCGAAAGGTTTTGAGGAGCCTAATACCTGTTTGACACATGCCGGAAACAAAGATAAATGGGAGGCCGGGTGGGGATTGCCATTCATGGTAGCTTTCCTGGGAATCGTGGTTTGTCCAAAAAAAGACAATCATATAGACATTGGCCTTGTTAAAATGTTGGATGTCTCGATAAAAAATCCTATGAGCGCAGTGGTTCCTTTGATTGTGGAGGAGATGTATCGAGCTTCAACCATGTGCCGAGAAGGTATGACATTCTTTCAGGGTTGCAATCTGTTGTTACAATTGTGGATGCAAGAACACCTTTGTCATCGCACGGGGTACATGAACTGTGGTTTAACTGGGTTGAGTTGCATTTAAGAATTTGAGACCTGGGTTACAGGTATTGAGTTCCCCGAGGGCTTTGAAGCTTGGTTGTCATGCTTGAGATCTTTGACAGTGGATAAAATTGAATGGGCTTTCGGATGGCTTCCCGCTACTAAGGTTGTGTACACATCAGCAGAAGTGCCTTATATTATTTTAATGGGCATTCGGAGTATCCAACCCTACGCTCCTTACAGAGTCCTACGGCAACTAGGAAGATTCCAAACCATCCACGGTGATGACGACATGAGTAAACAAGTCATCGAATTAGGCCCGAAAGCTGTTTTCCCATAAGGAAAGATTCACCAAATATGGAATGAATGCAGGTATCATGAGCCCAAAACCATTTTGCAAGATGGAGCCAGTGGTGAAGTAGACCCCAAATACTTGGTCTTGTTCGGCAAAAGATTTCAAAGTCTTGAGAGGCCCGCCAAGAGGCCACATGTCCAATACTTCACCGAACGAGGCATATGTACAATGGGAATGGTTTGCTAAAGAGAAGGAATATAGGGCCCGAATAGGAGCATTAGAAAAACAGGTTTAGGATCTCCGCTTTGAAAACAGCTTGCAAGCCGCGGCCGATGAAGGTGAAAAAAAGAAGTTGACCCAAGAGAATGAAGCCCTCAAGGCGCAAATCCAACAAATGAGAATAAATGCGAAAAACCAAGAGAGAAGCCGGTCTGAAGAGAGATTGATAAAAGGGCTGAAGAAGCAAGACATGGAATGCCAGGAAAAATTGGAGAAATCTGAAGGGAACATGGCAAAACTTTGGTCACAATGGGCCAAGACAGAGGAAGGAGCCCAGTTTGTACAACAATTGAAAAGAATTATGAGGGAACCATTGCAAATATGAGGAGAAAAATGAATGCCTTTGAAGATAAGGCAGCCCGACAAGACAAAGAATTTCAGGCGGAGAGGGACCAATGCTATGGGCGAATCGCCATGGAGAAGGAAATAAAATTGTTTCAAGACCATCACCTCCATGACTCCCAGCGGATAGACGCCCATAGCCAATAGATAATACGACTTATCCAAGAAAAGGACCGAATCTACGAAAGAATTAGAGGCATTGCATATTATATGGTCATGAAATGTCAGGCCGATGAACAAATGGGTCGTACCACCTTTGCTTCCACGATGATATTTTTTCGGCATGTTATGAATGATTTGGAGTAGTTACAAAGGTGTCTTGCACGTAGGCCCGCAGCGATGCCAAATGACGCCCCGCGAGCCCCAGTATTTGAAGCTTTAATGTACTATTGACCTAGTTTAGTCATCGAGTCTGTATTTTCTCATTTCGAGTCCGTTTTGTACTTTTCCTTTTAAGAAAAACAAATAGTCTAGCATCTTTGTAATCGGAGTTTTGTTAATGCAAATTTGAAATCTCAAAATTGTTTCCTTATTTTTGCATTTACTTACACGATCTACGCTCTGTCTGATTCATGCCGAGGCATGATACGTAGGAAATCTTCATAGGATTCGACTGTAACCTAAAAACAAAGAGGAGGAAAAAAGAAGAGTGAAAAAGAAAAGGAACGGAAAGCCCTAAGAGAAAACCAAATAAAAGAAAATAAAAGAAGAACCAGAGAGGGAAAGAAACAAAGAGAGGAAAAAGCAAGAAAAACAAAGAGTGGAAATCAAAAGAAAGAAAAATGGAATAAAAGCCGGGATGACACATGCAACCATGGAAAACATGTAGACATCCGTTAACTATATAGGTGCATCACACCCCAATGTGAAATTCCATATCCGTTATCTGTCTCAAACTAACCGTTTGTTGCTATCAATAATCCAGCCCAGGTTTTTAGAAACACTGGTTGATTTGTCTTAAGTTTGCATCACATCGGTATTTTACCAGATCAAAAGGAAGTATAGGAATGTCGTCTGAAATGACTTTGCTAGCAGTTCCCATCTCAAAAGATAGCCCATTTACAGGCATCCCGGCCCTTTAAGTCTACTGCAGCCGAGGAAAACAGGATCCTACGCCTTAGGGTCATGGATATGTGGGATGCATGGAAGAATGGAAAAGAGCCTACGAGCGCCATCCCTGGATTCCCTGAGCTCTTCCCTAGATCAGGGGATACTTCCACTATTCCCATTGGCCAGCCAAACATCCTATTGGGACAACCCACCATACCAGCCAACTTTGTTGAAGCACCTTTTGAAGTCTGCCCGCAGGTGTTCACATCCGGCACAGTCCCAAATATCTTTACGGCTCCCCCATGTGTGGCCACCATATAGCCCACCTTGCCTAGTCCCATGTTCGATCCATCGGCCTTCATATACCAAACACCCACTTACCAAACAGAGCCTCCTCCATATCCCACCTACAATTATCCTTAACCATAATATGAGCTTACACCAGCACAAGATAAAACTCCTGAACAAGATGAGATGGAAAAAAGAATGAGGAGCCTTAAGCAGAGTTTAAGGAATATGCAAGGATTGAGTAGGCAAAAGAGCATTTCTTATTAAGATCTGTGCATGTTCCCTCACGTGCACCTTCCTATTAAATTTTGAAACGCTAAAGTTCGAAAAGTATGATGGCCATGGCGATCCCATTTCTCACCTAAAGAAGTATTACAACCAATTATGCGGAGCAGGCAAAAAATAAGAGTTGTTCATGGCGTACTTCGGAGAAAGCTTAGTAGGCATTGCCTCAGAGTGGTATATGGACCAAGACGTCTCATAATGGCACATTTAGGACGATCTTGCAAAAGATTTTGTAAGGAAATTTCAATACAACATCCACATTGCGCCAGACAGGAATTCCTTAGCCAATCTGAAGAAGAAACCTTTGGAAAGTATTAGAGAATATGCCATTAAGTGGCGCGAACATGCATTGAGGTGAAGCCTCCCATGGATGAAATCGAAATGGTCAATGTCTTCCTTCAGGCCCAGAAAGCGGATTATTTTCAAAACATGATGTCGGCCATGGGCAATCCTTTTGCAGAAGCAATCAAGATTGGCGAAATAGTAGAAAATGGTTTGAAGACGGTAAGGATTTTGAGTCAGTCGGCCATCAGAGCAACTTCCCAGGCCATCCAAGGCGGGGCGGGAGGGTCACAAGGGGAAAAAAGAAGGAAGAAACCTCAATGGTGTCATTGGGTAAGAGAAGACATCATGATCCTAGGCCCATGTTCTCGGGAAAAACCCCTCAACACTATTATGCTCACCAAGACATGCCTTATGCTCCCCAGCCTTATGCGGTTATGAACGCTCAACCATTTGCGCGACCGCAGTAGTAGGCCAACCGGAACCAGGCTCCGAGAAACCAACCTCCCCATCAAAACCACTATAATCCCCGCATTGCTCAAAACAACTTTCGTCCCCGGGAGCCACCCAGAAGGCAAAACTTTACGCTAATCGGGGAGTCCCATTCCAGCCTGTTCCCAAAACTCATCCAGTTGGGTCTATTGTAGCCTGTACCTCCGAACAAAGAAAACCCTGAATTGCCTTCCTACCAACAGGGAGCCCGGTGTGCTTATCATTCAGGGGCTGAAAGGCACAACACAAAAAATTGCTGCACTCTGAACCGAACTGTGGAAGATCTAATAGAGCAAAGGAAAATAGTGTTTAGGGATGAGGATGTCCCTAATGTTACTAAAAACCTATTGCAGGCCCATAACAACGGACCGGTAATCAGGATGATTTGTGAGGACAAAGTATTCGACCTGGCTTTGAAAGCCATAATTGCTATTGCTGACGCAGATAAAAAGCCAAAAGCTACCTCCAAGAAAGCTGAAGCTAAAAAAAAAGAGCAAGATTACACACCCTGAATATGAAAAGAAGGTTGGGGTTAAAACCGAGGCGACACCCGTCAAAGAACCTGTCCTTTATGTCCCACGAGGTCGTCGGAAAAAGCAGTTGAATCTGAGTCCCCCAAAGAGATTTGTGTTAAATAGGACAACTCAGATGTACGTACACAAAGGAACCTATGTGATGCGCGGGCCAACTAATCCACCAACGCTGGGTGAGCCTATGGTGTATGGCCGCACACCTCAAAGGCCCATGACAGACCCCTCTACAGTCCCTTGGAACTATCATGAAACAGTGGTGATATATAAAGGCAAAGAAATCTCTGGAGAAACTCAAGAAAGTTACCCTTTGAAGAAATACTCTGACTTGGAATAAGTGAACAGCGCCACCAAGAGGTGATTCCTATCCAAGAAGCCAGTGAGTCCCGAAGAGGCGGAAGCTTTCTCCCTAAAGATGAAAATGCCAGACTATGAAGTAGTGGACCAGCTTCTAAAATCTCCTGAACAAGTCTCCTTACTATCCTTGCTGATTGAATCTCTTGAGCACCAGAAGGTACTGAGCAAAACTCTCAATGAGGCCTATGTGCCAGATCAAACCTCTGTAGAACAATTGAAAAGGATGGCAAAAAGATTCTTCACTGTCAATCAGATCACGTTCAGTAAAAATGATTTGCCCCAAGAAAGGGCTACCCACAACATAGCCTTGCATCTAACCGTAATATGTAAAGGCTATTACATCAAAAGGGTATCGGTAGATGGAGGCTTTGTGGTAGACATATGCCCACTTTCGACATTACAGCGAATGGAAATCGGGACAAAGAGGATTCGTCCCAACAATGTATGTTTTCGATCTTTCGATGGGATTAAAATGGACACAATCAGAGAGATTGATCTAGTCTTGACCATTGGTCCTGTTGATTTAGAGGTAACCTTTCAAGTGTTAGATATGGACACATCTTATAATTATCTCTTGGGAAGGCCATGGATCAACGCTGTAGGAGCTGTGCCTTCTACTCTACACCAGATGTTAAAATTTGAACATGAGAACCAAGAAATTGTGGTCCATGGTGAAGATGAGCAGTCAATTTATCGTGATCCCTTTGTCCCCTGTCTCGAAGGTAAAGAAGGTAGCGAGCATATAGTCTATCAGGCCTTTTAAATTGTAATGGCTGATTAGCATGAAGGGGCAAACCTTGTTCCCAACCTTTCCTCTCAAATGCCTCAATCATGATGTGTAGAGAGATGATACGACAGGGAATCAAACCGGGGAAAGGACTCGAAAGGTTATAAAAGGGATATCTGAGCCGATTGCTTTGCCCACTACAGAAAAATTCTTCTGGTTAGGCTTCAACCCGATGCCCGAGGATATAACACGGGCGAACCGTAGAAAGCATGATAGTTGGACTTTGCCTCTACCCCTGCCACACTTGTATGAAACATTTGTGAAGCCAAAGTACAGTGAAGAGGAAGAAATTGAGGAAATATGTGGGGCAATGAGAAAACTATTGTATGAAACCCACATGGTTCAACTTGGAGAAGGCTCGATCACCGATGAGGTGTTATACATTGGACCAGACGCCAAATTGCAAAATTTGAAGGCACGCTTTTTCCAATCAGGCAGGAGGCACGGTAGTCCTGTCTTACCATCTATTTTGCACCAAGAGTTATCTCAGGGTGTAACTCAGGTGTTTTTCCTTTAATTTTCCAAATGTAAATCCTGTTATCTTACAATTCCAAGGAAATGAAATTAATATTTCATCGTCTATGTTCCTGTATAGTTTTGATTTTTGATGTTTTCCTTTTATTTTTTTTCTTTCAGTTCTAATAATGTGGCTTTAAATAACATGACATGCTCGCGGACTTCGTGCCCCGATCCAAACATGCCACCTAATTGTGAAATAATGAGCCAAGAACAAGAGTACGACGAAGAAGATTTTAGGGAAATCAATCGAGAACTGGAACATTTCAAAAATAAACCTAAGCCAAATCTAAGGTACCGAGCAGGGTAACTTGGGTGGTCCCGATGAAATCAGGGAAACCAAAATAAGCATCCATGCAAATGAGAAAACCTGGGACACACTGATCCAACTGCTTTTTGAATTCAAAGACGTGTTTGCTTGGTCATACGATGATATGCTAGGGTTGAGTGTTGATTTGGTGGTTCATAAGTTTCCTACTTACCCCGAGTGCTCTCCCGTCCAACAAAAAATAGAGAAAGTTCAAGCCTGATATCAGCAATAAGATCAAAACAGATATCACAAGATAGTTGGGGGCGGGAGTAATCCGAGTTGTCCGGTAAACCACTAATTTCCCTTTACCCAATATCGACATCCTTGTTGATAAGTGCGCAAAACACGAGATACAATTTTTTGTAGACTGCTACGCAGGATATCACCAGGTGTTGATGGATAAGGAGGATGCTGAGAAAACTACCTTTACCATACCTTGGGGTACTTATTGCTACAAGGTTATGCCTTTTGGGTTAAAGAATGCTGGGGCAACGTATATGAGGGATATGACCACTATCTTCCACGACATGATGCATTGGGAGAAAGAAGTATATGTGGATGATGTGATTATCAAGTCCAAGACTCAGGGTGATCATGTGCTGGACCTAAGAAAGTTCTTTGAAAGGCTCTGCAAGTATATTTTGAAATTAAACCCAGCTAAATGTGCATTCGGGGTCCTGTCGGGCTAACTTCTAGGGTTCATAGTCGACGGAAGGGTATTGAGTTGGATCCAACAAAGATAAACTCCATTCGAGATCTACCTCCTCCGAAAACAAATAGGAATGTAATGAGCCTAGTGGGAAGATTGAATTAAATTAGCCGATTCATCGCTCGGTTGACTTCCACGTGCATGCCCATATTCAAGTTGCTAAAAAATTGATGCAGCAATCAAATGGACAGATGAGTGTCAGGAGGCTTTTGATAAGATTAAAGATTATTTGTCTAATCCACTAGTCTTGGTCCAGCCAGAAACAGGAAGGCCATTATTTCTATATCCGACGGTCTTGGAGAACTATTTTGGTTGCATTCTCGGGTAGCATAATAGCACTTGAAAGAAAGAACAGGCCATCTACTACCTGAGCAAGAAGTTTACCAGTTATGAGGCCAAATACACCCTGCTAGAAAGAAACTGTTGTGTCTTAACTTGGATGGATCAGAAATTGAGGCATTTCTTACAAGCCCACACCACCTACCTCATAAGCAGGCTGGATCCTTTGAAGTACATATTTCAAAACCGATGCCTATAGGGAGATTGGTAAAATGGCAAATCCTGCTCACAAAGTTCGACATAGTCTATATCACTCGCATAACGATGAAGGCCCAGACATTAGCAGATCATTTAGCTGAGAACCCGGTTGATGATAAATATCAACCCCTAAATACCTATTTCCTAGACGAAGAGGTGAATTCGGTGGAGGTAAGATCTGAGGATGCCACTGCTTGGAAAATGTTCTTCGATGGAGCGGTATATGCAAAAGGTGTAGGAATTGGGGCAATCTTAATTTCACCCACTGGTCAACACTACCCAGCCACGGCTCAGCTTCCGTTTTTGTGCACAAAGAACACAGCCAAATATTCAGCCTACATCATCGGCATGAATATTGATATAGTCGAAGATGTCAAGGAACTACTGATCATGGGAGATTCAGATCTAATCATCCTGCAAGCCCAAGGGGAGTGGGAAATGAGAGATGTAGAACTCATCCTTTATCGGCATCATGTGGAGGATCTCAGCAAACGGTTCAAGTTGGTACAGTTCAGGTACATTCCTCGCTATCACAATGAGTGAGCCGACGCACTTGCTACTTTGGCCTTGATGCTGCCTTACCCCGAAAACGCCTACATAGATCCCTTGGAAATCCAAATAAGGGAAAGGCATAAGTACTGTAATGCAGCAAGGGCAGAACCCAACACTCAGCCATAAGTAATATGATTTCAAGAGATTTCTGAAAACGCAACAATATCCCGATCAAGCCACTGGAGATGAAAAGAGAACCATTAGACGACATGCAAGTGGTTTCTTCTTGAGCGGTGATGTCTTGAATAAAAGGAACCCGTATCTCAATTTGCTAAGATGTGTTAATGCCAAGGAAGCCGGAAGGATTATGCATGAAGTACACGCGGGAGTGCGCAGGCCCCATATAAACGGGTATGTGTTGGCAATGAAAATACTTTGGGTAGGGTATTACTGGATAACCATGGAGAACAATTTCTTTAGCTTCATTCGAAAATGTCATCAATGTCAAGTTCACAGTGATTGACTCATGCACCACCAACCGAATTGCATCCTATGTTGGCACCTTGGCCATTCGCCGCTTGGGGCATGGACGTCATTGGACCAATCGATCCAAAAGCCTCATATGGACATAGATTCATATTGGTTGCTATTGACTACTTCACGAAGTGGGTTGAAGCCATCACGCTTATGTAGACTTTGTGCATTCCAACCTCATTTGCCATTTCGTTATTCTGGCAACCATCATCACAGACAACACTGCCAACCTGAATAGTCGTTTGATGGGAAAGTATGCGAATAATTCAAGATAACACATAGAAACTCCACTCTCTACCGGCCAAAAGCCAACAGTACTATTATAGCAGCTAACAAGAACATCAAGAAGATTCTGAGAAAAAAGATTCAAAGCTCCAGACAATGGCATGAAAATCTTCCTTTTTCATTACTTGGATATCGCACCACGATGCGCACGTCGATAGGAGCAACCCCATACTTATTGGTCTATGAAACTGAAGTTGTTATACCCTCGGAGGTAGAAATCCCTTCACTCTGGGTAATAGTTGAAGCAGAAATTGAGGATAGTGAGTGGGTGAAGACTCGGTTGGAACAATTGTCATTAACTGATGAAAAATGAATGGGCGCGGTTTGTCACAGGCAGTTGTACCAACAAAGAATGGCCCGTGCTTATAACAAGAAAGTGCACCCTAGGAATTTTGAGGTTGGACAGCTTGTACTAAGGCGCATTCTTACTCACCATGACGAAGCTAAAGGAAAATTTGCTCCTAACTGGAAAGGCCCATACATTATCAGAAAGATACTGCCCAAAGGAGCATTGTACAACAATGATTCAGTCCAGTTGAGATGACGAAGGCTTTTCTTTCCAGCTACCACAAACATTATCAATCCTTCGCAAACCCTTTGAGCCGGTTACGTTTCTTTGATCACCCTTTTTGGAACCCCGAAATGCTATTAAAAAAAAGAAAAGAAAAGAAAAGAAAATAATCAAAAAACAAAAAAAAAAAGAAAAAGAGAAAAGTGACAAAAATAAAGAAAAACAAAAAAATGAAAATACAGAGCCAAACAAAAATTAGTTTAGGAAAAAAACTTCCTGAACTACGTCTGACTTTATTCCGAAAGGATATGTAGGCAGCCTCTCGCTGAGGTTCAGTCACACCAAAACAAAAATCCCAATTCCCCAAAAATGGAAAATTGGGGCAGATGATGTAATGGTTCAGCCATGAACCTACCAAAACGGTTCCAAAGTTGTAGTTCCATCCAAACTCCTTTTGACCCAAAACCTGGCTCAAGTCCTTTCGATCGATTGGCAAAGGCATGGGAGCGACAAATGCCATTGTTGGGATTTGATACCGTTCAAATTGAGAGAAATAAAATGAGAGAGTCTTATCGGTGAAAACCTTCGAGCACCATAAGGTGATGGCAAGTAGAGAAATTGAAAATGAGAGAGTCCGTTTAGTGAAAACTCATAGAAAGCAGTATCAGACGAAGAAGAGAAATGAGAGAGGTCGATTGGAGAAAACCCGCAAAGGGCGCTGTCGGCCGAAAAGAAGATGTATCACCATCAAAAGGTCTTGGCAAAGTTCCATGATTTTGAAATATGGAAATGCGGTTCATAAGAGGCTAAAAATTTTGCACGGGTCGGGCATCCAATCCGAAAATCATGTCATGTTCATTTGAAGTCAGCATGCACACCCCTAGATAAGTCCTTCCCTTTTCCCCCGAAAAGGATGATTCTCTTTAAACCCATATGATTACTTTTGAATACTGCATATTTGAATCTTTATCGGTTTAACTATGATTCCATGATTATTCCAAAAGAAAATATGGCAAGACTGGTTTCATAGAGCTCGTTTGGTAAGGACCAAAGACAATACTCAGTCTCAGCAGGCGCATCTAGCCGATCCTGGCTAGCCATGATGGCTGATGCTTCGGAAGAAAAAAAGGTTTGAACGAAAGAAAATTGAAGTCAAAATGCCCACGAAGGCAAAACGAAGTTAAAAGGTCGAGTCCTGGTGGGCTAATTGTCTCAACAAAGTTTCAAAAGACAAGATACCCAAAGGTTCCGAAATGGAAGTTGGGGCAAAGAAATCACAACCGAAAGGCCTACGATGGCGAAATAAATCTGAAAGATGAGTTCTCCTGAACAACCAACAAGGCAAATTTTTGAAATTAGAGGTCTTTTCAGAAGAAACAAGGGCGAGATCAAACAATCAAGGCCATAAAACCAACCACCATTTCGAACTAACAATCGTGCTTTGTTTGAAAATCTGAAACAGTTGTACCAAAGCAATTGGACAAATAGCAGACGCAACCAAAGGAAATGCGCAGGAGCTGGGAATAGCTTTGTAACAATGATCAACCGAAAGGGAAGTTATCTTCAAATCCTTTCCCGCTGTTTTAATAAAAGAAAGAAGAAAAGGAGAAACACAAATCATGGTAGCATAGGACACCATATCCTTAAATCCATCCCTCCAAATCTATGACCACATTCCATAGTTGTCCCCAGCATAACCTGTGGACCTCCCGGCATAACCCGAGGGTCATTTTCCTTCTATTCCCAGCATAACCTGAGTGTCTTTTTATTTGCTTCTCTTCCCCTGCATAACCCGAGGATGGTTTCCTTTTCTCCCCAGCATAACCTGTGGACCTCCCAGGCATAACCCGAGGGTCATTTTCCTTCTATCCCCAGCATAACCTGAGGGTCTTTTTATTTTCTTCTCTTTCCCGGCATAACCCGATGATGGTTTCCTTTTCTCCCCAGCATAACCTATGGACCTCCCCGGCATAACCCGAGGGTCATTTTCCTTCTATCCCCAGCATAAACTGAGGGTCTTTTCTTTCCTTCTTTCCTCGGCATAACCAAAGGATCATTGTCCTTATATCCCTAGCATAACCTGAGGGTCTTAGTCTTTTCTTCCCATCCACGACATAACCCAAGGGTCATTTTCCTTCTTTCCCCAGCACAATCTGAGGGTCTTTTTCTTTTCTGCTTTCCCTGGCATAACTCGAGGATCATTTTCCTTCCTCCCCAGCATAACATGAGGAATCTTTTCCTTCATTCCCTGGCATAACCCGATAGTCTTTTTCTTTTTATCCCCAGCATAACCTGAGGGTCTTTTTCTCTTCTTCTCCAGCATAACCTGAGGATCATCGTTTTCCTAGCCCCAGTAGAGTCTTTTTCTTCCTATCCCGGCATAACCCGCGGATATCCCAAGAATAACCAATGAGCCTTTTTCTTCCTATCCCGGCATAACCCGCGGATTCCCCTAGCATAACCCAGGAGCATTTTTCTTCCTATCCTGGCATAACCCGCAGATTCCCTGGCATAACCCAGGAGAATTTTCCTTCCTATCCCGGCATAACCCACCGACTCCCCTGGCATAACCCAGAAGTCTTTTCTCCATATCCCGGCATAATCCGTGGATTCCCCTGGCATAATCCAGGAGTTTTTTCTTCCTATTCAGGCATAACCCTTGGATCCCCCAGGCATAACCCAAGAGTCTTTTCTTCATATCCCGGCATAACCCGTGGATCCCTGGCATGACCTAGGAAGCTTTTTCTTCCTATCCCGACATAACCCGTAGATCCCCTGGCATAACCCAGGAGTATTTTCTTCCTATCCCGACATAACCTGTGGATCCCCCTAAGATAACCCAGGATATCCTCTCTTCCTATCCCGGCATAACCCGTCGATCTCCCTGGCAAAACCCTAGGAGCATTTTCTTCCTATCCCGGCATAACCCGCGGATTTCCCTGGCATAACCCAGGAACCTTTTTCCTCCTATCCCGGCATAACCCGCAGATCTCCTTGGCATAACCGAGGGATGTTTTCATTTCTTCCCGGCATAACCCGTGGATTTTTCTTTTCATCCCCAGCGGGGTCTCTTTATTCCGTTCCCGGCAAAACCCGTGGATCCTCCTCTTATCCCAAGTAGGGACCCGTTTCCTTTCCCAACATAACCTGGCCATCTGCTAGCATAACCTGGCAATCTTTCCAAAAGATAAATAATCCTAACTTTCATTTGTTTTTAATAAAGAAATAGCTTAGATTTGTGCTGCAAATAACTCATGAAATTTTCCCAGTGAAAACTAGGGTAGAAAATGTCGTTCGTTTATTTGTTTTGGTGTCCGAACAGGTTTTACCTCAGGGCGCAAGACTCGAGATGACTGGAAGAGTGAATCTCAATCCAGAAAGAAAAAGAACAAAAGAAAGTTCAGAGTGATTAAAAAAGATGCGGACTGCTTAAATTTGATTCAAATTCACAAGTCGCGCATGTCCCACTTGGCTTCAATGCTGAAGAAGGAACCGACACCTACAACTTACGAGCTTCAAAATTCAAGTGGGGGTCCAGAGCAAAATCGGCTAAGACTCAAGATAAAGTTTCAAAAGATTATTAGATAGGAATCTTGTAACTCATAGTTGATAGGCATGGCAAGCTTAGCTTTGATTTTTCTTTTGGTGTAATAAAGAGGTCGACAAGTAGTAGCATCAACACTAAATCACAGCTTCTGGTAGTCACAGCTACCAAAACTTCTAGAGCTACACTGACTTAATTCCTTTATAGCCAAGGATATGTAGGCAACCTTTGAAGTAGGGTTCGGCCAGACAGTTTTCGAAAATGCTTCTCATGGAAGGTCAAGCAGGCAAAAATCTCATAGTTGCTCAGTTATTTTTGCCTGAAAGCTCTTCGTGTCTCCGAGCAAAGCGGGGTAGCTGTGAGCATGTGAATTTTTCCTCGGTCGAAATATTCCTATAGAATTCATTAAAATTAGTATTTTCTTTTTATTATTTACATTTTTAGGAATTAATTGCGTGATTTTGTGTTTGTTTGCATTTTGTGCATTTTAAATTGATATAATTCATGAAAAATACAAAAATAACACATTGGTATTTAGGATCCAATTTTACATTTTCCTAGGTTCATTAGCATTTGACATTATAAATATAGGAAAAATAACATAAATAGTCATGTTTACATTTGCATAGTTTTCTTTTTAAAACCAGGATTTAGGCTATTGTAGTAATTAATTAGTTTTAATTGTAGAGCTTCAAATTGGTCTTGTTTATTTTTTACTTGATAAAATCTGGAAAATGAAACAAAAAGGATTAATTAAAAGAGAAAAAGAATAAAAAAATTGAAGGAAAAGAGAAGGAAGAAATTTAAAAAACTTAGTCTTCTTATTAGGAGACTTGAATTGGGCCACCTTGTGTTTAAATATCTCAGCCCAAAACAGAAATCCACTTCCAAACAAGCCCAATTGCATCCCCAAAATAGGTCCAGACCCCTACCCATCGAAACGATGTCGTTTCGGCTCAAACAAATCTACCCGTCCATATATTCAATCCAATGGTATCCAAGCCTTGGCGTTACATGTATATAACTATCTTTTATCACCCCTACCCAAAATAAATCTCGTACCCCATCCCCTTTAACCCTAAAATGAGCCGGTGTAATACCACCCTAAAGCCACCACCCCTCCGCCGTCCGCTGCTGACCGGAAATCACCACCGCCCCAAACAACTCCAAATTAACACCAATGATCCCCTCCTCCTCCTCTTTCTAATGCCCAAAACACCAGCCTTCAAATTGTAGCCCATTTCTTCAAATATTCATTTGAAACAGAGGCTGCTCCACCGTGAGTGGTGGTACCGGCTAAGATGGAAACCAAAAATACACCATGGCTTCCTCTCCCCTTCCTTTTTCCAAATGCAAACTTTTTTTCTTTCAAATCCCAACCAAGCATTTCAAATATCGAATCAAAGGAAGTTGGTCAACCCTAATATCCTCCAAACCCTACCAAAATCACACCCCACAATAGTCTCACCCTCCTCTAGATAAATCCTAAACCAATTTTCCCCAAATCAAACTGAAACTTGTTGAATTTTAGATCTTAAAACTGGTTGAATCATTTTTAAAGGCTATCAGTGTTGATTCCAATCCAGTCAAATAGAAGACCCTACCATTGAGTTTATATCTTTTTCTTTCTTCTTAGTGTAATTTTCTCTTCTTTCTTTCTTTCATTTCTACTACTGTTTCTATTCAAGTTTTAGTGTTATGGTTATTTTGGTTGATTGTGCTTACATGACTTCTGGTATAGATTGATTTTGTTCCAATTTCGATCCTGTGATTCGTAATTGAATTCATGCATCATTATATGTTTAACCTGGATTACACTCTAGCTTTCATTGTCCTACCGGTTAGTTAGTGTTTAGGCCACAAGAATTTAAATGAGATCGTCGTTCTAATTCTTCATCCCGTTTTGATCGTGTTTAATTTGATTTGGTGTGAATCTTAAGTTTCACTGAAGGTTGGAAGCATAATATTGTCTTTTATGTTTTGTGTTAATTTCATATGTTCCAGTTAATTTTAGTAGTTTTGACTGTGGATACTTAAATTAGGACAATCTGTTTATTTATTCAATTTTAGGTGTTTGTTTTTAGTATAATTGATTTCCTTTCTACCCATTGTCTGTTGTTTAACCGTGGTCAGTTTTGACCATGGTTAACAAGGTTGGGGACTAGAAAATTCAGTTAGTAATTCCAAACCTAGTTCAAGGGTAATTAGGATAGTTCAACAATAGGAGCTTGTAGTGACTGAACCGGAAACCCCTAGAAGTTTCTAGATGAGGTGTCAATTATAGTTTCAGGAGCCTTAAGCCAGTAACTTGAGGCACAAGTTATTCTTTTAGGTACTAATTGAATAAATTCGAAAAATAAGGGAGGGACTAAGAGTAAAACAAAATAGAAAGGGTTGCCCTAAGGTTTTGCCTATAAAAAGACATACCATTGCCTTCTTTCATAAGTTTTTGAATGCTGAAAATTCCCATAGTTTTTTTTGAATTCTGAAAAAATTCCAAATATTTGGAAATCTTTGAAAATTCCAATAAAAGTTCCAACTCTAAAATCTCTCCAAAACACTCTTTATTCCATAATCTCCAATTCAAATTCAAAACAAAAATCTACAAAAAAATGCAATTAGTTTGAACATTTGAAAGTTTTCATAAAACTAAGTCATTTGGATCCTTAGGAGCAAAAAAAAAAGAAAAACCAAAACAGGCTGTTCTATTGAAGTTTTTGATCAATTTCAAGTTCTAGAGTGTGATTTGCATCGTTTATCCTAGGATTTGGTTGTTGTAAGTTTTCTGGAGTTTTCATGGTTCAATTTCAAGTGTTTTGGGTTCAATGAAAGGCTATTTTTGGTTGATACAAATTTGGCTTCCAAATTAGTCTTGCTACTGTGGTTGTACTGTTGAGTTTCAACTGCTTATTACTGAACTACTGCTGACTTCTTCTTCGTCCTTTGTTTCATTGTAATTCCAGGTACATATATGAACTTGACTTGGTGTAGCTTTATAAAAATAAAATGAAAAGTGTTCCTGTATGTGCTCCTTGAACTATGTCTATGCGGATTACTATGATTTACAGTCGAATAGATTTTAAGTAATTTGTAATGTTTAATTTAGTTTAATTTGATTTGTACTTGTATATACTTGGGGCTTTATAATTTGGACTAAACAGAACTATTTTTTCGGGTTTATGTAAATAGTTTGAATTGATTGTTAGGATCAGGACTGCTTCAGTTCCAGGTTTTCATCACTGGTATTCCAAATATGAACCTGTTTTAAGAGATGTAGTTCAAAAAATGAACTGGTAGTTCGTTATAACTTAGTCGCGGATTTTAACCTTACATATGGTTATAATCAACTTCTATATTGGGATATTAGTAAAATCCATGTCATTGTAGTTTTTTTTTTTTAAATTGATTGAGAGCATGGAATTCAGTATTAACTCAAATAGGGGTGTCGTCATGAACCAGGCAATCTGGGCTTATGCATCTCAAGTGTGCATGAATTTAACCGTCTATCATAGCTAATAACTATTTCTGTTTAATTGCTGACCTCCACAATTATTCATATTAAGCTGTAGTTCAGTAATTTCACATAAGCAAAAGGTCCGCTGCTGCTGCTTCAAATATGTTATATTGGGTATGGTGTAACAAAATTGAGCAATAAACCTGGGCTTTTGAGTTAGGTAGCGAATTCAAATTAAGAGGCGTTGACCTTCTGTTTGAATTTGGACTTGAACTCGAAGCCCGAATTCTATAATCAATTAGGACGATTAGAGACAAATTCGATAGGAAACTCTAGTTTGCGCTATATTGGCCTTTAAATAGTTAAACGAGGTGCTCTGCGCCATATAAAACCCATGAATACTGTGGCCCTCTTTAAATGCTCATATTAAAATACTTATAAATTCGGGACATGCCGTTTAGCGAACTTCACGGCTTCCAACAAAGATAATAACACGTTAGTTGCTTTGGACGCGTCTTTAATAATTTTATATTCCTAAATACGTGTTTGCATTTCATGTGACCCAAATCCAATTCCTAAAATTTCGAATAAAATGTGTTTCAGATCCGGGTATATTTCATGTGAAGGGATCCAAAGACATATTTTAAAAGACAATCACATTCCTAAAATTTCAATTAAAAGCAGTATATAATTTAAAATTTCACCATAGGATAAATATGTATAAAAACTAGAATTTTAGCCAATTATAATAGTTTAAGAGACCGTGCTAGAATCACGGGATTCGAGGGTCCCTAATACCTTCACTTAGGTCAACAGAATTTCTTACTTACAATTTTTGGTTCGCAGACTCCATTTGGGTAGTTGAAAATTTCCTCGATTTCGGATTAAAAACAAACCAGTGACTTGGGACACCAAAATCAAAGCCTATTCCAAGTGGCAACTCTAAATAAATAAGTAATTCCATTTTGAATAATGTCACTTTAAATGGAAAAACTCCCTTATACATTTATCCTCCGAGGTAGTCGTGTAAAAGGAGGTGTGACAATGGTCATGGTGAGGCAGTGACTATTATACCTTAGGACATTTTTATTAGTCTGGTAAAATATTAGGCGATCCAGGTCCGATGGCTGGGCCCATGCAAAACACGTGGGCTATATCACATGAAAATCTTAAAATCAGGCGGAATTACAACTTTATGACCCTAAAATGCCCAAAATAGAAACAATTATGGCAAGACAGTGACAATTGTTCGCTAAGTCGTCTTTGATGGTCCAAAAAGTTTTTAGGTGATCCGGGTCCGGTGGATTGGGCCCATGTGTTTACGTAGAAATGGTAATTACAATTAAATTTGATTTTGTGATTCTAAAAATACATGATAAATTTTATGCTAGTTTTTTAAACGATAGATGCTAAGTTAAAGATCAGAAGGCAAAAGTATAACTTAAAAATGATGCTAAAGTCAAACCAAATGATAGGAGATTGGGGCCTTGAGCCGTCGTATATGTTGTCTCAAGGTCGAGATGGATGGCCGACTTGGAGCGATCGAGGGTGGTCCATTGATGACTTATAGTTATGATAAATCAATAATGAATCTTTATGGCAAATGATCGGTAATAAATGAAGAAAACAAATAGAACACAATGAATATACGCAATAAATGGAAGTGATGAGATCAAGAGAATATGTTAGAGAGCAGAGAATGTTATTGTCTATTTAGTATTGAGTATAAGATCCTTTTACAAAATGACGAGGGTTCCCTTTATATATGAGGAAGAACCTAGTCAAAGTACAAAAGCATTTATTATAAAGTAAGATAACTGTCATAGCTACCTAGCAGTTTAGTGCAGACTGGTTATTCTTACAAGTGACACCAGCTCAGACCATATGTATAGGGAACTACATGTTTACCCTCGATAACCATAGACGCATGATGCATCAAGGTCGAGTATGAAGAGACTTCGAGGTCAAAGCCTCAAACTTCGTCCCCGTACCTTCGGGGGATTGTTCAGGCTAAGGGAGAGACGCGATGACCGTGAAATCGGGCTTCCAAATATCGCCAGTATACAGATAGTCCCCACATTTGATAAAACGAAATGATAAGAAAAGACCTCAAATTCTTGCCCACTAGGTACTTCCATAATGAAGGCATTCATATCTTACAAAATGATTGACACAATAGAATAAGATGTCAAAAGGTCGCATACACATGACCCTTAAAAGCCTTCGTATTCATTAGATCGGCTGGCTGTCCTTTGGCCTCCTCCATTGTGCGTGTTGGGATTTTATAAATACCTCTTCTCTCATTCCTTATTGTTTTCTTTTGTTCTTTCTTTAAAACACAATTTCTTTTTCTCCTCTGAAATATTTCAAGAATGGCGAAAACTTTCGCCTCCACTTCTCAGGAGAATGTAACCTCCTCCTCCCCACTTCCATTTAAAGGCAAACCAGCAGTGCCTCCTTGTGTTGAGGAATTCCTTCCCGGGATCCTTCGTAACAACTTATGATTTCAAGGTCAAAAGACCTTATTCAAAGCCGGGACGTCATGATCCTTTGTCTCAGTATATTAGGTCCATAACATACGTCGAAAGGTTGAGGACTGATTACTGCTGGGAGGATGTGGTGCTTGTGGAGATCCCTTCTCGAGAGGAGGATATAATGACATACAAAGCCAATTTTCTTAGTGTATATACTTATCTATTTACCCTTGGGCCGGTAGGGCATCTTCAGCTTCGGCAGACCCCATGGTTCTCGACTTCTGCCGATAGTATCGAGTGACCCTTGGGAAAATTCACCCCTCATTCTGGTGTATTATATACATGATCAGGTATTATGTGAATATTATTAGGGAGATACCGTTTACCCTCGATCACCTGGTCAGGATGTACAACCCTCATCATAGGGGTCTGATCAAGCTGCACTGCTGAGCTTCGAAGGCCCTTTTTGCTTACCTCGACGAAGTCGGGAATGGAGGGTGGATGAGAAATTTTATCCGAGTTAGGACTTCGGACCTGATCCCGGTGGAGAGGATGGAGTATCCCGAATGGTGGAACATGTAACACAAGTAGATATGTTATCTAGCACCTCCTTGCTTCTTTTCAGGTACATCTTTTCATGCGCTAATATATTTTTCTGATGCAGTCGTAACAGTTTACCCCAGTACAGTTACAGACCTCTCGAGCTGGGTCGGTCGGCTGGACTCGATTTTCCCATACACTGAGCATGTGTGGCCTGATCTGTCCAAAGTTCGATGGGAATCCAAGGATCATAGTGAGCCTTTACTCCTGCTACAGCTGTGCCCTTTAATCTAAGTTGCTACTGATAGCGTCCTTACTCCCTATGCTTACCTCTTTCATTTGTGTAGGTATGGGGGAGGTCCCCTTGTTGAAGGAAACATCTCCTAGCGAAAAGGATACCTCGAGAGCCATCGAAGGGAAGATAATACAAAGGGAACCATCGAACGAACTTTCAGAATCCAAGAAAACCAAGGTGGAAGAAACTAAGGCCGATCCAACAACCTTAACTCCAGAAGCAGCGGGGTCCCCGAGCTGAAGGAGATGGAGAAACTAATTTCTTGATAGCGTCCAAGGGAAGGGGAAACCCGATTAATCCTCAAGCCAGAGAAATAGTGGCTCCTGAGCCGGAGCTTGATGTCGTCATGGTCCAACTTCGAGCAAGGGAGGTGTTGATGCCCAATTCTTTCCTATACATTCTTAATATACATAAATACTTTCCAAATAGCATATATGCATATATATATATATATATATATATATATATATATATATATATATATATATATATATATATATATATATATATATATATATATATATATATATATATATATATATATATATATATATATATATATATATATATATATATATATATATATATGCATATATGAGCATGCACAAGGGTTTTATAATTTTCCTATAATTTTAAAGATTTTAAATTGATTTTTTTCCATCCATTTTACTTATAAAATTCTCAATAATTATTCCTCAAATTACTGTTGTAGTGATTTAGTCATTTCTATATTTATGCCAAAATATGGTTAATATATTTTTTATGTATTTCTATAATTGCATTTTGTATTTTTAAATGTAAATTGCATATAATTCCATTATTAGCCCATAAATGTATAATTACATTATATGCGTAAAATCGACCTTCTATATTTTTAAAATATTGCGAATAGATTTTTAAATCATTTTATTACATGAAGCTATTTTTTAGAAATTATTCATTATTTATTATGAATTATGTAGGGAAAATTAGCTATTTAAAATATAGCCAGGTTTGCATTTCAATTTTAGCCCAACCCCAACCCAGTTCCTAATCAGACTACCTGACCCAGGCCCTAATTACCCCTACCCATCCCAAAGCCATATTAAATCTTGGCCATTGACCTAAAAGATCAAAGACCTTCGTCCGTTCTTACCTTTTTTAACTCTAAATGACCCTCCAACCCTAAATCATTTTCCAAATCCGCCACCTATGTATTCTCTCATCTCCTCTCCTCTCAACCTAACCCTAGTCCCTTTAACCGCCAACCTCGCTTTTCCGGTCTTCTTCAGTGATCTGCCATCAACTCCAAAGCCTCCATTGGCTCCTCTATTTCCATGCTTGCCTTCTTTAAGGTCTTCAAGGGCCCAAGGCCATGCTGACTTGCTGGTATGTTCTTGGTTACTTTGATGTGATTTCGAGCAAAATCACACCATATTTGTTACGATCCTTGGGATTCTAGACAGGTTCTTTCATCTCTATTTGGGCTTCTTCTCAAACCCTATTTTTTGCCTATATCGCCTAGATCTGTATGATTTTAAAATGATTTGAGTTTGTTCTTTTGATGTTTTACGCTATCCTTACAACTCATTACAAAACCATGTGATGTCAAGTATTTTCGCCTTCTTCCAAAAATAGGGTTTTCCAAACTTCTTCTAAAACTTTGTTTAAAATTCTATTTTCTTGCACACTTCAACAGATTCTATGAGTTTTCTACCTCTTCAACATGCCTATGTTAAAAGCCCTAATTTTTTCCTAGGTTCCTTCGTTTGATTATGTGACTAGCCTGTTCTTGTTTGAGTTTCTGTGACTATCTCACTTCGAATGTGTTTCTACTGAGTTTCTTATGCCTAACTTATATCACATTCTATATGTTTGTGTTCATCTTGACTTATCAATACTTGCCTCTTGGCTTGCTGTGTTTGGTTATTCCTATTTCACTCTTTTTATATTCTAAAAATCTGTCTTTGATTGACTCTAGCCTCCTTGTTTCTTGGCTTGATTTGAAAACTTCCCTGCAGACTTTCGATTTGCCTATTTTAACTTGTTTATTTGTTACTCTCCTTAAATAGTGATTTCCAATCCCTGATTCCTTGACTTACTATATGTTGATTTTCGATTATTTCAATATTTTGCAACTTTATTTTGTTCTATTACCTTATTTGTTTAACCAAGTATTTTACAGATTCTTCATTAGTTGTTTCCTCAATTAAACCCTTATATAATTACCCTAATTTCTATTTTGTACCTTATGATCTACTTGATTTCCTTCCTCAATCATTTCTGCGTATTACCGTTGGTTTATTACCCTTTAATTAAAGGGGTACTTGCATTGATTTGATTCTGATTAGTATTTGGTTCCATAATTACTATACTACAATGACTTTTGCATTATTTTACCAAATTTTCGAACTACTATATATATACACTCTCTCGTTAACACAAAGGGATGAACATTTTTGGTTCAAAAAAGCTCTCTCTCTCTCTCTCACACATTTGAATTTTCTGCTATCTCTTTTGTGCTACTTACTATTATTTTGAGTTAGCTGGTTGTAAGCCAATGCTAACTATTGTGCTCTCCTACTCTTTCCTTTTTCTGTGTGCTATCACGTTACTGGTATGACCAAATCTCAATTTAAGTCTCAAAAATAATATGTTTCTTTTTCTCTTCCAGTTCATCATGTTCTTGATTTGTTTCTACCTCTTCTTCTGCTGTTCTACATGTAATTAATCTCTTTACATTAATTATATTGTACCCCTTAGACTCGACATGTTTATGAAATGTTAAACCCATTAGTGTACCCCAATATGACTCTCATTTACTAATGTTCTATCAAAGTAATTAGCTGTCTTTATGTGACCTGATTGTGCATTAAGTCTGGGGTTCCTTAGCTCTTTAGCATGTTGCTTATACTGTACATAAGTGCTCCTATAACTATGTGTTTACCTATGTGTCCCCAAATCCCTTGGTCCCCTGTTTGTGACTACTGAACCTGCTTTGGTTCTATGATCTCTGGCTATGTATGAACTTGTGTTAGGGGTGCTGTGGTTGGACTGTTGTTTACTACTCCACTCTCTTTCAAACTTTCTCTATTGTTTTACTAAACTATCTCAAAAGAACCTCTTTTTAATATTGTTTTCCTACTAAAACCTTTCAAATTGTATCAAGCACTCTCACTCTACTCCTAAGTCAATAGGTTGTGGCCCCTCTAGTATGTGTACTACCTTGGAATCCTCTTGAGAACCATCTGAACTCTGGCATTCTTAGGCTAGCCATTCCACATTGTACTTATTCAATTTGGTTCCAAGTCTAGGTGTAAGCACTGTTTGGGATCCTTGAAATCCTTAGGGAACTTTGATGCACCTAGACTATGACACTGTCTATGGAATTTGGGCATTGAGGCTATTGGAGGTTTTGGAAATCTTGGCCTATTTTTTGGCTCCCTATAGAATAACGTTTTATTTTTTTATGCTTATGTAATTCATTCATATGGCCTGTAGCAATTTGTAAATGAATATTGGAGCAACCAGTGAAAATGGGCGGATAGTTACATGTTTGTGGGATAA
Source organism: Nicotiana benthamiana (assembly GCA_034376525.1). Classification (NCBI taxonomy): domain Eukaryota; kingdom Viridiplantae; phylum Streptophyta; class Magnoliopsida; order Solanales; family Solanaceae; genus Nicotiana; species Nicotiana benthamiana. Next base: position 27,674,782 of record CM067340.1, on the reverse strand, counting down.
TACAAGTAGAAATCATGCCTATAGGACTTTAAATTTTGATATGATTGCCTTACAAGTAGAAACCATGCCTATGGGACTTTATCTTTTGTTGTGATTAAAAATCATGCCTATATGTCTCAGGTTGTTCCATAATAGAAATCATGTTTGTAAGTCTTAAAATCACCTTCATAAGTAGATACCATGCCTATATGATATAATCCAATCCAACTTCTGTTATAACAAGTGTTTACATGTGTTCTTGATTTGTCCTCATGCCTGGAAAGTTTCTAAAATCTGTATTAAATAGCTAGATATCATGCCTATAAGGAACAACACTAGAAATTCTGCCTATAGATCTAACCTAGTTTAGTTTAAATAAATTAGTCTAGACAACGATTAGCTCAGTTCAAAACTAGTTTAAATAATGATTTATGTTTTTGAAACGAGTTCTTTCAAAAAATATCTTAATCTGTCATTTGACAGCATGCCTATAAGAATTAAAGAGTTTGTTTTAAAAATATGCCTTTTTTATAGAACATAATTATTCCACGCGTAAGCAAGCCCATAGACAACGTGACTATAGGAATTAAAGAGTCTGTTTTGAAAATATGACTTGTTTATAGAACATAATTGTCATTATTCCACGCGTAAGCAAGCCTATAGGGCGTTTTCAAAATCTTGTAATTCTGAAAATATTTCTGTCACTTAATATTGTTCTGTCTTAACATGCTTAATAAATCAGTAGGCAAACTGATAGAGCCGTTACTTCTGAGTTTATTAAATGAACTACCTATCTTCTCTATCTTGATATTGACTTAGACATCATGCCCTAATGATATTGTTTAACAAAATGCCCTTATTTGTGTTTGAGTCTTGCTGCTTATGTGTGTTGTTTAAGGAGGTAAACATGAGCTTCTAATTGCCTCCCTTTTATCTTATATACTAAAGTCCTAATTATTCTTTCTTGTCAACTTAGTATTTTCACGTTTAAAACTTTGGGAGTCTATCTAGAACGACCTATAGATAGAGGTCCTAAATCCCTCCAGGACCATTAAGAAGGGATGTGTAACAACACGCAATGGAGATCACTGACCAACACTCACTTTAAATGACCATTAAAGGGATAGGAAGGGTAGTTATTAGATATGATGACAAAGCGCAAATGTCACGTATTAGCCCCTCATTGAAGAGTGTTTATCGGATATTGTGTGGGGTGATCCAACAGGCTAACCAACCTAGGACTCCTCCTTTTCCTAAAATTTCTTTTTCTTTAAAACTTCGTTTTATACAACTTGTTCAAGATCTTTATGTTATTATTTGAGTTATCCAACATGTTTTACTTGCAACCTATTTGAATCAATTATTTATTTGTAATAGAATAATTCGTGAATATAAGTTCGATTCAGACCCACAGTTTCGGACCAAGAGAGACGCCTAGCACCTTGCCCTCAAGGTCATTTTGAGCCCTTACCATAATCTATGGTAATGAAAATCGATCCAAGAGTTAATCACTCTAGGTGCCCTAACGTACCATAACCCGTTAGGTGGCGTCTCTTCGAATACCCAATTCCCAAAAGGAAATGAGTTATCACCCCATGGGTGTTGAAATCCGGATCTTTCTCTCTCCTAAGAGGGAAAAAGGGGCGCGACAGCATTGTGACTCTGCTGGGGATACTCTAGGCTCTTTCATAACGAATTTATTTTTATGACTTAGTCTAAGCATGCTGTACCCCACGTACCCTTTCCCCTTATTTGAATTTAAACGTTTACTTTCAAACACTTATGATTTCTTTATTTTCTGAAAAACCGACTTGTCTTTTCGTTTTCTTTTCCCTCTAACTTCCTATACATTATTTTAATACCGCCTTTATTATTCGTACGTGCAAATACTTGAATACAGGTTATTAATTGCTGCATAAATCATGCTTTGCATCATATTCCACTCGTGCGTATCAAATCCTATAACAACACTTTAATGAGTGACTGCGATCTTCCTATTTAGTACCCTTAAATTCAGAAAGGCATATTTGTGGTAAAACCAGTCGACCAGCGGTGAATTCGACAATTATGTGCCTTCCCACTCGAGTTGTCCGCTTGAGGGTACAATTCTAAAATCTCATCGAAACCTTACTTTCGTTGAAATTGTGCATGTATCATGGTCAAATCTAGTCGGATCAGTTATGTTGTCAACACAATGATCATTTAAGATAAGTCTTATCCAAAGTCCATCGAGTTTTCCGTAATCCCAACGGACACAACCATGTTCTGTGCATTAATTTGGAGAACTAAATTCTGATATATTGATCATAAATATATAAATAGCTGAGTCTGGTGGGGTTAAGGTCTAACCCTCTAGTTTTTCAGAAATGAGGCACGAGGTCCCCAAATTTGGTATGGTTAGCAATACCCCACAATTGTTGGTAGATTGGTTGGAGGACCTTTCCTTAAGTGACAAGAAATACGTGAAAAAGTACCAGGGTAGATATTGAGCCAAACAACAAATTGATCGAAGCTACAAATTTATTCTGGGATATTGAAAGGGTTGTATTTTGTTGGTGATATAGAAATGATGCCACTCCTAGAAGAAATTGGAGGGCTTGCAGGGTTGACTTGGGTTTGTCCCGGGCTATTAGTATCAGAAAATCGTACGGGCAAAGGATTTTTGCAGATGATGTGGTTGAAGAAGAATGTCGACCTAGTATGTTCGAAGGAATCTTACATACCTTTTGAATATCTGTACGAGAGGTATGGCCGTAGAAAGTCCTTCCGTACTTACCATAATGAGATATGTATCACTTGTCTATGTCACATCTACTGTAGAGTGTTTGTATTCATTGTATGATTCCAAGGCCTGATAGTGTTCCCAATGAAAAAGGGAAGAATCTACACTAGGTTTGCCATGGTCGCCAAGACTTTGATGGAAGGGATTAGTGGAGAATCATATACCATAGTCCCTATGATCGTAGCCGACATCTATAAGGCTCTAGAGTGCTGCCAAAGAGGGGTCGATCATTTTGAGGGTTGTAATTTGTTGCTCTTGTTATGGTTGTTGTAGAATTTCAAAAGGGTCTCTATCGTCAAGAATTTCCATGGAGGGCATGGAATGACCATATTGCCTTTCATTACCCCAAGCAGATGACCTACATTCCAGATAGATTTGTTCAGGCAGAAAACGCCAAAGAATGGATAGAGTTCTTTGATAATCTTACCAAGGAACAGGTGCAGTAGTTGTTTGAATGGTTCCTTATAGATGAATTTATTATCAGATCCATGGATGCTCCGCACTTGGTGCTGATCGAGTTGAGAGGGATATACCCATATGTCCCTGTGGGAGTAATGAGACAAGCAGGCAGGAAACATGTTGTACCAAGAATTGTCAAGATAAGACCTTTCATTACAGACTTTCAAGATGATGATGTCCCTTACAAGTGTCAAGCTCAGCACATGTGGCATTGCAAAATCATTGTGGAGAAGAATACCATTGAGGCCGACATGTATCATGCAGGGTGCAAGCCTCTCTATCCGGCATGGTTAGAGGATAATATAAAAGAAATGGTAACACCAAGGGCCGATCGAGGGAACATAATCATAGATGAGAAAGCTGAAGCTCAAGTCAAAAATAGGCTGCGCAAAAAGGGTCCACGACTGTAAGAATGGGCACCGGGAAATACGTGAGAGGAATATGAGGTTGATCGAGGAATGGAAAGATATGGCAATCACTTCCAACAGGAAATTGGAATATCTGGATGGAGGAAAAGTGGAGCTAGAAGGCAAGGTCATAAAGAGGATTGAAAATTACTAGAACGCTGAAGGAGTTGAAGGAGGACATCTGGCCAGAGACAACTTGCTGCTGGGGCTGCACGAGTTGGAGGACCTATATAACGGAGTTTGGAAGATCGAATCTGGGGAAGGCCCTTCTGGAACCAAATAGGCTAGATTTATTTGCTTCTTAATAAAAATGTAATAAGGACTAACTGCCGGTAGTGACATATTTTTATTATTATCTTAGTATTGTTTTGGGATTCGTCTATTTTATATTATGAGATGAAACATTTATTTGCATTAACAGTTCTCCAAGTTTATTTGTTGCTAGGCCTACCTCGGGCCCAATGAGGTTCCCTAAATAGGATACAAATTTATATTTCCACAATATGTGTTTAAACACTGCAAACATTTTAGAATCATCAGTAGCTTGTTACCTTTTCGTTTTTGCTTATTTTTTGTTGTTATTTCCATCCCTTAGGTTGGTTCACTTATACTACCCTCATCAGCGTATCACACCAAATCTAGAGGCCCTTCACCTCCTCCTCCTCCAAGAAATACAAAAGGCAGAGAAAAAGAAAAAAAGGACGATTTGAGTGGGATCCGATAGGAGAATATTGAGAACGTAGAGACCTGAGATGGCCATAGTACTCCGGCCCCAAATGATCTAGTTTTAAGACTAGAACAAAAGGTAATGGAACTGCAATTCGCAACTTGAAAAACCTGTCACTTACCCTGAATGTCCCTGACATCAAAAAACATAACACGAAGAACCCAATGCTCCTCAAAGCACACAAAACCAACACCCAAAAAATCCTCTTGCACTAAATCAATATGCATCTTCACTCCAAAATATCAATCCATTGCCAGTACCCACTCCACCACAACATCATCATCCACCAATTCAGTATCCGCCAACCACCACTTACCACACTCCCCAAAACACACCGCAAGACCTTCCCAATCCACAAAGCTCCACCAATGACCATTACTATACCCAAGTTCCTGGCAACCATCAAAGAAACCCATATATGTGGAAACTATATCCATTCTACCCACCCAATCTCCTATTCACCGGAATCCTCCGAGAAGGACTTGCTTTCAAGTTTGGGGTGTCGAGGGAGATAGAGGAATAGAAGGTTTCAACTATGAAGATTTGTGTGTACAACCAGATGTTGAACTGCTGGAGGGGTACAAACCTCCAAAGTTTAAAATGTTTGATGGTACAGGTGATCCCAGGGCTTATCTAATGACCTATTGTGACAAGCTGGTCGGGGTTGGGAAAGATGAAAAGATCTAGATGAAGCTCTTTATGAGGAGCTTTACTTGGGATGCTTTTACTTGGTATATCAATCAAAATCCCAAGAAATGGTCAAATTGGGTAAGCATGGCATTGGATTTCATGGACCGGTTTAGGTATAACACAGAGAACACGTCGTATGCGCTCAACATTCAAAATCTTTAGAAGAAACCTACTTAGACTTTCCGTGAGTATGCTACTCGTTGGAGGTCGGAAGAGGCCATAGTCAGGCCCTCATTAGACGAAGAACAAATGAATAAATTCTTCATCAGAGAACATGATCCACAATATTAGGAGAGGTTGATGGTCATCAAAAATCACAAATTCTCTGATATCATCAAGCTTGGGGAAAGGACGGAGGAAGGAATCAAGAGCGAGATGAATGAACTTCCAAGACACTACAAGTGTCATGCCCCTTTTTTTCCATCTTTGCATCGGGAGAATCGGGTTTATGACATTTTTGGCCATAGGGCAACTCATTCCTTTTGAGAACTAGGTTTGGCATTTTGAAGAGTCATCACCTAATGATTTATGGAACATTAGGGCACCTATAAGGTTCACCTCTAATTTTGCTTGATAACCAAAGATAGGGTAAGGGCTTGAGATTATCCTAAGGGGAAGGTGTTAGGCACCCCTCAGGATCAACTAGTGTGGTTTCCGGCCAGATGGTGCTTTATGATTTGGTGCAATTGACATGTAAATATATAAGGCTCAAATAAGAGGGATTTTAATGCACAAATATTTGAAAGTAAAACAAAGTTTGAAAGAGCGGTCATTAAAAGGTTGATTTTTACAAGAAGTTGAAAGACTTCAAAAGAAAAGGAAAGAGAATGAGGGGTCCTAGGATTATTTATAATATGATAACATCAATACAATACCCGGTAATCACTTCTCAAAAGAGGGGCTACACGTGGTATTAGCGCACCGGTCATAATATCCATATCTACCCTTCCCACCCTGTTAGGGTACTAAAGCACGAATTGATCTCGACTACTATTGCATGCTATTACCCATCCCATTTCTATCAATCCGGAGGCACTTAGGACTACTATTCCTAAAGCGAGGGATATTAGAATGACTTGGAAGTTTCAAAGGTGAAACAACTAGGGTGACATACAAAACACATAGAACATCACAATAAACGAGGGAGCACATAAAACACTAAAGTCGCACATATACCTCTTCAAACAAAGCAATCAAATATCATGACTCAAACAAAATTAAAATCCAAATTTTTTAGAAGTCCTAAAGCAGGGGATATGAGGCAGAGCCAAATCAATCAGATACCTCGGATCAGAAGTCCAAATCGGGGCTGCCTGCTGGTTGTAGTAGTTGCTAATAAAACAAAGGTAATTCTAGTTTTATTCAAGTATTTACCTAAGGCTCGCCTAGGCGTAATACTGTTATCCTATGAGCATGATATCTAGAGCGATGCTATAAATAATGATTAATTTTAAACAACAATCTGGATCCTATAAACATGCTTTCTAAACCGTATTTATAAAATGAGTAGGTTGTTTAAGCTAATTCAGGATATTACAAGTCAAACCGATTTTTAAATAAACTGGTTTTAGATCCTATAGGCTTGATCTCTATTATAGCTGATTTTTATTCCTACAGACATGGTATGTAATTATCAAAGACTGGTTTTGGTCCTACAGGCATGGTATCTAATTGAACATGAAATGGAGTATGCAGGATTTACTTGATCACGCCGAAATTCCTATAGGCATGATTTCTATATCATTTTTAATCCCATAGGCATGAAATATAATTTCGAAGCGGATTTTACCCTTGTGGTCATGAAGTCTGATTATAACCATTACATCCTAGAGCATAGTGTCTAAGTGGTAACCAACGTGCAGAATTCTTAAACAAATCCTATAGGCAGGTCATCTAGATGTAGAGTCAAACAAGCAGAATTAATAAATCCTATAGACATGGTGTCTAAATGAAGAATTGAACATGCAGGATTTAGGACCAGTCTTATATGTATCTTTAAAAATGCAAAATTGAATCATTCATAACACAAATCTTATAAGCATGTTTTTTTACCCTTGCATGCATAGTTACCCATCCCTTTTCCACTATCCAACCCCAAGTGCTTATTAAAAATTAGAACAAACCAAAGTAATGAATTACATAAGAAGAAATGAAAGTAAAAGCTACAATCATAGGAACACCTGATCCTATCTGAGATATGCAATGAACCGTATCATTGCCAATGCCATTGATTTCAAAGCCTTTTTCAGACCTGGGTGTATCAGAGTTCCCTCAGGGTCTCAAAGGACCCCGAGCAGTGCTTACACCCAGGTTCATAGGACCAGATAGAGATAAGTACAGTGTGGAAAGGCCAGCCCTTATGTGTCCAAGTTCAGAGGAAGCTCATGGTCCCAAGGCAAGGCTCACACAAGCGGGTAGAACGTAAATCTAAGAATATGGTGGAAGTGCAGGAATAGAGATTTAAAACTGAGTTGGGAAAGGAGAGGGGTAAATAGTAAAAGAAATATAGTAATAGTAAAGCACAGAATTAACAATTTCACACAAAACGGGTCACGAGTTTGGGAATACATTGCAAAGAGCATATATCGTCAAGCAGGGATCGGGTTTTGGCATACACAACAATAGATGCCATACCTCATTTTATAGCCCGGAGGGGGGATAAGGGAGTTTTTATTTTTAAAGTGAGTTCATTCGAAATGAGATTATTTAATTTAATTTTATCAAAGTCGCCTTGGAATAGTTTATTTTGGTGTCCCAAGTTCGGTTTATTTTAAAATCCCAAATCAATGAAATTTCGATTTTACTTTATAAGTCTGCAAATTTAAAATTCTAGATAAGGAATTCTTTTTATCCGGGAGAATGTGTTAGGCATTCCCAGGTTATGTGGTTCTAGCACGGTCGCTTAAACTATTAATAATTGGCCTATTATCCAATTTACTACACATTTTTAAACCTATTATGCATTTTTAACTTTTAATCGCTTGTAATTATTTAAGAAATTATTATGGAAGACATTACGATTGTGTACTCTTGTTTATTTTGCATACATTACAAATCGCGCCACGGGAACCGTGCCCGCTATCTACAACATATGTATTTCGTTACTATTATTAGTTGTTGTGGGCAGGTCACATGAATGTACCCCGGATTTGGAAATTAGGTAGGACAACTATGTCACCGGAACCATACCCATAGATATTATGATTCATTAGTTAATACACCTAAAACATGCTACAACTATACATTCTCATCAGATTATACACTCATTGGCAGTGATACGAGTGATTATGGTACAACTATAATAACTCTCGATTGAATAACAACTAATAGTCATATACATCATCATAAATATTTGAACTACTTGTTATATTTGATACAATTCATCAAATGAGATATTGCTTTGTCAAAGACTTATATGTATTACATTGCAAGAAGATCAATTTTTACGTAGAAATGGTGAATGGTTCTATTTTCTTGATGTAGAATTCTCACAGCCAGCACAACTACTGCTATGTAACTCTTACTAAGATAAAGCAATCTGATATCCAAAAAATTTAAATCAACCATCAAAACGAGAATTTCAAACTATTCAAAGATATAAATTAATACCAATGAACACCAAAATAACAAGAGAAATCACTCATACCATTAATCAAACAAGAAGAGAAGTGGACCTCAGAAGTTAAATCTGAAACTTTAACGCTGGACTGCTTTGAAATTCACAAGCGACCAGATTGCGAACAAGACCTCGACGGAAATGGAACCTCGAATCGCCGACAAATCAGAGCGACAAACGATGACCTTAAAACCTTGCTCTGTTCTTTGATTTTATCAATGGATAGACCATTCTTATTGTGTATGTGTGTTATATTGTTGAGGGTGTCAAATATGAGAGAAGTGGGTGGTCATTTGGTTAAAGTAGCAAAACGAATTGGGTGTTCTTGGGCATTAGCGGCGTTGGTTCATCTTCAGGTTTCTAGAATTTTACTTTTTCTTTTCTAGATTTTTTAGGCGTAGGTCTACGTAGGGATTAGGTACTATTATATTAGGGTAGGAATTAGGTTAGGGTTATGATCTTAAGAATTATGGGTTTCGGAATTATGGACTAGATCCAAAATTAGTCCTAAAAATGGATTGTTCGAGCCCGAGCTTTATTCTTTCCCCGCGAACGAGATTAAAAACGATCTTATTTATTAATTAGTCCTACATAAGTAAAAACTATTAAAATAAGACTGACCGTTAAATTAAACTTCTTTTTTGATAAAAATGACTACAAACTATTAATGGACTAATTTTTTGTAATTTTCATTTTTCTTGTAATAAAACGAAGTAAAAGAGTAAAGAATTGTTGAAATAGCTATATTAGGCCTAATTTAAATATTTATCTGCTAAAATATGAAAAATCTTGGGGAGCATAAAAAATTACAAATCTACAGCTGCCCCTCTTTGACTGGAAACGCAAAGAGTTTTCAGACAAAGAATGACGAGACAGGTTTTTGACCCGACCATTATTGGGAGAGACCAAAAGCTAAAAGAAGAAGAATGTGACCGAGCCCATGTATTTGAGCTGCCTACATATCCTTGGCTATAAAGGAATCAGACCACGTGTAGTTCAGAACTGAATGAGGTCATAGATTATCGAGGTTGAGAGCCAAGCGAGGCGCCGTCAAGGTTCCAGTCCGTGATCCCGTTATTAAAACAAAATAAAAATTAAAAAGACTAACTAAGCCTATCAGCTACGAGTTACCAGATTCCTATCTATAAATCTTCTAAAACATGATCTTGCGTCTTGGCTGATTCTTCTTCCAGACTCCGATCTGAATCATCATACTCGTTAGCTACAAATGCTTGTTCGTTTTTTGAGCTCTTCGGATTAATGCAGGACATGCGAAGTTCGTGACTTCAATCACATCTTGAGTAGTCTGCATCTTTCTCCGCTTCAGCGCTTTGAGTTCACTTTTTTTCTCTTCTTCTTCTTACTTTATTTTGGATTGAGACTCCTCTTTTTGGTCATCTCGAACCCTCTGCCTCGAGGTAAAACCTGCTCAGACAGCAAAAACAAACAAAACGAACGAAATTTTTCTGCCAGAATTTTCACTAGAAAATTTTCGTGAGTTATTTGCAACAATTTTTTTTGAAAGATATAAAATAAGGGTTATTGATCTTTATAAGGAAGAAATTAGGGAATGGAGCCCTGTATCTAAAATCTAAACTAGGGATTGGAGCCCTATGTTGGCAAAATGCGACTAGGTGGTGGAGACCCTATGTCTAAAACCCCAAGTAGGGATTAGAGCCATATGTTGGAAAAATGTGACTAAGGAATGGAGATCCTATGTCTAAAAGCCAACCAGGGATTCAGGCCTTATTTTGGCAAAAGGCGACTAGGGGCAGGGACCCTGTGTCTAAAATCACAACTAGGGATTGGAGTCTTATGTTGGAAAAAGGCGATTTGAGGATGGAGGCACTAAGTCTAAAATCTCAACTAGGGATTGTAGCCCTATGTTGGAAAAAGGCGACTAGGGAATGGAGGCCCTATGTCTAAAATCTCAACTAGGGATTGGAGCCCTATGTTGGCAAAATGCGACTAAGGAAAGAAGGCCCTATATCAAATATCAGAACTAGGGATTGGGGCCCTATGTTTGCAAAAGGCGACTAGGGAATGAAGGCCCTATGCCTAAAATCTCTACTAGAGATCGGATCCATATGTCGGCAAAATACGACTAGGTGATAGTTGCTCAATGTCTAAAATAGGGATCGGAGCCCTATGTTCGAAAAAGGCTACTCGGGGATGGAGACCCTATGTGAAAAATCTAAACTAGGGATTGGAGCCCTATGTTGCAAAAAGGTGACTAGGGGATGGAGTTCCTATGTCTAAAATCTCAACCACGGATTGGAGACCTATGTTGGAAAAAGGCGACTAGAAAATGGAGGTCCTATGTCTAAAATCTAAATAATATTGGAAGAAGGCGACTAGAAGATGCACTCCCTATGTCTAAAATATCAACTAGGGATTGCAACCCTATGTTTGCAAAAAGTGACTAGGGAATGGAGTCCCTATGTCTAAAATATCAACTAGGGATTGGAGCCCTATCTTGGTAAAAGGTTACTAGGGAATTGAGGCCTTATGTCTAAAATCTAAAATATGGATTGGAACCCTATGTTGGCAAAAGGAGACTAGGGAATGAAGGCCCTATGTCTAAAATCTAAACTAGGGATTGGAGTCCTATGTTGGAAAAAGGCGACCAGGGAATGGAGGCCCTATATCTAAAATCTCAACTAGGGATTGGAATCCTGTATTTGCAAAAGGTGACTAGGGGATGGAGACCCTATGTTTAAAAATCTCAACTAGGGATTTGAGTACTATGTTGGCAAAATGTGACTAGGGGATGGAGTCCCTATGTCTAAAATCTCAACTAGGTATTGGAGCCTTTTGTTAGCAAAAGGCGACTAGGGAATGGAGGCCATATGTCTAAAATTTCAACTAGGGAATGGAGGCCATATGTCTAAAATTTCAACTAGGGATTGGAGTCTTATGTTGGCAAAAGGAGACTAGGGGACTGAGACCCTAAGTCTAAAAATCTCAACTAGAGGTTGGAGACCCTATGTTGGAAAAATGCGACTAGGGATAGGAGGCCATATATCTAAAATCTCAACTAGGGATTGGAGCCATATGTTGGCAAAAGGCAACTAGAGGATAGAGAACATATGTCTAAAAATATCAACTAAGGGTTGGAGACCCTACGTTGGCAAAAAACAACTAGGGAATGAAGGCCCTATGTCTAAAATCTCAACAACGATTGGAGCCCTATGTTGGAAAAAGGAATATAGTGAATGGAGGCCCTATGTCTAAAATCTGAACTACAGATTGGAGCCCTATGCTAGAAAAATGTAACTAGGGAATGGAGGTCATATATCTAAAATTTCAACTAGGTTGGAGCCCTATGTTGGCAAATGGTGACTAGGGAATGGAGGTCCTATTTCTAAAATCTCAACTAGGGGTTTGAGCCCTATGTTGGAAAAGGGCAACTAGGGAATGAATGCCATATATCTAAAAATCTTAACTAGGGATTGGAGCCCTATGTTGGCAAAAGGCGACTAGGGAACGGAAGAACTATGTTTAAAATCTCAACTAGGGATTGGAGCCTTATGTTGGCATAAAACAACTAGAGAATGGAGGCCATATGTCTAAAATCTCAACTAGAGATTAGAGCCCTATGTTGGCAAATGGCGACTAGGGGATAGAGACCCTATGTCTAAAATCTCAACTAGGGGTTGGATACCCCATGTTCGCAAAAAGCGACTAGGGGAGTAAGACCCTATGTCTGTAAATCTCAACTAGGGGTTGCAGACTCTATGTTGGCAAAAGGCGACTATGGGATTGAGACCCTATGTCTATAAAATCTCAACTAGGGATTCGAGACCCTATGCTGGAAAGCGTATAAATTGAGATTGTGGATCCTATACTTCCATTTTTTTTTCATTTTCTTCTTATCTTTTTTTTTCTTTTTTCATCCTGTTTTGTTTTCTCTATCTTTACTTGTTTCATGGAATGAACAAATTCGGGATGAACTTGGAAGGGGCTTTCCTTTTTATGAATTGTTGTTGCAACGCTATTTCTAGCACTTGTGCATTTCTTTTTGGTTACACCAGCTTCTTGCATGTTTTCCTTCAATTGTACATGTTTCAAGTTTTCAAACAAAGAACAATTGTTAGTTTGAAATCGTAGTTGGTTTTGTGGCCTTGATTGTCTCAATTGCTTGATCTCGACCCAGCTTCTTTGATAAAAAGTTCAATTGAAACTATTTGTTTCCCGGGGACCAATTTCATTTCAGGCCTTGACAACCTATGGTTTTTCCAGATTTTGCCATGATGGTTGGTTGGTGGAACTCAACCCTTTCGACTTTATTTTTCCTTTGTAGGCCTTTCCTTTCTGAATTCCTTTTCTTTCTTTTTTATATTTTTTTTTTCTTTTCTTCAGAACCTTACGAAACTTTTGGCTCCTCAAACTTTGCTACAACGGCTAGTCACGTGGGACTTAACCTCTTCCAACATTGTTTTGCCTTTGTAGGCCTTTCTTTTCTGGCTTCTTTCTTCGAACTTAAATTTCAGAGCATTTGGGGTACCTTGGCTTCTTCAACTTTTTTGCCGAGGCAATTAGCTACGTGGAACTTAAACTTTCAACTTCAATTGCCTTTATGGGCGCTTTAATTTGATTTTCTCCTTCCAAGAGTGTTGATTTCAAAGCATCGGTCACCAGGGCTGGTCGAGGTCGATGTGATGCCCCTCATAAGGCTGGGTACCTTTTTTTACATTAGCTCATGTCAAACGAAAGCCCCCTAAATTAGTCTTGCCATCCCTTCTTTGTTTCAGTTATAGAATAGAGTTAGACCAAAAGGGACTCAAAGAAAAATAAATAATGGATAGAACAATGAATTTAAATGAGAGGCATGCCTTTCGAGGAGAGGAAAGAAGGACTTATCTGGAGTACATACGGACTTCAACGAACATGACATGACTTATGGCTGGACTCCTGATCTGTGTAAAGCACCTGACTCTCAGAATTTAATCACAAATTTTCCTTGAAACCAAGAACCTTGTTAGGACTTTGTCGATGTCGATTGTTGTGAGGATACTCTTTTTGATCAGGAACACCCTTTGTGGGTTTTCACAATCTAACCTCTCTCATTAATCTTCTCACCATCGCCTTATAGTGCTCTTTGTGATTTTTCACTAACAAAACTCTCATTTAAATTTTTCTGCTTACTGTCGCCTCACGGTGCCTGTCTGGGTTTTCACCAATAAGATTCTCTCATTTTCACTCATATTTTTGTATCAGCTCCAAATAACATTATCCTCCCATATTGAACTCTTTGCTGATTGATCAGAAGGACTTGAATAAGGTTTAAGGTAAAACGAATTTGGATTGAATTACAACTTTGGAACCTTTTGGGTGAAACCATCGCCGGGCCAATATAACATATGCTCAGTTTCATTTTTAGGGGAATTTGGATTTATGTTTTGATGCGACTGAACCCCAGAGATAGGCTGCCTACATATCCTAATCAAGTCGAACTTAGTTCAAGGAACTTTTGTTTTTGGATCTTATTTTTTTCCGTTTTGTTTTGTTTTCTCTTTTTCCTTTCCTTTTTCCTTTCATCTTTTTTTTGTCTCTTTTTTATTTCATTTCCTGTTTTTTCTTCCCTTTTTCTGCATCTTTATTTTCTTCTCTTCTTTTTCTCATCATTTTATTTTCATTTTTCATTTTAGTAACACTTTTAGGTTCTAATAAGGGTAATCAAATAAGAGTAACCGACTCAAAGGGTTTGCAAAGGGTTGAATATTTGGATACTAAGAAAGAAAGCTTCTTCATCCGAACAAGAGATCATTAATGCTGTATAAAAGATCCAACATAGTACCTTTATCTGCATTTGCATTGACAATTGTTTCTTTTGAAACACTTTCTCAAGGCACTAAACTAAACGTGTGTTCATATTTGTAGGTTTTGATAAATGACAAATGACGCGCAATTGACATATGACGAGGTCCAAGCACAAGCGCGCAATTGACACATAACGAGGTTCAAGCACAAGACGAACAACGATCATGATCAAGCAAAGAAATAAAGTTATACATGAGTCGTTCTTTAATTGTGATTTTGATCCGACAATTAACTCAAGACTTGGCTTCTCTCGTAAAATCATTTTTATCAAATCGTGCATATTTAATTTAAAGCAAAATGATTTTCAAACATTTTATTTTAGCCAAAATGATTTTTAAACATGCCGCTCAAATCTGGACAAAGATAATCGATTATGTACTTTATGATAGTCGATTATGTTAAGCAATGTACACCAGATTTACAAAGCTGAACAATAATCGATTATGTACCTTATGATAATCGATTATGCTAAGGCAGTGTACATTAGATTTTTCAAAGCTACAAGATAATCGATTATGTACCTTATGATAATCGATTATGTTGAGGCAGTGTCCATCAGATTTTTCAAAGCTATAAAATAATCGATTATGCACATTATGATAATCGATTATGTTGAGGCAGTGTCTATCAAATTTTACAAGACTGTAAAATAATCGATTATGTACTTTATGATAATCGAATATGTTAAGACAGTGTTGTCCGAAGTTTTCAAAATATAAAAGATAATCGATTATCCTTATAGCATAATCGATTATGCAAATGACCGTTGCCAAAGTATTTTTAAACTCTGAAAGATAATCGATTATACACAATCTGATAATCGATTATGCTAAGTAAAATCTGCATATGATTTTTTGAACGTTGTCAGGTAATCGATTATACACAATCCGATAATCGATTATGTTAAGTAAAATCCGAATATGATTTTTTGAACGTTGTCAGGTAATCGATTATACGATTTGGATAATCGATTATTCTGCTTAAAATCTGGGATTGATTTTTGAACGATTGGAAAATAATCGATTATGCAAAGCAGATAATCGATTATCTTAGCACAAAATCAGCAATTCTTGATTGGCAATTAGGCAACGGTTGTGGGGGTTTTGAACACTATAAATACAACTCAAAATCAGTCTTCTAAGTACAACAACTGATTATATTCTTGCTAAAGCTTGCATACTCTCATATTCATCATTTTCTATTCATTTAATAAGTTTTTGAGAGCCAAACTCTTGATGAAAGTTGTTGTGTTCTTGAGAGTATTTATTTTACTCATATCTACTCTTAAAGAGAGTCTTGTCTTGAGTGCTAAGTGTTTGTATACACTTGAAGGGAAGTGTTAATCCCTTGTGGTTGCAAGAAGGAATGTTTTCATTCCTTCGGTTGAAGTCTTGAAGTGTGGTATCTTCGAGCAAAGGTTGTTGAGGCTTGTGTGACTCAAGTTCTCAGTTTGTAATGGTTTGTTAAGCACCCGTAAGCTTAACGAAGTTAGTGGAATCTCGAGAGAGTCTCTCGGGGACTGGACTAGCCATAGGTTGTGGTGAACCATGATAATTTCAGTGCGTTCGTTCCTTATTATATACTTACCGCACTTATTTCAATCCTGCAATTTTTAATTCCGCAAGTTTATATTGTTTTTTATTATAACGCTATTCACCCCCTCCCCTCTAGCGTTAAGCGTATATACTAACAATTGGTATCAGAGCCCAATTGTTATTCACCCCCCCCTATTGTAGTCGAATAGGATATATTGCTCCTGCTTGTTTTACTAGACACAGACACTTAACTGCATGTCAAGCACAACAGCATTTTACACCTAACTCTCAAGGACCCAAAACAACTTGGGTACCAAAAACTCATTGATTTTTCTTGTAGGTATGTTTGAAGGGATCAAGTGTACTTTGGTACCTTGATAGTGGATGCTCCAAACACATGACCGGAGACGCATCCAAGTTCCTTCAACTAGAACACAAGG
Organism: Nicotiana benthamiana; assembly: GCA_034376525.1. Taxonomy (NCBI): domain Eukaryota; kingdom Viridiplantae; phylum Streptophyta; class Magnoliopsida; order Solanales; family Solanaceae; genus Nicotiana; species Nicotiana benthamiana. The sequence continues at coordinate 27,658,324 of CM067340.1, read as the reverse complement.
AAGGAGGAAACGTTATTTTTGGAGATAACAACAAGGGAAAAATTATCGGCATTGGCTCGGTCGGTAAGAATGAATCTTCTTCCATTAAGCATATATTGCTATAAATGTCTAAAACATAATCTCTTGAGCATAAGTCAATTATGTGACAAGGGAAATCTTGTTTTGTTTGATTCGGAAGAATGCTTAGTTTTTCGTCGTAGTGATTTTAAAATTATTCTTCATGGTTTTAGAATTGATAACATCTATATGGTTGATCTTGAAAACTCTTCATCAGAGTATGTGAATTGTCTTATGAGTAAAGAAGACGCTATGTGGTTATGGCATCGTAGAGTAGCTCATATCAACATGCATCTTTTAAACAAATTGATTTCACAAAATGTAGTTATTGGTCTTCCAAATTTGATATTTGATAATGACACTATTTGTGATTCTTGTCAAAAAGGGAAGCAAACAAAAACATCTTTTAAATCTAAGAATATTGTTTCAACTACAAGACCTTTGCAACTTCTTCACATGGATCTCTTTGGACCATCTCGCATTGAAAGTCTTGGTAGAAATCGTTATGCTTTTGTTATTGTTGATGATTATTCTAGATTTACATGGACACTATTTCTTGCTCACAAAAGTGAGGCTTTTCAAAATTTTAAATGTTTTCTTAAACGTGTTCAAAATGAAAAGAACACAACCGTCACTTCCATAAGAAGTGATCACGGGGGAGAGTTCGATCACAATCTCTTCACGGACTTTTGTGACGAACTCGGTATTGAGCACACCTTCTCTGCTCCACGTACACCACAACAAAATGGAGTGGTGGAACGGAAAAATAGGTGTCTCGAAGAGATGGCTAGAACCATGCTCGATGAGGCTAAGATTCCCAAACAATTTTGGGCGGATGCCGTGAGTACCGCATGCTACGTCTTAAACAGAGTAGTCATAAGGCCTATACTCATGAAAACTCCCTATGAACTCTATAAGGGAAGGAAACCAAACCTCTCCCATCTTAGAGTATTCGGTTGTAAATGCTTTATTCATAACAACGGAAAAGATAATTTGGGAAAATTTGATGCCAAATTGGATGAAGGAATTTTTCTTGGTTATTCATCACGTAGCAAAGCATATAGAGTATTCAATAATAGAACCGAAACCGTTGAGGAATACCCTCACATTGTATTTTCCGAAAATAATGCTCGCTTGGCGAGAAAGGATTCTGGTTTTGATCTTGCAGGTATTTTAAACACAATGAGTCCTCAAGACAAAGTACAAGAGGAAAACGCAAAGGAAATTCAAGATGAAATCTTGGAACAATCATCGGAGGAAGCGCCACCACTGGAGAATAAATGAAACTGCCCAACGCGTGGAGGACAATCAAAGACCATCCTCTCGACAAGGTAATTGGCGACATTGAACAAAAGGTAAGTACTCGAAACAATCTTAAGAACACCTTAGGAAATACTGCTTTCGTTTCTCAAATTGAACCCTCAACTATTTCCGAAGCAATTAGGGATGAGCATTGGACCTTGGCAATGCAAGAGGAGCTTAACCAATTCAAACGAAATGACGTTTGGGAATTGGTGCCAAGACCCGACAATCATACCATAATTGGTACGAAATGGGTTTTTCGGTGTAATCACTAGAAACAAAGCTAGGCTTGTAGCAAAATGTTACAATCAAGAAGAAGGAATTGACTATGAAGAAACGTATGCACCCGTAGCAAGGTTAGAAGCTATTCGTTTATTACTTGATTTTGCCTCTTCTATGAATTTCAATTTATATCAAATGGATGTAAAGAGTGCTTTTCTAAATGTTTTTATTCAAGAAGAAGTTTATGTTGAACAACCCCCGGGCTTTGAAGATTTTAAATCTCCCGATCATGTTTTCAAACTTAAGAAAGCCCAAGCTCCCCGAGCTTGGTATGAACGATTGAGCAAATTTCCTTTGGACAATGAGTTCATTAGGGGGAAAGTTGACACCACACTATTTGTTAAGCATAAAAACAATAATATTTTATTAGTTCAAATCTATGTGGATGATATTATTTTTGGTGCTACTAACAATGCTTTGTGCAAGGAATTTTCTGATTTAATGACAAGCGAATTTGAGATGTCTATGATGGGTGAGCTAACCTTCTTCTTGGGGTTGCAAGTGAAACAAATGAAAGAAGGAACTTTCGTTTGTCAATCTAAATATTGCAAAGAGTTGCTGAAATGATTTGAAATGAGCAACGCCAAAGCAATGGCCACTCCAATGAGCACATCCAATCATCTTGACAAAGATGACAAAGGTAAGGAAGTCGACACCAAGAAGTATCGAGGTATGATCGGATCCCTTCTTTATCTTACTGCTAGTAGACCGGACATAATGTTTAGCGTATGTTTATGCGCTCGATATCAATCATGTCCGAAGGAGTCGCACCTAACTGCGGTTAAGCGGATAATGAAGTACCTTGTTGGTACTATAAATGTGGGACTATGGTATCCCAAAGGTTCTTCATGCCAACTTGTTGGCTATTCCGACTCCGATTTTGCGGGTTGCAAATTGGACCGCAAGAGCACTAGGGGCACTTGCCATTTGCTCGGTAGCTCTCTTGTCTCTTGGTTTAGTAAGAAACAGGTAAGTGTTGCGTTGTCCACAACCGAGGCTGAATATGTAGTCGGGGGGAGTTGTTGTGCTCAAATCCTTTAGATGAAACAACAACTTTCGGACTATGGACTAAGTATCGATCATATCCCTCTTAGATGTGATAATACTAGCGCCATAAGCTTGACGAAGAACCCCGTTCTTCATTCAAGAACAAAACACATTGAAATTAGGCACCACTTTATAAGAGATCACGTTCTCAAAGGTGATGTCGAAATTGAGTTTGTTGAAACCAAATCTCAATTGGCCGACATTTTCACAAAGCCTTTAGAGAAAGAGTCCTTTTTCCGAATCCGTAGTGAACTCGGGATTCTTGACTCCACGTTGATCTAAGTCATGCATTGCATTTTTTTGTTTTTCATTACTAACTTGAGCGTCGGAGGCGCCTAATTCTGTTTTGCAGGCATCGCCCGAAGACAGGGGGAATTATAAAGCACTGGTGCAGAAAAATCGATTTCTTTTAAGAATAATCAATTTCTCTTAAGTACATAATCGATTATCAAGTATCAATAATCGATTATGTTGACATTATTTTGTCCCTTTTTTATAATTGCAATTTTTGGTAAATCAATAAACAAAGTTATTTACTAATGTTTTTTTTTTGCTAATGTCAAAAGGGGGAAGAATAAGGGCTATGCACTTAATATTTATTGGCATAAATTGAGGGGGAATTCATATGTTGAGGGGGAACTAATTGTATATCTATATACTTGTCTTGGATCGTCATTATGAATTATCTAATATGCATATCCCGATATTGGTTTGCCATTATCAAAAGGGGGGAAATTGTTGAAACACGTTCTCAAGGCACTAAACTAAACATGTGTTCATATTTGTAGGTTTTGATAAATGACAAACGACGTGCAATTGACATATGACAAGGTCTAAGCACAAGCGTGTAATTGACACATAACGAGGTTCAAGCACAAGACGAACAAAGATCATGATCAAGCAAAGAAATAAAGTGATACATGAGTCGTTCTTTAATTGTGATCTTGATCCGACAATTAACTCAAGACTTGGCTTCTCATTTTTATCAAATCATGCATATTTAATTTAAAGCTAAATAATTTTCAAACATTTTATTTTAGCCAAAATGATTTTTAAACATGCCTCTCAAATCTGGACAAAGATAATCGATTATGTACTTTATGATAATCGATTATGTTAAGACAATGTACACCAGATTTACAAAGCTGAACAATAATCGATTATGTACCTTATGATAATCGATTATGTTAAGGCAGTGTACATTAGATTTTTCAAAGCTACAACATAATCGATTATGCACATTATGATAATCGATTATGTTGAGGCAGTGTCTATCAAATTTTACAAGACTGTAAAATAATCGATTATGTACTTTATGATAATCGATTATGTTAAGACAGTGTTGTCCGAAGTTTTCAAAATATAAAAGATAATCGATTATCCTTATAGCATAATCGATTATGCAAATGACCGTTGCCAAAGTATTTTTGAACTCTGAAAGATAATCGATTATACACAATCTGATAATCGATTATGCTAAGTAAAATCTGCATATGATTTTTTGAACGTTGTTAGGTAATCGATTATACACAATCTGATAATCGATTATGTTAAGTAAAATCCGAATATGATTTTTTGAACGTTGTCAGGTAATAGATTATACGATTTGGATAATCGATTATTCTGCATAAAATCTGGGATTGATTTTTGAACGATTGGAAACTAATCGATTATGCAAATCAGATAATCGATTATCTTAGCACAAAATCAGCAATTCTTGATTGGCAATTAGGCAACGGTTGTGGGGGTTTTGAACACAATAAATACAACTCAAAATCAGTCTTCTAAGTACAACAACTGATTATATTCTTGCTAAAGCTTGCATACTCTCATATTCATCATTTTTTATTCATTTAATAAGTTTTTGAGAGCCAAACTCTTGACGAAAGTTGTTGTGTTCTTGAGCGTATTTATTTTACTCATATCTACTCTTAAAGAGAGTCTTGTCTTGAGTGCTAAGTATTTGTATACTATTGAAGGGAAGTGTTAATCCCTTGTGGTTGTAAGAAGGAACGTTTTCATTCCTTCGGTTGAAGTCTTGAAGTGTGGTATCTTCGAGCAAAGGTTGTTGAGGCTTGTGTGACTCAAGTTCTCAGTTTGTAACGGTTTGTTAAGCACCTGTAAGCTTAAGGAAGTTAGTGGAATCTCGAGAGAGTCTCTCGGGGACTGGACTAGCCACAGGTTGTGGTGAACCAGGATAACTTCGGTGCGTTCGTTCCTTATTATTTACTTACCGCACTTATTTCAATCCTGCAATTTTTAATTCCGCAAGTTTATATTGTTTTTTATTATAATGCTATTCACCCCCCCCCCCTCTAGCGTTAAGCGTATATACTAACAGTTTTAAGGATATTTCTTCGATGTGTCCCAAGTACAACGCATTCTTTTTGCATTACTCTTATTTCAATGTATGGACTTTTCCCATCTAGAACCAATTTTTCTTCAATTGTTCCAAATCTTTATTTTTATTTCTTTAAACCTATCTTTATTGCGATCTAATTCTTGATTCATTATTTCCAAGTTTGACAGCGTTTTAGGATCTGGGCATGAAGTCCACATGTATGTCACGTTATTGAAATTTGCATTTAACAGGACTAAAATAAGAATAAGAAAAATGACAAGATTAAGAAACGAGACATCCATGGACAATGAAATATTAATTTCATTTGATTTTTTGATATTTTTGATATTTTTTATTTTTTTAAGATAGAAGGGTTTAGATCGGAAAGTAAGATAATAAAGTAAAAACATCCGGATCCCACCTTGAGATAATCTGGATGCAGAAATGATAGCAAGATTGGCTACCGAGACTCCTGTCTGATGGGAAACTTTTAGGCATGGAAACTATTTTTTGGCTTTCTTCTGTCTTGGCAATGACTGCAATGGCCTCCATTGCCGAGTCAGATTCCTCATCTTCATAAATCATTATGAGTGTTGGTCCGCTATTGTGGGCAGGCAATAGATGTTCATCACATCATGAGCTTCTTCATCCTGAAAAATAATTCTTTCAGCTTTAATCAAATCTTCAACTGGCATTTTGAGGGTCTAATAGTCCTCTGTACTGTGTCCCACTACTCCAGGGTGGTATTCACATATAGCATCAACTTGGTGCGAAGGGGACTCGGAGTTTGGCCTGTTCGGTGCCACTAGCGGCAGCAGACCTCGTCTGACTAGCTTTTGGAACAAGCCCAAGTATGATTCACTAATAGGGGTGAACTGATTACTTTTGAAAGTTGTACTAGGGAACATTTGCTTGGGATTATATGGAGCCTAGTAAGGATGGACATTTTTGGGAGGTGGAGCTCAGTTTTGTGTATAATATTGTGGCTGCGTGCAAGGTTGCGCGTTCATCACAGCATACTAACAAAACCAACTACCTGAAAAGAACCTGGAAAATATTCTCACACCAGCAAACTTATTAGTTTTGAGACATTGAACATATAGAAAATCGCATGTTGGGATGTAATGCACCGAACAATTAAACGTTTCTACCATGTGTTTGGATGGTTGTATGTTTTATCCCAGCCTCAGCTAATCCTTTCAGTACGTACCTCTTTTCATTTATTTTTGTCTCTCTTCAATCACTCTTAATTTTTTTCATCTCATGCCGCTCTTTTATTTTTGGCACTCTCTTTTTCTCTTTTGTTTGTCACTTTTTTATTTCCTGTCGCTCCCCCTTTTTCTTTTTTTCGCTCTTTTATTTCTTTTTTCACTCAATTTTTTCTTTTTGTCTCTCTCATTTTTTCAGTTTATTTTTCATTCAATTATTTTTATGGCTATGATCTAATTCGATGAGGATTTTCTACGTATCATGACGCCCCATGAATCAGATCTTGCATAGTATGAGAAGATTAGGAATTGAGTAAACTAACTCTTTTTTTTATAAAGCTCAGACCATGAAGCTTTAAGGAAAAAGAAAAACATTCTTGATTTTTTATTTTTTTTTGGAATTTTCTAAAAAAAAATGTTTTAATAGAAGAAAGGGAAATTTTTAGGATATTTGATTTTATTTTTGAAAGAAAAACTTCTAAAAATTGCTTTTCTGTTGATTGGAACTTTGGAAGTTTTAAAAATAAAAAGAAAATATTTTTCTTTGAATTTTTATTCGTTTTCTCTTTTTCTAAGGAAGAAAAAAAAATAGTTTAGGATTTTTGATGTAACCTCTCGATTTTAAAAAAAGGAACTTCGTTAAGAAATATATTTTGAATTTATGAGCTTTTTTTTTTTTTTTGGTTTAACATTAGTTTCTATTGATATCAACAAATGTACAAGAAGGTGTTCTTAGTGGTAGTGTAGACTAACTACCACTCACTACACAGACTATACTGCTATTACAATTCAAACTAATAGCTAAGGATAGTAATTAAGTTGTCTCAGCCCCTTTAACCATTTCTTGCATTTTCTGCCTCGTGCATGAATAAGAAGTGCAATCTCTCGGCAAACAAGGTTAGCATCAAAAGGTTTCTTCTCAAATCTGATAGCATTCCTGCATCTCCAAATCAACGATACTGTGGTAACAAAGGCAGTGGCTATCACAGCCTTTCTAAACTGTTTACTTCTGGCATTGTAACATATCCATGTCAACTCATCCTTCCAGCATCCTATCCTTCTATTGCAACCCAACCAGCAGCAAATTCTGAACCAAATTTTACTTGTAACTGGACAATTAAAATACAAGTGATCAAACTCTTCAATGTTCTGATTGCAAAATACACAGGTTTCTTCAACACTGATGCAAAATTTTGTTAATCTGTCAACTGTTGGCAATCTATCATGAGCAGCCATCCACGCAGTAAACTTATGTCTAGACAAGACATTAGTTGTAGCCATCAAATTCTTCCACTCCACTCTAGGACAAACTGGAAGCAAAGAATGGTATAAGGAATGAATTTGAAACTTTCCAGTTTTACACAAACTTGAGAGTCTAAACAAAAGACCTCCTTGCAAACATTGACAGCCATAACATGAGCTCTGCACTCTATTATCTTTCTGATTACCCAAGAAGCATTTTTTGGATTAGCCATTGTTTCAATGTCATCACTCTTTATGTAATAGAAATGAATCCATTTGATCCAAAGGCAATCCTTTTTCCTTGCTAAATCCCACAGTAACTTAGATACAACAGCTTTGTTCCAAGTCTGAATATCAATGAGATTTAATCCTCCAGCAGTAACAGGCCTACATATTTTATCCCAAGCTATCAATGATCTTTTGGATACTATTCCATTACCAGTCCAGAGGAATGATCTGCAAATAGCTTCAATTGCTTTCACCACCTTCTTAGGCAATATGAAAATCTGGGACCAATAGGTTTGAACTCCAGATAATACTGATTTGATAAGTTGACATCTGCCTGCATAAGATAAGAATTTGGCAGACCAGCATGTAATTCTATCATGATTTTCTCAATCAGAGGAAAATAATGATGTATATTTAACTTCTTTGAGTGTAAAGGAATGCCCAAGTACTTGAAAGGGAGATGCCCTTCACTGAACCCCAAGTCCTCTAGGATAACCTCTTTTTCAATCTGAGAAATGCCAGCAAAATATACAGCACTCTTAGACTTATTGGCAGAAAGTCCAGATGCTGCAGAGAATGATAAGAATGCATGATACAGTAATTGAATAGATGTTAGATCAGCTCTACAGAATAACAACAAGTCATCTGCAAAGCAAATATGAGAACAGTTGAGCTTCCTACATCTAGGATGAAAGTTAAAGTCACCATTCTTATGTAGCTGATTAAGGTTTCTGTTAAGATACTCCATTGCAATAACAAATAGGTAAGGAGACATAGGATCTCCTTGCCAAATACCTCTTCTGGCTTGAAATGGTTTAGTGAGACCCCCATTAATCACTAAAGAATAAGTAACAGTTGAAACACAAGCCATAATCCAATCCACAAACTTTGCAGGAAATCCAAGATCAACCAACATCTGCTTAAGGAATCTCCATTCAATGGTATCATAAGCCTTCCTTAAATCAACCTTTAGTACACACCTAGGTGATATACCCTTCCTGCCATATCCCTTGAACAGCTCATGACTCAGCAAAACATTATCCAAAATACTCCTCCTTTCTATGAATGCTGACTGACCTTTCCCAATAATGTTGTTAATGACAGCTTTCAATCTTCTGGTAATGACTTTATATAATCTTGTAAAGAGTGGTGCAGCAAGCAATGGGCCTAAAATCCTTTACTGTTTTAGGAGTTTTAACCTTAGGAACAAGAGCAATAGCAGTAGTATTAAGCATGTGTGGCATATGACAAGTAGAAAAGAACTCCTCAGTGGCAGCAAATACATCATTCTTGACTGTCTCCCAGTTCTTAGTGAAAAATTTTCACAGGAAATCCATCAACACCTGGAGCTTTATCATTTGGCATATCTCTAACAGCATCAGTAATCTCTTCCATAGTAACCTCTCTAATAAGAGCCCTTTGTTGATCAAGTGTAAGACAGATTCCTTCTTTAACAACAGCAGAGTTTAGACAAGGTAATTCAACAGGTCTATCACCCATCAGAGATTTAAAAACTTCAATAAATTCATGTTCAATAGCCACAGGATCATTAAGCTTAACACCTGTTTCAGTATAGATAGAAGTAATATTGCTTTGGCTGGACCTTATTTTCCACTGTGCATGAAAATATTTGGTGTTAGCATCACCACAATCAATCCAATTAGCCTTTGATTTCTGTCTCAAGACTTGCTCCTCTACATTACTCCACTTCTCTATGTTAAGAAGGGCTTCTTTCTCTGCACTGAATAGTTGGTTGAACAAGGATCCATCAACATCTGGCTTTGAATAATATCCAATTGCTCCCTTGCATGAATCAATTTCTGTTGATAAGAAGCCATATGCCTATTGAGTCCTTTTAGCTGCTGCTTCATCTCCTTAAGCTTGTGCCAAATCTGTTGCAATGATGACCCTTCCCCTACTTGATTCCACACCTACTGTAAAATAGTATCAAATTTAGGATCCTCCATAACAGTGTAGTAAAGTCTGAAAGGTTTAGGATGTAGAAGCCTTTGCCTTCCAAACTTAATAAAGATAGGGGTATGATCAGAGACTAAGTGATTCAAGAAATCTGCTTCCACATGACTGTACTGCTGTAGCCATTGAAAGTTTCCAATTGCCCAATCTATCTTACTATATACCTGTTTATTAATCCAAGAATACTTCCAATCTTTTGAACTGATAGGAGTGAGTTGAAGATCATATATCAATTCCTTGAAGTCCTTTACCTCTGCATCTGTTACAGGAGAACCAATTCTGTCTTCAGAGGATAAGACAGCATTGAAATCTCCACTTAACAACCATGCATCCTGGCTTGGAATGGAAAGACCTCTCAGATCACTCCAAAGCTGCTTCCTAAGTGAGATTGTATTGTAAGCATATATGACACTCAGCTGGAATTTAATTGCTGAAGCTGTATCTTCAACACTACAATGAATAAACTGATCAGTGGTACATATGATATGAATTTGTATATGTGACCTCCAAACTAACCATATCCTGCCATTAGTTGCTTTGAGATAGTTGTGATGAAACTTCCATCCTTTAGCAATTTTATTAAAAATACTATGGGCTTTTGGTTCCTTTACTCTAGTTTCAATGCAACCAAGAATATCAACCTTATTCTTAAGCAAAACGTTTCTTAATTCTTTCTGCTTATGGGCTTTGTTAAGCCCTCTAATATTCCATGTAACAACAATCATAAAATACTAGACAGTATTCTTAAAGAAGGGCTAGGATCCTGCAGTTGGCCTTTCCTACCTTCATCCAGTATTCCATCATTAACCATCTCTCCCAATTGCTCCTGCATTGTTCCATCACTGTCCACAGTCTCTAATCTCCCATGATCACCCACAGCTCCAATACTAGCAGCCATATCAGTACCAATAGGGATCCTTTGTAAAGCATCCACATGCTGGTCAACACTTGCTGTATTCCTATTAGCATTTCCTTCACCAATGATACTGGATTAGGCTCAATATGCATTGGCAGATTAGGAATTACTGTTGTATTTACATCATCCTTAGCCAGAGTGTTTTTGGTTCCAATGTTTCCTTTTGGGATCCATTCCTGCCTTGGCTTTTTGCTTCTCACCTTATTTCTAGTCACTTTATTATGATCTGCCTGCTCTAGTTCTTTTTCATTGTGACTGTTATGCCAACAGTCCATTGAATTGTGCCCAAACTTCAAGCAGTGATTACAAAATTCTGGTTTCCAATCATACTCAATGTCTTGGATTTTCAAACCAAATGCTGCATCAACTTCAACCAGTACCCTTGCAAAGGAAATCTTCTCAAAATGAGCTGTAACTTTATCAGTATACAGAGGTTTGCCAACAGTACTAGCTAACTTACTGACTATTTCAGGTGACCAGTATCCCAAAGGCAGTCCTGGAAATCTCACCCAAATAGGAATAGTGCTGAGAATACCATTTTGCATAGAAAAATCTATATCCCAAGGCTTCAATATCATAGGCTTGTTCCTATATGAATAAGGACCAAATTGAAGCACTTGGTTCATATCCTCAGCAGAATTAAATCTAAACACACAGTAGCCATCTCTATGCATTAGAATTTGTGGCTTAGTCACAAAATTCCACACATGCAAAACAAAATTCTCCATGGCCTTCTCATTAGGGTTGTCACCAATGATATAGCCAATGAGAGAATTACTCCAATACTCAGCTTGTGGTTTCAGCTCATCAATGTTGATTTTAACAATCTTCTTCCCATCCTTATCAATAGGAGGAACAAATGTTAAAACCTTCCCCATATTATGTTTACCTCTAACAATCTCAGCCATAGTAGGAGGAGGTTGTTCAGCAACTGTAATGTCTGAGAATTGGAGCTTCCTCACAGCTTGACTATCACGATCTGCATCAATCACCTTCAACTGAGGCTCAGTATTCATAATTTCCTCTGCATGCAAAGGTAATTTGGACTGAAATTTCTCTGGCAAAAAGTCACGTCGTGTCTCCGCAGCAACACGATCTGCCCTCAACCGCGCTCTGATACCAACTGTCACGGGGTCAATTTTGGCCACTTAAATCCTGGCCGAGGTTTCGCCTCCGTGCGGCAGTCAAGCCTTGCCTGACTCAGCCTTCCCCCAAAACTTGCCAATCGCACACAAGTTTGGCTTTAGACGAATTTGGGCAGCAAAACACAATTTAAATAAGACAAGCATATACGGGAACAATTTCCCAACCTTTATATTAATATGGAAAATAATACAAAGGACCCTCACTCTCGCTATGAACAATGCCGCTCACAGCCCACTCTCCGACTAAGATGACCTTGTCAATCTTGGCCGAACACTCGGATTGTCCCACAACCCAAGTCCCCTTTTTCCTGAAACACTTAGAACTCCTCACGTTTCCCTCGTGTTTCCCAGCAAGCAAATCCACACGAATTACTTGACTTCCTTCTGCCTAAGCCTAAGGGTCCTATTTATAGCACATAGGAACCCTTCACTTGGCAGCACATGCACATTTTCGGCCAACCGCCTTCTCCCACTAAGCTATCCCACGTTCCTAACGTGTGGCTGACAACCCCAGCCACTTAGGATCCACTACTCACGAAATGGGGCATTATACAAGCATTACAAGATAATGGGGATAATGGGGAACATGGGAGATCATGGCCTACAAACAAGGAACTCCTGCCAACCGCTTCCATGTGCTTCTCATGTGCAATCCGGACCAGCTGCATTCCGCCCTGAGGATGCTCGAGCCATGCCTTAGTTAATTTGACATTGTCCCATACCAATGCCGGCGCAATCCGCTGCCATCATATTTCCCGCACACTGCCCGGCGCCCATACACCGTGCGCACACTGCCTTTGGCCCTTGTCCGTTGCCATGTTCCTTTCCCTCATGTCTGCCTCATTTCCCTCGTGCCATCACTTGTATTTTCTTTCCTATAGCCTTGCCTTGGCAATTGAAAGCCTTTGCCGTCAACCCGCATTTCCGCTTTGCCTTAGCTTAGCCCGCATTTAGCTGTCCCGACCAATGTTATGCCGACTGTCTTTGGCGCGCATGCCGTGCCATGCCGCCCCATTTTGCCGATGCTGCCTTGTCAAGCCCTTTCCAAGCAAACCTTGTCCGCCCAAGGTCTTGGCCTTGCTTGCCCGTTCCGGCCCGTCGACCCACTGATTTTGACGCGCATGCCATGCCATGCTGCCGCCCGTCCTTGCCGATACTGCCTTGTCAAGCCCTTCCAAGCAACCTTTGCGCGCCAAGGTCTTGGCCTTTACTTGCACATTCTAACATATCGACTTCCCGTCCATTGGCGCGCATGCCATACCATGCTGCCGCCCGTCCTTCGCCGACTTTCAAAGTTAGGGTCCTAACAAACCACCCACACCCTTTGAAATCGACGTCCTCGTCGAGTCGTCTCAATTGACGTACCTCGGAGGGTCATTGACATACCCCCCTTCTGGTTCCTCATCCTCCGCCACCTCGTCCTGTCCCTGTGCCGCTAGTACTGCATTTATCTTAGCCTGCACTGGACAGTTCCTTTTCAAGTGCGGACCACCACAAGTGAAACAGCCGTCAAACTTGCTGCTTCCCTCCTTTCCCTTGTGAAGTTCTCGTCTCACAGTGTCGGCAAGTTCACCACTTCCAGACGCTTGGCCCTTCCCGTTTCCCTTCCATTCCCTTGCCTTCCTTCCGTCGGCCTTTGAATGCGAAGTATCCATAGGTTCCCCACCTATCTTCAGGTTTGCCAACGCATCTGCGGCCGCAATGGCAGTAGAGAGGCATTGCACATTTTGCCTTCTCAACTCCAATTGCGCCCAACTCTTCAACCCGCTCATGAAGTAATGTAGCTTGTCTTCTTCCGCCATATTACTCACATTGAGCATCAAGGATGAAAATTCCTTGACATACTCCCTCACCGTGCCACTTTGCTTCAAGTGACGCAGCCCATCGCGTGCCATCCACGATGAATTCGTTGGAAGGAATTGGGATTTTAATTCCTTCTTCATCAACTCCCAAGTTTCAATTCTTGGCAGTCCAGCACCTTCTCCATCCGCACTTCGTGTACGCCACCACACCTTTGCATCATCCGTCAAGTACATTGGTATGATCACCACCTTGTCGGCCTCGGCTACACGTGCAGCCTGGAAATACTGCTCCACGTCCCAAAGGAAATTTTGCAGTTCCTTGGCACTTCTTGCACCACCATGAGGCTTCGGCTCCAGAATCCTCAACTTAGTGCGCTCATCCGTTCTAGGGGCAGAATTTTGCAATGCCCTTCGAAGATCAGCCACTTCTCGTCGCAACTCTTCCTTCTCTTGGCGTACCAAGGCCATTTCTGCCAGCGTTGTCTCGTGCCTCGCCGCATAATCTGCCTCCAACCGGGCCATTCTCGCAAGAACAAAAGAATCATCATTCTCGAGAGCTTGCCCAACTAGTGTTTCCAACTGCTCAACTCTTTGACGCAGCTCCGCATTTGTGCCTCCCGCCATGTTCTCAAAAATTTCAACGTAATCTGCCACTGATCGTTCCGTCACTGCCACAACTTGCTATGGCACGTCGTGTCTCCGCTGCAACACGATCTGCCCTCAACCGCGCTCTGATACCAACTGTCACGGGGTCAATTTTGGCCACTTAAATCCTGGCCGAGGTTTCGCCTCCGAGCGGCAGTCAAGCCTTGCCTGACTCAGCCTTCCCCCAAAACTTGCCAATCGCACACAAGTTTGGCCTTAGACGAATTTGGGCAGCAAAACAGAATTTAAATGAGACAAGCATATACGGGAACAATTTCCCAACCTTTATATTAATATGGAAAATAATACAGAGGACCCTCACTCTCGCTATGAACAATGCCGCTCACAGCCCACTCTCCGACTAAGATGACCTTGTCAATCTTAGCCGAACACTCGGATTGTCCCACAACCCAAGTCCCCTTTTTCCTGAAACACTTAGAACTCCTCACGTTTCCCTCGTGTTTCCCAGCAAGCAAATCCACACGAATTACTTGACTTCCTTCTGCCTAAGCCTAAGGGTCCTATTTATAGCACATAGGAACCCTTCACTTGGCAGCACATGCACATTTTCGGCCAACCGCCTTCTCCCACTAAGCTATCCCACGTTCCTAACGTGTGGCTGACAACCCCAGCCACTTAGGATCCACTACTCACGAAATGGGGCATTATACAAGCATTACAAGATAATGGGGATAATGGGGAACATGGGAGATCATGGCCTACAAACAAGGAACTCCTGCCAACCGCTTCCATGTGCTTCTCATGTGCAATCCGGACCAGCTGCATTCCGCCCTGAGGATGCTCGAGCCATGCCTTAGTTAATTTGACATTGTCCCATACCAATGCCGGCTGTCTTTGGCGCGCATGCCGTGCCATGCCGCCCCATTTTGCCGATGCTGCCTTGTCAAGCCCTTTCCAAGCAAACCTTGTCCGCCCCAAGGTCTTGGCCTTGCTTGCCCGTTCCGGCCCGTCGACCCACTGATTTTGGCGCGCATGCCATGCCATGCTGCCGCCCGTCCATTGCGTTGTCCAGCCCTTCCAAGCAAACCTTGCCCATGCCAAGGTCTTGGCCTTGCTTGCACATCCGTTTGCCGCGCATGCCATGCCATGCTGCCGCCCGTCCTTGCCGATACTGCCTTGTCAAGCCCTTCCAAGCAACCTTTGCGCGCCAAGGTCTTGGCCTTTACTTGCACATTCTAACATATCGACTTCCCGTCCATTGGCGCGCATGCCATACCATGCTGCCGCCCGTCCTTCGCCGACTTTCAAAGTTAGGGTCCTAACAAACCACCCACACCCTTTGAAATCGACGTCCTCGTCGAGTCGTCTCAATTGACGTACCTCGGAGGGTCATTGACATACCCCCCTTCTGGTTCCTCATCCTCCGCCACCTCGTCCTGTCCCTGTGCCGCTAGTACTGCATTTATCTTAGCCTGCACTGGACAGTTCCTTTTCAAGTGCGGACCACCACAAGTGAAACAGCCGTCAAACTTGCTGCTTCCCTCCTTGCCCTTGTGAAGTTCTCGTCTCACAGTGTCGGCAAGTTCACCACTTCCAGACGCTTGGCCCTTCCCGTTTCCCTTCCATTCCCTTGCCTTCCTTCCGTCGGCCTTTGAATGCGAAGTATCCATAGGTTCCCCACCTATCTTCAGGTTTGCCAACGCATCTGCGGCCGCAATGGCAGTAGAGAGGCATTGCACATTTTGCCTTCTCAACTCCAATTGCGCCCAACTCTTCAACCCGCTCATGAAGTAATGTAGCTTGTCTTCTTCCGCCATATTACTCACATTGAGCATCAAGGATGAAAATTCCTTGACATACTCCCTCACCGTGCCACTTTGCTTCAAGTGACGCAGCCCATCGCGTGCCATCCACGATGAATTCGTTGGAAGGAATTGGGATTTTAATTCCTTCTTCATCAACTCCCAAGTTTCAATTCTTGGCAGTCCAGCACCTTCTCCATCCGCACTTCGTGTACGCCACCACACCTTTGCATCATCCGTCAAGTACATTGGTATGATCACCACCTTGTCGGCCTCGGCTACACGTGCAGCCTGGAAATACTGCTCCATGTCCCAAAGGAAATTTTGCAGTTCCTTGGCACTTCTTGCACCACCATAAGGCTTCGGCTCCGGAATCCTCAACTTAGTGCGCTCATCCGTTCTAGGGGCAGAATTTTGCAATGCCCTTCGAAGATCAGCCACTTCTCGTCGCAACTCTTCCTTCTCTTGGCGTACCAAGGCCATTTCTGCCAGCGTTGTCTCGTGCCTCGCCGCATAATCTGCCTCCAACCGGGCCATTCTCGCAAGAACAAAAGAATCATCATTCTCGAGAGCTTGCCCAACTAGTGTTTCCAACTGCTCAACTCTTTGACGCAGCTCCGCATTTGTGCCTCCCGCCATGTTCTCAAAAATTTCAACGTAATCTGCCACTGATCGTTCCGTCACTGCCACAACTTGCTATGGCACGTCGTGTCTCCGCTGCAACACGATCTGCCCTCAACCGCGCTCTGATACCAACTGTCACGGGGTCAATTTTGGCCACTTAAATCCTGGCCGAGGTTTCGCCTCCGAGCGGCAGTCAAGCCTTGCCTGACTCAGCCTTCCCCCAAAACTTGCCAATCGCACACAAGTTTGGCCTTAAACGAATTTGGGCAGCAAAACAGAATTTAAATGAGACAAGCATATACGGGAACAATTTCCCAACCTTTATATTAATATGGAAAATAATACAGAGGACCCTCACTCTCGCTATGAACAATGCCGCTCACAGCCCACTCTCCGACTAAGATGACCTTGTCAATCTTAGCCGAACACTCGGATTGTCCCACAACCCAAGTCCCCTTTTTCCTGAAACACTTAGAACTCCTCACGTTTCCCTCGTGTTTCCCAGCAAGCAAATCCACACGAATTACTTGACTTCCTTCTGCCTAAGCCTAAGGGTCCTATTTATAGCACATAGGAACCCTTCACTTGGCAGCACATGCACATTTTCGGCCAACCGCCTTCTCCCACTAAGCTATCCCACGTTCCTAACGTGTGGCTGACAACCCCAGCCACTTAGGATCCACTACTCACGAAATGGGGCATTATACAAGCATTACAAGATAATGGGGATAATGGGGAACATGGGAGATCATGGCCTACAAACAAGGAACTCCTGCCAACCGCTTCCATGTGCTTCTCATGTGCAATCCGGACCAGCTGCATTCCGCCCTGAGGATGCTCGAGCCATGCCTTAGTTAATTTGACATTGTCCCATACCAATGCCGGCTGTCTTTGGCGCGCATGCCGTGCCATGCCGCCCCATTTTGCCGATGCTGCCTTGTCAAGCCCTTTCCAAGCAAACCTTGTCCGCCCCAAGGTCTTGGCCTTGCTTGCCCGTTCCGGCCCGTCGACCCACTGATTTTGGCGCGCATGCCATGCCATGCTGCCGCCCGTCCATTGCGTTGTCCAGCCCTTCCAAGCAAACCTTGCCCATGCCAAGGTCTTGGCCTTGCTTGCACATCCGTTTGCCGCGCATGCCATGCCATGCTGCCGCCCGTCCTTGCCGATACTGCCTTGTCAAGCCCTTCCAAGCAACCTTTGCGCGCCAAGGTCTTGGCCTTTACTTGCACATTCTAACATATCGACTTCCCGTCCATTGGCGCGCATGCCATACCATGCTGCCGCCCGTCCTTCGCCGACTTTCAAAGTTAGGGTCCTAACAAACCACCCACACCCTTTGAAATCGACGTCCTCGTCGAGTCGTCTCAATTGACGTACCTCGGAGGGTCATTGACATACCCCCCTTCTGGTTCCTCATCCTCCGCCACCTCGTCCTGTCCCTGTGCCGCTAGTACTGCATTTATCTTAGCCTGCACTGGACAGTTCCTTTTCAAGTGCGGACCACCACAAGTGAAACAGCCGTCAAACTTGCTGCTTCCCTCCTTGCCCTTGTGAAGTTCTCGTCTCACAGTGTCGGCAAGTTCACCACTTCCAGACGCTTGGCCCTTCCCGTTTCCCTTCCATTCCCTTGCCTTCCTTCCGTCGGCCTTTGAATGCGAAGTATCCATAGGTTCCCCACCTATCTTCAGGTTTGCCAACGCATTTGCGGCCGCAATGGCAGTAGAGAGGCATTGCACATTTTGCCTTCTCAACTCCAATTGCGCCCAACTCTTCAACCCGCTCATGAAGTAATTTAGCTTGTCTTCTTCCGCCATATTACTCACATTGAGCATCAAGGATGAAAATTCCTTGACATACTCCCTCACCGTGCCACTTTGCTTCAAGTGACGCAGCCCATCGCGTGCCATCCACGATGAATTCGTTGGAAGGAATTGGGATTTTAATTCCTTCTTCATCAACTCCCAAGTTTCAATTCTTGGCAGTCCAGCACCTTCTCCATCCGCACTTCGTGTACGCCACCACACCTTTGCATCATCCGTCAAGTACATTGGTGTGATCACCACCTTGTCGGCCTCGGCTACACGTGCAGCCTGGAAATACTGCTCCACGTCCCAAAGGAAATTTTCCAGTTCCTTGGCACTTCTTGCACCACCATAAGGCTTCGGCTCCGGAATCCTCAACTTAGTGCGCTCATCCGTTCTAGGGGCAGAATTTTGCAATGCCCTTCGAAGATCAGCCACTTCTCGTCGCAACTCTTCCTTCTCTTGGCGTACCAAGGCCATTTCTGCCAGCGTTGTCTCGTGCCTCGCCGCATAATCTGCCTCCAACCGCGCCATTCTCGCAAGAACAGAAGAATCATCATTCTCGAGAGCTTGCCCAACTAGTGTTTCCAACTGCTCAACTCTTTGACGCAGCTCCGCATTTGTGCCTCCCGCCATGTTCTCAAAAATTTCAACGTAATCTGCCACTGATCGTTCCGTCACTGCCACAACTTGCTATGGCACGTCGTGTCTCTGCTGCAACAGGATCTGCCCTCAACCGCGCTCTGATACCAACTGTCACGGTGTCAATTTTGGCCACTTAAATCCTGGCCGAGGTTTCGCCTCCGTGCGGCAGTCAAGCCTTGCCTGACTCAACCTTCCCCCAAAACTTGCCAATCGCACACAAGTTTGGCCTTAGACGAATTTGGGCAGCAAAACAGAATTTAAATGAGACAAGCATATACGGGAACAATTTCCCAACCTTTATATTAATATGGAAAATAATACAAAGGACCCTCACTCTCGCTATGAACAATGCCGCTCACAGCCCACTCTCCGACTAAGATGACCTTGTCAATCTTGGCCGAACACTCGGATTGTCCCACAACCCAAGTCCCCTTTTTCCTGAAACACTTAGAACTCCTCACGTTTCCCTCGTGTTTCCCAGCAAGCAAATCCACACGAATTACTTGACTTCCTTCTGCCTAAGCCTAAGGGTCCTATTTATAGCACATAGGAACCCTTCACTTGGCAGCACATGCACATTTTCGGCCAACCGCCTTCTCCCACTAAGCTATCCCACGTTCCTAACGTGTGGCTGACAACCCCAGCCACTTAGGATCCACTACTCACGAAATGGGGCATTATACAAGCATTACAAGATAATGGGGATAATGGGGAACATGGGAGATCATGGCCTACAAACAAGGAACTCCTGCCAACCGCTTCCATGTGCTTCTCATGTGCAATCCGGACCAGCTGCATTCCGCCCTGAGGATGCTCGAGCCATGCCTTAGTTAATTTGACATTGTCCCATACCAATGCCGGCTGTCTTTGGCGCGCATGCCGTGCCATGCCGCCCCATTTTGCCGATGCTGCCTTGTCAAGCCCTTTCCAAGCAAGCCTTGTCCGCCCCAAGGTCTTGGCCTTGCTTGCCCGTTCCGGCCCGTCGACCCACTGATTTTGGCGCGCATGCCATGCCATGCTGCCGCCCGTCCATTGCCTTGTCAAGCCCTTCCAAGCAAACCTTGCCCATGCCAAGGTCTTGGCCTTGCTTGCACATCCGTTTGGCGCGCATGCCATGCCATGCTGCCGCCCGTCCTTGCCGATACTGCCTTGTCAAGACCTTCCAAGCAACCTTTGCGCGCCAAGGTCTTGGCCTTTACTTGCACATTCTAACATATCGACTTCCCGTCCATTGGCGCGCATGCCATACCATGCTGCCGCCCGTCCTTCGCCGACTTTCAAAGTTAAGTCAGTGATTCGAGTTCCTTTGTTACCCCTGGAGCAGGTGTAACGATCTGTGGTGTAGAGGGAGGAGGTTGTCGCCGGCGTCGCGCCATTATCAACGGAAAAAGCTTCTTGCTAACGTGTGCTATTAGGCACACTGTTCCATTGTAACGTATTTATGAACTTTTGTTAGTTACCAAAGCACCTCTAAAGAAAAGCAAAAATATTTTTTGTACTTCAATTTTTAAAACTTTTTTTTAATTGACACTTATGAAAGAAAGACATTTAAGGAGTATTCTGTTTTTTGGATTTTTGTTTTTGATTTTTTCTGGTGTTTTTTGGAAAAATACTTCAAAATGAAGGAAGCCCTTTTTTTGGATTTTAATTGTTATTGATTTTTCTTTTATCATATGAAAGGTATTAGGAAGAAGGAATTCATTTTTGAGTTTAAAAAATAACTTTTTTTTTTTGAATTTTTTACGAAAAGATTTCTAAAGAAGGAACCAAAGGAAAATATTTTTGGATTTTTCAAAATTGGGGGTGGAACCGATGAGGTTTGCTTACATATCTCACATTTGGTGAGAATCACACCATCGTAGTTTGGTCAGTTTTGACATAATAAAATAGAGAAAATATATGAAACTTTTGAAACCAAAGTCTTTCTTCTTTTTCCCTTTTTTTCCATTGAATTTCGGCTTATTTTGGACACCGGGTTTTTTTCGAAGGTGAGTAATCAATTCTCTCATACCTCAAATTTATTTTTCCAATTCCTACCCTATTCTAGCAACCAGTCAACAAGCAAACCGAAACAAATAATTGCATAAGTAGCACATAAAATATGTATCAAGATGGTGTTTTATTCTAGGGTCCACCTGTCCTAGAGGGACCCAACACTTGTGTTGAGTCCCCAAGTCAAATTTACATGATACAAACAAATGTTCCTACCAGGGATCCGGTATGAGACTTAAGTTTAAAATCTGGGTATATTGTTCTAGACTTGTGTACCCGGTGCCTTACTTGATCGAGTAACAACGTAACATATCTTTCTTATCATACTATAATGGGTAAGTGAGCCAGAAAACCCATTATGAGATAACAAGAATAAAACATAAGGAAATGCTTAACATATGACGACCAAACATGATATGCAAACTTATACATGTGATATACGGGCCTAAAAGGCCGACAAGACCATTTGTAAACTCAATCATAGGCCAACAAGTCCATAAATGTATCCATACACCTTACATCTATCTACAAGCCTCTAAGAGTATATAAAATCATAATGGTTGGGATATGGCCCCGCCATACCAATCAATACATATTTAAAGCATACTGACCAAATAGGCAACTCTAGAGCAAGTGGAGTGCACCAACACCTCCGATTAGCTGATAGCCTACTAGGAGGTCTTTAAACCTATCAATTGGAACCTGCGGTCATGAAATGCAGCGTCCCCAGGCAAAAGGGGACGTCAGTACGAATAAGGTACTGAGTATGTAAGGCTAGAAAGCATAAACAAGAATAATAATGCAAAGTGAGATAGAGGATATACAACCTGTAACATTTTGAGTTCCTCTGGGGACTACTAACATGAAATGCATAATACATATATATATACATAAACTTTTATATATATTTGTCTCTTTGGGCATCATCATCATCATATCGTACCTGACCTCTTAGAGGACTCGGTAAAAACGTACCTAGCCATCGTAAGGCTCGGTAAAAACGTACCTAGCCACGTGGAGCTCGGTAAAACCCAACTGATTAGTGGGTGCATAATAGGTGTCATACCCGGCCGACTATAGCACGGCTCGATAGAGTAAAATAGATACACATATATAATGCATGCTCGACTCATGCAATTACCTTCTAAATCTTTTGGAGTATCTTAAGAACCTTATGGACATCTACACCCTCAATATGAACCTTATTAGGATTCAAGGATAATACACATTTGCTTAGAATAACTATATAAGGAAAAAACAACATGGACAACCTTATTTGCCCGGAGTAGATCCGCTATGAAGTAGCGTATTCATTTCACTTTAGATCATGCCAAAAGAAATAAGGAAATTCCTTAACATACCTTGAACATGTTGAGTCCTTAATACCTTCCAAGTGACTCTTCAAACAAGTCAACTCGATCTAAAATAGCATAAAGAGAATAAAGATCAGTGTTGAGCGAAGGCCAAGTCTATAACTTAAGCTAGTAGCTCATTTTACTTAAATTTGGGTAGAATCTCCTTTGTAAAAAGGGCTTCCATCAATACCATATACCAACAACAACAACCAAAGAAATTCATCAACGTATAAATGTCAATAACAAGGCACCACATAACAACAATAAGTCAGAACTACTTTACGACGAACCACAAGCTCCAATATTAATCTGTATAACCCATCTACCCCTTATAGACTTCTTACATTAACTTACAAGTATAATTAACACGATAATGAATTCATCCATCAATGATTCCATCCTTATACCATATATTTATAACGAAACAATCCACAACTCCAACTATCTTTGATTAGTAATTTTATTCACTAGTTCATGTCTACTCTATCTGTTTAACTTAATCAACATCAATATAACCTTAGACACATGCAAGAACACAATATACCTACCTCCTACAGTAACTTCAAGTCAAAACCAAGTTATATTCAGCTTAGAATAACCCTCAATGGTAATAAAACACCATAGAAGTGACTTACACTAATCCAAGTATTATCTTGTAGTTTATCATCCTAAAAACTTAACCAACATCCAAGAAAGCTTAATAACAATTAGTAGGATATTATACTCACCTTAAAAGAAGGAAACAACCAGGAATTTCATCCAAATGCAGCCCACAACAATCCTCAATGACAACACAACCTCAAAGAGGTGTTGTTCTTCACTAGGACTAGGTTTGATGTTGAAATATGGTGTAATCACTTTGGAATAAATTCAAACCCTTGTGGAATCTGTTAAGAAGGATTAGGAGAAGTTTGGAGACGAGGTTCAGTTAAAAAATGAGCAAAAATTGGCATCCAAATCGTTTATAAATTGAAGTAGGTCATCCACCGCATAAGTGGGTCCCGTTGGGAGCCGCTTGCGCGGTCTCGCAAAAACATGAATATCTCTCTACTACGATATTGTATGGATGAAAGGTTTAACGCATTGGAAACTAGGCTGATATATCTTAAATTGGGTATGTAGACCATCCCTTGATTCGAAGTATATAGGGAGAAAAGTGCATCTACATTTGACCTAAATTTTAGCCAATTTATGAATGTAACTTGTGATGAACTTTGCCAACTCTTGTTCCACAACTTTCTTGCCTTCAAAATGTAGAAAATGAATATCATACGACTAAAATGATTCATAGAATAACCTCCTTATCATGTTAAGAACCCTTGTCTCACCCCAAAGTACATGTTATAACATTCAAAATTTGTCGACTTTCAACGAAACTTATTTTCTTCTGTTCGTTTAGAGTATAAGCTTTCCAACATGTTTGGAACTTTTTATTCATGATCTTAAAGATTTGTAACCTCCGAGATAACAAGATGAAACTTACATTATGTACTTTAAAAAATGATCTCATTTCTGAGCTTATATCAATTGCCTTACGACGTACTCTCACATACGAAAACATGGAATGTAACATCATTCCCCCCTTTGGAACATTCATCCTCGAATGTTGAGTGATGCGCTTATCAGTCTCATAATCTATTGCTCTTACAAATACATTAATGCTCACCTTGCCATCTAAGCAACTATTTTGTGAATAAATCCAAACGCTTGGGCACTCTCCCCCTTAGGCCTCTTTCTCATGCCAAACATGTGGTTGGAATTCTTCAAATATCATAACGTTTTCTAGTTTATTTCCTGCAGTATGAACAACTATGTCTTTGTATGGGTGCCTAGAAACTATCCTTCCCTTTTTCCTCAATCTTTTAGCCTGTCTCCAAGCCTCACTTTATGAACATATACAGAATTATGACAAGTTGCCCCTTTAGGAATCTATAAGAGTACTGATGTTCTTCACTTTGTACTTTGTTGGACGTACGACTATTGATATATCTTGTTTTAGACTCAGATATCCAACCTTATGACTTTGCTGCATTTAAGAAGATCAAACTATACCATAACTCTTACTTTTGTTTTGTAATTATCGAGGTCTGTTACCCAACTCCTGGTTATCCTCTCGCTGCTTATCCTACATGGATAAATCTAAGTTCTTTAATGCTTCCTCACTATTGTTCATCTTAAGAATGACAACCTAACCTCGTCTCATACTTTTTAACTTGTATCCATCCATCGTCGATCCAGTCCTAATGTTGATCTTAATCTACCACTCATAACTTGAGACCTTTTACGTAATACCTTGTCATTGAGGCTCATGTCTCATTGGAGAACATCATAAGTGATTTGCTTAATCCATATAGGGACGATACTGCAGTGCAATGACCATGTTTTATAGTATCCCAACATGATTCGTCTTATGGGGTTATTCAAATCCCACGCAATTCATGAAATCCATTCTCTTTAAATCATTACTCAATCAAAGGCCTAAACATTATTCTCTTATCATTCATCACAATTACACCCTCATTCTACTACTAGTGCAGCATTCCATCTCTTCTAAATGCACCTAGTCTTAGACTCATCTGAGTTCATTCCAGCTGTAGCAAGCATTCAGTAAGTTACAGAAGTTATTAGCTCTCTTGTTGTGATGGGTTTAATCACGTGGAGTCACCTATTCTTATCACCTTCTCACTTGTCTTTTCTTATCCTTACCCTTATCCACCTAAAACCTTGTTGCTCTACGATACTTTACCTTATGGCCGACACATATCAATTTATACTACTCGCAACCTTCCTTTGACTTGCTAGCACCATAAATTTACTTTTGTGCCTTCTCAGTTGTCCTTAAATGTAAGCAATTACTTTTCCTAGTCATTCTAACACTTGTTGCATAAATACTTGGCTTGTTTTATTTTCCACGAATACTGTAATTTCCTGTGCCTCATATAATCTCAAATATCACCGTTTATTTTTTTTCCTATTCACCAGCCATGATATGTGCCACTTTCTTATGGAGTATGTACAATATTGTAGTGACATTGTTGTTACAAGATCATTTACTCTTTAGCTCGCTATGCTTAGGTGGAAACCTTCTCCCTTATTTCCTCAGCTGGTATGTTGTTGCAGTATTTCGGGAGACTTTTTGGGTCTCAAAAAGTCGTGAGCTTGTTATATCGTGCACCCAAAGGAAATTTTAATTGTTATTAGTCGCCTATAATAGTTCTTCGTTGCATAACATTGTGCCCTAGTACTCGTAGAGTTACTTCTAGGCTCAAATTTTGATTATCTCCTTAGTGGAACTCTCTCTTATTTTCATAATACTTAAATGATACCTTTAACTACCTCAAATCCTATTTAAATTTTTCAAATGACTGCGACTCGTATCTGCGAGAATGAATTCACTGTGCTGCGGTTCACTACATTTATCTTGCACGACCTGTTCATTTATCTGTGACCTCTTGTCTAGACCTAATTGGGCTCATCCTGAATCAACTACTAATTACTCATTGATCTATATATATATATATATATATATATATATATATATATATATATATATATATATATATATATATATATATATATATATATATATATTCTCTTGGGATATATCTTTTAGCTTAACTTACCTCTAGCCATTATCTCCTGATGTATCAAGTGTCCATTCACACTTATTTATCAATAACATCCTGGCCATAAACGTTTACTGCCTCTCCCCAGTATCGTGCTTGTATAATATTCTGGAACCGCAACATATTTGTAGAAATTGAATAAATGCAACGTCATCCCTCTCTCATTTTTACCATATTCCTCCTTTATCATTATATAATTACTTGAGCCGCTTAACTCCGACTTAATACCATACCCCATTTACGAGATTACCAAGATTTAGTACTACGACGAACAATCTATAGATGTTTTATCTATTCATATTTAGAATCTTCTCACATCATCAATGAATCTTATTTGCCTTATGGTAATCTTATATACCAGGGATAACAAAATTTCTTACGCATGGAGGCGATACCTAGTGTAACTGGGACACTTTGTCCCTTATGATTAACTCTGCTCACAGTGCTTGCCTTAGGGAAACATCTTACTAAATGACCTTTTAAAGGTTATTCTTCTGTTGTCCATTCTGTTATCGCCGGAATGCAATCTCTAAAATTCTGATTATGGCGACTATGATCAAATCATTCAATTCCATGTTCATGTTCAATTTATCCCTTTCACCAGCCCATACTTCTTTCTATTACTCTGGGGTCTACCTTTTCATTCTAGTAATCATGTCCGAATCACCAACTCATTTCTCAAAATAGGGATATTGCTCTATGGCTTATACACTTTTATTTCATCATGGCATGTCACCTTTTGTATTTTCCTTCAGTTTACTGTAGACTTTGTCATCCTATCATACAATTTATCACACCTTACTTATAATATTTCAGTTACTCTCTTCTTATTCTCCGACTAATACTTCTATCAAACAGTTTATTCTGAAAACTTCAGCAAAACGTTCTTTCACTTTTAGCTCATCTTGCTTCATCTCACTGGCTTTTCGAGATTCCCAAAATTCTCTCTCTTTCTCTCTCTCTCTCTCTCTCTCTCTCTCTCTCTCTCTCTCTCTCTCTCTGTGTGTGTGTAGGCCGAGAGTCATACTAAGGTAAATATTTTATCCATTTAAGGATTCCGCTGCCTATCTTCTGAAATTGTTGAATATTCTAGTATTCATATCTGATTGCACTATTCTACATATCACCATCTGGGTGCCTACAAGGAGATCTATTACCACCTTTGCAATACCCTTAGAAAATGTTAGCTAATGATAGCGATCCATCCACAAATTTTTGTTACTCTAACCCCAGCTTGATCCTGGTATTACATCATTCTCTTAAACTATATTTGAAAGTTCCAGTATGAAATAATTGAGGTGGGTGTGGTCAATTTTACAAAACTTTGTTACTGTTGAACCTAACTCATAATGCTTATTTTTCTCTACCTGCATTGCAAATACTGACAATCTTCATTGTCTAGGTACCTCGTACTTCCTTTTTTTTCTATGTTATTTCTTTCATTAATTGAAACTTATATCCACCTCCTAATTCTCTCGTTGCTATTTACCATATGGGTGCATAGATATTCATGTCTTGGGGCTCCTTATCAAGAGGCTCACATATCTTGGTATACACATGATTTGCTGAATACCTAATATTTACAATTACAAGCATAATGCAAAATAGAGTTCCTCTGAAAAACTCTTCCACGTCCACTTTCAATCTCCTACCAGCGATCTTTCTGGATATAGGCATCATCGTATCATGAATAAGATAGAGTTTAGAAAATTCAGTTCTAATAACTGAGCTCTACCACATGATCTAGAGTAAGAAGAAAGATCGAGAGTCCTAAAAGCTTTGTAGCCTCCTTCTTATAAGCGTGGTGCACTACACACCCATAAACAAGACTCTACTAGACACGGCTTGTAGACTCCCTAGGACAGAACTACTCTGATACCACTTTTGCCACGACCCAAATCGAAGGGTCGCGACGGGAACCCGGTGCCTTACTCGACTGAGTACCAACGTAACATATCTTTCTTATCATACTATAATAGGAAAGTAAGCCAGGAAACCCATCATGATATAACAAGAATAAAACATAAGGGAATGCTTAACATATGACGACCCAGCATGATATGCAAACTTATAATAAATGAAAGGCAATTATAACAGTTATTATAAGCTCGAATTCTTGAACCCTGAACCAGAAGCTCTAGGATTTTATCCCCAGGAGAGTCGCCAGAGCTTTCAAACCTCCTTTTTACACCCCTAACGGGAGGGGGATAAGGGACATTTTCCAATCAAAGTGATATTATTCGAAATAAATTATTTAATTTAATTTTATCGGAATCGCCACTTGGAATAGTTTATTTAGCGTCCCAAGTCACCGGTTTATTTTAAACTCCCAAATCAAGAAAATTTCGACTTTACTTTATATGTCTGTGAACCAGGAATTCTAGATAAGAAATTCTGTTAACCCGGGAGAAGGTGTTAGGAATTCCCAAGTTCTGTGGTTCTAGCACGTTCACTTTAACTATTTAAAATTGGCGTATTACCTTATTTACTACATATTTTTAAACCTATTGTGGATTTTTAACATTTAACCGGTTGTAATTATTTATGAAATTATTCTGGAACAAGATACGATTGTCGTACACTTGTTTGTTTGGTACACATTACAAATCGCATCATGGGAACCGTATTCGCTATCTACGATATATTTATTTTGTTACTATTATATTAGTTGTTCTGGTCGGGTCACATAAATCTACCCCGAATTTAGGAACTAAGTATCAATGCAACGTCACAAGAAACGAACCCATAAATATGATGATTCATTAATTAATGAACCTAAAACATGCTAGAACTGTACATTCTCATCAGATTATACACTCAGTGGCAGTGATACGAGTGATTATGGTACAACTATAATGACTCTCGATTGAATAACAACTAAGAGTCATATACATCATCAAATATTTGAACTACTTGTTATATTTTAAACAATTCATCAAATGAGAGATTGATTTGTCAAAGACATATATATTACATTACAAGAAGATCAATTTTTACGTAGAAATAGTGAATGGTTCTATTTTCTTGATGTAGAATTCTCACAGCCAGCACAACTACTGCTATGTAACTCCTAATAAGATAAAGCAATCTGATATTAAAAAAATTAAATCAACCATCAAAACGAGACATTCAAACTATTCAAAGATATAAATTAATACTAATGAACACCAAAATAACAAGAGAAATGACTCATATCATTAATCAAACAAGATGAGAAGTGTACCTCGGAAGTTGAATCTGAAACTTTAACGCTTGGACTACTTACAAATTCACAAGCGACCAGATCGCAAACAAGCTTCGACGGAAATGGAACCTCGAATCGGCAACGAATTAGAGCGACAAACGAGGACCCCAAAACCTTGATCTCTTCTCAGATTTTATCAGTGGACAGACCATATTTAGGTGTTGTTTTGGACTGATTTTTGCGGGGTTTTGAACTGTTTCCATGGAGTTTTCAGCTATGTCTTTTGGAGGTTTGAAAGTTACTTTTTGACTAACTTCGCGGCTGGTTTTTCAGATGGTTTCGAGCTTCATGTGGAGACGTTAATGGAGGTTTTCTGGTGGTGTTTCGAGCTTTCATGGCTATTTTGGACGGCAGAAAAATGGAACGATGGCTGCATTTTTCTGATGTAATGTTGTTCCGCAGCTTCCTTCCTTGTCTGGTGTGTGCGTTATATTGTTGAGGGTGGCAAAGATGAGAGAAGAGGGTGGCCTTTTGGTTGAAGAAGCTGAATGATGGGGTGTTCTAGGGTGTTAGTGGCGCTCTTCATCTTCAGGCTCATAAGGTTTTTATTCTATTGTTCCAACGGAGAAGACGATGAAAAGCTACGTGGGGGATGTTTTCTTTCGAGTATCATCGGCGGATGGGATTTTGCTTTCTTCTTTTTTTTTCACATTCTTTAGTGGTAGGTCTATATAGGGATTAATTACTATTATTATATAGGGTCAGGAATTAGGTTATGAGTATGGGCCTAGAAATTATGAATTTGAGAATTATGGGCTAGGTCCAAAATTAGGACTAAAATTGATTTGTTCGAGCCCAAATTTTATTCTTTCCCCTCGAATGAGATTAAAAACAATCTCATTTATTTATTAGTCCCACTTAAGTAATATAACTATTAAAATAAGACTGACATTAAAATAAATTATTTTTTTGTTTTTTCAAGACTAAAAATGACTACAAAACATTAATGGAACAATTTTTGTAATTTTAATTTTTCTTATAATAAAACAAAGTAAAAGAGTAAAAATTAGTTAAATAGCTATATTGGGCATAACATTTACGCGCTAAAATATGAAAAATCTTGGGGAGGGTCAAAAATCACATATCTACAATAGATGGTGCTAACATGCCTATAAGCCAACCAGAACACACAACATATAGTAAGGGGATATGGTGGTTATGATCCCAGGGGAATCAGGTTTGGGCCATACATAACAATGTCCAATACTACCACGCCCCAAACTAAATATCAAACTCATAGGCGCTATAGGGTGTAGGACTCATAAGCCATAATAACTAACTGACAGAATTCATATGTAAGCATTGATTTAGAATGGAAAGGGGAAATTACAACATGCTTAATAATGGAACATTGATTAAATATAAACATGCAACAAACAAGGGTGAGGGAAATAGCAAAGAAATATGTTGTTGCTGATGCTGATAATTAGTTAGAACATACCAGTAAAGATGCAAATGTGGAGAAAAAGTAAGTAAGTTTCCTACAACCTAGCCACGGGCTTTCAGCCGGCTAGATAACGCAGCAATACAAGTAGAACCAGAGAAAAGAGAGACATTTTAGAGGAGTGTGCGTCTGAACACAAGTACTTTTGTTCCTTGTATTCATGTCCTCCGAAATAATAGAAGGTGCATGGTACTTATAGCTTTGGAAAAATATGTGAGAAGTAATGTTTCAATACCAATATGGAAATAATCATAATCAGACTCAATTAATCAAGTGAATCCCCATTAATTAAGGGATCGCTTGTTTAACGCGCAGTGAAATTCTCCAAATAAAGAAAGAAAATCAGTTCGTAAGCAGAATGATTGTTGCCATAAAAGGAGTAATAAAACTACTATGTAAGTAATCATGTCTAAGTACATTAATATACTTATTTTGAGAAATGATTCGGCAAAGAAAAATAAGGAAAGGAATCAATTAACCTTGACAGGCAAGTGAAATTAGAATTCGTAAAAGAAAAGTTTTGAAATTAGTCACAAGATTGATTGAAGATCAATCAATGAAGTAACATGCTTTTGCACTTCAGTATTTAAACAGGGTAGGCACAGATATAAGACAAGCGAGGCGAAATTCATAAGTAAAAGAAACAACATAAAAAAATAGGTATAATGATCAATAGTAAAGCGAACATTCGAATCATAGTAATCAAGTAGAACAGGTCAAATCGAGTAAATAGGAAAAAAATAGAGTATTAGAACATGCAAAATTTTTACAGCAGCATGTAAGGAAACACATTTGAAAAATTAGGGTTTCAATCATAGTCAAGTTTTAAAGATAATAGGAGCCCTGAATCAGAGGAATCACATAAATGAAAAAGAGATTTTGAAACAAAGAACGTCAAATCGAGTCTGGAATTCAAACAAACCATTTCACACCCAAATACATTTGTTCTTTCAACAATAATCGAGCCTAAAAGATGATAAAAACAAAACTTAACCAAACAAACACTCATTTAACAAACTGTTTTTAGAACTCGACTAAGATCCAAAAGAAATTAGGGTTTTCAACAATAACAAGTTTGAACGATGGTAAATAGACGAGTCAAGCAAGGTTTTAAACAAAAAAACGCACATGTTAAACATATTAAAAGTTAGAGAGCAGATTTTGAAACAACTTAACAGGAAAAATCCTAATCGGAAAAGACAAAGAGTCATCTTTGAAAGAAAAATTGAAGAAACTTTGAGAAGATGCTTAAAAATTAAAGGAAAACACAGATCTAAAGTAGATATAAAATAAATCGAGAAAGATCTTAGAGATTAAGGTTTCAGAGAACCCAAGAAAGATTAGAGAGGCTTCGAAAGTTACCGATCTAACCAGGAGAGTCAAGGATATGACTCGAACGACCATGGTTGGCCGCAGAAATGTCAAGGATGATCAGATTAGGGCCATGAACTGAAATCGAACAAGACCTGGACCTAGCTTTTTCAAGATCTGGCCTTGAAACCATAAGAGCAAGCATGTAAAAGCCTTGGAAGGCTATGATCACGGAGGGCCATAGATTAGGTAGATATCAAAATGGATTAGGGTGACGGCTAGGATTTAGGTGGTGTTGTACAGAGATTCGAGAGAAAAGGAGGATTCAGGGGCGGTGGTAGGTGAGAAATAAATTAGGGTGAAGGGTCGTTTAGGTTAAAAAGGAAAGAGGTAATCGCAACCGTTAATCTAGATCAACAGCTGAGATTATGTGGGAGTACGGGTCATTTAATTGGGTTGAAGGTCGGGTATGAGTACGAATTGGGTTGGGGTAAATTGGAGTTTGAATTGGGATAGAATTTAGGCCATAATTGAGATAAAATCTGCATAGATTTTAAATAGTCATTTTTCTCATTTATTTTATAAAAAATAGAAAATTAAATTTTGAAAATAAAATAAACGAAATAAAATTATTTATAACATATGATTATCAATTTAATATATAGGACTTAGTTAATAAATATAAATGCAATTTAATTTTAAAAGGGGCTAATATTACAATTATATGCAATTTACCTGCAAAAATACATAATAAATATATAAAAATATGCAAAAAAAATATCTTGGCTATATTTAAGTATAAATATGAGAATCCAATAAATGAATTACAAAAATGGCAATATTATAAATTATTATTGGGGTTTTATGAATAAAATAAGGGAATAATTTAGTTTAAAAATTCTGTATAAATTAAGGAAAAATACTAAAATATTTGGGCATACTTGTATATGCATAAATATGCTATTTTAAAAGTATTTGCATATTAAAAAAATATATAGGATAAAATTTGGTATCAACAGCTGCCTCTGTTTACCCAGAAAGGATGAAAGAGTTGTCAGGTAAAGATAAGATGGCCAAATTTTGACCGAACGAAACAGTTTGAAGAAGATAAGTTGTGCCCTGACTTTTGAGCTACCTACACATCCCTGGTCTTACAAGAATTAGTCCATATGTAGTTCAGGTTCCATTGGCAGAGTATGTCGACGGGCATTTTCCAAGAACAGATGCAATGTTTTGGTTAGGGTGAATGAAAGGCTTGTAGGAGTAGTTAGGTCTAATGTGGTTGCAGCTACTGGAGCGGGGAATGCTCCTGCTGGGATAACTGTTTCTTGCCTTTTTCTTATGAATAAGCAATACAAAACATATATTGTGTGTAAATTTAGACATAATGCACATTCCCGTCGGACCATGAATGTTGTCTTCGGACGGTTATGATGACGTCTTTAGACCATGATGTTCTCATCCATTAGGAATATAATAAAGGATTCGCAGGCTACGAAATGATGCTTTTGGGCTATGAAACAAATGGTGCATCTAAACTATGGCGCCTTCGAATAATGATATGCAAAAGATTGAAAAGGGGTCCTCAGGCCATGACATGATGTTCTCGGGCTATGAGGATGGAGCTTACGAATGATGATGCCTTTGGATAAGTTGGCGATATTTCAGACCATGAAGGATGCAATAGCATGTGATGATCTTTCAGCCGTGCAATGTGGCAATCTTTCAGCCGTGCCAATGTGGCAATCTTTCAGCCATGAAATATGGCAATTTTTCAGTCGTGCAATGTGGCGATCTTTTAGCCGTGCAATATGGCGATCTTTCAGTCGTGCAATGTTGCGATATTTTAGCCATGCAATGTGGAGATCTTTTAGCGGTGCAATGTGGCGATCTTTCAGCCGTGCTATATGGATGGAGACATCGATTAGTCTCGGGAGTAACAGTAGTAGCCCTATGCAATGCAAATGCAGATATAGGTATAGTTTAACCTCGGAAGGAAGAATGGTAGCCTTAGGCAGATTGGAAGGCAGAATTATAGCCTTATGTAAGTTTGAAGGCAGAATAATAACCTTATGCAATGCAAATGTATATACAGGTAGAGCTTAACCTCGGAAGGCAGAAAGGGTAGACCTGATGTAGATCAGAGGGCAGAATGGCAACATTATGCTAGTTGAAAGGCAGAATAGTAGCCTTGTGCAAGTTGGAAGGCAGAATGGTAGCCTTATGCAAGTTGGAAAGTAGAACGGTAGCCTTATGCAATGCAGATGCAGATAGAGGTAATGCTTAACCTTGGACGGCAGAATGGTAGCCTTATGCAAATTGGAAGGAAAAATAGTAGCCTTATGCAATGCAGATGCAGATAGAGGTAGAGCTTAACCTCAGAAGGCAGAATGGTAGCCGTATGCAAGAAATAAATTAGTAAATGGCAGTAGAGTTTCTTAGATGATAGCAGATTGTGGCGTGGTGATTACTGGGAGCATGGTGACATACTGGACAGTATGGGCGCATGCTGATAGTAGATCTCGGTAAGTGTAATGGTTCAGGGAATTTATTCTTGAATAATGATCGCTCTATGGACATACAGTGTGTTCAATGATTTTGTAATATTGGGGCATGCATCCAAAGAAAAATTGTGAGTTCTGTGAAGGGGACGGTTAGTTCGCATCCACCTAGCTTTTCCTGATCTGCTTGTTTTTTATGCGGTGCTACTGTGTGTATTATTGGGGTACCGTTGCTATACAAGGAAATTTCAATTATAAACATGCATGATTTTGTCAAAGTATAACATAAATGTATATTAAAAAATAAAATAAAAGGTAGTTTTTAGATGAACCGATGACTGTGACACGGTTCAGGACATTGAAACCTCTCCTGCTACAAAATTTGAAGGGTCCTCAAAATTCTGCCCCAATTTTATGGGTTGACGTTTCTAACTGTTGCTCATGCTACGATTGGCTGAAATTACTTCAGAATTTTGAGGGTCCCCCTCAAAATTATGCCCCAGTTTCTAATTTTAGGGGGAAATGAAAGTTTTATTGAATTGTGACCGAACCCATAGGGCTGCCTACATATCCCGTCTTAAACGGTAATCAGGTCAGGCATAGTTCAATTTACATCATATAAGGAAAACATAAAGGCTACACATAGTAACGCTTGACTACATCTGAATTAATCGATTTTGGCCAGATCTCTCCATCCATTTCTGCAAGTATGAGGGCTCTTCCTGTCAAAACCCGGTGAACCATGTAAGGACACGACCAGTTGGAGAGAACTTCCTTTTAGC
Organism: Nicotiana benthamiana; assembly: GCA_034376525.1. NCBI lineage: Eukaryota > Viridiplantae > Streptophyta > Magnoliopsida > Solanales > Solanaceae > Nicotiana > Nicotiana benthamiana. The sequence goes on along the minus strand of CM067340.1, from coordinate 27,623,046 downwards.
CTCGTCTTGATATGAAAAGTTTTTCTTTAATATCAGCTGTGTTGGTGTGAACTTTTTGGGTCCGACTATCTTGTTGAAGTCTCTGCACATTCTGTTCTGATAAAGTTGACCATGACACACTACTTTCATTGTTTTTCCATCTATAAGAGCTAGTTGCTCGTAACGACTCTTCACCCATTCTGTAGTGTTGAGCTCAGCTTCCAGTATGATATTTAAGGAAAAAATTTCTATTTCGGCAAGAATAACGAATTTTGTACCATAAATCAAAATATAGAGAGTTGCCCCAGTTGATGTGCGGACTGTGGTGCGATACCCTAACAGAGCAAATGATAACATCTCGTGCCAATGTTTATGCTTACCTATCATTGTCCTTAATATTTTCTTGATATTCTTATTGGCAGCTTCCATAGCTCCGTTCATTTAAGGCATGTAGGCTGTGGAATTCTTGTGTCTGGTCTTGAAGGTTTCACACATAGCTTTCATCAACTCGCTATTGAGGCTGGAAACATTATCAATAATAAAACTGGAATCCTGAATCGGCAAACAATGTGGTCGCGAATAAAGTCTGGCACGACTTTCTTAGTTATTTCTCTGTAAGATGCTACTTCGACCCACTAGGTAAAGTAATCAATTGCCACTAGGCTGTGTTCGTTGAAAGCAGCAGGCTTGATTGGCCCAATAACATCAATTACCCAGGCGGCGAATGGCCATGGTGAGCTTGTGGTTTCCACACTTTCACCTTAGATGATGTTAAGGTTTCAAAATGGCTTCAACGGATCCAAGACTTCTATACTTGGATGGTGACCAAAAATTTGGTGGCGACAAAAGTATATAATCCTTTCAGAACTTACTTCACGGTTCTCAGGAATTCTCAGAGATTGGTGGAATTCACTTGGAACTCAGGACAAAAATATTTTTCTTACTTCCCAAGATTTTGCCTTCAACATCAGGATCCTACATGAAGTTTTCTGCAGAGATACTTTCCAACGACATGAGAAAATAAGAAGACAACTCTTCAAGATGATGTGTGTGTCATTCGACAAAAATGACATTGACAGACATTTTCAAAAAATAACGAAGATATACTTCGAGATCGGTGGTGACATCAATATAAAGCAAGCCTTTGTTTCTTCCCTTCCAAAGTTGTTGGCAAGCCGAACCGTCACAATCATTGAATAAAAGTTTTAGTCCATAACAATTTCACAAATTGGTTACATCAGGCAAAATATTTTCGTCGCATTGGATGATATTTGTACAAAGTGCTATGTCCTAAACCAAATTATCTAACACAATCCAGTGCTTGACAAAGCATGCCGCAAATCTAATCTAATCACCGGATTAGGATGTTCCTACCACACAAGGAAAGAATTTAGGTGGTTCAAATGGCGAAGAGATCCAGACAGGAAATCGTTGCCCAAGAGATGCACAAAATATTTCAGATAGAGAAGGCCATAAAATTTTCACAAGAAAAACAGGTGTTTTATTTTCCACAAGATTGGACATTTCGCTAAAAATTGTCCACAATCAAGAAGATCTCGCAAACTCATTGAAGAGATTGAAAATTACACTAGCATATATCTCGGAAAAGAGGATGACCCTGAATCCATATTCTCTGTGGATTATTAACCTAATGAAGAAACTTTATTCTCACTTGATATCTATGAAGATCAAGGTTGTGACCAATAACGAACTTTAGAACCAGTGATCGAAGCCCGAGAGGAGATCAATGCTCTCGCCGTCGTTCATTAAGTAGAAATGAAAGTCTATTCATCCAAATGGGATAAACCAACTCGAGTTATTGCTTTCATCGACATCGGAGTTGCTTTCTCACTCATAAATCCTATTGTTCTCCATGAAAATCAATGGATGCCGCATTTTACGGATTTCAACACTGTATCAAATGCAATCTTGGCCACAACTATCATTACAAAGCAGCCGGTCACAATTGAGTTCTTTCTAGGATTGAAGTACAGAACCAAGCTGTTAGGATCTGATTTACCAGGAAAGGATCTTATTATTGAATTCGACATTTACAGACAACTTAGAGATCAACTCCATATCAAGACTAACCAGATAGCTTTTAAAAAGCAATTCAAACCTTACTCTGAGATTCTAAGGCTATTCCAAATCACCAATGAAGAACAAATCAAAGAGATTAGGCAAAATCTCATTGAACATTCATGTGCCGAATCACACAAGGATTTCATGAAGAAAGGGAAACGTCCGTTATGGAAAGAAATGAAGAGTTCTTTTTATCAATCTCCTTTTCAAGGAGAATGAAAATATCAATCTGACAAAAGTCAGTCATTCGGGGATGAATCCAGATCATCTTCAGCTTGCAAAGAAAGAATGTGAAGAACTTTTGGAATTTGATGTGATAGAGCTATCAGATTCATAATGGGCATGCGAAGCATTTTTTGTCAACAAAAGATTTGAGCAAACAAGAGGAAAACTCAGGTTAGTCATCAACTACCAGCCACTTAACTGCTTCCTACATGGTGATAAATTCCTTATCCCAAATAAAAACACTCTTTTCTCTCACTTTTCCAAGGCCAAATATTTTTCCAAGTTCGATTTAAAGTCTGGACTTTGGCAATTGGAAATCCACCCTGAAGAAAGACCCAAAACGGGATTTTGCCTCCCCGATCATCACTTTCAATGGAAAGTCATGCCATTCGGTTCAACTGCACCCTTCTTCTTCCAAAAAGTCATGATAAAAATATTCCAACCCATCCTCCGTACCTCTTTTGTTTACATTGACGACATCCTGTTATTTAGTTATACATTAGAAGAACATATCAACTTGCTTCGTCAATTTGAGGCATTGGTAACACAGTACGGAATCATGCTCTCTACAAAAAAAGATTGTTCTTGCTCAAAAAGAGATTGATTTTCTTGGAATGCATTTTCCGCAAGGTGAATACAATCCAGGACCACATATATGTCAAGAATTACTAAAATTTTCAGGTACCAACCTCGCAACAAAGCAGATCCAACAATTTTAGGGGTATAGTAAATTATGTGAGAGATTTCATCCCAAATATCTCTACATACATTTCTCCTCTCACAGAGATGCTCAAGAAAAATGCTTCATCATGGGGAAAGAAGCAAGATGAAGTAGTCAAGGAAATAAAGGATATTTCTAAAAATGTCAAGTCTCTCTATATCCCTTCAGACGATAAGAAGATATTTCAAACTGATGCCAACAAAGAATATTGCAGTGCTATTCTATTTAAAGAAAAAGATGGCGAGAGGAAAATATGTGGATACGCCAGTGGGAAGTTCAAAGAAGCCGAGCAACATTATCACTCCACTTTCAAGGAAATTCTTGCAGTAAAGAATGGAATCAAGAAATTCAATTTCTTCCTTATCATACAGAATTTCTGATAGAAATGGATATGAAGGCCTTTCCAAATATGATTCATCTAAATGCAAAAATTATTCCCAATCTTCAGATTCTCATGGGCACTAAATGGTTCTCTATATATTAGTTTCAAGTCAGGCACCTGAAAGGAAAGGATAATATTCTTCTGTCTCGACTGGAAGAATTCGTAAAGAGATTTTCCCCAGCAAAGCTGAAGTAAAAAAAAGCTTATCAACCACATCTTCATGCTTTCAAGTATGCCAGGAACAAGTTCATCATAGCAAACAGATCATCCACCGGAGTTGTTCAACCTCATGGATCTATTTGATCCGTCAATTATTATGCGGTCAATCCAGAATATCCATTCTACCATATATACATAGCTCAAGCCAAGGATTTTCCACAAGAACTATTATGGTTTATCTGGTACCTATACCATAAGTATTATATTTTCATGGAATTCAAATGCAACGTCTTTAAGGATTTTGATAACATTGCACCAACTCTTAACGTATTTTTGCTATAGTTCAAGCTAGAAGATGTTGTATAAAATGCTTCAATGATTCCTGCACAGCAAAGTTGTTCATATTTCATAGTCTAGTAAAGATTATTAATGGGAAGTCCTGGCGCAAGCAAGGCATCATTCTGGTGTAAATTTCCCATGTCAATTTTATCAATGGAAAAGAATATAATGAGGCGCGAAGAATTCTTTTTCAACAAAATAGGTGCATCCCAAGAGAGTTATGGCCAAAACATTGGGCAGGCTGGAATTATACAAGCAATCATTCTCACTGGGAAAGAGTTTGGGAAGCAGTAAATGAATAGCAAACCCCATATGTATTCATCCGAGAAAAGATCGCTCAAGATATTGCTAGATTAAGGTTGCAGATTACATCTCTCAATCCAAATGAGAAAGAACACAACAAAGCAAGACTATTAAATTCCAGGCGTTACTACACAAGGTTTTTAGAAAGATGCCTAGAAGACCACCATAGAATCAATGAAGTATAATTACCTAAATCTCTGATAATCCCATCATAATCCTAGATTATCCACCAAAAAACCCTCAAAAATATCCTACCCATGCCAATGCTAATTTTCACATCTTTCCATACTAATTGGGCCCCACTTCAACTTGTTTTCACATGCTTCCCCATGCCTCCACATGCTTTGTCGCATGCAACACCCTTCTTTAACATGGCATCACATGCTCCCACATACTTTCACATGCTACACCATGTATATTTTACCCCTTTCACATGTTTTCGGGTGTTTTTTAGTTGTTTTTCCTAATGTCCTTCACATGCTTAGAAGGACCCACTTGTAAAATAAGTTTACCATGTAAGATAGGTTTATTATATCATGTAAGTTTATCTTGTAATAACCTCCTAGCCCTATATAAAGGAGGTCCTGTACTACTTGGAAGATCATCTTGCAATTATCTTGTAACCTTTGTAAATCTTTTGTGATATATTACATATGAGTGCTTTCTAAATTTTCCTCTTGATATTTCTTTCGAATGGATGGAAAGGCCAGTCCATGTATGAAAAAAGAGTAGGAATACTCTAAGATAGTTAGCTTATTGAAGTATGAAAGTTTTATGAGTTATAAACAACTAAAGTTGGTTATAGTACAAGAGTTTTCTGAATCATATAGCTTGGTAAGCTATGCTTTATGGGTTGTTGAAGCCAACCCCTTTTGTTGGAAAACTTTTGCGACTATAAACAAATTAGCTGTTTGTGTAGCTTGGCAAGCCGTCCCTTATGAATTGTTGAAGCCAGCCCCTTTCGCGGGGAAATTTTTGTATCTATGGTTTAGTTTTATTTCTTAGAGTCACTTGCTCCGTTCTTTGTACTGTGGTATCATTGCCAACCCATCTTTTCAGAGGGAGGAACAGTGTACTAGATATGTCTGAGTCATTTCCATCATCCTCTTTCCTTGCAAAAATGAATATGTCCACTACTCTATATAAAACCTTGTCCAAAAAATATGATAACCTCTATGATGAAGATATATTATCCGAAAAATAAAAAGTATCCTCCACTGAACTGTCTCTCATAACCCTTACTCTGCTTTTGCCAATAAATCTATTTTGCACCATGGACCCAAATTCGTTCCTTAGTCTAACAAAGACAAAAAGGAGTTAAAGAATATGTTGCTGCCTCAAAACTTTACCAGCATCCTATTCTTGCCACTCGACATGAACAATTTATCATCCTTCAAATACCAGATGATTTTCCTAGACAATAGAGAAACCATGGTTTTACCCATATCCATTTTGGTGATATCCGAATCGCTTTAACTTATCATGGAGGAAAATGTCAACCTATCGTAGCTCAACTTTATTTTCTAGATATAAGATACTTGGAATAGCAATACGCAAATTTAGGTAATACCGAAGTTACCCTAAATGTTGGGATTGTCTTCATAACTATCTTTCCAAATTTCAACATGTACCTTTATGACGTGTACCTAACCGAAGCCTTAAAAATCCAAGTCCAAACCTAGAGAGCTCCACAAGCCAAAGGTTCAAACCAAGCTACCCTTCACCACAAAATGGTGTAGCGAGTCCAAGATCATGCCATGGATCTTTGCCTACCTGGAGGAGAAAATGCTTACTCATAAATATTAATGCTACCAAAGGAACACCATGTGCACCTAAATACCAAGACAGATTTCCAGATATGAGCTTGTAAAAATCCTTCTGATTGCTGGATCACAGATTAAGATAAGCTAAGAGAATCAGAGGAATCTGCACAATCTGATGAACCAACTTTTAACAAAAGAAGTGACAAAATCATTTCCATAAACATTGACCATTCCCATTTCAAAAAAATCCAATAAAACCATTTTCTCTTGCAAAATAATTCAACCCAAAGATACAACAGGTACATACCCTGAACCTGATGAAGAGTTCTTCTAGAATACACAAAGCATCATGGAAGAACATGACTAGTGCCAATGTTTGACAAACAAGGTAAACAAGTTTGGTGGTTCAAATGCCCCTTTACGGGACACTGCCCTTGGGATCTTGGTTGTGACTGCCAAGACTATTTAGAAGATCCAATTGGAGAATATGATAAACACCACCAGCATATTAGGAATGGTTTGGCCTCAACAAAACCAAACCAAATTTAAAGAAAAAGGGAAAAACTATAGAAAAATAATTTTTGACTAAATATGAAATAAAGATCCTTTAAAATATGAATTTCTTGTCGGTTGTAAACCCCAAAAATGGCCATAACTACTAGAAAAATTGACTCCGAGCTGGGAGGATAGTGAAACCACGCCCAATCCAAACCAACATCACCTTATACCCTAGAATCCAAAAAGCCATATGAACCTAAAACTCTATCAACCCAAAAGTCCACACACCCAAAAATATTCATGTTGAGCTATTCAAGTTCCGGCCACTCCCAAGATTTTCCTCCACTTCAACCTTTTGAAATAGAGAGTATCAGTAATCCTCCAAAAATCCCCAAGAAAAACATAACACTATCTTCTGGAGAAACCCCCGCCCCCAACTAGTAACATCGAAGCAACAATGAACTGGCAATCGGAAAACTCAATCTGCCAAAATAAAGTCCCCAACAACATTGGAAACACCAAAAAGAATGTGGCTCATACACAGAACAAAATGATCAGCAAAGTGGAATTAGTTGAGAAAAGGATGGAGTAGACAACCTCTTAGCATGCCGGACTAACTAAAGCCTTGGAACTAAGGTTGGCAAATTAACAATATGAGATTTGTCTGCCAGGAACTTCACTTTTCCAATTTTTCCAACAACAACAAAAGGATATGATTTCCATTAAGGAACAAATTCAACTTTTGAGAAATAAACACTTTGAGCTGCAAAAAACCCCAATTTTCCCTTCAAACTCCACCTTCTTCCCTATGTCTCCACAAACATATTCCCTGCCTAAATTGGACAACACATTTTCTACCTTTTCATCTACCTCAAAAAATCCAATCTCTTTAACCCAACCATTAAAAGAAGAAAATGATTTTGATATCGCAAAAATGGTTTGGGAGAGTAAGGATGCCCTTGTAGAAAACAAACAAACCAAGAAAAAGCGAGACCAATGAGAAATTTCAAAAGGATCAAACCTCAAAAATCTGATGATTTCTGACCAAAAGGCTCCAAACCTCTATGTCCCTCAGCCAAGATTCATATCAGAGTAAGATACCCCATGGTCGGAATCTCTAAACTCAACAGAAGATGAAACACTGAAAGATAGCTTTCAATCAAGCAATGAATCCACAATAAACTCTTCCGAAGACCACGATCCCCTAGTTAACCAGCAAAGAGACCCAGAAACATCTGAAGTAGATGAGGAACAAGAAGGCATGGCAGATGAACTAATCCTTGAAAAAAGATATGAGCCCATGGCATCAAAACCAGTTGGAACTTGTTTCCACACTTTCACCTTAGATGATGTTAAGGTTTCAAAAAGTCCTCAACGAATGTAATTAATATCTTTATGTTAATTATATACTACCCTTTAGACGAAACATGTTTATGAAATGTTAAACCCTTTAGTGTACCCCAATTATGACTCTTCTTTTGCTAATGTTCTATGCAAGTAATTGTCTATCTGTAAGTGACATGATTCTGCATTAAGTATGGGGTTCCTTAGCAATTAAGTTTGGCTGATGATTCTGTACTTAAGTGCTCTTATAACTATGTGTTTACCGATGCATCCCCAAATCCCTTGGCCTGCTGTTTGTGACTACTAAACCTGCTTCGATTCTATGATCTTTGACTTTGTATAAACTTTTCTTAGGGGTGTTGTGTTTGGACTGTTGGTTATTACTCCACTCTGTATTCAAATTGTCTCTGTTGTTTTACTAAACTATTTCAAATGAACCTCTTTTTAATACGGTTTTCCAACTAAAACCTTTCAAATTTTGTCAAGCGCTCTCACTTTAATCCTAAGTCAATAGGTTTTGCCTCATCTAGTGTGTGTACTTCCTTTGGATCCTCTTGAGAACCCTCTAAACTCTGGCATACTGAGGATGTTTATTCTACATTGCACTTATTCAATTTGGTTACCAAGTCTAGGTGTATGCACTGCCTGGGATCCTTGAGATCCTTAGGGAACTTTGATGCACCTAGACTATGACATTTTCTCTAGAATTCGGGCATTGAGGCTATTCGAGACTTTGGTGATCTGGGCCTATTCGTAGGCTCCCCATATAATAACTTCTTATTTTTTTAATGCTTATGTAATTCATTCATATGGTCTATAATAATTTGTAAATAAATATTGGGGTAACTAGTAAAAAAAGGGCGGGTAGTTATATGTTTGTGGGATAATACTAGTAGAAATCATGCTTATAAGACTTTACATTTTGATATGATTGACATACCAAGTAGAAACCATGCCTATAGGACTTTATCTTTTGCTGTGATTAGAAATATTCTTATAGGTCTCAATTGGTTCCAAAATGCCCTTCAACTATCAGCTTTGATCTAAAAATGCCCTTCATCCACCAATTGGTCCAAATATGTCCTTCCGTTAATGTATTCAGCTCAAAAATAGCCTTTGTTAATTTTTGTGGATCAAAAATGACCTTTGAGTTAACGGAGGGACACGTGTCATCCTCTTGTTGGCTCATTCTAAATATTTCTTAATTTAATAAACAAACTCATTATTCATACATGAAAAATAATTTTCAAAAGCAATTAAAAAGGGATTTTTTCCCAGTATTAACCAAAATAAAATTAAAAATATTTTATTTAAAAATACTTAAAAAAATTTATTAAAATTGTTTTTTTTGTAAAAACTGGAAAAACTCCTTTTTTCTTTAGTTTTTAGTAAAAACTGTTTTAATCTTTTTTTTAAAAATGGATTTTTTTGTAAAAACAAATCTTTTTAAAATTGGATTTTTTTTTGTAAAATCTTCTTTTTTAGAAAACTGTATTTTTTGAAAACTGGATTTCTAAAAAATCTATTTTTTAGAAAATCGAGTATAAAAAAACAAATTCTAAAAACTGATTTTTAGAAAATCGATTTTAAAAAAATACAGTTTTCTAAAAAAACAGATTTTACAAAAAAAAATCCAGTGTTAAAAAAATCTATTTATACAAAAAAATCCAGTTTAAAAAAAAAAAGAGTGTAAAACAGTTTTTTAAACTGTTTTAAAAAATCCAGTTTTTTACTAAAAACTAAAGAAAAAAATGATTTTTTCCAGTTTTTATAAAATAAAAATTTAATAAATTTTTTTAAGTATATTAGAAAAAAATAATTTACATTTTAAAAATTTTTTTTTTGTAAATATTGGGAAAAAATCCCTTTTTAATTGCTTTAGAAAATTATTTTTCATGTATGAATAATGAGTTTTTTCAATAAATTAAGAAATATTTAGAATAAGCCAACAAAAGGATGACATGTGTCCCTCCGTTAACTCAAAGGGCATTTTTGAGCCACAAAAATTAACAAAGGCTATTTTTGAGCCGAAACCATTAACGGAAGGGCATATTTGGCCCAATATGTGGATGGAGGGCATTTTTAGACCAACTCTGATAGTTGAAGGGCATTTTAGACCCTTTCCCTAATATAAATCATGTTTGTAAGTCTTAAAATCACCTTCACAAGTAGATGCCATGCCTATAAGATATAATCGAATCCAAGTTTTGTTATAACAAGTGTTTACATGTATTTTTTATTTGTCATCATGCCTGCAAAATTTCTAAAGTCAGTATTATACAGCTAGATATCATGCCTATTAGAAACAACACAAAAAAAATTCTGCCTATAGATCTAAACTAGTTTAGCTTAAATAAATTAGTCCAATCAACGATTAGCTCACTTCAAAACTTGTTTAAATAATGGATTATTTTCCTTGGAATGAGTTCATTAAAAAATTCTCTTAATCTGTCATTGGACAACATTTTTATATGATTTAACGAGTCGGTTTTAAAAACCTACCTTGTTTATGGAACGTAATTATCATTATTCCATGCGTAGGCAAGCCAATAGGGTGTTTTCAAAATCTTGCAATTCTGAAACTATTTATGTCCCTTAATATTGATTAGTCTTAACGGGCTAAATTAATCAGTAGGCAAACTGATAGGGCCATTACTTCTGAGTTAATAAAATGAACTGCCTTTCTTCTGTGTCTTGATATTCACTTAGACATCTTACCCTAGGACAATGTTTAGCAAAAGTCCCTTATTTATGCTTGGGTCGCGTTGCTTATATGTATTGTTTGAGGAGGTAAACTTGAGCCTCTAATTGCTCCTTTTTATCTTATGTTCTAAATCCTAGTTGTTCTTGCTTGTCCCCTTAGTATTCTCACCTTTAAAACTTTTGGAGTCTATCTAGTACCACCTATAGGTAGAGATCCTATATCCCTCCAGGACCATAAAGAAGGGATGGGTAACAACAGGCAATAGAGATCGCTGACCAACACTCGCTTTCAATGACCACTAAGGGGATGTGAATGGTAGATACAGGATATGACAACTACGCGCTAACGTCATAGAGTAGCCCCTCATTGAGAAGAGTTCACTAGATATTGTATGGGGTGATCCTATATGTTAACCAACCTAGGACTCCACCTTTTCCTAATATTCCTTTTTGCTTAAATTATCATTTATACAACTTGCTCAAGATCTTTCTCTTATTATTTGAGTTATCCAGTGTCCATTACTTGCAACCTATTTGATTCAACTATTTATTTATAATGGATTAATTCGTCAATCTATATTTGGCTGGGACCAAAAATTGTGGACCAAAACGGTTGCCTAACACCTTCCCTCAAGGTCATTTCGAGCCCTTACCATAATATATGGCAATTCAAACCATTCCAACATTTAATCATTGTAGGTGCCCTAATGCACCATAACCTCTTAGGTGGCGACTCTTCAAATATCTAATTCCAAAAAAAAAAAAAGAGTTATCACCCCATGAATGTCGAAACCCAAAACTCTCCCTCTCTCCCTCTCTATGAAGAGGGGAAAAAGATGCCGACAAGAGGCCACTGAGGAAGTGTTGGGTGGTGTCCCTAAGCTATCTGATCGCAAAAATATTCCTCAAGTTGAGACTCATTCGATAGGCGGTTCGGAAGAAATCATTTCTGAAGCCTTGTAGGAACAAGAGACAACCCTATAGGAAAGGATGGCCTTAGTCGAGCACCAGCTTCCTGACGCGAGGGCGGATAATGACAAGTATAGAGGTCTCCATTCTGAGTTAGTAATTGCACTATCTGGAATCAAAATTGAAGCTGGGGCTCTTATATCTTTGCACAAAGAGGATGCTGTCGTGATAAACGCTCAAATCGGGAGAGCACTTAAGGAGGCCGAATTGAAATTGACTTGAGCTATTGATCATACTCTGTTAGAATCTTGGAAGCGAACTCTCAGGGACATATACGTAAGGGTATCAATTATTCTAATGAGCTCGAGAGGGTGAAGACCCTAGAAAAGAAGGGCGTTGCCCTGTTTTCTTCTGGAGGTGCATTTGGTAATGGCTTAGGAGATGATGAGAATGAAGGAGGAGTCCCCAGTGGGGAAGATGCTGCTAAAGGACCTGGAGATGTAGCCGAAACCATTGAGGCATAACCTCCGACAGAGCCATCTAAGATGTAGGCTCGATGATAGATTAGGGTTCTGTTCGAATCCTTCTTTGTAAGGGTTTTTTAAAGGACTTTTAAACGTGCCTCTGTGAGTAATATGTATAAAAGATTTTTCATTATTTTCACTTCTTTTCTCCTTTTCCTTTTGGGAATAATGTGCGATGTTTTATGATAATAGATCCGAGATCTCAGACCATGTGTTAGACCCTCGGGTTTTTGCTATTGCTGAGTGACTCGTAATGGTCGAGGATGAGTCCCTGAGTGTTCTCAAGCTAGACTTGGCTCTTGTACATTGGGTTGGTGCGACCTTTGATTTTAGTGTTGTAGGCAGTGTCTCTTACATATTGGGTTAGTACGACCTCTTAGTATAAACTAGCGTTTGAGCTCTTATGCTTTTTCTCTCATGCATATTTAGTTTATTGCTTTGGGTTTTTCTCCATGTCGAGTATTGACTCAAGCTTATTTGACCTTCAAGTTTTTGAATTTAAAGCTATCACTTAGGATCTTACGTGTTGGGTCGATACGACATTTTAATGTAAGTTGGCATTAATGGCTCTTAAGCTTTTAGGTCGGTGCGACCTTTTATATGAGCTGGAGACAATGGCTCGTATGTGTTGGGTCAATGCGACATTTAATATAGGCTTCATTTTTCCCTCATTAAGAATTTTTAATGTCGTTTTTCCGTACTCTTTGACTGTTTGATAAAAACCTCAATTGTGAGTCGTTATATAGCGATGATCTAGCACCTCAGGAGGTTTGGCTCGGTAGTTGAGTATCTCGAAGCCTTTTAGTTAGGAGCTAACATGGTTGAAACTATTTTTCCTATGCCAAGGGTACCATGTTTAACTGGTTCTTTTCGAAGTATTTTCGAAGTAATTGAATGTATGTCATTTGATAGTGATGATCGGGTATCCCTAAGTCGTATTAGTTTGTCTGGTACAACCGTATGACCGTACTGGAGCCTTTCAGTCCCGGAGTGAAGTAGTTTCGACGTCTATGTCGAGGGTATGCCTTTTTAGGGGTCTTACAAGTTCTATATATAGCCTTAACTTTAAGATCGAGATTATACCTTTAGTAAGGTTATACAAGTTTTGGAAACTTGGTACAAGTAGGGTTCATGTCTTGCTTGAGGTCTTACACATATTGTTATTGCCTTTAATAGGTCATAGGAGACCGAGGCTTTCTGTACGTGGTCTTATAACCTCGGGTTTTGATAAGTCAATGGGGGTAGCCAACGATGGCACTCCCCAAGCCATCGAGATTTTATTTGCTCGGAGCCATTACTTGCAAACTTGGTCATGTGACCTTGAATTTTTATGGCAGTTTCCAAGTGTTCATTATATTTTTGGCTCTAGAGCCGTTTTATCACCTTGATTTTTACTTATTGAGGGCTTATGAGCTTGAAGCTCTAACCCGAGGATCGATCTACTTTGATATATTGATGATATTCCCCGATTATCGGGGATATTTTTTTGCTCTGGGCCATTTGTTTGAAAAAATATCGAGCGTTTTTGAGAGGCGAAAGGCTTTGGAGAGTATTATTTGATTACTTGGTACTAAAGTATACACATTTTTGTTGTTAGGAGATCGGTTATTCTATATGCACATGGTTTGTTGACCGTTTGGCCCAATACATTATTTTCATATCGAGACCCCGTTCAGCACATCTCGGATTCTCCGAGGAGGTGACCTTCCAGGGGGATGCCCCCCAAGATTTGAGGTTGATTGAAAAAAAAGTTTTGAATACTTTTTGAGTCTTCCTTAGGTAACATATGGATGTTGCCTCATTAAAAACCTTGCCGGTAAAACTTCTGTGATAAAAATCTGGTCGAAGGGAAATAGTTCAACGTGTGCTTTGAAACCTTAAGGTCTTCGAGTTGGATGGTTTTTCGGAATCTTCCATAATATATCTTTACATTAGTATTGTTTTAGTATTGATATGTTCCAATTGCTCTGAAGTTGTTCACGTTCCATGGTACCGAGCTTGTAGGACCCTTTTCAGTTACTTCGAGAACACGGTATGGTGATTCCCAATTTTAGCCTAACTTCACATCATTAGGTTTTCGAGTGTTGAGGGTGACTTTCCTTTGGACCAAGTCCCCGACTCCAAAGTGTCGAAGGTTTGTTTTCCTATTATAATACCCTTTGAACCTTTGTTTTTGTGCGGCCATTCGGACCAGCGAGGCTTCTCTCTTTTCATCTAATAGTTCAAGGGATGTAGACATGGTCTCGTTGTTCGAAATCTCAGTGGTGTAATGGACGCTGTCGCTTAGCTCTCCTACCTCTACACGTATCAAAGCCTCGGCACCGTATACTAGGAAGAAAGGTGTCTCCCCCGTGCTTGATTTTGGGGTTTTTCACTATTCCCATAGCACTTTGGGCGATATTTCTCTCCATTTTCCTTTGCCGCTTTCCAACTTCTTTTTTATGTTTTAGATGGTGGTTTTGTATTTAGACTCGGCTTGAATGTTTGCACATGGGTGGTAGGGCATCGACATGATTCTCTTGATTTTCTGATCCTCGAGGAACTAAGTTACTTTGATTCCAATGAACTGCCTCCCATTATCACATGTTATCTAAGAAGGAATCCCGAACCAGCACATGATGTGGTCCTAAATGAATTCAATGACTTCATTTTCTCTTATCATTCCGAAGGCCTGCGTTTCCACCTATTTTGAGAAGTAGTCAGTCATAAATAAAACAAAATTTAGCTTTACTTGGTGCCGTTAGTACAGGTCCAACGATGTCCATTCCCCATTTCAGGAACGTCCACAGTGATAAGACCAAATAAATTTGTTCACTGGGTTGGTGAATCATAGGGTTAAATCTCTAGAATTTATCACACTATCGAACAAATTCTTTGGTGACTTTTTCCATGTTATCCTAGTAGTAGCCTGCCTTGGTCACCTTTCCGACTAAGGAATTGGCACCACAAAGTGTTTCCCATAAGTACCCTCGTGAATTTATTTTCATACATAATATGTGTCTCCTGGTCCTAGACATACTGCTACGGGGCCATCATAAATTCTTCTCTACTCATTTTACTCAAGTGAATATCGAGCTGATTTGGATCGTAGGACCCTTGATTCCTTCGGATTCGTGGGCAGTTTCCCATCTTTCAGATAGTCAATATATTTATTTCTCCAGTACCATATTAGGCAAATGGAATTAATCTCGGTATGACCTTCCTCGACCAATGATTTGGATTTGTTGATAATAGTACCGGGGAGTAGGTCATCTTCTACAACAGATGATCCCAGGCTTGCTAGAGCATCGGCCTCACTATTCTGCTCTCAAGGTATGTGGACCATGGTCTATTCATTGAAACGGCAGAATATGACTTGGATTTTATCCAAGTACCTTTGCATCCTGTCTTCTCCGACCCCGAAGCTCCTTTTTACCTGAGTTACTACCAGGAGTGAATCGTATTTTGCTTCGACAATCTCAGCTCCTAGGCTTTTGGCAAACTCCAAACCTGCAATCATAGCCCCACACTCGGCTTCGTTGTTAGTCAATCATGTAGTTTTATAGATTGCCTGATTATGCCACCCGTAAGTAGCTTTACGACCATTCCGAGTCGGGATCCTCATATGTTAGAGGCACCGTCAGTGAATAGGGTCCATACCTCTGAGGATGTGCCCGCTTTTGCAAAATCTCCTTTTCTACCTTGGGAATGAGGGAGGGAAAAAAGTCTTCCACGAAGTCCGCCCGAATTTTGGACTTGATAGCAGTTTGGGGTTGATACTCGATATGATAACCCCAAGATCGATGGCCCATTTGGCCAATCTGCCTGATAGTTTGGGCTAATGCAATATGTTTCGGAGGGGGATACGTTGTTAAAATCCAAAGACGGTGACATTGAAAATAAGGTTTCAATTTCTTGATGCGCTTATTAACACAGTAGCTAATTTTTCTAGGTGCTGATATCTAGTTTTGGCATCCCTCAAAATCCGACTTACATAATAGACAGGGAATTGTGTACCTTGCACTTATTACGCTAGCACACTGCTTACCATTATTTCGCATACAGCCAAGTATAAATACAATGTTCATCCTCTTTTGGTGTGTGGAGCAAAGGCGGACTAGTCAGATATCGCTTCAACTCCTGCAAGGCACATTGGAATTCTTGAGTTCATTTGAAGTTGTTTTTCTTTTTGAGTAAAGATAGAAATGGTGACTCATGTCTGATGATCTTGATATGAATTTGGGCAGAGTCGATATCCGTATTGCCAGTTGTTACAAGACCTTTACATTATTTATCATAGTGATTCGTTCAATGGCATTGATTTTTTCAGGTTGATCTAATTCCCCTGTTTGATATCATGAAGCCTACGAATTTTCCTGAACCTACTCCGAAGGCACATTTCTCGATATTAACCTTCATTTTGTAACTTCTAAGGATGTCGAATACTTCTTGCAAATGAGTCAAATTGTCCTCTGCGCACAGGGACTTAACTAGCATGTCATCGATGTAAACTTCCATGGATTTGCCTATTTTATACTAGAACATTTTACTAACTAGTCGTTACTACATAGCACCTATGCTTTCCAAACCAAAGGGCATTACAAAGTAATAGTAGGTGCCATACTTTGTGATGAACGAAGTCTTTTCTCTATCCTCGAGGTTCATCTAATTCTGGTTATACACCGAGTAGGCATGGTGAAAAGTAAGGGTCTCATGGCCGATTGTGTCATTGATAAGATGATCAATGTTAGGAAATGGGGATGAATCCTTGGGGAACGACTTATAAAGGTCTTTATAATCTACGCACATACTTAACTTATTTTCTTTTATAGACACTGCTACTACTTTGGCCAACCATTTGGGGTACTTTACCTTTTTGACGGACCCTATTTTAAGAAGTTTTGTAACCTCATCTTTGATGAATGTGTATTTTACTTCGTAGTGGGGCCTTAATTTTTTGTTCACGGGTTTTAATCTAGGGTTGACACTTAATCGATGGGTGGGTATCACAGGCGGGATTCATGTGATGTCTAAATGGGACCAAGCGAAATAGTCAATATTATTGATAAGAAATGGAATGAAATTTTTCCTAAGTTTAGGGTTAATCCTGTTCCCAGGTATTTCTTCCAATTTGTGAGATGTTCCATCAAAATAGCTTGCTCCAGCTCTTCAACTATCGATTTTATTGCATCCGATTCTTTGGGGTCAACGAAAGTTTGAGGGGAAAGGAAATCTTCTTCATCAGCCTCGAGGGTATGTACGCTTCCTAATTCATCCGAGGTAGAATATATAGGATCCTATGCCTCCTAGTGAACCGCAAACATTTCCGTCGCTGCATGCTGTTCTCCATATACGATCGTTATACAGTCCTTTGTTGGGAACTTCATCATCTGGTGCAGGGTTGATGGTACCATCCTCATGCTCTGTATCCACATCCTGCCAAGAAGTGCATTGTACCTTATGTCACTAGACTGTACCGGGCATATCCACTAGGAGGGCGATTTCTCCTTTAGTTACTTCACCAGCCATGTTGAAGCTGTGGTGGACCTGGGAGGTGGGTACGATCTCATCGAGCGACCCAAGCTGTTCTATTACCTTTGACCCGATTTTGTTGGCCGAGTTACCTGGATCTACGAGCACACTTTTAATTTGAATGTTACATAGGAGAAATGAAATTACTAGTGCATCATTGTGCGGTAGCGTTAAGGTCTCAAAATCTTTTTGGCTAAATGCAAGGGTATTTTCGGTCAAGCGGTCTCGGATCGGCCATTTTGTTGCAACAGATTATTTATCCATTTGATCATGGGTCCTTAGGGAATGTCCCCCCCCCCAATGATCATATAGATTACATGTTGAGGAATCTCCCCTTAATATCTGCAATCTGGCACTTGAGGCGAATCTTGCCCATAGCTTTCTGAGACTCAGCGTTATACCCTGGGTCTTAATGCTGTTCAGCTTCCTGGTGGGAATCCCGAGCTGCCTTACCGTTTTTAGGGGTATAACATTTATAGCTAACCCCAGATCTACTTGCACTAGTCGGAGTTTTACTTCACCCTTTTAACCCAAGTTGGATTTCTCCGGGTTTCCTACTGAATCTCTCGGTGTGCGCTCTTGTTAGCTTGGGAACATGTATCGATGTGTTGTGCATCGCGTGAGACCGCATCCATTAGAATTGGCTCTGGTGCATTCTCAGGGTTTCATGGAGGTAAGCCAACACTTGGAACATCTGTACCATTCTCTCCATGGTTCATAAGATTGTTGTTTTCACCTCCATTTACTGAATTAGACATTTTGACCTAACATCGAATATCTTGGACAAGAAAAGTGTGAAAGATAACTTGCGTTATGTATTAAAACCAGAAAGAAAATAGCCACTATTATTTTTAGCCCCACGGAGGGTGCCAAACTATTTACCATGAAAATGGTACTTATAATTAGATTTGATTTTTTGGTTCTATAAATACTTGTTCTATGTTTATGCTAGTTCTTTAACGATAGATGCTAAGATAAATATCAGAAGACAAGAGTATAGCTTAAAAATGATGCTAATATATAACCAAATGTCTCGAGATCGGGGCCTTGAGCCGTCATATATGTGGTCTCCAGGTCAAGTTGGATGGCCGGCTTTGAGCGATCGAGGGTAGTCGAGGGAGGACTAAAAGCTATGATAAAATCAATGATGTCTTTTTATGGACAATGATAAGCAAAAATGAAGAACATCAAATAGAACACAATGAATATAAGCAATAAATGGAAGTAATGAGATCTAGAGAATATTTTAGAGAGTAGAGAGAATGTTTTTGTATATTTCGTATTGACCATCAGATCATTTTACAAAATAACAAGGCTCTCCTTTATATATGAGGGAGAACCTAAACATAGTAAAAAACATTTATTACAAAGTAAGATAGCAGGCACAACTACCTAGGAATCCACCGCATACTGGTACTATTCTTATAGGTGACGCTAGCTCGGACCATATGCCTAGGGAATTTCGTGCTTACCCTCGATAACCATAGACTCATACTGCGTCGAGGTTGAGTGTGAAGAGCCTGCAAGGTCGGAGTGTCACGACCCTGACACCGGTAGTGATGGAGCCCAACACACTGCTAGGAAAGCCCGACCAATTCAATAACCTTAGCCATTATTATACCATTCAGGAGTTAATTAACACAGATAATGTACTAAATTATCATACCAAAAGTTTGACATAAAACTAAAACTGTGGAATCCCAAGTAATAAACACAATTACACAACCCAAAGAATCAGGTGTCACAGGTCTGAGCCTCTAATACTGAGTGTCAATCTGCTACATATCGTCCTACAGAAATGCTGAAATAAAGTAATAAGGTAGAAGGAAGATCAGGATTGTGGGACGTCATGCAGCTACCATGATGCTCCTGAATAAACTGCTCGGTAGAGAAATCCTCACTCATCCTCAGATGTACTTGGATCAGCACGCAAGGTGTAGAGAGTAATGTGAGTACTCCGACCCAGTGAGTAATAAACATAAAGAAAGGCTGAGAATAAGAAATCCTGAATACGCACAAGTAATTCTATAAATACAACAACCTGAACTAGATAGTATTCAATCAGTAAACCAATAGCAGCAATTAAAGATATTCTAAAACCGATAATTAAGTAAGTGACATGCAAATATGAAATGCAACACATAGTCTGGTACTCTCTAGTACCCGCTGCGGCGTGCAGCCCGCTCCCTTTATTTATCGTCGACGACGCTCACTGGGGGTGTGCAGACTCCGAGAGGGTCCCTTTACGGCCCAAGCACAATATAAGCCATCTCGTGGCATCAATTAGGACCTCGACCTCATATCAATATCAATATAATACTGCTGCGGTGTGCAACCCGATCCCATACTCAGTACAGAATCACATAAGCTCCTCAGGCATAATAATATATAAATATTCAGCCCAAACTCTATTAGAAATATAATTTAAGTTTCAAGTTTTGAGAAAATATCGCTGAGTTTGAAAAATAATATTAAATGCCAGAACTGAGTTCAATAATACGTAAAAATGGTAAGAAATCAGTAATAGCAATCCCTGAAGGATTCAATCAATTTGGCACGAAGCCCAAAAATAGCAATCAGCTTAGATTATAGTGATAGTAAGTAAATTTCAGTTAATTACGCAGTATATTCATCTACCGGGACGGACCAAGTCACAATCCCCAACGGTGCTCTACCCCACACTCGCTATGCAGCGTGCAAGTCACCTCAATACAGCACTACGATGTGAAAATCCGGGGTTTCAATACCCTCAGGACATAATTTACATCTATTATTCACCTCAAGCCGGCCAAAATCCTAGCTCGTTATGCCTTTTCCTTTCAAGTCAACTTCCCCGCGCATCGAATCTGATCAAAACCACAACGAATATGTCACAATATGCCAATGGAACAATACCCAATCGAAAACAAACAAAAAATAGCAAAATCTCAAAATTAGCAAAACCCGAGCCCTGGTCCCACTTCTTGACAATCAGAAAATTTTATATCAACGGGTTTCTTATCTCGCCACGAGTCTATAGATAAAAAGATTACCAAAATCGTAATACAAATGACCCCACAACTCCCAATTTTTGTTCTCTTAAGTTTCATGCCCTAAACCACCATTTTTTGCCTATTAATTACTTAAGTTTTCAACATTAATCATGTATTTATAACATAAAATCGTCTTTTAAGTCCAAGAATCTATACTTTATCGTAACCCCTCAAAATCTCTCTTAAAACTCGCCACAATCTCCAAGTTCGAGTTAAAAATATGAAACCCTTCAGAAATTTGCGAAGATGGAACTAAATAGCTATGCCCAGGCATTCGGCATCTGCGGTCATAATGTCGCTTCTGTGACTCCCGCTTTTGCGGTCAACAAACCGCTTCTACAGAAATAACCGCTTCTGCGGTCGAATACCCACGTCTGCGAACCAAGCTCCACACTTGTGGATCCCATCAAGATATCCAAATCTGCATCTGCGATCCTTTACCTCGCTCATGCGGTCCCATTCCCGCAGAAGCAAAAATACTAGAAGCAACAAAAATTCCATAAGTTTCACAAGCCAAACTTCCCGTTAACCATCCGAAATCACCCCGAGGACCTCGGAACCTCAACCAAAAATACCAACACCTCCAATAACATCATTAAAAATTGTTCCAATTATTAAAACACCTCAAACAACACTAAAACCATCATTTCTCATCGAATTCAAGCCTAAGTTCTTTAAAAACTTTCGAAACTCGCATTCGATCAAACACCCAACCAAAACACCTCCAAATAACCTGAAATTTTCCACACACATCCCAAATCACCTAACGAAGCTACTGCAACTCTTGAAATTTCATTCTGGCCCTCGGATCAAAATCTCACCTACCAACCGGAATTCGCCAAACTACTAACTTCGCCAATTCAAGCCTAATTCTACACTGGAGCTCCAAAATCACTTCCGATCACATTCTTAAGTCACAAATAATCCCCTGAAGTTAATCGATTCATGGAATTTCACATCTGCTCCTCCTAGTACATAAGTCAACATCCGGTTGACTTTTCTTTCCAAAACAAGCCTTCCTTAAAGAGACTAAGTGTGTCATTTCCTTCTCAATTCAATCCAAATCAACTCGTTCACATAAAAAACTCATAATCAAGCATAAAGAAGTAGAATATAGGGGAAACATGGCAATAGCTCACGAGAAGACAGGTTGGGTCGTCACATCCTCTTCAACTTAAACAGACGCTCGTCCTCGAGCGTGCCCATAGTTGTTCTAGACACCAATCAATAGCTGAATAACTTTACTATGCATATAATTGGGAGTGATCCCACGTCACCCTATATCATACAGGTCCGACAACACCTTTTAACTGAAATTAACAGTCCAATCTAGCCCATAAACCATAGAACCACATTTTCACTTCTGAAGCAATACACAAGATCAGAACTTTACATCTATATTCAGAATAAGCCCGAACCAGCTGTAATAACCCATACCTTCAAATCTCAGGTGTAATTATATGATACACCACCTAACACCAACACTCGAAACGGTAACTTCTATTCTCAGTAGTTGCACACAACACCTAAATACCGGTAGAAAACCTCTTATCAACTAAGGTCTTATTCCAACACTTCGATGTACTACTAATGATAAGTGAAACATGCAATAAACCATACCCATCTCTCAGGTCAACCAATCATGAAGTTACTTCTCTTTTGGCTAATACCACAGCAGATTTCCGAGCCGAACCTCGACATAATCCTTCCATCAAGCTGAAATCAAATCTGATTGTATTCATTAATGACCCTAATGATCACTCGAATCTAACACACTACTCTGGTGACGTGACACGTCAATACAGGCCTAAGCCACAACTTGTATAATTCACGCACCAATAAGAAACGGTCTAAATATACTCAAATCGTGAAAATGACCCCAAACGCAAGGGATGTACCTCAAGCTCATCAGTACCATCACAACAAAATGCTGAGACACCATCTCACATCATAGAAATAGAATACATAAATATAACCCCGAAAGGTCTTATCTCCATGTAGCCTTGCTACAATGCGCGATCATATCCAAACATTGCTACACATGGCACACCTCAAGTCACTATGCTCAAAATCGACAACCACGCACCATTTGATGTCTGCAACCAAAGCACATCATCATACCCAAAGTAAGACAAATAACATATACCATGCAACCCGATAGGTCATAACCGATACACTATTCACCGAGCAACACCCAAATACTTTTCCCGCTCGACTTCCAATGTAAATCCCCAACGGAACCGCACCATATGTGCCCATTACCAATAAATCATAACGCCACACAACACAGAAAAGAAACTCGTAGATCTTCCCAGATGCAAATCGGGGACTGCCAAACCGACTCAAACTAGAACGCGCATCCACATTGATCTGCCAACAAACTTATCATCAAGGAAGCCTGAAGCTGCTCCTTCTACTACTACAGATCCTACCGGAGCCATACGATACGGTGCCCGAATCCAAATCAATACTTATATCCACAACCTCGTCCGGCTACATGCCCGACAATAAGAAATGCATCTAAAAAGTCTCTCAACACCATGACTGAATCAATGGTAGAAACCTCTGCACAAACGTCCAACACGAAGGCCCAATTAAGAAAATAATCCTCCCCAGCCGTCTACTGGTCTTTGAAATACCACCCACTCTACTAGAACATAATCCGATGCACCTTGCCACTCCATACATAATCAAAAGTCTCATATGATGCCACAAAGTGTCGACAGGCTACCGATTTAAATGCGTTACAAAAGGAAGACGACTCTGGAAGGAACTACCTAACATACGCACTAATACGTGCTCTCTTTAGAAAAATAGGAAGCAAGGCATAAAAAAAGAGAATATAGAAAACTATTATCAACATCACGCTGTTGCGACACGCAACCTGATCTAAATAACACACTCATGGCGACGTGCCACCGATCCACACGTAACACTCACCTAAAGAGGTGTACATCAAGCTAAATTGCTCATTAATATAAAATGCCGAATTACGGTCAGAAGCACGCCAAGTGCATATCATCGTCCCTAAGGGGACATATAGAACTATAAGCTACCAAAACTCAAGCTCAACTGAGGTGCAATATACATTTTGAATCTCGAGAGCCATTTTGCTCATAAACATCATTTTTACGCGGATCCTCAACACATAAGTATTATCTCAAACAGTCTCACAACTCACATGGCGCAATGTATCACTGCGTAAAATATCTAGCAACAAAATAACACCCTAACTACTCCTCCATAAGGAGCATATCACTTAAATGAACCCGTTTGGCATGAAACAAATCCTATATTCACATTTGAATCCATCCACTGACCTCAAGCCGATTCTGATCGCACTGAACTAGGTTAATTACCTTTCAAAGGTCCCTAACAACTCATCTTCCTCTCGTAACACATAAGAACATCCATCATAATCGGAAAAATCATCCGTAGTCCACAACTCAATAGACTTAGTGCCTTCCGGGCATATTTTCTCAATTCAACGATATTATCACCAACTTCATACTTGATTCAAGTCTTCAATCAATCAAGTGACTAACTGCCATACTTACACAATCTTCTTCTGGGACACCCTCCCACAACCTACCATTACGAATAATTAGGTCGTACTTTCAAACCACCGACCGCACTAACGCTGAAAAGTGATCAAGAATCATTATCTAGGGTGCAAAGCCTTTTCAGAAAACACCATTCTCAGGTAAAAGATGATACAGATTTATCTTAAATATTCAGACTTCTTCCCTACTCATCCGAGCTCGTGACATCCTTGTCCATGCCGAGTTGTTACCTTTATCTTCCTTCAAATTCCATACCACTCATTGCACCCAACATGTTAAAATATGGAACAACATGCTCTTCATTACAGCTTTGGAACCATTATTAGATTAACACTTCGTCATATAAAACTTTCCACTTAACTCACTTCAGGAGAACCAAAGCAACATACAGGTGAATTCTCATAACCGTAGAATTTGCACATCTCTAAGAAGTGGTCCAACCCACCTTGACCCTTCAAGGATCCACCTACACGTAACATGCCCATAACAATGGAATAGTCTTGAATAAAATCAATTAAATAAAATCAATTACGACGGACGACAAGCCTCGCCTGTATCGCCACAAATAACATAAGTAACTTCATCATGCTGACGGGATTGATCTCTACCACTAATATTCCAATAGATATATGGCTGACCAATCCATCTTCTTTCGACTTACCCCGATTTCCCTAGGAATAATAGTAACTGCACTCAACATATAACTCCATCCATCCGCACTCATCCTGAGTGACTTTAAATCACGAGACCATACTGTCTCAATTCCGAAGAACCGTTTTGTACCTTTCAACTGCTACATCGCAAGGCGAAAAATCATAGAACATTCTACGAATTCTGAACCATTACTTGCACCTTCATGATAGTGCTACATGGAAGCCCATAATTGATATAGAAAAATAACTCATCTTGACATCTCTCTTATGGAGACTCGGTTATAATCACATATACAAATTCAAGATACCCAATTGTCACATATAGAATATCAAACACATTAGTACCATTCTCGAGAGTCATTTACTCAGTTTAGCTACATTTAGCCTAATCCAATAAATAGAACCACCCGTGCCTCGTTAATACTCTGACACCACAAGACATGAACTCGACACAATACAAACAAAAATCTTCCTGCTCCATGCACCGAGAATTCTACACCAATAAAAGCTTAATACATCCTGTGATTCTCACACGTCTATGAAGCACCATATCACCTTTGTAAAAAATTTCCTTCACTCGATCCATCCTCGGCTAAATTTCTGCAACCAGAACTGATTTGCCAGCATGTCTTAAATCAAAACCAACATAACACATAACTGTGCAATCAGCTAATCAATAACAACCTCCCTAACTTGGCTCAAAACCATGGATCAAAACGCACAATAACTCATAACACATATACTCTGTTGCTGCCTTAATATTATAGTGAGATTAAACTCAATCCTTCATAAGCTTGTGGAACCACAAATCATCTAAAAAATGCTTATAAATCTTCTGCAAATCACGCATTCACTCACACAATAGTTAAGCTCACTCTCTATGCATAAGGATTGCACCATTATTAGAACACTCCATAGGAGATAACCAGCCTGTTTCGCCTCAATATAACGTTTCTTTATACCTTCAACCGTCAAACACATTACACAGCCACTTAGTCTTGCTGAGTCTGAACTCATACCTCATCATGAAATTTACTCCACTCTCAACTAGAAACATGAAAAGATTATTCACGCGCCCATAACTCGGGCTATACCCCGAATCACAATGGAATTCAAACACCTAGTAGTTCTTCTATCATCCAGCAGACCTCCCTCGTCACTTCCAAGATACACAAATAGATCTTGCAATGCTAACATGCTCATCACGTGGCTATCCAGCCGACATTTCCACTAATATGGATATTACCGAATGTATAACTTCGAAACACTTGCTCACACAATCAGCACCTTGGTGCTCAAGCCATAGGCCATGATACGGCCTCAAGTCCTCTACACTGGCCCAAGATTAACTCATAGATATTACATCTCGCCCCTCGATCAAGAAATCACAAGCCATCAAGGCACTTATGATACTGACACTCATGTGCGCGTAAAAATGCGTGGAAGGAATTTCAAGAGTTTTCTTTCTAGTTGAATCACGGACGCACGATAAGAATTCAAGAATGTGAAATTTTTCCAAAAGGTTATGCAGCCACTCGAGGATAAGTACAGACGTCTCCGTACAGATCCACAAGACTCTACTAAACCGGCTAATGACTCGTGAGACCAAGTAACCTAGGCTCTGATACCAACTTTTCACGACCCAAGCCCCGGTCCTGATGGCGCCCAACAGAGTGCTAAGCAAGCCCGACCAATTCGATAACCTTAACCATTCTTATGCCATTTAGGGGTTAATTAACATAGATAATATACTAAATCATAATACCGAAACTCCATTAGAAACATCAGCCCCTCGGGCATAATAATATATAAACATTCAGTCCAAACTCCATTAGAAATATTACTTAAGTTTCAAGTTTTGAGAAAAGATGGGTGAGTTTGAAAAATAGTATTAAATGCCAGGACTGAGTTCAATAATACATAAAAATGGTAAGAAACGAGTAATAACAATCCTTGAAGGATTCGATCAATTGGCACGAAGCCCAAATAAAGCAATCAGCTCAGATTATAGTGATAGTAAGTGAATTTTAGTTAATTACACAGTATATTCATCTACCAAGACGGACCAAGTCACAATCCCCAACGGTGTTCTACCCCCACGCTCAGTATCCAGTATGCAATTTACCTCAATATAGCATTATTATGTGTAAATTCGGGGTTTCAAACCCGCAAGAAATAATTTACATCTATTAATCACCTCAAGCTGGCAAAAATCTTAGCTTGCTATGCCTTTGCCTTTCAAGTCGACTTCCTCGCACATCGAATCTGATCAAAACTACAATGAATATGTCACAATACGTCAATGGAATATTTCCCAATCGAAAACAAACAAAAAATAACAAAAAACACGAAAAATGCAAAATTCGAGCCCCGGTCTCACTTCTCAAAAATCAAAAATTTTTACATTAATGGGTTTCTTATCTCGCCATGAGTCTATACATATAAAGATTACCAAAATCCAAATCCAAATGACCCCACAAATCCCAATTTTTGTTCTCTTATGTTTCAAGCCCAAAACCATCATTTTTGCCCATAGATTACTTGAGTTTTCAGCTCTAATCCATGTGTTTATACCATATAATCGTGTTTTAAATCCAAGAATCCATACCTTATCAAAACCCCTCAAAATCTCTCTTCAAAATTGCCCGGAACCCTTCAAGTTTGAATTAAAAATATGAAACCCTCCAAAATTTCACGAAGATGAATTAAATAGCTCTGCCCAAGCATTCCGCATCTGCGGTCATAATGTCTCTTCTGCAACTCCCACTTTTGCGCTCAACAGACCGCTTCTGCGGTCGAATTCCCGCATATGCGGCTTCCACTTCAGCAGACCAAGCTCCGTATTTGCGGATCCCTTCAAGATATCCAACTCCGCATCTACGATCCATCACCTCGCTCATGCGTTGCCACTTCTGCGGTCCCATTCCGTAGAAGCGAAAATACCAAAAGCAGCAGAAATTCCTTAAGTTTCACAAGCCAAACATCCCGTCAACCATCCGAAATCACCCCGAGTCCCTCGGGACCTCAATCAAAAATACCAACACCTCCAATAACATCATTCAAACTTGTTCCAATTATTAAAACACCTAAAACAACACTAAAACCATCATTTCTCATCGAATTCAAGCCTAAGCTCTTTATAAAAACTTCCGAAACTCGCATTTGATCAAAAGCCCAACCAAAACACCCTCAAACAACCTGAATTATGCACACACATCCCAAATCACCTAACAAAGCTACTACAACTCTCAGCATTCCATTCCGACCCTCGGATCAAAATCTTACCTACAAACCGGAATTCGCCAAAATACTAACTTCGCCAATTCAAGCCTAATTCTACACCGAACCTCAAAAATGACTTCTGATCACACTCCTGAGTCACAAAATGGTTCCCTAAAGCTAATCGAATCAACGAAATTCACATCGGAGCCTCCTAGCACATAAGTCAACATACGATTGACTTTTTTTCTAATACAAGCCTTCTTTAAAGAGACTAAGTGTCTCATTTCCTTCTCAATTCAATACAAATCAAATAGTTCGCACAAAACACTCATAATGAAGCATAAAGAAGTAGAAAACGGGGAAAACGGGACGGTAACTCACGAGACGACAGATCGGGTCGTCACACGAAGCCTTGAACTATGTCACCGGACCTTCGGGAACTTTTGAGGCTAAAGGAGAGACGCAATGGGCATGAAATCAGGAATCCCGATCTCTCCCATAGACACCATACAAATGGTGTGGGCTATAACAATTAAAATCTTTGAATCAAGAAGAATTCCAGTTTTATGACCCTAAAACACCAAAAAATGAGTGTTAGTCATGGAGAGGCCGCAAATATTGGTCCTTAGGTCATTTGTTATGGTCTCGCAAAACTATAGGCGATACCGGTCCAATGGCCGAGGCCCATGTAGAAGGTGTGGGGAATAGCACATGAAAAATTTGGAATCTGGCAGAATTCTAATTTTATGGCCCAAAAACACCAAAAAGCGAATAACGTTCATGGTGAATTTGTGACTATTGTTCCTCATGTCATTTTTATGGTACGGAAAACTTTTATGCGATCTGGTTCCGGTGGTCCAGCCCATGTAGAATGCGTACGCTATAACTCTTGAAATCTAGGAATCGGACGGAATTCCAATTTTATGGCCATAAAATAACAAGAAAATTAGTAAGGTTCATGGAGAGGAAGTGACTATTGTTCCTTAGGTCATTTTTATGGCACAGAAAAGTTTTGGGCAATTCGGGTCCAGCCCGGGCCCATGCAGAAGTCATGGGCTATTATAGCATACGAAAATCTAGGAATCTAGTGGAATTCCAATTTTATGGCCCTAAAATGCCTAAAAAGAATTTTTGTCATGGAGAGATGGTGATTATTATTCCTTAGGTCATTTTAGATGGTCCGACAAAATTTTAGTCGATCCGGGTCTTGTGGCCTGGGCCATGCAGAAGGCATGGGCTATAACAAATCAAAATTTGGAAATTGATTCCAGTTTTATGGCCCTAAAATACCAAAAAATGAGTAAGGGTTATATCAAGGGGGTGACTATTGTACCTTAGGTCATCTTTATGATCCGGTAGAATATTAAGTGATCTAGATCCGGTGGCCCGAGCCCATGTAGAAGGCATGGGCTATACCATAAGAAAAGTTGGGAATCGGGCAAAACTCAAATTTTATGGCATTAAAATACCCAAAAAATTAACGGTTATGGCGAGGCGGTGATAATTGTTCTTTAGGTTATTTTTATGGTCAAAAAATGTTAGGCGATCAAGGTCTAGTGTCGCGGACCCATGCTGAAGTCATGAGACATAGTACACGAAAATATGAGAAACAGATGGAATTCACATTTTTTAGATCTAATACACCAAACAACGAGTAACGATCATGTAGATGAGGTAACTATTGTTTTCATGGACTATAGCACACGAAAAGCATAGATTCTAGCGAAACTACTGTTTTATGGCCTTAAAATAACAAAAACATTGAGTAATGGTCTTGGCAAGGCGGTGACTATTGTTTCTTTGGTAATTTTTTATGGTCCCAAAATTATAGGCAATTTGGGTTTGGTGGCACGTTCCTATGCAGAAGGTGTGGGCTATACCACACGAAATCTAGGAATCGAGCAAAATGTAAGTTTTATGACACTAAAACACCAAAAATGAGTAACGGTCATGGTGAGGTAATGGCTATTGTTCCTTAGGTCATTTTTATGTTCCGAAAAAATGTTATGAGATCTGGGTCCATTGTCCCGGACACATGCTAAAGGCATGGGTTATAGCATACTAAAATCTTGGAATCGGGCAGAATTCTAATTTTATGGGCCTAAAATTTAAAAATATGAGTAACGGTCATGTCAAGGCGGTAAGTATTTTTTCTTAGCTCATATTTGGCAGTCCGGCAAAATTTTAGATGATCCGGGTCTGATGTCTTGGGCTCATGTAGAGAGAGTTGCCTATAGCATATGAAATATGGGAATTTGGCAGAATAACTATTTTTGGCCCTAAAATCTAAACAATGAGTAACTACCATGGAAAGATATTGACTATTGTTCCTTAGATCTTTTTATATGCTCTAGTAAAATATTAGGCGATCTGGGTTCGATGACTCAGGCTCGCAGAAGGCGTGGGCTATAACACACAAAAATCTAAGAATCAGGCGGGATTCCAATTTAATGGCCCTAAATTCCAAAAAAGAGTAACGGTCATGGTGAGGAAAGTAATATTGTTCCATAGGTCATTTTTTGTGGTCTAGAATGATTTTAGGTGATCCGAGTCTGGTGGCCCTAGCTCATGCAAAAATCATGTGCTATTCCATACGAAAATTTGAGAATAGCTTAGAATTCTAGTTTTATGGCCCAAAAAAGCCAAGAAGAAAGATGGCCATGGTGAAGCAATGTCCATTATTCTAGTTTGTCTTTTATGGTCTGATAAAATTTTAGTTTATCCAGGTTTGGTGGCCCTTGCCCATGTAGAAGGCGTTAGTTGTAGAACACGAAAATATGGAAATCGGGCAGAATTCAAATTTTATGTCCCTAAAATTCCAAAAAATGAGTGATGATATTATTCCCGAGGCAATTTTTGATGGACCAAAAATTTTTTAGGCGATCTAGGTTTGAAGATTCGAACCCTCGCAGAAGGTGTTATCTATAGCACACAATAATCTAGGAATTGGGCAAAATTTAGTTTTATGGCGGTAAAATGCCAAAAAAACAATTGATCATGGTAAGATTATGAATATTATTCCTTAGGATGTTTATGATGGTCCGGCAAAATTTTAGGCGATTCGGGTCCAGTAGTTCGGGCCCATATAGAATATGTGGGCTATAGCACACGAAAATTTAAAAATTGGGAAGAATTCAAGTTTTATGGCCCTAAAATACCAAAAAATAGTAATAGTCATGGCAAGATGGCAATAATAGTTCCTTAGGTTGTTTTTGTTAGTCAAGTAAAATTTTACGTGATCCAGTTCCTGTGGATTGGGCCCATGCAGAAGGCATGGGCTATGGCATATGAAAATATAAGAATCGGTAGGAATTCAAAATTTGTTGCCCTAAAACGCTAAAAAGCGAGTAAATTTCATGATGAAGTGGTGACTACTGTTCCTTAGGTCATATATGATTGTCTAGCAAAGTTTTGGCAATCCAAGGTCTTGTGGCTTGGGCCAATGCTTAAAACGTGGGTGATAACACTCTAAAATTTGGAAATTGGGCGGGATTCATGTTTAATGGCCTTAAAACGCAAAATACGAGTAACGGTCATGAAAAGGCGGTGAAAATTGTTTCGTTGCACATTTTTATGGTCCGAAAAAATATTAGGGTATCCGGGTACGGTGTCCCGGGCCTATGTAGAGGCATGGGATATAGCACATGAAAAGTTGGGAATCGGGCGAAGTTCCAGTTTTATGGCATTAAAATGCCTAAAACCAGTCACATTCATGGAAAGATGGTAAGTATTGTTCCTTAGGTCATTTTTTATGTTCCAGTGAAATTTTGCGTGATCTGGGTCCTTTGGCCCAGGACGATGTTGAAGGCGTGTGCTATAGCGCATGAAAATCTAAGAACCGGGAGGAGTTCTAGTTTTATGACCATAAAACACCAAAAAATAAGTAATTTTCATGGGGAAGTAGTGACTATTGTTCCTTTTGTCATTTATAGCAGTACAACAAAATTATAGGCGATCCGTGTCTAGTCGTCCTAGCCTATGCAAAAGGCATGGCTATAACAAAGAAAAACAATCATGGAAAGGCGGTGACTACCGTTTCATAGGTGGGTTTTCATGTTCCAGAAAAGTTTTAGGCGATCTAGGTCCAGCGGTCCTGGCTCATGCAGAAGGTGGGGGCTATAGCACACAAAAATCAAGGAATTAGGTGGAATTCTAGTTTTATGGCCCAAAAACGCCAAAACACGAGTAAGAGTCTTGCTGAGGCTATGACTATTGTTCCCTAGGTTGTTTTGAATGGTCTGGAAAACTTTTCGGTGATCCAGGTCCTGTGGCACAAGCTCATGCATAAGCCGTGGATTGTAGGACAATAAAATCCGGTAATGGGGCGGATTTCCCATTTTACAGCCTAAAATGCCAAAAGACAAGTGACGATTATAATATGGTGGTGACTATTGCTCCCTAGGTTATGTTTGATGGTCGGCAAAATTTTAGGCGATTCAAGTCTGGTGGACCGGGTCCATGCATAAGGAATGGGTTATACCACACGGAAGTCTAGGAATCAAGTAGAACTCCAGTTTTATGAGCCTAAAATGCCAAAACAATGCAAAAGGCGTGGGCTATAGTACATGAAAAATCTAGAAATCGGGCGGAATTTAAGTTTTATAGCCCTAAAACACCAAAAAATATGTAATGCTCATGGAGAGGCGTTGACTATTGTTCCTTATCTCACTTTTGATGGTCCATCCAAATATTAGGCGATTTAGATCTATTAGCCCGACGCGTGAGCTATAACATACTGTAATTTGGAAATCATGAGAAATTCGAGTTTTATTGCCCTAAAATGCCAACAAATGAGTAACGGTCATGGCGAGATAGTGATATTGGTTTTTCATGTCAAATTTAGAACCAGATATTTTTGGTGATTAGTGTCCGTTGATCTAGGCCCCTACAGAAAACGCGAGCGATAACATACGAAAATCTAGAGATCGGGTGGATATCTAGTGTTATGAACATAAAACACCAAAAATTGAGTACCGGTCAATGAGAAGTTGTGGCTATTGTTCCTTAGGTCATTTATGATGGTCCCACAAAATTTTAGGAGATACGGATCTGGTCGCATGAGCCCATGTAGAAGACATAGGCTATAACACAAAAACTCTGGAAATCGGGCAGAATTCAAGTTTTAATTCCCAAAATGCAACATAAAATAAGTAAGGATAATGGCAAGACAGTGACTATTGTTCATTTTGTCATTTTTTATGGTCCGGCAAAATGTTAGGCTATCAGGGTCTGTTGGCCCAAGGCGTGGGCTATTACAAGCGAAAGTCTAGGAATTGTGCAGAATTCTAGTTTTATAGTTCAAAAACGCTAAACAAAGAGTACAGTTATGGAAAGGTGGCAACTATTGTTGTAGGGACTTTAACACTTGAAAATCTGGAAATCAAGCGGAATTGTAGTTTTGTGGACCTAAAATGCAACAAAAAGGAGTAACAGTCCTGCTTAGTCGGTGACTATTGTTCCTTAGGTCATTTTGATGATCCAGTAAAAGCTACGCAATTTAAGTCTAGTTTTCCAGGCCCATGTAGAAGGCGTGGTCTATAGCATATGAAAATCTAGGAATCGTGAAGAATTTCAGTTTTATGGCCCTAAAACGCCAAATAATGAGTAACGGTAACGGCAATGCGGTGAAAATTTTTCCTTCAATCATTTTTATGGTCCGGCATATTATTAGGCAATCCGCGTCCATTGGTCTGAGGTGTGGGCTACATCATATGTAATTCTTGTAGTCGGGCAGAATACGAGTTTTATCACCCTAATATTTCAAATAATGTGTAAAGGTCATGGTAATGCATTGCCTATTATTCCTTAGGTCACTTAGGTGGCCCAATTAAATTTTAGGCACTCCTGTCCAGTCATTCAGGCACGTGTAGAAACTGTGGGTTATATAGCACAGGAAAATCTGGGAATCAGGGAAAATTCCAATTTTATGTACCTAAAATGCAAAAAAAACAAATCGCGATCATGGCAAGACGATGAATATTATTCGTTGGGTTGTTTTTGATGATCCAAAAAATTGTTATGTGATTTGGGTTCGGTTGTCTGGGCCCATGCAAAAGGCGTGGGCTATATCACATGAAAATCTAGAAATCAGGCGAAATTCTAGTTTTAAGGCCCTAAAATGCACAAAAAAAAAAAATAGTAACGCTCATGGTGAGGCATTGAATCTTATAATCGTAGCTCATCGTTTATGGTCCCGCTAAATTTTAGATGATCTGGGTCAACCAGCCTGAGGCGTGGGCTATATCACACAAAAATCTGGGAATTGGAGGGGGGAATTCGAGTTTTATGGCTCTAAAACGCAAAAATGTGAGTAACGGTCATGGAGATGCGGTGAAAATTTCTCCCTGGGTTATGATGGCCCGTCTAAATAGTAGGCGATCCGGATCTGCTAGCCCAAGCCCATGAAGAAGGCATGGGCTACAAGACACTAAGATATGTGAATCGGGTGGAATTCTATTTTTATGGCTTTAAAACGCCAAATAACAAGTACAGGTCATGGCGAGGCATTGGCTATTATTCCTTAGGTAGTTTATGATGGTCTGGAAAAATTTTAGGAGATAGGGGTCCGCTCGCCCGAGCCCATGTAAAAGGCGTGAGCTGTAACACACAAAACTCTGGGAATTGGAAGAAACTCCCATTTTAATGCACTAAAATGCAAAGAAAAAAAATAACGATAATGGCAAGGCGGTGTCTATTGTTCCATTGGTTATTTTATGGTCCGATAAATCTTTAGGTGATCCGGGTCCACTAGTTTGTAGCGTGGGCTAGCAGACGAAAATATGGAAATCGGCAAAATTCAAGTCGCACATCCCTAAAATGCCAAAAAGTGAGGAACGGTGAGAATTTCTCCTTAGGTCGTGTTTGATTGTTTGGCTTAATTTTAGGCGATCCAAGTTCGTTGTCCCGGTCCCATATAGAAGGCAATGGATATAGTACACGATAATATGAGAATCGGGTGATTTCTAGCTTTATAGGCTTAAAATGCCAAAACAACGAGTACCGGTCATGGTGAGGTAGTGCCTATAATTCCTTAGATTATTTTTTATGGTCCATCAAAATTTTAGGCGATCCGGGTCCAGATGCATGTGCCCATGCAGAAGGCATAAGATATATCGCAAAAAAGTTAGTAATCGGGTGGAATTCTAGTTTTATGGTCCTAAAACTCCAAAAAAGAGTAAGAATAGTGGAAAGACGGTGACTATTATTCCTTTGATCGTTTTTGATGGTCCGATAAAATTTTTCAGGGTCCATTGGCTTGAGGTGTGGGCTATATCATACAAAAATCTAAAAATTATTTGGAATTCTAGCTTTATGGCCCTAAAACACGAAAAAATGAGTAACACCAATGTCAAGACGATGACGCTGGCGTAATTCTATTCTTGTTCCATACAATCTTTAAACTTTCTTTTGATGCCTCCATTGGATTCCTTGTGAAATTCTA
This sequence comes from Nicotiana benthamiana, assembly GCA_034376525.1. Taxonomy (NCBI): domain Eukaryota; kingdom Viridiplantae; phylum Streptophyta; class Magnoliopsida; order Solanales; family Solanaceae; genus Nicotiana; species Nicotiana benthamiana. The sequence continues at coordinate 27,587,693 of CM067340.1, read as the reverse complement.
GTCAAAATAGGCTCTTGAATCACGCAATTTGACCTTATATTGAAGGAGATACGTTGGTTTCGATATTTGAAAATAGTGCAGATTATTAAATACGAAATCTATGGCGATTTCGTAATTAATCTGAAAAAATCTAGCAACTCAATTCTTAGTAAAATAACATAAACTCCTCATGCTATGTCTAAATTCGACGATTTTTTTGTTATGCCTCGATAATTACAATACAGAACTAATGCTTTGATAAAAAGATAAATTGGAGTTAATTTGATTAATGTGATACCATTTATGCTTGAATAAACAACGTGGAAACATAAATAACGAGTGCAACACAACCCAAACTTATCTGAAACTCACTCGAGGTCCCCGGGACCGACACCAAACATACCACAAAGTCTCGAAACACAATAAGGACCTACTCGAGGCCTCAAATCAAACATAACAACATCGAAACGATGAATCGCACCCCAAATAAAACGTAATGAACTTTTCAAAACCTTCAAATTCCAAATTTTTTCCTATTACTCGTAAATTCTTTTGGAAATATCCAATTGCAAATCTAGGCATACGCCCCAGTCCAAAATCACAATCCGCTAACAGAACCATCAAAACTCCAATCCAAGGTCAAATGCTAAAAAGTCCAACTTGGTCAACTCTTCTAACTTAAAGCTTAAATCATGAAGTTCATTCATTCAAATCTATTCCGAATAAAGTGAAAACCAAAACCGAAAATTCACATAAGTCATATACATAATACAATGCTACTCAAGACTCCAAATAGCTAAACGGGATGCAAATGCTCAAAATGACTGGTCGAGTTGTTACATCCTTCCCTACTTAAACATATGTTCGTCCTCGAATGTGCCAAAAATTCTTCTAATGCCGCCAACCCGTCATGTAAACGTACCATGCACATACCCGGGGGTTATCCCATGTCAGCCTAATCTATATAGTCTTGACAACACAATATACTGAAGATCATTTCTTCACGCTTAGCCCGTAAACCACAGAATCCAATTCCCAACATCCAGATTTTCCTAGAAGACCCAAATCGTGCATCTATGCGCTGTATATAAGCCTGAACAAGCTATATCAAGCCATAACCATGACCCAAGATACCGCATGATATGCCACACAACTCAAATACTCATAGTGATAACTTCCAACCATAATAGATGCTTGATAACCAATGACACCTATAACGAACCTCATATCAACTAAAATCTTGTACTGAAACTGTGTACACTACCAATGATGAAAGAAACACGCAGAAACTTGTAACAACTTATCATACCAACAAGTCATGGAACTCTCCCTCCTTCGACAAGAACTATAGCCAATTTCTAAGCTTACTTCCGATCTTTTCCTTCATATATGTCGTAATCAAATCTGATAGTATCCATTCTAGGTCTAATGAACTCATCTAATCCAAAACAACCACTTTAGTGACATGCCACATCAATACAATTTAATGCCATAACCCATGCAATCTGTGCACCAATAAAAAACATTCCAAATGTACTCAATCATGGAAAATGACTCAAACGTGAGAACTATCCCGCAAGTTCAGCAAGTACCACAACAACCAAAATGCTACAAACCTATCATTTTAGTACAACCAAGACACATGAATCAAACACAAAGGATCATCTCCCTACATAACCCAACTAAAATGTGTGATCTATCCAAACACTGGTACATATGAAATAACTCAAGACACAATACACAAAATCAACAACTACACGCAGTTTGACATCAAGTACCCAAGGTCCATGACAATAGAAACGGAGAAGCAATTAACACAATATACCACAATCCAGAAAGACCATTATTAAGGCACAGCCAACCATTCCACATCTCAACCACCATCTCGCTCAAATTTTGCTATAAGGCCCAAATAGAGACGCACCATGTGTGCATATAACCAACGGATCACAAACCTTCGTAGCATGGAAGAGTAACACATAGAACATATCAGATACGAATAAAATAGATTCTAACTGAATGGACCATCCCTCCATAATAACAGTTTGAAGTCAGCAATGCTGATCTGGTCATCCTCATTGAGCCGACCAATGGGCCCCCAAATCAACTCTGTTCATCCCCGAATAGACAAATAACCCTCCGAATTTCCACCTAACCATAACATATACTATCATCTGGCTAGATTTGGCCACATCTTCACATCCCACAGCCACAAAACAACATGTTTCTGAGAACTCACAGTCTCTAAATCCATAGAACACACGAGTCACCATATATGGTCCCAAACTCCACCACCCCAATATCTAATACAATTCTCATACATGATCATACCATGAGGAATACTTCCATAATTCTTCACTGACGCATACCAAAATCTGAATATCGACAGTGGATCAATCAGACGAGTATCGCATTACCAATAAAGCATCTGTAAGTTAATACACATTGCACCTTATAACATACGCACACTTCTCAAGCAATGCCAAGTAGTACTAACATTCATCTAGTTATCTGAATCCATCCATGTTATCTAAGAATCTATGACCTTCCCTTCAAAGCTGAACTCTGACCTTGCATATGCAAATTCAATCCTATACAACACACCACATCTATCATCTCGTCATATAAAAGGCAACTCTCATGATTAACTTTGAGTCCCTAATAAAATTCATACCCGATCAATCGAACACCTTCCATCTATTCTCAACTAGGAGAAAATCCCAATACACAACATGTTTATCATGCCAGTAGGAAAAATCCACCTCGGATCGTGATAGAAATTATCAAGAACTCTTTGGAATCCATTTTCATATAACTAAGCTATTAGAACTCAATCCCTCTAACTCAACCAAGCCAGGCAAGTCATCGAAACCCAAAAGCATTGCCATGAAATGCCTATAGAGACTCACCACATCATAAGTACCCAAAGAACCGATCATACTCATTACTATGCTGATCCAACCTACTACGTAAATGTCCTTATTCTCCGAGTTTCTTCCGAATTACCCCCAAGGTGACACTTCTTCTTTCCCGAACACCGTGATCCTTAACCCAAAAATCACATTACGAGATCCTAAAATAAAATCACACTAGCTCAAGGTCCATAAGCCATTGTATTCCCTCTTAGCACCCCAAAGGACCGTAATTGAGACACTCACTGTAAAGAGACCTTCTATGAGGATAAAGTTATTTCCTTCACATTCTTGATACTAAAATGTATAATCCATAATGATATAGAAATATTGCGAGTTTCGACATCATCCAACATAAATCTTATGTTCTAGCGATATACAAATCCGAAAAATACTTAATTTGTACTTATAACTCCTGAATCCCTTAGAACCTTCTCGGGAGCCATCCGCTCTGCTCAAATCTCAATTGCACTGCCAAAAATGGGCCGGATGACTTGTGCTCTAGTAGCACGGCGACACCCAAAGAAGTAACCCTACCTTAACACAACCAAGCAAACTCCTACTCCATGCACACTACATCGTTTACAAATAACCACTAAATCATTGCATGATTCCCATATACCTATAGAGTGTAATACAACCTGTATCCAGAAACTCACTCACTCAATTAATCCTCGATCTCAACCTCTGCAAGTTATAACTGATTCACAAATATACCTCAAACCGAAACCAATAGAACAAATAGTCGTGTAATCAACTCGTCGATAGAAGACTTCCCCACTTGGCTCAAAGCCATAGGACAAAACACACAATAACTCACAATTCCCATACTCTATTACTGCTATAATACCGTAGTGAGATTCAATTAAATCCTTCATAAGCTCCTATTGTGCAAACTATCTAATACTTAAATTAACTGTAAATCTCGTATTCACACTTGTGATAGTCACGTCAACTATTACAACCAATCCAAAATCAAATCACACAAATATAGCCCACTAGTAAATAAGAAATCCTCCACACAACATCATAAAAATAACACATCCGTAGATTACCTCGTAGGTTATAACCCACAAGCTTAGCCTCAAACTAACATCTCTTTATATTCTTTCACAGATTCAACTACTATGCAATCACTTAATATTCCTGAGTTTGAACATACCAACAAGGTATGAGAACCTAAGTCGTTCCATAGTTAAACTACATAAAAGATCCTCCAAGACACTCATAGCTCGAGACTATACATCAAATCAAGAAAAACTCAAGCACGCAATATCCCTTTTTACATCTCAAGTAAACTCCTTTGTTATATTCAACAATTTGGACACTTCTCATAGCCACATCATACTCGTTACAAGCCGCTCATAGAGCAATAAATTCCACTAAAAAGAATACTACCGAACTTGTAAGTCCAAAAGAACGTGCTAAAACAATTGAAATCTATATGCTCAAGCTACAATCAAAACTCGGGCTTAAGTCCTCCAGAATGGCCCATCATCAGCCTACAAGAATCAAATGTTGCACCTTATCCTCGGATCATAAGTTGTCAATGCACAGCCGATATCGAGTGCGCACATGCACATACGAATACGTGGAAGGAATTTAAAGAGTTACGTTAATAGATGAATCAATATTTCACAATAAGGAAATAAAGATAGGAGATATATCCTTAATGCCATGTAGCCTCTTGAAGATAGGTATAGACGTCATCATAATGACCTGCAAGACTCTACTAGACACTTGCTCATGACTTGTAGAACCAATGAATCTAGAGCTATGATGCCAATCTCTCACAACCCAAAATCCCACTAGTCCTGATGGCACCTAACCGAATTCGATGGGTAAGCCAATTTAATAACTAACCAATTCCATTAACAATTTAACAAAACAATTAAGCAAAGAAATATTTGAATCTGATGCATTCTACAAGGACTGGTAGTACAAATCATGTGCTCTAAGAATAGAGTTTACAAAGCTTATATGAAGTAATTACATCATTAGTTTGAAAAGTACATAAACAAAGTTTTATAAATCTAAGGCTATCATGAACAAGGGGAAGCTACAACCTGAATGCATGTACATCTTCAAATGCAGCTCCCATCGAGCACAACAACATCAGCTGCCTACATCTACACATAAGGTGCAAACATGTAGTACGAGCACAACCGACCCTTGTACTCAATAACAAACAAACCTAACCATAGGTAAAAGTGGTGACGATCTGGAACAAAGGTCGGGTCCAACATCCAATGGGCATCAAATATTCATAATAACGTAAAGCAAGTAATAAAAGAATTAACTTAGTGATAAAATGGTCAACTTTTTCATAGTTTTCAAAAAAATAGTTTTGTTTCTCAAATATATCAGTGAAAATCCAAATACTTCACCGAAATCATTGAAAATATGAGTAAGTTTGAAAACTGCAAAATTTTTCAAAAAATATTTTCCACAATAAATAAGATGTTTTATTTTCTTTCCATATGGCAAGTGTGAAAATACATATCTATGCCCATATATCAATATGTGTGAGAAGTCATGAGTGACGTGATACCATACACCATGAGAAAATGTATTTCTGTGCATGTATGTCATGTGTGCATGTCAAGGCCATGTATCTCAGATATGTACTCATGTATTCATACTCTCAGAAAATCAATCTCACTTTCTCACCCTTTCGACACATCTTGCTTAATCACTTAGTATTATATATGGCCAATCCGGCCCAGGGAAGATCTATCATAGAATATATGTATCAATTGACCAACAGTCATTCGATACTAAGTATGGCCAAATCCAGCCCATGGAGGGAGATCCATCCCCAGGTATATAAATGCTTCAGACAACATCGGTGCTTCAGTCACAAGGGGTGTGTGCAGACTCTGGAGGGGCTCCTTCATCTCAAGCGCTATCATAAATCAATATGACCACTATGCATGCAGCCTGATCCCATATATGTAATAAATATAACATGATATGGCATGTGCGCCCGATCCTATGATATCACTCACACTTAGGCCCTCGGCCTCACTCAATCATCAATCTCTCCAATCTCTCAGGCTCACAATGCCATGAAACTAGCCCAAAGTCATGATATGATATTCCAATAAATGGTAAGAGAAACGGAGATATGATATGCATATGAATGCATATGACTGAGTGTGCAATGCGATGAAAGCAGATAACTCAATAGCATAAAGGGCCTCATTAGGTTACAATAGGATAAGCATGTATCCTATACATCGTTTCTAATATGGATCACAAATCAATAGCTCAAAGTATGTAGAAATATCATGGTTGTAGGTAAGATCAGGTAACTACACAGTGCTACATAAATAACGGAGTTATAATTCACAAAGTGCACGCCCACACGCCCTTCACCTAGCATATGTGTCACCTCAAAACCTATCATATAACACAAAATTCAGGGTTTCATACCATCAACACCAAGTTTAATTTAGAAGTCTTACTTACCTCGAACAAGCCAAATCTGATACCGAGCAAGCCAAACAATGCTTCAAAAATGCCATCCCCCGCGTACCAACCTCCGAACAGCTCAAAACTAGCCAAAAGCAACAAAAATATGTAAAATAATGCGAAGGAAATAAACCCAATCGATAACGGTGAAATCTTTAATCAAAATCCCAAAATCGACCAAAAAGTCAAACTCGAGTCCGCACCTCGAAACCCGACAAGATTCATAAAATCTGACAACCCATTCAATTACGAGTCCAATCATACTAGTTTCATTCAAATCCGACTCTAAGTCAATGTTCAAAGCTCAAATTCACTTTATAAAATATTATACTAAACCCCCAAATTTCACTTTAAAATCATCAATCAAACGCCAAAACGAAGATGGATTCATGACTTATAACAAAAATCGAGTAGAAAACAGTTGACTAATTTCATGTGGTGAAAATCACCTCAAATGTTTCCCAACTCCGAACTCCCCCCAACACAAAATATGCTAAATGAATAAAACCCCATTTTAACAATGTTATGCCTCATTTCTTGTGACAAACGATCTCAGAACTCACTTTTAATGCCTCCAATGGATTTCTTGTGAAAGTTTAGTCAAGTTAAGCTCTTAAATCACTCTATTTGACTTTATATTGTAGGAGATATGTTGGTTTCAATATTTGGAAGTAGTATAGATTTTTAAATACGAAGTCAGTGGTAACTTCGTAATTATTCTGAAAAATCTGAAAACCTAATTCTTAGTAAAATAACCATAAAGTCTCCATGTGGTGTCTAAATTCAATAATTCTTTTTGTTGTGGATCCGTAAATATGATATAGATCTAATGCTCCAACAAAAACAAAAAGTGGAGTTCATTTGCTAATATGGGATTATTTACGCTTGATGAAACAATGTCAAAACATAAAAAACAAGTGAACACAACCCAAACCTACCTGAAACTCACATGAAACCCTCGGGACCTACACCAAGCATACCACAAAGTCTTGTAACACAATATGGACCTACTTGAGACCTCAAATAACACATAAAAATTTCGAAACAATGAATAGTACCCCAAATAATACTTCATGAACTTTTCAAACCTTCAAATTCTAAATTTTTGCCAATTAGTGCTGAATCCTTCTATAATATCCAATTGCAAATTCGGGCATATGCCCGAGTCCAAAATCACCATCCGTACGTAGCGGAACCATCAAAACTCCAATCCGAGTGCAAATGCTAAAAATTCTAACTTGGTCAACTCTTCCAACTTAAATCTTCAATCTTAAAGTTTATTCTTCCAAATTGATTCTGAATAACTTGAAAATCAAAATCTATGATTCACACAAGTTATAATACATAATACGATGATGTTCAAGACTCTAAATGGCTGAACGCAATACAAATGCTCAAATTCCAAACAAAGAGTAACGATCATGTCAAGACGATGACTATTGTTGGCGGGGGGGGGGGGGGGGGGGGGAAGGGGGCTAAAAAAACGAAAATCTGGAAATTGGGTAGAATTCTAGTTTTGTGGCCCTAAAATGCGAAAAAGGAATGACGGTCATTCTAAGTAGATGACTATTGTTCCTTAGGTCCTTTTGATGATTTGGTAAAATTTTAGGTGACGGGGGTCTGGTTGATCGGGCCCATGTAGAAGGTGTGGTCTAAAGCATACGGAAAACTAGGAATTGGGAAGAATTTTAGTTTTAAGGCCCTATAATGCCAAAAAAACGAGTAACGGTAAAGGTAAGGTAGACAATTGTTTAGTAGATATGATGGCCTAGAAACATTTTACGCGATCTGGGTCTGTTGGCCTGAGGCGTGGGCTAGAACACATGTAATTCTAGTAATCGGGCGGAATATGGGTTTTATGGCCCTAATACACCAAAAACAAGTAACGGACATGGTAATACATTGACTATCATTCCTTGGGTCATTTTGGGTGGCCCGGTTAATCTTAGGCATTCCGATCTGGTTGCCCAAGCACATACAGAAGGCGTGGGTTATATAACAAATGAACATCTCAAATTCAGGTAGATTTCTAATTTTATGTCCCTAAAATGCGAGACGGTGACTATTATTAAATATGTCATTTTTATGGTCCAGAACAGCTTTGGGCGAACCGGCACTGGTGGTGCGAGCCCATGCTGAAGGCTTTGGCTATATGTCACAGTAAATCTAGGAATCAAGCTGAATTCTAGATTTATAGCCCTAATACGCCAAAAAAGAGTAATTGTTATAGTGATGCAATGACTAACATTCCTTAGGCCATTTTTGATTGTCGTGTAAAGATTTAGGTGATCTGGGTCTGATGTCCCGGCCCGTGTAGAAAGTGTAGGCTATATCACACGAAAATCTAAGAATCAGGCAGAATTCTAATTTTATGTCCCTAAAACACGAAAAAACGATTTGTGATCATGGTGAGGCGATGACTATTGTTCCTTTTGTCGTCTTTTATGGTTGGGAAATTTTTTGGATTATCTGGGTTCAGTGGTCTACGCCCATGCATAAGGTGTGGTCTATAACATATGAAAAACTAGAGATCGGGTGGAATTCTAATTTTATATCCCTAAAATGCCAAAAATTGAGTAAGATCATGGCGAGGTGATGACTATATTTCTTAGGTCATCTTTGATGGTCCAACGGTATTTCAGGCTATCCGAGTCACTGTCCCGAGCCGTTGTAGAAAGCGTGGGATATATATTAGACAAAAATCTAAGAATCAAGTGGAATTCTATTTAGGTCATTTTTTATAGTCCGACAACATATTACTTGATGCGGGTCAGGTGGCCCGGGCCAATGTAAATGGCATGGGGTATATAGCACACGAAAATATGAAAATCAAGCAAAAATTAAATTTAATGGCCGTAAGATGCCAAAACCTAGTAAATGTCATGTCGAGGCGGTGACTACTATTCCTTAGGTCGTTTTAATGATGCGAAAAAATTTTAGGCGATCCGGATTCAGTGACCCACGCAAAAATTAGGGAGTCGGGCAAAATTCAAATTTTATGGCCCTAAAACGCCAAAAATGAGTAACGGACATAGAGAGGTGGTGACTATTATTTCTTTGGTCATTTTTTATGGTCCCGTAAAATTTTAGGTAGTCTCAGTTCGATAGCTCGCGCCCATATAGAAGGGTGGACTATAGCACATGAAAATTTGGGAATAAGGCGGAATATTAGTTTCACGGTCTTAAAATTCCAAAAAACAAGTAATGGTCATGGAGAGGTGGTGATAATTTTTCCTTATGTCATTTTATATGGTATGACAAAATATTACGCGAAAACAGTTTTGTGGGTCGGATCCATGCAGAAGGCGTGCGATATAGCACACGAAAATTTGGGAATCCAACAAAATTAACATCAAGAGCTTTAAAACACCAAAAAAATGAGTAGCGGTCATGATGACGTAGTGACTTGTTCCAATAGCAGGGCCCATACATAAGGCGTGAGTTATTCCATGCGAAAATCTTGAAATCGAGCAAAACTCTAATTTTATGGACCTAAAAAGACAAATAATGAGTAACGGTTATGACGACACAGTGACTGTTATTCTTTAGGTCATTTTTTATGGTTCGATAAATTTTAGGTGAGCCTGGTCTCTGGCCTAGGCACATGCATAAGACGTGGGCAATAGCACACGAAAATTTGTGAATCAAGCGAAATTCCGGTTTTATGGCCCTAATGTGTCGAAAAACGAGTAACGGTCATGAGGAGGTGTTGACTATTGTTCCGTAGGAAGTTTTTGATGGTCTGACAAAATTTTAGGCGATCCGGGTCAAGTGGCTTGGGCCCCATGCAGAATGCATGCGCTATAGCACACAAAAATTTAAAGATCGAGCAAACTTCTAATATTTTGGCCGTAAAATAATAATATTGAGTAGAGGTCATAGCAGGGTGGTGACTATTGATTGTTTGGTCATTCGAAACTATCATGCAAAATTTTAGGTGATCTGGGTTTGGTGACCCGTCCCATGCAAAAGGGCATGGGCAATAGCCAAGGAAATCTAGGAATTAGGCAGAATTCAATTTTATGTCCTAAAATGCGAAAAAACAAGTCGCAATCATGGCAAGGTGGTGACCATTGTTCCTTTTCATTAGATCATTTTTGATGGTCATGCAAAATTAGGATAATCTGGGTTCTGGCCCATGCAGAAGGCGTGGGCTATATACTATGAAAATTTATAAATTAGGCGGAATTCCAATTTTATAGCCCTAAAAGGACGAAAAATTAGTAATAGTTATGGAGAGATTGTGACTATTATTACATAAATTATTTTTATGATCCGACAAAATTTTAGGCGATTCAGGTCCTGTGACCCCAAACCATTCAAAAGTCATTGGCTATAGCACCTGAAAATTTAATAATCAGATGAAATTTTAGTTTATGGCCCTAAAATGCCGAAAATTGAGTAACGGTCATGGAGAGGTGTTCACTATTGTTCGTTAGGACTTTTTATAGCCCGACCTAATATGTTATTTAGGCAATCCGGGTCTGGTGGCCTAAGCCAATACTGAAGGGTGGGCGCATATGAAAATCTAGGAATCGGGTAAAATTTCAGTTTTATGGCCCAAAAACGCCGAAGTATGAATAATGGTCATGGCACGGTGGTGACTATATTCCTTATGTCATTTTTTATAGCCCGAAAATTTTTAGCGATCCGCATCTGGTGATCCAAGCCCACTATAGAGCACACTTAAATCTGGGAATCGGGAAAAATTCCAATTTTATGGCCTAAAATACTAAAAAGTGAGTAGTTGTCATGGCGAGACGATGAATATTATTCCTTAGGCCGTTTTTGATGGTCCGGCAAATTTTTTTTTGATATTTGGGTCCTGTGAGCGATGCCTATATAGAATGCATGGGCTATCAAACGAAAATATGAAAATCACGCGGGATTACAATTTTATGGCCCTAACCGCCAAAAAATGAGTAACGGTCATGGCGATGCGGTGACTATTGTTCCTTAGATCTTCTATATGGTCCGATAATATTTCAGGCAATCTGGATCAGGTGGTTCGAGTCCATGAAGAAGATGTGGGTTACATCACAAGAAAATTTGGGAATCGATTGAAATTTCAGTTTTATGCCCCAAAAATGAGTAACAGTCATGGTGAGACGATGACTATTATTTCTTAAGTCATTTTTGATAGTCCGACAAAACTTTAGACGATTCGGGCTCGGTGACCTGAGCCCATGCAGAAGGCGTGGGGTATAGCACACGAAAATCTGAAAATCGAGTAAAATGCTAGTTTTATGGACCTAAAAGGCCAAAAAAACGAGTCAAGATCATGGAGAGGCGGTGACTATTGTATCTTATTTCGTTTTTGATGGTCTAGCAACATATTAAGCGATGCGGGTCCGGTAGCCCAGGCCCATACGGAAGGCATGGGCTATAACACATGAAAATCTGGGAAAAATGTTAAAAATAACCAGATTTACAAGTGGTCATTCAAAAATAGCCACAGTTTCAAAAGTAATAGAAATTTAGCCATTTTTCATGTAAAGATGAATCTGAACGAAAACACTATTCAGAAATTAAGATATTGGAACTATAGTATATTATATTCGAATTCCAGTATAATATAATGGAACTCCAGTATAATATAATGGAACTCCTATATTTAATACTAGAGTTCCAACATAAGCATACTGGCACTCCAATATTACACTGGAGTTCCAGCATATATAAGTATATTGGATCTCCAATATAATATTCTAGAGTTCCAATATAATGTACTGAAGATCGAAGCAGTGGTGCTCCATCTCCAGTATATTAAACTCGAAATCTCTATGTGTTGGAGTTCCAGCATAATATGTTGGAAGTTCATATACAGGTACACCGATCCCAATATATTCTCTTGGAACTTTTCATGTTGTAACCAAATAGAGTCTATTTTTATTAACTTACAAATATTAGCTATTTTTGACTGAACAGTCCGAAAACTAGCTAACCTATACTATTTTACAAAAATCTAGGAATTAAATGAAATTTCAATTTTATGGCCCTAAAATATTAAAAGATAAGTAACGGTCAGGACAAGGTTAGGCTAAATTGTCATAGAGCTAATAGTATTAATACTAAGTTTGAATATAGTTATTACATGCCGAGTTGGCAGAACCAGAGATGTACTATAGCACCTTGTGCTATTATCATATTGTCGCTTTTCTTTCCTTTTTCGACATACGATTTGCATAACGTGTTATATATATATATATATATATGCAGTCTTCGAATGTTTTCTAGTCCGGAAGCCTGCCAATTCTTCTTTTTATCCTGCTCTTCGTCCTTGCTAATGTTTTCTATTGACCATAAATGATCTCAAGAAAATATAAAAGTGTGAATACAACAGTCAAAGATACTGTTTTAATGTCCTAAAGGAATTTCATGCTAAGCTGGAGATTAAGATCTAATATGTTATTTAGCGGTATTTGATTTCATAATTCATTACAAATGTTATTTTAGCTATATGATTCATTTCACAAAAAGATCGGTAAAATAATACCACATGAAATCTAATAAAAAAAAACGTATGAGTTGTAGTTATTTTTTATGTATTCAAATTGTTACTGGGCACAGGAGATTATTTCCTCGAATCCTTACCTAAACTTTATTCTTTGTTGATATAAGTGAAGAGATTGTGTCCTAACAAGGCCAGCTGAAGAGTATAGAGCTTACTAGTGGCCAAATACTATAGTCAACTATTAATCCATCGATAGAATGATTAAGAAAAAAAATTCTTGGTGATATATATATATATATATAATCCCTTATTTTTTCTATATCGATCACGGGTTTAAACGTATAAACGGTCATTAACATTTGTATTATGGTAGACTGTCTACATCATAAACCTAGGAGTACAACCTTTTCTCGGGTCTTGCATGATGGTCAGCAGTCACACCTACAACCCTAGATCATGAGTTTGAGTTACCAACAAAACAATATTTCCAACAAAAAAGGGAATCAAAGGAGAGCAACAATTGATGGTAGATTAAATTTTTAAATTTCAAAAAAGAAAAATATTATGTTATAATTCATCCGAATACAAGTAGGTCTCTTGTGTTTTTCTCTCAGCTGTAATCCACAAACCCAAACTTAAAGTCGTAATAAGGATTAAAAAGGCTTGTGGTTTTCTCAAATTTCTTCTTGGATCGAAAAGTAAATAGCAACCATGCATCAACGCAAATTCGAATTAATCCGAGTAGTGTATTTCAGATATATCTAACAGTCAAATCAAAAATATTAAATAGTAAATATGAATATATTTCCTTAAAGATACATTACACTACCAAAAAAACTGAAATTAGCTAAATACATTGTCACTAATCTGTCATTAAATTCCTTGTAGCTAGTACAATTTCTTAAAAATATATCACTAATCTGTAGCTAAATCAGATTAACAGTGAATTTTCCGTAAGCTGCATTTGCCTGTCACGAAATCTTTTTAGTAAATTTAAGTTTCTTGATAATTTCTTTGAAAACTATGTTTTATTATTTCAACTTGAAGATATGAAAAATGAATGGGAAGTTGGGAACTGAAAAACGTCGGTATTCTATTCTTGTTTTCTCTGGAGACATCGATTAAATAATCCAATCCCAATGTTAGATTCCAAATGATTATTCTCCCTTTTAATTTCACTGGTCCCCTATTTAGCGGAGAAAGTTTCAGAAACTAAAATGAATCAGAATATATGGGATCATCAATCATCACTCCCGCAAAAAAAAAAAAAAGGCTAAAAGACAAATATGAAAAAGGGATAGATAGTCTACTGATTATGTCTAATTATACCTTATAAAAAATAGAAAACCATCGCTACAAATATATTTTAGTTAACAAGTTCAGAATTGGATTCCACATGGAATTAACCTATCAATCACAATTATTGGACTCCCAGAAATTTACGTATTCAATCTTCAGAAATATTTCAGCAACAAATTGGATGTTTATTAACGAAATTTTACATAGTAAAAATGCAATACTTAAGGAATAACTATAAACAATTTGTAAGCAAGAAAAGAAACGATCGAAGGTTCTGATTTTCCTTTTTGTCGGAATTCTTTCTGCTACGTTTGCTATTTTATCTAAGTCTTCTCTATCGATCCTGAGTACTCTGACTATCGTAACTCTCTCCCCAATAATTACAACAATATACTAGACATATTCTCTCGAATTACGCTAGCTAGCTTTAAGTAAAACTCACTTAGATCACACTCAAGGTTGCGTTATCCCTAATCTCACCTTTAAATCTTGCGTATTGATCCCTCATATACATTAGCAGTGATGAATTATGCACTCTCTCCCAAGTAAACTAAATAGGAACAACTAATTGTAGGCCCTTCAATCAACAGCAATGAGCATATAGTTGAACAAATAGAGATAATACTATGGCAAATCTATATTAACATAACGAGAAAATCATCCTTCAACAGGTTCCATCAAAGCCCTAGATTATGAGTTTATCTCCACATACTTATAGTAGAAATATCCTATGTAATTTTCATAATTAAATAATAGAGTAAGGATAAAGAGATGAAGAAATCAATGTTTCCAACTCCCAAGTATTGTTCCACGAGCTATTATTGCCCCTGGTTGCAAAAAGTCATTCAAAATGACGCTTTTAGGTATATTTATATTATTGGGGCAAGCCCTAAACGTGTAGGTCAACTCCTAGTCAAACCAGAAAACAATAAAAACCTTCAAAACTCGGACTGGGCCTGACCTTAGGCGTGGCATCACCAGGATAACGCCACCCTAGGCTTGGCTTTAAGCTGGCCTCGCCAGGATAACGCCAACCTAGGCATGGCTTTAAGCTGCGCTCACCTGGATAAAGTTGGCCTAGGCGTAGCATAAGCTAGCATTGCCTAGATAAAAGCCTGGTCGAGCTGTCTTTTGCTTGGCTTCTCATTTTCACAATTCTCGAGCGTGCTTTCGACGTTTAAGCATCCCTTTAGCAGTACTTTTATTTTTGATGCACCTAAACATAAAATAGCATCCATTACACTCAAACAAAGTGTATTTTAACATTAAATCATGTAAAATGCAAAGCATATAATGTGCAAAAATTATTAATTATAGCCACACATCAATACCCCACACTTAAACATTTGCTCGTCCTCGAGCAATCACATTACACTTATGGACACAACCTATTAAGAAATTCCCTTAACTCATTATGCCAAGAATCTTTAAAATAGTTTAAGCACAAAGAAATGACATCCTCGCATCAATAATCGACTCATAAACACCATGCTTTATTCAATAACTACCTTAATATGCACTCTCTTCCGAGTAATGCACACTAAATAGGAACAACTAATTGAGGGCTCTTCAATCAACAACAATAAGCATATACTTGAATATATAGAGATAATACTATGGCAAATTTATATTAATATAACGAGAAAATCATCCTTCAACAGGTTCCATCAAAACCTTAGATTATGAGTTTAACTAGTCATAATCATAGTACAAATATATAAAGTAATTTGCATAATTAAATTACAGAGTAAGGATAAAGAGATATAGAAATCAATGTTTCGAACTCCCAAGTAGTGTTCCACGAGCTATTCTTGCCTCCGGTTGCAAAAAGTCCTACCAAGTGACATTTTCGGGTCTATTTATATGTTTGGGACCAACCCTAAACGTGTAGATCAACTCCTAGTCAAACCGGAAAATAATAAAAAAACCTTCAAAACATGGACTGTGCTTGGCCTTAGTCCTGGCGTCGCGTGGATAATGCGAGTATAGGCCCTTCTTTAAGCTGGCCTCGCCTGGATAACGCCTACGTAGGCCTGTGATCACGCCTAACTCTAGTCCTAAAAAGGATAAGCGGTTGCTGCAAATATAATCCGATCTAAAAGTCCGGAGTCGAATCCTATAGAGAACTAAGGCTTAGCTGTATATGTCTAATATCACCAAGAAGACAAGATTGAAAATAAATAACCAACTGAAAACTAACTATGCTTGAATTGTAAACAATTGGAATGAAGGTCTAAGGTAATGGTTTCCCCCGTTGTTGATTTCCTCAGTTGTATGTTTCTTATAGCTTTGACTTAGTTGCCTCTATCAATCATGAACTCTCCAGCTATCATAAATCTCTCTCAAGCAATTATGATAATTTACTAGACGTACTCTCTCAAGCTACGCTAGCTAGATTCGCATTAGAGTTCACTTAGATTGCATCCGATGTATCATTATCTCTAATCCAACCTCTAAACCTTCGGTTATGATTCTCGTCTATACTTTGGGAGTGATGTTGTTCAAACAACTACCTAAATATGCCCTCTCTCTCAAGCAGATACATAATAAATAAGAACGGCTAATTAAGGATCCTTTCAATTAACCACAATCAAAACGTAGTTGAAACAATAGAGATTAACAACTACTCAAAACTATATTAATATAACAACCAATTCACCCCCAACGGATTTCACCAAAACCTTACATTAGAAAAGTTAGCTACTCATGAAAATAATAAAAATCACAAAAGAATTCATATTCAAAGATAAAAGAACAAAGAAGCAGATTAAAGATTGATGCCCAATGATCCTCCTTGCCTCTTGCCCTTCCTTCTGATGTTTTTCACTTCCAAAAATCCTTCTCTTCTTTCTTGGCAGGCTTCCTTCGTTTAATATAGGGTTCAGGGCTTAAAATCCCATGTTTTGCACTTTGGTCCCTGAAGTTTACGCGTCCTGCCGTGGTCCTCCCGCGGTTATGCCAGGACCGCAGCCCGAGTGGCCTTCCGAATCTGCAACAGTGTTCTGCCGCGGTCCTATCGCAGTTACGCCCGAACAGACCAGCTTCAGTTCTGCTTTTGTCCTTTCGCTTGGTGCACTTCGTGGATATTGTATGATTGGCCTCCTTTTCTTCGTAATTGATCCCAAAAGTACTCCACAGACTTCTTTTATTGGATATAACCTGCAAAGCATGAAAAGCACAAATCAGAGCATTTTGTTATCACTTTTTACCGTAAAAACTATACAAAAATGTGATTCTTTATGGCCTAATTATAGTCTAATTTACCTATCATCAGCCTGGCTTTAAGCTGGCCTAGCTTGGATAAAGCCTAATCGAGCTGGCTTTTGTCCTACTTCTCCTTTTTACCATTTTCTAGCGTACTTTTGACGTTTAAGCATCCATTTAGCTCTACTTTTATTTCCGATGCACCTACATATAAAATAGCCTACATTACATTCAAATAAAGTGTACTTTAACATTAAAGCATGTAAAACGAAAAGTATACAATGTGCAAAAATCATGAATTATAGCCACATATCATCTATCCTAATACAAGTACTAGTAACTGCTTTAACGGTTTGAACCCGTAATCTATACACATATAAATAACTTTACTACTGCCCTACGACTTTCCTTAAAAAGAATAGCAAAAAGATCCTTAAAAACAAAAAGAGAGGAAAAAATAGCTATAGTTGACAATGGAAAAGTCTCAATGGTGATTCAATGAAGCTTTTTGGGATGCTCTTGGAATAAAAATAAAAATAATAATTATCCTGCTTAGTTAGCGTAAGCTAGAAGCGCATTATATATTCTATGCTTGAAAAAGGCATTTGTGGGACAATTATTCTATCAACCCTGCCCAAAGTGATCTTCTAATTATCTTAAAGTGGTCTTCTAATTATCTTAACAAATATAGTTATATATAAAAAAAGAATGGAGTGAAAGAATATATACCAATAACGACGTAGACGAGTGATAAGTACTCATTAATTTTTAATCAGAAATTTTAATCGAGCTTTGTGTTGGAGTCGTATTTGTTTAGAAAATACTTTACCCTCAACATAGTACTTTAAGCGTGATCGAATATTGCCGAGCTTAAATACGAACATCGAATACCAAGTGAGAAATTTAAAAAAAAAAGAATATATATATATATATATATATATATATATATATATATATATATATATATATATATATATATATATATATATATATATATATATATATATATATATATATATATATATATATCTTTTGATGAAAAGTTATGATAGTTTAATCTATAATCTCGTTGTTAATAGGATTTTTCTACTTATATAATCATCAAAATGCATTGATCCAAGAAGGATTAGTAAATATGAATTTTCACTGGCTAGCTTGATCTATTTATTTAATCCCACGTGGTCCCGATATATGTTACTATTTCTTTAATTGTAATTTTTCATTAGCCTGGCAACATCAACTTTCCGATTATAATCTTGGCCTGAGTCCTGGTACATTATGATTCTCTCCCCCTCCTTTGTGTTACTTAATTCGATTTCGTATTTCTGTTTATTCAAGCTTATAGCTTTGGCTTTCTTTGTTACATTTGTGGTCAAGCTTAGTGCGGATCCCGAAAATTTTAAATTATCAACTATTTTTAATTTGGAAATTGCTACTTATATATATAGGTTAGATCTGATGATTTCAACGTACGTATTTAACTTGTAATAATTACATGTATTACAACTGTAGAATCTCTATCTCGTTATCATTACTCTTTTCCACGCAGCCAACATGGCAACCAGGCTCGCTTGGGTCAAGGAAAAGGCCTTTGAGGCATCTTCTTCTCATCTTTGGATCCTGTTCTATCACTTGATCTTATATGTATACCTGTATTTTTTGCCTCAATGACACTGTCAAATGTAATTGAGTTGTTCATGACCTGCACGTTGCAGTTTAGATATGCCTCCATTTCTTGATCTTCCATGGTCGTTGCATCTTTTTGTCGTCTTCCCTCTGAATCTCCCTCTGACTTTCATCTGGATTCAGTTTGTAGCCTCTGTGAATGTTCATAGATCTCCTCTATTATCACATGCAAGTGTGATCACCCTCGGCGGTCCCTCTTCCAAATTTTTCTTGCCCTCTCCAACTGCCATTCTATGAATAAACTTCGAGATGCTGTTATCTTTTACCTCTCTGTTAAGTGGCATGTCTTGCTTTGATTGAAAAACGATGTCTGGCTGCTTTTTGGATGTCAGGAAACTAGCAATATTTTCTCCGTTTTTATCGCTCATCTCTTGCACAACTTCCTTCAGTTGTCTAGTTTCCTGGATGTTTGTCTCTGACTGTGTCACCATCTTAGGTTTGCCATCCATTCCTGAAGTGTCTGATTTCTGGGATTTCACCTCTGATAGTTTTAAAGGTTGCATTATTTTTTCAGGTGACCTAACCGACTGTGGCTGAATTGCGGTGAGCTTTGGTTCTGAGTTATCTAATTGTTTCAGCGGAGATGTTGGCTGAGCAATTTTCTGATCCTTTGTTGCATTTGAGAGGTTATACCAGATGGAAGATTTGAAGAAATCCTCTGGCCTGCAAGAGGAGGTACCTTTGAGGTTAATTGGTCCGTTGAGGGATCGTTGCGTGTTGGGGAGGATATCGGGTTCATTTCTAGTGAACGAGACAGGGAAGGAGATGGAGATGCGGGAACGCGAGGGTTGTAAACCAATCCAAAGATCTTCATCTGATCATTATGCTCACGACGTGATAAGACTAGTTGAGAACTGATCCCTTGCTGCTCTTGAGATGGTATCAATGGTTGAGAAGAGGGTGACAAAGAAACTCGTGGAGGACTTGATGGTCCGCTCTGAGCTATTGTGGATGTTGCTACAGCATTTGCTGGTGTAGATGGAGCACGTGCAGGTGCAGGTTGTGACCAAGGAGGACGGAAGCGGAATGTGGATCTTCGTTACATTTTTACAAAGATAAATTAATGTTATGAACCAAAGGAAATTTGTTTTTCAATTGTCCGATAATGATATTCAACCACCAATATATAAAGGTTTGCTTTTGATACCTTTGAACATTTCATGACTTTAGAACCTTCATCTTTTGCTTCTTTTCCTCTCACCGCAGGCAACTTTTCTCTGGAATTCCTTCGCCTTATGGTTGAGGTTAGCATCTACTCCCTCCATTTCAAGTGTCCGTGAAGTTGTTGAATTGAAGTTTTCAAGTGTTCAACGATTTTCAATTTTCAAGAAGTTGTTCGGCAATCTGATAAACTCGTTTCAACTCTTACGTTTTGATAATATATTTTTGTGTTGTTTAGTTGCATAATTCTAATTAGTATGGAATTTTCTTTGAAAAAATGTTCGGTAAAGGAAAAGGTAAAACCGGTGAAAGTAGTGGCCATAATACTACCCTTACCCCGGCTCCCCGACCTACAAAAGATAAGCAAGTTGAAAGTAGTCGCCAACCTAGACGTCCTACTCCGTCTCCCGTAATGCTTGATAATGATCACCTTTGTTTTCAATTTACCGATAATGAATTTCTACATGATGTTGCAGTAGGTGATAGATTAGATGATAAAATTATGAATGCTCTTTAGCCTAATGAACATATCTTTGAGGAAAATGAGGATGATAATGATGATGATGAAACCCAAGCACCAGATTTAGATGATACACCTATTAGTCCTGTTAATAACTCAAGTAATGCACCGGCACACCCACCTGTAGAAACTCCAACTTTTAGTAAACAACCTGCTAAACGTGCAGAAACATCATTAGTTTGGCATTTTTTTACTCAAGTAAGAGAACAAAATAAGGCTAAGTGTAAAACTTGTGGGAAATTACTTGTTCATAAATTTACTGGAGATCGTAGCGGCACAGGTAGTTTGGTTAGGCACATAAAAATACACCCTACAGATACGGCTAAATTTTTTCAAATGCAAGCGAAGCAAGAGGGGACAAGTGTAGATTCTGCGGTTAACCCTAGTACAGGTTCAAATCTAGTTCAACCAGGAATTAACACTGTCACCGGAGGTATTTTATATTACGATCCAAATAGAGATCGTGAAGAATTAGCAAAGATGATTACTGTTATGTGCTTACCTTATACTTTTGCTTCTAATCCTAATTTGGTTCATTATATTAGAAGAGTTTTTAATCCTACTTATAAAGGTTGGCCTCGCGCAACAGTTAAGGCCGATATTTATAAATTCAAACATGAATATGAACAATATTTGCGCTATTTATTTACTCATATACCTAATCGGATTCTATTACAACTGATATTGGTATAAGTAATAATGACTGTGATTATCTAACTGTTACAAGTCATTGGATAGATGAGGACTGGACAATGCAAAAACGTATAATTGCATATAGAATAATTAATTCACGTTACACGGGTAGGTTTATAGCTAACACTGTTTCAGATATTTGTAGATATTTTTGCTTTAGTGATAAAATAATAGCAATTTCTATGGATAATGCTTCTAATAACACTAGTGCAATAGGCATGCTTACAAAAACCTTAAATCCTTCATTTAGTAATATTTTCCATGTTAGATGTATTTGTCATATTTATCATTTAATTGTTGGTGACGGTACAGAATTTTAAACATAGAAATTAGAAATGTTCGAATGTCTCTTAATTGGCTATTTTATTCAAACCGTAGAACTTGACTTAGAGAGTATTTTAAAAAATGTGATGAATATGGCCTTAGAGAAAGAAAGGTTACTAAACCTTGCCCGACTAGGTGGAATTGTATGTACGAAAGTTTAGTAGTTGCGTATGAATATAGAAACCTAATTAATGCAACGTTTAATTCTCGGATAGGTGGTGAGGATGATGATGAAATGCTTATTACCCAAGATTGGAAGAATGTTAAAATTATTTTAGATTTTTTAGAACATTTTCAAGTTGCTACAAATGCATTTTGTGGGCAATATTATCCTACTATTTCAAACTGTTTATTTTATATTGCCGCACTAGCTAATTTGTTTGTTGAATTTGGCGAGGGTGTGGATATTTATGAACTTGCTATAAATGAAATGAAATAAAAATTTAAAAAATATTTTTTCCCTATCCCTCCTATT
The DNA here is from genome assembly GCA_034376525.1 of Nicotiana benthamiana. Lineage (NCBI taxonomy): Eukaryota > Viridiplantae > Streptophyta > Magnoliopsida > Solanales > Solanaceae > Nicotiana > Nicotiana benthamiana. Next base: position 27,565,512 of record CM067340.1, on the reverse strand, counting down.
TTTGGTGTAGCTGCAATGTTAAATCCTACAATGAAATTGGGAGGTCCTCATTTTTGGTATTCTAATATTTATAAGGCTTTAGATCTTTCAGACGAGGAAATTGCTACACTTGCTGATGCAAAAGAAACAATTAAAATTAATGCTCAAACTGTTTATAATGCTTATAAAGTTGCGTTAGAGCATGCTAGGCCAAATAATCCAACCCCTACTTCGTCTAGCTCACAATCGTCTAAAAGAGCTGCGGGCTTAACATCTCTTAAATCTTGGACGGAGTTTCGGGGTTCTCAAGGTGATAATTATGATGAAATTTCACATCTAAATGAGCTTCAAATTTACTTGTCTCAGGGACTTGAAAAGGAGAATCCAGACGGCTCTTTCGATCTTTTGGAATGGTGGAAGTCAAGGGAAAAATATTTTCCAGTTCTTGCAAGGATGGCTCGGGATGTTTTATTAATTCAAGCTTCAACTGTTGCATCGAAGAGCGCTTTCAGTCAAGCAAGACTACAAATCGGTGATCATAGAACGGTGATGAAGGAGAGCTTGGAAAATCGGTGCTTTTTAGAGATTGGATCCGCGCAGAAAGAAGAAACTTTGGAATTGCAGAATCACAACCAGCGATGGATGAAGCATATGACGAAATGATAGCGAAACTTTCGAAGGATTCGGCTTCGCCCGGAAGTGGTGATGAACAAGCTTTGTTTCCACCACCACCAACACAACCTCCTCCCAACCTTGACGGATTTATGAGATTTGTTAGAGATACAATGTAGATTATGATGTAACTTGTACATTGGCACATCTTCTTTTAGTTTTTTTTTCCTGTTAATGGTGGTATTAGTACCTTGTTGTGCTCATTCCATTGGGGGAAGGAAGACTAAGAAAGATATGCCATTTTGGTCAATAAAAGTTATAAGACATATCCTTGAATATCTTTTTTCTCAATATTTCTTTGTCTTTACTTCGATATCAATCCTTGAATATATATATATATAACATACAATATATACTACAATAAAATATATACGAGAATATATATACATAATGTACAACCTAAACTACAAGAAAATATATAAGTAATAACATATATACATAAGATACATATATATAAGAGAATATATATACATTATACATAAGAGATATAATATATACACAATATATACTAATTAGTACAGCACAATATATTAATTACTACAACACAATATATACATTATATACTAATTACTACAAGACAATATATACATATATACAATATATACTAATTACTACAACACAATATATACATAATATACAATATATACTAATTACTACAACACAATATACAATGAAATATATATTATATATACTATACTAATAACTTAGTACATCATATAAAATATATTCTACACTATACTAATAACTATTATACAAGATATTGCCTTAAAAAAAATCCGCCAGGCCCAGGACCACGTAGGCTTAGGCCGGTTACAGGCCGGTCTCAACCACCAGGACCGCCAGGCCCGGCACACGATGCCCGGGACCACAAAGCCCGGTCCGTCAGGCCCGTTTAGGCTCGGAACCAGACCAGAATACACTCTTACTATATATTGTCTTGAGGTTAACTTGTTAAAATTGTCTTAAAGTATTACATTGAGATAAAACGCATTCTAACAATGGCAATTTCATGTATGTATATCTTGTTTTTGCATTCATCTTGATCATGTGGTCCAGCCCCATCTACAACCCCATGTTCATGGGTTCGAGTGACCAAAAAAATAATAGCTCCAACAAAACTGGATCAAAGGAAAATCAAAGGGAAGAGGAATCAAAGGGGAGAGAAATCAAAAAATTTAAAAAATCAAATGTAAAGCAATAATAGATAGTAGATTAAATTTTTGAATTTTGAAAAAAAATATTATGTTATAATTCATCCTAATACAAGTAGGTCTTTTGTGTTTTTCTCTCAATTGTAATCCACAAACCCGATCTTAAACTCGTAATTAGGATTAAAAAGGCTTGTGTTTTTTCTCAAATCTTTCTTGGATCGAAAAGTGAATAGCAACTATCAAAGAGTATTGTAGAATAAGTTGAGTTTCATCTCTCTCGGTGGGCGCTTTACCCCCTTAATAGGCTTTCAACGCAAATTCAAATTAGTTGGACAAGTGAACCTTAGATATATCTAATAGTTAAACAAAAAATATTAAATAGTAGATATGGATGTATTTCCTTAAAGATGCATTACACTACCAAAAAACTGAAAGTAGCTAAATACTAATCCATCAGTGAATTGCTTGTAGCTAGCAGAATTTTTTAAAATATGTCACTAATTCTCAACTAAATAGGATTAGTGGCGAATTTTCTCTTAGATACTGTGTCACTTGTTTTAAAAATAAATTCTGCTTTTCGAGTCCTTAAAAACCCTTCTCTGTTGCATCTCGATTTGCATGCGCAGTCTGAGTGCGTAGTCGAAAAACCATCAATCTCTTGTTATGGAACAATGCTGCAATTGCAAAGATTTGCTGGGATCTAGCTCACAAAAAAGACAAGCTATGGATAAGGTGGATAAATACTTTCTATGTAAAACATCATCAGTTAGAGGATATGCCAATCCCTACACAGGCAAGTTGGATGGTCAGGAGAATAATAACATCACAAGGTATCCTACAGAAATTCCAAGGCTTGAAGATGCATGAATGCTCCATCAGACAATTATATCTATTGCAGCTAGGAGACCTTCCGAGAGTTCCATGGAAGAACCTAATCATCCAGAACTATGCTAGACCTAACGCTGTGTTCAATTTATGGCTAGTGCTACAAGGCAATTACCAACCAAGGACAGACTAGCAAACTGGAGAATGAATATAGACCAGCAATGTGCTTTGTGCCACAGTCATACAGAGACAATAGATCATCTATTTCTATCATGCCCATTTTCAACAGAGCTATCGGAGCAAGCAATGCAGTGGATTAAAGAGGATCAACCAAAGACATATACCTGGGATCAAAGACTCTAGTGGTTCATCAGTAAAGATAAAGGGAAATCATGTCGAGTCGTATATTAAAAATGGTGATTGCTGAAGTAACATATGCTCTATGGCTAGAAAGGAATTCACGTATATTTGAGAGCACTTTTCGTAACAATGAAGTCTTAGTAAGGGAGCTAGCTTTTATATATAATGTTAAAGGAAATCCTAGAACTAGAAAGCAGATGCAGCAATTCAGATTATAGTACACTAGTAGTTAGTTCTGATATGGGTAGTTAGTTTGCTGGATAAGATTAGATAGTCATCTGAGTATAAACTGGACTATGAAATTGTAATGCAAAATCTTATGTGATTAATAAAATCTTAATTACCAATATATATATATGTGTGTGTGTGTGTTTAGAGTACGCCTCTTACACGTCTTAATGATCAAATATTTTAGTAAATATTAAAGACCTAATTAAATATAATAACAAATAATTAAATTACAATTTTATCTAATATAAAATTTATTTTTAAAGAATAAAAAATTCAAAATAACATTTTGCTAAAAATGTTCATGCTTTTAATATATATATATATATATATATATATATATATATATATATATATATATATATATATATATATATATATATATATATATATCTATATATATATATATATATATATATATATATATATATTTTCAGAAAAGAAACAACACGCTTAACATCCTCCTTTATGGGTGACCAAATCAATTTCTAAATTGATTTTAAAAAAAAAGAATGTCTAATTTTATGTACTAATATTGTAAAGATATTTACACAGTTATAATATTTAGAAGCTAGTTACAAGTAAATCTTTACAGGAAATATTTACTATAAGCTTGTAAAATTGATATCTAACCTACTATAACATGTTAAATTATATTGATAATACAAAAAGATTTATCAGATTATTGTATAAAATATAAAATCCAAGAAAAAAATGGAAAGAAGAAACAATAAACTAATAGTATTTCTTTTAAAAGAAAGTTGGATTTCAACATCAGCATTGCGTCCATGCCGACAGAAGGGGAACTAGAGCCTGGAAAGAAGCTGATTGATAGCTGCTTTCTTATATTTTATTATTTTCCTAAGCAAAATCATATTTAAGATATTGTTGTCAAATTTGCTGTACTTGATTATATATCGCTAGGATTCTTCAAAAAAAATTCGAACATATTAGTCCTCCAAAAATAATATACGTTTGAAGGATTTGATATAGCATTTTAAAAGGTTCGTACAAATAGTTTTGCTCACCATCACCTAAATCAACTGAAAATATTTATATTTGACAAAACAAAGATCAGAAAAGTACAGTAAAACGAAAATTGAGAGAAGAAACACAAAAGGAAAAGAATTATTTTTTTCCTACAAAACATAAAAACAGGAGAAAGTTGGATATCTTATCAAATATAGATACATAGCCATTTAGTACAAACTTCAGAAACAATAACTCAACTTCTTAGCATATAATATACAAAAATAAGGAAATAGAAAGGAAAAAAATAAAAGTAAAGGTTCAACATGGAGCTATCTTCTTTGGAACCCTGGATGAAAAATATTCTTAAAGTAAATACTAAAGGAATATAAAAAGATAAAAGGAAAAAGATAAATAGAATACCCCTTTATTATACGTAAATATTTGAATTTAACCCGAGTTATATTTAGGGTATTATACCCATCCCCTTAACAAATTATTTCATAATTGCCTTTGATCCTAACATAGTATCAACTTAAAGTTTAACATAGGGTAATGTTAAACCATAGTTAAAATAAAATTGGATATTAAACATTTCTCCTGAAATATTTTGACAGGTGACATCCACTAAATCCATATTGAAGCACCGATAAATTTAAGACAAATATCAAACCATTTGATAATGACAAAAAGATTCGAAAGTATAACAGATGGTAAAATTATCGTATAATAAAAAGGCAAATTTTAACCTTTCCCACAAAGAGTAAAATAATAAATCATGATTCACTTGGAGTCTCATAGATGCATTCTAGATGAGGTCTCCATACTCCAATTCTTCCTCTTCTTTGATCTCTTTGTGTTGACACTTTCTCCAACAAAATATCACTCAAATACTGATCTGAAACTAGTAAGTTAGCATTGTACCCATTTTTACCATCTTCTGATGAAGATGACCACATAATTTTCTTCCTCGTTGGTGCCCAAGAACGATTCTTTGACTTCTTGGGCGCAGATGACGAGGAAGAAGAAGAAGGAGGCATTGGCATGAGGAAATAGATCTTCCCACGTTTAAGCTCAGCATCAGGAGGGACAATAACGATTTTCGGATAAATTGATCCTTCATCTGAAAAAGAAGAAGAGGAAGATGATGATGAAAATGGTTTTTTTAAGACATGTTTTGGATGAAGTTTCATGATTTCAGCTGCTTTTATATGAGTTCCACTTATTTCTTCAACATTACCATTTGTATGAACTATTCTAATTACATCAAGTGCTCCACATGGAAGAATACAAGCTATGCAACATCTAACGGTATTTTTCATGGCTTTTCTTTTTTTTAAGATATTCTCAAAGAGAGAAGAAAAAGAAGGAGGAGGAGGAGGAGGTGGAGGATGAAGAAGACGAGGGAAGTGAAAAAATATAGAGAAGGAAAGAGAAGTCTCTTTATCAAATGAAATAAGTGTAGTTTTCTCCTTTTTGTTTCCTTTTGGGTAAAATGATGATATTATTATGTGCTCTTTCTACTTAACTTTTTCCTTTTCCTTTTGTGGATGCTTCTTCTTTTCTATTTTTTATTTTTTATTTTAAGCTGTGTACATTAGTTTGTAAAAAAAATGATATTTACGGCATTAAGTTATTAGTCTGTAACTTGATAAAATATAGTAAATATATTAAATTCCTCTTTTCATATTTAGTTGTCACATATACTAAAATTGGATGTTCACGTTTAAAAAATCAAGAGAGACCTAATTATTATTTTTCAACTTCGCCCTTAGTATTAATTGTTGTGGAAAAAACTGGGGAGATCCAAACTTCGATTTAAAAAATTGTTCTAAGAAGAGGCACAAAAGCAGATAACGATTAAGGAATTAATAAGGGGTAAATAAGTTATATTATTCTTCATATTAATATTTACTTAATAAGCGTGCATATATTATTTCGACAACTAAATAAAGAACGGTAAGAGTATTACAAGTTTAATTACATTTGCAGTGTGAAAAAGTCCTATGTTATCAATGCATACAGCTTAAATCCTCATTTATTCAAACATAAAACTAAAGTCACCTGCTTATTTGGGGTTAAAATCAGAGGCGGAGTATCGAATACGGGTTCAACCGAACCAATTAAGTAGCTTTAATTTATATTATATATTTATTTTAAATTTTTTTATTAAATATATATAAAAAACTAATTTAAAACTTAATAATTTTTAAAAAATTAAAAAAATTTAAAATTATGACTTTGCCTCCGGTAGAAATTTATACCTGCCTTGGACACTTTTCCCTTAGGCCTCCACTGAGTTCAATAATGGGAGTTTTGCTGGCCTAAGTATGAAAGGTTAGGGCCTTGTGGACTTATGCCTCACTGGTGACACATATTTGTCCATGATTGAAATTGCCAAATCAGCTCAAGTAGGGTCCACAATATTTTAAAAAACAGGTGTTTGTGCCACAATAGGACACGTGTCCATGGCTGAATGGTTGAATTTCTCTTGGTTGGAGTAGGTGAACAATCTAATTAGTGTAGGACAGTATGGTCCTTGTTCAAGAAAGAGCCAAAGAGAAATGTAGGAAGAAGTCTTGAGAGGTTTTAGTTTCAAGCATAGTTCATTAGGTGAATTGGTGTTTAACTTCTTTTTCTAATGATATAGTAACAAAGAAAGGTTTTTTTTGTTTTAAGGAGTACATTTTCTTTCCACTAAAATAAGTAAAGTAGAGAGTTTAACTTCCATACCAATTAGATGTTCGGCTTTCTTCTCTTTAATTTTTGACCTTCAAAAAAGAAAAAATACATATATATATATATATATATATATATATATATATATATATATATATATAATTTATAAGAAAAAGAGAAATTATACTACTAAAAAATAGGTATTAGCTATGAACGAATTCTCTAGCTAAACAGGAAAATCTATCATTAACCTTAGTTAGCGACGGATTAACAACAAAATATCAAACAAATTAATTAGTTACAAGAAATTTAAAGTTTGATCAGCGATAAAATTTGTAGCTAATTTCAGTGTTTGACTATGTTTCTAGGAAGAAAATTGAGTTTTCTTTTCATCTTTGGAAGGGGAACGGAGCAACAGTAAAGTTGTCTCTATATAACTTATAGGTCACATATTCGAGATTCGAATTGTGGAAGTGGTCATTAACGCTTTGTATTAGGATATATCGTACACATCACTCTCCTTGAGAGCACGACCATCTCTCGAACCCTATACTAACAGAATATTTTGTGTAATAGGCTAAGGAGTGCAACTATTTTACAAATTCTAAATTAATGAAATATTTTGTGCATCAAACTACTTTGCCAGGAGTTAAAAGAAAATGGGACACATCGAGAGATCTTCTTTTGAGTCTAGTTTGCGTTGATCTTATAAAATCCCAAAGCAAAGTCAGGTGGATTGTGGCTTTCATGGGATAGTGAGATGCTGCTGGCTGGGCCCTTTTACTTATCTGAAGAGTCAAGTATATACTAGATTATAGTGCTGGAGTAATGTGAAATTGCTTATCCTATTTCCCAAAAAATAACTAGATGTCCAGCAACAAAACCATGTGCTTCTTTCCTACCATTACCAAAAAGGTTCAATAGTCAAGAAAAAAAAAACCTATATCTCATTTCTTTAATATTCAAGATTTGCCCTTTGTACGAAAAGATCTTTCATATCCAATACTAAGTTTTCCAATAGTAGAATAACTCAAATTCCACATCATGAAACAAAAGAAAACGTGTCATTCAAATATACATTATTCAATGAAAAAGAAGTTACACAATTGATTTGATGTGCAACATACCTGTACAAATCCATTGTTTTGCATTGTTAATCTGGCTTTGTTCCCACCCAAGTTGTGGCCCCTTCATTAAATGGTTCAGATATAGATATTAGTGGGCAACATGTGAAAGAATGGAGAGAAGGGTCCATTTTGGGGCTATTGGGGGTGGGGTGGGTGGGGTTTTTTTTTGGGGGGGGGGGGTCCTAGTTTAGTGAAGATATGAAAATTGAAACTCATGATAAAATCCAGGATTAATTGGTCAGATTTATGCTTGATTAAGTGACTGATTAGGATATTACTAGGGGCCAACAACAATAGTAACAGATCCAGTGAAATCACATAAGTTGTATTAGGGTTCATTCGGTTCAAAACCAATTTATCCTGCGATTATAACCAGGATATAATATGAAATTAAAACAAGGTAGTCAGATGCACAAAACATCGCGCATTTACATAGGGTCTGGGGAATGGTTGTTGTTCAAGGGTATAATATAGACAATCTACTCTTATACAAGTATTAGTGGCTACTTTCACGACTCGAACTCGTGATCTATGAGTCACATTGAGGCAACTTTATCGCTGCTCCAAAATTCTCTGCAGATAATACCATGATTTTGGTATAACATTTATCCTAATTTTAACTAATAAGCTCAACCAAATATAGGATATATGTAATTCTGAATTCTATACGAGGATTATCTACTTAATCCCTTCAAACAAACGGCCCCTCAAGAAGTCATTTTTTAAGTAACAAAAAACTAGAATATGAAATTTGAGATGAATCGTGGGCTGTCTGATATCTTTCAATAATTGGGCACTAGTGATAGGACTGTCCTCTAATTTTATTTTTTTGGCCAATCATCTTCTTGCAGAATTCACAAAAAAGGGAATTTTACTATCTTCTGACTTATTTATCAACTTCACCTTTCCATACTTCTGCTCAGGTTCTTCTAAATTTACACAGGAAATTCCCTTTGTTTCTGCCAAGTATTCCACCTTTTTCCCTTCTTTGTACACTATTATCTTAATAGGACATTACTAATTACTTATTGCACTCTAGAACAAGACAACACTAGCTTACTCTTTTTCTTTATAATGGTCTAAAAAAAAAAGCAGAGAGCCGATAAAGATGTCTATCAGATAACATCCTAATTAAGCCATGGAAACAACTATTAATATTTGTATTTATTATGATTCGAATTTTTCATCATCGAAAATCGTGATGACATATACTAATATGAACTAGACAAGCTAATTCTTTAAACTAATTACTTCATTATTCATTTATTTCATTATCACATTTCCACCTCTAAAACAATCTTTCGTCCTCGAGCGGACATAAGAAGGATGTACCTGAGTCGGGAAAAGATAGGGATAATGGTCCCGCATATCGGACTCGAACTCCCAGGTCGATACCTTAGCAAGCCGACCTCTCCATTGAACACAAACAGAAGGAAAACTCTTCAATCTCAACTGACGAACCTCCCAGTCTAGAATAGCTACCGGCTCCTCCTCATAATACGAGTTCTTGTCCAACTGTACAGTGCTGAAATCTAACACGTGGGATGGATCGCCGTGATACTTCTGAAGCATGGACATATGAAACATTGGATGCATGGCTGATAAGCTCGGTGGCATTACAAGTCTATAATCCACCTCTCCAACTTGATCAAGAATCTTAAACGGGCCAATGAAGATAGGGCTAAGCTTGCCCTTTTTCCCAAATATCATCACGCCCTTCATAGGCGACACTCGATGCAATACTTGCTCACCGACCATGAATGCCAAATCACAAACCTTGCGGTCAGCATAACTCTTTGGCCTAGACTGAGCTATACGAAGCCTATCCTGAATAATTCTGACATTCCCAAGGCATCCTGCACTACATCCGTATCCAACAACCGACCCTCTCCCGGCTCAAACCATCTAACCGGCGATCGACACTGCCTACCATATAAGACCTCAAAAGGAGCCATCTGGATACTCGACTGGTAGCTGTTGTTATAGTCAAACTCTACTAAAGGAAAAAACTAATACCACGAGCCTCCAAAGTCAAAGATACAAGCTCGGAGCATATCCTCCAAAATCTAAATGGTCCTCTCGGATTGTCCGTCCGTCTGAGGATGAAACGTTGTGTTCAACTCGAGTCGTGTGCCCAACTCTCGCTAGACTGCTCTCCAGAAATGTGAGGTAAACTGCGTACCTCAGTCCAAAATGATAGACACGGGCATACCATGAAGGCAAACAATCTCGCGGATATAGATCTTAGCTAACCTATCAGAAGAATAAGAGACTACCACAGGAATGAAATGTGCTGACTTGGTCAGCCTATCAACAATAACCCACACTGCATGGAACTTCCTCTGAGTCCGTGGGAGTCCAACAACGAAGTCCATAGTGATACGCTCCCACTTCCACTCAGGAATCTCATTTCTCTTGAACAAACCACCGGGCCTATGATGCTCATACTTAACCTGCTGGCAATTCAAACACCGAGACACATATGCAATGATATCCTTCTTCATTCTTCTCCACCAATTATGTTTCCACAAATCCTGACACATCTTTGCGACTCCAGGATAAATATAGTACCGGGAGCAATAGGCCTCCTCTAAAATTAACTCTCAAAGCCCATCCATATTAGGCACACAAACCCGACCCCGCAATCTCAAAACTCCATCATCACCTAAGGTAAACTGCTTGGCACCTTCGTGTTGTACCGTGTTTCTAAGGACAGAAAAATAGAGATCATCATATTTTCGATCTCGGATACGCTCCAATAATGAAGAACGAGAGAGTGTGTAAGCTAACACATAGCTAGGCTCAGAAACATCCATCCTCACGAACTAATTGGCCAAATCCTGAACATCCAAAGCGAGCAGTCTCTCACCGACCGAAATATAAACTTGACTGCCCATACTGACTGACTTCCTACTCAGGGATTCGACCACCACATTGGCCTTTCCCGGAAATATAAGATGGTGATATCATAGTCTTTCAATAGTTGCAATCACCTTCTCTGCCTCAAATTTAGGTCCTTTTGCTTGAACAAATACTGCAATCTCTTGTGGTCCGTGAACACCCCGCACGCCACGCCATGCAGATAATGCCTCAAAATCTTCAACGAGTGAACAATGGCTGCTAACTCCATATCATGAACCGGATAGTTTTTCTCATGAATCTTCGACTTCCGTGAAGCATAGGCAATGACCTTGCCATCCTGCATCAATACAGTACCAAGTCCAATACGAGATGCATCACAATAAACGGTATATGGCCCTCAACATGTAGGCATAACCAACAATGGTGTTGTAGTCAAAGCTATCTTGAGCCTATAAATGCTAACCTCACACTCATGCGACCATCTGAACTGGGCACCCTTCTGGGTCAACCTGGACATCGGAGCTGCGATAGATGAAAACCCCTCTACGAACCGACAATAGTAGCCTGACAAACCCAAGAAACTCCGGATATCTGTAGCTGATGCTGGTCGAGGCTAATTCTTGATTGCCTCAATCTTCTTTGGATGAAACTGAATACCCTCTGTTAACACAATATGACCTGGAATGCAACCGAACTCAACCAGAACTCACACTTAAAAAATGTAGCATATAACTGACTATCCCTCAAAGTCTGAAGAACCACTCCAAGGTATTACTTGTGCTCCTCCTGGCTGAGGGAATATATCAAAATATCATCAATGAAGACTATCACGAACGAATCAAAGTAAGGACTGAACACTCAGTTCATAAAATCCATAAAATCCGCTGGGGCATTTTTCAACCCGATTAACATCACCAAGAACTCATAATGCCCGTACTGAGTGCAGAAAGATGTCTTAGGGACATCGAATGCCCTAATCCTCAACTGATGGTAGCCAGATCTCAAGTCAATCTTTGAAACTAACTTGGCACCCTGAAACTGATTGAAAAAATCATCAATCCTCGACAGCAGATACTTATTCTTGATCATAACCTTGTTCAATTGCCGGTAATCTATACACATTCGCATCGATCCATCCTTCTTCTTTACGAATAACACCAGCGCACCCCAAGGCAACACACTAGGTCTAATAAAACCCTTTTCAAGTAATTTTAGCAATTGCTCCTTTAACTCTTTCAACCTAAGTAGGGCCATACGATACGATGGGATTGAAGTGGGCCGGGTGCATGGAGCTAAATCAATGCAAAATTCGATGTTCCTGTCGGGTGGCAAACCCAGCAGGTCTAAAGAGAATACCTTGGGAAACTCACGAACAATGGGCACAGAATCAATAAATGGGACCTCAGCAGTAGAATCACGAACATAGGCCAAACAGGCTAAACACCCTTTCTCGACCGTACGCCGAGCCTTTATATAAGAGATAATACTGCGGGTGGAATGACCAAGAGTCCCTCTCCACTCTAAATGAGGTAAACCCAGCGAGGCTAACGTCACAGTCTTGGCGTGACAGTCCAAGATATCGTGATAAGGTGATAACCAGTCTATCCCCAATATGACATCGAAATCAACTATGTCCAGAAAAAGAAAATCTACATGTGTCTCAAGAGCTCCAATCACAACTACACAAAAATGATGGTCTCGATCTACCATAATAGAATCACCTACCAGGGTATACACATAAATAGGAGCAATCAAAGTATTACTAGGCATGACCAGATACGATGCAAAATAAGATGGCACATAGGAGTATGCAAACCCTGGATCAAATAAAATTGAAGCAAATCTGCTACAAATCAGAACAATACCTGTAATAACTTCATTAGAAGCCTCAGCATTGGGCCTAGCTGGAAGAGCATAACATCGGGGCTGAGCCCTACCACTATGATCCACATCTCCGGGGCAGCCAGCTGCTGGCTGTCCTTCACCTCTAGTGGCCTGAGCTCCACCTCTAATACCTCTACGTCTACCTCTAGATCCTCTACCCCTACCTCTAGCTGGCTGGGCGGGCTATGAAACACTCGGTGCCTGAACAATGGCACGGGATCCCTGATGTTGGGAGCTACTCGGTGCTCGAGGACAAAACCTAGCAATGTGATCCATATCGCCACAAGTGTAACAAGCCCTCGGCTGCTGAGACTGCTGGCTCTGATGACCTAAATGACCACCCCAAAAACTCTAACGCGACGGTACACTGGTAAAAGCTAATGGTGCACTATAGGACTGCTGATCAAAATACTACATATGAGGACCATGAAAACCTAAAGCATCGTGAGAAACCTGAAGCGTCGACTCAAAAGGCCTAGGATTATAGCCTCTACCATACGAATCCCTACCTCCAGACGAGGTACCACTGAATTGCCTTGAATGACGAGGCATCTTGTCAGGTCCATGACCACTTCCCTACGATAGAACCATCTCAACTCTTCGGGCCACATTGATCGCCTCCTGGAAAGATATCTCACTCCTAGTCTCTCTAGCCATCCGAAGACGAATCGGCTGAATAAGTCAATTAATGAACCTCCTAGCCCTCTCTCTCTTGGTGGGAAGTATGATAAAAGCATGACGAGACAAGTCGATGAATCTGGTCTCATATTGAGTAACAATCATAGAACCCTATTGGAGAAGCTCAAACTGCCTCCGATAGTCCTCTCTTTGAGTTATGGGGAGAAACTTCTCCAGGAATAGCTGAGTAAACTCCTTCCAAGTCAAACCTGGTGATTCGGCTGGTCTAGCAGAACAATAATCCCTCCACCAAGTCTTGGCGAATCCATACAAGCGAAAAGTAGAAAAATTGACCCCATTGGTCTCTACTATCCCCATGTTCCTGAGAACCTTATGACAACTGTCATGATAATCCTAGGGATCCACAGAAGATGCACCGCTGAACGTAGTAGTGAAGAGCTTGGTGAACCTATCCAATTTCCACAAAGCATAGGTATACATAGCTACTATATCACAGGCCTAAGCTTCCACACCCAGCTGAACTGCTCCAACTGGATGAACTGCTGGAATCTAAAACTAGGGAGCTACCTGCTGCGGAGTGTGAGTAGCAGGAGTCTGGGCTCTTCATCCAGCCTGAGAGATAGGTGGTGCTACAGGAAGAAAACCTACCCATGTGCCACTCTTCATAAGGCCCACTAGACGGACTAGTGCATCCTAGAATATTGGGGTAGCAATAAACCCCTCTTGGATCTTACCATAAACACTACTGGGATCGGAACCTCATCATCAAAGTCAACCTAAGGCTACGCTGTTGGTGCTGCTGCTCTGGGCTGAGCTCAACCCATACCTCGTCCTCTAGCACAGCCTCGGCCTAGCCCTCTTCCCCTCGTGGGAGCTGCTGTTGGGGGCTTGTGCTACTGGTTAGCGGATGAGGAAGTGCGCGTTTTCAGCATCTGCAAGAGAACAAAATAGAAATTCAAATCAGCATTGAGAAACTAAACCGCATGACAAGAAAGAAAAGATGTGAAATTTTCCTAACTTTGTAGCCTCTGGGGGATAAATACAGACGTCTCTGTACCGATACCTGAGGCTCTACTAAGCTTGTCTGTGAACTGTGAGACCTATGTGACCTAGAGCTCTGATACCAACTTATCACGATCCATATTTTCTAACCTCGAGAGTCGTGATGGAGCCTACTAATGTGAGCTCGGCAAGCCAATCCTTTGAATTAATTACTTCATTATCCATTTATTTTCTTTTTAACAATTATAAAGCATTAACATGTAAACAACGAAAATTTAAAGTAAGCGGAAGAAAAGCAATAAAATGTCTTAGTATATATATATATATATATATATATATATCAAGTACAACAGCTTGAACCTCAACCTCCCAGAACTGGTTTCACAATACCACAGATGATCTAGGAATATTACTTATAAAGTCTGAAAATAAACGATGCAACTGTCATTGAATTAAGGGAAATGAAACAGGAATAAAGGGATAGAGGGATACGTTAGGGCCAGCGGATGCTTGCAGGTCTACTTTGGATCTCTGCATGGACTGAAGGTAGCCACCCAACCTACAATTCAAAGTCTAAAACACTAGGATTTGCACAAATAAGTGCATAGTGTAGCATCAGTACAATCGACCCAATGTGCTGGTAGGCTCCTAGCCTAACCTCGACGATGTAGTGACGAGGCTAGGACCAGAAAACCAATTAAACCTAATTCAACTATATACAGCGGAAAAGAAGTACATAAATAAACAGTCAAGTATGGGAGGGGTAGTATTCTACGGGAGAGATATCAATTCTGAAGGAAAGACAACAAGTAAATGGAAGAAAATAATATATCTCGAATATCAACATTGGACCAGAAAACAATAAGTGCACGACATCACCTTTTGTGCTTTTACTTTGTTCCTCACCAAAACAATCAAGTAATGAAAATGTGCATGGCATCTTCCTTCGTGCTTTTACTCTCGTCCTCACCATATAATCAATATAATTGGCGCAGAATGGTACATCATGCGACACGACATCACCCTTCATGATTTTACTCTATTGCTCACCTAAATGACAATCACAAACAATAAGACAAGGAAATGAATTAAATTTGCAATAAGAGTCCCTACAAGGGAATAATAATTCAACAACAAGTCCCCGCAAGGAACAACCTCATAACAACAACAACAACATCCCGGCAAGGGAGTCATTATAATGATTCTTTTCTCTTTTTTACCTTTGTTTCACAATTCACTTTACAACTCTAGCCAATTCTCCAAAAGGTTTCAGTTACTGCTCATACTTTCACAATTTGTTATACAACTTGAGCCAACGCTCCTTAATGATGAAACATCACAATTACTTCCACGAAGTTTTCTCAACAAATAAATATCATCAGTAAGATATGAATAATATGACGGATTCATAAAAATCACATTAAGAGACTCACAGGCATGCTAGACTCCAATGCATAGACACTCGTCACCATTCCTATACGTCGTACTCAATAATTACCATATAGCAAATAGGACTCGTCTCCTAATCCCTCAAACTAGGTTTAGACCAAACACTTAGCTCGATGCCATGAATACAATTTACGTCTTGATTATTGCTTTACCCCTTGATTCCACCACCAATCCACTCGTATCTAGCCACAAGATGCTTAATTACATTAGTAACACTAAATGAATCAATGCTAATGCATGAAAATGAGTTTTCTAAAGTTTTACTCAAAATGTAAAAATCCCCCCGAGCCCACATGGACATTACCGGAAGTTCGAACCAAAACGCGATTATCCATTCCTCTACTAACACAAATATATAATTTGTTTTGAAATCGGACCTCAAATTGAGGTTCAAATCCCCAATTTTTAAAAAACTTAGGTTCTATCTAAAACATTCAATTTCCTCAGGAAAATCATTGATTGGGAGTTGAAATCATATTAAAAGATATTAATGATTAAAGGAAACGAGTTGAAATTGACTTGCAATCGATTTGGGAGAAGATGAGTTCTTGAAAAATCGCCCTAGGGAGTTTGTGTTTTGTAAAGATGTGAAAAATGGTTAATTTTCGCCTAAGTATAGAAATTCGCAAGTTGAAGTTATGGAAAATGTGACAGGGTTGTTAATTACGAACCCCGACCTCTGCTATGTTGGGAATTGCGAAGGGGGTTCTCACATTTGCGAGATGGGAATTGCAACTATTGTGTCATATTTGCGACTGCTAGCTGAAGCTGGGGGAGATCGCATTTGCGATCAGAACCTCGCAATTGTGAGATGGGCATGGCCTGGGTTGCCTTCACAATTACGCCATAGCCCTCGCAATTGCGATATCGCATTTGCGAGCCACACTTTGCAAATGCGAAGCCTACAAGCCTAATCACACCAACAATAAAACCTGCAATTCAAGTTTAAAATTCACCTCGTGGCCTATCCAAAATTTACCCGAGCCCACGGTGCTCCAAACTAAATTTGCACACCAATCTAAAAATCTCATACGGACTCGCTCATGCATTCAAATTACTAAAGTAACATCGACAACTATGAATTTAGCATCAAAATCTTGAAATTTTCTTAAGAACATCAAATTTCCAATTTTTCTCAAAAACGATTCACGGCGTTTCAAGTCTATTACTTACTAAATTTCATAGACTTATCTTAAATCACATATAAGACCGGGCACCGAACCAAAATACAGCCCCGATACCATCAAGTTCTAATCACAATTCATTTCTAAATCTCATAAACAATTTCAGAAAAATAATTTTCTTTAAAAATTCATTTCTCGGGTTTGGAACCTCGGAATGTGATTCCGGAAAATATTTTTCTATGGACCCTCCGGGACCGTTGAATCACGTGTTCAGGTCCGTTTACCCTAAATATTAACCGGAGTCAACTTAATTCATTTAAAGCCAATTTTATCATTTTTAACAGATTTTCACATATAGACTTTCCGGCTACGATCCCGGATTGCACACGCAAATCAAGAAAAGACAGAAAGAGGTTTTTAAGGTCTCAAAATGCAGAATTTACTTTAAAAACAAGTGATGACCTACAGTATTTAGGGATGTTTACATCCAGGGGCAAATCTAGGGTGTCAGGAGCCGGTTCGATCGAACCTAGTAATTTTACTTTGAACTATGTATTTTTCTTTAAAATCTGTTAAATATATATAGATTATTAATTTAAAATTCAGTAACTTAAAATAATTGGAATCCTTAACTTTTAAGCTTGACATCATAGCTCCACTTTTATCTACATCATATCCTTTTAAGGCGCTGCTTTTCCCTGAACGCCAAGTGAATGCAAACTATCTTGGGCACTAGGATGTCACTTTATAAAGTATTTATATTTCGTTAATAATAAAAATGTACAGTTGGATTGCTCGTATTTCACTATGTTTATAATTCGTTAACAATAAACATGAAACTAGATAACTTCTTGCTTTTCCTAAAATCATTGTGGCACGTTCTTGTATTTAATGCTTTGACCAATTTTCAATGACCCTAAACTTGGTTTACAAAGAACGTGCCAATTTTCTTTTGGTATTTCATTAGGTGGCAAAAGATAGAATAAAAGAAAGAAAAACAAGAGTGTCAAGATTGATAAATAAGTGTGTATGAATAAGACGCTTAATAAAAGACCTCGTTATTGATACTTTTTTACCTAACATTTCTCTAAGGGCATACATTTAATATATGACTTTACATATATCTTATGAAGACGTGATAAATCGTTTTAAAATACATAATCAATCGCCATTAATATATAAGTGAAATAATTCAAGATTTTCTAACTAGCCTTTCCTTGACCATGTACTTAATAGTGTGAAAAATTGTCAAATCATAACAACGAATATAATGATATCGCTATAGGTTCCCTATTAACTACTATATAAATGAAGAAGTCGAGACCTAACAAAAGAAGCAAACCTAAAATATTGCGAAAGGCTGGGATAAGAACCAAAATAGAATAAATTAGAATTTTAGCACATACAACCATCAACCTGAGGCCCAAGCATTGCTCCACAAAACACAAAGTATCATAATACGCCTTTTTTTCCTAAAGTAAAACTTTTATATCGTGCTCTTTAAGATCCACACAGGAGATCAAACTAAAGCATGTATGTTTATTTGTAGTATTAAAATAAAAAAAAAAATAACATGTACATGCAAAACCAAATGTATATCCATGCGGTCATCATATTTGAAGCACTGAATAGCTTAATAAAACAATAGCCCTAATTTTTATCTTTAGAAAATAAAATATCTTAATGGTCACATGTCTTATCACACGTTATGCCTAGTGGGGTATAATTTCGGTACAAATTGTTTGCAAAGTTCTATCGCTATGTGTTGTGTTGAGTTTTGTTATTAAAAACAAAAGAATTATGGAAAAGAAAAATGGAGAAAAATAAAATTTTAAATTAAATTATTTTATTTTACAAAGGAAATTTGTTTCTCATTGGATAGGAAAATGAAATTTTTTGTGTTTATATATAGAAACACTTCTTCTAGCTTTTAAACAGTTAAGAAGAGCAGATCCTTCGCCATTGGCATCGTTGCTCGTATTCGGTTGATTAATTGACAATTTTTCGAACCAAATTTATTTTTTTTCCTTCATTTGATATTTTCTTTTCTAATATTTTTTTCGAGGGAAGATACGAATTTGAAAATTTGCGGAGTTATTTTCCAACGGTCGAGTTTGCGTACAAACATTCCATTCAACAAAAGTTTAAATAATTTTTGCGAAATAGACGCCCTATCAATGAATATGCACCTTTCTACTTGTTGGGACTCAATTTCGTTGGCTATAAATAGAGAGGCTTAGTCTCATTTTTCACCACTAAAATCTGAACATCTCTCTCCTTTATTTTCTGCATTTTTATTTTTCAAACGCAAAAATGTATGTATTTTGTGTAATTTGCTCCACCATTTGAGTTCGTCGAAGTTCTGTAATTTGAAGTGCCTCTATAATAGAATATCTATTCTATTCTATCCTGGGAGGAAATTAAGCTGAAACCTTGGGCAACTGTAAGGGGATTAAATTTCTTACGGATACACAAGAAACTTGTGAGCTCGAAATTTTTCTGTTTCATTTTCTTAAACTAACATTTTTTGATTTCCTGATTTTAAATACAATTAGGTATCAAGCTTAAGGAATTTTGATATCATTTCTATATTCATCTTACTGTATGGTTAGGTAGACTAAAATCATAGTGATTTTCTACTCTCGTTGTGGAAATTAAAATTTTCAAACTTTTTACTTCAATTTTGATATTAAAATCTTTGTAACTTTCTACTTAATCCGAGATAAAAATACTTTCTATTCGATTGTTTGTATTCGGTATAAAGATATAAAAACTTTACCGAGATACTAATTCTGTTTGTGTCACTTTCCTTTACATAAAAATGATAACAAGTACGGAACAACAAAATGACTATGTTGGAACGACTACTGCTGCAACGGCTACGACGTGTTCAAGTCGCACAACGCCTGCACCGGTGATGGCACCGACAAAAAACCCGAAAATTTTCTGGCGTAGACTTCAAATACTCTGTTGAGTGAAGGTTTGTTTTGAAGATTGACAAAGAAAGCTCAGGCATGAACCATGTCTATCTTCTGTGTACATAGAAACAGGCAGAATCGAGCATATTGGATGCACGAAGGAGATAAAATTAACTTGGTATAATTTCTCCTGATCGCAAATATTGCACACTTGATATGGAGAAGGACTCTTTAATCAAAGATAACAGTATCCAAGATAGAGAAGGAGTTAGAAGTTGAGATCAACTAGAACTCTTCCACCAAAGAAGAGTAGTATTAGAAATCTAGTTATTTCTTCATCTACTAACTCTATAAATTGCAGGATCTTCTCACTTTATAGGGAATGCACAAACGTAGAAGTTAAACGTGAATTAAGAGCAAACTAGCAAGGTTTTTTGCAAGCAGTTCGTGCGTAATTCAAGTATGAAAACCCGAAGCTACATCAACCAGATAGAAGAAGCAGTTCCAAGTGTCTGTCTTTTATCACTACAGCATTTTAGGTCTACAACCACCCCTGAGAAGTGTGGCCTAAAATTTCAAGAAGTATAGCATTTGATCAAAGGCAACACTTTACATCTTTAGGCAATCCTTTTTGCGGGTGGCCTAAAGTACTGTAACCTTTGACTATTGGCCACGCCATGTAGGTGCTGATTTAGAAGGCACTCTTTAAAAGTGTGTCTTATACGGTACAAAAGTCACACTTGTATTTTCTCATATAGCCACATTTTTATGATATAAGGCTACACATTTGAAGTGTGATCTTTGTCACGTTATAGACTATGCCTTTATACCGTAGCTTCTAAAGAGACATTTATCATCAACAACACCAAATTCACAATTTCTATTGCCACACTTTCTAAGCATGGTAATTTTGTTTACACTATGAAATAATTTTTTTTATATTTATATTAGCCACAATTTTGTAGTTAAAAACTTATATTTGTGTACATTAAATTCTATCCATTATATATATATATATATATATATATATATATATATATATATATATATATATATATATGGGGAAAGAATTTAATGTACACAAGACTACACATTTGAAGTGTGATTTTTGTCACGTTATAGATTAAGCTTTTAAAGTGTAATTTCTAGAGCAACATTTATCATTAACAACACCAAATTGGCAATCCCTATGGCCGTATTATAAGCATGGCAATTTTGTCTACATTACAAAGTAATTTTTTTAAAAATATTTATATTAGCGAAAAATTTGTGGTTAAAAATTATATTTGTTTACACTATATAATTTGTTTACAAATATAATTCTTTAACCACAAATTTATGGCTATACAAATATATATAGTTCTCAAGCATTAATGTGACGACTTGAATGGTCATCAGCTGTTTTTAGTCAAATTTTGTACTTTCAAGGCCTTGAAAATCTCATTTAGAGTCGCGTCGATTTTCCTGCGTAGTTTGGACGCGCAACCGGAAAGCTTAAATATGAAATTCTGTGAAAAAGCTACATTTTGAGTTTAAAATGAATAAATTTAATTTTGGTCAAAGTAAAAGGACCCGGACCAATAATTTGACGGTCTCGTAGGGTCCATAAAAAAAATATGGGACTTAGGCGTCTGCCCGGAATTAAATTTCGAAGTCCCAAGGCTGAGAAATAAATTTTTCTGTAAAGTTATTTTCTAAAAATATTTAAAGAAAATTGAAAGGAAATATGATTTGAAAGCGATGGTATCGGGCCCGTATTTTTGTTCCGGTGCCTGGTACAGGTCTATTCTGTAAAATTTGATTCAAAACGGACGTCGTTTCACGTGATTCAGACTTGAATTTCTAAATTTGAAACTTGATGAAGTTTGTGAGAAAAGGATTTTAAGGTTTGATTCAATATTTTTGAGGTTATTTTTGGGATTTGATCGCACGGATAAATTCGTATAATGTTGTTGAGTTAGTATAGTTGTTTGGTTTGGAGCCCTGAGGGATCAGGTGTGTTTCGGATGCGTTTATGGTATTTTCTACTGTCTTCTGTTGCCCAGGCTTTTACTCTATGAGAACATGGTCATCCATGCGAACGCGATGCACAAATGGGGAAGGGGGGAGGTTTGCAGTATGCGGACGCATGGACCTGGGTGCGAACGCGGAGCTTTGTGGAATTACTCTACACAAATGCACCGGGTTAGTCGCGAACGCATACAATATGAGATGGGTACGGGGCCGATTAGTTTGAACCTTAAGAGAAAGCGACCCTTAGGTTGCGAACGCGTAATTCAGGAGAGTTAAACCTATGCGATCGCATAGGCATTGTCGCAATCGCATAGAGTATTTTTGCCCAGTCATTAAAATAGTAACAGAAACGGAATTGTTGAAGCATTTATTCACCAAGTTCCTTGGGTAAGCATTGTTTAACTTGTTTTCTTCATTTTTCATCAACACACACTATAATTCTAGGCTTAAAACATGTAATTAAGGATAGAAAATTATGAATTTGGGTAGAACTAGAGCTTTTTAATTAAATGTAATTTAGACCTTATTTTGGGGTCGAATTATGAAAATAATTATATATTTGGGCTCGTGGATCAACGGAAGATTAGATTTTGGTCCAAGTATCGTATTTTGACCAAGCAGGCACGGGGGCGATTTTTGAATTTTTGGAAAAAATCATTGGAAAGCTATAATTATGCATTGAATTCGAATTGTTTAGTATTTATTGATGTTATGAAGTCGTTTATGTATAGATATAATTGATTTGGAGCTGAATTCGAAAGGAAAGGCAGTTGTTGAGGATTGTGTTGGCAGTGAAAGTTCGAGGTAAGTGTTCGGTCTTACCTTAACTTGAAGGATTAGGAGCTGAGTCATATTTGCTACTTGTTTCTTGTTGGGTATGTTGTATAGGTATGGTGACGAGTATCTATAAGTTGGTGTTGAGCATGACCCTGAGTCTTAAATTGATACTTGTTGCTTTTCTTGATTGATACTATGGTTGCAATAGTGAGTAAGGCCGTGATATTGGGTAAAGGCTTAGTTTATTTTCATAGAAGTTACTTTTGAGTTAGAAATGGTGATAATAGAGATGATTAGAAGTTGTGTTTAGATTGGTAATAACTAATTCTCCCTTTTTGGGATGTATATTCTTGTACTGTTAAGTTCCCTTGCTTGTATAGTGTAACTTATGGTTAATGCCGGGACTGTTGTTATGATTACTGTGAGCTGTATATTTTGAATGGGTTGTGCGCCGTAATATTTGATTAATATATATATATATATATATATATATATATATATATATATATATATATATATATATATATATATATATATATAGGATCGGGTTGCATGCCGCAACAGTTACTATATTAGATCAGATTACATGCCACAAATAACTAATATATTGGATTGGGTTGTACACCACAACAACCATGTACATATATATAGATCGAGTGTGTGTCGCAACAGTAGTATTATTACATGGATGTAGATACTGTACTGATCTTTCATATTTATTTGATTTATGCCAGGTTGAATTTTTTCCCCAAAACTTATACACACTCCCTTTTTAACTGCTTATTACCAGTCTATTTTTCTGCCATATTTTGTATAACTGTACAGGTTTATCTGGAGTCTGGTTCTAGTCTCGTCTCTACCTCGGTGAAGTTAGGCCAGACACTTACCAACACATGGGGTCGGTTGTGCTGATATTACACTCTACAGTCTGTGCAGATACCAGAGTAGCATTTGGTGCGCAATAGTAGTTTGGGAGCCAGTCTTCAATCCATCGACACACTAAGGTACTTGTAGACGTTAGCAGGCCCGACGTCTCATCTATCTTATGTTTGTATCATGTTATCTCATGTATTCGAGACAAACAACTTTAGTTTTCTTCAAACCGATGTATGTATTATTCGTAGTAGTCCGTGGATGTTGTGACTCCGGGTTGTGGGTAGAGACTTATATTGATTTTGTAGACATTTTAGTTTTTTATTTATCTGAGACTTACGCTAAATTTCATATTCCGCTATTATTTGATTGTTTATCACCAATTAAATACAAGTTGTTAAAAAGGATTAAATCAAAGGAGTTAAATATTTCTGAATTTCATGGCTTGCCTAGCTTCCATGAGTAGGCACCATCACGACTCCTGATGGTGGGAATTCCAAGTCATAAAAAGTTGGTATCAGAGCTATAGGTTATATAGGTCTCACAACACGCTCAGTAGAGTTAGAGGGATCGGTAAAGAGACGTCAATATTTATCCTTCAGAGGCTACAGAGTTAGGAAATTTTCACATTTGTTCTGTCTTGTCGTGCAGATTTGTTTCTCAATGCCAATTAGATTTCTACTATGTTCTTTCGTAGATGGAGAGAACACGCACTTCCTCATCTATTGCTCAACAGCTCAAGCCTCCAGCAATAGCACCCACTAGGGGCATAGGGCGAGGCTGAGGCCGTGCCTGAGGTCGAGGTAGGGGCAGAGCTCAGCCCCAAGCACCATCACCGATGGCGGAGCCTCAGGTTGATTTTGACGGGAAGTTCCGAACCTAGATCTTCTGGTGGGCCCAACTCAGGTCCCAGAGGGTTTTATTGCTACCCAGTTCTCCAAGACACTCTGGTCCGATTGGTAGGCCTTATGGAAAGTGTCACCCGAGTAGGCTTGCATCCCGTAGCACCAGCCATCTCTCAGGCTAGAGGAGGGGCTCATATGCCTGCTTCCCCACTCTGGAGCAGACAACTCCCCAGATTCAGACTCTAGCGGTTCAGCCTGTTGGAGTAGTTTAGTAGGGCGAAATAGCTTAGACCAGCGATGGAGAAGCCATATTTGCCGATGCTTTGTGGAGGCTGGACAGGTGCACCAAGATATTCACTTCGACATTTAGCGGTGCATCTACTGAGGATCCCCAAGTTTATCTGGATAGTTGTCACGAGGTTCTTCGGAACATGGGCATTATTGAGACCAATAGAGTTGATTTCTCTACATTTCGCTTGTTTGGATAGAAATTATTACTTACCTAGAGCGGCAAGGTCACCAGCCTTGACCTGGGGGCACTTCATGCAGCTATTTCCGGAGAAGTTTCTCCCTATTACGCAATGAGAGACTTATCAGAGGCAGTTTGAGCGTCTCCGACAGAGATCCATGATAGCCACCCAATATGAGATCAGGTTCATTGATTTGGCTTGCCATGCTCTTATTATTCTTCCCACTGAAAAGAAGAGAGTGAGATAGTTTATTAATGGGCTCATTCAGCGGATTTGTCTCTAGATGTCTAGAGAGGCTGGGAGTGAGATTTCCTTACACGATACAGCCAATATGTCCTGGAGAGTAAGATAGTTTTATGACAGGGGGGGGGTAGTCACAGGGCAGACAAGAGACCCAGTCAGTCAGGCAGATTCAGCGATGCCTCATCTGAAGGCAGAGATTCATATGATAGGAGTCATCCTCCTAGGCCCTTCTAGTCAGCACTCTAGGTTTGTCACGATGCTTCAGGTAGTCGTGGTTCTCGCAGGTAGTATTCTTATCAACAGTCTTACAGTACACCACCAGCTCCTATCAGTGCACCGCTGCTTCAGAGCTTTCGGGGTGGTCATTTAGGATACCAGGGTCAGTCTCATTTTCCTCAGCTAAAAATTCAGGTGGATGTTATGATTGTGGTGAGTATGGTCATATCTGGAGGGCTTTTTCGAGGTTGGTGGGTACTCAGTCACAGCAGCAGGGTCCGCGTGCTATAATTCAGGCACTAGATATTCCACAGGCCTTGAAGCCAGCTAGAGGCAGAGGTAGAGGTGCTAGAAGGGGAGGTAGAGTGTTTAGAGGTGGAGCTCAGGGTGCTAGAGGTAGAGGTCAGTCAGCTGCAGTCCATCCCAGAGAGGTAGATCAGAGTGGTGGGTCTCAGCTCCGATGTTATGCTCTTCAGGCCAGGCCCAAGGCTGAGGCTTCAGAGGTAGTTACTACAGGTACGGTTCTAGTTTGTGATAGAGGTGCTTCGGTGTTATTTGAACCGGGGACTACGTATTCGTATGTGTCATCTTATTTTGTCCCGTACTTGGTCGTGCCTAGTAATGCATTGAGTGTTCTTGTTTATGTGTCTACACTGGTGGGTGATTCTATTATGGTCGATCGAGTCCATCAATTTTATATTGTGGTGATTGGGGGTCTTGAGACTCGTGTGGATTTGTTTCTTTCAGACATGGCTGATTTCGATATTATATTGGGGATTAACTAGTTATCATCTTAACACATAATCTTGGACTGTCATTCCAAGACTGTGACCTTAACTTTACAGGGTATGCCTCGTTAAGAGTGGAGCGGGACTCCTGGTTATTCCACCCGCAGTGTTATATCGCATGTGAAGGATTGGCGTATGGCGGAGAAGGAGTGTTTGACGTATTTAGCATATGCTTGTGATTCTAGTGCTGAGGTTCACTCTATTGATTCTGTGCCTGTTGTTCATGAGTTCCCTGATGTTTTTCCTTCAGACATGTGGGTATGCCGCCCAACAGGGATATTGACTTTTGCATTGATATGGCTCCGAAAACCCAGCCCATTTCTATCCTGCTATATCGCATGGCCCCACCTGAGCTGAAAGAGTTAAAGGAACAGTTGTAGAACTTGCTTAAGAAGGGTTTCATTAGACCCAGTGTATCACCTCGGGGTGCGCCGGTGTTGTTCGTTAAGAAAAAGGATGGTTCGATGAGAATGTACATTGATTACCGGCAGTTGAACAAGGTAACAATCAAGAATAAATATCCGCTGCCAAGGATTGATGATTTGTTTGATCAGCTTCAGGGTTCAATTGTATTTTCCAAGATTGACTTGAGATCTAGCTACCATCAGTTAAGGATTAGGGAGTTCGACGTCCCTAAGACAGCTTTTCACACTCAGTACGGGCATTATGAGTTCTTGGTTATGTCATTCGGGTTGACAAATGCCCTGGAAGCTTTTATGGATTTGATGAACCGAGTGTTCGGGCCCTATTTGTATTCGTTCGTGATAGTATTCATTAATGATATTTTGATATATTCCTGCAACCAGGAGGAGCACGTGCAACATCTTACAATAGTTCTTTAGACTATAAAGGATAGTTAGTTATATGCTAAGTTCTTGAAGTGTGAGTTCTGGTTGAGTTCAACTGCATTTCTGGGTCATGTTGTATCAGTAGAGGGCGTTCAGGTTGATCTAAAGAAGATTGAGGTAGTCAAGAACTGGCCTAGACCAATATCAGCTACAGAGATTTGGAGTTTCTTGGGATTGGCAGGCTACTACCGTCGGTTCATGGAGGGGTTTTCATCTATTGCGGCCCCGATAACCAGATTGACCCAGAAGGGTGCCCATTTCAGATGGTCGAATGAGTGTGAGGCGAGCTTTCAGAGGCTCAAGACAGCTCTGACTACGGCGCCAGTGTTGTCTTTACCCACAGGTTCAGGGCCTTATACAGTTTATCACGATGCTTCCTGTGTTGGGCTTGGTGCAGTGTTGATGCAGGATGGCAAGGTAATTGCCTATGCTTCGAGGCAGTTTAAGATTCATGAGAAGAACTATCTGGGACATAATTTATAGTTGGCAACAATTGTTCACGCAATAAAGAATTGGAGGCATTATCTGTATAGCATGGCATGTGAGTTGTTCACTAATCACAAAAGTCTTCAATACCTGTTCAAGCAAAAAGAGTTGAAGTTGATGCATAGAAGGTAGTTGGAGTTGTTGAAAGATTATGATATCACCATCTTATATCACCCGGGAAAGTCCAATGTGGTGGC
Organism: Nicotiana benthamiana; assembly: GCA_034376525.1. Classification (NCBI taxonomy): domain Eukaryota; kingdom Viridiplantae; phylum Streptophyta; class Magnoliopsida; order Solanales; family Solanaceae; genus Nicotiana; species Nicotiana benthamiana. The sequence continues at coordinate 27,537,888 of CM067340.1, read as the reverse complement.
AGATGCTTTGAGTAGGAAGTCAGCCAGTTTGGGCAGTCTCGCTTATATTCCAATCGGTGAGAGGCCACTTGCCATGGATGTTCAGGATTTGGCGAATCAGTTCGTGAGATTGGATGTTTCTGAGCCATGTCTTATATTGGCTTGCATGGTCGCTCGTTCTTCATTATTGGAGCATATCCGTGATAGGGAGTATGATGATCCTTATTTGTGTGTCATTAGAGACACAGTGCAGCGTGGAGGTGCCAGGAAGGTTACTTTAGATAATGATGGAGTTTTGAGATTGCAGGGTCGAGTATGTGTGCCTAATGTGGATGGGCTCCAGGAGTTTATTTCGTAGTAGGCCCATAGTTCCCGGTACTCTATTCATCCGGGCGCGGCGAAGATGTATCAAGATTTGTGGCATCATTATTGGTGGCATAGGATAAAAAAGATAATTGCATATGGCTCGATGTTTGAATTGTAAGCAAGTTAAGAGCGAGCATCATAGGCCTGGTGGTTTGTTTTAAAGGATTGAGCTTCCTGGGTGGAAGTAGGAGTGGATCACTATGGACTTTGTTACTGGGATTTCGCAGACTCGGAGGAAGTCTGACCTAGTATGGGTCATTGTTGATAGGGTGACCAAGTCAGCACATTTTATTCATGTGGGAGTCTCCTATTCTTCTGAGAGGTTGGCTGAGATCTACATTCAGGAGATTATTTTCCTTCATGGTGTGGTCGTATCTATCATTTTGGACTGGCGTACGCAGTTTACCTCATGCTTTTCGAAAGTAGTCCCGTGAGAGTTGGGAACACGGGTTTAGTTGAGCACAACATTTCATCCTTAGACGGATGGTCATTCCGAGTGTACTATTCAGATTGTGGAGGACATGCTCCGAGCTTGTGTTATCGACTTTGGAAGCTCGTGGGATTAGTTTCTGGCTTTAGCAAAGTTTTCCTACAGCAACAGCTACCAGTCGAGCATCCAGATGGCTCTTTATGAGGCTTTATATGGTAGGCGGTGTCGGTCTCCGGTTGGATGGTTTGAGCCGGAAGAGGCTCCGTTATTGGGTACTTATCTAGTTCAGGAGGCCTTGGACAAGGTCAAGATCATTCACGATAGGCTTCGTTCAGCTCAGTCCAGGAAAAAGAGCTTTGCAGACTACCAGGTTCGAGATGTGGCTTTTATGGTTGGTGAGCGGGTATTGCTTCGAGTGTCTCCTATGAAGGGCGTGATGATGTTTGGGAAGAAGGGCAAGCTTAGACCTAGGATCATTGGCCCGTTTGAGATTCTTTGTCGAGTGGGAGAGGTGGTTTATAAGCTTGCCTAGCCGCCGAGATTCTCAGCCGTGCATCCAGTGTTTTATGAGTCCATGCTTAGGAGGTATCACAACAGTCCATCCCACGTGTTAGATTTTAGCACTGTCCAGCTGGACAAGGACTTGTCTTATAAGGAGGAGCCGATGGATATATTTGACTGGTAGGTTCGTCAGTTGAGGTCAAAGAGTTTCCCTTCTGTTCTTCTTCAGTGGAAAGGTCAGCCTCCTGAGGCATCGAGCTGGGAGTTCGAGTCCGATATGCAAATCCGTTATCCTCATTTTTTCCCTAACTCAGGTACTTCCTTCTCATGTATGTTCGAGGACAAATGTTTGTTTTAGAGGTGAAGGATGTGACAACCGAAAGGGTCTTCACCTATTTTTCATCAAATACTACGCTTCTGAGGCCTTGAAAACCTCATTTAGAGTCACCTAGATTTGCATGCACAGTTCGAGCGGGTAGGCGGAAAGCTTAAATATGAAATTATGTGAAAAATGCTACGTTTTGATTTTAAATGAATAAATTTGACTTCATTTATCATTTTGAGTAAACGGACCCAGACCCATGATTTTACGGTAGTGGAGGGTCCATAGAAAAATAAGGGATTGGGCGTATGCCCGGAATTAAATTCCAACGTTCCAAGGCCGAGAATTAATTTTTTTTGTAAATATGTTTTCTAAAAATATTTAAAGAAAATTGAAGTAAATATGATTTGAAAATGATGGTATCGGGTCCGTATTTTGGTTTCGGCGTCCGGTACAGGTCTTATATATGGCTTAAGTCATATCTGTAAAATTTGGTTAAAAACTTATGTCATTTGATGTGATTCGGACTTGATTTCTAAATTTGAAACTTAATGAAGTTTGAGAGAATAGTTCTTGATTTTGATGTTTGGTTCATTGTTTTTGAGGTTATTTTTGAGTTTGATCGCGCGGATAAGTTTGTATGATGTTTTTGAGTTAGTACAGGTGTTTGGTTAAAACCCCGTGGGCTCAGGTGTGTTTTGGATGTGTTTCAGAATGGATTTAAACTTAGAAATCTGGTATTTTCTGTTGTCTTCTGGTGCTCAGGCTTTTACGCTATGCGAACGCATGGTCATCCATGCGAATGCGCCGCAAAAATGGGGAAGGGGGCAGGCTTTCACTATGTGAACGCATGGACTTGGGTGCGAACGCGGAGATTTGAGGAATTACTCTACACGAACGCACTGGGTGAGTCACGAATGCATAGAGTATGAGTGGGTCCAGGGCCGAGTAGTTTTAACCTTATGCGAACGTGGCCCTTAGCTCGCGAACACGTAAGTCAGGAGAGTCAAACCTATTCGATCGCATAGGCATTGTCGCGATCGCATAGAGCATTTTTTACCAGTCATTAAAATAGTAACAGAAACGAGATTTTTATAAACCCTTTCTTCTCCAAAGCTCCTAGGCAATTTTTGAATCACTTCTTCACAAAAGTTGCTTGGATAAGCATTGTTTAACTTGTTTTCTTCATTTTTTATCAATACCCATTAGAATTCTAGGCCTAAAACATGTAATTAAGGGTAGAAAATTAGGGATTTGGGTAGAACTAGAGCTGATTGATTAATGGTGATTTAGATCTCGTTTTGGGGTCGAATTATGGAATAATTATATATTTGGGCTCGTGGGTAAATGAGAGATTTAATTTTGGTCCGAACCTCTTATTTGGACAAAGCTGATCCGGGATCGATTTTTGAATTTTTGTGAAGAATGATTGGAAAGCTATAATTAGGCATTGAATTCAAATTATTTAGTATTTATTGATGTTATGAAGTCATTTATGTATAGATACAATTGATTTGGAGCTGAATTCAAAAGGAAATGCAGTTGTTGAGGATTGAGTTGGTCGTGGACGTTCGAAGTAAGTGTTCGATCTAACCTTTGCTTGAAGGATTAGGAGATTAGTCATATTTGCTACTTGTTTCTTGTTGATTACGTTGTATAAGCATGGTGACGAGTATCTATACATTGGTGTCGAGCATGACCGTGAGTCTTAAATTGATACTTGTTGCTTTTCTTGAATGATACTATGGTTACAATAGTGAGTAAGGCCGTGATATTGGGCAAAGGCTTATTTTATTTTCGTGGAAGTTACTGATGAGTTAGAAATGGTGACAATAGAGATGATTGGAAATTGAGTTGAGATTGGTTATAGTTGATTCTCCCTTGCCGGGACGTATATTCTTGTACTGCTAAGTTCCCTTGTTGGGATAGTGTAAGTTATGGTTAATCCCTTGCAATGACTGTTGTTATGATTACTGTGAGCTGTATATTCAGAACAGGTTGCGCGGAGATATATTTTTATTATATATATATATATATATATATATATATATATATATATATATATATATATATATATATATATATATATATATATATATATATATATATATATATATATATATATATATATATATATATATATATATATTGGATCGGGTTGCACGCCGCAATAATTATTATATTGGATCGGGTTGCATGCCGCAATAATTATTATATTGGATCAGGTTACACGCTGCAACAACTATTATATTGGATCGGGTTGTATGCCACAACAATTATTATATTGGATAGGGTTGCATGCCGCAACAACTATATATATGGATCAGATTGCGTGCCGAAACAGTAGTATTATTACGTTTGATGTAGATACTGTACTGATCTTTCATATTTATTTGATTTCTTCTAGGTTGAATTGTTTCCTCAAATCATGTACCCCCTCCCTTTTTAACTGCTTATTACTTGTCTATCTTTCCTCCATATATTATATAACTGCAAAGATTTATCTGGAGTCTGGTTCTAGCCTCGTCCCTACCTCGTCGGGGTTAGGCCAGACACTTACCATCACATGGAGTTGGTTGTGCTGATACTACACTCTGTACTTTGTGCAGATACCGGAGTAGCATTTGGTGCGCAGCAGTAGTTTGGGAGCCAGTTTTCAGTCCATCGAGACACGAAGGTAGCCTTGCAGAGATTCGCAGGCCCAACGTCTTATTTATCTTATTTTTATATCCGGTTATCTCATGTATTTGAGACAAATAGCTTTACTTTTCTTCAAAGTGATGTATGTAGTATTCGTAGTCAGTGGATATTGTGACTTCAGGTTCGGGTTAGAGACTTGAATTGATTTTCTAGACATTTTATTTTTTTATTTATCTGAGACTTCTGCTAAATTTCATATTCCGTTGTTATTTATTAGTTTATCACCTGTTAAATGCATATTGTTAAAAAGGATTAAAACAAAGGAGTTAAATATGTCGAGATTTTATGGATTGCCTAGCTTCCACGAGTAGGCACCATCACGATTTCTGAAGGTGGGAATTCTGGATCGTCACAAATAATTTAGATAATAAGTGACAATATAAAAATAATTCAAATGCATATAGTTGAATAAACTTGAATACTAATAAAACACTGTTGGTTTAAGAAGTTCACTAGCAAAGACCTCTACAAAATCAAATGTCTTCAGATTTATAGTATCAATATAAAATAAAAATAAACATCACAATTGTTGAAAAGGTCTTCACCATTCACTTAAATGAATCAAATTGATTTGTGGCCGCCATTTTCAATTACATCACCCGTATTTTCCTACACATTCAAAATAAAATTAAAAGTTAGAAAAAAACAAATATATAGTATGCACTGCTTATATCTTACTAAAAACCAATGAGATTTTATTCATTATTATAGCATAACAATGTCAAATACAAAAAAATATACAAGTGAAAGAGAAACAAAAATGTGAATTAACATACATTTTACCTATCTCCTTCAATAATCACAACTCTCACTTCATTTAATAACCAGGGAAAAGGGCCAAATATACTTTCTACTTCCAAATATTGTCTATATTTTATATTCGTTACACTATTCGATTAAATTTACCTCGACCATTATACTATTTGATGAATTATAAATACCTTTTCAAGACACGGGGCATGAGTTGAGCTAGAAGAATGTGGTAGATTATGACCTTTTATAGCTCGTGCACTACTTGCATCAACCGGTGAAGGAATATTAGATCCTTATATATCATGAAAATTCAGTCCAGGACTGTTTTCACCAATTGACTAAAAAAGCATCACATTTCTTCTCTCAATCATTTCCTTCATTTCTTCCTTCTGGGAAGTTATTTCATTGGCATACTATGGTTTAAGCTTTGTAATTTCTTCATCTTTTTTTAAAAAACTTGTCGTCACCGATCTATCACATCATCCAACCCGACTTGGCTGCTCCTTTTCAAATACAACCCTAAGTACATCATCTGATGTATCTCCGGAATATTGATAATTCTAAAGTTCAAACTGTTGAAAATAATATTATTGTCCATTACTTACAAATCAAGATAAATTATACACTAAAATAAAGTTTCAACAAGTCAAGTTAAATTATTGAAAAATTTAACAAACCTCAAAATTTAGCCAAGAATATCACGTGTTACAGCCATATAGGATTTCATAGAATTTGCATGAATGTTAGTATAATCAAGCCAACTGAAACAAACTCATATTTTCTATAACACAACCCACAGACCCTCTAAATTTAGTATACATTGTTCTCATCTTCAAGGAAAACAAAATAGAAGTCCTCTGCAGCATCGCATTTTTCTTTTCAAGTTACGTCATTTTACTGACATTGTCAAATTAGGAGCTGATTTTAAAAATCTTATTCCCATGTACTTCTCTAGTCGATCACAACATCCAAATGAATGAGGACTTAACAAGTCTTTTTCTACGTTAGCTATCAGTCTACTGCAAGTCTGCAACTATTGAAACAGTTATTCTGCAACTGCTTTCTGCTATTCGTGTGTATTCCACAAATTTATTAATAAGAGAATCAATCAATGATTTGATTATTCTTACACTAGTCATCCAGCTACCGCGACACTCTTTCTTTATTTAAACGTAGAACCAGCTGTGCTCTTCAAGTTAAATTTCATCAAATTAATTCAGGGCAGTCAAGATAAAACAATAATCAGTCTTGGCAAGCTTGCATGCCAGCTTCAAGAATGTCTGTATTAGCGCATTGAAGTTTGAAGGTAAAGCTCAATATTTTAACTTTCCAGATAAATCAACTTTGAGCCAAACCATATACTCATAGTGTGCAAGTCATATACACTGTGTAAAGAATTTGTAAACTACTAGCGTAGTTTAACCTATCAGAATTATCGATCTTAACAGACTACCAATTAATACTACTCACATCTACTTGTAATTACCTTATAAGTGACCTGATTGTGTAAATATTTCTCACATCGTCAGTGCATCAAAACTAATCATAAGTGCATTTGTCCAAAGTACTGCAGTCTCAAAAAGAAATCTTTCAACGGGATGTTAACGTATTACTTCTATGAATGACAACCTTAGAAAATCGGCTAGCTATCAGAACTTATTTTCTATAATTCCTCAGGACAAGCAATGATGGCAGGTCCCAACTCCTATATTTGAAATAGCTTGAATTATGCTGCCTCTTATGCCCCATATCCTAAATAGACTATAAACTAATTTTTGTTTTTCCCTGTGATGAAAAATCTATCATATCATGGTTCAATACTTAAACTTTCTGCCTAATCTTCTCTCTTCAAAATTAGCTAAAAAACAGAAGATTCTTACATTCTAAGCAGAGATACGTGTAGAAACTGGTTCTTGGCTAAACTTCTCTTAAACACATTCAGTTAAACAGAGAAAAATATAATAACAAGACTTAACTTGCAGCATGACTTACTATTGCAACTTGAGTATTTTTATGAACTTCCTTCCCCTTCGTTGTACGAGTTATAATAAACATTTCAGATTTTATGGTTCCTCGTTGTTCTCTTGGGTTGCGCGCTATAAATTACATCAAAGAAGATATAAAAACATCATTGTGTTTTACAATGTACAAAAAGAAATGAACGTCTGATTACAAAGTGTCGACTAAATATTACCAATTGTAAGCTTTTCTCTCTTAATCTGAATTTTTTTTGCTAGTTCGGCACTTGATCGGTATTGAAAATCGAAATTTATATTCTTCATTGGACTTTGAGATTTGTTTGGATTCAGAACTTTTCTCTTAAGAGCAGCTGCTTGATTCATCTTTCGTACAACAAAAATTAAATTACTTTTGCCTAACAACTAGTAAGAATATATAACAGTATGTGAGAAAGTAAATATTTAAGAAATTACACACATAACAACCCCTAGTCTATATTTGTTTTATCGACCATTTGTGGATGTCACAATCCGGACTTCCCACCCTCAGGAGTCATGATGACGCCTGCTGATGTGAGCTAGACAAGCGAAATCTCTAATATAATTACTTTATTAACCAATTATTTCTTTTTAACAAATATAAAGTGATAACGTGATAACAATGAAAATTTAAATTTAAGCGGAAGACAATAATAAAATATATGAAAATTGTATCTATTACAAATACTTAAACCTTAACTACAAAAAACCTGGAGTCAAAGTGTCACAGACGGCCTAGGATTTGCTACATGTAAAGTATGAAGAAATAACAGTACACTGTTTCTGAATAAATGGAAAATGAAACAGGAAATAGGGATAGAGAGGGATGTCAGGGCCTCCGGACGCCTGTAGGTCTACCTTGGATCTCCGCGTGGACTGAAGGTAGCCTCCACACTACGATCCAAAAGTTGCTCCGGGATGAACATAGTGCAGAGTGTAGTATCATCAAGACCGACCCTATGTGCTAGTAAGTGTCTCGCCTAACCTCGGTAAAGTAGTGACGAGACTAGGACCAAACTACCAAATAAACCCGTGGAGTTCAAATATATACAGCGAAAAAGAAATACAGAAATGACCGGTCGATATGGGAGGGGGAAGCATGCTGTGGGGGAGATAACAATTCCGAATAGAAAGGCATCAAGTAACGAAAGAAACAATGTAACTCGGATATCATCAAAGAATCATAAATCAATAAATGCACGAAATCACCCTTCGTGCTTTTACTTTCGTCCTCACCAAAGCAATTATATAATAAAAAGGTGCACGACATCACCCTTCGTGCTTTTACTCTCTTTCCTCATCATATAATCAAAAAATCGGCACGGAATCGTGTTGAAACACGTTCTCAAGGCACTAAACTAAACGTGTGTTCATATTTGTAGGTTTTGATAAATGACAAACGACGCGCAATTGACATATGACGAGGTCCAAGCACAAGCGCGCAATTGACACATAACGAGGTTCAAGCACAAGACGAACAAAGATCAAGTTTAAGCAAAGAAACAAAGTTATGCATGAGTCGTTCTTTAATTGTGATCTTGATCCGACAATTGACTCAAGACTTGGCTTCTCTCGTAAAATCATTTTTATCAAATAATGAATATTTAACTTAAAGCAAAATGATTTCCAAATATTTTATTTTAGCCAAAATGATTTTTAAACATGCCTCTCAAATCTGGACAAAGATAATCGATTATGTACTTTATGATAATCGATTATGTTAAGACAATGTACACCAGATTTACAAAGCTGAACAATAATCGATTATGTACCTTATGATAATCGATTTTGTTAAGGCAGTGTACATTAGATTTTCAACGCTACAAGATAATCGATTATGCACCTTATGATAATCGATTATGTTGAGGCAGTGTCCATCAGATTTTTCAAAGCTGTAAGATAATCGATTATGCACCTTATGATAATCGATTATGTTGAGGCAGTGTCTATTAGATTTTTCAAGACTATAAAATAATCGATTATGCACATTATGATAATCGATTATGTTAAGACAGTGTAGTCCGAAGTTTTCAAAACATCAAAGATAATTGATTATCCTTATAGCATAATCGACTATGTAAATGACCGTTGCCAAAGTATTTTTAAACTCTGAAAGATAATCGATTATACACAATCTGATAATCGATTATGCTAAGTAAAAATCTGAATATGATTTTTTGAACGTTGTCAGGTAATCGATTATACGATTTGGATAATCGATTATTCTGCTTAAAATCTGGGAATGATTTTTGAACGATTGGAAGATAATCGATTATGCAAATAAGATAATCGATTATCTCAGCAGGTTATATTCGGGTTCCAAAGCGCCCAGGTTATATTCACGAGAATTTTTACGGCTACCCAGGCAAGCTCGAGGTATACGAACGAGTAGATCGGAGCATCACCGAGAGCATCAAGTAATATTTCCAGGTTCTTTCCATCAGGAGTTGGTACCTCCCGTTTTCTTGTCCTTTTCTTTATGTTAGTTAATTTGTGGCTATTTAGTTAGCATCACTTTAAGTATATTATTAAAATACTAGTAGTTGCAACCGTTATTTTCTAGTTTTGGTCTGTGTTAGTGTTTTTCGGAGTTTGCCGTAAGGAATAGTGGTTGTGGTGTGGGATGGTAGAGCAAGTTCATGTGCTCGAGGGGTACTGGGGGTGAGAAGGGGGGTGAGGAGGGTCATGGGTTGGGACTAGAGGAAAGGAGGGTAAGGGGAAAGAGGGAGCTTGTAGATTGAGGATTGGGTCATGGAATATAGGCACGTTAACAGGTAAGCCTATTGAGTTGGCAAAGATTATCTAGAAGAGAAAGGTTAATATAGATTGAATCCAAGAGACTAGGTAGGCAGGGTCAAAGGAGAGGAATATGGACGGGTATAAGTTGTAGTACTCTGGAATCGTGAGGGGTAAGAATGATATGCTGTGGTTGAGGTTATGTGAGTGAATGATAGGGTGATGTTTATCAAGTTGGTGATTGGTGAGTGAACCCTCAATGTAGTTAGCACTTACGGGCCGCAATCGGGCTTGGATGAGGAGGTCAAGAGGCGCTTTTGGGAGGGCTTGGACGAGATTGTGCATAGTATTCCACCTACTGAAAGGCTATTTATTGGAGGGGATTTTGATGGCCATATTTGGGCGACTGCTGGTAGCTACGGTGAGGTGCATGGTGGCTTTTTCCTTGGGGATAGAAACGAAGGAGGTACTTCGATGTTAGACTTCGCTAAGGCTTTCGAGCTGGTGATTGCGAACTCAACTTTTTTGAAGAGGGATGAGTATCTAGTTACTTTCCGAAGTTCGACAGTGAAGACTCGGATCAATTACCTTCTCCTTAGAATGTGCGATAGAGGGTTGTGCAAGGATTGCAATGTTATCCCAGGAGAGATCCTGGCGACTCAACATAGGCTTTTAGTGATTGACATTGACATTATGATGAGGAGGAAGAAGAGGCATGCTCTAGGAAGACCGAGGATTAGATGGGGAGCTTTAACAAGGATAAAGCCTAGGTGTTTGAGGGGAGGTTATCTGCTATGGGAGCTTGGAGGAGTAGTGGATACGCAAACACTATTTGGTCAACGGAGGCAAACTATGGGAGAGAGGCGATCAGAGAGGTGCTAGGTGTATCGAAGGGTTTTTTCGGTAGGCACAAAGGAGACTAGTGGTGGAATGACATAGTCCAAGGTAAAGTGGAGGCGAAGAAGGTAGGATACACGAAGTTGGCTGAGAGCACAGCTAAGGAGGAGAGAAGATTGAATGGAGATAGGTACAAAGTGGCAAGGAAGGAGGTAAAGCTAGTGGTCACGGAGGCTAAGAATGCAGCATTTAGCCATCTATACGAGGAATTAGGGGATAAAGGTAGGGATAGAATGGCTTTGTATAAGATGAGTAAGGGTAGAGCGATTGGGCCAGATGAAATTCCGATTGTGTTTTGGAAGTGTGTGGGTAGAGTACAGTAGTACCATTTTATAAGAACAAAGGCGATATCCAGTGTTGTACCAACTATAAGGTAGCCATACCATGAAAGTCTGGGAGAGAGTGGCAAAGGTGAGGGTGAGGAAGACGACGTCTGTATCCGAAAATCAGTTTGGGTTCATGCCAGGCCACTCCACTATGGAAGCTATCCACCTTATTAAGAGGTTGGTGGAACAGAATAGTAATAAGAAGAAGGATCTTCACACGGTGCACTTAGCCCGTTCTTATTTGCCTTGGTGATGGATGCTTTGACACTCCATATACAAGGGAGGTGTCCTGGTGTATGTTATTTGCTGGTGACATAGTTCAAATTGAAGAGACGAGGGATGATGTTAGCGAGAGATTGGAGGTTTAGAGACGCAATCTCGAGTCTAAGGGTTTCAAATTGAGTAAGTCTAAGAAAGAGTACTTGGAGTGCAAGTTTAGCGCTAAGTCGAGAGAAGTAGGCGGGGATGTGAGGCTTGGGTCACAGGTCATCCCCATGAGACATAGCTTCAAGTACCTAGGGTCGATGATTCAGGGCGACAGAGAGATCGACGAGGATGTCGCTCACCACATAGGGGCGGGCTGGATGAAATGGAGGATTGCATCTGAAGTTCTATGTGACAAGAAAGTGCCACCGATACTCAAAGGTATGCTTTATAGAGCTCTGGTCAGACTGGCCATATTATATAAGGCAGAGTGTTGGCCGGTTAAGAACTCCCATATCAAGAGGATAAAAGTAGCAGAGACGCGGATGCTGAGGTAGATGTGTGGGCATACTAGGATAGACAAGATTAGAAATGAAGACATTTGGAAGAAGGTGGGCGTCTCCCCTGTGGATGATAAAATGCGGGAAGCAAGGCTTAGATGGTTTGGGCACGTGCAAAGGAGAAGCCCTGATGCACCAGTGAGGAGGTATGAGCGGTTGGTCTTGGTTGGTGCGAGAAGAGGTAGAGGAAGACCTAATAAGAATTGGGGAGAGGTCATAAGGTAGGACATGGTACGACTGCAGATTTCCGAGGACATGGACCTTGATAGGATGGCTCGGGGGTTAAGCATTAGGGTTGTAGGATGGGGGTAGTAGAGCTTTCCTTACTTTATACCGGGGGTGAGGCGGGATTGGATTAAGGTTTATCTTAGATGCCTTGCAGTTTATGTTGAACCCACACTATTGTTGCTGTTTTTCTTACCCCCGGTCCTTAGACTCTGGTCACGACTATTGCATTTATCATTTGGTTTTTATGTTTCTGTTACTATTACAGTTTCTATTGGAGTTACTAATGAATTCTCTTTTCTGTTTTTTCTGAGCCGAGGGTTTATCGGAAACAACCTCTCTACCCTATTGGGGCAGGGGTAAGGTCTGCGTACACGTTACCCTTCCCACACCCTATTTTGTTGGATTTTACTGGGTAGTAGTAGTAGTAGTAGTAGTAATTGTTGTTGTTATTTTAAGGATAAAATTGCATAATTGCTATATTAACCATTTGTAAGTTTAAATTTTCTCATATTTATTAAATGGGATTATATATTTTAAAATTAATAATTATATATTATAAATCATTTTAGTTCTTTCAATTAGTTATTAGAAATTACTATTTTGTATAATATTAAATGGGGAAAATGGCTATTTAATTTATAGTTCGATTTATCCTTCTAATTTTACCTAATTAAACCCAATACTCAACCCAAATTAAACCAACCCAAAAACCCAAGCCCAATCCTAAATCTACCCGACTCAACCCGGATTAAATCTTGGCCGTTGATCAATTTTGATCAACGGTCTAGATCTCCTCTTACCAAATTAAACCAAACGACCCCCAAGACCGCTTTCATTTCCTTACTCGTCTCTATCTCTCGATCTCTAGTTCTCTCTAGAACCTTCCCCCCTTCCCCTCAGCTTCGATAAGTTTCACTCACCTTCTCCGGCCACCTCCTGGCCTGAATGTATGGTAGTCTCACCACCTACCAACCATCCAAGGTATATACACGTTTGGTTGCTGAGGTTTCATGGTCTGACCATGAAGTAGCTTCATCCAAACCTTGTTATTCAAGTTGTATGTCCATCTCTATTAAAAGAACATGTTAAAAGTCTCAGTTCCTTTCTGAGATCTCTAAACCTGTTTTGACTAGTATCTTTTTCTTTGGTTACTTGTCCTCTCATCTCTGCACTAAATTGATGGTAAAACCCTAGAATTTGGGGGGTTCATCCGAGTTTGAGAACATTGGCTTTGTGATATGCTTGTTCTTCATCTTTGAAATTGTCTGATTTCATAACCCCTAACTATTTTGAGTTTCTGAATTTGTTTCATCTGTTGCTCAACTAGGTCTTGAAATTTTTTTTTCAACCTCTGTTTCTTTAAGAAATTCTAATTCTTCACTAAACTCTTCTAAGTTCATTATTATGGACCTTTTGTATTCTATTTGCTATTATCACTCTTCTACATTGCTGACTTATGTGACTACCATGATCTTATAGTCTATTACCTACTGATTTTGCAATGACATAACATTTTCTCTCTTTGCCCTAAATTCAGCTTAGCGTGTTTGTGTTCTCTTTGTATGTGCCAAACTTCCCTATAAAATGACTTTTCATTTTTGGTTAATTTAAGACTTCCTTTTATATCTGTTTGTTTGATTTTTTTCCTTGTTTGTTGATTTCTCTGTGACTCGATTTAAGTTAAAATCTTTCCTTAGTTTTTCTGACTTGGTTCATTCATGGATCAGTGATTACAAAATCTCTGATCGTTGATTTACTGTCTACTGATTAATTTTTCTTACCTTATTTATGTAACCGTGTATTTCAAAATATGTCCTTAAGCGTTTTCTTATGTACCTACCCCTAATTGCCTACTTGGCACAAAATGCGTGTTTGATCTCTTCCCTTAAATAACTTTCTTACTCATTACTGTTTAAATCTAAATTCGTTAATTAAATGAAGGCTTGTACTAATTGATCTTAGTTGATATCCATTTCTTTAATTATTTTCTTACCTTATTTCTGCCTTCTTTTCACACTATAAGTACACGACTCTTTCATTAACAAATCTATCTCTGGTATTCTTTCAAAAATCACACTTACAATCCAAATTATTCTCTCTTATTTGCTTATACTATGGCCTATTACAAGACCTGTTGCTTGCTTTCTCTCTATTTTTTTCTTTGAAACTGGTATGTCTTGATTTAAGTTTCAGCATCTCAACGATGTGTTTCTTTACTATTTTAGTATCCTTGTTTACTGATTATTTATAGTTCGACACTCATCCTAGCATACTGATTTCTTTCTGCATGTTCTACTATGAATCCAAGACCCCTATTTGCCCAATGTGTTTAAGCTATGGATTGAGGCAAGGCATTACTGCAAGTTATTGTCCATGAATCAAATTTTATCCCCTAAGATCCTAGCCTCTAATAACATGTGTTCTGGTAGGCTTATAGGTATGCTATCACTCTCTATTGCTGGGTATTCATAGAGTCTACCTCAGCCTAAGCAATAGGTTTTGTACAATCTCCCTATTCCCCTGAAACCCTTGTGTGTATTTATTTGTAGTTGGTTCCCTCTCCTTTTCCCTTTTAGTGTTCTGATTTGCACTAGCACACCTTCTTAGCCTTTAAGTTCTGCCCCCCTCTTGTGAGCCTTGCCTTGGGACCCTTTGAGTTCCCTCTGAACTTGGACACTTGAGGGGTGACCTTTCCACACTACACTTGTCCCTATATGATAATATAGTTGGATGTGAGAATTGTCAGGAGTCCCATTGATGCTTCTAGGGAACTTTGACACACTCAAATGGGAGAAAGGCTTTAGATCATGATCTCATGGAGTTGGTTTACCTCATATTTCAAACATGAAGTCTTAATCAGGCTCTCCTTGGTTGTACTTTTATTTGTATTTTCTGATGTATATTTACTTTATTCTGGGTTGTAATAAATTGTAATAAACTCTTGGGGATGGTTAGTGAAAATGGTGGGTAACCATATGTGCAAAAAGGTAGATACCATGCCTATAAGAATTTTAAATCTGCATGTATATAGAAATCATGCCTATAGATCCTTCTAAATCATGTCCATAAGTATGTGGAAATCTGAATTTTTCTTTTGCATATAGAAAATAGGCCTATAGGTCCTTTTGAATCATGTATATCCATTTTCATCTAGAAATCATGTCCATAGGTTTTAACACAATTTCTGCACCTAGAAATCATGTCCATAGGTTTTAATACAATTTTTGCACTTAGATATCATGTTCATAGGTTTTGAAACAATTTCTGCACTTAGATATCATGCTCATAGGTCTTAAACATAATTCAAAGCCTAGATGTCATAAGTTTATCGCGAGTATTCTGCATTTTATGCCATGTTCAAAATCACTTACGCGTAGAAGGCATCCATATAGGAACTCCTAATTGAATCTGAGTTGTTTCATTCACGTATGCAACTAAAATTAGTAACAACGGTACTATTAGCTGTAAAATGTATAATCTTCGTTAAAAACTGGCCCTTCTTTTAACCCGACTACACTTTTTTTTTACCATTACGTATCATGTTTAATTCTTTTAACCTTGTTATTCCGCTGCTTTCTGAATTCAATAGCTACCATGCCTATGGGATCCTTGTCCAACACGTGGGCAAGCCTTAGGGAAAAGTTATAAATTAAATCTATTTCTGTTAATAATTACAACAAGAAGGCAGGCCTTATTCGGTCTTTTTATATGAATTGTGTAATAAAATCAGTCTGCCTCAACCTTTAAGTTCTCTCGTATTTAGTATTTAAGCAGACCTTAACTAGTATGTGTAAGTCATGCTAATTACGTGCTTCTTTCTTAAAGGATGTATATCTGTGTCGTTGCCTATTATATGCTTTCCTTAACTTGCACTACGTGTTTCGTATTTCGGCTTAGAGTTTTTAGCTTTGAAAACTACAAATAAACCTAATATCCCTCCTCTCTAGGATTAGTTGTCCTAAATGCCTCCGGGACTGATAAGATTGGGACGAGTAATTGCATGCAATAAGTAAACGAGACCATTCCACGCATTAACACCTTAACAAGGTGGGAAGGGTAGACATAGATATGATGACCACACGATAATGCCACACGTAGCCCCTCATTAAGGATTGATTCCCGGTCAATGTGTGGGGTCATGCATATTGTTAATAAACCTAGGACCCCCCTTCTTTTATTTCTAGTCTCTTTTAAAAGAATTTCAAACCCTTTCTTTTAAAAAAAATCAGTTTTCTTTTAGTTATTTCCAACTTTATTTGTTTGTGAACCCTTACGTGAAAATCCCCTCTTACTTGAAGCTTTGTTTGTATACAGGCTGTTTGCATCTAAATTCAACTAATAGTCTGGCCGGGAACAACAGTAGTGTATTCTAAGGGGTTCCTAATACCTTCCTCTTAGAATAATTTCAAGCCCTTTTCCAATCTCTGGTTACTCAAATCAAATTCTCTTTGTGTCCTAATGCACCCTAATCATTAGGTGGCGACTCTTACAATCAAACCTAAATTCCAAAAGGAATGAGTTTTCCTCCCAAATGTAATAAACCCGATTACAATCAAATTCTTTTTGTATTCATGTTTTGCAACAAAAAAGGAAAGAATATACACCAGACTAGCTGTGGTATCTAAGACTCTAATGGAGGGAATTCACGGAAAACCATTCAGCCTCATATCAATGATCAATGTTCAAGTGGTTCCTAACAAAAGAGTTCATCCTCCGATCCAGGGACGCACCTTTCTTGATACTAATCTGCTTAAGAGGAACGTACCCTTACGTACCTCTTCAGGTTATGAAACAATCGGGTACGAAGCAGGTTATACCCAGGGTTGACAATATAAGTCACTTCCACGCTGACTTCCAAGATGACTATAGTCCTTACAGGTGCCAGGTTCAGCATATGTGGCACTGCAATATTGTCATAGGAAGGGACACCATCGAAGAAGATAGATACCATGCTGGTTGTGCTCCCTATTATTCAGGTTGGTTGGAGGATAGGCAGGATGATCTGGGTCAACCCGGGTTTATTCGAGGCCACAGGATCATAGATAAAAGGCTGAGGCGCAGGTCAATTTCAATCAACTATGCAAAAGGATCCGGAACAAAAGCGAGCACCGAGAGATACATGAAACCAATCGAAAACTAATTGAAGAGTGGAAGAATATGGCTGTCAGCGCCAGCAGGCGACAAGGATATTTGGAACGAGGAATAGTAGAATTGGAAAAGAAATTTCTAAAGAGGGTCGAAGACTACCGGAATGTTGAAAGAAATGAAGGCGGACATCTGGCCAGATCCTACCTGCTGCTAGGACTGCGCGAGTTGAAGCTATTCGATGGAGTCAAGGATGTCGAATCTGGGGAAGGTCCTTTTGAGACCAAATAGATAGGAATTTTCATTTCTGCTATATAAAAAGTAATAAGGTCAAGAGCCAATAGTGACTATTATTTCTTGTTGTTTAGTGTCGATTTAGGATTCTTCTACTTCTTATCAATGAAATGAGGCAATTAGCATTCCAAGTTCTCTAAATCAACTTGTCTCTAGGCCGGGCATACAGAGGTCCCCAAATTAGGACATGTTTACATTCCTGCACTATATGTTTAAATATTGCAACATCTTTTCATAATCCGCACTAACTTCTTACCATTTGTTTTTGCTTTTTGTTTATACGCCTTCCCAAAGATTAGTTCGTGAAATCTGGCAGCATCATCCTATTTTACAAGATCCAGGGGCCCTCCACCTACTCCTCCTCTCAGTCCTGTTAGACACAAGAACAAAGGGAATATGGAAGATTTGAACAAAGCCAGAAAGGAGAACTCAACTGAACGGGTAGAGGTAACTCATGGTCACAATACTCTGGTTCCCAAGCTATGCTTCCCAACTGGAACAAAAGTTTCTAAATTTCAAAAGGAACTGGACCAAGTTCGGAATCTGGCAAATATGTCATTTTCCCTCACCACTCCAGATCTCAATTTTGCTCAGAATCCTGTACCTCCACAGAATGTCCTACAGCAACAAAACCATCCCAGTCCTCACCATCACTGAAATACTTGCCATACCTCAAATAACAATCACTGCTTATCCCAGAACTCCAGAAACTACCATTGCCAAACCCAACATAATACCCCCATCTATGTTAAGACTGTGCCGCACTCCACCACACACGAGTCCGATAATAATGAGTTGCTCAACAAAAATCTGGCATAAGTGTTTAAAAGGTTGAGTAGCATAATTTAAGGCGTCGAAGGTAGTAACGGAATCGAGGGCCTAAACTACGAAGATCAGTACATACAGTCCGAGGGGTACAAACCTCTTAAGTTCGAGATGTTTGATGGTACAGGGGACCCAAGGGTCTATTTGAGAACGTATTATGAAAAATTTGTTGCAGTAGGAAAAGCCAAAAAAATCCACATGAAGCTTTTCATGAAGAGCTTGAAGGGAGATGCTTTGTCTTGGTACATTAGCTAAGATCCGAAGAAGTGGTCAAACTAGGTGAGCATGGAGTCTGATTTTATGGAAAGATTCAAGTTCAACACAAAGAATATGCCATGTTCAATATTCAAAATCTGAAGAGTAAACCAATAGAAATATTCCACGAGTATGCTACGCGATGGAGGTTAGAAGACGCTAAGAATAGGTGTGCTTTCAAAGAAGAGCAAATGAACAAATTCTTAAGTTGGGCCCAACACCCACAGTATTATGAGAGACTAATGATGATCGAAGGCCATAAATTTTCTGACATTATCAACCTGGGAGAAAGGATCAAAGAGAATATCAAAAGCGGTATGGTTGCGAATTTCAAGGCTTTGCACTCTACAAACAAGGCCTTACAGTCAGACAGTGTGTCCTAGAAAAGAGATATAGGAAACCTAATGATAGCACAGAGAACCAAATCTCCCGTCAAATACCAAAAAAACCCAATGCCTCCTTTCAGATATCAGCCTACCCGAAACTACCAAACACCCTTATCCTCTTACAAAACTCCACCACTCACTTATCAATCACCTCCCACATATCAGCCCACTTCACCCAAATACTCCCAACCAACACATGTTTACTAAGTGTACAACACTCAACCATCCTACTACCGATCTTCTCCTCCATACCAAAACTTCCCTAGACCCCGACCAAACTTTGATCGAAGACCCCCAAAAAAAAATATGGCTATTGCTGAACCTATCGACCAATTGTATGAACGACTCAAAATCGCTGGTTACGCCACACCTATCCTTGCTACTCCTGAGAACCCTTCTTAGTGGGTTAATCCAAATAAGTCCTCTGGGTTCCGTTCAGGCGTGAAAGGACACACCATTGATGAACGCCGCTCTCTAAAAGCTAAGATCCACACTTTGATTGATAACAAGATTGTTGTCGCCAAAGTACTTGCTTCGAATGTCCACAATTCCCCTCTTCTAGAGCACAAGGGTGGAGGCGTTCACATGATTGAAATGGAGGATGATTGGGCCACAAAGAATTGATCGATTTTATCACAGAAGGTGACGACCCAAATATGCCAATAGTCTTCCTTAATCCGATTGTGATCCAGATTCATCCCGCTGGGGATGCCGAGGTAAACATGTCTATGCCACTTGAGTTTGAAGTACCATACTCTGCAAAGACGCCAGCGCCAATTGAGGTCAAATTTATGTCACCAGCAAATGCATCTATACTCTTCGAAGTTGCAGTTTTACTGCCTAAGGTGCATGCTCCGTTCGGAGTAAAGGAAGCCACGCCAATTCCAGTGGCAATGTCGGCCGTAACACCATTCCATACCTTGGTACTACATAGCTGAGGCAAGAAGAAAATGGAAGGTCAAGTTCAGAAAAGTTGTTGCGGCATAGGGTACGATGAGAATCGGTATGGTTTTTACCTGGAACATTTGGCTGAGTCAAGCAAGAAGGCCTCTGGTCGGCCAACCATCACTAAAATCGGGTCAGATGATCTCTGGAGAAAGATACAAGCCAAGGGATACTCAGTCATTGATCCGCTGAACAAAACACCTACGCAAATTTCTATTCTTGCTTTGCTAGAGAATTCTGATGCACACAAAAATACCCTGTTAAGGTGCTGAGTGAGGCATACGTACCAAGCGACATCACCAGTGGTGAAAGGGATAACATAGTGGGTCATGTACTGGAAAGTCACAAGATTACTATTCATGAAGATGAGCTGCCACCTGAAGGGCTGAGTCACAACAAGGCTTTACATATCAACGTGCAATGCGAAGATTATTTCATCACCAGAATCCTGATTGATAAAGGGTCCATCCCCAACATTTGTGCGTTGGTAACACTTGGAACATTGGGAAAGAGATTTCATCAGATCAAGGATGGGGCTATCAATGTCAAAGCTTTCTGCGGTTCCCAAAGGTCCACCATAAGGGAAATTAGCTCGGTTTTGCAAATATGGCCTACTTGGTTTGGTGTTGATTTTCAAGTAATAGACGTGCCAGCATCTTACAATCTGTTGTTAGGGCGATCATAGATTCATGCCGCTGGGGCCGTAGCATCAACAATACATCAGGCTTTGCAGTTTGAATGGAATCACCAAGAGGTAATCATTTACAACAATAGTAGCAATCCCATATACAGTCAATAGACCATCCCAACAATAGGAGGCAGAAGAAAGATAGGCGAGGAGACTTATCACCACATCGAGCGAGCTAATGCAGTTGACAAGGACAAATGGTGGGGCAACAAAATTAAGAGCATATTGAACTGGAGTAGATACGAACCTGGCAAGGGACTTGGCAAAAATCTCCAACGAATGGCTAAGCCCATCAAGCTCAAGAAACATGGCACCACCTTCGGATTGGGATACGAGTATACTTGGGAGGAATTCAACCATTGGTCTCCACCATGGCACAGTCCTTACAATTCGTTGGAGTAGCCAATACCACGCTTGGAATAGACTTTCCAACCGGCCAAATTTATAAATGGGTCAGAAGAAGAGGAAGCACTGGCAGTAGTAAGGAATTTGTTCTTGGAAGGCAATGGTATGGAATGTTGTCGTTTTCGAGGAGGAGAGAGAGGAAGACCCTTCCATACAACCAGTAAGTAGAGGAGCATGCCTCAATAACTGGACCATCAAAAACACCAGAGCCCGGCGAGCCTCGAGGTAGCAAGAAGAACAAGCATCATGCACTATCTTTTATTTTTACTAGTTGACTTTTCTTTCTTGTTTTAATTTAGCAATAAGATCTTCAATTTTCAAAACAGTTATGGAATTTATCAAAGCATTTCAATTTTCCTCATAAATCAAGACTCTTATTATTTCTTCTTATTACTGTACTTATACAACATTAGTATTACTTATCTTGATGAACCAATGACTATGACATGCAATGAACATAACAAACAGAGATGGATTCAAAGGAAGATGACATACTGAAAGAGATTGTTAAGCAAGTCGAGAGTTTTGAAAACACGCCAAAGTCCAACCTGGAGTGATCAAAATTTTAACCTGGGAGATGCAGAAAATGTCAAGGAAACACGAATCAGCGTCTACTTATCGTCATCATGAAAGAAGAAATACACAATTTCAAAAAGAATATGAGGACATATTCGCCTGGTCGTATGATTACATGACCGGTCTAAGTACATCTATTGTTGCATACAAACTGCCCACTGATCCAACATGTCCACCAGTAAAACAAAAGCTCAGAAAGTTCAAGCCAGATATGTATTTGAAGATCAAGGAATAAGTCACCAAGCAAGTCAAAGCTAAAGTTCTCAGGGTAGTTGAATACTCGACATGGTTAGCCAACATCATACCACTGCCAAAGAAGGACGGGAAGGTTAGAGTCAATGTCAACTACCAGGATCTCAAACGAGCCAGTCCAAAAGATGACTTCCCTTTAACAAACATACACATCTTGATCAACAATTGCGCCAAGCATGAATTGCAATTATTTGTGGATTGTTTTGCTGGCTATCACCAGATCTAGATTGATGAAGAAGATGTCGGGAAAACAGCTTTCATTATGCTGTGGTGAATTTACTGCTACAAGATGATTCCATTAGGGTTAAATAATGCAGGGGCCACCTACATGAGGGCTATGACTACCATTTTCCATGATATGATACACAAATAAATAGAGGTGAATGTAGATAACGTGATCATTAAGTCAAAGAAGGCCGCTGATCACATAGAAGATTTGAGGGAATTCTTCAATTGACTGCGGAGGTACAACCTGAAACTGAATCCCACAAAGTGTGCATTTGGGGTTACTGTCGGAAAATTGCTTTGGTTTATTGTGAGTCCCCGAGGAATAAAATTAAATCCATCAAAGGTCAAGGCTATTGAGGAAGTTCCACCTCCAAAGAACAAGAAGTACGTGATGAGTTTCTTAGGAAGGCTTAACTATATTAGTCAGTTCATAGCACAGTCCACGGTCTTCTTTGAGCCGATCTTCAAGATGTTGAAAACATATTCTGCCACCAAGTGGACAGATGAATGCTAGAAATCTTTCGACAGGATCAAGGAACACCCATAAAAACCACTAGTCTTAGTCCCGCCTGATCCTGATAGACCTTTACTACTCTATATTGCAGTATTAGATGGTGCCTTCAGTTGCGTCCTGGGGCGGGATGACGAGATAGGTAGAAATGAACAGACCATTTACTATCTCAGCAAGAAATTCATTTCGTATGAAGCCTGGTATTCCCTGTTAGAATGCACCTATTGTGCTTTAAGTTGTGTAGGCCAGAAGCTGAGACATTACTTCTGTGCCTACACTAAATATCTCATATCAAAGATGGACCCTTTGAAGTACATCGTTCAGAATCCCATGCCCACTGCCAAGCTAGCCAAGTGGCAAACCCGATTGAGTGAATTTGACATTGTCTACGTAACTCAGAAGGCAATCAAGGGATAGGCACTAGTAGATCACCTTGATGAAAACCCCGTGGATGAAGAATACAAACCCCTAAAAATGTATTTTTCCTGACGATGAGGTATCATTCATAGGAGAAGACATTGCAGAATCCAATGATGGCTAGAGAATTTTTTTTGATGGAGCAGTAAATTTCAAAGGAGTCAGCATAGGAGTAATCTAGTATCAGAAAGCGGTCAGCATTACCCGGTGTCTACCAAACTCAAGTTCCCATGCACCAACAATATGGGCGTGTACGAAGCCTGGATCTTAGGGTTCAACATGGCTATTGACATGAACATTCAAAAGCTACTAGTAATCGAAGATTAATACCTACTCATACATCAGGTCTGAGAAAAATGGGCAACCAAAAACTCTAAGATACTCTCATATCTACATCACGTGCAGGAGCAAGGAAAGAGGGTCACAAAGACAAAAATCTAGCATATCACTAGAATCTAAATGCATTCACCGATGCATTGGCCACCCTGTCATCCATGATGCAATATCCAAACAAAAACTTCATGATCCCATTCCAGTAAAGATTCATGATCAACCGGCTTATTTTGCCCACGTTGAAGAAGAAGTAGATGGAAAGCCTTGGTTTCATGATATCAGGGAATATTTGACGAAAGAAGAATAACCAAAACATATCAATACTACTCAGAAGCGCATATTTTGGAGGTTATCCAATAATTTCTTCCACATCAGAGGAATGCTGTATAGGAGGACTCCGTATATGGGATTACTAAGGTGTGTCGATGCAAAGCAAGCATCTAAACTTCTAGAAGAAATCAATGATAGGATCTGCGGTCCATTAATAAAGAGTTTTGTCTTAGCTAAGAAGATACTCCGAGCTGGTTACTTTTGGATGACTATAGAAACGGACTGCATCCAGTATTTTTAAAAATGCCACCGCTGTCAGATACATGCAGATATGATAAAGGTACCACCAAATGAGCTTAATGCAACATTCTCACCATGTCCTTTTGCCACTTGGGGAATGGATGTTATTGGTCCAATCAAGCCGGCCGCTTCAAACGAGCACAATTTCATCCTAGTGGAAACCGACTATTTCACTGAATGGGTCAAAGCAGCATCTTACAAAGCAGTGGCTAAGAAAGTCGTGGCAGACTTTGTCAGCGACCGTATCGTCTGTCGATTAGGGATTTCAGAGTCAATCATTATTAATAATGGCTCCAACCTAAAAAGTGACTTAATGAAAGTCATGTGTGAAACCTTCAAGATCAAACACAAGAATTCCACAGCTTACAGGCCTCAGATGAATGGAGCCGTAGAAGACACCAACAAGAACATCAAGAAAATATTGAGGAAAATGATAGAGAAGCATAAGCAAAGTCACGAGAAGTTATCATTTGCTTTACTAGGATGTCGCACCATAGTCCGCACATCAACTAGGGCAACCCCTTATATGCTAGTTTATGGTGCAAAAGCCTTCATTCCCGCTGAAGAATAAATTCCTTCCCTAAGACAAAAAACAATGAATGCAGTTTTGCCATGGTCAACTTTATTAGACCAGAATGTTCGGAGCCTTCAACAAGAGAGTCAAGTTGAGGCAGTTCACATCGAGGTAGTTGGTATTAAAGAGAATCTTCCCGTATCAAGATGAATCCAAAAGGAAGTTCTCTCCTAACTGGCAAGGTCCATACATGGTTCACTAGGTTCTCATAGGAGGAGCCCTTATACTTTCAGAAATGGATGAAGAAGTTCGGATAAAGCCAATCAATATAGATGCAGTCAAGCGCTACTAGTGTAATCTTATGTTTTCCTATATGATGTAATTTGAACTATGCTTGGCCTAATTCCCGTTTAAGAGGAGATATGTCGAAAGCCTTATGTGTTCGGTCCCAATTTAACAAAATTTTCATCCCCCCCTCCGTAATTGGAAACTGGGGCAGAATTTTGAGGAGGATCCTCAAAATTCCGAAGTAATTTCAACTAGTCATCACAAGAAACCGGCAAAAGCATCAACCTGTTAAATTGGTGCAGAATTTTGAGGAGGACCATCAAAATTATGTAAGAAGGGAAGTTTCAATGTCTTGAGCCATGTCATAGTCGTCGGTTCATCTGAAAGATATTTCCTAAATATATACTTATGTCAGTTTTTTACAAATTCATCCATGTTTATTATCGAAATCTCTTTGTTCAGCTATGCTACCCCCAATGATACATACCATATCACCAGATCAAAGCTGAAAAGGTAAAGCAAGGCCAGCAGGGATACAAACTAACCCCCCCCTTAAAACTCACGATTGTTTCTTTGGATACAGTCACTTAGATTGCAAAAGCATCTAAGATCCTATACAGTCACATGACAAACATTGATCATGAATACAACTCTCAGGATTGTTGCGCTTACTGGTATTTGTTATCCAAGTACGCTGGTTATATCCCCTATAGCGCAATGTCCCTAGCAATCACGACATCGTAGCTTGCTATCAACTATGAAACTCTTTTACCATTTGCCACTTTATTTTATTCTTGCATTGTATATGGCTACTATTCTGTCTTCCGAGACTAAACACTCTCTCAATCTGCATTTTATGCATTGCATATGGCTACCATTCTGCCTTCTGAGACTAAGTACTGTCTCCATCTACATTTCATGCATTGCATAAGGCTACCATTCTGCCTTCCGAGACTAAACACTAACTCCATCTGCATTTTCGTGATGGTTGAAAGATCGTTGCTTTATTTACGCTTGCATGGCTAAAATATCGCCAACTTATTTACATTCTGCATGGTTGAAAGATTTCCAGTTTTATTTTTACATTATTGCATGGCTGAAAAATCGCCATTTTATTTACGCTTTCACGGCTGAAATATCGCAACTTTATTTACGGTTGCATGGATGAAAGATCGCCACATTATGCTTGCACGGTTGAAAGATTGCCACTTTATTTAAGCTTTCACAGCTGAAAGATCGCCACTTTACTCACGCTTGCATGACTGAATGATCGTCATCTACTGCATTTCATGGGCTGAAAGATCGCCGCCTACTGCATTTCATAGCCCGAAAGATCGCCACCTATTGTAATTCATAGGCTGAAAGATCACCAGCCACTGCATTCAATGGGCTGAAAGGTTTCCAAATTAACTCAGGGCATAATTGTTCTGAGGCATCATTCTCATAGCCTGAGAAAGCCATGTCATGCCCTAAGATCCCTTTCATTTTTTTACATATCATTATTCAAAGGCATCAAGGTTCGGAGGCATCATTCTCATAGCCCGAGAGAATAATTTCATGGCCTGCAAATCCTTTATTATACACTTCATGGCCCAGGACATCATGGTCTAAGGACGTCATCCTAACTATCCAAAGACAACATTCATGGTCCGAAAGGAATTTGCATCATGTTTGAATTTTCGAACAATATATGCCCGTATTTTCTTATTTGCAGGTAAACCAGTGAGAAATGGCTATATCAGCAGGAGCGATCCCACTCCAGTTCCCACGACCCTATCAGACATTCACCATTCATCCAGACCTGAATATTGCGTTCGTTCTTGAAAGGTCTCCATCAGCGTACACCACCGACGGATCTCGAACTACATATGGCCTGATTCCTAAAAGACCAGGGATATGTAGGTAGCTCAGAAAACATAGCACGGCCAAACCTCTTCAAGCCATTTCATCTGGTCAAAATCGGCCATCATATCTCTTCCCGACAATTCTTTCATCCTTCCCGGGTGAAGAGGGGCAGCTATTGATACCCAATTTTTCCTGTTTTTAAAAAATATGCAAAATACCTTCGAAATGGCCTATATAGGCATATATACGTGTATCCCAAGGTTGCATTGTTTTTCTTAAATTTTCAAATAGTTTTTAATCAATTTACTGCCCTATTTTGTCAAGAAAAAACCCAAGAATTGTCACCAAAATTATCATTTTTGTGACTTATTTATTGGATTCTCATATTTATACTAAAATGTAGTTAAGATATTTTTTACACATTTTTTACAAATTTACTTTAGCATTTTACGGATAAAATAACACAATTATAATATTAAACATTTTTAGGTTTAAATTCATCTCATATTTATAAAATGGGATTACATATTTTTAAATTGATAATTATATATTATAAATCATTTTAGCGCTTTCAATTAGTTTTCAAACATTTATTTACTATTTTTTACAAATTAAATGGAAAAAAGGGCTACTTAATTTATAGCCAATTTTGGCCTTCTAATTTAGCCTAATTAGACCTAATACCCAACCCAAATACCCAAGCCCAATCCTAAATCTACCTGACCCAACCCAAATTAAATCTTGGCCGTTGATCAATTTTGATCAACGATCGAGATCTGAACTTACCAAATTAAACCAAACGACCCCCTAAGACCCCTCTCATTTCCTCACTCATCTCTATCTCTCTATTTCTGGTTCTCAATAGAATCTTCCCCATTTCCCTCTGCTCTGATGAGTTTCACTCACCTTCTCCGGCCACCTCCTGGCCTGAATCTACGATGGTCTCACCACCTACCAGCCTTCCATGGTGCATACATGTTTGGTTGCTGAGGTTTCATTGTCTGACCACGAGAAAGCTTCATCCAGACCATGTTGATTCAAGTTTTACGGCCATCTCCGGCCTTGCTCCGGCAATCCATGTCTGTTTCGAGCATGGCTTCGACCCCTCCTACTTAAATCTATCCAAGCCTTTCTCACCATTTGGGTTTTTCTGAAACCCTAGCTTTTGAGGTTCTTCTATTTCCTTTACATCTATTCTAGTTCCATGTTTTCACTAAACTTTTAAATGATTTCTTTATTTTTTTTTTCAAAAAGTTATGATTTCAAAACCTTTATATTTTTCTGATTTAGGATTTTTCTTTTCTTGTGTTCTTTATATGTTCTCTATTGTGTTCTTTATATGTTTCTCTACTGTGTTCATTATATGTTTCTCCTACTGATTTCTTGTTAAGATTCTTTTATATGCTTCTCCTACTATTCTTATTAGTTTCTTCCATTATGTTTCTTATTAGTTCTCCTACTATGTTTCTTTGAGCTCCTCTATTGTGTTTCACATGCTGTTCGTTTACTATGTTTCTCACAAGTTCGTGCTAATGAAAGGGCATGTTAAAGGTCTCAGTTCCTTTCTAAGACTTCTGAACCTGTTTCAACTAGTATCTTTTCCTTGATTACTTGTCCTCTCATCTCTGCACTTGATTGATGGTAAAACCCTAGAATTTGGGGGTTTATCCGAGTTTGAGAACATTGTCTATGTGATATGCTTGTTCTTAATCTTAGAAATTGTATGATTTCTGAAACCTTACTATTTTGAGTTCCTGAATTTGTTTCATCTGTTGCTCAACCGAGTCTTGAAATTTTTTTTCAACCTCTGTTTCTTTAAGAAATTCTGATTCTCCACTAAACTCTTCTAAGTTCTTTACAATGGACCTTTTGTATTCTATTTGATACTATATCTCTTCTACATTGCTGACCTAAGTGACTACCATGATCATATAGTCTATTACCTACTGATTTTTCAATGACATAACATTTTCTTTCTTTGCCCTAGATTCAGCTTAGCATGTTTGTGTTCTCTTTATATGTGTGAAACTTCCCTCTAAAATGGCTTTTAATTTTGGTTAACTTTAGACTTCCTTTTGTATAGGTTTGATAGATTTCTTTCCTTGTTTGCAAATTTCCTTGTAACTCCATTTAAGTTAATAACTTTCCTCAGTTTTTCTGACTTTGTTCGTCATGGACCAGTGATTACAAAATCTCTTATCCTTGATTTACTGTCTATTAGTTTATTTTTCTTACCTTATTTTTGTAACAGTGTATTTCAAAATTCTTCCCTTAAGTAATTTCTTATGTACCTAACCATATTGCCTACTTGTCACAAGATGCTTGTTTGATCTCTTTCCTTAAATAACTTTCTTGCCCATTACTGTTTAAGTCTGAATTCCATAATTAAAAGAAGTCTTGTACTGATTGACCTTAATAGAGAACCAGTTCCTTAACTGTTTTCCTACATTATTTCTACCTGTTTTTAACACTATCAGTACACAACTCTTTCATTGACTAATCCATCACTGGTAGTCTTTCAAAAACCTACACTTACACTCAAAATTATTCTCTCTTGTTTGCTTATACTGTGGCATGTTACAAGACTTATTGCTTGCTTTCTCTCTATTTGTTTCTTTGAAACTACTATGTCCTAATTTAAGATTTAGCATCATAACAATGTGTTCATTTACTGCTTTGGTATCCCTGTTTACTGCTTATGTATAGTTCGACACTCATCCTAGCATACTGATTCCTTTCTGCCTGTTCTACTATGAATCCAAAACCTCTATCCCCTCTATGTGTTTAAGCTATGGTTGAGGTATGGAAATACTACAAGTTATTATCTATGAATCAAATTTGATCCCCTAGGACCCTAGCCTCTAGTAGCATGTGTTCTGGCAGGCTTATAGGTATGCTAGAACTCTCAATTGCTGGACATGCCTAGAGTTTTCCTCAGCCTATGAAATAGGTTTTGTGTAATCTCCTTATTCCCCCGAACCCCTTATGTGTACTTATTTGTAGCTGGTTCCCTCTCCTTTTCCCTTTTAGCATTCTGATCTACACTTGCACAACTTCTTAGCCTTTAAATTCTGCCCCCCTTTTGTGAGCCTTTTCTTCAGACCCTTCGAGTTCCCTCTAAACTAGGACACTTGAGGGCCAGCCTTTCCACGCTGCACTTGTTCCAATCTGATAATATAGTTGGGTATGAGCATTGCTCGGAGTGCCATTGAGGCTTTTAAGGAACTTTGACACACTCAAATAAGAGAAAATCTTTGGATCATGATCTCACAGAGTTGGCTTACCTCATATTTCAGACATGAAGTCTGAATCAGGCTCTCCTTGTACTTTTATTTGTATTTTGTATGTATTTTTACTTTATATTGGGCTGTAATAATTTGTAATAGACGTGGGGTTGGTTAGTGAAAAGGGTGGGTAACCATGTATGTAAAAAAGGTAGATACCATCCCTATAGGAATTCAAATCTACATGCATATAGGTCCTTCTAATTCATCTCCATAAGTATTTGGAAATCTAAATTCTGCATATGCATATAGAAAATATGCCTATAGTTACTTTTGAACCCTGTATATCCCTTTTCATCTAGAAATCATTTCCACATGTTTTAAAACAATTTCGGCGCCTTGAAATCATGTCCTTAAGTTTTAAAACAATTTGTGCACTTACATATCATGTTCATGGGTTCTGAAATAATTTTTGCACTTATATATCATGCTCATAGGTCTTAAAGAAAATTCAGCACCTAGATGTCCTAAGTTTAAGGCGAGTTTTCTGCATTTTATACCACGTTCAAAATAAATTATGCGTAGAAGGCATGCCTATAGGAACTCCTAATCAAATCTGAGCCGCTTCATTCACGTATGGAACTAAAATCAGTAACAGCGGTACCGTTAGCTGTAGAACTTATAATCTTCGTTAAAAATTGGCCATTCTTTAACTCGACTACCTTTTTTTTTTGCCAGTATGTGTCCAATTTATTTTTTTAACCTTGTTATTCCGCTGCTTTCTAAATTCAATAGATGCCATGCCAATAGGATCCTTGTCCAACACTTAGGCAAGCCTTAAGGTAAGGTTATAAATTAAAATTAATTTTGTTAATAGCTACAACCTGCAGGTAGGCCTCATTTGGGCGACTTATCGAACTATGTAATAGATCAGCCTGCCCTAACCTTTAAGTTCTCTCATTTTTAGTATTTAATCAGACCTTAACTAGTATGAGTAAGTCATGCTAATTACGTACTTCTTTGTTAAAGGAGGTATATCTGAGACGTTGCCTGTTATATGATTTCCTTAAGTTGCAATACGCGTTTTGTGTGCCGCCTTAGTACTTTTACGTTTGAAAACTACAAATAAAGCTAATATCCCTCCCCTCTTAGAATTAGTAGTCCTAAATGCCTTCGAGACTGATAAGATTGGGATGATTAATAGAATGCAATAAGTAAACGAGACCATTCCATGCTTTAACACCTTAATAGGGGTGGGATGGGTAGGTATAGATATGATGACCACGTGATAATGCTACGTGTAGCCCCGCATTAAGGAGTTATTACTGGGTGTATTGGGGTGATCCATAATTTTAATAAACATAGGACCCCCCCCCCCCCTTTCCCTTATTTCTTGTCTCTTTTAAAAGAATTTCAAACTCTTCTTTTAAGGAAAATCAACTTTCTTTTAGTTATTTCCAACTTTATTTGTTTGTGAACCCTTTTGTGAAAATCCCCTCTCATTTGAAGCTTTGTTTGTTTACATGATGTTTGCATCTAAATTCACAATAATAGTCTGCCAGGAACCACACCAGTGGATTCTGAGGGGTGCCTAATACCTTCCCCTTAGAATAATTTCAAGCCCTTACCCAATCTCTGGTTACTTAAATCAATATTCTCTTGGTGTCCTAATGCACCCTAATCATTACGTGGCAGCTCTTCGAATCAAGCCCAATTCCCAAAAGGAATGAGTTTTCCTCCGATATGTCATAAACTCAATTTCATGAAAAAACAGGGGTGCGACATAGATATGGAGAAAAAGTTTCTCAAAAGGGTTGAAGATTGCCAAAATGCTGAAGAAATCGAAAGAGGAAACCTAGCCAGGACCTACCTATTGTTGGGACTTCGCGAGTTGGGAAAGCTATTCGAAAGAGCCAGGGATGCCGAATCTAGGGAAGGTTCTTCTAGGAACAAGTAGTATAGGAGTTTTTCTTCACTTTATAAAATATAATAAGGTCAGTGGCCATTAGTGATTTTCATTTCCTATTTATTTAATATCAATTCGGGATTCTTATATATTTTATCAATAAAATGAGGCATTTAACATCCTAAGTTCTCCAAATCAATTTGTCTCTAGGCCTACCTCAGGCACAATGAGGCTCCCAAATTAGGACACGCTTTATATTCCTACACTATGTGTTTAAATGTTACAACACTTTTTTATGACCCTCACTAAACTGGTTACCTTTTTGTTTTATTTTGTTTTGTTATTACCCTCCACAAAGGTTAATTCTTCCACTATGGAAACGGCATCCTATTCAACACGATCCAAGGGCCCTATACCCACTCCCATCTAAGTCCTGTTAACAGCAAGAACAAGGGCAAAATGGAAGATTTGAATGCTAGAAAGGAGATAGAACCAACAGCGGCCATTGATGGCTATGGTATTCGAGTTCCCATTGAAAATGTGTCTCAACTCGAGCAAAATTAATTGAAGTTTCAAGAAGAGCTTGATTAGGTTCGAAATATGGCCAACCTGTCCCTCTCCCTCACCACCCCATACACTGTCTTCCCAAACGGCCAAAATTCCACACCTACACAAAAGCAACCAAATCATCCTACTATTCCAAAAAATAACCAGTGCAACACTTGCTACATTCAGAACAACAATCCATTACTCGTCCCTAATCCATAGAACTCCCCAAATGACCATTTCAACACACCCAGCCACCACAACAATCATATTTACATGGAGACCGTGTCACTCTCCAACCAACCTATATATTGCACCCTTGAGTCCGAGGGAAAGGATTTACTCATCAAAAACTTGGCTGAAGAGCTTACAAAACTAACTAGCCAAATCCAAGGCATTGAAGGGTTGAACTATGAAGATCTTTGCAGACAATCAGATGTTGAACTGCCTGAGGGGTACATACCTCCTAAGTTCGATATGTTTGAAGGTACAGGTGTTCTAAGGATCCATTTGAGAACATACTGTGACAAGCTGGTCGGGGTAAAAAAGGACGAAAGAATTTGCATAAAACTATTCATAAGGTGTCTAAAGGAGATGCACTATCCTTGTGCATTAGCTAGGATCCTAAGAAATGGTCAAGTCGGGTAGGTATGGCCTCTAATTTCATAGACAGGTTCAGGTTCAACACAGAAAATGCGCTAAATGTATTGTACATTCAAAATCTAAAAAAGAAGCCTACAGAAACATTTCGCGAGTGTGCTACTCGCTAGAGGTCGAAAGGTGCTAAGGTTAGACCTGTCATAGAGGAGGAACATATGAACAAATTCATTGGGCTCAGGACCTGTAATATTATGAAGTTTTGAGAACGAATTGAAGAAGGTATCAAAAGCGGCATGGTTACAAACTTCGGGGCCTTGCAAGACATAAATAAGGCCTTACAGTCAGGTGGTGTGTCTAAGAAGAGAGACGTGGGGGCAGCAATGGTTGCGCAAAGGACCAAATCCCCTCAAATACCAAACCTACCTTGTACCTCCACTCACATATTAGTCAGCTCCAAACTACCCAGCACCCTCCTACCAAGCCCCAGCGCCAACTTATCAGTCACCTCTACCTCCCACATATCATCCTATCTCGCCCAGATATTCCCAACCCGCACACGTCTACCAAGCCTACAATGCCCAACCATCTTATTAACAATCACCCCCAGCACGCCAAAACATTCTTAGGCCCTGACTCAATTTTGATTGAAGGCCTCCAAAACAATACCCAGCCATTTCCAAACCCATTCATCGGCTATATCAGACTCTCCAAACCGACATATCACCCCCATCCCTGATTCAACCCTGTAGAACCCTTCTCAGTGGGTTAAACCTAACAAATCTTATGCATTCCATTCCAGCATGAAGGGACACACTATCGATGAATGTCGCTCTTTAAAAGACAAGATACAGTCCTTAATTGATAACAAGATCATTGTAGCGAAAGAAGCCTCTCCGAATGTTTGGAACACCACATAACAAACCACAAAGGCGGTGTTCACATGATTGAAATAGAGGATGATTGGGATCCCTAGGGATCTATCGGCTTGATCGCGGGAGGCGATAATCCAAAGAAGCCAGCAGTTACTCTCAACCCCATCATGGTCCAGCTTCAACCGTCCGAGGTCACTAAGGTAGATGTGTCTATCCCTCTTGAGTTTGAGGCAGCGCCATCAACAAAAACGCCGGCACCATTTAAGGTTACAGTTTTATCACCCAAAGAACACATCCCGTTTAAAGTAAAGGTAGTCGCACCGATTCCAATGTCAATGACAACTATACCGTCATTCCATACAAAAGTTATTCCTTAGAATCATACGGCCGATGCTTAGAGGAAAGGGAAAGTCAGGTTCGAAGAGACTATTGCAAGACAGGGAATGACAAGGACTGGAATAGTATATACCCCGGAAAACTTACCTTAGTCTAGTAAGAAAGCTTCCAACTAGCCACTCATTATTAAAGCATGTCCAAATGACCTTT
Source organism: Nicotiana benthamiana (assembly GCA_034376525.1). Classification (NCBI taxonomy): domain Eukaryota; kingdom Viridiplantae; phylum Streptophyta; class Magnoliopsida; order Solanales; family Solanaceae; genus Nicotiana; species Nicotiana benthamiana. Next base: position 27,503,778 of record CM067340.1, on the reverse strand, counting down.
GGAGGAAGATACACGTCATGGAGTATTCGGTTATCGACCAACTAAACAAAATACCAACTTAGATATCCATCATCTCATTGCTATAGAATTCTAAGGCACACAAAAATGCTCTGTTAAAGGTTCTGAGTGAGGCATACATCCCAAGAAATATCACTGGCGGAGAAATGGCCAATATGGTGGGACAAATATTAGAAGCCATAAAATCACCTTCTATGAGGACGACCTGTCGCCTAAAGGTTTAGGTCACAATAAAGCCATACATATCACCGTGCAATGCGAATACTACTTCATCACTAGGATCCTGATTAATGCATGTTCCAGCCTTACAATATGTCCATTGATAACACTCAAGAAGCTGGGTAAAGGACTGCACGAGATAAAAGAAGAAGCAATCAATGTGAAAGCCTTCAATGGTTCTCAGAGATTCACCATTGATGAGATTAGCCTGCGTCTGCAGATGGGACCAACTTGGTTTGAGGTCGACTTTCAAGCGATAGATATGCCAAAATCCTTTGACTTGTTGCTAAAGAGTCCTTGGATTCATGTTGCGGGGGATGTGGCTTCAACAGTACTTCAGGCCGTAAAAGTTGAAAGGAATCACCAGGAAGTGATCATTCACGGTGACGGCAGCAATCCCATAAACAGTCGTCAGACCATTCCGACCATAGGGGGAAGAAGAAAGTTAGGTGGACAGACCTACCACCACATCGAGCATCAATGTTGTTGACAAAGATAAATGGTGGTACACCAAGATCGAGAGCATATCGAATTGGAGTGGGTATGAACCTGGCAAGAGGCTTGTCAAGATCCTCTAAGGGATCCCTAAACCCATAAAACTCAAGAAACATGACACTACTTTCGGTCAGGGATATGAGTATACTTGGGAAGAATTTAACAATTGGTCGCTACCATGGTATGGTCTTTACTATCTACTGGAAAAGCCAATACCGCCTTTGGAGTAGACATTCCAATAGGCTAACATTGTTTATGGGATAGACGAAAAGATGCTACGATAAAGAACTTGTTCCTAGAAGACAATGACATGGACTGCTGTGTTGTTTTCGAGGAGGAGATGAAGGAAGGCCCTTCCATACAAGTTGTGAGTAGAGGATCATGCCTCAACAATTGGACCATCAGGACAACAAGAGCCTGGTGAGCCTCGGTGTAGTAAGGCTAAAACAAGCATCATGCACTATTTTATTTTTACTAGATGATTTTTCTTTTCATATTTTGATTATCGTTATAAGATCTTCTATGTTAAAAATCGTTATATGGAATTTATCAAAGCATTTCAATTTTTTTTATGAATCAACACTCATTATAATTTTTTCTCTATTACTTTACTTACACAGCATTACTATTACTTATCTTGATGAACCAATGACAATGACATGCAATGAGACAATACAACAAATAGACATTAATTCAGAAAAAGATTGCATACTAGAGGAGATCGTCAAAGAAGTGGAGAACTTTGAGAACTAACCTATGTCCAACCCGGATGAGACAAAAATTGTAAACATGGGAGATGCATAATATGTCAAGGAAACACGAATCAACATTCACTTGTCCCCATCAGAAAAGGAGGAATACACAGAATATATAAAGGAATGTGAGGACATCTTAACCTGGTCATATGATGACATGACTGGCCTAAGTACATCAATTGTGGCCCACAAACTACCAACTGATCCGACATGTCCGCCGGTAAAGCAGAAGCTCAGAAAGTTCAAGCCAGATATGAGTTTGAAAATCAAAGAAGAAGTCACAAAGGAAGTCAAAGCTAAGGTTCTTAGGGTAGTAGAATATCCGACATGGTTAGCTAATATTGTACCAGTACCAAAGAAGAATAGGAAAGTAAGAGTCTGTGTCGACTGTGGGGATCTTAACCGGGCCAGTCCTAAATATGACTTCCCCTTACCAAATATACACATCCTGATCGACAATTGCGCCAAGCACGAGTTACAGTCATCCGCTGATTGCTTCACTAGTAATCATTAGATATGGATGGAAGAGGAAGATGCTGAGTAAATGGCTTTCATTATGTCGTGGGGAATGTATTGTTACAAAATGATGTCATTCATCCTGAAGAATACAGGGGCCACCTACATAAGAGCCATGACTATTATTCTTCACGATATGATACACGAAGAAATTGAGGTATATGTGGATGATGGTACATCAAGTCCAAGAAGTCCATTGATCACATGGAAGATTTGAGGATGTTCTTCAACAGATTGTCAAGGTACAACTTGAAACTAAATCTCGCAAATTGTGCATTTGGGGTTCTGCCAGAAATTTGCTTGGGTTTATTGTGAGCCATCGAGGATTAGAACTAGATCCATCAAAGGTCAAAGCCATTCAAGAACTCCCACCACCAAAGAACAAGAAGTATGTGATGAGTTTATTGGGAAAACTTAACTATATCACCCGATTCACATCACAGTCCATAGTTATCTATGAGCCAATCTTTAAGATGTTGAAGAAAGACGCCGCTACCAAATGGACCGATGAATGCCAGAAGGCCTTAGACAGAATCAAGGAGCAAATGTCAACACCACCGGTCTTGGTCCGCCCGAGCCAGGTAGACCCCTATTACTCTACATCACAGTACTAGATGGAGCTTTCAGTTGCATTTTGGGGCAGCATGATGAAACAGGGAGAAATGATCAAGACATTTACTATCTTAGCAAGATTTTCCCTCCCTACGAAGCCATGTATTCTCTTTTGGGACACACCTGATCTGCTGAGCGAATTAGATATTGTGTACATAACTTTGAAGGCGATCAAAGGACAAGCACTGGAAGACCACCTTGCTGAAAAACTCGTGGATGGAGAATATGAACCATTAAAAAATATTTTCCCAACGAAGAGCTAACATTCGTAGGAAAAGACATTGTAGAATCCTACGACGGTTGGAGAATTTTCTTGGTGTCAAAAATCGGTCAGCATTATCAAGTGTCTTCTAAACTCAGGTTCCCTTTCACCAACAACATGGCCGAGTATAAAGCCTATATCTTAGGGCTCAGGATGGTCATTGACATGAACGTGCAAGAGTTGCTAGTTATTGGGGATTAATATTTACTCATACATCAGGTGCGTGAGGAATAGGAAACCAAAAACTCCAAGATACTCCCCTATCTGCATCATGTACAGGAATTGAGAAAAAGGTTCACAAAGAGGGAATTCCAACATGTCCCGAGAGTCCAAAATGAGTTCGCCGATGCATTGGCTACCCTGTACATGCACTTGATGAAAGCTATGTGTGAAACCTTCAAGATCAGACACAAGAATTCTACAGCCTATAGGACTTAAATTAATGGAGCCGTGAAAGCCGCATAAAAGAACATCAAGAAATTATTCAGGAAAATGATAAAGAAGAATAAATAGTTGCATGAGAAGTTATCATTTGCCTTGTTAGGGTACCGCACCACAGTCCACACATAACCTGGGGCAACCCTCTATATGTCGGTTTATGGTACAGAAGCCGTCATTCTCACCGAAGTAGAGATTCCTTCCTTAAGGATCATATGGGAAGCTGAGCTCGATGACGCAGAATGGGTGAAGAGTCGTTACGAGCAACTAGCTCTTATAGATGGGAAAAGAATGAACGTAGTGTGTCATGGTCAACTTTATCTAAACATAATGTTAACGGCCTTCAACAAGAGTGTCAAGCCTAGACAATTTGCACTAAGGCAGCTTGTATTAAAGAAAAATTTTTGCATCAAGACGAGGCCAAAGGGAAGTTCTCTACCAACTGGCAGTACCCCTACATGGTTCACCAGGTTTTGAAAGGTTGAGCCCTTATACTTGTAGAAAAAGACGGAGAGATCTGGCCAATCCGATTAATTTAGATGCAGACAAACATTATTATGCGTAATCTTTATGTTTTCCCTATATGATATAAATTGAACCGCGCCTGACCTGATTCTTGTTTAAGAGAGGATAAGTAGCAGCCTTATGGATTCGGTCACAATTATACAAAATTTGCATTTCTACCAAATTACAAACTGGGGCAGAATATTGAGGACCCTGAAAATTCCAAAGCAATTTTAGTCGATCGTCACACGAGCAACAGTCAGAAGCATCCACCCATCAAACAGGGGCATAATTTTGATGAGGACCCTTAAAATTCCGTAGCAAGAGAGGTTACAATGTCTTGAGCCACGTCGCTGTCATCGGTTCATCTTAAAATTAATTTTAACTACGCATTTATGTCACATTTTTACAAAATCATGCATGTTTTTCAGAAATCGCTTTTTTCAACAATGCTACCCCAATGATACATACAACATCACCAGATCAAAACCAAGCAAGACAAGCAGAACCACCAGGGATACAAACTAAACTTCCCTGTTTTACAAACTCACAATTTTTCTTTGGATGGAGGCACTTGGGTTACAAAATCATCGAACATACTATACACTCACGAGACAAACATTTTTCAGGAATATAACTCTCAGAACCGTTGCACTTACCCACATTTGCTATCTATACACATCACTGACATTCCTTCTGTCATAATGTCCCCAATAATCACAATGTCTCAATCTGCTACAAGCTAAAAAAGCTCTATTACCATCTGCCATTCTATTTCCTTCACAAGGCTACCATATTGCCTTCCGAGACTAAACGTTATGTTCATCTACATTTATGCATTGCATAAGGCTACCATTCTGCCTTCCTAGACTAAATGTTGTCTCTATCTGCATTTCGGCATTGCATAAGGCTACCATTCTGCCTTCCAACTTGTATATGGCTAACATTCTGCCTTTCGAGGTTAAGCTCTACCTCTGTGTGCATTTCTCATTGCATAAGGGTACCATTCTGTATTCCAACTTGCATAAGGCTACTGTTCTACCTTCCAAGGTTAAGCTCTACCTTTATCTGTATTTTCATTGCATTGCTTAAAGATCGCCATATTAGCATGGCTGAAAGATTGCCACATTACACGGCTAAAAGATCACCAAATTCGCAGGGTAGAAAGATCGCCATATTTGCATGGCTGAAAGATCACCAAATTTGCACGACTGAAAGATTGCCACATTGCGCGGCTAAAAGATCGCCACATTGCATGGTTGAAAGATCCCCATATTTGCACGGCTAAAAGATCGCCACGTTTCACGGTTGAAATATTACCATATTTGCGCAGCTGAAAGATCGCCACATTGTACGGCTGAAAGATCGCCACATTGCACGAGTGAAAAGATCGCCACATTGCATGGCTGAAAGATAACCACATGCTACTACATCCTTCATGGGCTGAAATATCACTAATTTATCCATATTCATCATCATTTAGAGGCACCATCCTCATAGCCCGAGAACACCATGTCATGGCCTGAGGATCCCTTTCATTTTTTTTGCATATTATTATTCAAAGGCATCATGGCTCGGAGGAACCATTTTCATAGCCCGAGAGCATTATTTTGTATCCTGTGAATCATTTATTACACGCTTCATGGCCTAGGACATCATGGTCTAAAGACGTCATCCTAACCGTCCAAAGACAACATTTATGGTTCGATGGGATTTTGCATCATGTCTAAATTTACGCACAATATATACTTGTATAACTTTTTTGCATGCAAACCGGCAAGCTACAATCATCCCGGAAGGAGCATTCTCGCTCCAATTCCCGTAGCCACATCAGGCCTAACTACTCACGTAAGCCTTTTATTCACCCTAACAAAAACATCACCTCCGTTCTTAGAAAATACTTGTCGGCATATTCCGCCAACAGGATCCTGAACTACATATTGCCTAATTCATGTAAAACCAGGGATATGTAGGCAGCTCAGAAGCCAGGGTGCGGCCTATCTTCTTCAAATTACTTCGTTCGGTCAAAATTTGGCCATCATATCTTTACCCGGCAACTCTTTCATCCTTTCCGGGTAAATAAGGCAGCTGTTGATACTCAATTTTTTCCTATATCTATTTTGTATACAGAGTACCTTCAAAACAGCATATGTATGCATATATAAGCATCTCCAAGCGTTTCCTTATTTCTTAATTATAAAAGAATTTTAATTAATTTATTCCCTATTTTGTCCATAAAAAATTCAATTGTTATATCTAAAATTATTACTTTGGTAATTCACTTGTTGAACTTTTTAAATTATGCCAAAATATAGCTAAGATAATTTTTGCATATTTTTTACAAATTTATTTAGTATTTCTAAAGCTAAATTGCATATAAATTAAATATTAGCCCTTTTTAAGATTTAATTGCGTTTACATTTATACAAATTTAGTCCAGTATTTTAATGTGATAATTATATGTTACAAATTATTTTAGTACTTTCAATTATTTCCATAATTGAATTTACTATTATTTATAAAATAAATGGAAAAATGGCTATTTAAAATTTAGCTAGATCTCATTTCAATTGTAGCCCAATGCTAACCCAATTTGAACCCAATTTCTACTCATACCAACCCCAACAGAATTAAAGTGACACATATTCAGATGCCTACCTAACCATTTAAATCCCAGCCGTTGATCATTTAGATCAATGGCCACCGGCTGTCCTTTCCTAATTAAACCCAAAAGACCCCCAAGCTTTATTCATCATTCAAAATCCACTGCCCATGAACTCTTCTTCTCTCCCTTACCCTCTCGGAAACTCCTACAAACCCTAGCTTCCGCCATCAAACTACCACCATAATCCATGGCCTTTCGAGGTCACCGAAGACCTATATCAGCCTTCCATGGCTTCTACGTGTTTGGTTCTGTGGCCTTATGACCAGAATCTAAAGGGGTTTTGTCTAGTCATTACTTAATGGTCTTTCTCTGGTCATCTCTGACCTTTCTCTGGCCAGCCATGGCAATTCGAGTCAGACCTTTGACTCTCTTACTCAGATCAACAACTTCAAAGCCTTTCTCGTTGCTTTTGAGTTCTTCTGAAACCCTAATCTCTAATACCTTTCTGACTTCTTTCAGATTTACCTTAGATCCATGCTTGCCATGAGTTTTGAAATGCCTTCTTGAAGCTTCTTTAATTTTTCTTTCAGAAGAGTCTCTTCATCTTTTTTGGATTAGGGTTTTCCTTCAAGTTATTCTTTTCAAAATCTTTTCTATGATTTTAATGTGTTTGTGATTCTACTATTTTTTCCATGTTATTCTCCTATATGAGTTTAGAATGTTAAAAAACCCTAATTTCTTTGGGTTCATTCGAGTTTCTGAAGATGTTTGCTAAGTATTTATTTGATTTATTTGTTTATCATCTTTAAAACTCGGTTGATGTAAAAAATCCTAATTTCTTTGGATTCATTCGAGTTTTTGAAGATGTCTGCTAAGTGTTTGGTTCATTTATTTGTTTATTGCCTATTGAGCTTGCTATTGTTGAAGAAACCTATGTCTCTGGGCTTGAAATTATTCGTTTGAATGCTTGACTCGATTTGAAGTTCTTTTTGTCTCAGAATCTCTTTCTTTTTGTGATTCCTCTGATTATTGGGTTTTACTACCTTTAAAACTTGACTATGCCTGGAAACCCTAACCTTTCAAAAGGTCTCTCATCCGGTATTATGAGACCCTTTGCATGCTTCCGATTCTCTATTTTTCTTCACTGTTGACTCAATATGACTTGACCTACTAGAATAGCATGCTTCGAATGTTTGCAGAACTTTGTGCTACTATTGCATGATGTTTCTTTTGCAAATAGTTTTGCCTCACATGTATATTGTTTGTGTGCTCTATTTATATGTTTAGGTTCCTTCTTTTATTGATTTTGAATCTTGGGACTGATTTCAAAACTTTTCTCTTTGTGAACTCTAATTTCACTCGCATGTCAAATTAATTGATCCCTTTACTTATTATTGCCTTGCTGAATCTTTTTCCAAAAATAAGTGTATCTCCATACTTAGACTCGATTTCTTGCTTAATGTTTCACTGGTTCTTTTATGGTAATAATCAGTCTGCCTACAAACTAATTTTCTTTCCTTATTTTGAGCCTGTTAGCCCTGTTAAACAAGTGATTCCTTAATTAAATGGGAATCACTTGGTTGATTTATTCTGACCATTGATTGTTTCCATAGTTATATTGAATTTTAGTTATTACCTTATTTCTCACATGTTTTCAAAACTATAAATGTCCATCTTCTCTTCTTTCAAAGACAAGAGACAATGCATAAAACACTTGAGTTTAGACACACACTCCACTAAAATCTCTCTATTTTCTCTATTGCTACTTGTATTGCTGCCTTACCTAGCCGACTGAAAGCCAAGACTAGGCTGTGGGAAGCCTGCTTACTTTTTCTCTGCATTTGCATTATTATTGGTATGTTCTAACTAATTTTCAGCACCAACTACAACATATTTCTTTACTATTTTCTTCATCCTTGTTGGTTTCCTATTTTTGTCAACTCAAGTCCCATTATTAAGCATGTTGTAATCTACCCCCCTTCTATTCTGAATTAATGCTCTCTTACGAATTCTGTCAGTCATTTTTTATAGTTTATGAATCCTAAACCCCTATCCCCAATGTGTTTAATATCTATGGTTGGTTTGGGGCATGACAGCATTGAACATTGTTGTGCATGACCCAAACCTGATCCCCCACGATCATAACCTCCATGTCCCATCTATATGTTATGTGTTCTGATCGGTTTATGGGCATGAAAGCATCATCTATTGTTGTGCATGCCCAAATCTGATCCTTGCCTAAGGATAAGTGCTCTCTGCAATGTATTCCCCAAGCCCTTGACCCTATTTTTATGGAATTAAGAACTTTGTGCTTTACCATTACTATTTTCCCATCATCCCTTTACTAGTCTCCTGTCTTCCCTCAATTTTAAAACCTCATTCCTGCACTTCCACCATATTCTTAGACTTATGTTATGCCCCTCTTGTGTGAGCCTTGCCTTAAGACCCATGATCTCCATCTGAACTTGGACACATAAGGGCTGGTCCTTCCATACTGCACTCATTTCTATCTAGTTTTGTGAACCAGGGTGTAAGCACTTCCCGGAATCCTTTGAGACCCTTAGGGAACTCTAACTTAAACGAGTCTAAGAGAGGCTTTGAAATCAATGGCAAGTGCAATAATTAATTATTTAAATCAGATAGAAAGTCAAGAATCAGGCTTCCTCTAGTTGTAACATCTTTTGTTTTATATTTTGATGCAATCCATTATTTCTGGTTTGTAATAATTAGTAATAAACACTCTGGGTTGGCTAGTGGAAAAGGGATGGGTTGTTATGATGGAAAAGGTTAGAAAACCTGCCTATAGGATTTGTATTCTGAATGATTTCATCCTACATTTAGAAATCATGTCTACAGGACTGGTTTTAAATCCTATGTGTTCAATTCTGAATTTTGATGCCATGTCGATAGGATTTATTTTTAAGTCTACATGCATTTAGAAACCATGTCTATAGGATTTATTTTTAAATTCTGCATGTTTAGCTTTACATCTAGATAACATGCCTATAGGACTTATTCAAAATTATGCATGTTTGTTACCACTTAGATATCATGCTTTAGGATCTAAATATCTATAAGCAGATCTCATGTTCGTAATGTTAAAATCAACATTTAGATAGCATGCCTATAGGAATTAAAATCATTCAACTAGATATCATGCCTGTAGGGGTTAAAATTACTAACATTAGATATCATAGAGATTAAAATCCTCTATTGTAGATACCATCGTCCATAGTATCTGAAACTAGTCTAAAATAAATCTATTTTGAAAATCTTTAGTAACCAAATCTCCTTATTTAACACGGTTTAGCATTCTTGCCTATAGGATTTCAAACCTTTCATTTTCTTAGTTGTTAGTGCTTTGCACATCATGGATCAGTAATATATACCATGTTTATAGGATCTCACTGAAACACTTAGGCAAGCCTTAGGTGATAACAACTAATAATACCGAGCCCGTTTCAATTAACTAGTAATTGTTACAACCAGTAGGCATGCATGATTCAGACTTCTTGTCTGAATTACGTAATAAATTGGTTTGCTTGAACAATTTAAAATCCCAATTTTAGGACTTCTAAAAATTTAGACTTTGATTTTGTTTGAGTTATGCTATTTGATTGCTTTGTTTGAGGAGGTATATATGAGCCTACAGTGTTTTATGTGCTTCCTCTTTAATATGCGGTCCAATATGTTTTTGTATGTCAACTTAGATTTTTCACTTCTGAAACCTCAAAGTCAGCCTAATATCCCCCCCTTTAGAAATAGTAGTCCTAAGTGCCTCCAGGACTGATATGAATGGCACGGGTAATAGCATGCAATAGTGGTCGACACTAATCGACACTTTAGTACCTTAACGGGGTGGGAATGGTAGATATGGATATTATGATCTATGCGCTAATACCACGTGTAGCCCCTCTTTTGAGGAGTGATTATCAGTTATTGCATTGATTTGATCCATATAATAAATAAACCTAGGACCCCTCTCTCTCTTTCCTTTTCCTTTAACGCATTATAACTTCTTATCAAAATCAACATTTTAATGACAGATTTTCCAAACTTTGTTTTACTTTCAAATATTTGTGTATTAAAATCACCTCTTATTTGAGCCTTATCTGTTTACATGTTAACTGCACAAAATTCACAAAGAACTATCTAGCTGGAAACCACACTAGTGGATCTTGAGGGGTGTCTAACACCTTCACTCTAGGATAATTTCAAGCAATTACCCTATCTCTAGTTATCAAGCAAACTTAGAAATGAACCTTATAGGTGTCCTAATGCACCATAAATCATTAGGTGGTGACTCTTCAAAATGCAAAACCCAGTTCCCAAAAGGAACGAGTTGCCCTATACCTAAAATGTCATAAACGATTCTCCCAACGCAAGGAGGAAAAAAGGGGGCGCGACACCAGATAGTTCCGGTGTGCCCAGATCAAGTCCTAGAGGGGTTCATTTCTACCCTAGTACTCCAGGATGTTTTTGTCAACCAAGTGGGCTTTATGGAGAGTGTCACTGGGGCAGGCTTGCTTCCTATAGCACCAGTCGTCTCTTAGGCTGGGAGAGGAGCCCAGACTCCTGCTTCCCACACTCTAGAGCATATGGCTCCCCAGTTTAAGACTCTAGCAGTTCAGCAAGTTGGAGCAGTTCAGCCGGGTGTGGTAGCTTAAATCGGTGATGGAGCAGCTATGTCTACTGATGCCTTATTAAGATTGGACATGTTTATCAAGCTCTTCACTACCACTTTCAGAAGTGCATATTTTGAGGATCCCCGAGATTATTTGGACATGTGTCATGAGGCTCTCAGAAACATAGGGATAGTAGATACCAATGGGGTTGACTTTGCTATTTTTTGCTTGTTTGAATCCGCCAAGACTTGGTGAATTGTTTGGCTAGACCAGTTGGGTCACCAGCTTTGATATGGAATCAGTTTTCTCGGTTATTTCTAGAGAAGTTTCTTCCTATTACTTAGAGAGAGATCTATCGAGGGTAGTTTGAGTGTCTCCAGTAGAGTTCCATGACTTTTACTCAGTATGAGACAAGGTTTATTAGTTTGGCCCGTCATGCTCTTCTTATACTTACCACTAAGAGAGAGAGTGAGGAGGTTCGTTGAGGGACTCGTTTAGCCTATTCGACTTTAGATGGCTAAGTAGAAGGGGAGCAAGATTTCCTATCATGGTGCGGCCAATGTGGCCAAAAGGGTTGAGATGGTTCAATCACAGGGGGGGTGGTAGAGATCATCTTCCTAGGCTTTTTCAGTCAGTTCTTCAGGTTTCTCACGATGCTTCAAGTGGCCATGGTTCTCAAATGTAGTATTTTGATCAGTAGTCCTATAGTGCACCACCAACTTCTATTAGTGCAACACCGCTGTAGAGTTTACAGAATAGTCATTCAGGTCATAAAGATCAGCAGACAAGGGCTTATTATACTTGTGGCAATATGGAATATATTGCTAAATTTTTCCCTGAAGTATCGAACAGCTCTCAGTATCAGGGTTCTCCTGCGATGGTTCAGGCAGCGAGTGTTCCACAGCCCGCTCAGCTAGCTAGAAATAGAGGTATTAGAGGCAGAGCTTAGGCCGCCAGGGGTGGAGGCCATCCAGTAGGAGGCCTTCCTAGGGATGTAATTCAGAGTAGTGGGGCCCAGCCCTGATGTTAAGCTCTTTTAGCCAGGCCTGTGGCTGAGGCTTCTGATGCAATTATCATAGGTATTGTTCTGGTCTATAGTAGAAATGCCACAGTTCTATTTGATCCAGGATCTATATATTCCTATGAGTTATCTTATATTGCACCATATATGGTCATGCTTAGGGATTCCATGGGCGCTCTTATATATGTGTCTATACCGATAGGTGATTCTATTATGGTAGATCGTGTCTATTGTTCATGTATTGTTGTGATAGGGGTCTTGAGACTCGTGTAGATTTATTACTTTTAGATATGGTTGATTTTGATTTCATATTGGGGATGGACTGATTATCACCTTACCATGCTATCTTGGACTGTCATGCCAAGACTATGACCTTAGCCTTGCCGAGTTTACCTCGTTTAGAGTGGAGAGAGACTCTTGGTCATTCTACCCTAGTGTTGTCTTATTTGTGAAGGCTCGGTGTATGGTCGAGAAGGGGTGTTTGGCTTATTTGGCATATTTTCATGATTCTAGTATTGATGTTTCTTCTATGGTTGTTATGTCTATTGTTTTTTAGTTTCCCAAGGTATTCCCTTCAGACCTGCGGGGTATGCCACCCGACATGGATATTGACTTCTACATTCATTTGGCTCTGGGCACCTAGCCCATTTCTATTTGTCAATATCGTACAGCCTCGTCTGAGTTTAATGAATTAAAGGAGCAGGTGAAAGACTTGCTTGATAAAGGCTTCATTAGACCTAGTGTTTCGCCTTGGAGTGCGCCAACGTTGTTTGTTAAGAAGAAGGACGGATCGATGAGGATTTGTATAGATTACTGACAGTTGAACAAGGTTATTGTCAAGAATAAGTATACATTACCGAGGATTGATGATTTGTTTGATCAGCTTCAGGTGCCAAGGTGTTTTCGAAGATTGATTCGAGATCTGGCGACCATTAGTTGAGGATTAGGGCATCTGATGTCCCTAAGACAGCTTCCCGCACTTGGTATAGACATTATGAGTTACTGGTGATGTTTCTTGGGTTGACCAATGCCCCAACAGCTCTTATGGATTTTATGAACTGAGTGATTAGGCCTTACTTGGATTTGTTCGTGATAGTCTTCATTGATGATATTTTGATTTATTCCCACAGCTGGGAGGAGCATAAGAAGCATCTGATAGTGGTTCTTCAGACATTAAGAGGTAGTAGGTTATATGCTAAGTTTTTGAAGTGCAAGTTTTGATTAGGGTCAGCTGCTTTCATAAGTCATGTTGTCTCAGCAGAGGGTGTTTAGGTAGATCCAAAGAAGATAGAGGTACTCAAGGACTGACCTAGACCCGCATCAGCTACAGAGATTCGGAGTTTTTTTAGGCTTGGTAGGCTATTATCATCAGTCTGTGGAGGGTTTTCATCTATTGCATCCCCGATGACCAGGTTGACAAGAAAAGTGACCAGTTCAGGTGGTCAGACGAGTGTGAGGCGAGCTTTCAGAAGCTCAAGGCACCTTTGACTATGGCACCAGTGTTGGTTTTGCCTACAGGTTAAGGTTCATATACAGTTTATTGCGATGTATCTCGTATTGGACTTGGTACGTATTAATACAGGACGGCAAGATCATTACTTATGCTTTGTGAAAGTCTAAGATTCATGAGAAGTACTATCCGGTTCATGATTTGGAGTTAGCAACCATTGTTCACGCATTGAAGATTTGGAGGCAATGCCTATATGGTGTGTCATGTGAGGTGTTCACAGATCACAACAGTTTACAATACTTGTTCTAGTAGAAGTAGCTAAATTTGAGGCAGAGAAGGTGGTTGGAGTTATTGAATGACTATGATATCAACATCTTATATCATTCAGGAAAGGCCAATATGGTGGCCAATGCTTTGAGTAGGAAGTCTTCCAGTATGGGTAGTCTTGTGTATATTCCGGATGATGGGAGACCGCTTACTTTGCATGTTCAGGATTTGGCCAACCAGTTTGTGAGGTTGGATGTTTCTCAGCCTAGTTGTATGTTAGCTTGCATAGTCGCTCATTCTTCCATATTAGACCATATTCGATATTCGTAGTATGATGATTCCCATTTGTGAGTCCTTAGGGACACGATGCAGCATGAAGGTGCCAAGCAAGTTACATTGGGTGATGATGAAGTCTTGAAGCTGCATGGTTAATTTTTTGTGCCAAATGTAGATGGACTCTGAGAATTGATTTTAGAAGAGGCCCATAGTTTGTGGTACTCTATTCATCTGGGTGCCGCTTAGATGTATCAAGATTTGCGAAAGCATTATTGGTGGTAAATGATGAAGAAGGATATTGTTGTGTATATGGCTCGACGTTTGAATTATCAACGGGTTAAGTGGGAGCATCAGAGGCCTGGTGGTTTTATCTAGAAGATTGAGTTTCTTGAGTGGATGTGGAAATATATAACTATGGACTTCGTTATTGGACTCCAACAGATTCAGAGGAAGTTCGATGCAGTGTGGCTTATTGTTGATAGGCTGACCAAGTCAGCACATTTCGTTCATGTGGCAAGCTCATATTCTTCCGAGCTGAGATCTATATCCAGGAGATTGTTTGTCTTTATGGTGTGTCCATATATATCATTTCGGACCAAGGTATGCAGTTTACCTCGTATTTTTGGTGAGCCGTTCAGCATGAGTTGGGCATGCGGGTTGAGTTGAGCATACCATTTCATCCTCAGACGGATAGTCCCAATGTAATATTCAGAATTAGGAGGATATGCTTTGAGCATTTATTGACTTTGGAGGTCCCTAGGATTAGTTCTTGCCATTAGCGGAGTTTGCCTACAGCAATTTTATCAGTCGAGCATCTAGATGGCTCCATATGAGGCATTATATGGTAGTAGTATCGGTGCCGGTTGGGTTGCTTGAGCCGGGAGAGGCTCGTTTGTTAGGTACAGATTTAGTTCAGGAGTCCCTGCATAAGGTTAAGATCATTCAGGATAAGCTTCGTACAGCTCAGCCCAAGCAAAAGAGTTATGTCGACGGTCAGGTTCGTGCTGTGGCATTCTTGGTCGAAGGGCGAGTCTTGCTTCAGGTGTCGCCCGTAAATGGCGTGATGAGATTTGAAAAGAAGGGCAAGTTTAGCCCTAGGTTCATTGGCCCGTTTGAGATTCCTGATAGAGTGGCAGAGGTGGCTTAAATACTTGCATTGTCGCCTAGTCTATTATTCGTGCATCTAGCGTTTCATGTGTCGATGCTTCGGAAGTATCGCGATGATCCATCCCCCATGTTAGATTTCAACACTGTCCAGTTGAACAAGGACTTGTCCTGTGAGGAGGAGCCGGTAGCTATTCTAGACTGGCAGGTTCATCAGTTGAGATCGAAGAAGTTGCCTTTTGTTCGTCAGTAGAAAGGTCAGCTTGCCGAGGCAGCTACTTAGGAGACCGAGTCCGATATACGGAGCCGATATCCCAATCTTTTTCCCGACTCACATACTTCTTTTTTATGTCCATTCGAGGACGAACGGTTATTTTAAAGGTAGAGGATGTGATGACCTAAAAGGTCATCACTTGATTTACAAGTCAATTTTGTGTTTCGAGGCCTTAAAACCCTTTTTTTATCTTACCTCGATTTGCATGTGCGGTCTGGGTGTGTATTTGGAACACTTTTATGTGAAATTTTGATAAAAATGCTAATTTTTCCTTTAAAGTTAAATTTAAATTGACTTCGGTTAATATTTTTTGGTAAACGGACCCGGACCCATGATCTAACGGTCACAGAAGCTCAGTATAAAAATATGGGACTTGGGCGTATCCTCGAATCAAATTCTGATGTCCGAAGCCTGAGAAATAAATTTTTGAAGGAAATTGTTTAACTGAAATTATCGGGCTCCTGTATTTTGGTTCAGGAGCCCGATTCATGTCTTATATGGTATCTAAGTTGTGCTTGTAAAATTTGGTATGAAATGGACTTCATATGACATGAATTAGACCCTCGGACGTTAAAATTTTAACTTTAGAGTTTTAGAGATTTTTCTTTTATTTTGATGTTAACCTCATAGTTCGAGATGCTAAATTGGCAATTTGATTGCACGAGTAAATCCATATGATGTTTTTGAGTTAGTATGCATGTTTGGTTTGGAGCCCCGATAGCTCGGGTGAGTTTTGGATATGTTTCGGGGTGTTTTCGACTTAGGATTTTCTGCTGTATTACTACCTCTAGTGTGGTGGTGTGTTGTTCTTCGAGTTTGTGAAGAAACTCTCATGAACGTGAAGAGTAATCCGAGGGAGATTATCCTCTACGCGAATGCGATGCTCAGGTCACGAACGCAAAGCATTGGGGGTGTTACTCATCACAAACGCGGCCTAGCTATCACGAACACGAAGGCCATTTGGCATGGAAACTGGGGGAAAAGATTTTACCCGATGCCAACGCAACGTTGGTCTCGCAAACGCGAAAGTCAGGGGGAATAACCCTTCGGGAACGCAACAGGCTTCTCGTGAATCAAAAACAAAAGCAAAACAGGAATAAGCCATATTTTTCATATTTCTTTCCCTAAAATCAGACCTAGGTGATTTTTGAAGAAAAGATCCAACACCAAATCATAGGTATGTATTATTAAACTCATCTCCTTGATATTCATCAACACTTATAAGATTTTTAGGCCCAAACCTTGTTATTCCGTGGTAGAATTAGCGATTTTTGGTAGAATTAGGGCTTTTTGAATAATTGGAATTTAGGGGTCTGATTTCGAAACTAATTGTATATTCGGGCTTGTGGGTTAATGGGTGATCGGATTTTTGTCCGAACCTCGAGTTTTGACCAAGCGGGCCCCGATTCAATTGTTGCCATTTTGGGAAAAAATGATAAAAAAACATATAATTAAGCATTGGGTATGAATTCTTTAGCATTTATTGATGTTGTTAAATTAATTTGGGCTAGATACAAGTAAATTGGAGGCTAATTCTAAAGGAGAAGTGGTTTTCGAGGCTTGAGTTTGCCGTAGAAGTTCGAGGTAAGTGTTTGGTCTAACCTTAGCTTGAGAGAATAGGTATTTGTTCTTTATTTGTTATGTGCTAGTGTAGTGTATGATGTATAGGTGTGGTGATGAGTATATATAGGTTGTCGTCAAGCATGCCCGTGAGTCTTAAATGTAATAGTTGTGTTTCTCAATAAGTAATACAAATGCCTAAATTGTTGACTCTCCGTGTTGGGAAAGATTTATGATTATCTTCATGGTATTTGTTTGTTATTGAGAATTGGCCCCAGTTGAGGTTTCATTTGTGAAGTTAATTATTTGTACAAGTCGGGTTATAGTTTATTCCCTTGACGGGACATATTTATTTCTTATTGTTAGCTCCCTTGCTAAGATGTGTCTATTCTTGTTGTTGATTCTCTTGCCGGAATGTTGTTATTGCTATTGTTTGGGTGAGGAAAGAGAGATAAAGCACAAAAGGTGATGTCGTGCACATTCATATTTATGTATTTGATGAGGAAAATGTGATAAAGGACGAAGGGTGATGTCGTGTACATTTTTATTATTCTTGATGCGTATGATGAGGAAGATATATAAAGCACGAAGAGTGATGACGTGCACATTTTAAATATTTATATGGTGATGAAGAGAGATAAAGCACGAAGGGTGATGCCGTGCATATTTTCATGACTTGATTTCATTAGTGAGGATTGATAGTAATAGCACGAAGGGTGATGTCGTGCACTTGTTGCCTGTTTGTTATGATCTCCTATTGTTTCTGGTTCAAATACCTTAATTGTCTTATTCCACTATTATTGTGCTTCATTATTTTGGTATCTCCCCCATAGCATGTTGCCCTTCCCCCGTTTCTTTTTAATTGCTTCTATTACTGTTATTCTGATAGTACTGTTTAACTGCAGGTTATTTCAATTGTTGTGTCCTAGCCTTGTTATAACTTCGCTGAGGTTAGGCTCGACACTTACTATCACATAGGGTAGGTTGTGTTGATACTACACTCTGCGCTCTTTTGTGCAGATCCCGGTACTAGAGCATATGGACCTTAGCTAGGGGTTGCTGCCTTTTGTCCATCAGGAGACCCGAGGTAGTTCTGCAGGCGCCCGTAGGCCGTGGCGTCCCATTCCAATCTAGTTTATTTATGTTCTTTTCTATTTCAGAGACATACATGTACTTCTTGTACACACCCTATTTGTAGTTTATCTTAGATATTCCGTGAGATTTGTGACACCAGCTCTGGGTGGTTTATATTTATTGATTTGTATTGGTATTAGTTTAATTGTTAAATTTCATTCTTCTGCTTATTTATTTCCGCTATTTATAAAATATTAACTTACAATTATTAAGGGAATAAAAATGGAAAGAGTAAAATAGTTGGAATAATTGGCTTGCCTAGCTTTCACTAGTAGGCGCAATCACGATTTTCGGGGATGAGAAATTCGTGCCGTGAAACTATTCTTACAGCTAACCGAATACTCAATCGAGTTCCCCATATTAAAACACAATCCACTCCATATGAAAAATGACAAAAAAGGAAATCCAACTTAAAATATTTTAAAGTGTGGTGGTATTTGGCTAAAGTTCAAGTCCCTAAACCTAAAAAGGTAAAGATTGGACAAAAAACTATTAATTGCATTTTCATAAGATATGAAAAAAATAGTAAGGGATAACGTTTTCTGGTTCATAAATCAGAAAATCCCGACATTCATATTAATACCGTAATAGAATCAGATAATGCTGAATTTTTTGAGAATATTTATCCATATAAAATGGAATGTGAGTTCTCTAGTGAAAAATCTAAGCGACCTCGGAAAGAAGCAAAAGAAAGTACTTTGGAGGAGAAAAATCCAAGACGTAGTAAACGTCAAACGACAACTACTTTATGTGGATCATATTTTCTGGTATTCTTATCGGAAAATAAGCCTCAAACATTCAAAAAAGCAATGTCTTCCTCGGAAGCACAATATTGGAAAGAGACAGTCAACAGTGAGATAGAATCCATATTAAGTAATCCTACCTAGGAATTGGTTTATCTTCCTCCTGAAAATAAATCTTTGGGTTCTACGTGGATTTTCAAAAAGAAAATGAAATCCAATGGTACTATTGACAAATATAAGGAAAGAATAGTTGTTAAAAGGGTTTAGACAACGAAAAGGTCTTGATTACATTGACACATACTCACCAGTTCTCTACGCACTTAATAAACTAGGTGATGTTCATGGTTGAAACGAATACAACGACAAGAACCAAAGAAGGTTAAGGATTGATTGTGTGACGTATGGCTGTCGAGATGTACACCAAAGTTTGACGGTTTAATGATATCAAATCTATCGAGTAATCGAGTATATCCGACATATGTTCTCTACTGAAAGTTCAAAGGGAAACCTACTTATCCAGATGCGATTAATCCTTACTTGTGAATCACACAATTTTATCATGCATATTTGTTTCGGATAGCCATTCCCCATTCATGTGGGGGATTGTTGGGTTTTGTTAATAAAAACAAAAGAGGTGTGAATCAAAAATGATGGAAAAAAATGGAGAAAAATAAAATTTTGAATTAGTTCATTTTACAAAGGAACCTCGTCCCTCATTTGATAGAAAGAGGAAAATTTTATGCTTTTATATAGAAGCACTTCTTCTAGCTCTTAAAGAGATGAAGGAGAGCAAGGCTTGCGCCGTTGCCGTCGCCGCTCACTCGGCTCGGCTCCTGCTTCCGATTTGGTCAAATTTATTTTGCTTTTCCTTCATTTAATATTTTCTTTTTTAAATATTTTTCATGGAAAACTATGAATTTGGATATTCGCGTTATTTTCCAACGGTCGAGTTAGCGGTCAAATATTCCATTCAACGGAAATTTGAATTATTTCTGAACAAAATAGATACCTTATCAACGAACATGCACCTTTGCATTTGTTGGGACTTAACTTCCGTGGCTATAAACAGAGAAGCTTAGCCTCATTTTTCACCACCGAAATATAAACATATCTCTTCTTTATCTTCTGATTGTCCATTGTTATTCAAACGAAAAAATGTAAGCATTATGTATGATTTGCTCCGCCATTTGAGTTTGCTGAAGTTCTGTAATTTGAAGTGCCTCTATCACAAAATAGCTATTCCGTTCTATTCTATGAGGAATTAATCTGAAACCTTGAGCAACGGTGAGGGAATTAAATTCCTTAAGGACACACAAGAAACTTATAGGTTTGAAAATTTTCTGTTTTGTTTTCTTAAATTAACTTTTTCTAATTATCTAATTTTGAATACATTGAAGTAACATGTTGTTCATAAGTAATGATAGGTGGGCATAACTAGTACAAATTGTTCACAAGTTCTGCCAAATTAGAAGAACTTGTCTCTGTTGTTCAATTATAGTTTACGAGTATAGTCATTTTGTGAGCTGATTTGACGAAAATTTTTTCTGTTTACTTCTCTAAGATATTGAACCCTTTGCTCAGAATCCTGAATCCATCACCGGTGGAAACTCCAACTATATTATTGTAGCTACAATGGCCTATAAGGCAAGTACTTAGCAGATCTCACTCCAATGCCTTTGCTTCTTTTATTATATGCCTGCATAGTCATATCTCAAGTACCAGCCTCATTCCTAGGCTTCTCCAACATATGAATGTGTCATCAAAATATCAAGCTATTCAAATTTCTGTATTCAATTTTACACAAATACCTACGTTGCTCGTACTCTTCAAAAATATTGCTGGATGCATATCGAATCTTTCAAAACTAGTGCACTTATTTAGGATCTAACACCTGTTGGAAATAGGAGGCTATATATATATTATATATATATATATATCTATATATATATATATATATATATATATATATATATATATATATATATATGGAAGAGAGGATTGATGATTTAGAAGCTTGATTGATCTTGAATGCTTTTCTTATTGCTTAATTACAAATGAGGGGTGATACCTCTATTTATACTACACAATGGAATTGTCTATAACACTTCATCATCTACTAGTATCTAGATAATTCCTAAGTATTCTCATGATAATTCTAGACTTAGATATTTTACAAGATTATTCTACACACTTTGACTACTCCATATTACAAGAAGTTTCTAGATAATGGACTACAATCTTGATCTAATATACTTGGATACTTGCAAGCCCAAATCCAAAACACATAACCCAAAATCAAATTTATTTTTCAACATCCCCCCTTAAACTTGATTTCGTCACTCCGAGCATATTCCGTAATCTCTGAAACGTCCCGTGTTTTAGAGGCTTTGTGAAAATATCAGCAACTTGGTCAAATGACTTCGCGTACTTTATCTGCACCTCTTTATTTGTAACACACTCCCTGATGTAATGGTATTTCGTATCGATGTGCTTGCTTCGATCATGGAAGAGTGGATTCTTTGCTAGCAATCGCAGACTTGTTATCCACATATATCTCTGTAGCTTCCTTTTGAGAAAACATAAGCTCATTTAGTAACTTCCTGAGCCACACTGCATGATAGGTGCACGATGTTTCTGCTACATACTCGGCTTGACACGTTGACAGAGTCATAATGGGTTTCTTCTTCGAACTCCATGTGAACGCTGTATCTCCCATATAGAACACGAAACCACTCGTACTCTTACGATCATCTATGTCTCCGGCCCAATCACTATCACCGTATCCAACTAGCTTGAAGTGATCAGAAGGCGAATAAAGCAGACCATAGTCAATCGTACCTTTGATGTAGCGAAGTATCCTCTTTGCTGCCTTCAAGTGATTTATTGTAGGTGCTTCCATATATCGACTTACTAGTCCAACTCCGTAGAGAATATCTGGCCTCGTGCAGGTTAGGTACCTCAGACTTCCAACCAAACTCTTGTATTGTGTTGGGTCCACCAAGTATCCTTCATCATCTTTTGACAACTTGAGATTGCAATCCATCGGTGTGTTCATCGACTTGCAGTCATTCATCTTAAACTTCTTCAGCACCTCCTTCGCATAACCTTCTTGGGATATGAGTATTCCTTCTTTCTTTTGTTTCACCTTGATCCCAAAATAGTAAGCCATAAGTCCAATGTCGGTCATCTCGAACTCCCGAACCATTGCTTTCTTGAACTCCTCGAACATTTTGGGATTACTACTGGTGAATATCAAGTCATCCACGTATAGGCACACAAGCATAACATCTCCATCCTTGCTTACTTTGGTGTAGAGGGCATGCTCATGTGGGAATTTTGTAAAGTCATTCTGTTGGAAATACTTGTCTATCCTGCTATTCCATGCCCGAGGCGCTTGCTTCAACCCGTATAAGGCCTTTTTCAATTTCAGCACTTTATTCTCTTGGCCTTTCACGATGTATCCCGAAGGTTGTTCTATATAGACTTCTTCTTCTAAGTGGCCATTAAGGAACGCGGAAAGGACATCCATTTGATAAATCTTCCAATTATGCTGAGCCGCAAGTGAGATCATCAATCTTATAGTTTCTAGACGAGCGACAGAAGCAAATACCTCGTCATAGTCTATGCCGGCTCGTTGACTATATCCCTTCGCCACCAACCTTGCATTGTATCTTTCAACTTCACCTTTGGAATTCTTCTTGGCCTTGTACACCCACTTTACACCAATAGCCTTATGCCCATTTGGTAGAGTAGCGAGATCCCACGTATCTTTCCTCTTTATTACTTGAATCTCCTCGTCCATGGAAAGTTTCCACTTCTCGCTTTTTGCTGCGTCTTTATAGCTTATTGGCTCACAATCGGCAAGAAGGCAGAACAATGTTAGATCCTCAATAGGCTGAGTTACCTCGTACAACTCCTCAATGCTCCTTGTGCGATGTTGTAGCCTACTTGATTCTCCTTCTGATGTTAGTGTCGCTTCATTTGGTGTGGTTAGAGTATGTGGAGAGTGCAGATATGGTGTACTAGAAGGTTCTTGAACCTCTAGATATTCTTCGTTCCTTATAGTACTCTCGAACGGATAAGGAAGAAAATCATAGTTCTCCTCTTCGGGAACATTCTAATCCCATGTTACTTCTTCATCGAACACCACGTCTCGACTTGAGATTACTTTACCGGTCTTGGGATTGTATAGCTTGTAACCCTTCAAAATTGAGTCATAGCCCACGAATATGAGCTTCTCGCTTTTATCATCGAGCTTCGTCCTCTTCTGATCTGGAACATGAGCATATGCCACACTTCCGAACACTCGTAGGTGTGAGATGCCAGGCTTCCTTCCACTCCAAGCTTCAATGGTCGTTTTGTTCTTGACGCTTTTAGTGGGCGAGCGATTTGCTAGATAGATCGCACAGTCCATTGCCTCACCCCAAAACTCCTTAGGCATCCTTTTGCTCTTTAACATACTCCGGGCCATATCAAGGATGGTCCTATTCTTTCTTTCTGCAACACCATTTTGCTTAGGTGAATACGGAAGATTTAGAGGACGTCGTAAGCCATTGGTGTCGCAAAATTCCTTGAATTCCTTGGATGTGAACTCTCCTCCACGATCGGATCTCATCACCTTTATGGTGAGACCACTTTGATTCTCCACAAACTCTTTGAACTTCTTGAACATTCCAAAGACTTCCGACTTCTCTTTTAGAAAATAGACCCATGTCTTTCAACTAAAATCATCAACGAATAGAAGAAAATATCTATTTTTACCGAAAGATGGTGGATGGATGGGTCCAAACACATCCGTGATAATAAGTTCTAGAGGTTTCTTCGCTCTACTAGAAGCCTCTACTAGAAAACTATTTCGAAGGTGCTTTCCTAGAAGGCATCCCTCGCATATTTGATCCGGATGATTAATTGGAGGCAAACCCTTCACCATTCCTTTGCTTGATAGTAACTTTAAGCCTCAAAAATTTAAGTGCCCGTATCTCATGTGCCAAAGCCAAGAATTATCTTTGAAACATGCTTTTAAACATCTTGGAATGTCATGTTGAATATTTAGCAAAAACATCATATTCGTTGACATTGGCACTTGAGCAATCAATCCTCTTCTTTGGTCTCTTATAGAAAGACTACGATTTATCATGTGAATATCATAGCCTTTCTCTAAGAGTTGTCTAACACACAGTATATTAGACTTCATATTGGGCACATAATACACGCTAGAGATAAATTGATGCCTTCCATTTTTCAAGCGGATGAGGATCTTACCTTTTCCTTTAACCGGGACTTTAGAGGAATCTCCGAAGGTGATATTTCCACTTATTGCCTTACCTAACTCCACAAACATGCTTTTGTCACCGCACATATGGTTGCTTGCACCCGTGTCGAGACACAACAAATTCGATCCTCCGTTGTCTCCACCTTTGCATGCTAGTAACAAAGTGTTTTCCACGGCTTCGGTATCTTCTTGTGCAAAATTTGCTCTTTCTTGCACATAATTGTTTGACTTCTCGCATTCCGAAGCATAGTGTCCAAATTTATGAAAATTATAGCATTTAGTTTGAGAGTTGTCATACCTTGGCCTTCTACTTGTGTAGCCTCTCCCGCGACATATTGTCGAGTGAAAATCATGGCTTCTTTCTTCATTTTTGTAAGAATTATAGCCTCCACGTTTGATATATCCTCGCCCTCATCCTCGGCCACGTACTTGACCACGACCTCGTTGACTCGTTTGATGAGTCTTTTCACTACTCTCATCCTTGAAAGAGAGTTTGCTTGTAAAGCTTGCTCCAAAGGCTCCTTATTTTTCTTATTGAACCTCTCTTCATGGGCTTGTAGTGAACCCATGAGTTCATCGATAGTCATTGATTCTAGATCTTTGGATTCTTCAATGGCTACGACTATATAGTCGAATTTTGAATCTAATGATCTAAGAATTTTCTCAATGACCTTACATCGCTTAGAGTTTCACCATTCCTCTTTAATTGATTGACAATCGCCATGGCTCTTGTAAAATAATCGGAAATTGATTCAAAGTCTTTCTTATTTAAGGATTCAAACTCATCTCGTAGGGTTTGTAGTCGAACCTTTTTCACCTTATCAACTCCCTTGTGAGAGTTCTCTAAGTCTCATGCTCTCTTGGCGGTGGTTGCACTTGCAATTTTCTCAAAAACTCCATCATCAACACTTTGTTGGATGATGGAAAGAGCCTTTTGATCATTGATCTTGTCTCGCTTTTCTTCTTTAGTGAGTGAGCCCTTGTCTTTAGGCCCCTCATAACCTTGCTCCACCATCTCCCATAGGTCTTGTCCACCTAGGAAGGTCTTCATTTGGATGCTCCATCGATCATAATTATCCTTTGTTGTTGGCCATCATCTTGTCAAACCTGGCTCTGATACCAATTTGTTGGAAATAGGAGGCTATATATATATATATATATATATATATATATATATATATATATATATATATATATATATATATATATATATATATATATATATATATATATATATATATATTATTTGTGGAAGAGAGGATTGATGATTTAGAAGCTTGATTGATCTTGAATGCTTTTCTTATTGCTTAATTACAAATGAGGGGTGATACCTCTATTTATACTACTCAATGGAATAGTCTAGAACACTTCATCATCTACTAGTATCTAGATAATTCCGAAGTATTCTCATGATAATTCTAGACTTAGATATTTTATAAGATTATTCTACACACTTTGACTACTCCATATTACAAGAAGTTTCTAGATAATGGACTACAATCTTGATCTAATATACTTGGATACTTGCAAATCCAAATCCAAAACACATAACCCAAAATCAAGTTTATTTTTTAATAACACCGTGATACGAGTGTGACAATATTTTTGAAAAGTTCGAATAATATTGGCAAAAACATTGTGCCATCTCTCAGGTTGCAGTTGAGGAATAAAAAGGCAAAGATAGAGAGAGCATTGTGTTTATTGTTGAATCTGATTCCTTATTATTGTCTACTGTGCTCAATCCTAGCTGCAAATCAGGCAACCAGTCTTTTCCGCTTAACGTCTTGTCTCTTTTCATCTGCACGTCAAAATTAATATAAGTAAAGCAACAATTAAAACAAGTGAATTATTGCTTAGCAACAACAAAACAATTTTCATACTTAGCACATTAACCTTTGATTTATAAACTAATACAAGTAAAAGTAATTGCATGCTCCAGTTATAAGGGTTTAACTTGCATACACTAAGGGGTCATTTGGTAGCGAAATAAGATATCCCAAGATTAGCTATCCTAGGATTGTTATCTCACCTTCACAAAGGTATAAAAGCACACTGTAGTCCCGGGATAACTAATTCCATGGATTAGTTATATTGAAATATTTTCTCAATCGAACGTAAATAAATTCATTTTAAATTTAATTGTGGAATTAATTATCTTTTATCCCTCGTACCAAAAAATCAGTAACAATATAAAATTTCTTTTTATATTATTAGTAATTTAACTTGTTATAGCTGAATGGCTGCATTATATTTTCCAGGTACGTGTTCAGCTTATTACGTGTACTTACTGGTAATTATCTTTTAAGTGACCTACTAGTATAGAATTTTGTTATATATTGAAGTAAAACTACAAAATAAATCTGAAAAAATACCTCAGGTCTGAAAGGAGTCTCAAATTTTGGCTCAAGACTATTGGATCTCCACCTCCACTTGGGTTGTTGTACAAAATTGTTTTGTTGAAACAAAGATTGAAAATTCTTATTGGAGGAAATACTTGACAAAGAAACCCTCTTTTCCTTCCAATATTGATTTTCCTTAAATTCACTAATTGGAGGCCACCTTTTTTCTTCAAGAAAATGACTTTGTCTAACAGGACCAATTTCATGGTTTCCATTTTGCAAGATTTTCATTCTGAAGAAATTGTTTGTTCTTTGATTGGAAGACCATTCCAGGTATCTGCATATATAAGCATATTTAGTAAGAATGATAGATATGGTAGTTAAAAAATGTAGCGACAATTTGCTTTATTTCACTATCGCAAAGACTTAGTTGGAACTACATTGCTTAGATTAGTTTCTTCTTGTAATGATACTTCTTAACTTTCTTTATTGCTTTCAATAAATGCATCATTCAGCCAAAAAAGAAAAGGTTTCAAATCAAATATTTATAGATGTTTTAATGAATTTCATAATATATATTTAGAAAATATGGGCGAAAGCTATTAGGTTCCCGTAAACCCGTAGTGACCAATGTAGATTCGCCTCTGCTCAAAATCTCTGGGTGCGGATCTATAAGCTATTTTATTTTATGTGAACATGTTTGATTGGGTGCGGATGTAAAAGCTAAAGAAAGACTTTGAACAAGTAATCTTAAATATGTCATTACATATATACATGACTATAAATAATGTCATTAGTATAAATTTGGAGATTTAGAATAAATTTTTGTGGTGCAAATATAAAAAAGGTGATATTCTTGTAAACAAGAGTAAGACAGAAAGAGATTAATAATTGACCAGATCACCTGGAGAATTTTTCCTTTGTCTCATGTCGAGTTCTGGCAAATGAATTTTGGAAATGTTGGTTAACGTTGCCATCATCAATAAAACTCCTTGCTAATACAATTGCACCATTCTTCATTTTGAAGTCTTGAATAGAATTAAATCTTTGGCTTAGATTATTTCCATAGAAATAACTTTTTCCTTGCATTGCTCTATGACCATGGCCAAGTACTGTCAAAAAGAAGCACCATGAAATATCATTAACTCATCAGAAGAGAATTTAGGATTTGAACATCGTTAGAACTTAATACTAATTAGCTTCCACTGGTGCTCGAAGCCAGGTGAAATGAACGAAATTCAATTTTTTTCATCGAAATATTATATTGCGGAAAGACTTCTCTTAAATACAAAGTATTGAATTTCCATCATATAAACGGGAATAGTCTAGTGTAGTGATAAAGGGATACCAAAGATGCTTTAAGGTTTAAATCTCAATTAAATATATGACATTCTAGTAATTTCTCAAATTTCCTTGTATAAATTTTGGGCTCTATCACTAATTCTATTTAATTTCCTATCTCAAGAATTGAGTAAGATTAACAATAAATACTCAACTGCTAAAAAACAATGTAAGAATACATATTACTTAGCATTAATGTGTATGAAAAAAATAGTTATATATTCGTTGAATCTTCTTGTATAAATTTCTGACTCGGCTACTGAGTGACTTTTCCTATCTTAGTTTTCAAGGAGTTTTCTTAACTTGGCTGAGAATTTTGATAGAAGCATCAATTCATACCTTGCTAGACATGCATAATATAAGCAGGGACGGATCATTGTGAAGCGGCATGGGTTACGTGAACTCACGCTCCCCTTCATAGACTATATTACAAAGCACTTATAATTTCATTCATGTTGGCATCCACGCTCAAAAAAGCATTTGGTTCAGTGGTGGTTCAGTGTCCGTAGTCGAATATCTATTCCTTATCTTTCACCAAAAAGCCATTTTTATATTTCTCTTTCTCATTCTTTTATGTTTCAACAGAAATCTACCATATCTTTCTTTTCTGTTTCTCTTTTTTATTTTTCTATTTTCTCCATGCGTTCTTCAATTTTTTGGTTCAGTCTGTGACATATTTTATAATTTAATTTTTGTTTTTTTGGAGATTTTTTGCGATTACTCAAAAGGTTATTTCGTATTTTAGAATTCAATTCGGGTTTTCGAGGCCTTCATTTTTTTTTGGATTTGTGTACGCAGTCCTGACGTATTTTCGAAAAGCCTCTATGTGAAATTTTGAGAAAATATTAAGTTGTGCTTTTAAAAAAATAATTTTAATTGACTTCGGTCAATATTTTGAGTAAGCGGAACTCGACCCCTGTTCTGACGGTCCTGGAGAGTCCGTAGTATAATATGGGACTTGGGCATATGCGCGAAATCGAATTTCGAGGTCCCTAACCCGAGAAATGAATTTTTGAAGAGAATTATTAAAAGGGAAATATAAAGGTTTTATGAATTTGTTTAATAATTATTTAGTTGATATCGGGTCTGTATTGTGGTTTTGGAGCCGGTACGGGTTTGTTATGATATTTATACCTTATCTCTAAAATTTAGCGAGAAACGGGATTGATTTGACGTGATTCGGATCTTTGGATGAGAAAACAGAACTTTTGAACTTTCGTGAAAATTTCATGCAATTTGATGCTAAATTAATAGTTCTAGGTGTTATTTTCGCGATTTGAACACACGAGCAAGTTCGTATGATGTGCTAAGACTTGTGTTCATATTTGGTTTGGGGCCTTGAGGGCTGGTGTGAGTTTCGGATAAGCCGCGGAATGTGTTAGACTTGAAAATCCTAGTATTCTTTGCTTCTGCTGTCATCTGGTATGTCTTTCTTCGCGTTCGTGAAGGAACTCTCGTGAACACGAAGAGTATATCTGTTTGAAGGAGAAATCCATTTACCCGAACGCGGAGCGTTATGGGCAATACCTTTCGCGAATGCGACCAATTTATCGCGAATGTGAAGCATAGGACCTGGGGGAGGGGAAAGCTACTCTTCGCGAATGCGATGGGTATCTCGTGAACACAAAAGCCCTATTCCGATGTGCATCTCGATCGCAACAATTCTTACGAAATGCAATGAAAACCTATAAAGTCTTTTAAAAACTGAAATAGAATCGGGATTTCATCAAAAACTCAAAACTGTTTCATAAAAACTCAACCATGGAGCGCTTTTGAAGAGGGATTTCAACACCAATTCATAGGTTTTTGTTCTTCAACTCTTCTCCTTCAATTTTCATAAATTCCCATTAGATTTTTAGCCCTAGATCTTGTTCTTTCATGGTAGAATTTGGGATATGAGGAAGAATATTAGAATTTGATATTCCCCTTAGTATGTTTGCTATGTTATTATTCCAGTTGGTTCAAAGCATGACATTTACTGTGTTTCTTTTCCTTAGGTTGTCCCTTCCCTTTCTTACCTATTAAACTCTCGTTATTGTTATTTTCTCGTATATGATTTAACTGCATAGGTTAATGTTATTTGTCGTGTCCTAGCCTCGTCACTACTTTCCCGAGGTTAGGCTTGGCACTTACCAGTACATGGGATCGGTAATACTAATGTCGCAATCTGCACTTTCTATGTAGATTTCAATACTGTACCTCGTTGATCAGAGTTGGGTTGCTGCCTTCAGTTCATCAGAAGACACAAGGTAGCGTTGTCAGCGTTTGTAGACCCTATGATCCCATTCCCTCTATCTTAGTTTCCCTGTTTTCTTTCAGTTCTAGAGTAAATGTATTTTCTATAAACCAATATTTATAGAAACTCTTAGATGTTTGTATTGTGCCACCAAATCTTTGAATAGTCATGTATTAGTGTTTAAACTTTTATAAAATTTCCACACTTCTTACTGTTTTAGTCTAAATTGTTTTTAGATATTATTTTGGGCTAGTGATTAGCATGTTAAATCTTTATCTTTTGGATTGTCTAGCATTCTAAGATATAGACGCCATCACATTCCCGATGGTGGAAACCCCGTGTCGTGACAAAATTGGTATCAGAACCCTAGGTTGCCTAGGTCTCACAATTCACGAACAAGCTAGATAGAGTCTAAGGGATCAGTAAGGAGACGTCTGTGCTTATTCCTCAGAGGCTATATAGTTAAGGAATAACTTCACATCTATTCTTCTCTGTCGAGCGATTTTATTTCTCAATGCTAATTGAACTCTCTACTCTTGTTCTTTCCCAGATGGCGAGTAGACGTACTGCTTTATCAGCTGAGCAACAGCCCGAGCCCCAGTGGCAGCTCCTAGGAGGGGTAGAGGAAGAGGTTGAGGCCTTTCTAGAGGCCGGGGTAGGGGAAGGGCTCAGCCTAGAGCTTGAGCAGAACTACCAATAGTGGAGCCTCGGGTGGAGTTTGATGATGAGGTTCCGGCCCAGAGCGTTCCGGCAGGGCCAGCTTAGGTTCTAGAGGGGTTCATCGGTGTCCTGGTACTTCCGGATGCTTTGATGCGTCAAGTGGACCTTATGGAGAGCATAGATCACGCTGGCACATTTCCTATAGCACCAACCATCTCTCAGGCTAAGGGAGAAGCCCAAACTCCTGCTACCCACTCTCCAAAGCAGATGGCTCCTTAGTTTTAGACTCCAGCGGCTCAGTAGTAGGAGTAGTTCAACTAGTGGGAGTAGCTCAACTGGTTGTTACAGCTTAGATTGGTGATGGTTCAGCTATATCTACTGATGCTTTGTTGAGGTTGGACAAGTTCACCAAGCTTTTCCCGATTCACATCAGTGGGGCAGCTTCTGAGGACCCCTAGGATTATCTTGGCCACTCTAATGAGGTGTTGTCGAACATGGGGATAGTGAATATCAATGGGGTCGACTTTGCCGTATTCCAGATAATAGGGTCCGCCAAGAGATGGTGGAATGATTTTATGCTGACTAGACCAGCCGGTTCGCCTGTCTTGACTTGGCACTAGTTCTCTCAACTATTTCTCAAGAAGCTCCTTCATATCACCCAGAGAGAGGACTACCACATGTGGTTTGAGCATCTTAAGTAGGGTTCCATGACCGTCACTTAGTACGAGATAAGTGTTGTTGATTTGGCCCGTCAAGCTCTTCTTATACTCCCCATCGAGAGAGACAAGGTGGGGAGGTTTATTGAGGGATTCTCTTAGCCTGTCAAATTGCATAAGGCAAAAGAGACGGGGAGTAAGATTTCTTTTCAGGATGCGGCCAATGTGGCTAGGCGAGTTGAGATTGTGTTAGCTTAGGGGAGTAACCAGGGGTCTGACAAGAGGCCTCGTCATTCTGGTAGGTTCAGCAGTCTGGAGGTTGGTATTCTTTTGGTGAAGGCCATCCTCTTAAGCCATTTCATTCGACATTTAGGCTTCTACACCATTTCATTTGACACTTCAGGTTTATCACGGTTCTTTGAGTGGTTGTGGCTCTCATATGCAGTATTCTGATCAGCGACCCTATAGTGCACCACCAGGTCCTATTAGTGCACCTTTGCTCTAGAGTTTTCAGGGTGGCTACCCTGGACGTTGGGGTCAGTTTCAGGGTCAGCAGTCTCAACAGTCGAGGTATTGTTATACTTGTGGCGATCCAAGGCACGTTGCTAGATTTTAGCCTCAGGCATCGAGCAATTATCAGCATCAGGGTTCTCGTGCCATGTTTCCGGCACCAGATGTTCAATCGCCCGCTTAGCCGGGTAGAGGTAGGGGTTAGACAACTAGAGGTGGGGGTCAAGGTATTAGAGGTGGAGGTCAGGCTGCTAATGGTGGAGGCCAGCCAGTAGGAGGCCATCCCTGGGATATAGTTTAGAGTGGTGGGGCCCAACCCCGATGTTATGCTTTCCTAGCAAGGTTTGAGGCTGAGTCATCCGATGTTTTTATCATAGATACGGTTTCAGTTTGCAGTAGAGATGCTTCAGTTCTATTTGATCCAAAGTATACATACTCCTGCGTGTCATCTTATTTGCTACATATTTGGTTGTGCCTCCTGATTCTTTGAGTGCTCATGTATATGTGTCAACACTGGTGGGTAGTTATATTATCTTACATCATGTCTATCGCTTGTGTGTGGTTATTATCGGGGGTCTTGAGACTAGCGTAGATCTCCTACTTCTTGATATGGTCGATTTTGATGCTATTTTAGAGATGGATTGGTTGTCACATTATCAGGCTATATTGGACTATCATGCAACACCATGACCTTAGCTTTGCCAGGTTTGCCTTGATTGGAGTAGAGAGCGACTCATGTTCATTCTACCAGTAGGGTTATATCTAATATGAAGGATCAGCGTATGGTCAAGAAGGGGTGTTTTTCTTATTTGGCGTATGTTCATGATTATAGTGTGGATGTTCCTTATATGGATTCCGTACTAGTTGTTTGTAGTTTCAAGTCATATTTTCTGCAGACCTATCAGGGATGCGTCATGACAGGGATTTAGACTTTTGCATTGATTTGTCTCCGAGCACTGAACCCATTTTTGTTCTACCATACTGTATGGCCCTGCCAGAGTTGAAAGAATTAAAGGAACAATTGCAAGATTTGCTTGATAAGGGCTTCATTTGGCCCAGTGTCTCACCTTGGGGTGCGCTAGTGTTGTTTTTAAAGAAAAAGGATGATCAATGAGGATGTACATAGACTATCAGTAGTTGAACAAAGTCATCATCAAGAACAAGTATCTATTGTCGATGATTGATGATTTATTTGATTAGCTTTAGGGTACCAAGGTGTTTTCAAATACAAATTTGAGGTCTAGCTACCATCAGTTGAGGATTAGGACATTCGATGTCCCTAAGTCAGCTTTTCGGACTCGATATGGGCATTATGAGTTTCTAGCGATGTTATTTGGCTTGAAAAATGGCCCAACAACATTTATGGATTTGATGAACCAAGTATTCAAGACTTATTTGAATTCCTTCGTAGTTTTTATTGATGATATGTTGATCTACTCTCATAGTCGAGAGTAGCATGAGCAGTATCTTTGGATAGTTCTCGACTCTGAGAGACATCCAGTTATATGCCAAATTTTTGAAATGTGAGTTTTGGTTGAGCTCAGTGGCTCTCTTAAGTCACATTCCAAAGAAGATTGAGGCAGTAAAGGACTGGCCTAGGCCCACATCAGCTATAGAGATTTAGAGTTTCTTGGGTTTGGCGGGTTATAACCATCTGCTTGTGGAGGGATTTCACTTATTGAAGCCTCGATGACCAGTTTAACCCAAAAGGGTGCTCCGTTCGGATGGTCGGGCGAGTGTGAGGTGAGCTTCCAGAAGTTCAATATTGTTTTGACTACAGCGCCGGTATTTGTCTTTCCCACGGGTTCAGGACCCTATACAATATATTGTGACACATCTCGTATTGGACTTGGTGCGATATTGATGCAGGGTGGTAAGGTCAGTGCATATGCTTCGCGGTAGTTAAAGATTCATGAGAAGAATTATCCAGTTCATGACTTAAAGCTAGCAGCCATTGTTCACGTGCTGAAAATTTGGAGGCACTATCTATATGGCTTGTCGTGTGAGGTGTTCACAGATCACTAGAGTTTACAGTATTTGTTCAAATAGAAGGAGCTCAATTTGAGGCAGAAAAGGTGGTTGGAGCTATGGAAAGACTATGATATCAACATCTTGTATCATCCCGGGAAGGCCAATGTGGTGGCCGATGCTTTGAGTAGGAAGTCAGCTAGTATGGGTAGCCTTGTGTATATTCCAGTCGGTGAGAGAGCACTTGCATTAGATGTTATGGCTTTGATTAATCACTTCATGAGGTTGCATGTTTTTGAGCCCAGCTATGTTCTAGCTTGTACGATCGCTCGATCTTCATTGTTTAAGCGTATTAGAGAGGGGTAGTATGATGATCCTCATTTGTTTATCCTTAGGGACACAGTGCGGCACAGAGATACCAAGGAAGTTATAGTTGGAGATGATGTATTTTGAGGATGTAGGGTTGTGATTGTGTGCCTAATGTGAATGGGATTCGCGATAGGAGGCCCACAGTTCTCGGTATTCTATCCATTCGGGCTCTGCTAAGATGTATCAAAACTTTCGGCAACATTAATGGTAGAGGAGGATGAAGAAGGATATTACTACATATGTAGCTTGGTGATTGAATAATCAGCAAGTAAAATACGAGCATCATAGACGTAGTGCTTTGCTTCAGAATATTGATATTCCTGAGTGGAAGTGGGAGCGCATCACTATGGACTTTGTTGTTCGACTCCCACAGACTCAGAGGAAGTTCGATATAGTATGGGTCATTGTGGATAGGCTTAATAAGTCAGTGCGTTTCATTATTGTGGCAATTTCCTATTCTTCGAAGCGGTTGTCAGAGATCTATATCCATGAGATCGTCAGTCTCCATGATGTGCCCGTGCCTATCATTTATGATCGAGGTACACAGTTTACCTCGCGTTTCTAGAAGGCGGTGCAGCGAGAGTTGGGTACGTGGGTAGTGTTGAGCATAAAATTTCATCTTCGGACAGACGGAGAGTCCGACCATATTATTTATATTTTGGAGGATATGCTCTGCGCCTGTGTTATTGAGTTCGGAAGCTCTTGGGATCACTTCTTGCTGTTAGTGGATTTTTCCTACAACAACAATTATCTGTCGGGCATCCAGACGGCTCCCTATGAGGCATTATATGGTAGGTGGTGTCGGTCGCAAGTTTGATGGCTTGAGCCTGGAGAGGCTCAATTATTAGGTACAAATTTGGTACATGGTGCCTTGGATAAGGTTAAGGTCATTCAGGATAGACTTCGTACAGCTTAGTCCTGGAAAACAAGTTATACCAACCGTAAGGTTTGTAATGTGAAATTCATGGTCGGAGAGAGAGTGTTGCTTCGGGTGTCACCCATGAAGGGTGTGATGCGATTTTGGAACAAGGGCAAGTTAAGCCCTATGTTCACCGGACTTGTTGAGATTCTTGATCGAGTGGGAGATATGGCTTACAGACTTGCCTTGCCACGAGTCTTATCAGCGGTACATCAAGTGTTTTATGTGTCTATGCTTTGGAAGTATCACGATGATCCACTCCACGTGTTAGATTTCAGCATTGTCCAGTTGGATAAGGATTTGACCTACGAGGAGGAGCTGGTAGCTATTCTAAACCAGCAGGTTCGTCAACTGATATCGAAGAGTTATCCTTCGGTATGTTTGCAGTAGAGAGGTCATCCTGTTGAGGCAGCTAACTGGGAGTCCGAGCCTGACATGCGGAGCAGATATCCCCATCTTTTCACTAGTTTGGGTACTTTTCTATGTACGTTCGAGGACAAACAGTTATTTGAGAGGTGGAGAATGTGATGGCTCGAAAGTTCATCTCATGTTTTAGAGACCAATTCGGGGTTTTGGGGCCTTCAAAACGTCATTTTCTTTCTCCTTAATTTGTGTGCGCAATTCGGGTGCATTTCCGGAAAGCCTCTATGTAAAAATTTGAAAAATATTAAGTTTCGCCTTTAAAAAAATATTTTAGTTGACTTTGATCAACATTTTGAGTAAACACACCCAAACTCGTGTTGTGACAGTCCTAGAGGGTCCGTAATAAAATACGGGACTTGGGCATATACCCAGAACCGAATTCCATGGTCCCTAGCCTGGGAAATGAATTTTTGAATAAAATTGTTAAACTGGAAATATAATGGTTTTAAGAATTTGTTCAACTATTTATTAATTGATATCGGGTCGTTATTGTGCTTCTGGAGCCGGATACAGGTCCATTATGATATTTATACCTTATATGTGAAATTTGGTGAGAAACGGGGCTCATTTGGCGTGATTCGGACCTTTGGTTGAGAAAGTAGAACTTTTGAACTTTCCTGAAAATTTCATGAAATTTGATGCTAAATTCGTAGTTCTAGGTGTTATTTAGTCTATTTGATAGCACGCGAAAGTTTGCATGATGAGTTAAGACTTCTATGCATATTTGGTGTGGAGCCCCGAGGGCTCGGATGAATTTCGGATAGGCTACGAGATATTTTATACTTGAAAATTCTGGTGCTTTTGGCTTCTACTGTCATCTGGTATGTCCTTCTTCGCGTTCGCGAACGAACTCTCGTGAACGCGAAGAGTATGTTGGTCTGAAGGAGAAATCCTTCTACATGATTGCAAAGCACGGGTTGCGAACGCGGAGCATTGGGGGCAATACCCTTCGTGAACGTGACCAGGTTATTGTGAATGCGAAGGATGTGACCCGGGGAGGGGAAAGCTACTCATCGTGAACACAATTGGTATCTCGCGAACATGAAAGTCTGTTGTGCATCACAATCGCGATAAGTCTCTCACGAAATCTATGAAGACTTGTCCAGTCTTTTAAAAATTAAGGATAATCGGGATTTCATCAAATACTCACAACTCTTTCATAAAAACTTGACCTAGAAGCAATTGAAAAGAGAATTCAACACCAATTCATAGGTTTGTGTTCTTCAACTCTTTTTCTTCAATTTCTATCAACATCCATTAGATTTATATCCCTAAATCGTGTTCTTTCACAGTATAATTAGGATTTAGGAATTTTCAAATTTGGGAATTTAGATCTCAATTTGTAGTCGAATTTCAAAACTAATTACATATTTGGGCTCGTGGGTGAATAGCTTTTAGGTGTGAACCTCGAGTTTTGACCAACCGAGCCTGGGGTTGATTTTTTATTTTTTGGGGGAATTGTTCAGAAATTCATAATTATGCATTGGAATTGTTTTCTTTATCAATAATTGTTATTATTAAGATAATTATGATTATATACGAGTGGTTTGGAGGTGGAAACTAAGGGAAAAATGGTGTTTTAGGCTTGAGTTCGGCTGTGGAATCGAGGTAAGTGTTATGGCTAACTTTAGGTTTAGAATTTGGTATTGTTTATTATTTACTAGGTGTTTAGTTGTTGAATACAACGTATAGGTGTAATGAAGATTATCTACACGTTGTTGTTAGGTCATATCGTGCGAGTGGGTCTTATACTTGTGACCGATGAATTTCTCATATTTACGATGGTTATTCTTTATGCTAAACAAGTTTTGTTATGTTTTCCTGGTATTAGGTATTAGTTGAGAATTGGCTCAAGTAAAGATTTATATTGTGAAGTTAAATGTTGAAAAGAGGTTGTTCATTGATGAATCCCTTGCTGGGATGTAATTGTTCTATTGTTTGGGTAAAGAAGAGTATAAAGCACGAAGGGTGCTTCCATGTAATATTTTGTGAGTGAGTGTTAATGCACGAAGGGTGATATCGTGCCATGTTCTGAGAGTGTTAATGCACAAAGGGTTATGCAGTGTAATGCTATGAGGGAGTTAATGCACGAAGGGTGATGTCATGCCGTTACTTTTGTTTCTTATGGTAAGGACGAGAGTAAAAACAAGAAGGGTGATGTCGTACAAATGTTAGCTATTTATTATTCATGTTGGTTTAGAGCGTGACATTCACTATGTTTCTATACTGTACTATTTTTAGAATTCGATATTTCCCTCAGCATGTTTTCCCCCTTCCCGTTATTATCGTTTAAACTTCCATTATTATTATTTTCTCGTATATGATTTAACTGAACAGGTTCATGTTGTTAGTCATGTCCTAGCCTCATCACTACTTCACCAAGGTTATCCTCCAAACATACCAGTACACGGGGTCGGTTGTACTAATACTGCACTCTCAACTTTCTGCGCAAATTTAAATACTGCACCTCATTGATCATAGTTGGGTTGCTGCCTTCAGTCTATCAAGAGACCCAAGGTAGATATGCAAGCATGCACAGACACTGGAGTTTCCTTCCCTCTATCTTGTTTCCCTGTTTTCTTTTCTTTCAAGAACAGATGTATTTTCTTTAAATTAGTATTTGTAAAAACTCTTAGATGTTTGTGGATTGTGACACATGCGAGCACGTGTTTTTTGCCTCGCGTCCAAAAATTAGATTTTCCCTTTAACTATTTGTTATTTTAGAAATTATGGTAGAGTTTTTCTGATTATTTGGATTTTGTGTGCATGTTTAATTTTATTTCATTCATATAAATAAAATAAAAACTATGTGGCATTTGCATTTAGGATCTAATTTTATATTTTTAAGCTAAATAGTTAATTAATATTACAAAAATGGAAGAAAATAACAAAAAATAGTTTATTTTGCACTTTTTAATTTTTGTTTTCGAATTTTGATAGTTTCCCTTTAAGTTTTTGATTTTTTCTTGTTTGTGATAATTATTATTTAAAATTGATTAGTATTTTTTAAGCTAATTTAGTTTTAAGAGTTAATTTTGATTTTTGTTTATTTTTTAATTTTGAAAAGAAAATGAAAATTTGAAAAAAGAAAAGACAAAAGATTTCAAAATAAAGAAAAGCCTGGATTTTGGGCTAAAAATCCTCAATCCCAAACGGTTTCCCCTCTAACCCATGTAAACCCATCCAAAACTGGCCCAAATAGCCCAAACCCATCAAAAAACTCGGTCCAACCCCCTTGTGTTCAAATGACCCCATTTTATTTTGGAAAGATCTCAACCGTTAAATTTTTATCTAACAGTCATGAAGTGGAGTGTTCATTAATATTTATATGTCCAAGCGATCCCTTACCCCCCCCCCCCCATCATTTCTCAACTCTCCTTAGGAACAACCAAATTACCGCTTTTAAACCACCGTCCGCCGTCCATTGAAAATCGCCCACAGCGGCAGCTGGCAGCCAATCACCCCCAAAAATACACCTTTGACTCCTCTCCATTCATTTATCTCAAATCTCCAAACAACCCATCTCAAATCCCTCTTAAACCTCTCAAGTTTTGGGTCAAAAGACGAAACCCTAGCGCCGCCCTTGTTTTCTTCGATGGCGGCGCCACCACCAACCACTAACAAACTAACACAATATAATCCTCAAGCCCCTCTCATTCTAAATACCCACTCCATCTGCTTCAACCCCCCCCCCCCCCCCCCCCCCCCATAATCCCTCGAATGTCAAGCAGAAGGTATGAACCTAAAGAACCCCAAAAAAATCTAATCGACGAGTGTTGAAGATTTGGGTTTGGAATGGGCTTAACTCGTGTGTTTTCATTTGAGAACACACGATTAAAGCCTCTTTCAATCAAAATCGAGGGCTCAAGCTTCAATTTCAAGATTCTGTCCGAGCCATTCTTTTAGGTATTTGTTTTTTCTTTGCTGTTGCTTATCTTTCTGCATGATTTCATCTCATTATCTTCCACTTTATTCTCCATTTCCCGATTCTTTCTTATTTTTTCTTCTAGTTCCTCAAGCCATTTTGATATGCACGTTAGTTTAACCCTTTTTCTTCAATTAGTTCATTTAGTCTATTTTCGACTTGGTAATTTGGTTAATTCTAGTTCACTAGTTAGTAGCAATTTAGTTAGATTTTGGTTTTGAAATATCCGAATTGCCTATGTTTTTGCTTTTCCCTTAAATAAATTGATGTCTGATTTTGTTGGGGCCCTGGGTTCAATTCTGATCCATTTTCAAGTGCAACTCATTCATTTGGGTCCAAGTCATTGGGTCTATTTTACCTATTTGATTTCCTAATGTAAAAATCACTGACTCAAAGGTTAATTCAGGGATTTTGGGTTGGGGAATGTCTCCTAACTAATTTAGGAAGCTTCTTGGAAGCTGAAAATTGACTTACTTGACAAACAAGTCAAAATTTTAGGGATTAAATAGCAAAAATCAAAATTGGAAAAGGGACAAAGTGCAAAAACTGAATCC
Organism: Nicotiana benthamiana; assembly: GCA_034376525.1. Classification (NCBI taxonomy): domain Eukaryota; kingdom Viridiplantae; phylum Streptophyta; class Magnoliopsida; order Solanales; family Solanaceae; genus Nicotiana; species Nicotiana benthamiana. The sequence continues at coordinate 27,463,728 of CM067340.1, read as the reverse complement.
CTAAGGCTGCCCCAATGGCTTTCCTATAAAGATATTGTTAATTGAAGTTGAAGTCAAATTTTAAGGGGAAAAAATATAGAGAAAACATAAAAAAATTCCATAAGAGTCATTGTTTCATTGAACTTCTGTTGTGATTTTGAAAGTTTTCAATTTGCTGAAAAGCAAATTCTAATTTATCTAGTGTTGAAATGGACTGAATTTGGGTTTTAAAAGTTTATTTTGAAATTTGTTGTGGTTATTACTCGTTTGAAACTGATTTTTGGGTTGTTGTGCATCATCTTTCTTGGTCTGAAATTGATTTTGCTGGGTTCTAAATTGTTCTGCTGCTGACTTCTTGTTGATCATTCATCCATTCTTTGCTTTTATAATATCCGGGTATTTCCCTTCTCCCTGACATTTGAAATGGAAGAAGAAGAGGTTATGTGAATGAATGGCAAGCTGTTTGAATGTAGGGGTTTTACATTACTGAGAATCGAACCTGACTTTGTATTTAGTTTAGCCTTCTAATTATATTTGATCCTGCCTGTTACTTTTAATTTTTCTTTAGAATGTTGAATAGTTGGTGTTTGATGTTTTAAAATCAGAATTTTAATTTGCAAAGTCGATTTCATTCCATGGTAGCATCATTTAATCTAATGCTCTATTATTTTTGTTTTTGTCTTTGTTGTGTTTTACTGTTGTTTTTCCTTTTATTCTATGAGCCGGGGGTCGATTGGAAACAGCCTATCTGCCCTTTTGGATAGGGGTAAGACTTGTCTACATATTACTCTCCTCAGACCCCACCTAGTAGGAGTATACTGGGTAGTTGTTGTTGTTGTGGTTGTTGGTAGCATCATTTAATCGGTTTTAGTTGAGTGATTTGAACAATTGAGGCATAAGAACTGGGCCTAATGCAGGCCCAGTCGAAGAGCAAATCATGAAATGGGCCCATTTCGAGCCTAAGCTGGAAGGCACTTTTCAAAAGAGGCTCTTCATTTGTTTCATCAAATCAGATTTCTTTATGCAATTGATTGGCTCATGTGACGAATCTCAGTTAATTAGCATGGTCGAATTCTGAGCTCAAGGTCCCTACAACTCCATAAGTTTCCCTTAATTAATGGATTAGATCTTTTAAGGCGCGCCATTCAAAACTAATAATAGTTTATGAGCTTCCAAAGGTTAATTTTGAACTTTCCTTAAAATTGGATTTGAGGTGAGCGCCAAAATAAATCTCAAAAAATGCACAGCTCTCGTTTAGCTAATTGTTAATTCTTAGAATTCGAGTCGTGCCATTAGCGAATTTTTCATGGCCCTCGCAAAACAAAAAAGGCGTAGTTGCTTTAGGCACGCGTTATTTAATAATTTACCTTCCTAAACTCGGGTGCGCATTTCATGCGACCCAAATTCAAATCTCAAAACGTTGAATAAGATGTGTTTCGGACTGCAGGTGCATTTCATGTGGCGTGGTCCAAAGACGCATTCTAAATGACGTTGAAATCTTCCTAAAAATATTAAAAGTGATTAATAAATAAAATATACTATAGGCTAAAAAATGTATTAAAATCATATAATAACCAATTGTAATAGCTTAAACGATCATGCTAGAACCACGGAATCCGGGGGTGCCTAACACCTTCTCTCGGGTTAACAGAATTCCTTATTCAGAATTTCTGATTCGCAGACTTCAAAAGAAAAGTCAAATTTTCCTCAATTTGGATTTTAAAGTAAACCTGTGACTTCGGACACCCGAAAACAAACCATCCCAAGTGGCGACTCTAATAAACAAATAATCTCATTTCGAATCATGTAACTTAAAGTGGAAAAACTTCCTTAGATACAATCCTTCGGGGATAGTGTGTAAAAAAGGGAGGTGTGGCCATACTAGATCTTTGGGTAGTCGTATATTAGTGTTTAGACTGCTATAAAATTTTCACACTTCTTATAATTTTAGATTAAATATTTGTTAATTTCTATTTTGAATTAGTGATTAGCGTGTTAATCTTTATCCGTTGGCTTGTCTAGCATTCTAAGAGTTAGGTGCCATGATGTTAATTGTGAGAAATCCGGATCAAGACATCTCTTTAAGTTTCCTTTTTCTTCTTTTACGTTTTCTTAATTTTCTTTTTTGGTTCAATCATTGAGTTTCAAAAACTCTAAAAATAATTTTGAATTAATTTGATTCTTTTCAATGTCAAGTTCCCTTTTTTTTCATTAACCATTCTCTTTTCGAATAGTAAAAAGGTCGTCCGGTAAATTAAGCTTCCCCTATATGGGAGTTTAGGAAAGGATCGGATTACAAGGGTCTATCGTACATAATCTTATTTTGTATTTCTGCAAGAGGTTGTTTCTACGGCTTGAACTCGTGACCTTTAGGTGACATTATAGCAACTTTACCAGTTATACCAAAGCTCCTCTTCATCGTTTTGAACATTAATTTATTTTTAATATATCGAGTTCAAAATTTGTAACTATAAATAACGAAAGGTTGTGAGTTCGAGTCTCCCAAAGAGCAAGGTGAGAAGTTCTTGGAGAGAAGGATGTCGGGGGTCTATTTGGAAACAGCCTCTCTACCCTATGGTAGGGATAAGATCTGCATATACATTACCCACCCTAAACCCCACTAAGTGAGATTATACTGGATTGTTGTTGTTGTGCATGTGTGTCTGTTATATAAGTAGCCCAAAAGAAGGAAAAACTTGCAATTTATTTTTGAAGATTTTACCTTGTCCAAACTCTCCAAGTTTCTTGCTTCGATACATCTGCAAATGACTTTTTACATGAGCAATGCTGAGTCCTCTCACATTCATCGTCTGAAGAACCAATTTTGGAGTTGCTCCTACAAATACGAAGTACTGAATTTAAACCAAAAGAAAAAGAAAAAAAAAACAACGTTCGAAGTCTCTTAAGAAAGAACAAATTAATATTATGTACGCCGATCAAATTTAAAATAATTGATGCTTAAACAGGAGGGAATAAAATTTATCGATCATAGGTTATACTATATGCTTGACATTAATGAGTTGAAAATGACCATTAATCGATAAAAAATTAATTTTTTCTATCATTTTTTGAAATTACCTCGTATATAAAAACTCTATAGCAAGACTTTGATTTTTTTCTCTTTAATAAATGGTGAAAGACGTTTATTTTAGTACAAAAATGTGTTACTATTATTAAAATTATAGGAGGGCAATAAATATGGTGTATAATCTTTCATATGAGATCCTATGTAAATTGTCCTGATGACCTTCTAATTAAAACATTTATCCATTCCCTCTATCCTTATTGAGCCAATGCAAATATATCCTTTTTTTTAGGTGTATACTTTCTACAAGCTAATCCTGCAAAATATAAAATAAGAAAAAATACACTCACATCACTTGAAACATAACTACCCACTCTATCCCAATTTAGGTGAAGGTATTCAAATTTTAAGAATCAAACAAACTATACTTTATGTGCTTTTAAATTAAATATTTTAATTATTAATTATTATGACATAGTATTTCTTTTTACATAGTTTTTAAATATATAAATTTTATTTTAAAAAATAAAAAGATAATACGTTCAAATGTAAAATGTTTGAATCTGGGAAAATGAAATTTGTCAGATAAATTGTGATAGAGAGTATATATAACCGTTCATATTAAGTGCCACTACATATTATATTCTATTGATAGTGTGAAAATTCTTAACGCTGGCCGATAATATACGGTCAAACTTCTCTATAACAGTTTTTTTAGTTTCGAATATTTTTAGGTGTTATAGTAAATTATTGTTATAGATGAAAACATATCTTATAACAAAATATGATATTTGGTTCTGAAAAAACTTCGTTTTTAATGTAAGGTGATGTTATATAAGGATACCGTTATAACGACACAGTAAAATACTACAAAGTGGAGTTTGGGAAGGGTAGTTTTTACGCCCCTCTTACCCTTAGCCTAATGGGACAGAGAAGTTATTTCTGATAGACCCTTAGTGTATATAATTTAAATTTTTTTTTAGAAAAATGCACACTCTCCTATATTTTTAATTAAGAAGTAGGTGTATAACTTACTTTCTTGACCATCTAATCTTTCAATGGCACGAACAAAAGAGAGATGAAGGTCAGGAGTCCAACGAAGCCTTGGCAATTTTGATCGAACATATTGCCTAACTCTGCTCCTCTTGTTTTCATAATTTCCAATATCCTCAAAGCTACTGTTTCCTTCTGCTGTTTTCTCAATCATGTCATCTCTAAGTCCAATGGCATCATTACTTTCTTCATTCAAATCACTGGAATATGACATTTTTTCCATGTATTCCTCACTTGCTATTAGCCTTAGTCAGACATAACAGGCCTGAATTGGTGTATTTACAAAACAAAAAATAGGAATCAATATGTTGGAATAAAAGTAAAATAAATCGAAATAAGAGAATAAAATAACTACACTTCAGTCTTAAACAAGTTCGAGTTGATTATATGAGTTTGCATTGACCATGTTACTCTAGTTAATCACATCATGATACCAAATGTTATACACATTAAATAGAATTTAGGAATTCAATGTATTTTTGAAATCTACAAATTAACATAAGTGAATATTTGTGGTGTACAGAGCATAAACTACCACGTAAAGCCTACAACATGAAATTTCAACTCTAGTGAACGACCAAAATTTTTAATTGTTTTTCTTTTGCATTGGGGGCTTCGGCTGTTTGGGGTGGGAATTTCTATATCTATTTTCTCAATTTTCATATAAATATAGTCCTCTATCCAACGGCGGAGCGAGCCAGAATTTTCATTAAGGGAAATCAAAATATAAAGAAGTGCTCACAAAGAATCCAGGAAATATTAATATTTTTATTCCTTTAAATTAAATTTTTTCTTATGTAAAAGTAACCATAGTCACAATATTTTAAAACTGCCTAGATCTAATTGCTAAGTTATTGTCTGCTTTGGTCCGGCTCTTGGGCTCACCTCAAGGTTTTTGGTCCTCACCATTTTGACAACTTTGGTTTTAATCCAAAATCTGCCTCAACAGGTAAATTCTGAACTTGCACTTACATGGACCCTAAAATTTTCCTCTCATTTAGAGGTGGTTTGATCAAAAAATGTCAAGCTTTCTATTAAACTGATTAATAATAAAATAGAGAGAGAATCATAGTTAAACATAATAAATTGTAGATCTAATACTGGAGGACAACAATGGTATGGATAATGTTCGAGAACAATGAATATCAGGTATGAGATCAATGATTGTCAATGAATATTATAATAAGAACATGCAATAAATATAGATAATGGCGACAAACGTAATAAGAGGGAATTTATCACCCAAATATTATATGACTTGGATGATTCTTCCACCTCACAGCAACGTGGAAGGAAGGGAAGTGAGGATAGATAAGAAATCTTTGGATCTTATAAACATATATTGAATGATATATATTGAGCAATGTCGTCAATGAACGAGACAGCTTTTGTATATTCTTGCCAACCCTTTACAATGTACACTTATCTAAAGGTGAAGATCCCCACCCCCCCCCCCCCCCCCCCCCGTTATTTATCTCTTTCTATTTGTAAGGGACTGTATCGACCAGACTGGTCATAATCTCGTCCCCCTAAATAAAAGTTCTCGCGCTTGCTTTAACAAATTTACGACCTGCGGGATGGTTGGTCCGGAACTTAGAAAAATTTGGATGGGAATATGCTCATTTAATTTCTTAAGATTTTCTTAAAAGACTAAGTTTGACATTGGTCAATATTTTTAGCAAACCGACCCGAATTCGTATTTTGACAGTCCCAGAGGGCCTGTAGGTAGAATTCCAAGGTCCCTAGCCCGAATAATGAATATTTATTAGAATTTGCTAGACTAGAATTCTAAGGATTTAAAGAAACTAATTAATGATTGATCATATTGGTATCGGGCTTGTATGTTAATTCTGGAGACCAGTACATGTCCAAAATAATATTTATGACTTTCCTGCCAAATTAGGTGTCACTCCGAGTAGTATAAGTACATTTCGGCACGTTAAAAGTGAATTTAAGAATTTGAAGTTCATAAGTTTGATTCAATTGGTTTTAGGGCGTTATTCGTAGATTTAACGTTGTTTCGGGTGTTCTGAAGGTTCGAGCGGGTCCGTTTCATGATTCATACTTGTCGAATTTTTCGGGTGGGGCTCAAGAGCCCAATGAGTCAATCAGACGACACTTGAGTGAAGTTGGAAAAGTTGAAAAGGGCTGAAGCATCTGGTATCTGTCATAACCGCACCTGCGGCCGGTCAACCGTAGGTGCGAGACAGCATAAGCGGTCGCCCTCTCGCAAATGCGGTCAAGGTAGGCCTAGCCAGAAATCACAAAAGTGACTCCCAAGACACAAAAATTGTGTCAAGACCACAAAAGCGGTCCCAGCCCGCTTGGCCAAGTCCGCAAAAGTGGGACCGCACCATGCTGCAGATGCAGAAATTGCTGAAGCAGTAAGCTTGATTTAATACGGAGTCTAAGTCATTATTGCAACTTTTCACTCCTCCATAGGCGATTTTGGGAGCTTTTGAGAGAAGACTTCCACCTAGAATGTAGAGGTAAGTTTATCCCAGTTATTCCTAGTTTAATACTTGTGTCTTAGGTAGATTAAACACTAGGATTTAGGTAAAATCATGGGATTAGACAAAAACCTAGGGTTTGACAAAAGATAGATTTAACCGCGAGATGAAATGAATTAGAAATCATATATTATTGATCCTTAGGTTATAGATAACAATATCCTTCGAAAATTCCGGAATCCGGGCACATAGGCCTGGGGTCGAATTTTATGAAACTTGTGTTAAGGGTAGGGAAATTTCTTAAATAGCTAGAATACGATCTTGTTAGCTTGTATAGACTAGATCCTACCTCATTTATCTAGTTTTGGATCGTTCGGCTCCAAATTGAGGGTTTGAGCTCGTTCTTTGTGATGGAAGTACACTTTGGAGCAAGGTAAGTCTCCTTTATAAACTTGTAACAGAGAATTGTCCCCATAGGTGATTAAGTAGTTTGCTACTAAATACGCGAGCTACGTACGCACAAGGTGACGAGAGTCCGTGTGTAGCTACTATTATGTTAATTGTCCGGGTAGTCTAAGACCAATATCATGCTATATTTGTGAATGTCTCTGTATTGCTTGCTCATGTGATCACTTAGGATATGCTAGAGATTTGGAAAGGAATATAAGCGAATTTATACACTTGTTAGAAACTTGTATGAATTTGTTTGAAAATAAATGTGTCTTCATGTGTTCTCTTGATATTAATTGATATTTTTGGATCGGGCTGATCGCCTCGGTAGAAATAGATGTATCTATGGTTCGCGCCATTCGGCTCTTTGACAGTACACAGTTTATTTTCTTTTGGATCGGGTTATCGACCTCGGCATAATATGCACATGACATATATGTAAAATCTTATCCATGACTTTTTCTACTAAACACTTGAAATGTAAATGGTTAACTGAAAAATTGTTATGAATATGACTTATTACCTCTTGCTAAAAAGTGTTGATTATTTGTGACTCTCATGCCTAGCATAAAACCTTATTATATTATTTGACCCTAGTAAGTATCAAGTCGACCTCTCGTCTCTACTTCTTCAAGATTAGACGGGATATTTACTGGGTATATATTATTTATGTACTCATACTATACTTGTGTACTTCATTGTACGGGAACTGAGGCAGGTACATCTACTTATCAGTCTGGTGCGCCCCTGATTCATAGTCCGAGACTTCCACGGTGAGTTGCTCCCTTCCTGTGTTGTTCAGCAGCTTGATGGAGTCTTTCTTTACTTTTGTTGTTTATTCAACCTCGGATAGTAGGATAGTTTTATTTTTTTGTAGATTCTACTAGTTTCTCACTACTTGTGACACCACGTCTTGACACACACATTAGTAGACTATTATTTTAGGGTGGTATAATTATTTTTGGCACATTACTGATCATTTCGGGTTTTAACATTAACTTAAGGAATTGCTGCACTAATTTTTAGTGAAAGTAAAATGAGAACTTAATTATATTTCAGCGTTGGCTTGCCTCACATTGGTGTTGGGTGCCGTCATGATTTCTTATGGAAATCGGTCATGATAATATGGTATCAGAGCATTAGTTTCACGTAGATCTCACAAATCATGGGCAAACATAATAGAATCTTGCAGATCGGTACAAAGACGTTTTATTTATTTTCGAGAGGCTATAGGGTGTTAGGAAACTACTCTTTATTCATTTCCTATCGTGCAATGGTTGGTATACTAAAATTCTCTCTTCTATTCTCCCGCAGATAGTGATGACATGCACATCTGATGTTCAAGACCTAGAGGAGCTACTCACTCCATTGCTAGATGTCGAGGCAGAGGCTGGGGGAGGGAACCACGCCGAGGTAGTGGATGAGGGCCTCCCAGAGCTATCCTAGTAGCACCACCAGAAGACCATGTGTGGGACCCTATTATTGAGGAGTAGGGCGAGGTGACCGTGGCTGGAGCCTACCCCGGCAGACTTCATAATAACACTGGGAATTCAGGAGGTCATGGGCCGTATGCTACGATTCATCGACACCATGACTCAGGCTGGTTTATTTCCAACGGATCCATCTATATCATAAGTAGGAGGGAGAGCACAAACCTCTAGTGCTAAGGCTCATAGACCTGCAGGTACAGTGTATCAGACTCTGGGTGCACTACCAGTGAATAGGGCTTAGCCAGTTGCTACAGTGATACCTAAGCCTAGTGCAGCTACGGATGGAAACCCGCAGAAGCTATGGGAAAGATGAACTAGTCTTCGCCCTCCTATCTTTGGGGTTGAGCGTCATGATGATGCTCAAGACTTCATTGATAGGTGCACGGACAGACTGCACAACATGAGGATATTAGAGGCACATGGGGTTGACTTCGCTACTTTTCAGCTAGAGGGCAGGGCCCCTAGATGGTAGCAGTCTTATGTTCTTAGTAGACCTGCAGGTTCTCCTTCTATCACCTGGAGTCACTTCACGCAGTTATTCTTAGATAGGTATATTCCATTCTATAAGAGGGGAGAGTTGCAGTATCAGTTTGAGCAGCTTGATTATGGTAAGACATCCGTAACCGATTATGAGGAGAGGTTTTTTGAGTTATCCTGCAATGCATTAATGATACTTCCTGCTGATACAGAGAGGGTGCAGAGGTTTATTGCAGGGTTGCATTATGGAATCAGGGCCGACATGGCCGGAGAGGTGGAGATGGGGACTTCTTATCAGTTAGCAATGGAGATTGCTCGGAGGATTGAGGGCTACCGCCTAAGGGGTAGGGAGCAGATGCAGCAGGATAAGAGGGCTAGATTCTCCGGAGAGTTCAAAGGTGCCACGGCTAGAGGAAGAGGTCAGTTTGGGAGGGGACAGCCCATTAGGCCCCTATATTTAGCACCACCACCTGCTCGGGGTGCTTCGGTGCACCCTATTTCAGTGCCATACTAGAGAGTTCCTACCGCCCACATGTTATTCAGGGTTCCTTTGGTAGGTATTTAGATCCTCAAGGTTTTTCTGATTCTTATTTCAGTGCTATGCCGGAGAGTTTATAATGTCTATCGGCTATTTAGGCTTCACCTAGTGGGTCTACAGGCCATCATGATCAGCTATCAGGGTAGTAGGTTTCAACACTGCAAGGTTATTTTGAGTGTGGAGACCTTGGTCATATAAGGAGATACTGCCCCAGGCTTCAGGGCAAGGCAGTACAGTAGGGTCAGCAACCTATCATTTCAGCATCAGCTGCCTAGCCACCTAGAGGTGGAGGGTAGACTGGTAGGGGCCGTCCTAAAGGTAGATGCCAGGTAGGGAGAGATCAGACAGCTACTTCTCAGTCGAGTGGAGGCTAGCGAACCGGTGCTCTAGCCAGATTATATGCCCTTCCGGCTAGGACAGATGCATTAGCCTCAGATGTGATCATCACGGGTATTATTTCCATATGTGGTAGAGAAGCTTCGATATTATTTGATCCAGGGTCTACCTATTCATATGTGTCATCCATATTTTCTTATGTTTTTGTTATTGCTCCTGAGCCCTTGGGCACTCATGTTCATGTGTCCATTCATGTGGTTGATTCTGTGGTTGTGGATCGGGTCACCGGTCATGTGTGGTCATATTATGTGATTTAGAGACTAATGCAGATCTCCTATTATTTGATATGATCGACTTTGAGATCATCCTAGGCATGGACTGGTTATCTCTATATCATGTCGTACTGGATTTTCATGCCAAGACTGTTATTTTAGCGATGCTAAGGTTGCCAGGCTTGGAGTAGAAGGGTTCTACAGTTGATACATCTAGTCGGGTTATCTCTTTCCTTAAGGCTCAGCAAATGGTCGAGAAGGGTTGTTTGGCGTATTTGGCTTATGTTTGGGACACCGCTCCAGAGTCTTCGATGATTGATTTAGCTCCTGTAGTTTGGGTGTTTTCCGATGTGTTTCCTTCTAATCTTCCTGGCATGCCACCTTATCGTGATATTGATTTTTGTATTGATTTTGCTCCAGGCACCCAGCCTATGTGTATCCCACCGTACCTCATGTCTCCGAAGGAACTAATGCATTTGAAGGAGCAACTTGAGGAGTTGTTAGCAAAGGGGTTTCTTAGACCTAGTGCATCGCCTTGGGGTGCACCAATGTTATTTGTGAAGAAGAAGGATGATACTATGCGAATGTACATTGATTACCGCCAATTGAATAATGCCACTATTAAGAACAAGTATCCATTGCCTTGTATCGGTTTGACTAGTTACAGGGTGCTAGGATGTTCTCTAAGATCGACTTGCGGTCAGGGTACCATCATTTGAACATTCGGGAGTTGTATGTTCCGAAGACTGCATTCAGGACTAGATATCGCCATTATGAGTTTCTAGTGATGTCCTTTGGCTTGACTAATGCCCCAACATTGTATACGGATTTTATGAATAGGGTGTTCAAGGCTTGTATTGATTCCTTTGTCATCCTCTTCATTGATGACAACTTGATATACTCTCATAGCCTGGGGGAGAACGAGCAACATTTGAGGGTAGTGCATAAGACCTTGCGAGAGTAGAAACTATATGCTAAGTTCTCCAAGTGTGAGTTTTGGCTAGAGTCGTTGTCGTTATTGGGGCATGTTGTGTCAGGAGAGGTTATTAAGGTGGATTCCAAGAAGATTAAGGAAGTTCAGCATTGGCCACGTCCTACTTCAGTGATCGAGATCAGGAGTTTCCTGGGGTTAGCAGGTTATTGCACACGATTCATGCAGGGCTTCTCATCTATTGCATCATCTATGACTAGATTTACCCAGAAAGGTACTCCTTTCCATTAGTTCGATGATTGTGAGGCGTCTTTTAAAAGCTCAAGAAAACTTTGACTACAACACCGGTTCTTATGTTGCCTTCTGGTTTAGGGATGTATACAATACATAGTGATGCTTCACGCTTTGGATTGGGATGTGTATTGTTGCAGGAATGGAAATCTATTGTATATTCTTTAGATCAGCTAAAGATCTATGAGAAAATTATCTTGTGAACGATTTAGAGTTGGCCACGATTGTTCATGCTCTTAAGATCTGGAGGCATTATGTGTACAAGGTACCATGTGAGGTTTATACTTATCATTGCAGCTTACAGAACTTGCTCAAGCATAAGGATCTCAATTTGAGGCAGCGTAAATGACTTGATTTGCTGAAGGATTATGACATCACCATTCTTTATCACCCAGGCAGGGCAAACGTGGTCGCATATGTCTTAAACAGGAAAGCAGAGAGTATGGGTAGCTTGGCATTCATTCCAGTAGAGGAGAGGGCATTTGATTTAGACATTCAGTCCTTGTCTAACAGACTTGTGAGGTTGGATATTTCAAAGCCCAGACAAGTTCTTGCGTGTGTTGTTGCTCAGTCTTCATTATTGGGGTAGATCAAGGCCCGGAAGTTCGATGATCCACATTTGGTAGTTCTTAGAGAGATAGTTCTCCAGGGTAGTGCCAAGGAGGTTTGTATTGGCGAGGATGGTGTTTTGCGACTTCAAGGTCGCCTATGTATTCCTAGTTTTGATGGTTTAATGGAGAGGATACTTGAGGAGGCACACAGTTCGTGGTATTCCATTCATCTGGTGCTCTGAAGATGTATTGTGACTTGAGGCAACATTATTGGTGGTGGAGGATGAAGAAAGACATAGTAGAGTATGTGGCTAGGTGTTTGAATTGTCAACAGGCCAAGTATAAGCAGTAGAACCCGGGTGGCCTACTTCAGCAAATGCCTATACTAGAGGGGAAGTGGGAGTGCATTACTATACACTTCGTAGTTGGGTTGCCCCGGACGCTACAGAAGTTTGATATAGTATAGATCATTGTGGAGAGGTCGACCAAGTCGGCCCACTTTATTCTGGCTTTGGCCACTTACACTTTAGAGAGATAGGCCCAAATTTACATTTGAGATATAGTCCGGTTGCATGGTATGCCTATTTTCATCATATCAGATAGAAGGACTCAGTTCACTTCTCATATCTGGAGAGTTGTTCAGGATGATTTAGGGACCCGCGTAGAGCTTAGCACAACATTCTATCCTCAGACCGACGGGAATCCAAAGAGGACAGTGCAAATTTTGGAGGATATACTCAGAGCATGTGTGATTTACATTGGAGGACACTGGGATCATCTCTTACCTTTGGCAGAATTTTCTTACAACAACATGTATCAGTCCAGTATTGAGATGGCTCCATCTGAGGCTTTATATGGTCGGCGGTGTCGTTCTCCCATCGAGTGGTTTGAGCCTGGAGAGACTAAGTTATACGGTAAATATTTGGTACAAGATGCCTTGCACAAGGTAAAGTTGATTCGACGGAGGCTTCACACAACTCAATCTAGATAGACGAGTTATGAGGATCAGAAGACGTATGATGTATGCTTCATGATTGGCGAGAAGGCCCTCTTGAAAGTCTCACCAGAAGGGTATAATGAGGTTCGAGAAGAAGGGCAAGTTGAGCCCAAGGTTTATTGGCCCACTTAAGGTGTTGAGACGAGCTGGGGAGGTTGCTTACGAGCTTTCTTTACCCCTAGTTTGTCGGGAGTTCACCCAGTCTCACGTGTCTATACTTCGGAAGTATCATGCCAACTTGTCATGTGTGCTGCACTTTAGTACTATTCACTTGGATGAGAGTGTGAGTTACAAGGATGAGCCAAGTTCCATTATTGATAGAGATGATCGCCAGTTACGATCCAAGAGGATTTTAGTTGTAAAGGTCCAGTGGAGGGGCCAACCAGTCGAGGAAGCGACCTGGGAGTCCAAGGAGGACATGCACAGCAGGTACCCACATTTATTTAGCACCTCAGGTACTTTTCTATGTCCTTTTGAGTACGAACGTTTGTTTAAGAGGTAGAGAATGTAATGAACCAACTGGCCGCTTTTCATTTTTGAACCCTATCCCCTTAAATAAAACTTTCTGTGCTTGCTTTAACTAATTTACGACATGTACGGATGGTTGGTTCGGGACTTTGAAGAATTTGGATGGAAATATGCTCATTTTATTCCTTGAGATTTTTCTTAAAATACTAAGTTTGACTTTGGTTAATATTTTTAGCAAACGAACCCATATTCATGTTTTGATAGTCCCGAAGGGTCTCTAGGAAAATGTGGGACCTAGGCGTGTGCCTGGAATTGAATTCCGAGGTCCCTAGCCCAAGTAATGAATTTTTATTAGAAATTATTAGACTGAAATTCTATTAAAAGAAACTAATTAATGATTGACCACGTTTGTATCGGGCTCTTATATAGGTTCTGGAGCCCAGTACAAGTCAAAAATAACATATAAGACTTTCCCGCCAAATTTGGTATCAATCCGGGTAGTATAAGTACGTTTCGGTACATTAGAAGTGAATTTAAGAACTTGAAGTTCATAAGTTTGATTCAATTTGTTTTAGGGGGAGATCCATAGATTTAGTATTGTTTCAAGGTGTTCCGAAGGTTCGAGTGCGTCCGTTTTATTATTTTTGACTTGTCGGTATGTTCAGGGGGGGCTTGGGAGGCCCGGGCATCAATCAGCGAGGATCGAGTAAATTTTGAAAAGTTGAAAAGAGCTCAAGCATATGGTATCTATCATAATCTTACTTGCGATCGGTTAACAGCAGTGCGAGACCGCAGAAGAGTTCACCCTCTCGGAGATGTAGCCAAGGTAGGCCTGGCCAGAAACTGCAAAAGCGACATCCAGACCACAGATGTGGTCCTAGCCCGCTTGGCCAAGTTCGTATATGTGGTCTCTTCCTTGCAGAAGTGGGACCGCAGATGTGGTCCCCTTACTGCAGTTGTAGAAATCGCTGAAGCAGTGAGCTATATTTAATACGGGTTCTAAGTCATTTTTGCGACTTTTCACTCCTCCATTGCCGATTTTGGGATCTTTTGAGAGAAGACTCTAGCATCTTTGAGGTAAGTTTATCGTACCTATGTCTAGTTTAATACTTGTGTCTTTGAGGTAAGTTTATCGTACCTGGACACATATTATTTATGTACTCACAACATTCTTCTGTACTTAATTGTACAACATCTGAGGCAGGTACACCCGGCTAGAAGTCTGGTGCGTGCCCCTGATTCATATTGCGAGACTTCCACGGTGAGCTGCTCCTTTCCTGTGCCGTTTAGCAGCTTGATGGAGTTTTCTTTACTTTTGTTGTCTATTCAATCTCAGACAGTAAGATAGTTTTATTCTTTTGTACATTTTACTAGTTACCTACTACTTATGACACCATGTCTTGGCACACACATTAGTAGACTATTATTTTGGGGGTGGTGTAATTATTTTTGGCACATTACTGATCATTTCTGGTTTTAACTTTAACTTAAGGAATTGCTGCACTTTTTTTTGTGAAAGTAAAATGAGAACTTAATTATATTTCTGTATTGGCTTGCTTGATAATGGTATTGGGCACTATCACAATATATTATGAAAATGGGTCTTGATAGAGATATCCCTAAGAAACCCTAAAATGTACAACATAAGAAATTTCTAAAGGAATATTCCTTATCTCTATTGTTGATCTATCTACTGTTACTTCCCTACTATATTCACTTGACCTTCGCAATATCCTATTTGAGACGACTCCTTGTCATATGCAATAGTCGACTCTTCCCAGCCCTTGTTTATTTATAGTAATCAGGCCGTCCAAATTTAAATCAATACAGTTAGTCCCTCCACATATGAGGTCGTGATCTTGCACGTCCTCGAAGAGTGTATCCAGTCTGCATTTATTTAGAAGAAATTTGGTCATGTTAATCGATTCGGATCGGTCGAGGTCAAAATAAAATGGCATATCCATTAGGGATGCAATTGGTGTGGCCCACATGGGGTGACGTCATGGCCACGCACGTCATCATTATGTGTCTTCCCAATGTAGTGTATGTGCTTCTGTTGCTTTAATTTTTGTTCCATTGACGGTCTTTTGTGGTTTTATTCTGGGGTCACCCAACCCTATAAATAGATTGGGGGGGGGGGGAGGGTTATTTAAACCATGCAACCAAGTTTTCAGCACCCTTATTGTTGGGGGGTTTGGCATAGACCCTTACCCTATTTATTCATTATAAAAATAGTACCAAAAAGGGGACATAAACAAAACCACTCATTGGAGCACTGTTGATGGAAAAGAAAATGGCTAGGCCTAAGTAATTATAAAAGAGCTGCTATAACATGATACCATTCCGTTCGGTAGTAGCTTTTTCCTTATCGTTTAAGGAGGTACAACGACCTATCCTGAATGTTTTCTTGGTCTAATTCTAAAATTTGGGACCTGAAGTCTATCCATAGAGGGTTTCATTTTCGAAACTTTTCATCATTCCTCATTTCGCATGTGTATTGTTTTCTTTGATCTTCTTCTTGACCTCTGCTTTTACTTTTTTGCAGCCTCTTCAATTTCAGTCCCTGACTTCTTACCCAAATGATATCTTCTTATCCAGATTTTGTTGCATTCTTTATACTACGAAAATACATCAACATCCCCTCACATTCACGATGAAGTTTACGATGCCTATCCTTTATCGACGGACCTTTCTCCCAATGATGAGGAATTTATTGTAAATATCAGGAAAGCTTCCCCACTGTAGAGGAGGTGGTCCCCCAAGAACCATTTGGTCAGATATGACTTCCCAAAGGAACCCACTCCCGCTCCTTCTTAGAAGCTTTCTGAGATGGGACTTGCTAAAATAGCCGACCTCTAGTCCAAATATTGCATTCCTGCTTACGTCGAGGTTGTTCCGACTGGGGGCAACATCGTAGAAGTTCACCAACCCAAATAATGTGATTTCTACATCTATCCGTTCTTAATTAGTTATTCTCTTCCTCTCCACCCATTAGCAGAGGAATGTTGTCGGCTTTACAACTTCTGCCCGTCACAACTTTTTCCTTATTTGTATAAAGTTTTTCTGATGGTTGCGAAGTAGCAGAGTTGGCCGGTTATGAGGTCAACATTCGCCACCTGTTGTATTTATTTTTGCCTAGATTTTATAGAGGTACATTGATACACCTGCGTCATCGTGGGATCAAAAGTTTGGTAGCTGGGATGGATGATAAGACGAACTGATGGTTCTGGCATAAGTACTTCTTTGTCAAGACCGAGCACTTAGTGGCAAATCCCACTTGGTTTCCTGAACAATGGAACTATAATCATAAGTATCTCCATATGCTCGTTATTTTCTTTCATTCTTTGATTTTTGACTCATTCACGACTTCCTTATTTTTCAGTGGAGAGGCATGCATATTCTCCCATCTTCGATATTAAAGATTAGATAGCTCGCATGTTACCCTATACTGTTGTAATACGCGATTTGGCGTCTTTCACAAGCGTTTTGGGCCGAGGACCTCATCCAGTGAATGTCATTTCTACCTCAGCTTATTGTTGTTTACCATCGTTGTTTTATGCGACCTCCCTTTGGTGCTATGTCGGCGAGTTTCCAAGAAGACAAGGGTTCCAGTGCCTGCATTTAGCTAAGGTATGGCATCGGCCGGAATGCAATTTGCCTTGGCCGAGTCAACTCGAGGAGGTCGGACTCAATCTCTGGCAATGAGGGACTCCGCCCCTCAAACAGTTGCCATGTAGGATGAGATCTCTTCTCAGCCTATCTTTCACCTCGTAGATGAACCATTGTGCAGTGGTCGACTCTTCCCACGACCCTGTTTATTTGCAGTTATCAGGCCGTCCAAATTTAGACTAATACAGATGTAGATTAGCTTAAGATAAGTTTCACAACAAACTCCTTTCTAGTCCAACCATTAGTTACTTTTTATACTTAACAAATATATAAAAATGTAGAAAACAAACTCACTCTGCCCCATTAATTTGATGCATTTCGAATTTTGAGAGTCAAATAAATATTTATTTGACCATAACTTTTTAATATTGTAAATTATCAATAATGGTGACTTGTGGTACTTTTAACGTAATTTCTAAATATATAAATTTTATTTTCAAATTAAGAATCTCTTTAAGAGGGGTAACTTATCATGGTACTATCTATATCTCTTTAAGAATCTTAATGTAGCGGAGTAGTATATACTTGTGTACAGTCTGTTGTTGTACGAGCAGTTTTACACACTCTCCGTGGAATACATTTCTGACATTGTTAAACCTTGTTAGGAAGTTGACAGATGTGAAAAAATGAAATGTAGCAGGTACAAAATCTGTCGGGAATTCAATGGTAATTTCTATATGTTTATTTTTTCCTACCAATATAAATTTAACAGCATATGACATAAAGAAAACATAACTCTCAAACGAACAAGCTGAAGTTGGTAGGTTCTTTAGGGAAAAGAAAAGTGGGAGAACAAAATTGCAGAACTTTCTTGATTAAAAAAAATATAACAACATTAATTCAAAGTTATTGTATGTTAGATGAAACTGAACAAAAAGGGTATTTAATTCTTAACGCCAAAAAATGAAAACAATAATAATAATAATAATAATAATAATAATAATAATAATAATAATAATAATAATAATACTAATAATAATAATAATAATAATTAATAATAATAATAATAACAATAATAATAATAATAATAATAATAATAATAATAAATCACAACGCAGAAACTAATGCATCATATATAGATAAAATAAAAATCTCACTAATTAACTTGATAAGGGATATTGAAATACTTTTAATTAACCAGATTAAGATACGTCACAAAGAATAAAAAAAAGCTCCATTAATGTCTATTCCTTATTAACCCTAGCTTCTTGCAATAGTTATTTCATCAGAATAGAAGGGAGGCTTAGAGCCATGGTTATGTTTTTTCCATATGATTTAGATTATAGATTCGAATTGTAGAATCAGTCACATCAAGATATGTATTCTACATCACACTCTCTTGGAGTGCAAGTTGCTCTTGACCGTACATGAAAACAGAATAATTTGTGCACCAAGCTTCCCATTTGTTTCATCATATAAGATTGTTGAAAAAAGGAGAATGATACTATTTGAAATTCTACTTTTCATCCTTGTATCAAATTATAATACATCATGTATAACTTCACAAGTGAGATTTAGGGAGCATAATGTGTTTACAAGATCTTATCCTTATCTTGTGAAGATAGAGACACGAATTTTGATAGAACACTCGACTCACGAAAAGCATAAATAAAGTTAGGGGGGAGGAGAAGAAAGTAAAACACGTTTCCTAGAAACTAATAGAAATCATAAAGAATCCAAGAAAGCTAAGTATATATAAATTTTATTGATCTATCAATGAGAAAAGATTTGCAATTTTTTCCTATTAGCTTCTTGATTTTCTATGTAAAAGGACCAGATTTTTTGGGTAGCTAGATTTATTATAATTTAATTAGTAGTTTGCCTATAGTTGACCTAACTGATTGATGATCTATCCATTCATGCAAATCAAAAAGAACAATAAGAGGGAAGAAAAACTTTGAAATTTGTTTCTCTTTATAATTTGTATAATTAGAAGGATGGTCACCTGCTACCTGGTCTTCAAAATCTTGTAATCAGCTGCTTCAAATTCAGAGATATCACCATTTGGCTTGCTCATACATCAGAGGGAGAAAAATAGTGTTTTCTAGGTGGTGGAGTGGGGTGTGTTGGGGGTGAGGGGTAAGGGCAGGAGAAGCTGGTGTATCTTTTTTCTCTAGATATTGGGAGGCTTTTGTATGATTTGTCAAACCATAGAATTAACTTTTAATGCCAATAGTCATCACAACATTCATATATTGTTGTTATTTTTTTGATTTTTCATCGGGTGGCTGGAACTCGTATTGGAGTGAGACTAAATACAAACTTAATGCTGAAAATTAAGTTTCACATTGAGAAATAAAGTGTTTCTATTAAAGATGACTTTATACCAAGGGCTCGAATCCAATACCTTCGATTAAGGATGTGTACTCTTACCACTCCACCACAATCTTTGTTATCATATATTCATATTACTCGCTCTCGAACCCGAGATCTCCTATCAAGGATGTGTACTCTTACCGCTCCATCACAACCTTATTAGTATATATTCCTATTACTTGTTTTCTCTGTTCATTTTATATGAAAATATTTGACAGAACATAAAAGGTAAAAGAAATTAAGTAAATCAAATATAAAAAAGCACCAAAAATTTCCTTTTAAATAAATGACTACAAATATTTTGCATGCAATTTAATTTTTCTTTCTCCTTTTAAACGATTTTTATATATATCAATGGGCTCCAACAGAGCATGGCAGTAGATTAAAATAGAGATGGTAAGATTAAATAATTTTTATGAAGATAATGTATTATCCTTTTTGAGACATATTCAAAAAAAGTATTATATAAAATGGGATAAATGGGATAATTTTTTAACAGAGTTTTAGGTGATAACAGAATTATGAAAAAAACTTTTATACCCTAGAGAAAACTTTATTATCTCATTTATTTTAAATAAATATCATTTTAAAATATCATATTATGTAGATATTTTTATCCTTTATAGCAAAATATCTAATTATAGTTACATCCTACATTTAAGGCATCATATATGTTAAATAATATCTTTCTCTCTCCTTTTTATTTTTTCTCTCACATAATCACCGTATATCGGCTCTAACCACGTTTTCTCTCTCTTTTTGCATATACTTTATTCTCTTCTCCATCAAACCACGATTCAAACCTCTTCTCCCACCCAAATTATCTAGGTCTCCGCCATTATCACTCTCCATTTCTTTTCTCTCTAAAATCACTGTTATAGAGCCGATACAAATGCTTAGTGTAAGTTTAATTCTTAGCTTTAGATATCATTATTTTATTTCCCTAATTTTGATATAGATTTTAGTTTGTTTCTGAAACAATAACAATTGGTATTGTTTACTTACCAGGAAGTTTTGGCTTTTCTCTCCAATGTCAGATTCAACGCCACACAAGATGATAACCATAGGTATACCCACTAAAATCCTCAATTTTGACGAGCCCTCTTTCTCGTTGCAAATAACTCAAGCAGAGTCGGATTTTGCAGGTTTTTAGCAATTACAATTTCAGAGAGAAGAACTAAATTACACAATGACAAATCGAAAGAAGTCCAAGTTGAGAAATCTACAAAAGAAACAAAAAATACAGTTGCTTCAAAGAGGAAAAAAACCTACGAATGATTCTTCATGTGCCAATGTTAAGGAAGTTGATTTAAGAAAAACATCAGATACACGACACGAAAGGTAATTGCTATAGTATCAATATGTATTCCAAGACACTTGTATGTATTCATAATTATTCGAGTTATTTTATATGTATGATGTTGTATTCATATGTATCTAGTTGTATTCATAAGTATTAAAACAATCCAGAACTCATTTGAACATTCACATTTGTCAATAACTGTGTGCTTACTTGAATAATATATGTTGTATTTAAATGTATTTAGATATATTTAAATTTACATTCACTGTATTTCACTACTTATTAATATTTTCCTTGCACGTTATATGTATATATTCATATTTTTGTACTATTTGGTATTAATGTATTCAGTTGTATTTTTATAATTGTATTTTTAAGGATTTTCAAGGTTCCTATCACCGTTGATTTTAAAGCAAGTTTGTATTTTTCAGTGTATTTATTTTTTGTTTGCAAATGTTTAATTTTCCAGTATGTTTTTAATTGTATTCATATGTATTCATCTTAGTTATATTTTCTATCATGTGTGTTGCATGTAGTTTTTTTATGTATTTGGCCTTGTAAGTGTATTTAATTGTATTCGTATGTATTCATGTCAGATGTACTGTTAAATATACTGTATATTCAGTTATATCTATACTTCTAAGCGTTTGAAGTTGTATTCATATGTATTCATGTCTGATTTACTATGAAATACGTATTGTATTCAGTTGTATTTACATGTATTTATTCTTGTTAAATACAGGGAATTATGTTTTTTGTGAATCACCAGCTAATAATTGCACCTTATTAGTATATAAACTAACACTGACATAGTCTCCGAGCTAAAAGAGAACCTTACTCCATATCAGTACAAACAACTAGGTAATACTTGCTTGGAAAATTTTCTTCAAATGAAGTTCTATGAATTTCAACATCAACTCTTCACATGCTTCATGGCTCTCCATTTAGAAGGAACTTTTAACAATGTATTTGCAATACACGTCAATGGTACTTCATTACATTCCACATTAAGGGAGTTTGTGCTTGTGACTGGCCTCAAATGTGTTGAAAATGATGCCGATTTTGAGTTTACAGAAAAGGTTCCTAACTGACTTATTGAGACATACTTTGGAGGTGCTAATCTTGTCAAGAAGAAATATTTGATGAAATGTTTTGCTGACAAGAACTGGGGTCCTAACAATGATGGTGATGCCTTGAAGATATCTTTGTTGTATTTCATCCATACCTTCATTTTTTTCATCTGAGAAGAACAGTACAACCATATCAAGGCTACATTTTGACTTGGTAGAGAGTGGGTGTTATTCTAAATATCATTGGGGTTCAAAAGCATTTGAAACACTGACAAAATTGATTAGCAAGAAGATGGATGCTCAGAAGAAGTATTACAAAATAGTTGGGATGCCCCTAGCTATGCAAGTGTAGTTTTACGAATGTTGCTCATATGTTGATCCCAAAATTACACTCCGAGTTGATGACGTGGTCCATAGAATACTTAATTGGAGAACCACCGGAAATCATCCAAACTTTTCTTATCTGATGAACGACATGTTCAATGACAATGGAAACATGGTGATATACAATTTGTATCATTGTTAGTTTAGATTTTATTAATAATTAATTTTGCATACATTTGCATATAGAAGTATACAGTTGCATACAGATATATTTTTTATGTTGTAATACCTGCTGTAGTTTCTGCTATAATACTTGCTGTCATATTCTCACATATATGCTGCATATAATTGCATACAAATGCATCCAGATTTTTCACACAAGAGACTGCATTCATTTTCAGGGGATGCATACAGTAGTATACACTGTATAGAAATGCATATAGATATAAATACTTGTATAATCAGCTGCATACATGTCATGACCCGGTTTAACCTCCATGAACCATCGTGATGGCACCTAGTCTTTACGACTAGGTAAGCCTAACAATGCGTAATATAAACTATAATTGCGGAAGAAATAATTAAAACTAAACTAGTAAAGTAAAATAGAGTTTAAGGTGTAGCTCGGCACATACAATAACATCTCATGAAACTAACAAAACTTCCGAAATCCGGAATTTCACAAATCACAAGCTAAGGGATACATAAGAAGCTCTAACTCCGGAAATGTCTAAAAAATGGAAAAATACTGAAAGGGCTATACATGTTATAGAAAGATAGAAAGGGACTCCTCGGCCTGCGGATATAGTAGATATACCTTGAAGCCTCTACAGAAATTCCTCCTTCCAAGGATGACAGAATTAAGCGGCAGTACCTGGATCTGCACAACAAAAACATGTAAAAGAGTAACATGAGCATACCACAGCGGTGCCCAGTAAGTATCAAGACTAACCTCGGTGGAGTAGTAACGAGGAACAATCAAGACACGTACCGGTCAAATAAATAATATAATTATAGAGGAAACGGAACATTATGTATATATATATATGTGTGTGTGTGTGTGTGTGTGTGTGTGTGAAGACTATGCGAAATGAACAATAATGCTACAATCACAATGAATGAAGAAACAACAAGTATTACGAGAATATAAGGAATGAGGACACAAAATCAAGACAAAATACAATCCGAACCCTAAGATCACAATATAGAAAAGGAAACATAAAACATTAACTCGGGTCCTACGGTAGTTTTAACATCAGGTCTTATTTAACAATTTTCACGAATTTTTTGAATCATGGTCAAATCACAACTCATGAGTCCCAGCATCCAAAATCTACACTTGGCATCTTGTACCTCAACCAACCTTACTGTCATACTGGCAACTAACTGGCTAACTAGGGCCACTTTCACATGTAAATTGATAAATGGGGACGTGCCTCTCTAGTTAGCAAAATCAGGAGGACTTTACCTCCAATAGGAGTGTTTGAACTACCTATATTCTTGTGCGAGTGCATTAACAAGATTTCTACCAGCTAATAAAGGTAAGAAGAAGAGCGAGCAACACACATAATGCCTCCTCACCACATCCAGAAGATAAAGCGCATACAGAAAGGCAAGCCACAATAAAAATACTAAACAAAAATAGGAATTCCTCCACAGGCCGACACAAATCCTTACAATCAATCCCTGGCATAGCCCACCTTATTCTGTCACGTGTACAATTAATAACATAATAAGTACCTCCTTATTTCGCCACATGTGCATCATAATGTTCCCGCCTTATTTTGCCACATGCGCAACCTACATATAAGAATATAAAAATATCACGCCTTATTACGCCGCATGTGCAATATATAAATAGAAACATAAGCACGGCAAAGACCTTGTGCAACCCCTCAACAACAATCGCACAACCTAAATCTCGTACATCACAATATCAACAACCGCACGGAAAAAGCCTCATGCATCACAATATTAATAATCGCACGGCAGAACCTCGTGTATCAAAATATCAATAACCGCACGGCGGAAACCTCGTGCATCAACACCCCAAGTACAACAGCAACAAATACAATATATACAAGAGCACTACAAGTGAATTAACTCAAGAATATTTCGTTCACTAGGGGCGATAAGACTAGATCACAAGGAATAACCAGAATAGAGAATACTAAACTTAATCAGAACAACTTAACAAGGGAGAAAATAATATGAAGCAACGACCCCATAGCATGTAGTTCAACAATAAGGGAGTTAACAAGAGTCAAAAAAATTCAAATAAGGAAATATCAATTACACATAGAATATCCACTCTTCTTTTAAGATTGGGAAGATTACAAAAGATATACAACAATTTCAATTAAGACTAAATAATTACCTAAGAGATAATAATGATTTCCAATGAAAACAAAAGCAGTTATGCAAGATAACGCCACAATGGAAGAGGTAAAGATCTTTGGTTAAGTAAGGTAAGAGTCAATTAGGCAATAAGAATGAACTATAAGGAAACTAATTCCAAGTAAAACATGTAGAGGTGGAACTTGTAATAGAAAATTCAATCATATCATGAACAACTTCATACTCAGTGAATATAAGGATCCAAGGACCGAAAAAGGCCAATTTTTTCCAAAATCTGAGCATGCACTCGTTACCTCGCATATACAGAATACAATCAGTAGAGAAGACTCATGTCCTAAGGGGAAGTCCCCCACAGAAGGTTAGGCAAGATACTTACCTCAAACAAGCTCAAAATCAACGAGAAACCACATTCTTCCCATGAGTACTCAACTCCAAATGCACTAAATCTATTCAATTCAACTTCATAATGTAAATGACACTTCAAGTAATTGATTCTACAATTAAATTCTAAGCTAATATGCGGAATTATGTAAAATAACCAAAATGCACCTAAGGCCAATGCCTCAGAATCGGGCGAAATTTATATTTTCAGAATCCTCACGCTCACATTAGTCCAGCCATATAAAACTTATCCAAATCTGATGTCATTTGGTCCCTCAAACCATAATTTTTTAATTTTGAATTTTCTTCAAAAATCATCTCCTTCCCCAATCCAAAACACAATTTAAATGATAAAAATAAGGTCAAATTCACAGAATATATTTAATTCTAGTTGAAGAACACTTACCCAATCGAATTACATGAAAATCTCACCAAAAATCGCCATGAACCGAGCTCTAAAATTCAAAAAACCCTAAATTTGGAAAACTTATATTCTACCCAGACATTTAAAGCATCGCGAACGTGGAGGAAGTCACGCATCCGTGAAGAAGGCAAAATGAAGGCTGCTTGAATTGCTCTATGCAAACGCGTGGAACAATACGTGAACGCAAAGGCTTGGACTTGCAAAACTACACAAACGCGTGATAGGTCATGCGAACACAATGGAGGAAATAGGTACAGCCCTCAATGCCAAATAACACTACGCGAACACGAGGTCTTTGACGCGAACACGAAGAAAGAAAATGGTAAAGCTTCGCGAATACGGGAGGTCTAACGCGAATGCAGAAGGTAACAGGTCCTCCTTCAAAATTTACTCTACGCAAATGCATGGTGGAGGACGCGATCGCGAAGAAAAAAACAGGTGTGCAATAGTTTATGCAAAAATCTGCAATTTTAAACAACTCAAAATGCCCTTGAGCATCCGAAACACACTCGAGGCCCATGAGACCTCCACCAAACCTACGAACATATCCCATAACATCATTCAAACTTGTACCAATCTATAAAAAACCTAATAAAACGTCAGAAACTCGAATTAATCAAGGATTTAAGCCTAAAAACTCTATTTTTTCTCAAAATACGCTTTCGATAAAAAACAAAACCAAACCATGTCTGAATGACCTGAAATTTTGCACACACATCCCAGATGAAATGACAGAACTATTGCAACTCTCGAAATACCATTCCAAGCCTAGGATCAAAATCTCACACTCGTCCGGAACTTCCAAATTTCAAACTTTGGCATTTCAAGCCTAAATTAGCTACTGACCTCCAATACACAATCCGGCCATGCTCCCAACCCCAAAATCACCCAAGGAAGCTAACGGAAAAATTGGATTTCCATTCCGAGGCCGTCTTCACATTATACTGACTACGGTCGATTTTCCAACACGTAAGCTCTCATTTAGGGACCAAATGCCAAAATTCTCCGAAACTGAAAACCAAACATCCCAGAAAATTAAAAATAGCATAAATAAACTTGGAGAAAGAAGTTAATAGGGTATCGGGGCGTAAATTACAAAAATGACCGGTCGGGTTGTTATATCCTCCCCCTCTTAAAACCATCGTTCGTCCTCGAACGACTAAGATTTGCCTCGAAGTCCTCAAGTCACTAAATGCACACTTCCAACATAAACCCACGGGTGATCCCACGTCACCCCAATCCACATAATCCGACAACACATCTCAACTAAAATTTAGCCTTTCTAACAATATCAATAAAACTTAGAGCCAAAATTTCTACCTTCCATCCATTTCCAAAAGACCAAATTTTAAATCCATATCCGGTTTCAGTCTCAACCAGGTACTTTGATTCATGCCAACACCCACAAGGTACAACCACACAATGTGACGCATCACACATTGGCCCACAATAGCATTTTTGATAAGAATACTTGCTAGAGATCAAAATTCGCACCGGCCATAAGCCTCATATTCAATAGGAACTCTTTTCAAACCCCCACAACACTGTCGATGATATAATAACCACAAAAACTACATAACTAAATACTTGAATAACCAAATCTCAACTAATACCAACAGGCACACACTCCACAAACTCAGACTCAAGAAGCATAGAATGTAAAGAACGGATTATAGGAACGGAGAAACATAAGGGGCTATCAAACAAGTCGGACAAGCTTAATTTTTTTTTAAAACACTATCTACGAAACAATCTAACGAGAGCGAATGAAAGCATATAAAAGACTCACAAGGATCTTATGCTGATATAACCCTAACTGCGGTACACAGCCCGGTCTCCATATACAAATCACCTAAAATCACGAGGGTCCCGCCCTCATTTCTGAATCACACGCAGGTTGCACATCAAGCCATCTAGACACTCTCACTGGATCAATTTGTTGACAAACAATAAAACGAACTGGCTCCCACACCGATGGAGCATAAAGATCACAACTCGTAACCAAGAATACTCGGAATCACATCAAACCTACCGAAACGGACAACAAGAATTTTACTCTTAATCTCATAGCTCATTACAATAGCTAGAAATAGATGATAGACATAGTTATCACTCATAGAACCTCCCAACAGGACAATCACAAAAACAGAGTGTAAATTTCGAAATGTGCCCATAAACGGAACAATGTTTCAATTAAGACTGAATAATTACCTGAGAGATAATAATGATTTCCAATGAAAACAAAAGCAGTTAAGAAAGATGACGCGACAATGGAGGAGGTAAAGATCTTAGGTTATGTAAGGTAAGAGTCAATTAGGCAATAAGAATGAACCACAAGGCAACTAATTCCCAGTAAAACATGTAGAGGTGGAACTTGTAATAGAAAAAATCAATCATATCAAGAACAACTTCATACTCAGTAAATATAAGGATCCAAGGACCTAAAAAGGCCAAATGATTCCAACAAATAAATCTGAGAATCCACTTGTTACCTTGCATATACAGAATAAAATCCACAGAGAAGACTCAAGTCCTAAGGGGAAGTCCCCCACACAAGGTTAGGCAAGATACTTACCTCGAACCAGCTCAAAATCAACGAGAAACCACGTTCTTTCCACGAGTGATCGACTCCAAAAGGACCAAATCTATTCAATTCAACTTCATAATGTAAATAACACTTCAAGTAATAAATTCTAGAATTAAATTCTAAGCTAATATGTGTAATTATGTAAAATGATCAAAATGCACTTCATGCCTAAGCCTCGGAATCGGGCGAAATTTATATTTTCATAATTCTCATGCTCACACGAGTCCAGCCATACCAAAATTATCCAAATATGATGTTATTTTGTCCCTCAAACCATGATTTTCATTTTAGAATTTTTCTTCAAAAACCATCTCCTTCCCCAACCCAAAACACAATTAGAATGATAAAAATAAGGATTAATTCATGGAATGATTTTATTATAGTTTAAGAACAATTACCTAGTATAATTACATGAAAATACGACAAAAAATCGCCTAAAACCGAGCTCTAGAAGTCAAAATGTGATAAAAATGGTCAAACCCTCGATTGGGAAAACTTATATTCTACCCGGATATTTAAAGCATCGTGAACGCGGAGGAACTCACGCGTTCGCGAAGAAGGAAAAACGAAAGCTACTCGAATTGCTATTAACTTATGGAATAGTACGCGAACTCAAAGTTTGGACTGGCAAAGCTACGCAAACGCGTGATAGGGCATGCGAATGCGATGGAGAAAATAGGTACAACCCTCAGCTCCAAATGACACTATGCGAATGCGAGGGCTTTGACATGAACGCAAAGAAAGAAAATGCTAAAGATTCGTGAATGTGGGAGGTCTAACGCGAATGCGGAAGGTAACAGGTCCTCCTCCAAAATTTACTCTACACGAATGCCTGGAGGAGGACCCGATCATGAAGAAGAAAACAAGTCTGCAATAGCTGAAGCAAAAATCTGCAATTTGAAACAACTCAAAATTCCCTGTTTAGCATCTAAAACACACCCAAAGCCACCGGGACCTCAACCAAACGTATGGATATATCCCATAACATCATTGAAACTTGTACCAATACTTAAACAACCTAAAACAACATCAGACACTAGAAGTAATCAAGGATTTAAGCCTAAGAAGTATAATTTTCCTTAAAATACGCTTTCAATAAAAAAACCTAACCAAACCACGTCCGAATGACCTGAAATTTTGCACATACATCCAAGTTGACATGGAAGAACTACTGTAACATTTGGAATTCCATTCCAACCTCGGATCAAAATCTCACTATCAGACCGGAAACTTCCAAACTTCAAACTTCGGCATTTCAAGTTATCTATGGACCTCTAAAATACAATCCCACCGCATTCCCAACCCCAAAATCACCTAACGGAGATAACGAAACCATTGGATTTGAATTTCGAGACTTTCTTCATACTGTTCCAACTACGGTTGATTTTCCAATACTTAAGCTCTCATTTAGGGACCAGTGCCGGAAACTCTCCGAAATTCAAAAACCGAACATCCCTACAAATTAAAAATAGCATAAATAAACTTGGGGAAAGAAGTTAATAGAAGATCGGGGCGTAAATTCCAAAAACAATTGATTGGCTCGTTACAATACAGATACAAGATACGACTGCATATTACTTGTTTAATCGGCTGCATACATTTTCAGGGGATGCATACAGCAATACATTTGTACACAAATACATGCAAATACAAGTACTTGCATACAGATACATGATACTTGTATACAAATGCATACAGACTAATAATTAGCTGCATACACTTGTAAACAAATGCATAGAGAAACTTCATACATTTAATACAGTTACTGCATACAATTGCATTCATATGCATACAAAAATATATAGATGTTGTAGCCTTCATTATTAATTCTTCATACAATGCATATTAATTTCCAATAATTAGTGTTGCCTTAATTTCAATACAAATTTCAGTTTGGTTCCACATTTGCATGTGTATGTTTATAGTAAAACTTTGATTGTATTTCCTTTTTCAGATTGTTTACAAGGATACCCCTCCAAGCGATATAGAGATTTCCTTTATTCAGATTCCTCTTGTAGGCGCTGATGTTGAGAACAAACCTACTCCTGCTCATTGAGACAAGTTGGGAGAGGATTTGGATGACTTTTCTCCTACACCTGATCTTCAATGGAAGAAGAAACATGTTGCAAGTGTTGGTCAATCTTCATCACCGCCTCCTAAAAAGCGCAAGGAACACGAAAGGCATCCTAGTGAAACAGAGTATCAATCCAAGATTCCTCCTATTTGTGTATCCGAATTTGGACAGAGGTTTTCAGCTGCCAGATTCCCTAGATGACAAAGTATCTTCTTTAAGAAAAGAGCTAAATTAATTCAAAGAATATGTGAGTATTTAACCACATATTAAATATTACGGTTTAGTACTTAATATTCATATATTTTTTGCGCGATCTTCTAATTATTTCTGTCTTGTTAAGGTTGTGGGAGATTCAACTCTCTGAGAACATTGATCAATGATAACTTCAAGAAGCTTTCTGACCATCTTCAACAAAATCAGCAAACTGAAAGTTTACACCAGAGAAGGGACCTATAGGGAGACGTGAGTATGGCATTGACATAGATGTCGGAGATAATATTGAGGTTTAACATCTTTAGCATTTGTTTATATCTCATGTTTGATGTTATAATTAAATAATTGTATTTTAAGAGTTGTATGTATTCGACAAGCATTTAACTGCCTCACTAAAATGATGAATGCATTCGACCAACACATGTATTTAGATGTATTCATATGTGTGTTAACCTTGATATGTAATTGGAATTAACTGTTTTATATAAATATATTCAGTCGTATTTTAATGTTTTCTAATATGCATTCGACCAACACATGTATCTGCTTTCTTACTAGAAGTATATGTATTTAACTCTATTCTTACACTAAGTTACTACACTAACAATGATACATACAACTAAGAAAAAGCAGTGCTTAATGCTCAATGTGTGGAGTCAAGAAGTGAGGGGAATACTACATCAGAGGTATCATGCAACATACCATCAATAGGTCAAGAGGGTGTATCAACAGAATTCTATGTATATCACGTTGAGCTGGATGACAAGTTTATTCCCAGTCAAATTCCAAAAACTAGAATTGTGATACACAACAATGCAAAAAAAACTGAATCAACCCCAGTACCATCTCATAGGAATCGGCAACCAAGTAGATGGTATTCTTCGCCTTATGAGTCTAATTTCGACTCTGCATGTTAGTATTTTTACAAACTAAAGATCTATTTCCTCATGGTTTTTAATTTTAAAAGTCTCTCATCACGAATTCAATGAACAATAGGTACCTTAGTAAAATTGACCCCCATTTTTGAAAAAAGACACACCTTTAAGGATGAATCAATAATGGGGCCACATCCTACATTAATCATTCAGGAATATAACAAATGGGTTCGTGATGGTCATCTTGCTAGACATGATCAGAGGTGAGTTTTCCCCCGGTATGTGTATTAAGTTTTTATATTTTAAAAAATATATATAATGTTTTTTTATATCATACTTGTAGAAGTAATTTGGAAGACCATTACAAGAAGAACAAGTAAACACTTCATATACCATTGGATGGAGTTCATCAAGTTAATTAATAAAATAGGTTTTATTTTCTATCGTTTGACAGGAAGCTATGGGATGACAATGTAAGTTTTTCCCATAACTGACTAATTCTCTTTGAATAACAACATGCATTTGGTTGTATTATGTAGTAGTATGTTTACTGCTTTCAAACACTCTATATGAAATGTATGATGAATACAATGGCATCATTATTTAGTTGTAGTCAGTTGTATTCAAATGTTTTAATCAACTGT
Organism: Nicotiana benthamiana; assembly: GCA_034376525.1. Classification (NCBI taxonomy): domain Eukaryota; kingdom Viridiplantae; phylum Streptophyta; class Magnoliopsida; order Solanales; family Solanaceae; genus Nicotiana; species Nicotiana benthamiana. Next base: position 27,432,182 of record CM067340.1, on the reverse strand, counting down.
AGTCAATTGTATTCAAGTGTACTATTTAGTTGTATTCAGTTATATTCAACTGTATTTTTCTTGCTTTTAGTTGTATTCAGTTGTTCTCAACTGTATTATTCATATGTATTTCTCTGTATTCAGATGTATTCAGTTATAGTCAATTATATTCAACTGTTTTAATCAGCTGTAGTCAGTTGTATTCAACTATTTTATTCATCATTATTCAATTGTATTATTCAGCTGTATTCAGTTGTATTTTTCTTGCTTTCAACTTTGTTCAGTTATTCTCAACTATGTTATTCATATGTATTTCCCTGTATTCATCAATAGTCAGTTGTATTCAACTTTTTTAATCAGATGTATTCAATTGTATTCAACTATTTTATTCACCTTTAATCAGTTGTATTCAACTGTTTCAATCACCTGTAGGTATTCAATATAATTCAACTGTAGTCAGTTGTATTCAACTGTTTCAATCAGCTGTAGTTATTCAGTATTATTCAGCTGTAGTCAGTTGTATTCAACTATTTTAATCAGTTGTTGTCAGTTGTATTCAACTATTTTATTCAGCTGTAGTCAGTTGTAGTCAACTATTTTATTCACATATACTCAATCGTATTCAACTGTATTATTCATATGTATTTCTCTGTATTCAGCTATATTCTTTAATAGTTTGATTAATTGGACTCACACCATGTAATTAAATTTCTGTATAGTATATTAACGTCATATTCTACTATCTGATAAATAAGGGAAAGTACAATCAAAAAAGCAACTTAAAGTATACAACTATTGATTGTATATTCAAGATAAGAATCCTAAAATCTTCGACATGTATGCTGATATAGATAGAAATGATAATGTAGCCAAAGAAGAGGATGTGGTATGTGAGTAAATAAGGGCTACAGATTGCTAGCTAATGTACCTTGGCATACTGTGGATAATTTCTTGATACCAGTCAACTTAAAGGACAAACTACACTAGGTATTGGTTGTTGTCTCATTCAAGGAGATATGCATCAAAGTGTATGACTTGTACAGATCTGCATGTCATGATGCCTATGTAGCTTCTGAGATTGATAAGCCAGCTAAGATTGTACCTATGTATCTATCAATCAGTGGCTTTTACAAAGATAGTCAATGCATAGATTGGTCTACTTACTCCGCATACACTAGCAAGTCACATAATGATTTCTTTGAATTTTTTTTCATAATTGATCTTCCTCAACAGCAAGCTAGGAGCATGTAAGTATTGAATCACCATTCTTGTATGTTATATACAAATCTAATTGTATAAATTATTTTTAATTGTTTCAATCAATTATTTTTTAGGGATTGTGGGGTGCATGTTGTAGCATTTGCAAAGTTTCTGAGCCCTCTTGGTGATATTCCACAAACAACATTTGATTTCAATCTACTCCGTCAAGAATATGGTTCTCTCTTTTGGGACTATACTATGCGGAAGATAGACGCTGATGCCATAAGCGAGAATCAACCACCTTCAAAGATTGCTAGGAAAATGACAGAGTCAGATTCAAAGATGCAGATAGTGTTAGAGTAGCTTTAGGTTAATGTAGTTTGAAGAAGAATATAGTTTTGAGTAGTTTTTTGGTGAATATGGTATTTAGTTTGAAAAACTTATAACTTTATCAACAGTGTTCGTGTATGACAATTGCAACTTTTCAATCGTTGTTTCAGTGGTTTGTTCATAAGTATTCATGCTTTTCTTCAGTTTGTATTCATATGTATCTTACAAGATTCAAGTATGTATTAATATTCAGTAACTTTTCTTGAACAGGTTTTAGGTATTGAACATGTTAATATCAAAGTCAAAAACTTTATGTATTCTGATGGTAGGTTATATTAAAGAATTCAGGTGTATTCAGTTGTATTCAACTGTATTATTTAGTTGTATTCAGTTTTATTCAGCAACATTTATTTATATGTATCTTTCAAGTTCAATTAATACATATTAAAGAAAACAAATTCAGATGTATTAAGTAGTTTATTCGTATTCAGTTGTATTCAGTTGTAGTCAGTTGTATTAAACTATTTTATTCAGCAATAGCTAGTTTAGTCAAGTATATTATTCAGTTGTATTCAGTTGTATTTTATTATATTCATCTATATTCAGTTCTACTCAACTGTATTATTCATAAAAATACATCAGTTGGATTCAAGTATGTATATATTCAGTAACTTTTCTTGAACAGGTTTTAGGTATTGAACATGTTAATATCAAAGTTAGAAACTTTATGTATTCCAATGGTAGGTTATATTGAAGAATTCAGATGCATTTTTCTGAATTCAGGTATATTCAGTTGTATTTAACTGTATTATTCAGCTGTGTTCAGTTGTATTCAGCAACATTCATTTATATGTATCTTTCAAGTTCAGTTAATAATATTAAAAAATACAAATTTAGATGTATTAAATAGGTTATATGTATTCAGTTGTATTCAACTGCAGTCAATTGTATTCAATTGTTTTATTCAGCAGTATTTAGTTGTATTCAAGTGTATTATCCAGCTGTATTCAGTTATATTTTGTTGTATTCATCTGTATTCAGTTCTACTCAATGTATTAATCATAAAAATACATCAGCTGTATTCAGTTGTATTTTTTTGTATTCATCTATATTTAGTTTTACTCAATTGTATTATTCATATGTATTTCTCTGTATTTAGCTATATTTCTATGTATTCAGCTGTATTCTTTAATGTGTATCTTTCAAATTCGGTTAATATTTGAAAAAGAATATAAATTCAGATGTATTAAGTAGGTTATTGTCTAGTTAGAGAATATAAATTCAGACTTATTGAAATTGTTATATTACAGCTCAGTATATAGATATATTCTGATGAATTCTGACTAGTTATGTATATAACTCCGGCACTGTCTATAATAAACTGTAAAAGTATATGTGGACAAGGTTATATTCAATTGTATCCAACACATTAAGGAAACTATATGTATTCAGAATCTATTCACGAAAGTCATTTTAGAAATTATTACTTGATAATGATAACTTATTACTTGACAATGTCATCATAAGTATTGACAAAATGTTGAAGCACCAATACATGTCAGAGTGTTAACTGTTCATTACATGGAGCATTTCTACATGTTTGCATGTTATGTCCTCCCTGCCCACATATGCTACATGAATGTTGATTTTTCAGCTGCATCAATTCACTTAAAGGTTTATCGCACTTCTTCTTTGGCCTTTCTAGAGGTCTTTTCCATTTGGGTAGTAGTACAACCTCCTCTACAACATGTGATGGTATATTCCAGTCATTTCTATCCGTTAGTGGGTACACAGGTACGTCATATGTCATTACAATAGTATTTGGTTTGTAATAGTTATAGCAATATTCTTCTAGCATTAGAAACTTGCTCTTCAATACAGCTCAAGCATGTGGACATGGCAATTCATCAACTTGGAACCTCCCACAGACACATTTTTTCTCTAACAGGCCAACTGTGTAATCCTCCCTCCATCGTAACCATATGTAAGTATTTAGTTGATGGTACCACCTACATTTAAAAATAAAAATATAAATTTTGAGCACATATAACTGAATTACCATATGTACAATGTTGAATTATTAAGTTACATACAACTGAAATATTTGCATATAGATGAATACATCATATATTCAGACCACCAGAATATCAACTGTAATTAATGCAGAACGTATCAAAAGTCTGTTGTTCTTTAGGCAACTGGAGGCTAACAAAAATATTAGAAGAATACATAATGACAATACATATTAAAATTCCATATAATACACTTTATTAGTTGTATTATGATGTATTTGCAGCACGTTTTCAGTTATATTCAGTTGTATTCATATTAGAACTTCGAAAAATATGTCTTATATGTGTTTGAGTTTAGTTGTATTCATATGTATTCATGGTAGTTTTATTTTAAAAAATGATTGTATTCAGTGGTATTCATGCCATTAATTCAGAAAATAGTTAAGCTATATACTACAATTACATTAAATATGACTTAAAGTCATACGTGTAGATATTGCCTCATTCAAAGTCAGCATCTCCTGGTATTTCTTTTTCAAGCGACGTGTATATCAGTGTAGCTTTTCGCAGTTACTACAATTCCAACGTCCAAAGATCTTCCTAACTTCTTCGAGGAAGTTGTATATTGGAAATTCCCTTGAGGAAACTAGTGCGACACTGATTGACTCAGCAATATTTGATGTCATTGTCCGTCCCCTATTAACATGTGAATACAACCGAGCCCACTTTTCGTAATTAGCCAACTCTTAGTATTCTTTCACCCTAATATCTACCTTTCCACCTTCTCCATCAAAATGTCAAATTGTGACGACCCAAAGGGGTCATCACTTGTTTCCCTACTTATTTTTTACTTCAAAGGCCTTGAAAACCTCATTTGAGGTAGCCTCAATTTACGTACACAGTCCGGGTTCGTAGCCGAAAAGCTTAGATATGAATTCTGTGAGAAAAATGCTAAATTTTGATATTAAGTTGAATAAATTGGACTTAGGTTAACTTTTTGGGTAAATGGACCTGGACCCGTGATTTGACGGACCAGGATGGTTCGGAGGAAAATATGGGACTTGGTCATATGCCCGGAATCTAATTCCGAGATCTCGAGCCCGAGAAATAAATTTTTGTGTGAAATGGCTTTCTGAAAATAATTAAGGAAATTAGAATTTGAAATTTGATTAAAATATTATGATATCGGGCTCGTATGTTTGTTTCGATGCTCGGTACAAGTCTTATATATGGTTTAAGCGATTTATACAAAGTTTGGTTGAAATCGGACGTCGTTTGACGTATTTCGGACTTAAAATGAGAATTTAATATTTTATGAAAATTTAGAGGAAATCATGAGTTTTGAGGTTCAATTCGATATATATGATGTTACTTTGGCGATTTGATTTCATGGATAAGTCCGTAGGATGTTTTTGAGGTTGCGTGCATATTTAGTTTGGAGCCTAGAGGGCTCGGGTGAGTTTCGAATAGGGGTCGGATTGCCTTTTTGAACTTGTACAAATCTGGTATGTTTTCTTCTATGATTTTCGCATTTGCAAAGATGAGCCTCGCAAATAAGAGCATAGCTTCGCAATTGTGAAGCCTTGGGTCTGGGCATCTGATCGCAAACGCGATCCAATTTCTCGCAAATGCGAACTAGGAGATTTATGGGCACTAATCGCAAATGCGAACTTAGCCCCCGCAAATGCACAAACTGGGTGGTCGCAAATGCGACTTACCTTTTGCAAATGCGAACACTTGAAAAATAATAAGGGTACGCAATTGTGATAACTTAAACACTGTAATTTCATACTTAGTCAAATTTTAGGCTATTTTTCACCCCTCATTAAAAATACAACTCGTTAGGCGATTTTTCAAGAACAAGTTTCATTTCAAATCATTTACAAGATGATTTTTACTCAACTCTTTCCATCATTAATATCATTTAATATGTTTTCCACTTAAAATTGATGATTTTCATGGATGAAATTGGAGGTTCTGGATAGAACCTAGGTTTTTCTAAAATTAGGCATTTGGACTTTAATTTGAGGTCCGATTTCAAAACAAATTATATATTTGGGTTTGTGTGGGAATAGGTAATCGAATTTTTGTTTGAACCTCGGGTTTTGACCACGTTGTCCTGAGGGGAATTTTGATTATTTTACCTAAATTCGCGTCTTAGTTTAAATTAAATAGTAGAATCAGTTGCTTGAGATGTTATTTACAATGTGTGATTGAAATGAATAGATTGGGCCATTTGGAGTCGAGTACTCGTGGCAAGAATGTGGTTGCTAGTTTATTTTTGCCGGTTCGAGGTAAGTATGTTGCCTAACCTTGTGTGGAGGACTTCCCCTTAGGATTTGAGTCTTCTTTGTTGGTTGTATTCCTTGTCCGCGAGGTGACGAGTGTGTGCTCGGATTTATTTGTGAACAATTTGTCCCTGTAGGGATCTTAGATCCTTGTAATCACCAAATATGAAGTTGTCCTTGATACGATTGAGTTCCCTGTTATTAGTTTCACCTCTGCATGCCTTACTGGAATTGTTTTTCCCTTTTTGGTTTTTCTTGTTGCCTAATCAACTTTTACTTGATTAACTGTGGACACTTACCCTTCTATAGTTATATTATAATTCCTAACTGCTCCTCTTTATTTGGAAAGTATTATTTCTGTCTCTCGTATAATTAATTGGTATTAATTGGAAAGAAGTTAGATATTCTATGTTCAGTTGATATTTTCTTAATTGCAAATATTTGGTTCATGTTAACTTCCTTGTTGTTAAATTGAGTATTATGGAATCGTTGTTTCTTATCATTTATTCCTTGTTGAGTTGTCCTTGTTGCGCTTAGTATTTATCTGTTATATTTATTCCTTGTGAGTTAGTTATGTTGCCTTTTGGTGAATGGAAATACTTGAGTGATTCTCTTGCTTCGTTCCTGTATACATATTGTATTTATTGCTGTTGTACATGATATTGTGGTGCACGAGATTTCTGCCGTGCAGTTTTTGATATTGTTGGTGCACGAGGTTTCTGTCGTACGATTATTGATATTGTTGGTGCACGAGGTTTTTGCCGTACGGTTACTGATATTGTGATATACGAGGTTTCTGCCGTACGGTTGATGATATTACGAGGCATGAGGTTTCTGCCGTGTGATTTTGGTTGAGGGGTTGCACGAGGTCATTTCCGTGCTACTATTGCCATTAATATATTACACATGTAGCGTAATAAGGCGGGAATTGTATATATTCTTATATATGGTTTTGCATGTGGCGAAATAAGGTGGGAATATTATGATGCACGTGTGGAAAAATAAGGCGGTACTTATTATGTGATTACTTGCACACGTGGCGAAATAAGGAGGGTTATGTCAAGGATTGATTGTAAGGATTGTGACGGTCAGTAGAGGCATTCCTATCTTCGTTTAATATTTTTATTGTGTTGCTTTCCTGTATGATATTTATCTTGTGGATGTGGTGAGGTAACATTGTGCATGCTGCCACTTATTTTTTTTATCTTTATTAGCTAGTAGAAATCTTGTTAAAGCACTCGCACAAGCATACACGTAGTTGAAACCCTCCTATTTGAGGTGAAGTTCCCTTGATTTTGCTAAGCATAGAGGTACACCCTCGTTTAGTCATTATATATTTAAGAGTGGCCAGAGTCGGCTTGTTAGTTATCGGCACGATTGTAAGACTGATGGGCCACGGGATGCCAAGTATTAGATTTCAGATGCTGGGATTTTGTGAGTTGTGGTTTGTACGAAATTTGATAAATTTGTGGAAATAGTTGAATAAGGCCTTAGGGTAACATCCTCATAGAACATGAGAGATTGTCTTGTTTTTCCCCTTACTGTGTTGTGATCTTAGGAGTTGGATTGTGTTTGCCGTCATTATGTATCATCACTTTTTATATTCTCGTTGTTAGTTGTTGTTCTTTTTCCTTCATTATGATGTAGCATTATTAGTCACTCCATGCACTCTATATAAGTATATGTATATCATTTTAGATGTTCTATAATTATACTGTTTATTTGACTGGTAGGCGTCTTGACTGTTCCTCGTCACTACTCCATCGAGGTTAGTCTTGATACTTACTTGATAACACCGTGGTGTGCTCATGCTACTCTACTTCGAATATTTAGTGTGCAGATACACGTACTTCCACTCAGTTCTATCAGCCTTGGAAGGAGGTGTATCGGTTAAGATTTTGAGGTATATCTGTTACGCCCGCAAACTGAGGTGTCCTTTTCGAGCTCTGTGTAATAAGTATAGCTCTTCCAATATTTGTTTGTATAGATATTCTTGAGGCAGAGTCTCTTATGTATCCCTTAGCTTGTAATTTGTGAGATTTCGGATTTTGGAAAATTTTATTAGCTTCGAGAGTTGTTATTATATGTGTCACGCGGCACCTTAAACATTGATTTATTTTACTAGTTCAGTTTTAATTTCTTTCTTCCGCATTTTGGCTTATATTCTGCAATGTTAGGATTTCCTAGTCGTAGGGAGTAGGGGCCGTCACGACATGTTCACGGAGGGTGGACTGTGGTCGTGACAAGGTTGTATTAGAGATCTAGGTTCATAAGAGTCACATATCACAAGCTGGCTTATTAGAGTCTCATGGATCGGTACGGACACGTCTGTACTTATCTGCGAGAGGCTATGTAACCGTTAGGAAAATTCCACTTCATATGATTTCCATGTCGTGCGATATTTGACATTCACAATCATAAACCTATGTCTTCTATTCTCTCCCAGATAGGTGAGGACATGTACTACCTGAGGTGATTAGGCACCCGTTCCCCTTACTGTAGCCGTCGGAGGTCGAAGCCGGGGTAGAGTTTGAGGACGCGCACGTGGTGCAGCGAGACCACTTGTGCGAGCGGTCGCCGAAGTACCATCAGCAGATCCAGCCGGAGTCCTGGCACCTGACACGCCTAGTGCTACTACTACTCCAGCCCTTCAGGAGACTTTGGCACGGTTCATGAGTGTGTACACCACTTTGGCTAAAGCAGCATTGCTTCCCCTTGCTGTAGCCACACCCCACGCTGGGGGAGGAGCACAGACTCTTGCCTCCCACACTCTAGAGCAACGGGTGCATTGTGAGCAGGTCCTTGAGATTATTCTTGCGCCACTAAGAGCACTAGTTCAGCCCGAGGGCATGGCACCGACTTCCGAGCAGGAGCAGATGAGACTGGAGAGGTTCAAAAAGTATGATCTTCCGGTATTTAGTGAATTAGCATCAGACGATGCCTTGGGGTTTCTTGATGAGTGTTAACGCATTCTCCGCACTATGGGTATCTCTGGATCGAGTAGGGTTTCTTTCACTACTTTCTAGCTTCGAGGAGCCACCTATGATTGGTGGTGCACCTATGAGTTAGACAGCCTAGACGAGGTAGCTTCACTGACTTGGGCCCAGTTTTCAAATATGTTTCTGAGAGAGTTTGTTCCTCAGAGCCGCAGGGATGCATGGCGCGCGAATTTTGAGCATTTGCTCCAGGGTGCTACAACCATCTCGAAGTATGCTGTCTGTTACACCAGTTTTGCTAGACATGCCCTAGCCTTGGTTTCTACTGTTCGCAAGAAGGTTCGCCGATTCATTGAGGGGCTTATTCCCAACATAAGGTCTAGTATGGCTCGGGAGTTGGAGATGGATATCTCATATCATCAGGTGGTGAACATTGCTAGGAGGATAGAGGGTATGCATGCTAGAGAGAGGGAGAGCAGGCAGGGTCATGAGAGACAGAGTAGACAAGAATAAGAGATAGAGTTTGAGGAGGCAAGGATGCCTCGTAGACCGGGGAGATACACTCGTCCTTATTTTAGAGGCAGGGTGCATCATGGTAGAGGTTTTGCGGGTCAGCCAGTTCAGTTCGCACTTCAGGCTTTGCACGGTGACTCAGGTGTTCATGGGTCTCAGAGTACCCATACCGCACAGTTCCAACTGCCTCGTCAGAAGAGAGGGTACTTTGAGTATGGAGATACTAGCTACATGGTGATTAATTGTCCCATACTTCGTATCGATGTGTCACAACGAGGTATTCATGCAGGTAAAGGCACACAAGATGGTGAGGCCCGACTCATTGATGTGTTTCATATATTAAGTTTGAGGCCAATGTGCCAGATAATATCATTTAGGTACAAATTCAGTTTGTTATAGAGAGCACTATCTGAAGTTTATCACGGTTCTGCTTATCGGGGTGAGTTCCTTTATCTGTTGTTCCATTGTGGGTGCATTTTGTGATTGTACTCTGTTTGCGTGATTAATCTGTTGGGAGGTTATATGAGTGATAGTTGTTTCTATCGTCTATTTTTAGTTGTTTCCGAGAGTTATGAGACTAGTAGTAAATTCCTGTTGTCTGTTTCGATAGTTTTGATGTGATTTTTAAGTATCCTTTTTACGAGCTATGATTTCTATGCTCCACCGGTGTGGGAAATAGTCTGTGTTATGAGTGGTAGACAGAATTTATCTGGTGAGAGTCTCCATATGGGTTTAGGTATACCCTACTTGTGATTTAGTTTTGAGGGAGGACCCCTCGTGATTTCAGGTGATTGGATATGTTAAGACCGGGTTGTGTACCACGGTGAGAGTTATATCAGTATATGATCCTTGTGAGTCTTTTATATGTTTTATTCCTTCTTGTTAGATGTTTGTAGATTAGTTTATTAGAAAATTTGTGCTAGTTTAACTTCTTTGTTAGTTCCCCTATGTGTTTTTTGCTTCTGATATTCATCCATCTTTGTTGCATGCTTCTTGAGTTCTAGTTGTGGGGTGTGTCCTTTTGGTATTAGCTAGGATTTGGTTACTTAGATGGCTTGAGCGGGGAGAGGCTCGATTGTTGGGTACAGATTTGGTTCAGAAGGCCTTGGACAAGGATAAGATCATTTAGGATTGGCTTCGTTCAGCTCAGTCTAGGCAAAAGGGTTATACAGACTGCAAGGTTCGAGATATGACATTTTTGGTTAGTGAGCGAGTGTTGCTCCGAGTGTCGCCTATGAAAGGCATGATGAGATTTGGAAAGAAATGCAATCTTAGTCCTAGGTTCATTGGTCTGTTTGAGATTCTTGATCGAGTGGGAGAGGTGGTTTATAGACTTGCATTGCCGCCCAGCTTATCAGCCATGCACCCAAATTTTCATGTATCCATGCTCCGGAGGTATCACGGTGATCTAGCCTCGCGTGTTAGATTTCAGCACTGTCTAGACCGACAGGTTCGTCAGTTGAGGTCCAAGAGTTTTCATGTTGTTCGTGTTTCAGTGGAGAGGTCAGCATCCTGAGACATTGACTTGGGATTCCGAGTCTGATATGTGGAGCCGTTATCCTCATTTTTTTTCCCGACTCAGTTACTTCCTTCTTTTGTCCGTTCGACGAGGAATGTTCGTTTTAGTGGTGGAGGATGTGACGGCCAAAAGGTGTCATCACTTGTTTTCCTACCTATTCTATTCTTTCAAGGCCTTGAAAACCTCATATTAGGTTGCCTTGATTTGCGTGCACAGTCTGGCGCGTAGTCGGAAAACTTAGATATGAATTCTGCGAGAAAAATGTTAAATTTTGATATTAAGTTGAATAAATTTGACTCCGATTAAATTATTGGGTAAACGAAGCTGGAACCATGATTTGACGGCCGTTGAGGGTCCACAGGAAAATATAAGACTTGGGCGTATGCCCGGAATTGAATTTTGAGTTCCCGAGCCCGAGAAATGAATTTTTGTGTGAAATTATTTTCTGAAAAATAATTAAAGAAATTAGAATTTGAAATTTGATTAAAGGATTATGGTATCTGGCCCGTATTTTAATTCAGGCGCCCGGTACAAGTTTAATATATGGTTTAAGAGATTTCTATAAAGTTTGGTAAAAATCAGATGTCGTTTGACGTATTTCGGACTTAAAATAGAAATTTGATGTTCTATGAAAATTTGAAGATAATCATGAGTTTTGACGCTCGATTCGATATATATATATATATATATATATATATATATATATATATGATGTTATTTTGGCAATTTGATTGCATGGATAATTCCGTAGGATATTTTTGAGGTTTCTTGCATATTTAGTTTGGAGCCCCGAGGGCTCAGGTGAGTTTTTGATAGGGGTCGGATTGTATTTTTGAACTTGTAAAAATATGGTATGTTTTCTTCTGTGATATTTGCATTTGCGAAGATGAGCCTCGGAATAGCGAGCTTGAAAATACGAGCATTGCTTTGCAATTGCGAAGCCTTGGGCCTAGGCATATGACCGCAAATGCGATCCAATTTCTCGCAAATGCAAACTAGGAGATTTATAGGCACTGATCGCAAATGCGACCTCTTCCCTCGCAAATGCACAAATTGGGTGGTTGGAAATACGAACACTAGTAAAATAATAAGGGTTCCCAAATGCAAACCCATCTTCATAATTACCATATTTGGTCGGGGTTCGCAATTGCTAAACCCAGTTCGCAATTTCGATAACTGAGACACAACAATTTCATACTTAGTCGAATTTTAAGCCATTTTTCACCCCACTTTCAAAATACAACTCCTCAGGCAATTTTTCAAGAAAAAGTTTCATTCCAAATCATTTGTAAGTTGATTTTTACTCAAATCTTTCAATCATTCACATTATTTAACATATTTTCCACTTAAAATCAATGATTTTCATGGGTGAAATTGGAGATTCTTGGTAGAACTTAGGTTTTTTCAAAATTGGGGATTTGGACCTCAATTTGAGGTCCGATTTCAAAACAAATCATATATTTGGGTTCGTGTGGGAATGGGTAACGAGATTTTGATTCGAACCTCAGGTTTTGGCCACGTTGGCCTAAGTGGAGTTTTGGTCATTTTACCTAAATTCGCGTCTTAGTTTGAATTAAATAGTAGAATCAGTTTCTTGAGATGTTATTTATAATATGTGATTGAATTGAATAGATTTGAGCCATTTGGAGTCGAGTACTCATGGCAAGAACTTTGTTGCTAGTTGATTTTAGCCAATTCAAGGTAAGTATCTTGCCTAACCTTGTGTAGGGGAATTCCCCTCAAGATTTGAGTCTTGTTTGTTAGTTGTATTCCTTGTACGCGAGGCGACGAGTGCGTGCTCGGATTTATTTGTGAATAATTTGTCCCTTTAGGGCTCTTAGATCCTTGTAATCACCGAATATGAAGTTTTCCTTGATACGATTGAGTTTCCTTTTATTAGTTTCACCTCTACTTGCCTTACTGGAATTTATTTGCTCTTTTTGGTTGTTCTTGTTGCCTAATCGACTTTTACTTGATTAATTGTGGACACTTACCCTCTATAGTCACATTATAATTCCTAGATGCTCGTATTTATTTGGAAAGCATTATTTCTGTCTCTCGTATAATTAATTGGTCTTAATTGGAAAGAAGTTAGACATCTATGTTTAGTTGATATTTCATTAATTGTAATTATTTGGTTCATGTTAACTTTCTTGTTGTTGAACTGAGTATTATGGAATACTTGTTACTTATCATTTATTCCTTGTTGAGTTGTCCTTGTTGCGCTTAGTATTTCTCTATTACAATTATTCCTTGTGAGTTATTTGTATTGCCTTTTGGTGAACGGAAATACCTGAGTGATTCTCTTGCTTTGTTCCTGTATATATATATATATATATATATATATATATATATATATATATATATATATATATATATATATATATATATATATATATATATTGTATTTGTTGTTGTTGTACTTGATATTGTGGCGCACAAGGTTTCTGCCGTGTGGTTGCTGATATTGTTGGTGCACGAAGTTTCTGCCATGCGATTATTGATACTGTTGGTGCACGAGGTTTCTGTCGTGCAGTTTTTTATATTGTGATGTACGAGGTTTCTGCCGTATGGTTGATGATACTATGATGCATGAGGTTTCTGCCATGCGATTTTGGTTGAGGGGTTGCACGAGGTCTTTGCCGTGCTACTGTTGCTATTAATTTATTTCACATGTGGCGTAAAAAGGTGGGAATTGTATATAGTCTTATATGTAGGTCTCGCATGTGCGACATAAGGTGGGAATACTATGATGCATGTGTTGTGAAATAAGGCGGTACTTATTATGTGATTACTTGCACACGTGGCAAAATAAGGAGGGGTATGTCAGGGATTGATTGTAAGGATTGTGACGGCCTCTGGAGGCATTTCTATCTTCGTTTAATATTATTATTTTGTTGCTTTCCTGTATGAGATTAATCTTGTGGATGTGGTGAGGGAACATTGTGCGTGCTGCCACTCTCTTTTTATCTTTATTAGCTGGTAGAAATCTTGTTAAAGCACTCGCACAAGCATGTATGTAGCTGAAACCATCCTATTGGAGGTGAAGTTCCCTTGATTTTTCTAAGCACATAGGTCCATCCTCGTTTAATCATTATATATGTAAGAGTGGCCCAAGTCGGCTTGTTAGTTGTCAGCATGACTATTAGACTGATAGGGCACATGATGGTAAATATTAGATTTTAGATGCTGGGATTTTGTGAGTTGTGGTTTGTTCGATATTTGGTTAATTCGTGGAAATAGTCGAATAAGACTTTCGGTGAACCTCATCGTAGAACATGAGAGATTGTCTTCTTTTTCCCCTTACTGTGTTGTGATCTTTGGAGTTTGATTGTATTTGCCGTCATTATGTATCATCACTTTTTATATTCTCGTTGTTACTTGTTGTTCTTTTTCCTTCATTGTGATTCTAGCATTATTAGTCACTCTGCGCACTATTTACATAAGTATATGTATATCATTTAAGATGTTCCTATTATTATAATGTTTATTTGACCGGTAGGTGTCTTGACTGTTCCTTGTTACTCCTCCATCGAGGTTAGTCTTGATACTTACTAGGCACCGCCCTGGTGTGCTCATGGTACTCTTCTGCATATTTTTGTTATGCAGATACAGGTACTTCCACTCAGTTCCGTCAGCCTTGGAAGGAGGCGTATCGGTAGAAACTTTGAAGTATATCTGCTACATCCATAGACCGAAGAGCCCCTTTCCAGATTTCTGTACTTGAGTTAGAGCCTCCTATGTATCCCTTAGCTTGTGATTTGTGAGATTCCGGGTTCAGGGAAATTCTGTTAGCTTCGAGGGTTGTTATTGTATGTGCCAAGCGACACCTTAAACACTGATTTATTTTACTAGTTCAGTTTTAATTTCTTTCTTCCGCATTTTGGCTTATATTTTGCAATGTTAGGCTTACCTAGTCGTAGGTACTAGGTGCCGTCACGACATGTTCACGGAGGACGAACTGGAGTCGTGACACAAATTCAGCTTGTGTGTATGTTTTTGTCATCAATAAGTATATCTCGCTCAACTTGGCATGGCTCTTTTTGAATTTCTTTTATACGTTGTTCCATAGATACCATATACAAGCAAAATGTGGTACATTTGGATACACTCTCGATACACATTTAATGATACTCTCATTTCTATATGAAATGATGCACATGTTTTCCCTGTCACCGTATGGTATATCAGAACCATACCTTTGAACTGCTTCATCTATTTGCACAATGTCGCCTTTATTTAAACTACCTCCGGATACAAATTTTTTTTCAATTGTTGTTATGCACAAAGAATACATCACAAATTCTATGCTCCCTTTTTCAATTCTACATACTTCTGTAACCCTCATCATTGTGTATTTTTTTTGGTGTGCAACTTTGTATTGAATCTTAATGGACTTTGAGCTCATATCTATACCCAGTTGATTAGAAATTGAAGCAATCAGATCATTAAAGGAGGCATACTCCTTTATCATTATTCCCTCAATTGAAAAATCTATGTAATTGTGCTCATCATTCCATTTGACAGAATGATGCAACTACACTGTTAAACTTACCATATGTATAAAGGAACTATATCGCATTTCGTATATAATTTGTATCGATCTAATTTTCCGTGGTTGAATTGATATCTGCAAACAGAGAAAAAGGAGAATCAAATGGAAGAACTTCGAACAGATGTTGCTCTGTATTCACGTTTTTTAGTTGATATCTTCGAGCAGAATGCAGATTAATGGGTACTAGTTTTTGTTCATTGAGTTAAATTAGGAGAATATCATGTGACTTGATTTCCTTACATTTTTAACTAGTTTAACCTTTCAGATTTTGCACATTGACGTTACTGTATTCACGTTAATGCTGCTTGAATATAGTTAAATATATATATATATATATATATATATATATATATATATATATATATATATATATATATATATATATATATATATATATATATATATATATATATATATATATACATACATATATATCAAACTTAGTTGGAATTCCCGTTTTAATGCCTATTTTTACTATTGTATTAATGAATACAATAACTTAAATACATAAAATACATTGCATAAAAATATAAAAGATATCTATAATACGTAATATAGCAAAAGGTATTTATAAATAAATAATAAACCTAAAAGAGGGTGCTTTTTGAAAACTTCTCGAAAAAAATAGATTTGTTAGGAAGAAAGAACAAAAACATTGGAATAATTTTGGTCGTTAGACAGTCCAATTGGTTGCTCATTATAATGCAATAATTCCTTCTTTATGTATACAGATGACACTAGTCAAGCTGTTGGTTGAAATCAATAATATATATCATGACTTACCCAAAAATTTAATATTTATTTAACTCTTCTAATTTCTATATCTTTCTTTGACAGTTGTGCCCTATACATTTCCGTTTCCATTTGCATGTTATTATCCTAATTGTTTGACCTTAGTTAGGAGCAAAATAAATCTTTTTTCTGATTAAAAGAATAAAAAATTAGAACTAATTATATACACCAGACAGTAACTTAAAAGCATTTACAAGTAATCCTTTATAAAACTAGGATTTGTAATCTAACATCTTGTTTGGATGGTTTTTTTTTTGGAAAGTTTCTAAAGAAATTCGCAATCATTACCATTCAGGTGCACATTGGGTAACATGTTCTGTTAGAAATTAAGTGTCCACCAGACTGTATAGAGAATCGAGTTCTTTATAAGTTTTCACTGAAAATACTAATGACTTGAACTGTATAGCGATCTGATCATATATCAGTTCCCACAGTGCTAACTACTGAACCAGTATGTAAATGAGACATAGGATAAATTTCTACTGTATAGAGAACCAGATTCTCTATCAGCTCGCACTGTAAGCAACAAGGTGTAAAATCAATCACTATAGGGGATCACGCTCTCTAATTGTTACACAGTAACACGACAGTAAGCAAAGACACAAAGGATTTTTACGTGGAAAAAGTCCAACTCAATGGGACAAAAATCACGACCTATACTTGTTTGCTTTGCACTTCACAAACATGTTAACCCGTATTACGAGCCACTTTGTAATGACTCTATTACAAAGAATTCAACTAACTTGTGGTGCTCTTACCACAAGCCACTTTGTGACTCCCTAGTTACAAAGACTTTAACTAACTTGTGATGCTCTCACCAAAAGCCACTTTTTCACTCTTTAGTGAGAAAGACGTTAATCACTCCAACTTCTAATAACACTTATTCTAAGCCACTTTGTAACTCTCCAATTACAAAGACTTTACAACTCGACTACCTCTACCCAAGATACAATCTTAGAGTATTTGCGATTTTGGGTTTCCTAAAAACAACTTCTAAGAAAGAGAGATAGAAGTTACAATGAAGAACAAAATAACAAAGATTCAAACAAACCTATGGACTTAAGATATCTTCGATCTTGGATCAGGTCCTTGAGGTTGCAGCAGCTTTGTTCTTAAGAGAGGTTGTTCTTGCACTTGAGAGGGGATTTTCATTTTATGATTTTGCAAGTCTTGGAAGATGGATGTCTTGTGTCTTGCACCAGGTTTATACTCCAAAAAAAATCACAATGGTGATGTCAAATCTTGGTTAATACATGCCTTTTCCCAATGGGAAGTGACTGTTGTACTGTTTGCTGAACGGTTGCGTATAAAGTTACAAACGGTCACTTTCTACAATTTCTTTCCAGCTGTCCTTTTTACTTATTCTTATGTGAGGGAACAGCAAGGTATCAGGTCACTAATCTGGTTCTTGTGAATCTAAAGCACACTGCCCAGATTATCTTGAGTCGATTAACTTGGATGATTGTACTAGACATGCTTCAGGTCCTTCATCAGGTTCTTTCATGAAGCAAGTTGTTTTACCATTCTTGATGGTATTTATACATGTGTGACATTGCTTACAATGATGTAAGCAAGGTGGATAAAAAGTCTTCCATAGAAAGTTGAGTGTTGCACTATTCCTGTGCAGGCAGTAACTTTCCTGTTGGAGAGTTGACTTCATACAGTCTCCTCGGGAACTAGTAAGGACCTGTTCTCTCAGATGTTCCTTCTACTCTTCCTCACTTGAGTCATTTCTATCAGCTTTAAGTACCATATTCTTTTCTTTCTTTGGTTCTCTTCTTTCACTGTCTATCTTCCTCTTCATCTCGTAGGTCTTCAGATTTCCAACCAAATCTTCTATGGTCAGCTCCTACAAGTCCTTTGATTTAGTGATAGCAGTCAGCTTGCTTTCTTAAGGGTTGGATCCCAACATGGTACTTTGTGATCTCAAGGTCTTGTAGATGTGTAACAAGTTCTGTATCTTCTTCTGGATGGTAAGTTTGTTAGATCATCAAAACATAAAGTAAAATACTTATGCCCAAGGTTCTTGTAACTTATCATGTTCAGTGTGCAATAGCTCGCAAACTACACAAATGATGTCTAATAATTACTTTAAATAAAATATTTATTTTGATTATTATTTTTTATTCTATCATATTATTAATTCCATTGTTACATAACGGTGAAAAGACCTCTCTTATTTAACGGCCAATTTTGTGTGATCACATCATTATATATTTTTTTCTTGCCCTTACAATAATTTTATTTTATTTTTTACCTTATATTTTTAAACAATTATAGTTTACCCCATACTTTACTTCTTTTTTGTAATATTATGCGTTTATTATTTAAATTGCTAGAATATGACATTATGTAACAATTATTCATACAAGTTGTTAAAAAAAATAGATTACTTGTTTTAACATAGAGAGATAATTTAATAGTCTAAAAATTCTTTACCACGTTAGTTTATGTAAATTAAACGAAAATTAAAGAACTCCGACAGGTAGAGTAAAATGTCGTAGTCATGTAGCAATAGTCTAAGACAAGTAACTAATGAGTAGGTGTATCTTGTAAAGGCTTTCCCTAAATGTTTCAAATACTTTTGATTGAATTTCACTATATTTAAGAAATTGTCGTTTATGTTATAAAATAATACAAGAATAAGAACAATATTGCAGAGAAAGTAGGGAGAGGAGAATTCTTAATGATATTTTTGGGATGGATTTACAATGGGGTAAGACCCCTCTATTTATAGGAAGAGAAATGACTTAGCCTCAAAGTAAAACTCTTCTATAAGATAGACATTCACTCTAATTAGAATTATATTCTTAACACTCCCCCTTGAATGTCTACTCAATAGCTAATGTGCCTCGTTAAAATCTTAACTAAAATAAAACCCAATGGGAAAAAAATTATAGAAAAGGAAAAAGAGTACACATGTTTAGAAATGCGCCTATTGGTTGCCTCGTTAAAAACCTTGCAAGGAAAACCCAGTGGGATAAAACCTTGTAAGGGAAAAAGAGTGCAACGCGCATTAACTCCCCCTGAAAAGAGCATCAACTCACATCCTTGAGCCTTCGCATTCTAATCTTGTGTACCAGCTTCTTGAAGGTTGACGTTGGTAGAGATTTTGTGAACAAATCAGCCATATTATCACTTGAACGAATCTGTTGCACATTGATATCACCATTCTTTTGAATATCATGTGTGAAAAATAACTTTGGTGAAATATGCTTTGTTCTGTCTCCTTTTATGAATCCTCCCTTCAATTGAGCTATGCATGATGCATTGTCTTCATACAAAATCGTGGGTAGTTTGTCACATTTCAAACCACATTTGTCTTGAATATGATGTATTATAGACCTCAACCACACACACTCTCGACTTGCTTCATGAATAGAGATTATCTCAGCATGATTAGATGAAGTAACCACAATTGATTGCTTAGTCGATCGCCAAGATATGGCAGTGCCTCCACAGATAAACACATAACCCGTTTGAGATCGAGCCTTATGCGGGTCAGATAAATATCCAGCATCAGCATAACCAACAAGATCAGGACTGCAATTATTGCTATAAAATAAGCCCATATCGGTAGTCCCTTTTAGATACCGCAATATATGTTTGATTCCATTCCAATGTCTCCTTGTGGGAGCAGAGGTATATCTTGTAACTGGAAAAGTTATGTCAGACCTTGTAGTATTTGCAAGATACATTAGTGCGCCAATTGCACTAAGATATGGTACTTCAGGACCAAGTAGCTCTTCATTCTTTTCTTGCGGTCGGAATGGATCCTTATTCACATCAACTGATCGAACAACCATCGGAGTACTTAAAGGATATGCTCCATCCATGTAAAACCGTTTCAATACCTTTTCTATATAGGCAGATTGATGAACAAAAATTCCGTTTGCTAAATATTCAATTTGCAAACCAAGACATAATTTTGTCTTTCCGAGATCTTTCATCTCGAATTCCTTCTTTAAATAATCAATTGCCTTTTGGAGTTCTATGGGAGTTCCAATAAGGTTTATGTCATCGACATATACGGCAAGTACAACACATTCCGATGTTGTTTTCTTTATAAAAACACATGGGCAAATGGCATCATTTATATAACCTTCCTTTAATAAATACTCACTAAGACGATTATACCACATTCGTCCTGGTTGCTTTAGACCATACAATGATCTTTGCAATTTGATTGAAAATATTTCCTGAGACTTTGAATTATGAGTGTTTGGCATTTTGAATCCATCGGGAATTTTCATGTATATCTCATTATCAAGTGAGCCATAAAGATAGGCAGTAACCAGATCCATTAAATGCATATCAAGCTTTTCAAGGATAGCAAAACTAATGAGATAACGGAAAGTTATAGCATCCATTACGGGTGAATATGTCTCTTCATAATCGACACCAGGCCTTTAAGAAAATCCTTGTGCAACAAGGCGTGCCTTATATCTTTGTACCTTGTTTTTCTCATTTCTCTTGCGTACAAAGACCCATCTATAGCCAACAGGCTTAACACCATTAGGTGTTTCAACTATAGGCCCAAAAACTTCACGTTTTGTAAGTGAACTCAATTCTGATTGGATTGCTTTTTGCCATTTTGGCCAATCAAGTCTTTGTCGACATTCTCCAACATATTGAGGTTCAAGATCCTCACTTTCTTGCATAATGCTAGATGCAACATTATATGCAAAGACATAATCCACCACTATATCCACTCGATTAAAATTTCCTCAATATCGATTTGATTTATTGATAGTTCCTTATTTTCTTGAGTCTCGGGCTCAATGGATTCTTCATGAATCTCAGAATTTATTAAGTCGTGAATTTCCTCATGAGATTCTTTCGTAGTGTCATTTTGATCATTTGCTTTTCTTTTTCTAGGATTTTGATCTTTGGAACCTAATGGCCTGCCGCGTTTTAGGCGTGCTTTTGACTCATTAAATATGACACTAGAAGATTTTCCAATAGGGACATCAATACGGATTGGAACATTCTCTGCGGGGATGTGAGATTTTGTTATCCTTTTCAAGTCCGTGAATGCGTCAGGCATTTGATTTGCTATTCTATGCAAATGGATAATATTTTGCACCTCTTTTTCACAAATAGAGGTATGTGGATAAAGATGAGATAATGATGGATTTTTCCACAAAATTTCCCGTTTGGTTTCATCAACTTCTCCCCCTAATTTTGGGAAAAGTGTCTCATCGAATCGATAGTCTGCAAATCGTGCAGTGAACAAATTCCCTGTCAATGTTTCGAGGTAGCGAATAATGGAGGGAGATTCAAACCCAACATATATTCCTAACCTTCTTTGCGGACCCATTTTGGTGCGGTATGGCGGTGCTACAGGCACATATACTGCGCATACAAAAATTCTTAAATGGGATATATTAGGTTCATGACCCAAAACTAATTGCAACGGGGAATATTTGTGATAATTTGTCGGTCTGAGACGAACTAGCAGTGCTGCATGCAAAATGGCGTGACCCCAAACCGAAGTGGGCAGCCTCGTTTTCATGAGTAATGGTCTTGCAATCAACTGCAGACGTTTAATTAAAGATTCTGCAAGACCATTTTGAGTGTGAACATGAGCTACAGGATGTTCCACTTTTATCCCAATTGATAAGCAATAATCATTAAATGCTTGGGATGAAAACTCAGCAGCATTATCTAGTCTAATAGACTTGATTGAATTATCAGGAAATTGTACTCGTAATCGAATTATTTGTGCCATTAATTTTGCAAACGCAAGGTTGCGTGATGACAGTAGGCACACATGAGACCATCTAGAGGATGCGTCTATTAAGACCATAAAATATCTAAAGGACCCACTAGGTGGGTGAATAGGTCCACAAATATCCCCTTGTATACGTTCCAAAAACGTAGATGACTCAGTTCCAACCTTTGTTGGTGATGGTCTAATAATTAACTTGCCTTGATAACAAGAAGTGCAAGAAAATTCATTATTAAAAGAATCTTTAAATTCTTTAATGGATGCCCATATGAGTTTTCTATAATCCGTCTCATCATAATTGATCCAGGATGTCCCAATCCATGCCAAAGTACAAAAGTATTGGAATCAGTAACCTTTTGGTTTACTGTGGAATGTGCCTCAATGGCACTAATTTTTGTACAATGCAGGCCACAAGATGTAGATGGGAACTTCTCAATCACCCTCTTTTGGCCAGAGACATTCTTTGTAATGATAAGGTATTCAAGATTATTCTCATATATTATCTCAATATTATATCCATTTTGATGGATATCTTTAAAACTCAACAAGTTTCTCTTGGACTTGGAGGAGAACGTTGCATTCTCTATGATAAATATTGTTCCTTTAGGCAGAGTTATAGTTGCTCTTCCGGAGCCTTCAATCAATTTACTACTACCAGAAATTGTAGTAACATCTGCCTTACACATACTTAAATGAGAGAAATATTTCTTCTCTTTGAATATCGTATATGTGGTACATGAATCAATTAAACAAATATTTTTACAGTTGGACGTTGATCCAAGTTTGCTTTGTGAGATATCCTTATTTGCTTCCCATGGTTTGACATACAAAAGAAATATACGAAAATGAGAATAAACAAATTTAATCCGTTGCTTCATAATTAAACAATATTTTCAAAATATGCTGAGGTTAATCGATTAACTAAGTTGATAATCGATTAACTTAGGAAACGGTCATTAGGTTAGTCGATTAACTAAATCTGATAGTCGACTAACATGCCTTGCAGAAAAAGTCCAGTTTAATAAGAAATATAAGATAATCGATTATCTGATATGTTAATCGATTAACTTAGGCAACGGTCATTAGGTTAGTCGATTAACTAAACCTGATAGTCGACTAACATGCCTTGCGGAAAAAGTCCAGTTTAATACGAAATATTAAATAGTCGACTATCTGACATGTTAGTCGATTAACTTTACTGAAAAAAATATCTTTGAAAATTAAGCATACTGAAGCATTCTAAAGAACGAATACTAACACTATTCCATAAATTAAATAATACGATTTGATACTAATGACTATTAGTTTATTCACTAACTAATACAAATAAGTAAAATAAAATCAAACAACTCAATCTTCCTTAATCACAGATCCATCACCGATTAGGTGGTCTATTTTCCCCTCAGGGTGCTCAAAGAAGTCTGCCACATCCAAGTGGGTGATGTCAAAATTATTGTCAGAGACAAAATTGGTTTCAGGGCCTTTACTCTTTAGAGATGCTTGATAAAGCTCAACCAAATGTCTTGGTACACGGCAAATTCTTGACCAGTGCTCTTTTCCACCGTAACGATAACATATAGTTTCTGAACTATTTGCTTTTGGATCCTCATAATTCCGTTTCCGCTTTTGGTGGTTATATCTCTTTGGGGGGTGACTGACACCAGGAAAATTTCTTCCTTGTCCACGTCCACGGCCATGACCCCGATTACGACCACGACCATGATTAAAGCCATAGCCTTTTCCATGCTTAGCATAATGGGAATACACCTTATCTGCTTCAGGCAATGGTGTAGACCCAGTGGGTCGATTTTCGTGATTTCTCATGAGCAGGTCATTGTTTCGCTCAGCCACAAGGAGAAGAGAAATCAGCTCAGAGTACTTTTTGAAACCTTTCTCTCTGTACTGTTGTTGCAGAACCATATTGGAGGCATGAAACGTTGTAAATGTTTTTTCAAGCACATCATAATCAGTGATATTATCTCCACAGAGTTCCAATTTAGAAGTAATTCTGAACATTGCAGAATTATATTCAGAAACAGACTTAAAGTCTTGGAGCCTCAGATGAGCCAATCATATCGTGCTTGTGGCAGAGTGACCAACTTTAAGTTGTTATATCTCTCCTTTAAGCCATTCCACAAGATAAGTGGATCTTTGACTGTGAGATATTCAATTTTCAAACCTTCATCAATGTGATGGCGCAAGAAAATCAAGGCCTTAGCACAGTCTTGGGTGGATGCATTATCTCTGTCTTTAATGGCGTCTGCAAGACCCATTGCATCCAAATGGATTTCAGCATCCAACACCCATGTCATGTAGTTCTTGCCCGAAATTTCAAGGGCAACGAACTTTCTTTTCATAATGTCAGACATAATTAAAACGAAATTAGGAGGAGAAAAGAAAAAAACAATACCTTAATTTTCTCAAAGAGATTCTTGAGATAGTAGAGCTTCGTGCTGATAACGTGTTATAAAATAAAACAAGAACAAGAACAATATTGCAGAGAAAGTAGGGAGAGGAGAATTCTTATTGATATTTTTGGGATGGATTTACAATGGGGTAAGACCCCTGTATTTATAGGAAGAGAAATGACTTAGCCTCAAAGTAAAACTCTTCTATAAGATAGACATTCACTCTAATTAGAATTCTATTCTTAACAGTTTATTCTTTAAGCAATTTTTATTCACGAAATTGAATGAGAATGAATATGATTCATTATATTTTTGTTGGCTGAGTAATGTAGTAAAGCTAGCAAATATATTTTTGGGTGTGTTGGAACCATTAAGTTATAGTCAATGATTTAACAATAACAATAACAAATAACAATAATATATATATATATATATATATATATATATATATATATATATATATATATATATGTGTGTGTGTGTGTGTGTGTGTGTGTGTATATGTATATAGATGTGTGTGTGTGTATTATTTACTTTAACATTGGATAACAATTGAATTTATACGCGATTTTTAAGAATGCGTGATATAACTTAGTACATATTAAGAAGAATAAATTAATATTGAAATTGACGACA
The DNA here is from genome assembly GCA_034376525.1 of Nicotiana benthamiana. Taxonomy (NCBI): domain Eukaryota; kingdom Viridiplantae; phylum Streptophyta; class Magnoliopsida; order Solanales; family Solanaceae; genus Nicotiana; species Nicotiana benthamiana. The sequence goes on along the minus strand of CM067340.1, from coordinate 27,407,283 downwards.
AAAGAATAAATGCAAACCACTTAAATTGAGTAGCCTTGGTACTCGAGTTCAGTCACTCTAGAACTAAAAGATGTTTTAACTAACTTATGAACAGAGTAACAAGATAGTGAAAGTTAGAAAATGATAGTATATTGCTTTGTGTTGCGTCAATATGTTATCTTTCACAACTTATCATACCCCTTTATACAGTAGAGAAGTCCTACTCTTGATACAATCTCATGATTAGCTAATTAATCGGTATTTTCTTGATACGTTTCGGGATTTCTGCCTTGATCCTTTCCCAGTTGTGGATATTTTATTTTTTCATTATTTGGCTCGGTAGGCTTCAATCGATCTTGCTTGATCTCTATCTTGCTCGGTCTCGTTCTTGGCCGATCTCGTTCTCGATCGGTCTCTGGCCGATCGATCTCGTTCTTGAACCTTGGCCTATCATGATGCAGTCTCGATCATTCAAAAGGCAAGCCTGATTTTGACCTCTCTCTCTCTCTATATATATATACACACACACACACACATACATACACACACAGACACACACAAAGCCGCTGTAAAAGTACTAGTCGAAAAATATATAAAATTTACATATTTTTATATACGCAGTTAGATCTCTCTATAACAACCTTATATAACAACATTTTACTATAAAAGTCAAGTTTTTTTCAAACCAAATTTCATGTTGTCTTATTATATATGTGTGATGACTCGGCCGGTCTTCTTAATAATTTATGCCCTATCCCCTTTAACTGCTTTTTCCAAATTTATTTCTTCTAATTTGATTTTCCGGGACGTTTGGTTTTGAGTTTTGGAGAGTTTTAGGACACTTACTCCCTAAACGAGAGCTTAAGTGTTGGAAAATTGATCATAGCCGAAACAGTGTGAAGACAAGCTCGGAATAGAAATTTGATGGTTCTGTTAGCTTCGCTGGGTGATTTTGGGGTTGGGAGTGTATTCGCATTATGTTTTAGAGGTCCGTAGCTAATTTAGGCTTGAAATGCCAAAGTTTGAATTTTGGAAGTTTTCAGTCCGAAGGTGAGATTTTGATCCGAGTGTCTCAATGGAATTCCGGAAATTTCAGTAGTTCCGTCATGTCATTTAGGATGTGTGTGTAAAATTTCAGATTATTCCAACATTGTTTGGTTAGGTTTTTTATCAAAAGCATATTTCAGAAGTATTAGAGAATTTAAGCTTGAATTCTATGTGAATTGGTGCATTTGATGTTATTTTAGGTATTTTAAGGACTGGTGCAAGTTTGAATGATGTTTTAGGATGTGTTGGTGTTTTGGGTTGAGGTCCCGAGGACCTCGGGTGAGTTTCAGATGGTCAATCGGACCATTTTTGGTATTTCGAAGTTGCAAATTTTGGAGTTCAGGTGTTGCAGAGTTTATCTCTTTGCATTAGCATGAGTAGGCTCGCCTTCGTGAAGAAAGAAGGGAGGAAGACCAAGTTTTAGCCTTCGCGATAGTGACATGAGCTTCACAATGAGGGTACGCGATTGCGTAGAGGAATTGAGTCAGATGGGGTCCAATGTGATTTGTGCATCGCGTTCGCGTATGGTTTTTTGCGTTCGCGTAAGGCTATTTCATCGGGTCATTGCATTCGCAGGGTGTTGGTCGCGTTTGCATTGAGTAGTTTTGAGGCCTTGGAATTTTTCTCTTCGCGATCGCGAGGATTGGGCCGCGATCGCGGTGAAGAGATATCAGAACTGGACAGAAAGTTAATAAGTTATTTCATCTGCAATTTTAAGTAATTTTTCCTCCATAGCTGAGCGTTGAGAGCTTTTTGAAGTGGATTGAAGAATGATTCAAGGGGAATCACTTGGTGGTAATATTTTTAACTTCATAACTCGTGTTTATTTGATTAAATACCTAATTAATGGTGGGAAATTTGGGAAAATGGGGTAAATAGGGCTTGAGTTTAAGATACCTTTAAATGAGAATTTGAGGGGTCATTTGGATTCCGATTTTTGTTTTCTTGTTATGTAATAGACCCTATGAGAGTATGAGGTTTTCGAAAATATAAGTTTCATTCGATTCTGAGACGTTGGCTTAAGGGGCGTATTGGTTATTTTACTTAATTTTCGTGTCTTAGCTTTGCGTTAATTTGTAGAATCAGTTGTTTGAGATGTTATTTACGATATACAAGAATTGAATAGATTTAGGCCATTTGGAGTGGGATACTCGTGGCAAAGGCATGATTTCTAGTTGATTTTGAGCCGGTTCGAGATAAGTGGCTTGTCTAGCCTTGTGTGGGGGGCTTTTCTCCTTAGGATATGATATTTGGTAATTGAATTATCTTGTGCATGAGGTGACGAGCGCGTGCTTATTCAAGTTGTTGAAAAGTCCAATTTTTCTTAAAGTATTCCTTATCATGTTTCTTTCCCTGCTTTACTGTATTTGCGTACTTAACCTATTTTTAGTTAGAAGAGCATGTTTAGTTGACTTAAATTGCCTATTTGCTTAAACTACCTTAATTGCATTACGTGCAGCATGTTAAGATAGAGTTGATTTTTTACTTATACGAAGTTGGTAATTAATTTAATATTCTTGTGTTGTTGTTATGTATTTCAAATCGGGACAACGGAACAGTATTCCGGGAGATCCCCTGTATGGAAATTATGATTTGGACTGAGGTGCGGGATTCCAAGAGATCCCTGACATTTATATTGAGGATACCAAGAGATCTCTTTCATTTATATACAAGAGATCTCTAGCATTTATATTGATGATACCAAGAGATGTTCGGGATACCAAGAGATTCCTGATATTTATATTGAGGATACCAAAAGATCCCTGGAATTTATATTGAGGATACAAAGAGATCCAAGAGATCCCTGGCTTTTATATTGAGGATACTAAGAGATCCTCGGGATACCAAGAGATCCCTAGCATTTTTATTGAGGATATCAAGAGATCCTCGAGATACCAAGAGATCCCCAGTATATATATATATATTGAGGATACCAAGAGATCCTCGGGATACTAAGAGATCTCCAATTATTATTATTTATGTTGGGAGTGGTATTCCCTTGTGTTCTGTCTTTATTTCTATTTTTCCATTATTGTAAACTTGTTATCTGTATAGACTCTTGCTGTAGATTCTTAATTATACTATTTATCTTATCCTGTCATTATTATTATTGTTTTACCTCAATAGGGCCCTGACCTTCCTCATCACTACTCAACCGAGGTTAGACTTGGCACTTACAGAGTACCACTGTGGTGTACTCATGCCCTTCCTACGCATATTTTTCATGTGCAGATCCAGGTACTTCTGCACAGGCATACCATCTTTGAGGCAGGGAGAGCTTTTGGAGACTTCGAGGTACATCTGCCAGGTCCGCAGACCGAAGAGTCTCCATCTTTATTATATCTTGTAGTGTTTGCCCTTCTATCATACTATTGATTTAGGTACTCCGGAGATTAGAGCACTTTACTATATTTTCTTCTAGCTTGTATTTTTGTGAGTTTTCGTATTTTGGGATAGTGTTGTAGAAGTTTGAGTTATTGTGCTGTATATGCAAGTGACATTTCATATTCCACGTCCAATTTGCTAAATTTGGTTATAAGTTATAATTCTGCAAAGTCTCGATTGTTTTTTCGCACTTGTTAGGTTTACCTAGTATTAGGGACTAAGTGCCGTCACGACAGTTCATGAAGGGAGAACCGGGATCGTGACAATATGTTCTTTATAACAACAATTTGCAATAACATCAAAATATATCCGGAACAAATGAAGCTGTTAAATAGAGGTTTGACTGTAGATACATTATGTATATTATATACAAATATTATATAATTTAATATATTTTTTCAACTATCAAATATAAATAATTTTGGTGCGGGCTAAAAATAATAATAGGAATAACTTTTCGTAAACGAAGTGAATTTAATTGAACATCCTAATTACATGTGGCCCGGCCCCATCACTGCTTCTATATAATTTGAATCTGATAGATATCATGTCACTGAAAATTTGTCAAAATTCAAAATTTTCGTGACTTCTTTGACGAAATTTTCTTTGTTTGGTAAGTAATGAAAAAAAATTGACGAAATTTTCATTATTTATATTTAGAGAATCTAAGGCCGAGTTAATTTTTAAAAAAATGAGAAGATTGGTTAAAGTTCTTTTAAATTTGGCCTATGAACCTAGAGTATATTTTTCCTATAGTTATAATATGTAAACAGTTTTCATCATTTTTCAGTTACTGCAAATATTACCTCTTCAGTTTTGGAGTTCCCTTATTTTGCAAGACTAAAGCTCCTCTCAAACTTTTAGTACATAATGATAGATTCTCCCGTATCGAGAACAATGGCGAAGCTACATATATTCAACGGGTTTGACTTACTCAATAACTTCAAATTAAAGCTTATATTTTATAAATTTTCATTAAATATATATAAAAAATAAACTCAGAACACAATTACTAATACGTGATATCGTTATCTTGAAATATAGAATCCATAAAATTGTCCAAATTCTCTAAGGTAGGTCGGCTATATTCCACAAGAGTCATCACTTCTATGCAGGTGATACAGGTTGTATTCGTCGTACTAATAAATACAATTATATTTGTTACACGTTCAAATACAAATAATATAAATTAATAATAATTAAACAGTAGTTATGAGTTATAATACGACCAACAATAGTTATTAGGCTCTTAACTATTATGGTTTATGAAAATTTTTCTTCTATATAAACACCAAAAAGTGGACCCCCGTGTCTAATCCAATAGGATCTTTATGTTAATTAAAGATGACAAATATGTTGAATTTTTTGTGCCCACAGGGAAGTACAAGCTCATCCTCATAGTCTATTGTCTAGGCTTCGTATGCCTAGCTTAATTGGCTAGATGATTTTGGGAACTATCTATATTAATGGAGCACATGGTCACCACAAGGTTAGGGGTTAATTAGGCCTAGGTATTGACACATACTCAATACAATTAAAATAATTAAAAGTGTTTTCGTATGCGTCTTTGCCGAAATTGTAAGATCGTAAGATATTATCGATTTCGCAGCACTGAACGTTATTTCTGGAATCAATTATAAGAAAATACAAGTTTTTCATAGTGGCAAGGACTTTGTGCGAAAGAATTAATTTTCGTTCTCATGGTGGCAAAGAAAAAGAAAACGCTCTTATTCTTATTACGTGAACCCCATAATAAAGAAAGATGGAAGGCAAGACTAAATTTTAAAATGAATCGTTCACACAATTTAAACACCTAATATAGGTAAGAGATTCTGGCCAAATAAATATTTCAGCCATGAAAAGAATCAAGACCATACATGATGCATCGTGTTGAGATCTAATACAATTAACTATTATAAACATATATACTTTCTCAAAAACCTTAAATTATTATATAAGGTTATCGTCAATTCAAGACTAGGTATTGTTCCAAGATATCTAGTTCCTCCCAACAAAAAAGATTAAATGATAAATATTATGAAAATAGTCTATGTTCAAGAGTGGGAAATACTTCTTTAATTTTAATCAGAAGTCTCGAGATCGAGCTCTGTATAAAATCGCTTTTATTAAGAAACACTTACTCTCCCTAAATGTATACATTCAGCGCGAGCTATGATTTAATTGGACCCGGATACCAAGAGCGAAACTAAGAAGAAAAAGATAGGAATTCATAAGTACTTATCTGCTACATTTAATCTCCTACCAAAACTTGGACTAAGCCACATATCTATAACTAGAAACCGCTATGCTCCTAGCTACTCTTAGGAAGTTTTTTCTTGAATTGTACTTCTCGCATTTTAAAATGGTTTGTTGCACATAATTAAGACAACCATTAAAGTGGGAATTTAAGAGTTACATGGGAATATTATGTGAGCACGTACTGGGGGTCTAACAATTTGTGAATTTTTGTGAGACTATTGCAATAAAACAAATTATAATTATTATATTGACTAATGTAACAATCCGACTAGTCATTTTGAGTTTTCGTGTGTTATTCAGGGATTTGAGGTTTTGAATAGCTTTACTTCATGTATTATGACTTGTACGTGTGGTCGGAGTTGAATTTCAGATTGTTCAGAGTTGTTTCGAAAGAAATATTCTTAGTTCGAAAGCTTTAAGTCAGAAGAGTTGACCAAGAATTGATTTTTGTGTAAACGACCTCTGAATCGGGATTTGAAGGTTCCAATAGGTTCGTATGATGATTTCAAACTTGGACATATGTTCGGGTTGAGTATCGGGTCGTCGGGGAGCATTTCAGTGCTTATTATGGAATGTTGGCATATTGAAAGTTAAGGATTTTTTATGTTTGATTTGAAGTGAATTTTGATGTTATCAAAGTCCGTTTGGGGTTTTGAGCCTTGATATAAGTTCGTATCGTCATTTATGTCTTGCAAGCCAAAGTTGGCGTCATTCCGGATTTTGAAGTGTAATTCAGACGCGCTCAGCGAAGTTTAAAAGTCTGAAAATTTAAAGAATATCTTTGATCATTGATAATTTCGATGTTGTTTGGCATGATTTGAGGCTTCGACTAAATTCATATCATGTTTTAAGATGCGTTGGTATAGCTGGTTGGGGTCCCGGATGCCCCGGGTGTGACTCAGATCGAATTTTGGAGTTAAAGAACTTATGGAGCTTAGGACTTCTGGTGTGTAATCGAACCTGTGAGGTTTTGGTTGTAGGTGCGAGACCGTAGGTATGGTCAGGTGTCGCAGAAGTGCAGGTTGACTTGAGTTGGGAAGGGTGTAGATGCAGGTAAATTTCTGCATCTACAAGCTCACAAATGCAAAGAATATTCCATAGAAGTGGAAATGAACTAGACGAGCCACAGACACAGAAGCGGAAGGGCTCCGCATGTGCGAGTGCGCATGAGCGAGGTTTTGACCGCAGAAGCGCATGAGCAGCTGCGGAGTCACAATTGCAATGGTCACATGTGGGAAATATCGTCGGGTAGAGGGGTTCTTTTAAATCAAGGTTTAGCTCTCATTTTTCACTTGGATAGCTAAATTTGGGGAGCTAATTTAAGGAGTTATTCATCAAGCAATGCGAGGTAAGTGATTCTCACTTATTACAAGTTAAATACATGAGTTATATATGAATTTATACATTAAAAATTATGAAAATTGTGTGATTTTAAGAGAAAACCTAGAAATTGATATTTTTGGTTTTTTCCACAAAATTGGACGTGGAATTTGGAATAAATCATATACTCGAGTTCGTAATAGTAGGGATAAATTTTATCTTCAAATATTTTCGAAATTCGGGCACGTGGTCCCAAGGGTTGACTTTGTTGATTTTTCAAGCGGAGTTGAAAATTATTATAAAGTAGTTAATTATGATGTTGGAGTATATTTATTTATTTTCATGATTGTTTGAATAATTTCGGATCGATGGGCAATTGGTTTGAGTTGTTAGAGAAGGCCGGTTATGGAACTTTGAAATGAGGCAAATCTCCCGTGTAACCTTGTGATGGGGAAATCACCCCGTAAGTGTTATTATTGTTATATGCTACATGTTGTGGAAGTTGCGCATATATAAGGTGACGATTTTCTGTGTGTATGCTAGAATTCCTGATTATGTCCTAGTAGACTTAGGTTAACATTTGAGTTATCCTTGTATGTTGAATTCCATTATTTCGTGTTACGATCGAGGACTACGCTTGCGTAGAGTGATTGAATCGATATTGTAGAGATTTGACGAGCTACTTGATTAACCGCAAAATAATTGTGCTTCTCTTACAAATTTCTCCAGCCTTGTGTGTTTTTATTCAAAATCTTTTTTAAATTTCGTAACTCACACATAAATTTGTGTGTAGGGTCAAGGACCCGTTAAAGCTTCTTATTATAATAGGACCAGGTCGTTCGCGTTGGCGGGGTTATGTAACACAATCTTATGGGATCGGGTTGTTCGCCTTGGCAGTATCATATTCTTATGGGATCAGGCAGCTTACCTCGGCAGTATCATATTCTTAGGGGATTGGGTTATTCACCTTTGTAGTATTATATTCCTATGGGATCGCGTCGTTTGTCTCGATCATGTATCATATTCTTATGGGATCATGTCGTTCGCCTCAGTATTTCTATAAGATACTCTTATGCGATCGGGTCATTCGCCTCGGAAACTTTATAAAATACTCTTATGGGATCGGTCTGTTTGCCTCGACATTGTTGTGTGTAATATTTTTTTTTTCAGTTAAAGCTTGGTATTTATATATAGCAAAAATAAGGATGTACAAGTGTTCCTACGCGTAGCCGATTGGACAGTCAGCTACTGGTGCTTTTTACATTTCAGTTTCTACGAAACAAACAAAAGAAGCGCAGACTCATATGTTTGAGTTCAGCAAGTAACAACACAAAAATAGTTAGTTACGGAAATTTGTTGAGTTTTCGTAGACCATTCTGCCAGCTTTTGCGATGTCTCCCACGAATGTGAAAGAGTAATGCAATCTCTCTAGTTGTTCTATCTTCATTATAAGTCAAGTTCTGAAATCGAGCTTTGTTCCTAGCGTGCCATATTAATGCTACAGCATGCACAAATGCAGCAGCAGTGATGGCATTCCTCCATGCACGACTGCGAGCTTTACTGCAGATCCATACTAGTTCTCTATCCCAGTCAAGTACTGTTCTTGAATATCCCAACCAGCAGCCAATTCTGGACCATAGACTATTGGTAACAACACATTCAAAGTAGAGATGCTGGAAAGTTTCCACCTGTTTTTTGCAGAATACACACATTGAAGGGACTTGAATACCAAAGTTTGCTAATCTGTCCACAGTAGGTAACCTCCTTTGAGCAGCCAGCCAAGCAGTGAAACTGTGTCGAGGCAGTACATTTTGAACCAAAAGCAGATTTCTCCAGTCCACTCTATTGAATCTAGGGAGCATGTTGATATATAGTTTCTGGATGTGGAGTTTGTCAAGGCAACACACAGTCTTGAATCTGTCATTCAAAGTACCCTATAGCTGCTGCTTTGCCATAAGATCCTCTCTGCATTGAATGATCTTCCTGATGACCCATGCTGCTTGCTTGGGCACATTGACTGAGCCAATATCAGCTCTTTTGATGTAGTAGTAGAGAACCCAGCGTACCCATAAGCAGTCCATCTTCCTTGCAAGGTCCCAAAGTAGCTTTGTGATTGCTGCTTTGTTCCAGATGGTTATATTCAATATATTGAGACCTCCAGCAGTTAGGGGTCTGCATACTCTATCCCAAGCCACTAGGGCTCTCTTTGATACACTAGCAGCTCCTGTCCAGAGGAAAGTCCTACAGATGGTGTCAATGGCCTTTAAGACTTTCTTAGGCAACAAGAAGATTTGGGACCAATAGGCTTGTATACCAAAGATGACATCCTTGATTAACTGACATCTTCCTGCATAGGAAAGCAGCTTTGCAGACCAGCAAGTGATCCTAGCTATAATTTTCTCAATGAGGGGCAGGTACTGATGTATAGAGAGTTTCTTTGAATCCAGTGGAATGCCCAAGTATCTAAAAGGAAGCTTGCCTTCACTGAAGCCCAAGAGTTCTATCAATTCTGTCTTAACCTCTTGTGGTACCCCTGCAAGGTAGATAGCACTCTTGGTTGTATTTGCTTCTAGTCCAGAAGCCTTAGAAAATTGAAGGAATGTCTGGTGTAATATCTGAATGGAGATGGTGTCTGCACGATAGAACATAAGTAGATCATCTGCAAAGCAAATATGTGTACAGTTGAGCTGCCTGCACTTTTGATGAAAGTTGAAGTTTCCATTCTTTTCCAGTTGCCCCATGCTTCTGGTCAGATACTCCATAGCTAGCACAAACAGATAAGGAGACATTGGATCCCCTTGTCTTATCCCTCTCCTGGCATTGAATGGTTTGGTGAGTCCTCCATTCATTACTAAGGAAAAGGATATAGTAGTGGTACAGGACATATTCCAGTCAATGAATTTGGCTGGGAATCCATAAGCTACCAGAATCTGCTGCAAGAAAGGCCATTCCAGTGTGTCATATGCTTTTCTCAAATCAACTTTCAGCACAAAACGATGGGAGACACCCTTCTTAGAGTAGCCTTTGAAAATCTCATGGCTGAGGAGGATATTGTCAGCAACACTCCTTCCTTCAATGAATGCAGACTGTGCTAAGCCAACTAATTTATTGATAACAACTTGCAGTCTTTTGGTAATGATCTTTGATATAATCTTATACAGGGTAGTGCAGCAATCAATGGGTCTGTGGTCATTAACTGTGGCAGGAGAGCTGACCTTGGGCACCAATGCAATGGCTGTAGTATTGATCATATGAGGCATTTTGCAAGAGGTGAAGAATTCCTTTGTAGCAGCTAGGATATCATTCTTGATTAGTTCCAGTGTTCTGTAAAAAACTCCACAGGACAGCCATCTACTCCAGGAGCTTTATTCTTTCGCATGTCAAAAAGTGCTCCAGACACCTCCTCCATAGTGATCTCCCTAATTAGCATCCTCTGTTGATCTAGGGACAGGCACTTGCCTGTTTTGATGGTAGTAACATCCACACAAGGTAGTTCCTGAGCATATACTCCCATCAGGCCTTTGAAAACTGTAAGGAACTCCTGGTCCACATCTGTTGGTTCAGTAAGCTTTACTCCTGTGGCAGTGTAGATTGAGTTGATAGTATTTTGGCTTTGTCTGATCTTCCATTGGGCATGGAAGTATCTAGTATTTGCATCACCACAGTCAATCCAGGTAGCCTTTGATTTGTGTCTCATCACTTGCTCTTCCACACTGCTCCATTTCTCTAATTCTGCCAATGCTGACCTTTCCTCAAGAAGTAGTTCATGTGAAAGTGGGGTATTCTGCATTTGAGTCTGGATAATGTCAAGAGATTCTCTGGCTTGGATACGTTTCTGACTGTAGGATGCCATATGATTGTTAACCTCTTTTAGCTGCTGCTTCAAAAGCTTCAATTTAGACCAAATCTGCTGCATAACATTGCCCCTACACTCCTGTCTCCATACATGCTTGACTATGTATTGAAACTGTGGAAGGTCCATGATGCCAATGCAAAGTCTGAAGGGCTTTGGGTGCAGAAACTTCTTGCTACCCAACTTGATGAGAATTGGTGTATGGTCTGAGACTGAGGGATTTAAGAATTCAGCTGCAATATGCCCATACTGTTGCACCCACTTGAAATTTCCCAATGCCCAATCTATCTTGCTGTAGACTCTTGTTGAAGAATGCTGTTTGTTTGTCCAGGTATAATCCCATCCTATCTTCCTAAGGGGAGTAAGGTTCAAATCATAGATGAACTGCTTGAATCCTCTAACCTCAGCCTCAGTAACAGTAGAGCCAATCCTGTCTTCAGCAAATAATACAGTGTTGAAATCTCCACTAATTAACCAAGTGTGTTGGTTAGGAATAGAAATTCCTTTAAGGTCACTCCATAATCTATCCCTCTGGCAGGCAGTGTTGTGGGCATATACAATGGTCAATTGAGTTGTGGTATGGCTAGAGGGGTCCTCTATACAGTAGTGTACAAATTTGTCAGAATGATAGGACATGGTAGTCTGGATGTGTGGTTTCCAGAGCAGCCAGATCCTACCATTAACTGCCTCTGAGTAGTTGCAGAATACCTTCCATCCCTATGCAACCATCTTTTGGATTTTTAGAGCTTTATGCTGTTTTACTCTGGTTTCAAGACAACCCAAAATATCCACTTTATTAGCATTCAGAAAGGCTTTCAGTTCTTTCTGTTTATGGGCTAGGTTCAGCCCTCTTATGTTCCATGTGACAATGATCATAAACACAGGGGGCCAGGATCAACCTGCTGGCCTTTCCTGCCAGCATCTAAAACCTCATTGACAGCCTCTCCTTTCTTGCATTTATCAGCTGATGCAGTTTTAAGGATAGTGTTTCTGTTATCCTGTGTATTGCCTTTTGGACCTCCAGATGTTGACTGTATTTGTGCTTGCTGAGGAGTTGCTACACCTACATCAGCTGTTTGAGGATTTGTAGGCACTGCATCTTTTACCTCTCCAGCAGTGAGGTCTACAGTGACTTGATCCTTCCCTTTCTTGCCATTTCCAACCAATGTTGCATTGATAATCCTGGCATCACTTGCATCTCCAGATGTCAACTGTACTGGTGTTTTCTGAGGAGTAGTCAGCACTGCATCAGTTACCTGCACTACCTGAAGTTCATTCACCTCAACAGCAGATTGAGTGCCTTGAGGTATTTCAGCAGCAGGGGCCTTCTTTACAGTCCATCTCTGTCTGTTTGCTTTTGCAGGCTTCCTCTGTCTCCTAGGGCCCTCCTGGTGGTCCAAGTTTGTATTTCCATCCTTCTTGACATTAAACCAATAGTCTAAGGAATCATGTCCAAACTTTAGACAATGATTACAGAATTTGGGCTTCCAATCATATTCAATAGTTTGGATCTTAGGACCATAGGGGGTATCAATGTCAATCTGGTCAGGTAATGGTTGGGATGCATCAACCTCTACCAGCACACGAGCAAAGGATATCCTCTCAAAATGGGCTGTTACTTTGTCAGTGTACAATGGATTCCCCACAGCACTTGCAAGCTTGCTCAATACCTCTGCTGACCAGTAGCCTACTGGCAAACCAGGGAATCGAATCCATATAGGAATGGTACTCAGCACATCACTCTGAAAAGAAAAATCCATCTCCCAAAGGTTCAAAACCATGGGCCTGTTTCTGTAGGTATATGGACCAGACTGCAGCACCAGATCCATATCCTCTTTGTTCAAGAACCGAAAGATGCAATACCCTTCAGAATGAGCTAGGATTTGAGGTTTAGAGACAAAGTTCCATACATGCATTACGTAACTCTCCATAGCTTTTTCAGTAGGGTTGTCACCAATAATGTTTCCAATCAAAGAGTTTTGCCAGTACTCCACCAGAGGTGTGAGGTCCTCCTCACCGATGGTAACAACATTTTTGCCCTCCTTACTGACTGGGGGAACATATGACAGAGATTTCCCCATTTGAACATTTCAATTTCCTCTCACCACATCAGCAGCAGTTGGAGGCGAGACTATAGACTCCCCAGCATCAGAAAAATGCAATCTCCTCACAAGGTCATCATCTTGGCTTTCCCTATGCTGCTTGCCAACATCAGCTTCCTTTGCATGTGTTCGATCTGTCGGTTGTGGTTGCAAAGAAGGAGGAAGAAAGTCACCCAAGGTTATAGGTTCGAGTTCTTTAGTCACCCCAGGATCTGGAGTAGCTACATCCAAGTTTGCGACTGGTTGTCGACGGCGACGGCGAGCCATTTCCAGCGGCGATAGCTCCTTGCTAACGTGCGCCAGGAAATTGTACTGTTCTATTGGTTATGTGCGCCGAAAGAAAGAAAGACACTAACGTGCGCCGACAGCATCGTTAGAGTCCTTTTGTTGTGTGTAATATTTAACAACAAGCCATTGTATCCGTGAGTTTTCCTGATTTGAGTTGTGACGACCAATCTGGTGGGGACCATCCTATATATACTCTGGTTGAGGAGGTGACCAATAATTGAGGGGTCGTGTTTAGTGTTCAAAGAAGAATCTTACCACGCACCTATATCTATTTATACTATTTATTTACCATGCCTCGTACTTTATTACATTCTACAGTACTTGATTTATTTGACCATTAGTAAGTGTCAATGTTGATCCCTCGTCACTACTTCTCCAGGGTTACTGGGTATGTGTTGATTTACATACTCATGCTACACTTCTGCACTTATTGTGCATGTATATATTTCTAGTGGTCTTTTGGGTACAAATGCGTGGCTATTGCGGAGACTTTATGGTGAGCTACATCCCTTGTTATGATCTGTAGTATACAGAGTTTCCATAAGAATTATTTATATTTTCCCTATCTAACTTGTATTTCAGACGGGTATTGTATTGTATTGTAATTGTACCTTCTAGTAGGTGCTCATGCACTTGTGACAATGGATTTTGGGGGTTTTCTAGAATTTATTTATGGATAGTTTTATATTACTACACTTTTACTTATTATTTTAAATAAACTATGTACACAAGATTTATTTTAATGCGGTGATCTCTCTATCTAAATAAGATTCATGATTTTGATAAATAATAAAATGAATAATTAAGCGTTGGCTTTCCAAACAGCGACATTAGACATTGTCATGACCTATAGTGAATTTTGGGTCATGACAGCTTGGTATCAAAGCGTTAGTTTACTCATATTTGATGAGTCAGAAGCAAGTCTTATAGAGTCTTGCGGATCGGTACGAAGACATCTGTACTTATCTTCCAGAGGCTACAGGGCTGTTAGGAGCACTTCCCTTCTTCATTCCTCGTCGTGTGATTTGATTCCATTGAGGCTTATGCCTTCATTTCTTTTCTACCAATTCTTATATGATGTGGAGTGCTTGCTATCAATTAGGCATCGACAAGTTGTGAAGATGCTACAGATGCGGTGCGGGATGCTTTTTCCTACGGATTTCAGTAGATCATTATCGTCACCTTATGGAAGAGTATTCCATCATTTCAGCCTAGTGGTGGTATGGCCTACGATCGGGATTTGATATCTCCAAATTTGGTGGAACTCTTGTGAATATCGCGGAGTCGCCATCCTTGATTAAATTCATTGAGGCTCATCGGCATGTTGATCTTTATTTGTTTTCCTCTGGTGCAGTGTGGTGAGAAGGAACCTAAGTTGAAGTTATTCGAGATGGTGTGTGCTGTGACTTTAGGACTGAATCGGCGTTTCCACTGTTGATGGCTCGAAGGTGATGATATCTAAGGTGGTTTCTATGCCTAGGAAATTTTAACTATGGCGAGAAGGGCTTGATAACAAATTGTTGGACCTTCAGATGATGTTAATAAATGAAAGGATTCTTAAAGATGGCAAATCTGTATGGGCCTAGGGATGTTAGTTGATTTCTTGATGATGAAACTATAGCAATAAAGTTAGAGAAGGACGAGATGAGGGTACATAGGTGGGCTATCTCCTGTGAGTAGGTTAGTGCTTGCATGATTTTTGGTTAGGTTCCGACGAAGAGTTCTACTTTCTGCCCAACATGGGATGGATGTACTGTGAGGTGAGCTTGGATCACTTGAAGAAGATGGTACGATGGTCAGGAGGTCGAGTATATGATTGTAGCGGATATTTTAGGATGTGCTACGATTAGTCCAATAAGAACTTATGAGAAATTTGGTTGAGCAACAATATGGGATCGTGGTAATGTGGTTGTAGCATAAAGCTAATTGGGTGAGCCCAACGTCTATGACAGATTCACGTGGTCATGTTCTTGTTTTGTTTCTGGTCATCAGTGGATTGGTGGATTAGCTATGACCAAGAGTACAAGAAATCTTAGATAAGGAGCTTGATGTATACGTGTTAAATTTTTCCTTATTGATTCTGGTGCATGTGTTGGGGATGACTTAGAATTTATGTTTCTCGTGGATGTGATAGGTAAGGAAAAGAATTTGTCTGGTTGCTTCTTTGAGGGCGTGCATATTCTAGTAGAGAACTAGAGTTTGGTTATATATTTGGGACCAAGTCAGAATGGATGAATCTCAACAATAGTTCTAATGGGTTCGAGAATTTAAGTGTGGTGTTTAAAGATTTTGTGTCCATTACGTGGTTGAGAACTGGGTTTTGCTGCAGAGTGTGAAAAACACTTGGGAAATTTCTATGTTATCATCGGGTCTACGATGTGGTGTTAGAGAACTGGGAGAAATAGCTTTGGGTTCGCATGAGATCTTACAGAACAGGTGTATCAGTTAGAGATACGATGGAATGCATAAAAAAGGCAAAAAATGGCATATATATGTTGAGATGATATGGCCTTGTGATTTTGGTCCCATGGGATGAGTTTAATTTGGGTTCTGTTATGTGCTTGAATAAAACTATTAGTGCGAAGCCAAGTCAAGAGTAAGTTGGAAGAAGTTGAGTCAGTTTGTAATGGTTTGAATCAGCATAGTTGTGGAAATGATCGGTTCCTTCAGTTTGGTAAGGCTACATGTGGTTCGTGGATGTACGTGCAGGAATGAAAAACACCTTAAGTTGAATGAATTGGAGGCATTTGATTATGATTTCCTGTTATGAGTAAACAGATCCCGAAAGAATTATGGTAGTTTAGATCATAACTTGAGGTTTCATTTATGTTGTTGTGGGAATTAGGCTACGTCTTGCAATTGTTCCGCTGAACCATTTTGAGTGAAAGGGTTCTAAATGATGAAGTGTTTATTCTATTGGTGATTCATAAGTGATGATCAGATTCTTGTGTTCTTGCATAGTAGCATGATAGGTGCCGGGAGCGATATTGAGATTGGAAGTTGAGAATTAACTTGGCGGTTTGGTTTGATAAGAAAGTCATGAGCTTGGAGGAGCGGGGGAGGATTTCATATGTTCAAAGTATGTTGTCACTAATCTCGCGCAGCCTGAGGATGGTTTGTTTTATGGAAGAAGTGTTGGGTATTGAAATGCAAAAGTTTGACTAGCACTATAAAGTAGCATAGTCGATGGCCATTAATGTTCACATTTTACTACCTGGTGCGGATAGTTTTGGGGATATATCCCACGAGAATGTTGTATAAGCGTAACTTTTCAGTCATTTGATTGTTCGAGATTTTAAAACATGTATGGAGATTTTGGTTAGTGTTGCCAATGGGAGAAGATATGACTGAGAGACACTCTATTTGTGGACTGTGAGTTGTTCCGAATTTGACAACTGCTTTTACGCGTTATAAATAGGGTACTTGTGGATCCTTGAAAGGTTATAGGCCAAGTATGGGATGATCGGAACCGGTTTGAGGTCTACTATTAGATCAACATCAGATCGAATGTGTTCATTCAGCATAGCGCTGCTTATGGAGGAGTCGTTGCGTGTTGGATGTTATTCATGTCATCGGCTATTCTCTATAAAACTATATTAAGCCCTGTGGGTTATGAGACGGCTTGATTACTCGCATGTGTGTTGTGGTACTGTGTAGCTTATAGTTATTGCACCTTAGTCGAGCTCGAGTTTTGTAGTGCACGGCGCTATTCGTCTCCTCGACGTTGTATTTTTGCACTTGGCGTGCTTGTGGTCTATATTTGGGCATTTTGTAGGTTTGACAAGTTTGGCTCGATAGGTACTTCCTTGTTGGTTGTTATGTGTGGTTCAGGCAACATACCGCCATAGGTGTGATGTTTGGATCGGGTTTCACGCTGCAACGATATCATGAGTGGATCGAGTTGCACACCACTACAATGAGATACTGAGTATGATTTCATATGCTTATGTCTTGTCTCTCGTCTCTGAAAAAGGTTCACAGTATCTGTTGGTCGTTTTATTCATTGCACGAACTTGGTAGTTCGTTTTCAGAGTTCGTTCTTCCTTATGTGTTATATTCGAGTTGTAACTTGTTGGTGCATTGATGGCGTGATATGAGTTTTTTGTTAGTATTTGAGGTGGCTTATTGCACGAGCAGCTTGTATTGGATGCGACGAGGTTGTTGGACCTGAAATTGGTGAGATCGGGTTTATATAAGGTACATTAAAGAGAGAATGTCATTATTCAGTTCAAAATAAGGTAACGGTTCCTATCAAAAGGAGAAACTTTGTGAGTTATTGATTTGACGGGTGGTTATGAGTTCTTGGGAATCTCTTTTGTTGCTACACTTTGTAAGGATTGAGACCAGGCTTATATAGGAGGTATACTACCAGCATCGAGTTAGTGAATTTGCAGTTGTTGTGCTTGGAGGAGGTTACCAGGGCAAATGATTTATCATATGCGTTGTGTGATGTCAGAATTGATGCATGACTATGTGTGGGTTCAGCATGTGGAGAGTGATACGGGGTTTGTATGTTAGAATCGGTTCTTGTAGAGAAATTAGGAGGTTGGAATTTGGTCCTAAGGATTGTTGGCTGGAATAAGATGAAGGATCTTTAATCTGGCTCGAACTAATGTATTACCTAGGTTGTGGTGGCACATGTAGGTGCATATGGCATTAAAACTGATTTTAGGGAAACTCTGAAGTAGTTCTTGGCACGTTCAAGGACGGACGTATGTTTAAGTGAGGAAGAATGTAATGATCCGACCGGTCATTTTGAGCTCTAGTGCGTCATTCAGCAGTATGAGGCCTTGAGAAGCTTCATTTCATGTATTATAACTTATATATGTGGTTGGAATTTAATTACGGGAAGTTCGGAGTTTTTTTGGAAGGAAAATTCTCAATTCGAAAGCTTTAAGTGGGAAGAGTTGACCTAGGATTAACTTTTGTGTAAACAAACTCGAAATTGGGATTTGAATGTTCAAATAGGTTTGTATGATGATGTTGAACTTGGGCATATGTCGGGTTAAGTATCGGGTCGCCTGGGAGCATTTCAACGCTTATTATGGAAGGTGGACATTTTGTTAGTTTGAGGATTTCTTAAGTTTGATTTGAACTGAATTTTCATGTTGTCGATGTCCGTTTAGGGTTTCGAGTATATTTGGATTTTTACCACAAAATTGGACATGAAATTCGGAATAAATCATATATTTGAGTTCTTAAAATTATGGGTAAAGTTTATCTTCAAAAGTTTTTGGAATACATGCATGTAGGCCCGAGGGTTGACTTTGTTAACTTTTCAAGTGAAGTTGAGAATGATTATAAATTAATTAATTATGATATTGGAGTATATAATTATTGGTTTTCATGATTGTTTGACTAGTTACAAATCGATGGGCATTTAGTTGGAGAAGTTAGAGAGGCATTTGAGCCAGCTATGGAACTTCGTAGTAAGATAAGCCTTCTGTCTAACCCTGTGAGGGGGAAATTAACTGGTAGATATTATTAGTATTATAAGCTACATGTTGTGGGAACTGGGAGCGTATTAGGTGGCGGGTATCCGTGCGTATGCTAGAATTCCTGATTACGTCCAGGTTGACTTAGGTTTACGATGATGCTTTAATTGTATTATTTGAGTTATCCTTGTCTGTTCAATTCCTTTATTTAGCATTACGATCTATGACTAGGCTTGCGTTGAGTGATAGACTCTCTATTGTAGATATTTGATGTGATATTTGATTAGCTGCGAAATAATTGTGCTTCCCTTACTAATTTCTCCCCTGTTGTGCATTTTCATCGAAAAGCTTCCTTAAATTTTATAACTCACATATATATATATATTTGTGACTGGGATCAAAGGACCCGTTAAAGCTTCTTATTCTAATGTGATCGGTCCGTTCGCCTCTACAGTATCATATTCTTATGGGATCGGGCCGTTCACTTTGGCAGTATCATATATCATATTCTCATGGGATCGGGTCGTTCCCCTCGGCATTTCTATAAAATACTATAATGGGATAAGGCCGTTAACCTCGGCAACTTCATGAAATACTCTTACGGGATCGGGGTTTTTGCCTCAGCAAAGTCGTGCGTAATATTTGATAAGAAGCCATCATATCCGTGAGTTTTGCAGATTTGAGTTTTGACGACCTATTTGGTGGTGACCATTTTATATATTTTCCATTTGAGGAGCTACCCGATAATTGAGGGCTTGTGTATACTGTTCTCAGGAGGATCATACCACGTACCTATATTTGTTTGCACTATTTATTTACCATGACTCATACTTGTTTACTTTCTACTGCACTTGATTTATTTGACCACTAGTAAGTATCGATGTCAATCCCTCGTCACTACTTCTCCAGGGTTAGGCTAGATACTTCTGGATACGCGTTGATTTATGTACTCATGCTATATTTCTGCACTTATTGTGCATGTATATATTTCTGGTGGTCTTATGGTCATAAAGGCATGGCTATTGCGGGGACTTTTAGCGAGCTGCATCCTTTGTTACGATTCGCAGCGTATAGAGTCTCCATTAGAATTATTCATATTTCTCTGATCTAACTTGTATTGATGACTGATGTTGAATTATTATTGTACCAACTATAAGGTGCTCATGCACTTGTGACACCAGAATTTGTGGGTGTTCTAAAATTTGTTTATGGATTGTTCTACATTAATAAACTTTTATTATTATTTTTGATAAACTGTACGTAACTACGATTCATTTTAATGCACTGACATTTCTATCTAAATAAGATTCATGATTTTAAAAAATAAAAAAATAAAAAATTAAATATTTGCTTGCCTAACGATGACGTTCGACACTACCACGGCCTATTGTAGATTTTGGGTCGTGACAACTCATATTTTCAATACTTTTTAATTATTTCATTTGGTCAACAATAAGTGACCAATTTCTCTTGGGCATACCCATTAAGGGAATACTAAATTCTAGACAAAAATAGTTACTATGATTAAACTACTTTTAATTAAATGTTGCAGCATAATTTAATGTGAGGAGTAAAAAACTTTTTAGAGATATGTATAGACGAATAATTTTGAAAACATAAATTAAAATTTTATTTAACTATATAAATGAGCACTTATTTTAGACCAAAATAAAAATGTAATTTGATCACTTATTGTGAACCAGAGGAAGTATATATATTTTATTTTAAAAAATAAAGAATTAATGTCCAATTACGAGTTATGGTTCAATTTCCTAAACACGAACTTTATCATTGTTTTCCTTTCTGGTTATTTTCTTTCCTTTCCTTCTTACAGATAAACAGGAATCTAGCTCATTAAATAATAGGATAAAAAACTAAGATTATCTTAATATTTTACAGAAAAAAATATTAGGCTGGCCACAAAGTACTTTGGATTATTTCATTTTTTAAGTTTGATAGGAATTATGGCAAATTTGAAAGGGTATTCCACAAGGGTCAGAGCAGGGCAGAGCTAAAAGCCCGACAGTGAGACCGGTTAAATTTAATAACTTTTGTTTCGAACAATATATTTGTAATAAAAATATAATTAAATATATACAAATATTTGATTTAAATACAATTATTATTATTTAAAATTGCCGTTGTAAAATTTAAAATCTATAAAATTAAAATTCTGGCACACTTTTATCTTCACGTATGCATGAAGACTCGACGTTCTATAATTTTGAAGTAAAAAAGAATTTAAATCAGTTCTTTTATTTTCTCTAATTATTAAAAAAACACTACTAAACCCTTTCAGGTAGGGGTGAGCATATATCGGGTAAAACAAATAACCCGAACTATTAATTATTTATCGGATTATCAGTATTGCGTTATTGAATTAACGGTACGGTAACGAGTTAAAATTTTTTTTTATTGGGTTATCGCTTCGGGCTCGGTTTGCAATTCTGTTATTGGACAAAAATCGATAACCCAATAAGAATTAACTAATTTACTAGTTTATCCTTAAGTATACATACCATACTAGGATTTCATAATTGCTTTTTCCTATTCTTTCTCAATTCTCAGTACGTAGGCTTCACTTTCTCAGTTTCTCAATTTTTCCGTCGCACCCCTACGGCTCAACATCACCAGTTCTTCGCCTCACCACGGCTCACGCCCTCACCAGTTCTTCGCCTTACGGCTTACACATCACCAGTCATCCCGTCAAGACTCAGGCTAGCGTCACTCATCAGTCGCATCACGACCTCACCAGTCAACCCGTTAAGACTCAGGCTAGCGTGTAAGTTTTTAGTTGCTTTATCTTCATCTTTTTATTAGTTTGTTTGAAAGCATTCTGGCTCTGGATTTTTTTTGGTTGTGCTCTGTATGTGCGCGCTTCTGTTGTTTGAGATCTTGTTCTAATTGTTTATCTAGTCTTTAATCGTTTTTAGAGATTCTGTTTTATGAGAAATGAAATGGGCTTTGACAAAAAATGTATAAATTTGGTGCTGTTGCATTATTTACTTATAATTTTAATAAGTGTTTCTTTTTTTAGAATATTAAGAATCATAAACAGTAAACTTCTGTTTAACTGTTCTTAAGGATACAAGACCGTGTTTTATTAACAATACAATCATATTTTATTCCACCTTTGTAATCCTATATTTATACATCAGAAAGTTGTAAAACACAACGGAAATCTGATCTATTTCTTGACTTCTGGCTCAAGATAATTGAGAACTTGACAGTTTCATATATTGCGAAATTATTTTAGTTGTTTTATCTTATCGGGTAAACCGATAGCCAAACCTATAATGATCGATAACCGATAACCAATGTCTTATCGATTTGATTATCGGGTTATGATATTTGTAAACCGATAACCGATAAAAAAATTGATAATATTTAAAACCGAACCGAATCGATCGATGTCCACCATTACTTTCATGTATGATGATTGATGAAGACATATGACCTAGCATGATGAATATCTCATATATACGTAATGGTCCCCAGAAAATAAAATTTAGCGGTCAATTAAATACACATTAAAACAATTTTAAAACTGGTAGTGGTCATATTGTTAATACTCGGTAGTGATTATGTGAATATTACTATTATTATGCCTTTTTTTTAAATGTGACTATTCTATTTTTATGTCTTGTTGCTACTTATTCATGAAACAACTTTTCTTTTGTTTCTAGTTAGATTTCTTTTTGCCTTTTCCTTCTTTTCAACTCTAAAGTGCTGAAATATTCTTTTTAAATTCTGAGTTTATTAATAAGCAGAATTTCTGATTAATTACACCATCATATGAATATGGATGAGATTTACAATTAAAAGGATTCTGCATAGAATTCCTTTGATATTAAGCATCAAGGAGTGCAAAAGAAATAGTATCCTTTTTAAGACCAAGAGCGATAACATCACAATTACTAGGTTGTTGATATCATTAATATAAGTATCTTTTTTAATCACATTTACCCGTTAACAAATTAATTCGTTTTATTTTCAAGAGTTTAAACCACCCATTTTCTACTCTTCATCGTGGACCTCCCAAGAGCAGTTCACCTTTCAGTTATGGGTTCAATTGAATTTGTAACTTTCGATGCGGAGTATATATTTATATTTAAATATTAAATCTGTTAAACTTGACTCGGTGAAAACATACAGATTGAAGGTGAAAAACTGATGAGAGATACAGTGAGAGAGAGAAACGAGAGAAGTTGAGAACTCTCTGGAATATCCGAGAGAGAAAAATGAATTGCATTACCCAAAATATCTGAGTCTTTACAGATATACATATACACATGATACTTGGGCCGGGTCAGACGTCCCAAGTGTAAAAATGGGCTCAGATTTTGCTGTAGCCCAAACAACTAACTAAGCCTACAATACACAAAGTATACAATGTATATACAATAAATATACAATCCAATATCATGTCTACATTTATGTTTAGGCTTAGAAGCTAGATAATCTTGTAGCTCAACACCCCCCCTCAAGTTGGAGGGGGAGACCACCTTCAACTTGACCAATAGAGGATGTAGGATAGTCCCAGGTAGAGGCTTGGTGAGGAGGTCAGCTAGCTGTCGAGAGGTAGGGACATGGGAGAGTGTAATGAGCCCACTAGTCAGCTGATCCCTAACAAAGTAACAATCCACCTCAATATGTTTGGTCCGCTCATGAAAAACAGGATTCTTAGCAATATGAATAGCAGTCTGGTTGTCACAAAAAACAGAGAAGGGAAGAGTAACAGAAACCCCAATATCAGTAAGTAAACGAGAAAGCCAAGACAATTCAGCTACCACTTTACTGAGTGCCCTATATTCTGCTTCAGCAGAAGGATAAGGAAACTACAGGCTGTTTTTTGGACTTCCAACTAATCAAACAGCCACCCAAAATAACACAAAACCAGTAACAGATCTGCGAGTATCAGGGCAGGCAGCCCAATCACTGTCAGAACAAGCAGTAATAGAGAAATCAGAACTGTCAGAATAGAAGAGATCCAAAGATAATGTTCCCTTAAGATATCTGAGGACACGTAGGGCAGCAGTCATATGAGGGACTCTGGGACATTTCAAAAATTGACTCAGATGTTGAAATCAAAACAGATGTCAGGACTAGTGTGAGTCAAAAATAAGAGCTTACCAACAAGGCTCCTATATTGATCAGGGGAGGATAAAAGATCACCAGAATCAGCATGGAGTTTGACATTAATATCCAAAGGACAAACAACAAGAGAAACATTTATAAAGTCAAACTGATGCAACAGGTCAGAAACATATTTATGCTGATTAAGGATCATCCCACCAGGAACAACTGACATCTCTATGCCCAAAAAATAATGCAAAGACCCCAGGTCTTTAATCGTGAACTGATCATCCAGAAACAGTTACAGGGCAGAATGCTCATCATTGTCATCCCCAGTAACAATAATGTCATCCACATAGACTGCTACAATCACAAGAGATCCAGGTTTACCTTTGATGAATAGAGAATAATCATTCAAAGAATGTGTATAGCCTCTGGAATAGAGAGCAGAGGACAATTTAGCATACCATTGTCTGGATGCCTGTCTCAGCCCATAGAGACTTTTTCAACTTACAAACAAGAGGAGTAGAGGCAGAGGAAACAGAATCAGAAGAAGGAGCAGAAACTGTCAAACCTGGAGGGAGCTTCATATATACCTCCTTATCCAAATCACCATGCAAGAAACCATTGTTAACATCAAGTTGAAATAAATTCCAACGATTCTTAACAGCTACAACAATAAGACACTTAACAGTGGACATTTTAACCACAGGAGAAAAAGTGTCAGTGAAATCAACTCCTTCAACCTGAGTATCACCTCTAATAACAAGTCTAGCTTTATACCTTTCAACACTGCCATCAGCCTTATATTTGATCTTATAAACTCATTTGCATCCTATGGGTTTCTTACCAGGAGGAAGAGGAACAACATCCCAGGTATGGTTTGCATCCAAGGCATCAAACTCCTTTCTCATGGCATCCTGCCATACTGGAACAGATGCAGCTTGAGAGTAATAGAGAGGTTCAGATTCCAGAAAAGAAGAAGAAGATCCAGAAAAGGCAGAAAGTTGACAAACATAATCCTTAAGATAAGAGGGAGGATTATGCTGTCTTCCAGGTTTTCTGGGAGCATGAAGAGATGTGGAATGAGGCAAACCAGGAGGAGAAATATCAGGATTGAAGGGATGAATGGAAACTGGATTAGAAGAAGGGGAATTTGGGGCAGAAAGAGGGGGAGGAGAGGAACAGATAGGTATAGACAAGTCTGTACCAGAGGAGGAATGCTCAAGAGGAGGAACAAAAGGAAAGGAAGAGGGAGTAGGATGAACAGAAGATGATACAGTTTTAAAAGGAAAGGAGGTTTCATGAAATATAACATCCCTGGAGACAAAGTATTTTTTGGAAGTGAGATCATAAAGTTTATAACCCTTTTTGGCAAAAGGATATCCTAGGAATACACAGGAAATGGCTCTAGGTTTCAACTTGTCCCTTTGAGGAATTGGGACAGTAGCATAGGCAAGGCACCCAAATGCCCTCAAATGAGAGTAGGTAGGTGCCTTTCCATGCAAAATTTCATAAGGAGATTTAATATGAAGGAGTCTGGATGGTATTCTGTTAAGAAGATAGGTGGCAATTAGTAAGCAGCCCCCCCCCCCCAGAAAGAGATGGGTAAGCCAGATTGAAAGAGTAAAGCTCTACATGTCTCAAGAAGAGTCCTATGCTTCCTTTCAATAACACCATTCTGTTGAGGAGTATGAGGACAGGTTGTTTGATGAATAATCCCTTGTTTACTAAAGAAAGATGCACCATCAATGCTAGAACCCAATTCCAAAACATTGTCACTTCTAACAGTTTGAACCACAGATTAAATTGGGTTTTAACCATACACAGAAATGATTTATGCAGGCAGAAAGCATTGCTTTAAGACCCCAGTAAGTGTGCCCAGGTTGCCCTAGAGAAATCATCAACTATTGTAAGAAAATATCTAGAACCAGAAGAAGTAGGAGTGTGATAGGGGACCCAAGTATCCACATGAATCAATTGGAAAGGTCTAGAAGTACTTATTGTGCTATCAGGAAAGGGAAGTCTAGTCTGTTTAGCCATAGGACAGACAGAACAAGGGAAAGGCTGCTTAGAAGAAAATGGAAAAGATAATCCGGAATTGTGTTTCATGTTTGAAAATGAAGTATGAGCTAGTCTCAAATGCCAAATGTTATTCATGTCAGTCGCAACGACATTATTACAGATGGAACTATTTACATTTGAAGGTAAAGCAACAACTTTATGGCAACCAGTAGAGGAAGAATTGTCATGATTACAAGAGTTAGACATAGAGCATACGAAAGTAGATGAACAACCAGTAGAGGAAGAAGGGGAAGCTGGAACCCAAGCAAGCTTGTATAGACCAGCCTCCTCTTTACCAAGATCCAGAGGCTTCCTCAGAGAAGGGTCTTGTATCATGTAGAGGAAGCAGGAAGTTGCAGTGAACAAAACTATGCAATGCAACTGTTTCACTAACTTGTGGACAGAAATCAAGTTGTGTTTAAAAGAAGGAACTAACAAGACATTGTGAAGGGTGATGGATGGAGTTAATGCAACAGATCCTGTGCATGTCACTTTCACTTTATATCCATTAGGAAGAGTCACAAGATAGGGCACAGTTAAAGGTGTTATGTTAAAGAGTAAACTTTTATCATATGTCATATGATTAGATGCCCCTGAGTCTATTATCCAGGTGGCAGAATTAATATGAGTAAGCATGCAAAGCTTGGAATCAGAAACAGGGCTCTCAGTTAGCATAGTACCAGCAAAATTAGCAGCATACATGGGAGGAGGAGTCTGAGCAGTGGAATCCCCTAACTGAGTCTGTTGTAACAAGCTCATAAATTGGTCATATTGTTGTCTGCTCAACCCTGGTATCACAGAACTCTGGCCATCTATGTTTGTAACAGGGTGATGGCTGGCAGGAGGATTCCCATGAGGAACAGACAAATTTTCTTCAGAAGAAGGCATATCCACACCAGTGGAAATATGAGCAGCAGCAGGTCTCCTTCCCTTGTTATATTTGATATTTTGAGGATACCCATGAATTTTATAACACTTATCAATTAAGTGCCCAGATTTCTTGCAGTATCTGCAGAATAAGGGTCCTCTAGTTGAGTCAAAGTTAATTCTTTGTCTAAAAACAGAAGAACTAGGCACTATGGCCTGATTGAACCCAACTGGATGTTTATTTGTGTTTGCATTGAAAAACATAGAGTCTGGAATGAACTGAGAAATGGACTGGACTTGTCTCTGTTTCTCATCATTAAGGACTATATTATAAACACTGTCAAGGGTAGGAGTAGGCTGCATCATCAGTAAGTTACTCCTTACCCCCATATATGCTTCATGAAGGCCCATGAGAAACTGAAACATCTTATTCTCATCATCTTCCTGTATTATGCCATTTTTGGCACCACAAACACATCTTTGCCCATGATTTGTACACAGTGTTCCTAATTCATCCCATTGTCCTTTAAGTTTGTCAAAATATGAGGCTACATTTAGAGACCCTTGAGAAGTGTGAGAAAGCTCTCTTTTTAGTTCAAAAATTTTGGACCTGTTGGCAGTGCCATATCTGGTCTCAAGCTGTGACCATATACTCTGTGCAGTATCAGAATACTGCACACTTTCAGCAATTTGAGGGGACAGGGAGGCAGTTAACCAGGAGATTACCATATTATTACATCTGTCCCAAAACCTTTGCTCAGCCACATTAGTGACTGGCCGGGGACATGTACCATCAACAAAGCCAATTTTATTATTAGCAGACAGCGCGACAATCATTTTCCTCCTCCAACCCCCATAACCACTGCCCGAGAAGGGGGTGGACACAAGAGAAACTCCAGGAACATCAGAGGAGTAAACAAAAAGGGGGCTGGTAGAGTCCACCGAGGAGGTATTAACATTCATATTAGAAGTCATGAACAATAACCAGTTTGAAATCAAAAACAGTCTCGGTAAATAGGCTAAAGTTGAATCAGAACCCACATGCAAAATATACAACACTTAGAACAAGGATAGAGTTACCCTCCTTCTTCACGACCGGAGAAGAACGGCCTTCAATCGTCAGATAAAAAACCTAGGTCAGACCACCGGAAACCATAGGGTCTGGAAACTTACCGGAATAGGGTCAGGGACGTCGGAAAATCATCCAAAACATCCACCGAGTGAGGATCAAGCAATCGGATAGCAGTAAAACCCTAGGTCCGAACACCAGAAACCCTAGAATCTGGAAAGTTACCGGAATAAGGTCAGGGATGTCGGAAAATCAACCAAAGAATCCACCGAGTGAAGATCAAACCATCAAATAGCAGTAAAAGTTCCGATTATCTGTTCAATACACATCGATCTCTTGGTAAGCAGAATCTCTCACAAATATCCAGAGAAAAACCTTCAATAGAACTTCCGACACGATCGATAACAAGTAACGGAGAAGAATCCGAGGATCATCCCGTTCTGATACCATGAAAACACACAGATTGAAGGTGAAAAACTGATGAGACATACAGTGAGAGAGAGATAGAGAAATGAGAGAAATTGAAAACTCTCTGGAATATCCGAGAGAGAAAAATGAATTGCATTGTCAAAAATATCTGAGTCTTTACAGATATACATATACACATGATACTTGGGTCGGGTCAGACGGCCCAAGTGTAAAAATGGGCTCAGATTTTGCTGTAGCCCAAACAACTAACTAAGCCTACAATACACAAAGTATACAATGAATATACAATAAATATACAACCCAATATCAATGTCTACATTTATGTTTAGGCTTAGAAGCTAGATAATCTTGTAGCTCAACACTCGGTTAGCCCACCCCCTGCTGTTAACTAAGGAAAAAACAAACTTCCTAAGAAAGGGTGAAAATAAACACCACATAGATGGATTCAGAATTTCATGACTATATGTGTCACTATTTAAATCTGTCATTAGTGAAGTAGATTTAATTATAGGGTACATTTAATCATTTATCCATTTGACTTAATTCAGTTTGGTTCAATTCAATTTATTTTAAATTAATTTAGTCTGATTTATAAGATTTTTATGCAAGAATAAATATATTATTACCAAACTAGTAAGTTTTGTCCAATTCGATCTTACTCTCTCTATTCTCTCTAGTCAAATTCTAATTATTACCCATCATTCTACAAAACATTAATTCAAGGAAAAGATAATACTAGATAGATAAAAGGAGAGAAAATAATTAAAGTCACTAATATTGGAAAATCTAAAAAGAAAGAAAAAGGAATCAAACATATAATTTAATAAATAATAAAAATGGGGATGCACAGAAAGAAAGGAAATACAAAGATAGAAAAATAAAGGAATTTAAGAAAAGGTAGGAGAAGAAAGGACAGGAAGAGGGAACAAGGGTAACTTTTTTTTTGGTAATTAAATTTGTATTAATCACCAAATGGTTGCCTTACAAAATCATAGGACAGTTTAACTCGACTGCCTATCAAACTGGACACATGAATTACCTATACTACTCTAGCCAAATCAGCAGATTATAACATGAACTGCTGAATATATGAACTAAGCCTCGGAGGAGCTCGAATATTACATATATAGGCTATACTACTAAGGAGCTTATCACAGTTACAAAAGATGTTTTCAAAGATTCTCGCATTCCTTTCTAACCATAAACCATAGAGCATTTCTGTTACTGTCATCTTGATTGTATGAGCTCGGGGAAATTTCCCATTAGATTGTTTAATGAACCATTGGCAAAATTGTGACCAATCCTGCCCAGTGAAGTCTTCAACTCCAATCCATTGTAGTGTTTGGTATCTCAGCTGGGATGCAAAAGTGCATTGCACAAATAAATGATCTCTAGTTTCCATATCTTGCTGGCACATAACACAGATGCCTGATACATTCAGATTCCATTGCAGTAGCCTATTCTTGGTAGGAAGTCTATCTTGCAGTAACAGCCACAAACTGAAGATAGCTTTAGGTCTAGCAGCATTCTGTACGACCAAATTCTTCCAAGGGACTCTAGTTGATTCTCCAAGCAGTTGCAAGTATAATTTCCTTATGGTGCAGTCAGCTTTATATAGTAGTTGATGTTGTTGTAGCAGCTTGATACCCTCCACAATCTTCCTTACCATCCAGCTAGCATGTGTTGGGACAGATAAGTTCTCCAACTGTTGTTGTTTGATATAGACAGTATATATCCATTTTACCCACAAAAGATCTTTCTTATGTGCTAAATCCCAACTTAGTTTGGCTATAGCAGCCTTATTCCACAGCAAGATATTGGTTATATTCAAACCTCCAGCAGATTTTGGCATGCATACCTTTTCCCAGGCCACATAAGCTTTCTTTGAGATATTAACTGAACCTGACCAAATATAGGATCTACATATTGACTCCAGCATTTTAACAACCTTTGAAGGCATGATAAATAATTGAGCCCTGTAAGCTTGAACACCAAATATAACTGATTGCACCAACTGGCATCTGCCTGCATAGGATAGATATCTAGCTGTCCAGGAAGTAATTCTAGCAGAAATTCTGTCAACCAAAAGTTGCCATTGAGCAACTGACAACTTTTTGGTAGTCAAAGGCACTCCCAAGTATTTGAAAGGGAGGTCCCCTCGAACATAACCAAGATGGTCTTGAATTTGCTGCTGAATCACAGGGGTGACCCCTCCAAAATACACTACACTTTTTTGTAAGTTTTGCTTTAAGACCAGTAGCTGCAAAGAATTGAGAGAAAAATAAGAACATAGAACTTACTGACTGAAGCTCTCCTATGACAAACAATAGTAAGTCATCAGCAAAGCTTAAATGAGTAATTCCAAATTTCTTACAACCAGGATGATATCTGAAACTTTTGGTATGGTTCAACTCTGCTAGGGATCTGCTAAGATAATCCATCACAATAGCAAACAGAAAGGCAGATATAGGGTCTCCTTGTCTCAATCCTTTGGCAGCTTGAAAAGGCTCTGTTGTTTCTCCATTAACCACAACAGTATAGCTAACAGTTTGGACACACTCCATGATCCACCTGATAAATCTGCTAGGAAAATCCAGTTCTTCCATAATCTGTTGCAAACTGCACCATTCCACTGAGTCATAGGCTTTCTGAAGATCAATTTTGATCATACATCTGGGAGAGATATGTGATCTAGAGTACTGTTTTATTAACTCATGAGCTAATATGACATTATCTGCTACTCTTCTTCCTGCTATAAAGCCAGCCTGTGCATTACAAATGATATTACTCATAACCTTCTGGAGTCTGTTGGCCAACAACTTGGAAATAATTTTATACAATACTGAACAACAAGCTATAGGTCTGAACTCTTTAACTGTTTGAGGATTGGATACCTTGGGAAGCAAAGTGAGTGTGGCACAATTAGTAGGTCTGTACATCTTGGAGGTCTGAAAGAAATTCTTGATTGCTTGCATAACCTGGTTGCCAATGACATGCCAAGATTGTTTGAAGAACATAGCATTAAATCCATCAATACCTGGGGCTTTATCATTTCCAATAGCCTTCAAACTGTCTAGTATCTCTGTGTCACTAATATCAGCGGCTAGCTCCTTCCTTTGATGATGAGAAAGTTTTGGGCCATTCCTCATATACAATTTATTCACAGCTGGTAGGGAATTGGCTGTAGTTCCCATTAGTGATATATAGAAGTCCCCGATCTCCTTCTTCAAATCTGCTGGATCAGTTATCTTCAGTCCTCCTTCTGTGGTGAGTTCAATAATCTTCTTATACTGATTTCTCTCCTTCATGACTGCTGAAAAATACTTGTTATTGGAGTAACCAAGTTTGATCCATTTAGCTCTTGACTTTTGTTGCAAAGATGACTCTTCAATTAAGGACCATTTTTAAAGCTGTTGAACCAGGTCTTTTGCTCTTTGCTGTAGTGAATCTGAGTAGGAGATTGCCATTTGATGCTGTACAGCTTCCAGTTCCTTTCTGCTACTTTCAATCTTTTGAGAAACATTCTTAAAATCTCTTACATTAAGAGACTTTAAGGCTGGTTTGAGGGATTTAAGAATGTTCCACACTCCTTGAAGAGTACTCTGCTCCTTGTTTTTCCAGTGAGTTCTTATCATAGAAGGAAATTCCTTATGCTGGATCCAAGCATTGAAGAATCTGAATGGTGTCTTCCGTGCAGAGGTATCTGTTGTCAGGGTTAGTAACATGGGATTGTGATCAGAGATGAGGGGAGGTCCATATACAGTGTGTACATGATTCCACTTCATCTGCCATTCAAAGTTACCAAATACCCTATCCAGTCTACTACATACTCTATCATTACCACTTTGTTGATTAGACCAGGTAAAGAAATTTCCCTTCCATGGAAGCTCAACCAGGCCTGATTGCTGAATGCAGTTATTAAAATCAACAAGATCCTTTTGCTTGACTTGTTGGCAGGATTGTCTTTCCTTGCTAGACAGAATGGCATTAAAATCACCTGCAATGATCCAAGGCTCAGTAATACCAGCAGATAAATTCAGAATAGACTTCCACAGCATCCTCCTCTGGTCACAGTCATTAAAACCATATACTACTGTAAGCCAGCAGATAGTATCACCAATGATAGTTTGAACCTTACAATGAATGAGCTGAGCTTCCTCAAGAAATCCAGTGACCAACACTTTTGTAGGGTCCCATAGGATCCATATTCTACCATTTACTGCTCCACTGTAGTTAGTAATCATGTTTCAGTTAGGCAACAAAAAACTAGCTATTTTACCAGCATTGTGTTGTTTAACCTTAGTCTCTACAAGTCCTACTAGGTAAAACTTATTAGTTCTAAAGAAATTTCTAGCTTCTTTTTGTTTGAACCTTTTATTTACACCCCTAATATTCCAAAAGATCCACTTCATTGAGTATGGCTAGTTCCCCCTTCATCCAGGGGATGATCAGCCCACATAACTGTCCCAACTTCAAATCTGTTAGACATCACTATAGGAGATAAGGGAGGGAAATTAGTGATGTTAAAGACTGGGGAGTCTTGTATAGCAACCTGCTTCTGTTTGTTCCCAACTTCAGCTGTAGCTAGAGTACTTGTCTCCTTTGGTAACTCTGGTCGCTGGATTTGAGCTATCTGGTTATTAGGTTCCACTGTGACTGGTGCCTTCACTCTCCATTCCTGTGTCACCTTGTTTTTCTGTGTTGGTTGAGCAGATTTAGCCAAACAGTTGTGTCCAACCTCCAAACATTTCTCACAATACACAGGTTTCCAATCATACATCACATCCTGCATGAAGCTCTTTCCATTTGGGTCCAGAATCTCTATCTCACTAGGTAGCTTTTTCGACACATTTACCTCAATGAGCATACGAGCATATGAAATTCTGGATTGCTTAGTAGTACATTCATCAGCAAAAATAGGTCTACCAAGAACACTAGCAATCCTACTTAAAGATTTGCTACCCCAACAGGACATAGGCAAGTTAGGGAACTTGATCCACAAGGGAATTTCTGAAGGAAAGGCTGCTTTGAAGTCGAAATCAACTGACCACTGCTTCAAAATCATAGGTCTGTTGGCAATAGTATAAGGCCCCCCACATAGAATTTCTTTAGCATCATCTAGGGTACTAAATTTAGCAATATAGTATCCCTCATCGTGATAAAATAGCTCGGGTTCAGGAACATGAGACCAGTGAAGGTTAATAAATCTTTTCATACCATTATATCCAGGGCTATTACCTAGCACAAATACAACAAGAGCACATTTCCATTTTACTTCTTCCTCCTCCACCTCTTCCTTCACCAGCTGACCAACTGGTTTACTATTAACGAGTGTAGGGGGACTATACTCTAGTGACATACCATTTGCAGCAAGCCGATTCCTCTGGATAGACTAGCCCACTGTTTGGGTGGATCGATTTTTGCTCCTTCATCACAAGCTGCTTTTGGAACAACAGGTGGTGGTGGTTGTTGCATGTGGTTCTGACCCCCATTCTCAGGCTCCATCGGGACAATTACTGGACTAATTTGAGGGTCTGAGTTGTTAGTAACCCTCAAATTTGCTGTTGGTATCAGGGGAACTCCAGATGGTTGTGGATCTACTGTTGCATGAGGCGATGAAACAGTTTCTGCAGCAGGTTTCAATGGAACAGTGATAACTTCCTTTGGAACAGTAATAACAGCTTTTGGGAAAATATCACTTGCATAAATTGGTACTAATTCTTTCCTTGGGCGACCTCTCCTTTTTGCCATAACTCCTTCTACTAGGTTTACTTACCTACGCAGAAGCAGCAGAAAGAAGAAGATGAATAGCGAAGAAGATGAAGAAAGTCAGAGAGAAGGCAGACAAGGGTAACTTGATTTGGGAATTGAGCAGAGGTTCAATCACTGCTAGTCGTTGGCACCATTTATCATAATATAATTTTTAAAAATATTTTCTTGACATAGTATTAAATTAATTAAAATTTTATTCAAATTTTATTTTTACTATCTTTCAATAAAAATTTCAGACATTAAGAAAATAAATTATTTTAATTATTTGATATTCAAATTTTAATACGACATCTTAATAACTAGATATGTATTCAGATATCTAAATCTTAATATTCAGTTATCTATCTAAATTTTTGACATCTTATCTTAACAAAACAAAAGGAGACTTTATCACTCATTACGCAAAAAATTATTTTTCATTTTAACCTTCCTCGCTTGCATTATGAGTGAAAAAAGAAATATTGGAAAAAGACATGTGAGAGGCATAAATGTTAGTTATAGATACTTTAATAGCACAATTTAATTCCCTGCCCTTTAGTTTCCAGGCTAATCAATAATAGCTTATTAAGTTAATAACTAGGGCGGGAAAAAAACTTAAAGTTCATATACTACAAAAGAGAATAAAAAACAGACCCCTACACCAAGAGAAAATCTTTTTAAAGCTGAATCACAAATCGGGTTAATTTCATTTATGGACGAACAATTTTTACTTGATAGCACAAAATCACTAAACTATTTTTCGTAACAAAAATAATTAAGTGACTTTTAGGTTGTAAATATCTTTTAATGGCTTTCTGCGAAGACAAAGTTAAGATTTTATTTATATTACTTTTTATAAATGTATATTAAATCTTGAATAGTTCTGAACAATCTTGATGAAATTCTTGATTACGCGGGTGAAATTAAAAAATAGTTAGTTACAACTGATAATTGTAAAAATAGTTACAGTTTCAAAAGTAATTAAAATTTAGCTACTTTACATGTAAAAATAAAATCTAAACAAAAACACAGTTCGAAATCCAAAAATATTGTAGCATAATATGCTGGAGTTCGAATATTTTACATACGAGCTTCCAACATAATATGCTGAAATTTTATAATATGCTGGAAGTTTATATGTAGGAGCTCCATAATCCCGCATATCATGCTAGAACTTTTCGTGTCCTGGAGTTCCAACATAATATGCTAGAAGTTTATGTATAGGAACTCCATAATCTCGTATATTATGCTGGAATTTTTTCGTGTGTCAGCAAAATATAAACTATTTTGCAATGATTTTGCAAATGCCGGTTATTTTTCGTTACCAATCCAAAACATGACTAGCCTGTGCTATTTTGACTGATTACGCTGCTACTCTGAACTACTTCTAACACTAGTCGAAGACCAAAAACGTAACATGTACGATCCTTCAAACAGTAACACTTAGGAAATATGCCACAGTCAAGTTAATGAAAGATAGGTTTACAGTGAAAAATAGTTGAAAGGGGAAGCAATTTGACACTAATGAAAGATAATACTTTTTTGCATGTATCATCTTAGCATTAATTTGTATGCATCAGAACAAAGTCAATAGAAGGCCCATTTACGATAGACCTAGGGCCTGCTTCCCTCTTTTTTGGACTGGCCAGTATTGTACATACATTGGAAAAGGGAAAAATCTCTTGAATAGTCACCTATCCAACTGCTTAATCAAAAATAGCCGATGGATATATATATATATATATGAAATTAGTGTATAATTTATATATATCGGATGGAAAATTTAAATAATAAATGTGCCTGACCATTTGTATAAATATATCTTATGCATACATTTATACTTACTGTGTGTTTTATGCCTTGCATGAGTGATTTTGAGTTATGTAGATGTTATGGAACTAATTCGAGCTATTTGGAGCTTCAATGTCCGAGTAAAAGCCCAAGGAATTAAGCTGGGATCATGTTCGGGGGTCGACGATCAATCCTGGATGTCAAATGTCAAGGAAGAAGCAGTTGGTAAAGAAATGCACTAGTGCGAGGCACAGGACGAGGCACTGTGTGAGCATGGGAACTACTAAGTCTGCAAGTTTTCCTATTTCGGATAGGAAAGAGAGATTTCGTCTAGGTCCAACCTTACTTGGTATAAATGTCACGACCTAAATTGATGTGTCGTGACGGGCACCCGGTACCTTACTCAATCAAGTACCAACGTAACGTATCTTTCATATCATTCTATCATAGGTAAATGGACCGGAGTAAATCATAAGGGGATAAAAACTTATACGTATGAAGTACGGGCCTATAAGGCCAAAATAGCCACGTGTACCCAACATGGGCCGACAACGCCATACAATCTTTTACGTACATGACATCTGTCTACAAGCCTCTAAGAATACATAATTTTTACAAAGGTCGGGACAGAGCCACTCCGTACCAAACAATATACGTCTAATATCATACTAACCTATCAAGCAACTCCGAAACAAATGGAGCGCACCAACATCTTCCGCTGAGCTGATAACCTACTTAGAGGTCGACCTGTCTATCGATACCTGCGAACATGAAATGCAGCGTCCCCAGTCAAAAAGGGACGTCAGTACGAATAATGTACTGAGTATGTAAGACACATAAATAAGTCATAACAGACATGGAAGAAGTATATAGTAAATAACTCAACCTGTAAGTATGTATAACTCTGTAAATCATAAAATACTTATAGTGCCATGCATATGTGTATGAATGTCATGTCGTATATAGGTACATGTGTTAATAACATCATAAGCCTCTGAGGGCATCCCATCATATCATCTCGACCATTGTGGGCAAATCATCAATATATACCAGCTGATCAGGTGGTGGTGTGTATATAATATCGTAACCTTTTTCTATATCCCATATACATATAATATACATATATACGCATATATAATGCCATCTGGTTGTGGTTTAATGTACATGTACAAAATACATGAGATGCATAATAAATTAGTTAATAAGATTTTCTCGGATTTTCATAAAAATCAATATGCCTTTCGAATAAACTTTATCAAATATGTTTTTTTTCTGAGACTCATGAACAGAGGATATAATAATAATTCACATGGGGAATCAAGAATATAAATATTCCTAGAATTTCTATGAATACAATTATTTATGAAAGTTGTGCACTTGTTCGTTTATTTCGTATGAATCATACCAAAAAGAAAGGAAAATTAGACTTAACATACATAAAATAGAAAAAAATTATATAATATTTTTAAGAAGGATTATACCGTATTTCCTTAAAATTATAAAATTCCGTTGTTATTACATAGCGCAATTTCGTATGACTTCCTTTACTAACCAAGAGCTCTCGTTACTGTTGTAATACGGAGATTCATATTAAATTTCAAATCCCCTCCCAAAATGAATTCTGATATCTACTTAAGAAAAAGTGCAAAGATTTGACCAATACAAGCCCTTTCTCTACGTGTTTGCAAGATGGATGAATGTAGCATCTGTAGAGAGTTTTAGGCCCTAGAAAGACAGCATAGGCACCAGTTGAGGAGCGGTCATCATAGTTT
Source organism: Nicotiana benthamiana (assembly GCA_034376525.1). NCBI lineage: Eukaryota > Viridiplantae > Streptophyta > Magnoliopsida > Solanales > Solanaceae > Nicotiana > Nicotiana benthamiana. Next base: position 27,369,796 of record CM067340.1, on the reverse strand, counting down.
CCACCCCAATCAGCATCAGAAAAATAATGCAGAGGTATAGCAGTTGAAGGACGCAGCCAGACCCCAAAGTTACGCGTCCCATTCAGATACTGGAAGAGGCGCTTAACTGCACCCCAATGAGTGACAGTAGGAGCGTGCATGAAATCGGAGAAAATAAGCTCCAACGGAGTAGTAGAAGATAATCTGGACTCGGAAAAAGGTAACTTATGACACTTATGAAGCTGGCAAGAGACACAAGCAAGATCAGACACATTACTGGACGCTATACTGCTAGAAGACACTAAATGACGTAGGATTTTAGGTGACGGGTGACCAAACCGAGAATGCCACAAAGACGCAGAGAGCTTTTGTGCCGTGAGGGCGGACGGGGGACTGGAAGCCGCCGACCAGTAGTAGGTATTGCCCCTAAGTGGGCCGCGAACGATTGTTGCCCACGTGCGACGATCCTTCACCTTCACCGTTACCAATAACGACATTGTCGAAACCAGTGTAAAGACTGTGAAGAGACATGTCGGCAAGATCAGAGGTTATGTGAAGAGAGGCACCAGAGTCCATGATCCAATCGGATGTAGAGGGAATCGTCGGAGAATGATGGGCTGTGTGAGCAGTCGGATAAGGCGGCGAAGCATAAGCTGGCCGCGGCACTGGTCCACCGTATGGGGGCTGATTGGCGCCGGAGATGGGATAAGACGGACAGGGGCGCGCGGAGTGGCCAAATTCACTGCAGAGTTGGCATTTCTCATTGTACCCGCGAGATTGGCCATTGCTGGAGTAACCACCGCGACTGGAGGCTGAACCGCGGCTGCTACGGCCGCGGCCACGGGCTACCGAAGCGGTTATGGCTGGACTGCTGTCCGGCAACGAAGGCAGCCGATGGAGCCAAATCAGATGCGGCGGAGGAGGCCGGTGCACGAGAAGTAATCTGAGCCTCCATGCTTAACAACTTGTCATGTAATTTAGCAAAAGAGATTGGAGATTCGTGGGCTTGGATGGCATGAGAGAGTTTCATATACGGGGCATCAAGACCATTGAGAACCTTAATGACAAGATCCTCAGAATAACCAGTAACACCCTGGAGAAATAATTCATCCACAATAATGCGAATACCGTGCATAAAATCAGTAATAGATTTGGAACCTTTTACCGGATTATGGATCTGCTGTTTGAGAGCCATGATACGATCACGAGAAGCAGTGCCATATGTGCGCGCGATTATGTCCCAGGGCTCTTTAGAGGTTACCTCATCGGCAATGAACGAAATGATCGTCGGTGTGATCGACGAGATGATGGCACTGAGAATAAGATTGTCCTGGCGAATCCAGTAAGGATATGCTGGATTGGGGGAAGTTACCTCCTTGTCGATGATAGTGGATGGTGGGCACGACTTCGAGCTGTCCAAGATGCCGAGGAGGTCGTAACCCGTAAGAAGGGTTCGGAATTGGAATTTCCACGCCAGGTAATTAGTGGAATCCAATTTGAGTGGGATCTGAGCCGATGCATTGATGGCAATCGGCTGGAGAAGATCGTTTGAAGTCGTTGCGGCCATGAGGCGTGATGCAAAAGGAGAGGAGGCGCTGAACGATGTCGTGACAAAAATCAATATCACAATGAATAAACTTCACAAGTTTCTTGATTCAAACAATATATTTATATATATAAATATATTATAATAATAACTATAGTAACTCCATTATCCGAGTAGTAGTTACTGTTTGTGCACCTCACCAAACAATAAGAAATAATACACTTCCAGTATATTCGGGACGGAAGGAAATTTTGGAAGTGAGTAGGACGTTGACTGAAGCAATACCATACAACCTCGCTAATTCGACCGCGAAACAGCACCTACGACCTCGACGGAAGTCGATAAAAAAAATGCTTCTGAGTTATTTAGAACAGAGGAAGAGCGGCCGAGAAGGGCAGCAGCGGCGGCGACGGGCTGCCGATTAGTGCAGCGGCGACGGCAGCGCGGGTAGGAAATAATTAGGGTTTCTTTGGCGATAAGCCACTGGTGTATGATACCATGTAGAGAGTTTTAGGAGAAGTGATTTTCTCGTATTGCTTACAAAGGTATATATAGAGTACAGAGAGAAACCAAATCCTACCAACTATAGGACTGTACAATAATAAAGAGAATCAAATCCTACCAACTATAGGACTGTACAATATATTCTAATAGTATCCATGTACCCACTTTTTAAATTTCCAAATTTCAAGAGTCACTTATTAAACATTACTCCATTTGCTGTCACGAGGGGGATTTGCTGCCACGTTCTCACCTAAATATTTATCCAAAATTTTCAATTAATTCAATTAGGTAATATTTTCAATAATTAATTAATTACTCATATAATTAAAAATAATTTTAAATTATTTAAAATTTTACTTATTTTTAATACACTCTATATATCCTACTAGCATGATCATATAGTACCTTGTATGGTACTAGTCCATAAATATCGAAATATTATAGTTTGAACCGTATTTTATCCTAAATTGCCATTGGGGCATTTTGGGTAATTAGATTGATCCACCTAGGGATAATACTATACTTCCATAACCATACTTTAAAACATCCCAATATGATTCGCCTTTTATGGGTATCTTAGTCATGTCCAATTCATGAGATCCCTTTCTTTTCTTTGTTAGATCTTTACTCAATCGAAGACCCAAATGTCATCCTTTATCTATCACAATTACATTATTATTCTATTACTAGGGCATTATTCCATCTCTTTAAAATATTAGTAGTCTTAGACTCCTTTGAGTTCATTGAGATTATACTGATTTCTTTTATAACTTAGAAGAATCATAAGCTCCCTTGTTTTCACGGGCTTAATCCCGAGGATTTATCCATTTTCGTCATTTCCTCACTTGCCCTTCTCTTATCCTTACTCTTGTCTTTCTAAAACCTTATCGTTACATCATACTTTAGCGTGCGACCGATTTCCTTATGTTTTTATAGAACATCGACACATCACATTGTCTCTAATTTTTCTTGCACTCTCTAATTAGACATTTCAGTACTTAGAAACCATAGGATGAAAGTTATGCCACTGACGATGCTGCTATCAGTCCTGGATGCTGAATCCTCGTGCTTCTAGCCCCTTTTTCACAGTATGGACTATTTATAACCTTCTATATTTGAGTATCTTATATGTTATTTACCTTTTCCTTGCTTACCTTAAAATATTGCCTCACATTTTTCTATTTCTTTCATAACCTCCCTTCCACATAGGCATAATTTATCTCCAAAACCTGAAGCTCTGTTATAATACTTGCACCTTTGGTGCATAGACAATCCCGTGGGAACTTCATAATGACTTCTTGTGAGACTGGCACTCTTTAATTGGCTTCATCGTAGAGCCATTACAAAATATGGCTACAATACTATCTCTCTTATACCTCTGCTACTTAAGAGTGATCCTGAGGTCTATAATTCTCTTGGTCCCTCCTGTTTTGCTTAATTGATGTAACTCTTAAGTTTCCTCTTCTTCCTGATCGGTCATTATGTAGGCTTAAGCTATATTCCGATCTGTGGCTTCTAATATTAGTTATTACTTTAGCCTTTTATAGGAGCTGAGGGATATCCATGATAAAATCCTTTGACAATTCAATCCCTTATCAATGACCTAGACTCAATTATTTCTTTTAACATATATTAGAATCTTCTACAGCTGTATATGTTGCGGGTATAGAACTCCAAACTCTTAAGTGCATTCATAATGTCACCAACTGGGGATTATTGATCGAATAATTTCTTTCATTCCTTCTTAGATTTCTTTAATGTAAGCTATTACTTTTCTTGGTCTTTTAGCCCCTTGTTGCATGCATACTTAGCTTATCTAGTTTCCACGCATGCCAAAGTTTTTGTGCAATGCATATGATCTCGAATATTACTTTTAATTTTATTTTCCGTTCATTAGTAGGTTCCACTTTCGTTTGGAGTGCTTACAATGTTGTGGTGAGAATGTTGTTACATGATCATTTCTTCTTTAGGTCGTTGTGCTTAGGTTGAAGCTTTCTTCCTTACTTCCTTAGCTAGTCTTTCATTGTAGTACTTAGGGAGAACCCTTGACTCTTGTATTGCTATGAGCTTATTACGGACCCTTTTGATGTCCTTCCTCGCCTATAATCATTCGTAGTTGCTTACCTCTGTCCCCTTATGATTGCAGGGTTGCTTCTGAACTAATATTATGACTTCCTTCTCAATGGTACTTTCTTTTATCCTCGTAACACACATACGGTACCTTTAACTCCCGGACTCATATTTGAATATATCTCAAGTATTATAATAACATTACTATGAGGGTTAATTCTCCATGTTCAACTTTATTATATTTATCTTGCATGATCTGCTGATTTATTGTAACTTCTTGTCTAGCCATGACTAGGCTCCTCCTGAATCAACTTCTAACTACTCGTCGATCCATTCTCATATCCATATTTTGCGTAATCTCTCTTAGGTTATTTCCTTTGTCTAACTTACCTATTGCACTGGCTCTTTATTTTGGAACCCTTACTTCCTTTTTCTGACATTGTGCTTACGTAACATTCTGGAATCATATCATATCTGTAGGATCTAGATAAGGGAAATCTTATCCCTTTTTCATTTTTTAATCGCATTCTTCCTTTATCATTCAATATTACCCCCATTAGAGGAGTTCTACGACAACCTGCCTATAGATATTTTTTCTCTCCATCTTTGGCCTCCTCTCGCATCATCAATTACCCTTACTCTCCTTGCAGAATTCCATATGTACTAAGGATGAAAAAATTCCTCACTCGTAATGGTGGCACTTAGTGTAAGTGGCACATTTATCCCATAAGCTTAACTTTTCTCACATTGCTTGCTTTAGGGAAACGTTTTCCTGAATGACCATCCTCTGAATTGTCATGGATCTTCTTCTGTTGTCCATTCTATTACTGCCGGAATGCAATATGAAATTCTCATGATGCTGACTATTATCAAAACACTCAGTTCCTAATCATGTTTAGTTTATCTTGTTCACCAGTCCAAGTTGATTTCTGTTACTCTAGGGTCTAACTTTCCCTTCTATTAATCATGTTTGAGTCGCGAACTAATTTCTCAAAATGAGGTGATGATTGTATGGACTATATTATTTTGTTGTTTTAAGGCCCATCTCCCCTCGTCTCTTTCTTCATTTGGCAATAGATTCTGCTATAATGTCTTTATTTTGATCTACCGTTGTCATTCATGTATCGCATCTTACTCATAATTCTTCCTTATCTCTCTTCTCATTACTCTGCTAATATTTCTGTCTATCCCTTTCTTGTGAAAACTTTGTAAGACATTCTTTTGCTTTTTTCCCCCTTGCTTCATCCATTAGCTCTTCGTGTTTCATAACATCCTTGCTCTACTAGGGATGAGAGCCAAACTATTGTAATATTTATCCCTTCTAGGCTTCAGTACCTATCTTCTGAATTTTTTTATCATGCTAGTATTGACATCTAATTTTTGTATTCTAGAGTACACCATCTGGGTGTCTCACAAGAAAATCTATTTGCATATTTGTAATATCCTTCGGAAATGTCAACTAACACAAATAATAATTCGCCATATTGGGTTACTCTAATCCCAGCCGTATTCTGAAATTCCGTTCTTTTGTTAAACTACACTTGTTAGCCCCTATAAGAATAACTGAGATGGGTACGACCACTTGTACATACCTCTATTATTGTTGAATATAACTCAAAAAGCTTATATTCCTATGCCTGAATTATAAACACTGTTAACCTTCATTAACTTGGCGCCTCATACTCTTTTTTATCTTGCTTCTTTTGCTTGTTGAAACTTGTATTTATCTTCAGTATCTCTCACTGTCTTTCACCTTAAGGTGGATAGGTATTATTTCCTCAAGACTCCTTATCAAGAGGCTTACACCTTTTAGTATGCACATGATTTGCTGAAAACCTCACATTTACTCATCATAAGCAAGATGCACAATCGAATCCACTAATTCAACATTTACAAATCTATGTCTTATCGATCACCTTTCTAAACGTAGGCATTATTTTATTACGAATAAAATAGAAGTTCAGAATTTAAATTCTTATAAGTGAGCTCAACCATACGATCTAGAGTAAGAAGAAAGAGTGAAAGTCCTAAATTCCTTATAGCCTCCTACTTATAAGTGTGGTGCATTACACACCCATAAACAAGACTTTGCTAGGCACAGCTTGTAGACTATCTAGGACAGAACTTCTCTGATACCACTTCTGTCAGGATCCAAACCGATGGGCCGTGACGGGTACCTGGTACCTTACTCAATCAAGTACCAATGCAACATATATTTCATATCATTTTATCATAGGTAAATGGACCGGAGTAAAGCATGAGGGGATAAAAACTTATACATATGAAGTACGAGCCTATAAGGCCAAAATAGCCACCCATGTACTGAACATGGGCCGACATGGCCATACAATATTTTAGGTAGATGACATCTATCTACACGCCTCTAAGAATAGATAATTTTTAAAAAGGTCGGGACAGAGGGCGACCATACCAAACAATATACGTCTAAAATCATACTAATCAATCAAGCAACTTCGAAACAAATAGAGCGCACCAACATCTTTGGCTGAGCTGATAACCCACCTAGAGGGCTCTCAACCTGTCTATCAGGACCTGCGGGCATGAAACGCAGCATCCCCGGGCAAAAAGGGACGTCATTACGAATAATGTACTAAGTAGGTAAGGCACATAAATAAGTACATAACAGACATGGAAGAAGAATAGAGTAAATAACTCAACCTGTAAGTATGGATAACTCTGTAAATCATGAAATACTTATATCATGCATATGAGTATGAAAGTCATGTCATACATAGATATATGTATTGATAACATCATCAAGCCTCTGAGGGCATCCCATCATATTATCTCGGCCACTGTGGGCAAATCATCAATGTATACCAGCTGATCAGATGGTGGTGTCTATATAATGTTATAACCTTTTCCCATATCCCATATCCTATATCCCGTATACATATAATATACATATATGCCTGTATATAATGCCATCTGGTTATGGTTCAATGTACATGTATAAATGTCTGAGATGCGTAAGAAATTCATCAATAAGATTTTCTCGAATTGCCATAAAAATCAATATGCTTTTCGAGTAAACTTTATCAAATACATATTTTTCTGAGACCCATGAATAGAAGATATAATAATAATTCACATGGGAAATCAAGAATATACACCCCTAGGATTTCTATGAATAGAGTCATTTATGAAAGTTGTGTACTTGCTCATTTCGTTTATTTCATATGAATCATGACAAAAAAAAGGAGAAATAGTTTTAACATATTTAAAGTAGGAAAAATTTATATAATATGGTAGAGAAAGATTTCGCTGTAGTTCCTTAGAATTAAAAAATTTTGTTGTTAATACGCAGTGTAATTTTGTATGACTTCCTTTACTAACCAAGAGCTCTCCTTACTCTTGTAATATGGAGATTCATATGAAATTTCAAATCTCCTCCCAAAATGAATTCTGATATCTACTTAAGACAAAGTGCAAAGATGATTAATACAACCTCTTTCTTTACGTCTTTGCAAGATGGATAAATGTAGTATCCATGTGCCCACTTAATTTTTATTTCCTAATTTTAAGAGGCACTTATTTAACATTCCTCCATTTGCTGACACAAGGGGGGTTTTGCTGCCACCTTCTCACCTAAATATTATCCAAAATTTTAATTAATTTAATTATATAATATTTTGCTATCCGGTTAATTAACCAGTTACCCGTATAATTAAGAATTGTTTCAATTTACTTAAAATTCTACTTATTTTTAATACATTGTATACATCCTACTATCTTGGTCATATAGTACCTAATATGGTATTAGTCCATAAATATAGAGGTAGTATAGCTTGAGACGAATTTTAGGGAGTTTTTGAAGGAAATCATTGGATAAGTAATTCTAACTTGTTTTGGCTAATAATCTTGAATCTATCATTGATTTCATCATTTGATTTGTAACTTGGGAGGAATTTTTGGGAAATTTGTGGAGCTTTCATAAAATGAACTTTTGGGGTTTGGAAGTCGATTTGAAGTCGGAATTGAGTGAAACTAGTATGGTTAGTGTTGTAATCGAGTGGGTTCTCGAATCATTTGATTTTAGTGATTATATATTGTTGGTACATGTGTTCACTTCATATGATTAAGTAAATCAACTGTAATTCATGCTAAGGCTTTACGCCGATACTGTTGAGACCCCTAGTAGTCATTTCTCTCTGTCATCTCACTGATGTCATTGATATTCTGTACTCAGTTATGTTCATGCATTTCATATCTCATCTCAACCTTAGTGATTATTTATTTGCACATTGTATCATTGTTCCAGGCTAGTTTTAATGGCATTATGAACATGTGGATGAGAGTGGAGAGTGATGACTGAGAGAGGCTAAGAGCCTGATTATGAGTGACAATTATGGGTTGGGCGTCACCCCGCAACAAATTGTTGTTTATACCTTCGATGGCTTGTTATAGTGCTAGGGATGTAGAAACCCCTCCAGAGTATGCACACCAACAGAGGGTGTGATTGATTATATCCAGGGATGGATCTTCCCCTAGTATGGATATGGATCTTCTCCATAAGGCTGGATTGCCTATTTTTCTCGGTACTAGAGACTGATAGTCAATGATGTATATATTTCGAGATGGATCTTCCTTGGGCTGTATGAGCCATATCCAGTACCGAGTGGTTGTGAGATTGTTATCATTATTTGGAGATGGATCTTCTCCATAGGGCTAGATTGCCCTTCCTCAGTACTGAGTGACCACTATTAAAGATGTATCTATTCTAGGATGGATCTTCCCTAGGCCATAGGGGCCATATATAGTACTGAGTGGACGAGCATATAAGATTGTGGGCATATAAGGCACTTAGCATGGTGCATTAAATATATCAGGTGCATTGGCATGTAGATGTAGTAGAGTTATATTTCTTTACTATATTCATACCTACTTTGTTTTATTGTTTTGAGTTGTCTATTTATATGAAAGTATGCCTACATTTCTCTACGATATTTCGGTTATCTCTGATGAGTTTGAGTTCGTCACCTTTCAGTCCATAGTTTGGACTTGTTACTTATTGAGTTGGAGTACTCACGTTATCCCTTGTACCTTGTGTGTAGATCTGGGTATCTCTGGTCACGATAAAGGCTGCTAATATTTCTATGGCTGATCATTGGAGTTAGCAGGGTAGCTACCTAGCGACCAAAGTCCTGCTTTCTTCTTCTCTATCTTTCTCATAGTTGTATCTTTGATTTTGCCAGACTATATTGGAATTGTATTATCAAAATAGTTATAGTAGTTTCTCATAACTTACTGACACCCCGATGTCTCGCTATTCGTTTTTCGCATTTGTTTTCAAGTTAAACTCTCTTATGAAATTCCAATATGAAAAAGGCCTTATTTTATCTTTTAATGGAGTATGAGATTGTTTTGGAGGTATGTCGGCTTTCCTAGTTCCATGATATATGCCATCACGACGTGGTTTAGTTTTAGGCCGTGACAAGTTGGTATCATAGCCTAGGTTACATAGTTCTTACGAGTCATGATTGGGTACGTAGACATCTGTACTTATCTTCGAGAGGCTGCGAAACATTTAGGAAAAACTTCACATTCTTGAATTCCTGTCATGTCAATGTGTTGATACCGGTAACTAAACTTCTGTCGTTCTATTCTCTCATAGATGGTGATGACACGTACTACGGTCAGAATTGACGACCATCAACACCACTAATTTGGGCCGTGGGAAGCTAAGGTCGCAATATGGCCCGTGGAAAAGGTAGAGGTGCAGCTCGCACCACAGCTAGGGCAGCACCAACAGAACCACCAACTTCCCTAGTTCAGGATCAGGTTCTGGGTGTAGATGCCCCAGCAAAACCTGCTCAGGAACCTGTTGTGCCTATGGTTATTCCAGGTTTTCATAAGACCTTATCTGAGATTCTGACTATGTAAACCAGTCTTACTCAGATGGTCTTTATTTCTACTATATCAGCTACTTCCCAGGCCGGGGGTGGCACTCAGACTCCCGTCACCCGTTCCCTCGAGCAGGTTGTTTAGGCACTTCAGACACTGATCGGTGCCGACTCAACGCTACACCAAGTTAGGGAGAGCGGGTCACAATAGCTTTTACCCGAATAGTAATTCGGGATCGAAATTCCACAGGAAGCTAGTAGTGGAGTTGTATTGTCTGTTTAGTCTAGAGATACGGTTGTGCTTCTAATGCCACTTCAAACTTTTTTGGTTTTCTTTGTTCTTAAATCTACTAGTATGAAACTAATGATTAAAACTAAATTATGCTATGAGAATATTGTTAAGTTGTATTTAATATAGAGAAATCACTAGGGTCGTGGCATCACCTAGCTGGCAAATTAATGGGTAGATGCTACTAAGGATAGATTGACATATTTGGGGATTATTCTATAACCGTTGCAAAATTGCACCCACTCTCACACCTCTCAATAGGGAGAGTGATTTTGCCCAATTGACTCTCTCGAGACCAATTGGGTAGGCCAATTAGACCAAGAAACTAGAGTTCAAGTAGAGTGAGTACTCTCTCGAGATTTAACCCGTTAATTGGGACTACCATTTCTCATAGGTCCATCCCAATTCCTTTTTGGGTCAATTTTGGGGTCATGGACTCTCGTTCTCAAGAAGAGTTAACCCCACAAAGCTAGAATCAATATTTTAAAGCACCAATCCTAAATTAACACATAAAAATTAACCCAAATAACAAATACCCAGTATCAATCTAACCCTAGATGGAACCGTCCATCAATTACCCATACCTAGGGTTGAACCACAACCCTAGCTAATGGGTTTAGCTAGACATAATTAAAGAAGGAACATAAAAATAGAAGAATAACTAAACATATTAATTAATTGCTAAGAAGAAACTACAAGAATCTATTGAGAAATTAATGCTGAAATGTCAAAATAGGCTAAAAATTCGGTTCCGATGAGCGCAACTCAATATCTTATGCCAAACTTAACCTAAAAATGGTAAAATGTTCTATTTATAGTGGCTGGATAAACTGGACAAAAATACCCCTACGGGGTCAGCGCGGCCGCGTTGGCTCTTGAACTCATGCTTTTTAGCCCTCTAAAGTTGAGGAGCGAGGACCTCACAAAAGTACAGCGCCGCCGCGGCGGAAGTTGGCCCGTTCGCACATAAAGTAGCACGGAGCGCACTGCTTGACTTGGCTCAGGAATCATCTCTTTGAATCTCGTTAGCGCGGACAACACAAAAGGTGTGGTGGGGCGGCGTTGCTTACAACTCAATAATATCAGATCTCTGAATCTCCAAGTGCGGCCGCGTGAACTTTTGTGCGTTCTGGACAAGGTTCTCTATTTCCTTCACTTCACTTGGTCTTTGATACTTGAGCAGGTTTCACTCTGTTTTGAGCCGATCTTTGACATTTCGTCATTTTGTCGCTCAAACCTGCAATCAAGCACAACCTGTGAGCATTTTCGGACTATTTTGTAGTAATTTATACTCAAAGCATAGGAAAGTAGGGGCATGAAACACGATAAAATCCTACTTATCAACTCCCCCAAACTTAAACCTTTTCTTGTCCTCAAGCAAACAAAATAAGACTCACCCCTTAAAGGAACATCCACGTAATTCCAGCTATCCTAGAGTAACCTCCAACAACATCAATAGGGACTAACAATTGCCCTTAATACGAATGCATCGCTAACACATTTTTAAACTATGAAAGCTATGGATTAAGTGTGACACAAGAGCATCAAGAGTTGACACATTTCATCAAAGAACGTTTCTCAAATATCTTCGTTATTGTGGAACCCAAACTCACACATCCTCAACTCTCCCTAAGTGAACGTCATCTTTTGGAGTATTGACACATAAATCGAGGTTGATGGATTTTCACTCATCTCTCTTAAGAAGAACGTCATCAGTCCGGCTCTAGGTACCATATGCTTGCCTCTTATGTAAGTATCCACTAATGTAGGCTTCCTTCAACTGAAGATCATAAATGGCTTTTGTGGAGTCATTAAAAAGGCTTTTAGGTAAGGGTAGGACATGTTTTTGTTCAAGTAGGCTCAATCTTCCCTTAAACACTTCTTTTGATTCAGTTTGGCACACTTTCTTGACTCATTTGAGTATTTCACTTCTTTTCAAGGGGTTAGAGGGACACATTTTCACTCTTTCTTATGCAATTCAAAACATTTCTCCTTTTGTTTCCACACCTTTTTCACTTTGCTTCCCTTGAATCCCCTTTTTATTCTTGTTCACATTGGTTTTTCTTTTTGTCCTTTTTCTTTTCTTTCTTTTTCATTACTTTCCTTTTCTTTTTGCTTTTGTACCTTTTACCACTTTGTTTCCTTTCTTGTCTCTCTCCCCCAACTTAGAAATTTGCCATTACTCAAGGGAAGATTTGGGTGCCAAGAGAGGGTATATTTTAGAACAGGTATAGGCTTGTGACATTGGTTCTTGAAAGAAAAAGGTTCAAGGATCAAAAGGATTAACTAGGGAAAATTTCATTGGTAGGCCATGGATTTGTTCAACTTAACATTTGGATCAAGGAGAGCCTATAATCACTTCTCAAGTCAAATTTCACCTAGGAGTTTGCCTCACAAACATTCAGGGCAAGTTCTAGACCTTTGGCTCCGGACTTGGACTCACAATTCGATTCCTCACCACACATGCTAAGGGATTGCTAAAGACATCGAGTCGAGGGCTCACAATGACCTTAGTTATGATTCAAGCGCACAATGGTCCAACAAGACCACATGATGACTGTTTGGTCAACACAAGAGTCTCAAGGCCACGACTTTGACTATCCTAAACAATACATTATGTCTTTGATCATGGGATTAAAGACAAATGTGCTAGGACCAAGTGAAGCTTTGCCGGAGATACCTTTAACTATGAAATATCATAAATAAAAGAAAAATCAAAAACGGACTCAACCCTTTAAGAAGGTTGTTACTCCATCTATCATTGGGAAGAACCACCCGGTTTGCACTATACTCCACCCTTGGAAAGAACCGTGGAATTAAGAAAACCAAGGGCTTATTCAAAATGTCAAAAACTAAACATAAGTCTACGAGCCTATCTATAAAGCTAAAAATGAAAAAGTTTGCGAAAATAGAAAAATAGAGTGAATATGTACAACAGGGGAGTAGAATATACAATGATGGATGAAAATATACCGAATGTAACTTTGTATACAGACCAAAGGGGAATAAAAAGATGAGAAAAGTAGCTAAAATATAAAGTTATAAACAGACAACCTAGAAAATCAAATCAACAGAACATAAAATGAGAATCTAATATGAATAGTCATCCAGATAATAAAAAGTAAGGCGCACCCCTATGAATAAGAGCTGGCATTGTCCCTAATGCCAACTACACAAATAAGCATAAAAAGTTAATGAAAGGATATAAAAGAGCTCCCTAGACCTAGTCCGTCTGCATGGGATCCTCAGTGGTCCCCTGGTCTTCTGTATGGGCGGGAACCTCAGACTGGTTCCCGGGCTCTTGCTACTCAGCTGCTGGGATTGGGGCGTGATCATGGACCGGCTGAATGTTGGGTGCAATGCTGGAGGGACCCTCCTGAATCTCTACTAGCTCAATCACCGCATCAACTGTGCTAGGGAGCTTTCATTTTTTTTCCTCGGGTGCCTGGGTACCTGCTCTTGCTCTGGGTGCGGCACTGGTGCTGCTGGATCCGGGACAGACTCCCCAAATAGCAAGTCTAGAGGCATTTTGTCTACCAATAGCTTGTCCACATCTGTCCTGAGCTGCTTCACAGACTCCTTGGAAGCCCGTGTTTTCCTCAACTTCCTGTGCTCTTTAGCAAGCTCCTTCAGAGCCTTGCCATGTAACTCCACAGTAGTAGTCAATGTGTCTTGAGTCTTCATAATATTTTCCTGGTTTTCCAGGAGCTTCTTCAAAGTGTCCTTAATGGATTAAGGAATCTGAGCTGGTTGAGGTGCCGTCTGGGTCTGAATAGTAGAGGATAAATTGGACAACTTGAAAGTTGCAACCGACATTCAGTTGTTAAAGCTAGCCAAGGACTGACTCAACCGATGGGCCGTGAAGGGTTGAGTCTTTAAAGATGGCACCCGGGGGCCCGCTAAGTACTAGGACCAACTCAAGAGGAAGGACTTGGAGACAAATCTATAAGGGTAGTGGCAGCAGTGGAAGGTACAATAGAAGGCTCTATCGCCACTGGCTCCTCAGACTGGCTAGTTGGGGTAGAGATAGGTGGCCAGTATTTCTTGGACTCTGGGTTGTCCGAGCCCTACATGTTTTACGTAGAGTAAGGAGCCACATGCTTGGTCTTCACATCAAATTTTTTCTTGTTGACCTGCAGATCCCTAAAATACATAGTAAGGATGTTGGGAAAAGGTCGTTCCGGTTGTTCTCCTGTCCTACAGAAAAAATAACCCTAGACATCACATTACCCACATTAACAGGTTACCCAACCATAACAAATGCAACAAGAACTGCCCGGGTAAGTGGGTAGAAAGGTCAAGCTGACTGAATACAAATGTCAACCACCCTCGAGCCTCAAAGTTGAAGGTGTTCCTGTATATATTTTCTTCCCTGCTTGCAACCATGTTGAGACAGTAACTGGGATTGCCAAGAAATAGGCCACCCAAGGTCGAACTTTTTCACCCATCACTAACTTAGCCAGATAAAGCGACTCATCATCATCCTTGAACCCCAAGTAGTCATTTAAGGATTTCCCATCAAACACCACCTTTTTGTCTCTCACTTCGGTCCCCTTCATATCCTTAACAATGTGAGCCACATTACAGTAGAATTCTCTAACCATGTGCTCATTAGCTTCGATGCACTTTTCTTTGAAAAATTCCCAGCCTTGTCTAGTTGGGAACACCTTCTGCACCTTCGGGTTGTGGGGTAAAACGTCACTATTAATAAAACTTCTCTCCGGTATCAACTTTCTCACCAGCCACCACTCCCTAAACTTGTGAAATGCCACTTGACTGACGAATCGATCTTCCCAAACTTCAGGTTTTCTAGTTCTTTAATACCCCCAATCTGAGGCTTACCTCCCTCACCTTGTTCTGCACTCTTCCCAGATAATGAAGCTGTGAGGCAGGTGGAGTATTGTTTACTACTGGCTACGGACTTATCAAATGAATACGAGACTACATTCACTGTTCTTTTGATTTTGGGTGATGGTGGAGGAGTATCAACTAGGTGGAAGGGGTCGGTTATGTGAGTTGGGACAGAATCTGAGGATATGTATTTGGAGGGCACATACTCACTCCCCGAAGAATGTGAGGCAGCCCTATCAGCAGCCCATATTAGTTTTCGGGTCTTTCTAATGTTCTCCCGATCTTGGGGAGTGTGTTTTGCAATTATCTTGCCCTGACCCCCTCGGGAGGCACCACCTCTCCTGGGTAGTTGTGTTTGTTTACCACCTCTTTGTTTAACCATGATCTGCAAGCAAACATGTCTAACATTGTTAGATTAAGCATAGGCAGTGTATCAGTTAATGAAAACAATTATAGAACAGCAGATAAAAAGATTGCAGAAACCATATTAAAACAGGGCACCGCGGACTGCGCTACGGCGACCGCGGGCTACACTGAACAAACCCAGAAAAACATACCTCTCTAATTCTCCCAATCCGGTCTGTGTGAAATGGGAGCGCGACCGCGTTGGTCCAGCGTGGACCACACACTGAGGTATGCGACCGCGTTGGAAACAAGTCAGGTTTCAGAACAAAAGCCACCGCGGACCGCACTATCAGGAGCGCGGTCGCGTTAGATACACCGTTGACCGCGTTAAGGCAACCGCGGGCCACGCTGAACCAACATATAGAAACTAAATTAGGGTTTCAATTTTCTTCCATGTTTTGTTCTATCTTTGAATCCTAATAGTCCCTACTCAATTACCAAACCTGGAAAGCATACTTAGCATTCAAAACCAACATGTAAACTATCCTAATCACTAAATCCAAGAAAAATAGATAAAACGAAAAAGTTAAACCTAATGGGAAACAAATAAAGATTAAAAATATAAACTAATTAATGACAATTGTAAGAAACGTTACCAGGATTTAGAAGAACCAAAGAAATCTATGCAAGCAAATGGTCTCAGAAGTGAATGAACAGTAGAAATAAGTCTCACGCTTTCAAACTTGAGAAAAGTGTAAAATGAAGCCATGGGTCTCTATGTATAGAAAAACTAGTGGGCCTCGTACCTACCTACCAGCGCGGCCGCATAAAAGTGATCGCGGACTGCGATGGCTTTCAAATCCGATGTTTCAGAAGGCAACCTTGCGCGGCCGCATCGGAGAGTATCGCGGATGCGATTGTCCATCATGGACAACACAAATTTGATAACAACCGCATTGGAAAACTTCAAATAGCACCATATTTCTGATTTGCCAGCGCAGACCATGCAAAACTACACCGCGGCTACGCTACAAACTTCAGAGACCTTGCAACTTGGCTCATGCCAGCGTGAACGCGTTGGAGAGCATTGCAGATGGTTGGTCCAGCACGAACCAAACAATGAGGTACGCGGCTGCGCTGGAAACAAGTCACATTTTAGAAAAAAGGCCACCACGGACCGCACCATCAGGAGCGCGACCACGTTAGAAACACTGCTGACCGCACTAAGGCGACCGTGGGCTGCGTTGAGCCAACATATAGGAACTAAATTAGGGTTTCAATTTTCTTCCATGGTTTGTTCTATCTTTGAGTCCTAATTGTCCCTATTCATTTACCCAACCTGGAAAGCATACTTAGGATTCAAAACCAAAATGTAAACTATCCTATTCATTAAATCCAAGAAAAATGGATAAAATGAAGAATTTAAACCTATTGGGAAACAAACAATGATTAAAAATATTAACTAATAAATGACAATTGTAAGAAATGTTACCAGGATTTAGAAGAACCAAAGAAATCTCTGCAAGCACACGGTCTCAGAGGTGAATGAACAATAGAAATAAGTCTCAGGTTTTCAAACTTGCGAAAAGTGTAAAATGAAGCCCTGGGTATCTAATTATAGAAAATCTAGTGGGCCCCGTACCTACCTACCAACGCGGACGAATTAAAGAGATTTCTTACCGCGCTGGGTTTCAAATTCAAAGTTTTAGAAGGCAACCTTGCGCGGCCGCGTTGGAGAGCATCACCGATGCGAAGGTCCATTACGGACCACACAAATTTTATTGTGGCCATGTTGGAAAACTTGATAGAGCACTATATTTCTGATTTGCCAGTGCAGACAGTGCAAATTTGCCCTACGGCTGCGCTACAAACTTCAAAGACCTTACAACTTGGCTCATGCCGGCGTGTACGCGTTGGAGAGCATCACGGATGCATTGGTCTAACACGAACCCCATAATGAGGTACGCTGCCGTGCCGGAAGCAAGTCAGGTTTTATAACAAAGGTCACCGCAGACCGCACCATCAAGAGCACGGCCGCATTAGAAACATCGGTAATCGCGCTAAGGCGACAACAAGCTGTGTTGAGCCAACATATAGGAACTAAATTACGGTTTCAATTTTCTTCCATGTTTTGTTCTATCTTTGAGTCCTAATTGTCCCTACTCAATTACTCAACCTGGAAAGCGTACTCAGCATTCAAAACCATGTAAACTATCCTAATCATTAAATCCTAAAACATGTATAAAATGAAGAAGTTAAACCTACTGGAAACAAACAAAGATTAAAAATATAAACTAATTAATGACAATTGTAAGAAATTTTACCAAGATTTAGAAGAACAAACGAAATCTCTGCAAGCACACAGTCTCAGAGATGAATGAACAGTAGAAATAAGTCTGAGGCTTTTAAACTTGCAAAAAGTGTAAAATGAAGCCTTGGGTCTCTATTTATAGAAAAACTAGTGGGCCCCATACCTACCTACCAGCGCGGCCGCATAAAAGTGATTGCGGACCGCACTGGGTTTCAAATTTAAAGTTTCAGAAGGCAACCTTGCGCGACCGCGTTGGAGAGCATCTCCGATGCGAAGGTCCATCGCGGACCACACAAATTTGATCGCGGCCGCTTGAGAAAACTTCATTGAGCACTATATTTCTGATTTGCCAGCACGGACCATGCAAAACTGCACTGCGACTGCGCTACAAACTTCATTGACCTTGCAACTTGGCTCATGTCAGCGTTTACGCGTTGGAGAGCATCACAGACGCGTTGGTCCAGCACGGACCACACAATGAGGTACGCTGTCGCACTAGAAGCAAGTGAGGTTTCAGAACAAAGGCCACCATGGACCGCACCATCAGGAGCACGACTGCGTTAGAAACACAGCTGATCGCGCTAGGGCGACCGCAAGCCGATCTAAGCCAACATATAGGAACTAAATTAGGGTTTCAATTTTGTTCCATGTTTTGTTATATCTTTGAGTCCTATTTGTCCCTACTCAATTACCCAACCTGGAAAGCGTACTCAGCATTCAAAACCAACATGTAAACTATCCTAATCATTAAATCCAAGAAAAACGAATAAAACAAAGAAGTTAAAAAGATTAAAAATATAAACTAATTAATGACAATTGTAAGAAATGTTACCATGATTTAGAAGAACCAAAGAAATCTATGCAAGCACACGGTCTCAAAGGTGACAGTAGAAATAAGTCTCAGGCCTTCAAATTTGCAAAAAGTGTAAATGATGCTCTGGGTCTCCATTTATAGAAAAACCAGAAGGCCCCGTACCCACCTACCAACGCCGCCTCATAAAATTGATCGTGGATTGCGCTGGGTTTCAATCCAAAGTTTTAGATAGCAACCTTACGCGGTCGCATTGGAGTGCAGCGAGCCGCACTGGCAACTTTAGAGACTATGCACCTTTTTATACTTTTTTCTTGCACTACTTCAACACAATCCATGCAACATCTCACAAATAATAAGCTCAACAATCCTAAGCTACTAAGAAAATCAAAGAGAAAGAAAAAAAAGACATGGGTTGCCACCCAAGAAGCGTCTGATTTAACGGCGCGGCACGGTGCATTTTACCATCATATCCCTTCAAATCAAGAAACGCCACCACGTGGCTCTCATAAAATTCTTCAAGAAGAAATAAAACACACGTCTAGCAAGCTTGTTAACCATCTGATCAAGAATTGGCAAAGGATAATGTTTACTATAGGGCCCTTTGTTTAAATCACCATAGTTCATGTAAAACTGCCAACCTGTGTCGAGTCTTGTAGGAAGACACACATTATGAAGATTAGGCATCATTTCATGCTCTGCTTCCGGTTGTTTTCCCTTAAACTCCTAAAGAGGTGTTGCATCATACTTCAAGATAATATCGGGCTCAAAGATTGTGAGGCAAAGATGTGGCTCAACTGGATTGTTCTCCAGCACCGGAGGTACCTCAATTGTTTGCTTTTCTAGAGGAGCTTTCCGATGATTAAAATCCAATTTCAACTTACTGGGCTCACTCGATTCCATGACATGTAAAGCATATATGCACATCACTCTACTTGCATCATCATTTACATCACAATCTAGAGGTGCGGACACAAGGGGATCTTCAACATTAATCATAGAACTTGTCTCATCCATTATCTTAGTTGTGACAATGTCAACAAATGAGCATACCTTGGTGCCATAAGGTTGCCGCATGGACATACAGCCAGGGAAAATAATCTTCTTATAACCCACTCAGAATGTCAATTCTCAGGCCTGGACATCAGCCAATGCCTTCCCTATAACGAGGAAAGGTCTCCCAAGAATAATTGGCACTTTAAGGACTACCTCACAATCTAATATAACAAAGTAGGTCGGCAATATCAATTTATCAACGTGAACAAGGACGTCATCAATTATACCCAAAGGTTGCTTCATTGACCGATCTGCCATTTGGAGCGTCATTGAAGTTGGCCTAGGTTGCCCGACTCCCAAAGTCTTGAAAATTGAATAAGGCATCAAATTAATGCTAGGCCCCAAGTCACAAAGGGCTTTGGAAAAATCCACACTACCTATAGTGCAAGGAATAGTAAAAGCTTCGGGGTCTTCACGTTTTGGGGCCATGGAATGCACTATAGAACACAGTTGATGCGTCATTTTAATTGTTTCACATCCCATTGACCTTTTCTTTGTTTCCAAATCCTTCATGAACTTTGCATACCCTGGAATTTATTCAAGTGCCTCCACCAACGGCACATTAATAGTAAGACTCTTCATCATCTCGATGAACTTTTTGAATTGATTGTATCCTTTTTGCTTTGCTAACCGTTGAGGGTAAGAAGGAGGTGGTCTAGGCAAAGGTGCCTTGGCCTTGGGTACAACCAGATCGGTCATGTCAATCACGTGTTCCCTAGGCAAGTTTACTGCATCTTGAGTCTTTATCCTGGCCTCATCATCAATATCAATCTGCACATCATTGGTCACATTTGGTTCATCAACATCTTCCACATTCAAAGGCACATCATCATTACGGAACTCAACTTCGTCATTCATAACTTGATTCTCATTCGAGGCATGCACATCACCGCCTCTTCCACTCCTTGTTGTATCCACCATCACATGATTGTGACCTTCCTTCGGGTTCATCGCCGTATCACTTGGTAGAGCACCCTTAGGTCAAGTATTTAATGATTGTGATATTTAGCCAAGTTGCACCTCTAAATTCTGAATAGAGGTATTATGAGAAGTCAGTTGAGCATCAGAGTCTTGGTTCTTCTTCATCATTTAATCGAACATCATTTCTATTATCCCAATATCACTACCCAAAGAACTAGACCCTTGAGATTGAAAGGGAGGTGGATTGTTCGGTTGTTGGTACATGGGGGGCCTTTGAAAGCCTTCCCCCCCCCCCCCCGGTTGTCTTGAGTTCCACTACTATTCTACCCTCCTTCATTGTTGTTGTTATTGCTCCAATTGTTATTGTTTCCATTCCAATTGCCTAGATTGTTATCTTGGTTACCCCAATTATTGTTTTGATTGTTGTTGTTCCAATTGCCACCACCTTGTTGTTGGTTGTTACTATTCTAATTTCCGCCGCCTTGTTAATTGCCCCAATCGTTGCTTTGATTTTTGTTGTTCCAATTGTCACCACCTTGTTGTTGGTTACCCCAATTTCCTTGGGGACACCATTGTTGATTTCCTCTATTTCTCGTAGTTATTGACATATTGACATTCTTCTCTTTGATCATCATAGCACTCATTCGAATAACCACCACCATCATTGTTGTCAAGTTGCTCACAATTACCTTGAGGTTGTTGTTGCCCTCTTTGCCTCATTTTCAACATAGAAACACCTTCCATTGCATTGACTTGACGTGGGTTTTGGACTTGTTGCAATTGCACATTCGCCAATTGATTCATTGTTGTTGTAATCTTGGCAATAGATTGGCCATGGTCATGCGATTAATTGTGCAAATGGATGACCGTGGGGTCACCTTGGTGCATATTTGCTCGACTTTGCTATGCCGAAGAGGTATCGGCCATTTCATCAAGTACATCATATGCCTCTTGGTAAGAAAGTTTCATGAAGTTCCCTCCAGCTAATTGGTTCACAATGCATTAATTCATGGTGTTGATGCCCCGATAAAAAGTTTGTTGAATCATCACCTTAGTCATGTCATTATTAGGGCATTCCTTCACTATTGTTCTATATCTCTCCAAAATTTCATGCAAAGGTTCCGTTGGCTCTTGCTTGAAGGCTAAAATTTCATCCCGAAGTGCTTCCATATGACTTGGTGAGAAAAACTTTCGAATGAATTTATTCGCCAATTCATCCCAAGTTGTGATGGAATGATTGGGGAGCCTTTCTAACCAATCCAATGCTTTACCCCGAAGAGAGAATGGGAAAAGCATCCTCAGACACGTTTGTTTTCTTGCTACCATAACATGTATCAACAAACCCTTTCAAGTGCTTATATGCATTTTGATTGGAGGCGCGTATAAAAACCCTGTTTGCTCGAGCAAGGTCAACATAACATTTGTCATTTGAAAGTACCCCGCCCGGATTCAGAGAGGAACAATGGCACTCTCATATCTTTGATTCGGGAGTACTCTTAGACCTAGTCTTGGCGGTGTCGGATGAGGGTATGGAATATTCTCATTCAGATTTGCGTTTGCATTGGCATTTATACCTCTACGTGGAGCTTGAGGTATAAGTTCATCTTTATCAATATCTTCAACCTCCTCCCCTGCTATTGTATTGCCAAGAGGGTCATTTGCATTGAGAGCAATTTGTACCTAACTGATTGACATAAACAAAATTAGTAAACAAGAAGGAAAGAGAAGCAAAACACAAAACTATCTAAACAAATAGTCAACACCGTAAGCTCCCCGGCAACGGCGCCAAAAAGTGATCGCTGCCGACTCAACGCTATACCAATGTAGGGAAGGCGGGTCGGAATAGCTTTTATCCCAATAATGGTTCTGGATCGAATTTCGACAGGGAGCTAGTAGTGGAGTTGTATTGTTTGTTTAGTCTAGAGATACGGTTGTGCTTCTGATGTCACTTCAAACATTTTTGGTTTTATTTGTTCTTAAATCTACTATTGTGAAACTAATGATTAAAACTAAATTATACTATGACAATATTGTTAAGTTGTATTTAATATGGAGAGACGCACTAGGGTCGTGGCATCACCTAGGTGGCTAATTAACGGGTAGATGCTACTAAGGACATATTGACATATTTGGGGGATTATGCTATAATCATTGCACAATTGCACCCCCACTCTCACACCTCTTGGTGGGGAGAGTGATTTTTCCCTATTGGCTCTCTCGAGACCAATTGGGTGGTCCAATTAGACCAAGCAACAAGGGTTCAAGTAGGGTGACTACTCTCTCGAGATTTAACCCGTTAATTGGGACAATCATTTCTCATGGGTCCATCTGAATTCCTTGTTGGGTAAATTTTGGGTTCATGGACTCTCTTTCTCATGAAAAGTTAAATCCCCAAAGCTAGAATCAGTCTTTGCAACAACCAATCCTTAATTAACACATAAAATTAACCCAAATAACAAATACCTAATATCAATCTAACCCTAGAGGGAAAAACCCATCAATTACCCACACTGTTGAGCCAAAACCCTAGCTAATGGATTTAGATAGACATAATTAAAGAAGGAACATAAGAAATAGAAGAAGAACTAAACATATTAATTAATTGCTAAGAAGAAACTACAAGAATCTATTGAGAAATTAATGTTAAAATGCTAGAATAGGCTAAAACCTCGGCTATCATGACCAAATCTCTATATCTTATACCAAACTTAACCTATAAATGGTAAAATATTCTATTTACAGTGGCTAGAAAAACTGGACAAAAATACTTCTACAGGGTCAGCATGGACCGTACAAAAAGGTATTGCGGCTGCGTTGGCTCTTGAATTCCACAGCGGGGACGCGGTGGAATTTGGCATGTCCGCACATAAAGTAGCGCGGAGTGCACTACTTGACTTGGCTTAGGAATCACCTCTCTGAATCTCGTTTGCGCGGACCGTACAAAAAGTGTGGCACAGCCGCGTGGTTTGCAGCTTGATAATATCGGGTCTCTGAATCTCCTAGTGCGGTGACATGCACTTTTGTGCGGTCCACACTAGGTTATTTATTTTTCTCACTTCACTTGGTCTTTGATACTTTAGCAGGTTCCACTCCAATTTGAGCCGATCTTCGATATTTTGTCACTTTGTCACTCAAACCTGCAATCAAGCACAACCTATGAGCATTTTGGGACTATTTCGTAGCAATTTATACTCAAAGCATAGGCTATTAGGGGCATAAATCACGTTAAAATCCTACTCATCAGACACCGAGGTACCACCAGCCCAGCCGGTTGCACCTACTCAAGTCTATGTGGTTCGAGTCATGCCTGATGATGAGCAGCGTAGATTGGAGAGGTTTGGTAGACTTCAGCCGTTGACTTTCAACAGTGTTGGGGGCTAGGATGCCCATAATTTCATGGACAACGTTTAAAGGATTCTCCATACAGCGAGTATTTTGGAGACCAGTGGGGTCTTATTCACTACTTTTTAGTTTTCTAGAGTTGCCTTCACTTGGTGGGAGGCAGGTGAGAGGCGTAGGCTTGTTGGTGCAGCGCCTCTTATGCGGCATCAATTATCCATTCTCTTTCTAGAGAAGTATGTACCACAGTCCCGCAGAGAGAAGCTGTACATGCAGTTCGAGAAGTTACGTCAGAAGGATATGACTATGATGCAGTATGAGATGAGATTCTTCGAGTTAGCCTGTCATACCATCTGGTTGGTTCCCACAGAAAGGGAGAGAATCATGAGCTTCATTGATGGCCTCACCTATCAACTACGGATTTTTATGACCAGAGAGAGTGTGTCTGTGTATGTGTGTTTGGTGCTTCTTTTGAGGAGGTGGTTGACATTTTCAGGGAGATAGATTTACTCTACCAGCAGGAGCGGATTGAGAGGGAGGCCAAGAGGCCTCGTGGATCCGGTAGTTTTTTATGGTATTCTTTCTGGAGGTCTGTCTCACTACGGTAGAGGTCTTTATTTCAGACAAGCTCAGACGGCTCGTCAAGCTCACCGTGGTGCATCATCTGACCATAGGTTTCATAGTTCTCAGCAGAGTTACTTGTCCTTTAGTGCCCTTCCAGCTCAGAGTTCGACTCACGCACCATCTGTTCAGGGCTCATCTATGCCTAATTCTTCTAGTTGATATCCTGGTGCTTGGGCCCGCTTTAGTCCCCACTGCCATTTGCCAAAAAGGGTTGCTTGGAGTTTCGAGATGTATGTCATATCATGAGATTTTGTCCTCGCCTTGCGAGAGGTTCATCCCAGTAGAGGAGTCAGCCTTCTGCTTCAACACCAATTACTTCCCTAATCGCCCAGCCAGCTTAGGGCGGAGGTCAGTCAGCTAGGGATCGCCCTAGAGGGGGAGGCTGATCATGTGGTGGTCAGGCCCATTTGCATGCACTCCCTGCCGGACCAGATACTATTGCTTCAGATGATGTGATCACAGGTATTGTCTCACTTTTCCACAGGGATGCCAATGTATTTTTTGACCCTGGGTCCACTTTTTCAAATTTGTCGTCATATTTTGCTTGTTATTTGGATACGCCCCGCAAGTCTCTTGTTTCATCTATTCATGTTTCTACTCTTGTGGCAATGCTATTATTGTGGATCGCATATATTTGTCTCATGTAGTGAGTTTGAGGATTGTGGTATTATGGTGAGGAGAAGTATTAATTTTAAGGTAATTAAGAAGGAACTAGGATAGATTCGACAACTTGGTAGTAGGTTGGATTGGCATGGAAAGGGATATGATTAGTCCTTTGGATGCTTATGAGGTAATGGGTTTCTACATGTGTTTTCTGGTAATGCTCTTGGGTTTTTAGTGACCTGCGTAGCTTGGCCAAGATAGAAGGATTCAGTCTTGACAATTTGGTTTTGTGAAATGGAAATTTAGAGAGTTCTTGATGGTTTCTACCACGGTTAGAGATATGTACTTTCTACTGGCGGGAGGGGCATGCGATGTATAGTGATTTTCCCTTAGATGAGATCAAATGGAAAGTTCGTGACTAATTGAGTACGTAGTTTCATATGGCTCGGAGTGGATTATGAACTTCTCATAATAATCATAGGATGCCATTGAATATGTGGTATGTTGTGTGGGATTGAGATTTTCATGTGTAAGGTCGTGGTTCAGTCTGAAGGAAAGGTCATAAATCCTTAGGTAGCACGAATAGTTTCAGATAAGGGTATACATTTCAGAAAGGGCGATGTGTTTGAGTTATGAATACTTTATTGGTATTGCGGCATCCTCTTGATTGATCGACTGTTGGAGTTCATATTTTTTCCTTGTGGTACATATGGTGTGTGTGCAAAATTTCAGGTCATTTGGAGGTGATTTGGTAGGTTTCAGCGTCATTTTTGGAATTAGAAGTTTAGGAGCTCTTAGGCTTTTATCCAAGGATAGTTTGGTGTTTCCACGTTGTTTTCAGTGATTTGAAGGTACGACTTAGTTTGAATAATGTAATGGGACGTATTGGTATGTTTGGTCGGGTTTCGAAGGGCCTCGGGTGAGTACCCGGCGGTTATCGGATCACTATTTGGCCATGGAAGTTGGAAAAATACTTGATATCTAGTGATTCGAAAGTTGCATGTCTCGGATCATTCGAACTGCAGTCGCGGTATGGATAACACGGACCGCGGTAGGAAAACATGGCCGTAATGGGAACTTAGCGGACTACTGAAGGACTTGAATCAAGATTCGTGGTCTTGGTAAGAATCTCGCGGACCGCAGTAGAGTTTGGCTCAAGACTCACGGCTACGATGGAATTACACGGACCGCGGTACTGATTGTGCGGCTGCGGTGAGAAATATGCGGGCCACGGACTGGAAGTTCAAATAGCACTATATAAGCAAGGATTAGGGTTTTATTTCATATCTTGGACTTTGGGAGCTTAGTTTGAGGCAAATTTTTGGGAGTTTTTCAAGGAAATAATTGGGGTATGTAATTCTAACTTGGTTTTGGCTAATAATCATGAATCTATCATTGTTTCATTATTTCATTTTAATTTGGATGGTATTTGGGGGGAATTTGTGGAGTTTTCATAAAATGAACTTTGGGGATTTGGAAGCGGATTGGGAAACGGAATTGAGTGAAACTAGTATGGTTATTCTTGTAATCGAGTGGGTTGTAGGATTTTGTGACTTTGGTCGAATTTCCGAGATGTGGGTCTGGGGCTTAAGCTAACAATTTTCTTATCGGATTGATTCTTTTAGCTCGTGATGATTGTAACGGTTTTTATAGCTAGATTCGGAGCATCGGGAGTTCGATTTTAAAGGCAAAGGCATTGTGGAGAAAGAGTTTTCTTGGTCGGAGGTAAGTAATGCTTTCAAACTTTTTTCTGAGGGTTCAAAACCCTAAACTATGTGTTATGTGATTAGTATTGTGGTGACACACATGCTAAGTGACGAGTGTGCGGGCGTACACCGCAATAATTGTGACCTGGTTCATTCCATGGTACCAATTAGTGATTCTATATTTTTTATATTTGTGTTCTCTTCACGTGCTGAAGTAAATGGACTGTAAATGACGCTAGTTATCATTCTAGGGCTCTACTCCGATACCTTTGGGACCCCTAGTGGTCATTTCTCACTGTTATCTCATTAATTTCAGTGATATTCTATACTCAGTCATGTTCATGCATTTAATATCACATCTCAATCTTAATGGTTATTTATTTGCACATCATATAATTGTTCTGGGCTAGTTTTCATGGCATTGTGAGCCCATGGGTGAGACTGGAAAGTGATGACTGAGAGAGGCCGAGAGCCTTATTATAAGTGACATTTATGGGTCGGGCTGCATGCCACAAAAGATTATTGATTATGCCTTCATTGGCTTGTTATAGCGCTTGGGATATAGGAGCCCTTCTAGAGTTTGCACACCCAAAGTGGACGCAGTTGAATATATTCAGGGATGGATCTTTCTTTGGTATGGATATGGATCTTCTCCATGAGGATGGATTGGCCTATTTTCAACAATACTGGAGAGTGATAGCCAGCGATGTATATATTCTTGGATGGATCTTCCCTGGGCCATGTGAACCATAAACAATACCGAACGGTTATGAGGTTATTATCATTATCTGGAGATGGATCTTCTCCATATGGCTGGATTTCCCTTCCTAAGTGCTTAGTGACTGCTGTCAAAGATGTATATATTCCGGGATGGATCTTCCGTGGGTCGTATGGGTCAATATAGTACTGGGTGGAAGAGCATATCAGATTCTGGCACATGAGGCACTCAGCATGGTGTATTACATACAGCATGTGCATTGGCATGTAGATGTAGTGGAGTTATATTTCTTTACCACGTTCATACCTGCTATATTTTACTATTTCGAGCTGTCTATTTATCTGAAAGTATGCTTACATTTCTGTAGGATATTTCTGTTATCTGTGATGAATTGAGTTCGTCACTACCTTTCAGTCCACATTTTGGACTTGTTACTTTCTGAGTTGGTGTACTCATGTTAACCCATGCACCTTGTGTGCATATCCAAGTATCTCTTGTTATGGTAGCCACTGCTTATATTTCTATGGCTGATCATTGGAGTTAGCATGGCGGCTGCAGTCCTACTTTGTTCTTCTCTATCTTCCTCGTAGTTGTATTTGGATTTTCCCAGACTATGTTGGTCTTGTATTATCAGAACAATTATGGTAGTTGCTAATGACTTAGTGAAAACCCGATGTCGGGCTATTCATTTTCCGCATTTGTTGTCAAGTTAAACTCTATTATGAGATTCTAGTATGAAAAGGCTCTATTTTACCATTTAATGGAGTATGAAATTGTTTTGGAGGTGTGTCGTCTTGCCTAGTTCCATGATAGGCATCATCATGACCGGTTTAGTTTTGAGTCCTAACAATCTATGAATCTAGGAACTCGAGAGAGGAAATTCTAGATTTCATATAAGATTGAGTAGAGCAAGATCTTGAACTCGAGTATCAATAACGGATTTGCGTTTATGATAGGAATATACCTAATCGTGTTGCTTGGTTATTATAAGCAAGTTATAAATGCATTCTTGTCAATTATAATTCCATAGGAATATAGGTGTTATGTTCACTTGAATAGGCGAGTTGTACTTAGGCGAGTTGTACTTTGGGAGAAGGCTACGAGCAGTATTAACCCCGTCAATCAATAAACTAGATAAATTAAATAGACAATTTAGATAGAAAACTCAACAGGATTGCTAGCTAATCCATTGTTCTAGAATATTTTCACCATTGAATTCCTCTTTAACCTTGTCATTATTTTCTTTTAATCTCTTAATTAGTTACTCTGGATTAATTTTTGTTAAGTATTCATACTTTATTCTTCACTTGAATAGACTAATTGTTTGGTTTTTAGCTGATAGTTAGTCACAAGTCCATGTGGGTACGAAATCTAGACTTAAAATCATATATTACTTGTCGATCACGTATAATTGAGTGTGCGTTTAGGGAGCAACAAGTTTTTGGCTCAATTGCCGGGGACATGGAAATTAGCAGTTTTCTAGATTAGAGTTTTACTTTTTATCTATTCAAGTTTTTTAATTTTAATTTATTTTAATATTTTATTATCTTTTTTATGGAATCTTGGAATTAGAATTGGCCGAAAATTGGTTATTCTTATTTTGGTGATCCTTGTCCATATTGTGGAGGACCACACTTCTGAAAAAATTATGAACTGCAATCACAAGTGTAGAATATTGGTAATGTGTGTGGTTGTCAAGGTGGCCATTAGGATGGTTGTCCTAATTCTTATTACCCTTCTCAGTGCTATAATTATGACATTTCTAATAATTTTTAGGAGTTTAATATGAGTAATGAAGAAGAGGATATGAAACGCGTTGCTCGTATTATGCAAATGATGAGGCAAGTAGCCGAGCAACAGGATCTGATGAGGCAAATAGCCGAGCAACGAGATGAATTTCACAAAAAGACTACCTTAGCGATCAAAGGACTTCATGCTTGAATGGAAGAATTAATGGCCAATTTTCACGAAGAACCTCAATTAGACGAGGAGATCGAGTTCCCTCCAGAAAATAACTTGAAAGAAGCAGATATCATGAGCCAATCATGGCTAGAGGAACAAGCTCAACTAGTAAAATTTCATGGGTTCTACATAATGTTCTTTCAAATGCGACAGAACAACTGATAGAAGGAAGAATTGAGTTCAGGAAAGAGATAGACCAATTTGGCTCATATATCCATGACCTGCAGGCTAAATTGAATAAAACGATTGAGGCATCTGATATCCTATAATCAAATTTTATGGATACAGGCCACCTCGTGGAGCATAAATACAAATTCTAACTATTCGAACAAAATGATGCCAAGGTCGATGAAGTGTGCACAAGTGAGGATGTCAAAAGTGAAGCGGTTTTAGAGTTGGAGCGCATCAAACCTCATTCTAACTATTTTCCAATATTGTTCTTGGTTGGGTACATGAGAATTGATCCATTTGAGCCTATGGAAGAGTCAATAAATGGGGAACAAAGTGCTTATATTTTGAAATTTACTATGCCAAGGAGACAAAACAACATCCCTCACTTAAAGGCCAAGAAGTGCAAGATGCAATATCTATTGCTTGGTTCCTTTATTTTTACACCACCGCCAAGAAACGTGATAGATAAATTGATGCAAAATTGAGGGCACAATTTATATCCTCAAAGTGGAGAAAAAAGTGGTGAAAGTGATGGCATCGTGCCGCGATGTTAAATCAAGCGCTTGTTGGGAGAAAGCCAATTTTTTTTTTCTTTTTGTTATTGTGTTATTTTTACCTTTTGTAGGAGTATGGAGTCAAAGCCAATAGGCATGTGCAAAATTGAGCAGGTGGTTTAAACTAAGTGTGAGATACCCCCATAAAAAATAATAATTGGGAGAAGTCTGAGTATCCCGTGAACGGCTAAGTCTTCGATCTTTGGCCTACCAGGAAGTCTCTTTTACCGTCCTGTTATTTATAGTGTGAATTGAGGATATTACAAAATTTTTAAGTGTGGGTGAGAAGATTGTCTAGGTGACTTTCTGTGCTATCCTAGCTTAGTTATAGTATTTTTTTCTTAGTGTAGTTTAGTTATTGTTGCTTAATAAAAAATGAAAAAAATGAAAATTATAAAAAAAGTTTAGACTTTTCCCAATGATGGATCTCCTAGACAGTTTTCCTGAGGGATTTAAATTGAAAGAAAAATAAATTTTTTATAGGTAGTGTAGTAATTCCTCCTTGTTTTTCTTTGTGCCGTAGTTCTTTTTCCGAGGGCTTTGTTTGAACCGGGAGTAGCTATTTTTATATTTTTAGGAATAGGAGCCAGTGTGTTGTGATTAGAATTGAAGCAATATCTTTTGACTTTGTTATGCCTTGACGATAGTGAGTACTTTGGTGGTGACGCTTAGGCTCAAATTTTGACTCTTGTATAAGTAACTTAAATTTTATGATCTTAACTTTGCTTAATTACTTTGACTAGAGTGTCGTGATGAGTCCAATCCTGGGTTAGTTATGTGCCATGTGTGTGTAAGCTTTTGTGTCATTATGTGCATTGCATTTGATGTCTAGAACTTGCCCCCATGTTTTTGCAAAGCAAAATAGTGGTTCAGTCTTGGAAGTGACATAAGCATTTCTTTGTTGAGTCAGGTATATTTAGTATACCTGCCTAATTGTTATGTATTGTAGTTAACCCCTTGGAGCCTATAATTTTGTTTCTTTGGCAACCACATTACAAGCCTTACCTATTTGTTTGAATTAACCATCTATTTGAACTTTATCACCTCTCATGAGAAATTGGAACTGTTATGAACTTTGTAAAAGTTAAAGTGTAGGGTGTTGGTTTGGCTTTTGAGTGAAATTACTGAAATAAGGAGAAAGGTGCACTGTTTTAAAAAAGTAAGAGCCACTTGAATTGAAAAAGAAAAGAAAGAAAAATAATTATATTGTTGTGCAAATATTCTTTGAAAGTGGTAACTCTTGATGTAATTATGCTTAAAGAAGTAGGGAGTTGATGTATATTGATGTGAAGGTGGAATTATGGTTTGACATAATTTTGACGGGTTTTTAATATTAAATGGTATATATTAAAAGTGCATTGGAAGGTGTTGGACTTGATCCTTGACTGAATGATCCTACCCGTCCTGCAGCCTACATTACAAGCAAATGAAGTTCTACTTGATCCTTGACTGAATGAACTCGATTATTAGAGTAGTACACTATGGGCAAGCCTGTGGTGCATCTTTTGTGGCATATGAATGTTATTTCTGAGAGAGAGAGAGAGAGAGAGAGAGAGAGATAATTTTTTTCTATCTTGAGTTACTGATTATTCTTAAACTTTAATATGTATGAAACTACTCTCTATTGTTGTCTAAGCTCACTTAATTCATGAAGGAAAGATAATGTTATTGACTATGGTGTTAGAGTAAGTGAGCGGGTTGTGAAAATTGCTTGGTGCTTGTGAGCCAAATCTTGAGGTGATGATGTTACATTAAAGTGCTTAATCTATTTTAAATATTCTTGGTGTAGTGATTTATGGGATTTGTTTAAAAATGTCGTGCTATTTTAAAGTGTAATTTGATTGATCAAGGAGGAGAAATAGTTTAAGTGTGGGGTGTTGATGGTAGGATATAACCTTGTGTTTTAGTCTCTTATCGCAATCTAATTTACTGCACTTTAATTATGTTTGATCTTTAATCGCTAGTGTTTTCACTTATTGTGTGTTTTATGCCTTATAAGAGTGACTCTAAGTTATGTAGATGACGTGGAACTAATTTGAGCTATTTAGAGTTTTAAAGTCTAAGTAAAAGCCCAAGGGATTAAGCCACATCGTGTTGCGGGTTCAAGGATCAATCCTGGACGTCAAAATTCAAGGAAGAAGCAACTGTTGAATAAATACACTAGTACGGAGGCACAATGCAGTGCAAATTTTTGTCAGAAATTTCTAAAGTTTAGAGACAGGGGTTTTTATGGTCTGACGGGGAAAAGCACTAGTGCGACGCATGGAAAGCACTAGGTTTTCCTATTTCGGCTAGGAAAGGGAGATTTCGTCTAGGTCCGACCCTACTTAATATAGATATATGTAAAAACGTTATTTTGGGACTCTTGACATACTTTATACCTAAGGGGACACACCACGCTTGGAAGATATTTCTAACTAGTTTTGCTTCTCTTCTCTTCTCTTAATTTCATAGTTTATTAGTTCTAGAGTTGTGGGGTGCTACATGAACGTTGTAGTTTGAAGCTTGAATTATTCTTATTATTTTATTATATTAGTTTATTTATTAAATCTTGTGCTTAATTATTTGATTGCTTGATCACCAATTGAATACTATCTATGAATCTAGGACTAAACTCAGGAGAGGGAATTCTAGGTTGCATATAAGATTGAGTAGAGCAAGATCTTGAACTCGAGTATCCAGAACGAATTTACGGTTAGGATAGGAATATACCTAATCGTGTTGCTTGGTTATTATAAGCGAATTAGAAATGCATTCTTGTTAATTCTTATTCCATAGGAATATATGTGTTATGTTAACTTGAATAGGCAAGTTGTACTTAGGCGAGTTGTACTTTGCGAGAAGGCTACGAGCAGTACTAACCCCGTCAATCAAAAAACTAGATAAATTAATTAGACAATTTAGATAGAAAACTCAACAGGATTGCTACTAATCCATAGTTCTAGAATATTTTCTCCTATTGAATTCCTCTTTAAGCTTGTCATTATTTTCTTTAATCTCCCATTGAATTCCTCTTTAAGCTTTGGGAGAGCCTTTATTTGTTATTATACGGGAATTATCAATGTATTCTTGTTAATCCTAATTTCATAGTAATATAGGCGTTAGGTTAGCTTGAATATTCGACTTGTACTTCGTGAGAAGTCTACGAGCAATATTAACATCGTCAATAAATAAACTAGATAAATTAGTTAGACAATTTAGGTAGAAAACTCAACAGAATTGTTAGCTAGCCCATAGCTCTAGTATATTTTCTCCTATTGAATTCGTCTTTAAGCTTTTTGTTATTTTATTTAATCTCTTAATTTGTTAATTTAGATTACTTTTAGTTAAATATTCACACTTTAGTATCCACTTGAATAGATTAATTTTTTGGTTTAATTTAGTTGATAGTTAATCACAAGTCCATGTAGTTATGATATCTGGACTTCCAATCCTATATTACTTGTCGACCACGTATACTTGTGTATGCGTTTGGGAGCAATATCTGCTCATTGCGATTGTTTGTGGGACCTTTCGTCTGCGAAGTAGGAAATTTTAAGGGTAGTTGGTTTGACCTTCACGAACCCAAAGAGGAAAAGTATGAGTATTGAGCTTTTTATTTTGGGACTTATCTCATTTCTCTCACATTTTCATTTGGTTGGGCGATTTTTGGAGTTCTTGGAGGGGAGGATTTCATCATCTATTGTGAGTTAAGGTATTCCCTGTGAATACCAGGCCAGTCGTCTTAAGAATTAATGCCCCGATCCCCTATTAACTTCTTTCCCCATTTTTGTTTCTGCTATTTTGAATTGCTGGGATGTTCAGTTTTGAATTTCAGAGATTTTTGGGACACATAGTCCCTAAATGAGAGCTTATGTCTTGGAAATTGGACCATTGTAAGAATAGTGTGAAGAAGGACTCGGAATGGAAATCCAATGGATCTCTTAGCTTCGTTGGGTGATTTCAGTTGTAGGGGTATGGTCGGATTGTATTTTGAGGTCCGTAGCTAATTTAGGCTTGAAATGTGAAAAGATAGATATTTGAAGTTTTCGAATCGATATGGAGATTTTGATCCGAGGGTCGGAATGGAATTTCAGAAGTTGGAGTCGCTCCGTAGTATTTAATGTGATGTGTGTACAAAACTTTAGGTAATTCGGACGAGGTTTAATAGACTTTTTGATGGAATGCGTATTTTGAGAAATTTGGAGTTTTTAGGCTTGAATCCATGGTTAATTTTAGGTTATGATGTTGTTTTAGGTGTCTTAAAGATTGGTACAAGTTCGGACGTGGTATCAGACTTGTTGGAGCCTTTAGTTGAGGTCCTGGGAGCCTCACGATAATTCCTGATGGTTGACGGAGAGTTTGAGGGGTGTGAGCAGCTAACTTTGTTGCTTCTTGTATTCCTGCACTTGCGTTTTAGGGACCGCATATGCGATGCCGCACGTGTTGAAGAGGAACTCCAAAAGCAAAAAATGGAGAATATCATCAGGAACCACATATGCGGTATATTTTCCACAAAAGCGGTACCGCAGCTGTAGGTGAGGAGTCGCAGATGCGGAATATGAGCATTTAAGTGATAGCTCGCATGTCCGACCTTTGGTCCTCCAAAACAGGAATGCAAAAACGGTGCCAAGATCGCAGATGCGAAAACTGCTGGGCAGATTATTATAAAAAGGGTACCGCAACTTTTGGGTTTATTTTACCATTTTAATCTCGGCTTAGGATATTTTGGGGCGATTTGAAAGAGGAATTTCAAGAGAGCTTCATTGAGGAAAGGAATTTGGACCTAAAACTTGTTCCTATGCTATTATTTTACAGATTAGAGCTAGAAATTAGGGAAATTAAGGGTGAAAATTTGGGGCAAACTAGGGCTTAATATTGGAGACCTTTAAATGAGAATTTAAGGGGTCATTTGGACTCCGATTTCACTATTTTTGGTATGCATGAACTCGTGAGAGTATGGGGGATTCTGAAAATATAAGTTTTACCCGATTCCAAGGTGTCGCATCGAGGGGGCGTTTTGGCTATTTTACCTAATTTCGCATATTAGATTAGAATTTAATTATAGAATCAGATACTTTATGTGTCATTTACAATGTGCAATTGAATTGAATAGATTTGGGCCATTTAGAGTCGAATACTCATGGCAAAAGCGTGGTTTTGGGTTGATTTGAGCTTGTTCAAGGTAACTGGCTTGTCTAACCTTGTGTGGGAGACTCTTCCCTTAAGATTTGATATAATTGATAATTTAAATGCCTTGTATATAAGGTGACGAGTGCGTACTTGTGAAAATTGTTTGAAACCCAATTTTCATTAAGCACTACTAGTAGGTTTACTTTCCTGTTTACTTCTTGTAATATGTAAGCATGTGTTAGCTTAGTAAAAACATGCCGGGGTGATTAAATTGTCTTATTTGTTTAACTGCTATACCTAAATTTTGTGCAGCATGTTAGGCTAGACTATTAGTTTGCCTTAATTTGAAGTTTGATATTTTCTGAGCATTTCTTCGGTTATTGTTATGTATTTATATTAGGACTAGCGATATGGGATTCCGGTAGCTCCCCCTGGCTATTTACATTTGGGACTACAGATGTGGGATTCCTGTAAATCCCCCTACACAGTTATATGGAATTACAGAAATGCACCTGGTAGATTTCCCCAGTACTAGGTATTTATATTTGGGGCTATAGAATGGGATTTCGATAGATGCCCCTATATTATGACCAGGATTACGAGACAGTATCCCGAGAGACTTATTGGATATGTGTATTTAGGACTTCAAGACGGTATCCTGTGGATCCCTGTTGATATTACTAGAGTTTGAGTTGTATTCTCCTTCACTAATTGCATTGTTCCTATGTAGTTGCTGATGTTCTTTATATCTGAGTTACCTTTGCTGTTGTACATACTTATACTGCTTTCTATTCTATATTGTCAAATTATATCTTTTATTTAACCTCAGTAAGGCCCTAGCCTTCCTCGTCACTACTCAACCAAGGTTAGGATTGGCACTTACTGAGTATCGTTGTCTTCCTCGTCGCTACTCATGCCCTTTCGGCGTATGTTTTTCATGTGCAGATCCAGGTACCGCTACTGAGGCCTACCATTCTTGAGGGAGGCATCTGCTCTAAGGACTTTGAGGTATATCTGCCGCGTCCACAGACCAAGGAGTCCCATTCTATTCTAGATGTTAAACATTGCCCTTCTGTATCTTCTTTCTTGTTAGATATTCTAGAGTTACACTGTTAGACATTCCAAAGGCTTGTGTTCCCCTAAGTTTCCGGGTTTTGGGATAGAGTACTTGGTTTGAAAAATGTTGGGTTTTATATGCCAAACGACATTATAATTATTGTTTCCATTCAGTTATTTTGGTGTTATTATTTATTCTGCAAGTTTTGTTTATTTTTTTGCATTTGTCAGGCTTACCTAGTCATAGACACCAGGTGCCATCATGATGGTTCACGGAGGGCGAACCAAGATTGTGACAAGTTGGTATCATAGCGCTAGGTTTATTGGAGTCACAGATCACAAGCCAGTTTATTAGAGTCTCGTTGATCGGTATAGAGACGCCTGTACTTATCTACGAGTGGCTATGTAACAGTTAGTAAAATTTCTCTTCATTTGATTTCCTTGTCGTGCGAGATTTTTGATATCACAATTCTAAACTTGTGTCTTCTATTTATTTACAGATAGTGAGGACACATGCTACCCGAGATGATCATGCACTTGTGCCCCTTACTGTTGCTGTCATAGGATGGGGCCGTGGTAGAGGTCGAGGACGCGCACATGGTGCATTCAGAGCACCTGCACAAGCTGCCACCTAGGAGGCGCCAGCAGTGTCAGTCAGAGCCAAGGCACCTGACACACCTACTTCTACTACCAAGCCAGCACTTCAGGAGAATCTAGCACAGTTTATGAGCATGTACACCATTTTGGCTCAGGTAGGATTGCTTCCCCTTGCGGCAGCCACATCATAGGCCAGGGGAGGAGCCCAGGCTCCCGTCGCCCGCACTCTTGAGTATTGAGTGCATGTTGATCAAGTTCTAGAGATTATTCTTGTGCCGCCTGCAGTTCCAATTCAGCATGAGGACAGGGCATAAACTTTAGAGAACGAGCAATAGAGATTTGAGAGGTTTAAGAAATATGATCCTCCGGTGTTAAGTGGATTGGCATCCGATGATGCCTTGGGATTTCTGGAGTGCTACCGTATTCTCCATACCATGGGTATATCAAGATCAAGCAGGGTTTTATTCTCTACTTTCTAGCTTCAAGGAGCCACCGATGAGTGGTGGCGCACCTATGCGTTAGACAGTCCGGATGAGGCTACTTTGCTGACTTTGACCCTGTTTTCAGATCTAATTCTCAGAGAGTTTGTTCCTCAGAGCCTCAAAGATGCATGGCGCGTCGAGTTTGTGCATTTGCGCCAGGGTGCTATGACTCTCTCAGAGTACGCTGCATGTTATACTAGTTTGGCTAAGCATGCACTAGCCTTGGTTTCTACTGTTCGCTAGAGGGTTTGCCGGTTTATTGAGAGGCTTATTCCCAACATCAGGTCCAGCATGGCTCGTGAGTTGGAGATGGAAATTACTTATCAGCAGGTGGTGAGCATTGCTAAAAGGATTGAGGGTATGCATGCTTGTGAGAGAGAGGAGAGAGAGGCCAAGAGGTCTCGACAGTCAGGCCATTATTTTGGTGCCCGTACCCTACCTGTAGATCGTCATGGTAAGGGTTATATGAGTCTCCATGTTCATTCAGCTCTTCCAGTAGCCAATGGTGCCCCAGCTCCTCCTAGGCCTTAGGAGCCTTCTTATGCACCTCTAGTTTCTAGCGCGCCTCCTGCGAGATGTGCTTTCAGAGGTCAGCCCAGCAGACATGGCCGAGCCAGTCACAACCACCACATCCACCCTGAGCTTATATTAAGTATGGTGACACACGCCATATGGCGAGTGATTTCCCCAGACTTAGGAGGGGTGCACCTCTACAGACTTCTCAACCACAGCGTGCCCCGCTGAGTTCTCAGGCTATGGTTATAGATCCAGTTGCTACCTCACCTACTCAGCCAGCTAGAGGTGAAGGTCGGAGAGGTACAGGTCCCCCTAGAAGGGGAGGCCAGGCCCGATACTATGCCTTTTCTACTCGTATCGAGGTTGTTGCCTCTGATTCTATCATCACCGGTATTATACTGGTTTATCTTAGAGATACGTCAGTTCTATTTGATCCAGGCTCCACTTATGCTTATGTGTCTTCTTATTTTGCTATGCTTTTAGGTGTATCTCGGAATTCTTTGAGTACCCATATTTATGTTTCTACTCATGAGGGAGATTATCTTGTATCGGTCGAGTTTGGTTGCTCTTAGTCATTTTGAGACCAGAGCCGATGTATTGTTGCTCATGATGGTAGACTTTGATATTATCTTGGGCATGGACTGATTATTTCCCCATTATGCTATTCTTGATTGTCACGCCAAGACCGTGATACTGGCTATGCCATGTATGCTACGTGTTAAGTGGATGGGTGCCTTAGATCACACTCTTAGTAGGGTTATTTCTTTCTTTAAAGCTCAGCTTATCATATCTAGCCAATGTAAAAGATGTCAGTATTGATACCCCTTCAATTGATTCAGTTCCAGTAGTACGGGACTTTTTCGATGTGCTTCCAGCTGAGCTTCCAAGCATGCCGCCTGATAGAGATATTGATTTTGGCATTGATTTTTTACCAGGAAATCAGCCCATTTCCATTCCTCCGTATTTTATGGCTCCTCCTGAGTTGAAGGAGTTGAAGGATCAGTTGGATTGCTTGATAAGGGTTTTCTTCGACCCAGTGTATCACCTTGGGGGTGCTCCTGTCTTGTTTGTGAAGAAAAAATATGGTTCTATGCATATGTGTATTGATTATCGCTAGTTGAACAAGGTTACAGTGAAAAACTTATCCTTTGCCTCGTATGATGATCTGTTTGACTAGCTTCAGGACGCACAAATGTTTTATAAGATTGACTTGTGCTCAGGTTACTATCAGTTGAAGATTTAGGAGCCAGATATCTCGAACACTACTTTCAGGACTCGGTATGGTCATTGCGAGTTCCTTGTTATGTCATTTGAGTTGACCAATGCCCCACCAGCCTTTATAAATTTGATGCAAAATTGTATTGCAACCATATCTTGACTCTTTTGTCATCATCTTTATTAATGAAATTCTGGTATATTCCCAGAGTCGAGAAGATCATGAGAAGCACCTGAGGACACTGCTTCAAACTCTAAGGGAAAAGAAATTATATGCAAAGTTTTCAAAAAATAAGTTTTGGTTGGATTCCATGGCATTCTTAGGCCATGTGGTATCGAGTGAGGGTATTCGGGTGGATCCGAAGAAGGTAGAGGCATTGCAAAGTTAGCCTAGACTATCCTCAGCTACAAAGATTCGTAGTTTTCTAGGTTTGGCAGGTTACTATCGTCATTTTATGGAGGGGTTTTCATCAATTGCAACCCCTATGACCAGACTGACCTAGAATGGTGCTCCATTTTAGTGGACGGAAGAGTGTGAGGCGAGCCTTTAGATGCTTAAGACAGCTTTGACTACGGCCCAGTTTTGATATTGCCCACAAGTTCGGGGTCTTATACGGTCTATTGTGATACCTCGAGGGTTGGCCTCGGAGTGGTGTTGATGCAAGACGGTGTGATTTCCTATGCATCCAGACAGTTGAAGATACTTGAGAAGAATCCTGTCTACGACCTTTAGCTGCCATTGTTCACGCCCTCAAGATTTGGCGCCATTATCTATACAGTGTGCCTTCTGAGATTTATACTAACCATCAGAGCTTGCAGCACCTGTTCAAGCAAAAGGATCTAAATTTGCCTTAGGGTAGGTGGTTAGAGTTGCTGAAGGACTATGATATTACTATTTTGTATCACCTGGGCAAGGCCAATGTGGTGGCCAATGCTTTAAGTTGTCGGGCGGAGAGTTTAGGGAGTTTGGTTAATCTACCAGCATCAGAGAGGCCTACACTGACAGATGTTCAGGCCTTAGCTTTCCAGTTTGTGAGATTGGATATTTTGGAGCCTAGTCGGGTTCTAGCTTGCGTGGTTTCTTAGTCTTCCTTCTTTGATCATATCAGGGAGCGGCAGTATGATGACCCTCATTTTCTTGTCCTTATGGACAAGGTCCAGCATGGTGATTCTCGAGATGTGACTGTTGGCGAGGATGGAGATTGAGGATGCAGGGTCGGGTTTGTGTACCCAATGTTGATGGACTCCGGGAGCTGATTCTAGAGAAGGCCCATTGTTTGCGGTATTCTATTCATGGGGGTTCCGCAAAGATGTACCAAGATTTGAGGTAGCACTATTGGTGGAGGCAGATGAAGAAAGATATAGTTGGGATAGAGGTACTTACTTTATATCACGATTTTGGAGGGTTGTTCAGCATAAGTTGGGTACTCGAGTAGAGCTGAATACAATATTTCACCCTCAGACGGACGGGCAATCCGAGCGCACTATGCAGATTCTTGAGGATATGCTCTGTGCGTGTGTGATAGAGTTTGGAGGGTCTTGCGATCAGTTCTTTCCATTGGCGAAGTTTGCTTACAACAATAATTATCAGTCCAGCATTCAGATGGCACCATATGAGGCTTTATATGGTAGGCGGCGTAGATCTCC
Source organism: Nicotiana benthamiana (assembly GCA_034376525.1). Taxonomy (NCBI): domain Eukaryota; kingdom Viridiplantae; phylum Streptophyta; class Magnoliopsida; order Solanales; family Solanaceae; genus Nicotiana; species Nicotiana benthamiana. The sequence goes on along the minus strand of CM067340.1, from coordinate 27,328,947 downwards.
AGTGGGTTGATTTGAGCTGGGTGAGGCTAGCAGACTTAGTCCAGAATTCTTTAGAGAAGGTTAAGGTAATTCAGGATAGACACCGTATAGCCCAGTCCATACAAAAGAGCTATGCGGATCTGAATGTTCGTGATGTTTTATATATGGTTGGAGAGCGGGTTTTACTTTGGGTTTCACCTATGAAGCGCATTATGAGGTTTGGTAAGAAAGGGAAGTTGAGTCCGAGTTTTATTGGCCCTTTTGAGAGATTGAGGCGAGTTGGGGAGGTTGCTTATGATCTTGTCTTACCTCCTAGCTTGGTAGGTTTTCATTTGGTATTTCATGTTTCGATGCTCCGGAGGTATCACGGTGATCAATCGCACGTGTTGGATTTCGGTTCAGTCTAGTTGGACAAGGATCTATCCCATGTCGAGGAGATAATGGCAATATTGGACAGGCATGTTAGAAAGCTGAGGTTAAAGAACATTGCTTTAGTGAAGGTTCAGTGCCAGGTTCAGCCGGTCGAGGAGGCGACCTGGGAGACCGAGCAGAATATGCGCAGCCGTTACCCTCATCTTTTCACTACTTCAGGTATGTCTCTATACTCGTTCGAGGATAAACAAATGTTTAAGTGTAGAAGGATGTGACGACTCGACTAGTCATCTTAAGATTTAACACCCTGATCCCCTATTAACTGCTTTCCCCATGTTTATTTCTGCTATTTTTAATTGCCGGGATGTTCAGTTTTGAATTTCGAAGAGTTTTGGGACGCTTAGTCCCTAAATAAGAGATTAAGTCTTAGAAATTGGACCATAGTCGGAACAGTGTGAAGACAACCTCGAATTGGAAATCTGATGGTTTTGTTAGCATTGTTGGGTGATTTCAGGCTTAGAAGTGTGGTCGGATTGTGTTCTGAAGGTCTATAGCTAATTTAGGCTTGAAATGTCAGAAGATAGATTTTTGAAGTTTCCGGTTTGATAGGGAGATTTTGATCCCAGGGTCAAAATGGAATTCTAGAAGTTGGAGTAGCTTCATAGTATTGAAGGTGATGTGTGTGCAAAATTTAAGTTCATTGGGACGAGATTTGATATACTTTTTGATCGAAACAGTATTTTGGCAAATTTGGAGTTCTTTGGCTTGAATTCATGGTTAATTTGAGATTTCGATATGTTTTAGGTGTCTATGGATTGGTACAAGTTCGGACAATGGTATTAGAATTGTTGGTGCCTTTGGTTGAGGTCCCGAGGGCCTCAGGATGATTTCAGATGGTTGACTGGGAGTTTAAGGGGTGTGAGTAGCTGCTGAACTTTGTTACTTCTGGTATTTCCGCACCTGCAGTTTGGGGGCCACAGATGTGATGCCGCATGTGCAGAAGAGGAGCTGCAGAAGCGGAAAATGGAGAACATCTTCAAGAAACGAATATGCATATTTTCCTTAGAAGCGGTACCGTACCTGCCGGTGAGAGGCCGCAGATGCGGAATATGGTCATTTATGTGATAGGTCGCAAGCGCGACCTTTGCTCCACAAATGCAGGACCATAGAAGCAGTCCCAAGACCACTGATGCAAAAACTGCTGGGCAAATTATTTTAAAAGGGGTTCCGCGACTTTGGGGTTCATTTCACCATTTTTATCTTGGCTTGGGAGCTTTTGAGGCGATTTGAAAGAGGAATTTCAAGAAAAAATCATTGAGGTAAGGAATTTAGACCTAAAACTCGTTCCTATGATATTATTTCACATATTACAGCTAGAAATTATGGAAATTAAAGGGTGAAAATTTGGGAAAAACTACGGCTTAGTATTGGAGACCTTCAAATGAAAATATGAGGGATCATTTGGACTCCGATTTCTATATTTTTGGTATGCATGGACTCGCGAGAGTATGAGGATTCTGAAAATATAAGTTTTACCCTATTCCGAGGTGTGGGCCCAAGGGGCATTTTGGTTATTTTACTTAATTTTCGCATGTTAGCATAGAATTTAATTGTAGAAGCAGTTACTTGAAGTATTATTTAAAATGTGCAATTGAATTTAATAGAATTGGGCCATTTGGAGTCGAATACTTGTGGCAAAAACGTGGTTTCAGGTTGATTTGAGCTTGTTCGAGGTAAGTGGCCTGTCTAACCTTGTGTAGGAAACTCTTCCCTTTGGATTTGATATAATTGATAATTGAAATGCCTTGTACGTAAGGTGACGAGTGCGTACTTGTGATAATTGCTGGAAACCAGATTTTCATTAAGCACTACTAGTAGGTTTACTTTCCTGTTTACTTCTTGTATTATGTAAGCATGTGTTAGCTTAGTAAAATCATGCTTAGTTGATTAAATTGCCTTATTTGTTTAACTACTATACCTGAATTTTGTGCAGCATATTAGGCTAGACTATTTGTTTGCCTTAATATGAAGTTTGATATTTCCTGAGCATTTTTCCGGTTGCTGTTGTGTATTTACATTGGAACTACGGATGTGGGATTTCGATAGCTCCCTCTATCTATTTAAATTTGGGACTACTGTTGTGGGATTGCGGTAGACCCCCTGTACAGTTATATGGAACTACGGGTATGCACCCGGTAGATTCCCCTAGTACTGGGTATTTGTATTTGGGGCTACAAAACGGGATTCTGATAAGTCCCCGTGCACTATGAGCTGGATTACGGGACGGTATCCCAAGAGACTTATTGGATATGTGTATTTAGGACTTCAGGAAGGTATACTGTGAGATCCCCATTTATATTACTGGAGTTTGAGTTATTTTCTCCTTCGGTGTATACATTGTTCATGTGTAGTTGTTGTTGTTCTATATATCTGTGTTACCTTTCTTGATGTACATACATATGCTACTTTATGTTCTTTACTGTCAAATTATATAAATTATTTAACCTCAGTACAGTCCTGACCTTTCTCGTCACTACTATACTGAGGTTAGACTTGGCACATACTGAGTACCACTATTTTTACTGTTAAACATTGTCTTTCTGTATCTTCTTTCTTGTTAGATATTCTGGAGGTAGACTGTTAGATATTCCAAAGACTTGTGTTCCCATGAGTTTTCGTGTTTTGGAATCGTGTACTTGTTTTGAAAAATGTTGCGTTGTATGTGTCAAGCAGCATTATAACTATTGCTTCCATAAGTTATTTTGGTTTTGATTATTTCTTCCATAAGTTTCATTTATTTTTCTGCATTTATTAGGCTTACCTAGTCGTAGAAACTAGGTGCCGTCATGATGGTTCACGGAGGGCGAACTGGAGTCCTGACTTTCCCACTTGTTATAAGATAAATACACGAGTTACATATGGATTTACTCATTAAAATTTATAGAAATTATGGGATTTGAAAGAAAACTTAGAATTTAGTATTTTTGAATTTTGACCATGCATTTATAGATGGAATTAGGAACAAAGTATATATTTGAGTTCGTGGGTTATGTGTAATGTTTATCTTCGAAAATATTCAGAAGTTGGGCACATGTTCCCCTGGGTTTACTTTTCAAGTGGAGTTTAGAATTATTATAAATTAATAAATTATGAGAATTGGAATATATTTTTATTGGTTTGCAAATTGTTTGGCTAGTTGATGGACATCAGTTTGAGGTGTTGGAAAGGTGTTGGAGCCGGTTATAGAACTTCAGAACAAGGTAAATCTCGTGTCTATCCTTGTGAGGAAAATTTACCCTGTAGGTGTTATGTTTATTAGGTGCTACATGTTGTGGGAGCTACGCACGTTTGAGGTAATGAGTGTCCGTGCATATACTAAAATTCCTAAATATGTCCTGGTAGACTTAGACTCAATACCATGCCTAAGTTTTACTATTTGATTTTTTCTTCCATGTTTAAATTCTTTAATTTACATTTAGCCCGGTACTAGACTCCCGCAGTGTATCACACTTTCTATTTCCGATACTTGACGAGCTACTTGATTAGTTGTGAAATTGTACTCTCCTTTATGGATTTCTTCCGCGTTCTGTGTATTCATTTGATATTTTTTAGTAAATTTAATAACTTACACGTATATTCGTGAGTGAGGCCAGTAACCAACCAAAGTCTCATTTCTAATGAGATCGGGCTAAACGCCTCAGCAATACTCTTATGAGATCCCCATTTATATTACTAGAGTTTGAGCTATATTCTCCTTCGGTGTTTACATTGTTCCTGTATAGTTGTTGTTGTTCTTTATATCTTTGTTACCTTTGTTGTTGTACATACTTATACTACTTTATGTTCTATACTGTCAAATTATATAAATTATTTAACCTCAGTAGGGTCATAACTTTCCTCGTCACTACTAAACTGAGGTTAGACTTGGCACTTACTGAGTACCACTGTGGTGTATTCATGCCTTTTCTGCATGTGGACATCAGTTTGAGGTGTTGGAAAGGTGTTGGAGCTGGTTATAGAACTTCAGAACAAGGTAAATCTCCTGTCTATCCTTGTAAGGAAAAATTTACCCTCTAGGTGTTATATTTGTTATGTGCTACATGTTGTGGGAGCTACGCACGTTTGAGGTAATGAGTGTCCGTGCATATGCTAAAATTCCTAAATATGTCGTGGTAGACTTAGACTCACACCATGACTAAATTTTACTATTTGAGTTTTTCTTCGATGTTTATATTCTTTAACTTACATTTAGCCCGGCACTAGACTCGCGCAGAGTATCAAACTTTCTATTTTAGATACTTGACGAGCTACTTGATTAGTTGTGAAATTGTACTCTCCTTTATGGATATCTTCCGCGTTGTGTGTATTCTTTTGATATTTTTTCTTAAATTTTATAACTTACACGTATATTCGTGAGTGAGGCCAGTAACCTACCAAAGTCTCATATTCCAATGAGATCGGGCTGAATGCCTCAGCAATACTCTTATTAGATCCCCATTTATATTACTAGAGTTTGAGCTATATTCTCCTTCGGTGATTACATTGTTCCTGTGTAGTTGTTGTTTTTCTTTATATCTGCGCTACCTTTGTCGTTGTACATACTTCTACTACTTTATGTTCTATGCTGTTAAATTATATAAATTATTTAACCTCAGTAGGGTCCTAACATTTCTCGTCACTACTAAACTGAGGTTAGACTTGGCACTTACTGAGTACCACTATGGTGTACTCATGCCTTTTCTGCGTATGTTTTTCATGTGTTGATCCAGGTACCACTACTCAAGCCTACAATCTTTGAGGGAGGCATCCGCTCTAAAGACTTCGAGGTATATCTGCCGCGTCCGCTGACCGAGGAATCCCTTTCTATTCTAGCTGTTAAACATTGTCCTTCTGTATCTTCTTTCTTGTTAGATATTCTGGAGGTAGACTGTTAGATATTCCAAAGACTTGTGTTCCCATAAGTTTTCGGATTTTGTAATAGTGTACTTGTTTTGAAAAATGTTGCGTTGTATATGCCAAGTGGCATTATAACTATTGTTTTCATAAGTTATTCTGGTTTTGACTATTTCTTCCGAAAGTTTCATTTATTTTTCTGCATTTACTAGGCTTATCTAGTCGTAGAAACTAGGTGCCGTCATGATGGTTCACGGAGGGCGAACTAGAGTCGTGACTTTCCCACTTGTTATAAGATAAATACACAAGTTACATATGGATTTACACATGAAATTTTATAGAAATTATGGGATTTGAAAGAAAACTTAGAATTTAGTATTTTTGAATTTTGACCATGAATTTAGAAATGGAATTAGGAAAAAAGTATATATTTGAGCTCGTGGGTTATGTGTAATGTTTATCTTCGAAAATTTTCTGAATTTGGGCGCATGTTCCCTGGGTTGAGTTTTCAAGTGGAGTTGAGAATTATAAACAATTAATTAAGTATGAGTATTGGAATATATTTTTATTGGTTTGAAAATTGTTTGGCTAGTCGATGGACATTTGTTTGAGGTTATGGAAAGGTGTTGGAGCCGGTTATTGAACTTCGGAACAAGGTAAATATCCTGTCTAACCTTGTGAGGAAAAATTTACCCTGAGGTGTTATATTTATTATGTGCTACATGTTGTGGGAGCTATGCACGTTTGAGGTAATGAGTGTCCGTGCATATGCTAAAATTCCGAATTATGTCCTGGTAGACCTAGACTCACGCCATGCCTAAATTGTACTATTTGAGTTTTTCTTCCATGTTTAAATGCTTTAATTTACATTTAGCCCAGTAGTAGACTCACGCAGAGTATCACACTTTCTATTTTAGATACTTGATGAGCTACTTGATTAGTTGTGAAATTGTACTCTCCTTTATGGATTTCTTCCGCGTTGTGTGTATTCGTTTGATATTTTTTCGTAAATTTAATAACTTACACGTATATTCGTGAGTGAGGCCAGTAACCTACCAAAGTCTCATATTCCAATGAGATCGGGCTGAACGCCTCAGCAATACTCTTATGAGATCCCCATTTATATTACTAGAGTTTGAGCTGTATTCTCCTTCGTTGTTTACATTGTTCCTGTGTAGTTGTTGTTGTTCTTTATATCTGTGTTACCTTTGTTGTTGTACATACTTATACTACTTTATGTTCTATACTGTCAAATTATATAAATTATTTAACCTCAGTAGGGTCCTGACTTTTCTCGTCACTACTAAACTGAGGTTAGACTTGGTACTTACTAAGTACCACTGTGGTGTACTCATGCCTTTTCTGCATATGTTTTTCATGTGTTGATCCTGGTACCACTACTCAAGCCTACCATCTTTGAAGGAGGCATCCGCTCTAGAGACTTCGAGGTATATCTGTCGCGTCCGCAGACCGAGGAGTCCCTTTCTATTGTAGCTGTTAAACATTGTCCTTCTGTATCTTCTTTCTTGTTAGATATTCTGGAGGTAGACTGTTAGATATTCCAAAGACGTGTGTTCCCATGAGTTTTCGGGTTTTGGAATAGTGTGCTTGTTTTGAAAAATGTTGCATGATATATACCAAGCGGCATTATAAATATTGTTTCCATAAGTTATTTTGGTTTTGATTATTTCTTCTGTAAGTTTCATTTATTTTTCTGCATTTATTAGGCTTTCCTAATCGTAGAAACTAGGTACCGTCATGATGGTTTACCGAGGGCGAACTGGAGTCGTGACTATCCCACTTGTTATAAGATAAATACACGAGTTACATATGGATTTACACATGAAATTGTATAGAAAATATGGGATTTGAAAGAAAATTTAGTTTTTTTGAATTTTGATCATGCATTTAGAGATGGAAATAGGAACAAAGTATATATTTGAGTTCGTGGGTTATGTGTAATGTTTATCTTCAAAAATATTTTGAAGTTGGGCACATGTTCCCCTGGGTTGACTGTTCAAGTGGAGTTTAGAATTATTATAAATTAATTAATTATGTGTATTGGAATATATTTTTATTGGTTTGCAAATTGTTTGGCTAGTTGATGGACATCAGTTTGAGGTGTTGGAAAGGTGTTGGAGCCAGTTATAGAACTTCAGAACAAGGTAAATCTCCTGTCTATCCTTGTGAGGAAAAATTTACCCAGTAGGTGTTATATTTATTAGGTGCTACATGTTCTGGGAGCTACGCACGTTTGAGGTAATGAGTGTCCGTGCATATGCTAAAATTCCTAAATATGTCATGGTAGACTTAGACTCAATACCATGCCTAAGTTTTACTATTTGAGTTTTTCTTCCATGTTTAAATTCTTTAATTTACATTTAGCCCGGTACTAGACTCCCGCAGTGTATCACACTTTCAATTTTAGATACTTGACGAGCTACTTGATTAGTTGTGAAATTGTACTCTCCTTTATGGATTTCTTCCGCGTTCTATGTATTCATTTGATAGTTTTTATTAAATTTAATAACTTACACGTATATTCGTGAGTGAGGCAAGTAACCAACCAAAGTCTCATTTCTAATGAGATCGGGCTGAACGCCTCAGCAATACTCTTATGAGATCCCCATTTATATTACTAGAGTTTGAGCTATATTCTCCTTCGGTGTTTACATTGTTCCTGTGTAGTTGTTGTTGTTCTTTATATCTTTGTTACCTTTGTTGTTGTACATACTTATACTACTTTATGTTCTTTACTGTCAAATTATATAAATTATTTAACCTCAGTAGGGTCCTGACTTTTCTCGTCACTACTAAACTGAGGTTAGACTTGGCACTTACTGAGTACCACTGTGGTGTACTCATGCCTTTTCTGCGAATGTTTTTCATGTGTTGATCCAGGTACCACTACTCAAGCCTACAATCCTTGAGGGAGGCATCCGCTCTAGAGACTTCGAGGTATATCTGTCGCGTCCTGAGGAGTCCCTTTCTATTGTAGCTGTTAAACATTGTCCTTCTGTATCTTCTTTCTTGTTAGATATTCTGGAGGTAGACTGTTAGATATTCCAAAGACTTGTGTTCCCATGAGTTTTTGGGTTTTGGAATAGTGTGCTTGTTTTTAAAAATGTTGCATGATATATACCAAGCGGCATTATAAATATTGTTTCCATAAGTTATTTTGGTTTTGATTATTTCTTCTGTAAGTTTCATTTATTTTTCTGCATTTATTAGGCTTTCCTAATCGTAGAAACTAGGTACCGTCATGATGGTTCACCGAGGGCGAACTGGAGTCGTGACTATCCCACTTGTTATAAGATAAATACACGAGTTACATATGGATTTACACATGAAATTGTATAGAAAATATGGGATTTGAAAGAAAATTTAGTTTTTTTGAATTTTGATCATGCATTTAGAGATGGAAATAGGAACAAAGTATATATTTGAGTTCGTGGGTTATGTGTAATGTTTATCTTCAAAAATATTTTGAAGTTGGGCACATGTTCCCCTGGGTTGACTGTTCAAGTGGAGTTTAGAATTATTATAAATTAATTAATTATGTGTATTGGAATATATTTTTATTGGTTTGCAAATTGTTTGGCTAGTTGATGGACATCAGTTTGAGGTGTTGGAAAGGTGTTGGAGCCAGTTATAGAACTTCAGAACAAGGTAAATCTCCTGTCTATCCTTGTGAGGAAAAATTTACCCAGTAGGTGTTATATTTATTAGGTGCTACATGTTCTGGGAGCTACGCACGTTTGAGGTAATGAGTGTCCGTGCATATGCTAAAATTCCTAAATATGTCATGGTAGACTTAGACTCAATACCATGCCTAAGTTTTACTATTTGAGTTTTTCTTCCATGTTTAAATTCTTTAATTTACATTTAGCCCGGTACTAGACTCCCGCAGTGTATCACACTTTCAATTTTAGATACTTGACGAGCTACTTGATTAGTTGTGAAATTGTACTCTCCTTTATGGATTTCTTCCGCGTTCTATGTATTCATTTGATAGTTTTTATTAAATTTAATAACTTACACGTATATTCGTGAGTGAGGCAAGTAACCAACCAAAGTCTCATTTCTAATGAGATCGGGCTGAACGCCTCAGCAATACTCTTATGAGATCCCCATTTATATTACTAGAGTTTGAGCTATATTCTCCTTCGGTGTTTACATTGTTCCTGTGTAGTTGTTGTTGTTCTTTATATCTTTGTTACCTTTGTTGTTGTACATACTTATACTACTTTATGTTCTTTACTGTCAAATTATATAAATTATTTAACCTCAGTAGGGTCCTGACTTTTCTCGTCACTACTAAACTGAGGTTAGACTTGGCACTTACTGAGTACCACTGTGGTGTACTCATGCCTTTTCTGCGAATGTTTTTCATGTGTTGATCCAGGTACCACTACTCAAGCCTACAATCCTTGAGGGAGGCATCCGCTCTAGAGACTTCGAGGTATATCTGTCGCGTCCTGAGGAGTCCCTTTCTATTCTAGCTGTTAAACATTGTCCTTCTGTATCTTCTTTCTTGTTAGATATTCTGGAGGTAGACTGTTAGATATTCCAAAGACTTGTGTTCACATGAGTTTTCAAGTTTTGGAATAGTGTACTTGTTTTGAATAATGTTGCGTTGTATATGTCAAGTGGCATTATAACTATTGTTTTCATAAGTTATTTTGGTTTTGATTATTTCTTCCGAAAGTTTCATTTATTTTTCTGCATTTATTTGGCTTACCTAGTCGTAAACACTAGGTGTCGTCATGATGGTTCATGGAGGGCGAACTGGAGTCGTGACTTTCCCACTTTTTATAAGATTAATACACAAGTTACATATGGATTTACACATGAAATTTTATAAAAATTATGGGATTTGAAAGAAAACTTAGAATTTAGTATTTTTGAATTTTTACCATGCATTTAGAGATGAAATTAGGAATAAAGTATATATTTGAGTTCGTGGGTTATGTGTAATGTTTATCATCGAAAGTTTTCTGAAGTTAGGCACATGTTCCCCTGGGTTGACTTTTCAAGAAGAGTTTAAAATTATTATAAATTAATTAATTATGAGTATTGGAATATATTTTTATTGGTTTGCAAATTGTTTGGCTAGTTGATGGACACCAGATTGAGGTGTTGGAAAGGTGTTGGAGCTGGTTATAGAACTTCAGAACAAGGTAAATCTCCTGTCTATCCTTGTGAGGAAAAATTTACCCTGTAGGTGTTATATTTATTATGTGCTACATGTGTGGGAGTTACGCACGTTTGAGGTAATGAGTGTCCGTGCATATGCTAAAATTTCTAAATATGTCGTGGTAGACTTAGACTCACACCATGCCTAAATTTTACTATTTGAGTTTTTCTTCGATGTTTAAATTCTTTAATTTACATTTAGCCCGGCACTAGACTCGCGCAGAGTATCACACTTTCTATTTTAGATACTTGACGAGCTACTTGATTACTCTCCTTTATGGATATCTTCCTCGTTGTGTGTATTCGTTTGATATTTTTTCTTAAATTTAATAACTTACACGTATATTCGTGAGTGAGGCCAGTAACCTACCAAAGTCTCATATTCCAGTGAGATCGGCTGAACGCCTCAGCAATACTCTTATTAAATCCCCATTTATATTACTAGAGTTTGAGCTATATTCTCCTTCGGTGTTTACATTGTTCCTGTGTAGTTGTTGTTGTTCTTTATATCTGTGTTACCTTTGTTGTTGTACATACTTATACTACTTTATGTTCTATGCTGTTAAATTATATAAATTATTTAACCTCAGTAGGGTCCTGACTTTTCTCGTCACTACTAAACTGAGGTTAGACTTGGCACTTACTGAGTACCACTGTGGTGTATTCATGCCTTTTCTGCGTATGTTTTTCATGTGTTGATCCAGGTACCACTACTCAAGCCTTCAATCCTTGAGGGAGGCATCCGCTCTAGAGACTTTGAGGTATATCTGCCGTATCCGCTGACCGAGGAGTCCCTTTCTATTCGAGCTGTTAAACATTGTCCTTCTGTATCTTCTTTCTTGTTAGATATTCTGGAGGTAGACTGTTAGATATTCCAAAGACTTGTGTTCCCATAAGTTTTCGGGTTTTGTAATAGTGTACTTGTTTTGAAAAATGTTGTGTTGTATATGCCAAGTGGCATTATAACTATTGTTTTCATAAGTTATTCTGGTTCTGACTATTTCTTCCGAAAGTTTCGTTTATTTTTCTGCATTTACTAGGCTTATCTAGTCGTAGAAACTAGGTGCCGTCATGATGGTTCACCGAGGGCAAACTGGAGTCGTGACTTTCCCACTTGTTATAAGATAAATACACAAGTTACACATGGATTTACACATGAAATTTTATAGAAATTATGGGATTTGAAAGAAAACTTAGAATTTAGTATTTTTGAATTTTGACCATGCATTTAGAGATGGAATTAGGAATAAAGTATATATTTGAGTTCGTGGGTTATGTGTAATGTTTATCTTCGAAAATTTTCTTAATTTGGGCGCATGTTCCCCTGGGTTGACTTTTCAAGTGGAATTGAGAATTATAATAAATTAATTAATTATGAGTATTGGAATATATTTTTATTGGTTTGAAAATTGTTTGGCTAGTTGATGGACATTGGTTTGAGGTTTTGGAAAGGTGTTGGAGCCGGTTATAGAACTTCGGAACATGTCTAACCTTGTGAGGAAAAATTTACCCAGTAGGTGTTATATTTATTATGTGCTACATGTTGTGGGAGCTACGCACGTTTGAGGTAATGAGTGTCCGTGCATATGCTAAAATTCCTAATTATGTCCTGGTAGACTTAGACTCACACCATGCCTAAATTGTACTATTTGAGTTTTTCTTCAATGTCTAAATGCTTTAATTTACATTTATCCCAGTAGTAGACTCGCGCAGAGTGTCACACTTTCTATTTTAGATACTTGATGAGCTACTTGATTAGTTGTGAAATTGTACTCTCCTTTATGGATTTCTTCCGCGTTGTGTGTATTCGTTTGATATTTTTTATTAAGTTTAATAACTTATACATATATTCGTGAGTGGCGTCAGTAACCTACCAAAGTCTCATATTCCAATGAGATCGGGCAGAACGCCTCAGCAATACTCTTATGAGATCGGGTTGTGCTCCTCGGTAAAGTAACATATTCTTATAGGATCAGGTTGTTTGCCTTGGTAGTATCATGAATCATTTTCTTATGGGATCGGACCATTCGTCTTGACAAAATTATGTAGCAAACTCTTATGGGATCGGGTTGTTCGCCTTGGCAATTATATGAAACACTTTTATGGGATCCGAACGTTCGCCTTGGTAGAATCGTACTTGATAAGGAATTCATGTACTCGTGAATTTCCTCACTTGAGATATGACCGTTGATTTGGTATTTACCATTATGTATTCCACCCGAAATTGAGGATTTTGTTTTCACTATTCAGTTATAGACCGTATTATTTGCTTATATATTTGTTCTCAATATTTACTTACCGTGTTTCATACTTGTCCGCCTTATATTTATATGATTTATGACACCACTAGTAAGTGTCAATGTTGATGTCTCGTCACTACTTCTTCGGAGTTAGGCTAGATACTTACTGGGTACGTATTGATTTACGTACTCACACTACACTTCTACATTGAATATGCAGGTACTCAAGCATGTACATTAGGTGGTCATCATGGCTTAGTGCTCAGCTACTGAGGGGACTTTCTCGTGACCTGCATCGTACGCTATGGTTCACAGCACATGAAGTCTCCATCTTATTGAGTTATTACATTTTGTCTGTTTTATATTCCAAACAAATGTTGTGGTAATTTTGTATTGCTCTAGTAGGTGCACATGCACTTGTGACAGCAGGTTTTGGGATATTGAAGTTGACGTTAATGGTTTGCTCCATTATTGTCACCTTTTATTTCATTTCTTACTAGAATTGTATGTAACCATGATTTTAAATGCATTAAATTCTATATTTAATATTACTTGTGATCTTAATAGAAATAAAATAAAAATAATAATTAGATGGTTCACTGTTGGTTTTCCTAACGGCGACATTGGACGTCATCACGACATATAGTGGGAATTGGGTGGTGATAACCATAATCCTCGACCTTCATGCTCACCCTGTCTTGGATCATGTCCTCGATGAGCTAAAGACAACAACAACAGCAACAACAACAACAACAACATATCTGGTATAATTTCACAAGTAAAGTATAGAAAAAACAGTATGTACAGCCTAATTCGTACCTTATACAAGTAAAAAGACCATTTTCGATAGACTCTAGTCTGAGAGCAATCATGCATAATCCATCATAGTAGGTAAAGAATGCAGTAGTGATAAGGCTGTATCCTGTCGCGGTTCCGAACCGGAACCAGACCGAATCGTGGCCCTGCCGGTTCTGCAGGTTCCGGCGGCCCGGTTCTGGCGGTTCCGGTTCTACCAGTTTCAGGAAACTGTGGTGGGGCGTTTCTACCCGTTGGAACCGCTAGAACCGGACCCGCCAGAACCAGAACCGGCTGGCGGTTCTGGACCGGTTCTGGCGGTTCCAGACGGTTCTGGTGGTTCCAACGACCATTTTTCAAAAATAAAAATTCTTAAATAATTTCAGTAACGGCTCTGTGCAAAAAGTAGCCGTTTGGAAGTTTAAAAAATAGTCATTTGGCCCCCAAACTTTAATTTAACCCCAAACTTTATATAATTACACTATTTCTCATTTCTCAACTATAAATACCCCCTCATTCTTTCATTTTTATTCACCAATTCATCAATATATCTCAATCTCTTTCAAGCTCTCTTTCAATCTTTCTAATGCAAGTGCTTAATTTATTGTTGCAAATTCGTGAAAATTTGTGAAGTTGTTGAATTGAAGTTTTCAAGTGTTCAAGTTCAACGATTTTCAATTTTCAAGAAGTTATTCGTCAATCTGGTAAACTCGTTTCAACTCTTACGTGCTAATAGTATTTTTTTGTATTTTTAGTTTTCTTAATTCTAATTACTATGGCATTTTCGTTGAAAAATATGTTCGGTAAAGGAAAAGGTAAAATCGGTGAAAGTAGTAGCCAAAAAACTTCCCCTCCCCCGGCTCCCCGACCTAGAAAAGATAAGCAAGTTGAAAGTAGTAGCCAACCTAGATGTCCTAATCAACCCTTCGGAATCCTTGATAGTGATCACCCTTGCTTTCAATTTAGCGATATTGATTTTCTACACGATGTAGCAGTAGGTGATAGAATAGATGATGATATTATGAATGCTCTTTATCCTAATGCACCTATCTTAGAGGGAAATGAGGATGATGATGATGATGATGAAACCCAAGCACCAGATTTAGATGATACACCTACGTCCTGCTCATAACTTAGGTGATGAACCGGCACACCCACCCGTACAAACTCTCACTTTTAGTAGACAACCTCCTAAACGTACAGAAACATCATTAGTTTGGCAATTTTTTATTCAACTAAGAGAACAAAATAAGGCTAAGTGTAAATCTTGTGGGAAATTACTTGTTCATAGGTATACTGCTAATTTGTTTGTTGATTTTAGCGAGGGAGGGGACATTTATGAACTTGAAATAAATGAAATGAAAAAAAAGTTTAAAAAATATTTTTTTCCAATCCCTCCTATTTTTGGTGTATCTGCTATGTTAAATCCAACTATGAAATTAGGAGGTCCTCACTTTTGGTATTCTACTATTTAGCGATCTTTAGATCTTTCAGAAGTAGAAATTGCTACACTAGCTGATGCGAAAGCATCAATTAAAGTTAATCCTCAAACTGTTTATAATGCTTATAAACAGGCGTTAGAGCATGCTAGGCCAAATATTCCTACCCCTACTTTGTCTACATCACAATCGTCTAAAAGAGCTGCTGGCTTAATAGCTCTTAAATCGTGGATGGAGTTCAGGGGTACTCAAGGTGATAATTTAGATGAAATTTTCCATCTAAATGAGCTTCAAGTTTACTTGTCACAGGGACTAGAAAAGGAGAATCCAGACGGCTCTTTCGACCTTTTGGAATGGTGGAAGACAAGGGAAAAACATTTTCCCGTTCTTGCAAGGATGGCTCGGGAAGTTATGTCGATTCAAGCGTCAATTGTTGCATCGGAGAGCCCTTTTAGTCAAGCAAGACAACAAATAGGTGATCATAGAGCGTCGATGCGGGATAGCTTGGAAAAATCAGTGCCTTTTCGAGATTGGATCCGCGAAGAAAGAAGGAACTTTGGCATAGCAGAATCACAACCAGAAATAGATGAGGCGTATGAAGAAATGGTAGCAGAACTTGCTGAGGAAGCAACTTCACCCGGAAGTGGTGATGGACAAGCTTCATTTCCACCACCGCCAACACAACCACCTCCCAACCTTGACGGTTTTATGAGATTTGTTAGAAATAATGCATAATTATGATGTAACTTGTACATTGGCACGTCTTCTTTTAGTTTTTTTTCCTTTTTAATGGTGGTATTAGTACCATGTTGTGCTCATTCCATTGGGGGAAGGTAGACTAAGAAAGATATGCCATTTTCGTCAATAAATATGCTCTTTATCATATCCTTGAATATCTTTTGTCTCAATATTTTTTTATCTTTACTTCGATATCAATCCTTGAATATTTATATAACATACAATATATAACATACACCACAATATACTAATGATAACATTCTTTTATCAATATATACTACTTATATACAATTTATACTAATTACTAACTACAACACAATATATACTACTTACATACAATATTTACTACTTATTTACAAAATATACATTACTTATACACGATATATACTAATTACCAAACACAATATATACTATACTAATAACATAGTACACCATATAAAATATATTCTACAATATACTAATGACTACTATACAAGATATTGAATTAAAAAAATAAAATAAAATTTCGGAACCGCCAGACCCGCCAGAACCGCCCGCATGGTACCTGGAACCGTCACGGGCCGGTTCCACCTTCAGAACCGCCAGAACCGGAACCGCCAGAATCGGAACCGCCAGAATCGGAACCGCAGACCCAAATAGACCCAGAACCGAAACCGGCTTAGTGAAAAAGATGGATATAATATATGATTTACACTATGTGCTGACAACAATATTCTTTCATGAAGATTGTAATGAGGCACGCACGCATGGGCAGAGATACTGACAGTGAATAATACTAGGAAGTAGTCAAACGTACGTAAAATCGCGTCCTAAACGAGTCTGAAAAAAATGGTTGTTGTCATGTTACCTAAAAAAACTGAAACAAACAGAACAACGTTTCTTAGAGAGAGAAAAAAGAGAGAGAAAGCTTTTTTTCTCTTTTTCCTCAATCCTCTTTCTCAGAGGTGGTCGAAGAGAGATTCCTCTTCTGAGATCATCCTGAAAAGAGCACTCAATATAACAAAAACAAAAATTTGAAATAGATTAAAGCTAGAATTTTTATTACCAACATAATTTTCTTTGTATTTTTAATTCTACATTCCATAATATTCCCACATTCTGCATTTGCTTAATTTGCTTGAAATTTTCAACAATTTCATTTTCTGGTAATTTTTTATCTTTACCTCTCACACCCTGTTGTTTTTTGTTTTCATTTTTAATATTTTAAAGAATCTGTAATTTTCTGTTAATTGCTTGTGAATATGGTTATCCTCTGGTCACCTTTTTGCTTTTGATTCTTTCTTTTTTATCTTAAAAAATTTATTTCTTGCTAATTCTTTTTATTTCTGTGTCTGCATTTTCAGCTAAAGATTGAATCTTAGAAATTTTGACGACTCGGAGTTCACAAATAATGGTGAAAACAGAGGTATTATAGCCGAAATATGAAAAAAGAGAGATCCCATTATGGTTAATTGTATGAAAAATGGCTAATATTTGAAATTCCTTTTGTTTTTGTGTCTAGTATAGAGTTGTGCAGATAAGCATATATATGATTCTATGTCCGAGTGATTTGTCATTGGTCGGAGGAGAGTTATTTCATACGAAAAAGCTGGCGATTTTGTGTGAGATTTTGTATAGAGTTCTGGCTTTTGGCAGAAATTATTACAGCCTTAACATATGGTTTTGCAAGCAATGAGGGGTAGATGGAACATTTATGGAATCAAGTTGTTATCTTATTTCTCCATTTTGATTCTTTTGGAGGTTCGTGGATCTTGCTCTCTCAATTCTGAAGGTAATTTACTATTGTCTTTGTGTTTCTCCATTGACTATTCTCTAGCTTTGTGCGCAGAGGAAGGCCTATGTTTATGTTTTATATTGAGGGGTCACCGGACATCGTAATCTTCGGCAAAACTCCTGTATTTAAAGCATGTGGTACCATGAACACTAAAAGGCTTTAGGGGCGCTGGTTGAGCAGAATATTGTGTCCCTGTCGTAATAAAATCTTGGGTTTGCCTTTGTTCAGCGGCGGAGCTAGGTTGGAGATAAGGGGTTCAACTGAATCTCATTGGTTGAAAAATTATATCGTGCAAATAGGGACAAAACTAGACTTTTTCAAAATCATATAAGCTGTTGAATCCCATTGATATAAACGAAAGTTCTAGTAAAATCACAAAGGGGGTTTAAAATTAGTTTAGGGCAAAGTTCAAATCCCAAGTGTGACATTTTTGAATCCTGTTATATAAAATCTTTGTTTCACCACTACTTTGGCCGTTTTTGGGTAATCTCTACCTCATAGGTACCGGTAATTATGCCAATCGAGGCTAAGGCATATAAGACGAAATCACTTAGTAATTTTTGTCTCTACAAGGAATTTGTCTTGATCTTCCATGATTTTAACTCACTTAGGGATGCGGTTTTTGTCTCCTTGGCCTGCGGTCTATCCTGTAGTTTCTCTTTATCTATTCAAGTTTTGGCTTATTCTTTGTTTTGCTGATTACCGTTGATTTGAAAACAGGATTGGCATTGTTGGAATTCAAATTGAAAGTTGATTCTGATCCAAATGGAGTTCTTGAAAACTGGAATACTGATGAATGCGACCCGTGCATGTGGTCTGGTGTCGAGTGTCTGGATGGTAAAGTGAAAACGCTGTAAGTCTCTTGTTATGCATGCTCGACCTTTCTAGTTGAGATTGTTTTGACAATAAACTTTCTCTATTGGTTAGTGTTCATTGATTTGATTCTATAACCTGTCTGTTGAACTAATAATGATAAACCAAGTGCAACACACTGAATTCGTTTGTTTAGACTATTGTAATACTTCTTATGTTGTTAAACTAGTCGCCCTTTCTTTATGGCTTGGTTCAGAAATCTCCATGGATGTTCTTTGGAAGGAATACTGGCATCGGAGCTTGGAAATCTTACACACTTGAGATCGCTGTAAGCTTTTGCTATACTAATATGTCTTACTTTTGAAGCTCTTGCTCATTAAATCTTATATGGTGTTTTACCTAAACCGTCGACAGTGTTTGATGTTTGAATTAAAGCTTTCATCATCTTGTATTCTGCATTTTACATTGTTCTGTGCATAATTTGTTTTTTGAATCTTAACATTATTTCTTCTTGATCTCTGCTTTCTTTCGCAGCGTGCTCTCAGGAAACCATTTCTTTGGTGCTATTCCTAAAGAATTTGGACGACTCCATAGGCTCGAAGTGCTTGACTTGAGCGATAATAATTTGAGTGGAACTATTCCAGCAGAAATAGGAGACTTACAATCACTAAGAATCTTGTGAGTCAATGATTTGTCATGTGCATGCAGATCTGTACATGGGCGTGCACATTCGTGCTGCAGAAGTGATGTCAAAATGCTCATCAACTGTGTTTAATTCTTTCTTCTCAGGTTGATTCGTAGCAACAAGTTTGAAGACAGTGTTCCTTTAGAAATTGGGAAGCTTCATTTAGTCTCAGAATTGCAATACGATGAGAATATCACTTCTGGTTTTGCTTCCGGAACTCGCTGTATAAGAAAATTTCGGCATTGGTAGGATCCTTTTTAGTGTTCTGATATACCATATCTTATTCAATGGCCTTTTTACATAGTTATCATCAATCTATGTGGTAAAATATATGAGGGGAGCCTTGGCGTAACTGGTAAAGTTGTTGACACGTGACCTTGTGGAGACAGGAAATGCAGGGTAAAGGTGTGTACAATAGACCCTTGTGGTTGGCCTTTCCTCAGACCCTGCACATAGTAGAAACTTAGTGTGCACGCAGCCCTTTTTATGTGACCATTAAAAATATATATATAAGCCAATAGTTTAATTTCAGAAAATCCTCATTATATCGAAAAACACCAGCTATTTGATCTACATTTCTCACTAAGGTATTTTGCATGTTTTTCTCTGATTATTTTGATGCCTGTTTCCGGCAGCATTTGGCATGGCAGCATGAGACCATTCAAGACGATAAATTCCTTTATCGAACCAATAAAGGGAACACTTTTCCATTACCTCAGTTTTTTCCAATTGTAAGTAATTAAACATTTGTTAACATCACGTCTTCGTCATTCAGTTTTGTCATTGAAAAACATTTGTTTTCAATAGGTCATCCCCTGGAAACGGCTTTTTGGATGACCATAAAGAGGAGATTGCAAGACGTAAGTTAGCTGAACAATCCAGTAATCTTGCTGCTGCTCCTGCTAATATTAAAGGACCATTGGGTCCTGTTATTCAAATGCCGAGTAGTAGAAGTAGTGGATCATTTCGCGCTGTGCCAAATACTGACAGAACGATTCCTACAAACTTACCATCCTCACCTCCACAACATGAGTCTCAAGACAGATTAAATCCCGAAGGACAGCCTATGAGCGCTTTTAAACAGCCAACTGCGACTAAAAAGCCAACTAATAGTCAAGCTCCACCTGCCGAAAAATCTGAAAGTCCTTGGAAGTATGTACTTGGGATTTTAGGTGGTGTATTTTTGCTCATTCTTGCCGTATCTGTTTTCTTAATTTGCCGAAGCAGAGCAGCTAGAACGATTGGTCCTTGGAAAACTGGATTGAGTGGACAGCTACAAAAAGCATTTGTTACAGGTATTTTGATCAAATTGTGTCAAAAATTGATACTGCTAATATTTTGATTTATTGAGCTAAAACTGCCTAAAAAACTCTTAATATGATGTGATACTGTCCGCTTTAAATAAACGAGTCCTACATCATCACTTTGTTGCATGTATTTTGATCAACTGTTAATATTCTGATTTATTGGGCCAAAACTGCCTAAGATACTCTTAATATGATGTGATATTGTTTATTTTGGATAAACCAGCCCCACGCTATCACTCTGCCATCGCCATACCCGTCCCGCCAAACCTGGCTCTGACGTCAGATGTTGGGCTCGACAAGCCCAAAAATGCTCTCGACATGACATAATATTGTCCACTTTGGTCTAAGCGCGCACGGTGTTCCTTAAAAGATCTCACACCAACCTTATATATAGGCTTCCAATCTTTTCAGTTACCAACGTGAGACTTTATTCTCATGCCGAACATGATTTCTGTCCCCACCCTGATACTAGTTGAAGCTTTAACAACCTTTCTCGCTGGTTGATATCATCCCATGAATCTATACTTGTAACATGTTTAATTGAATAAAGCAAAGTACTGATATTTTTCCTCTTATAAGGAATTGGAGGACTGATATTCTTAGCATAGCGTTGTTATATGCCTTTTTTTTACTATATTGTGCGTTTCAACAACAACCGTAGGAAGGTGAAATCCTTCATTTTACTGCATGATATTTGATTTCCATTGTAATTACCTTGCTTGTGGAAACATTGTAGGGGTACCAAAACTAAACAGGTCCGAGCTCCAAATAGCATGCGAGGATTTTAGCAACATTATTACAAGCGGTGATTCATATATAGTACACAAAGGAACACTATCCAGCGGAGTGGAGATCGCTGTTATCTCAACTTCAATAAGTTCTGTCAACGATTGGTCCGTCCACTCAGAAACAGCCTTCAGGAAGAAAGTAAATCTTGCTTTTCTTGCCAAAATACACAATCCCTGAAATCTTTTTCTATCTCACACTTTACTTTTCCAATTATAAAACTCATAGATGTTTCTTATCGTTTTACCTGAATAGATCGATACATTTTCAAGAGTGAACCACAAGAATTTTGTTAATCTCATTGGATATTGCGAGGACGATGAACCTTTCACTCGGATGATGGTCTTTGAGTATGCTCCTAACGGAACTCTTTTCGAACATCTTCATGGTAATTAAACTTTCTACGAATTCATGGTAATTAAACTTTCCACGAATTAATGTCTAACGCGAACTAAAAAAAATTTGCTGTCCCAGTTGAAGAAGCCGATTATCTGGACTGGTCTGCAAGGATGAGGACGATCATGGGTACAGCGTATTGTCTTCAGTATATGCATGACTTGAACCCGCCCGTACCACATTGCAACTTGAATTCAAAGGCCATATTTTTGACCGACGATTATGCTGCTAAGGTCTGCTTTCTCATGCGTACATATCCCTCTATTTGTCATCGAGAAACTATATCTACTATAATTACATGAA
Source organism: Nicotiana benthamiana (assembly GCA_034376525.1). NCBI lineage: Eukaryota > Viridiplantae > Streptophyta > Magnoliopsida > Solanales > Solanaceae > Nicotiana > Nicotiana benthamiana. Next base: position 27,307,231 of record CM067340.1, on the reverse strand, counting down.
TGTTGGAACACTTGTATAGTATACCATGTGGAAGTAAACGCGTATATTTTCGTTTTACAGATTACAGAGATTGATTTCTGGTCAGAGTTAACAGTCAAATCAAAGTCCTCTAGTGATGATTTAGAGAACTCTGAGCTGCCGCCGCTTGCTGATCCCGAAATGAATGTCTATAGTTTTGGGATTCTTTTACTAGAAATAATTTCTGGAAAATCGCCTTATTCAGAAGATAAAGAGTCGCTTCTGAACTGGGTAAATTTCTATCTATTCTATATCATAATATGCTTCCCTTATTCTCTTAGTTTTTGGACTTTATGTTCTGTTCCCTAGACGGCAATTCCTGTTTCTGCTAGAGCCAGAGGCGATGGGTTCAACCTTTATGATTTTTTCGCTTTGAACCCAATAATATTATGGGTTCAAACCTCCCATCTTTTGGAATTTTAATGTATTTTTACATACAAATTTATGCTCCACTTCGAAAGTACTAGGTTCAAATGAACCTGGCGTAGATACTCTACATCCGCCCCTTGCTAGACCCAGAGGCGGATCTAAGATCCGGTTCATTTGAATCTATTGCTTTCATCACGATCCATATGTCCATATGCAAAAACGTTATGCTTGTGTGTGAGTGTGTGCGCCCTTGCATAAATTAAGCTCATTCTGAACCCCCTGACAATAAATCCTTCTGCGCATAATAGAGCAGTATTTGTCAAACTTCATTCTTTTACAATTCATAAACATCATAATTGTTGCTTTGTTTAGGCGGCGAAATATCTTCATGAAAAGCAGAATATCATCTCATTGGCTGATCCAACATTGAAGTCTTTCAAGAATAATGAGCTTATGGTTATTTGTGATGTAATTGAACAATGTCTACAAGAAGATCCAAGGAAAAGACCAACTATAGGAGAAGCCATTGCGAAACTAAGGGAAGCGATTGATGTATCACCTAATGCTGCAGTTCCAAGGCTTTCTCCTCTCTGGTGGGCTGAACTTGAGTTATTATCAAGTGAGGCCGCTTAGTCCCGCTTAATTTGCCTGTCTACTTTGTATGTTCGAGTACGTGTTGCGCGCTTTGCTACGTTTGAAAACACAAATACATCATTTTTCATAAATCCCCCCCCCCCCCCCCACCCTCGTAGTTGTATTTAATTGTCCTCTGTATATTTATGATTTATATTGATTTGTTCTTTTATTATTGGAGTGACAAGTTCAGTTAGCATTCATATACATGATCTCAGCTTGGTTGGGATTGAGACGTAGTTATTGTATGTTGCTTGTCTAATTTGTAAGTCGAGTGTTGCTATTTTGCTATGTATGTATGAATAGACGAATACATCATTTCTCTTAAACCTTCCTCATAGTTGTATTTATATGGTTTATTCTTTTATTATTTGAGTTATATGGACACTAGTATTTATATAGTCGGCCTCAATTTACTTAGAGTTGAGATGTGGTTGCTGTTGTATAGTGGTTTATTATTTTGATGTGTTGTCTTTGCCATGATTTGCATTTCTACCTTTTCAATGGGATAATATATATATATATATATATATATATATATATATATATATATATATATATATATATATATATATATATATATATATATATATATATATATATATATATATTTCACAGGAAAGAGAGACTTGGAGCAACGGGTCTCTGTGTGACCTATAGGTTCCGGGATCCAATCGTGGAATGAGACCCCCTTGGGGTGCGTCCCTTCTTCGAACTCTGCGTGAACGCGAGATCTTTGTGCATTGGCTGCCCATATAAATATATACACACTTTATTTCTTCTGCAAAGATTCTTGAAATTAAAATAAGCAGATCTTATCTAAGTTTTCTTGATTCTATGTTATTGTCAAACTTTTATCTGGTTTATATGGACCTGATGGAGTATAAAATACTACTGTTACACGATTGTTTTAGCACATGATGGAGTCTAAGAAGTTTTGATTTTTAAGCACTTATAGCGTAAAATTTGTATTTACATTGTCAATAAATTTTAATATGTGATAACAAGTTTGTTACCATTCTTATTGAGTAGCCAAGTGAAGAGAGGTTTTGTTTTTACTGTTTGATCAGGGAAAATTACGCGACACATTAAATATTTATATAATATTTGTAGCTATATTTTCAGTATATATCTGTTGCTATATTTGAATTTTATAGCAAATCCACGAAACAAGAGATTAATGGTTTTGAACTGAAACAAGAGAGCAACAAGCTTTCATAACTTAGTTGATTAAAGGGTGTGTTTAGTTAGCAAAGGTCTTGAATTTGACTCTCAATAAGAGTTTTTTTTGGCCTTAATTATAGTTGATACATGTTGTATTTATTGTGCGACAAATACAATTAATTTGTTGCGCGTTTGAATACTGGTGATACAAGCTAGTAATAATTGAACAACAACTACGAATATTAATTGTGTAAATTATAGTTACTAGGCTCTAAATTATATTGCTTTATAAAAATTCATATTTTGATGATTCTACACTCTTTTCCATTTTGTTGCATTTTTTCAAATTATTCTTATACAATACGCTAAAAAGATTAAAAAATGGTGCAAAAACAATGAATGAAGAGTATTTAATTTGCTAGGAAGAGAATTAAATTTTAAATGTATAATATTAAATGTGTTCAAAGGCAGATCCATAATTTATTTTATCCATGAATTCCAAAATTTAGCTTGTTGAGTTTAATATTTATGTTCTTACACCTAAACTTTTACGATCCGAAATTCTCACCATTGGGATCGTGATGGCGCGTAACATTTCATTTATTAGGCAAGACAACGTTAGAACATTTTATTCATTTTTTAACACTTGAATACTACTTAATGAGAAAAAACTGAAACTACTGCAATAATCTAAAGTAATAATGCGGAAGCTAAAATAGCCAAACATTTAATACTCTCTGAACTCGGCGTCACAAATATACGAGCTACTAGAATAGCACAAACAAGGGTATGGAATAACATAAAGATGTCTGAAAAGAAAGTTCACATCCAAATAAAAAGGGAAGTGGACTCGAGGAGTTGCAGGTGCTAAGCAGTTGTACCTCAAGTCTCCACAAGCTGTCCAATCCAAGCACGATAATAATTGTCGTAGGGATCGACTCTAAAATCTGCACAAGAAGTGCAGAGTGTAGTATGAATACAACCGACCCTATGTACTCTGTAAATGCCGAGCCTACCTCGATGAAGTAATGACGGGGCTAAGGAAGGTCATTTGCACTGCAATCTATATGCAGTATATAATAAAAGACAAAATAGGACAGTCAACTGAAGATAATAGCTACAACCTCAAGAATTAAGCCAGTGACGTTCAGAATCACCAATCCTTAGAGTTTCAATGAAGATACCAAAAACCAACACAATTCAAGGAAATAGAAACACATAGGTTGTTGCAGTGTGCAACTCGATCCCACCGTTCAACACAGTCCTCTCTTCTTTCATCATGCCACTCTTATCACAACAACTCACACCTTATTACTTTGTGTTGCGGCGCGCAACTCAACACCACCGGACAATTATATTTCACACAACAATAACAACAATTCACAAGGAGTGTTCTTAAACATCAGTACCAATTCCATCATAGATAACATCTCGTATAGAATTTAAGTCACAATAACAATTGCCCACAACCAGTCACATATGAAATTACCATAGTTGTTTCAATTGCATCAATTATGATTTATTTCCATCATTTGTTACATAGCTCTTACCACATAAAAACATTCACACACGCACACACTTGGTTTGTTGCCATTTACTCATACCATTATAGAGGAAAACTTAACCGACAATGTTCAAGGCATATTAATCACAAGAATTCACGAATAATCCACATAAGTAACACATATTGTGGTGCACAATCTAATCCTACCGTATAACAATATCAGTATCACATTTCACTATTATTTCACCGTATTAATCTGCCCTTATTTCACCTGTTGTGGCACGTAATTCGATCCGATCGTATCAGTACAAATTAACCTTTATTATACCATATAAATCCACTCTTATTTCACCTATTGCGACGTACAACACGATTCCACCATATCAATACCAAATACTTAATGAGCAGAGACAAATTAATAATTCAAACCATAAGGACCACCATAACTAATGAATATAGAGCTGGACAGAAAGTAAACTTTGTACCAACTTGAACATCCACGGATAAAATACTACACTGCGAGACAGTCCATTAAATGACAATTAGAAGGTACAAATACTTCAATTAGGACAAATTGCAGCAAGTTATGAAACATTGAAGAGGTCTTAACATATTAACAAGAGAAACAATGATTGTCAAATATTAATTAAAGCATAGAAAACATTTAAGACACATAACAATTAATGTAGGGAAGGAAATAATGAAGGAAAAATAAAAAATTAGGAGAAATAAGTAATTGTTTAGCATATAAGCACTCATTACCTTGTATATACGTTGCAACACATAAAATTCATATCGCACATAATTCGTGAGTTCCTAATTTCCTCAAGTCAAGGTTAAACTCAATATTAACCTCTTTCCAAAGATCACTCAAAGCTCAACCATAACTTTGTCTTTCAAACAAGCCTCCAAACTAACAACTAACAAATTACCAACCAAGAGATTCAAAATAAGCCTTAGGAATTATCCATGATTGTAAAAGATTCAATTTAGATCATTACTGGAAAAGTCAATAAAAGTCAACTCTTGAGCTTTCTTGGTCCAAATTGAAATTTGGACTAAAACCCGATAACACATTCACATCGAGCCAGGTTATGTAATTTATTTTGAAATCCGGCCTTAATTTGAAGACTAAATCCCAATTTTACAAAAATTCGTAATTTAACCCAAATTTCCAATTTCCACCATCAAAACACTAGATTTTAGGTTGAAATTTTATGAAATGTAATGAAAGATTGAAAGAAAATAAGTCCCAATCACTTACTAATGGATTGGGAAAGAAGGGCTCTTGAAAAAATCGCCTCTAGGGTTTTCTTGTTTTCAAAATATGAAGAATGAGAGAAAATCCCGTTTTCAGCTATTAGACCGGTTGCAGATGTTGCAATTGCGACCTGGGGTTCGCAAATGCGAGAAATCCTTCGCAAATGCAAAGTCTACACATCTCTGCTATCATCGCACTTTAAAATGCGAACATTGATCTTTCCACAATTGTAATCAAATTGATTGCAAATGTGACCAAGACGCCCCTTGGTCCACTTCGCAAAAGCAGAGTCTTGTTCACAAGTGCGAACCTGAGGTGCCCCAGCTACTCTTTGCAAATGCGATGGAGTAGCTCACAAATGCGAACTTGACAGATGTCGCAAATGCGAAGCCTGAGGCCTACACCAGAACTGAAGCAAACAACACTTTCCTAAGTCCAAAACGGGGCTACAAAATAAAATATGCACACAAGTTCAAAAAAATCATACGAACTTGCTCGTGCGATCAAAACCCCAAAATAACAACTAGAACTACGAATTGAGCACCAAATTTAAAAAAAAAATTCAAGAAAACTCATGACTTCTATTTTGGCGACCGAACGTCCGAATCACGTAAAACCAACTCCGTTTCTCACCAAATTTGACAGACGAATCATAAATATAGTGATGGACCTATACTGGATTCCGAAATCAAGATACGCACCCGATATCAATAAAGTCAATTATCAGTCAAACTTTTAGATTCATTAAGCCTTTAAACCTTAGTTTTTAAACTTTATATGGTAATTCGAGCGAGAGACCTTCGAATTCGATTTCAGGCATATGCCCAAGTCACTATATCATGGTACGGATCCATCGGGACCATCAGAATACATATTTGGATCCTTGTGGTTGAAATATTGATGAAATCAACTCAAATGAATCTTTAAGACAGAAATTTTAAATTTTATCAATTTTTAACTTAAAAAGCTTACTAGAAAAATACTTATATTGCGCACGCAAATTGTATAAAGCTAAAATGAGGTATTTGAGTCTTCGAAATATAAAATTAGGTTGTAAAACTCTAGATGACCGATCAGTCATCACATAAATCTATTGCACTTTTTAAAATTATTAATTCATACTTTACTTATTTATTGAAGTTTTGGTGATTTTTCATATATTAGACCAGATGGAACTGTGGAAGAGGTGGATGTTACTCCCTTGTCCCAATTTACCTAACACAAGTTTTCTTTTAGTATGTCCCTAAAATAATAGCATACTTTTACATTCAAAAATAATTTAATATTTTGAATTTTTTAAAATAATTTTAATGAATAATGTATAATCACATAAATGATGTTATTCTAGTTTTGATATACACTATTTATGTTCCTTTAAGCATAAATAAAGACAAACAAGAAGAAGACTCATTCTATTTTCAGTTTACCACAAGTTCGAAGATTATATCATTGCTGACGGACTCTTTCCCATTCTAGGAACCCCATTCACTGTTCCATTAAAGATAAAATAAACTATTAAAATAAATCATTTACAAAAGAAAAATGAAGGTGTCATATTTATGGATGAATAAGAAGGAAAAAGTCACGTAAAATGGGTCTATTTATTTTTTTCATATTTTTTTTACTTTTTGAATACTTTATTATATTATACTCCACAACATGGGACTCAACTCTTTTAGTATACAATCTCTATTTCTATTCGTTAAGACAAAATAATGTTACACAATTTTCGGTATTACATAACTTCATTTGTAATCTTTCTCTTTACATTATAATACAAAATTTTGGAAACAGCAAAAATATGTGTACCGATTGTTACATAGCCAAAAAGAAAATAAGACAATATGCCAGCACGGGAGAAAAGGCCAAAAAACCAAATCACGTGATTTAGAGTTCCAAAAATTGTCTTTTATAGTTGGAAATTCATAACACACCATACGTTTCAGTCACATTTTGAAGTCAATAATGAGAATAAAACATCCAAGCAAGAAGCACTCAAGCGGAAGAAGTAAAAGGGGGACTGGATTTAAATCTACTGCGATCACGGTGGGACCGCAACCGGCCACATACGCAGGCAGAATATTTGGCTCTCACCGCGGTCGGGCCATGGCCGCGGTGAACTGTGCAGCCCAAAACTTGTGAGGCTAAAGTGTAACTTGAGAAAAACTTATTCCAAACCCTTATAAACTTAAGAAGCTTGCTCAATAAAGTATCAATCTTGTTATCAGATTACTTTGGAAGCAAGAACAAGTATGAGAAGATCAACCAAATATTAGAGTTCTTCTATCTCCTTTTATTCTTGCAATTACACATTACGAACAATTTTGTAGTTTTATCTTGCTTTGTTATGAGTAGCTAAACAATTGATCTAGGTTTGATGAAACTAATTGTTGGATGAAGTTTTGACTCAATTTTGTTATAATCGAGCATTATTTACTATATGATTGTTCAACTACGTTTTATATGGTGATTAATTGAATGAGCCCTCGATTATCATCCTAATTGCCTAATGAAACTTTGGTGGAATAATTCAGAGCTGAACATATTATCATCTAGAGTAGTTTGAGAGAATGCTCTACTAAATTATCATAGTTGATCAAGAGTTACTTACGATAACCCATAGCTCATAATTCTCACAGAATATTACGGCGAGATTACAGCAAAAGAGTTAAGACTTAAACTAGAAATTGGGGAAATCAATACCCTACACCTGTTTTACCATTGGATTATATTTTATTTAGCATATTGTTATTTTTAATATTAGTTGAAGTAGTTAAACAAAAACCCAACCTCCATTGAAAAAAAATCTTGCATCTGGAAAAATTTGAGTTGATAATAGCATTGCCAAGACTTGTAATAGATAGGTTAGTTCCCTGAGGATTCGACTCCAGATTTAAACTTTGATTATATTTACAATGACAGCTTTGTCTTTTAGAAGGTATAGTCGAGCCTGATCAAATTTTTGCGCCATTACCAGGGAATTAACTGTGTTATTTATTACAACTTAGAAGTAGTGCTAGAACTATTAGTTTATATCAATTTTCGAAGATGTTAAGCAATTTTTTTTTTCATTAAAATTCTCACGTTTGAACTCTTGTGGGATTAAGGTGTATGCCTAGAAATTCTTCGCAGATTGGAGAACTGCTTTAACGACTCTCAGAACCTGAGAAAACATTCAGGGCATTGAATCGTGCTAACAAGAGGATCCAATAATCACAACAAACAAACTAACTTAAAATTTACATGGGTGACGTAGATAACGTCAATGGAAACATCAGGGATGAGCCAGCTGACCCAAACGTCAGAATGGTGGCACCTCTTGTGCCAGAAGCTGCACTTTATGATTGGGCACAACCGACAGCTGACAACCTGGCCACTGCCATAGCTTTGCCCCCAATACAAGCTGAGGCATTCCAGATCACCAACAACATGCTGCATTTTCTGTAGAATAAAGGATTATTCTTTGGGTCACATATTGAAGATCCTCAACAACATTTGAAAATTTTTCTGTCGATTTGTGTGACCCAAAGGTAGCAAAATATTACCCCAGAAGCTATCAAGTTGTTAATGTTCCCGTTCTCTGTGACTGGGGAATATTAGACTTGGATAAATTCACTCCCAATAAATTCCATTGTCACCTAGGAGGAATTAGTCAAACAGTTCATAAATAAGTTTTACCCGCCAAACAAGACTGCAAGGCAGGTTGATGAAATATTACAGTACAAGAAGCAACCTACTGAGACCTTGTAGGAAACTTGGAAAAGATTCAAAGGAATGCTAGTAAAGTGTCAGCACCATGGTATTCAATACCAGATGCTCAGCCAGAAATTCTACATAGGGATAGCTGAAAATCTAAAGGCCAATGTAGATTCTTCAGCTTGGGGTGGATTTTTTAGTAAGACATTCACTGAGTGCAAAATCCTTCTTGACAAGATGTCCCAAAATTCGGGGTGGATGACGAGAGGTATAACACTAGCACCAATAGTGCATTCAGTTCCTCTTGACCCAAATAATTTGCATGCAAAGAACATAGCCACACTCAGGACTCAGATGAGTATATTGATAAAGAAGATTGATGAGATGGGTACAAAGCAAGTGCATATTGTTGACACGACAAACGGAGTATTTTGTACACCCTGCATTAATCAGTCGTGTGTGTGTTCATGGAGTGGAGAAGGTGACAACAAAGGGTTAAGAGAAGATATGAATTATTTCAACAACTTTGGGAGTCATAGACAAGGAGGACTGCAATGGAGACCTGCACCAAATCAGCAATACAGTCCAAACATGCCACAACCTGGAGGTATGCAACCCCAAGGGCAAAATGGTGCCATATCAGAAACAATAGGGCTATCCATAGTAGAACCAAAAACAGTTGACATATCAGCCACCTCCTCAGCAACAAGATAACAACATGGTAGAGATCAGGGTTATGCTTCAACAATTCATTAGAACAAATGGTAAGATGCAGGAAAAGTTGGTAGTGAATGACTCAGCAATAAAGAAGATTGAAACTCAGTTTGGGCAGATGTCTATGGCCCTAAACAACTGCCCCTAGGGAACATTGCCAGTAGACACGAACATTAACCCCAAAGAGCAAAAATCGAATCGGCTGATGATAGTAAGTCTCCGGAATATGAGAGATTTAGACAGGGAGCAGGAAGTTGCACAAGCTAGCAAAGAGACTAGGCCAGCCACTCCAGCTCCATTGGAGGTAGATGAATCAGTAGAACTTACTGAAGTGGTGGTTTAATAGGTTCAGGATGACAAGGGTAAGCTAAAGAGAGTGAACAAGCTACAGAACTTGTGGTAACTCTTGTGCCACAAAACTCCAACGAAAAGAAGCCAGGAAATAGTGCACAAAGGCTGATACCTGCACCATTCCCTCAGAGACTGGTAAAACAAAAAAGGGAAGATCAATACATAACATTCATGGAGATGCTGCGGCAAATTCAATTGAATATTCCTCTGATGGATGCTTTGAGGAGATGACAGACTATGCAAAGATGATGAAGGACCTAATGCCATGAAAGTTTGATTTTTAAGACCTATCCACAGTAACTCTGACACAGACATGCAATGAAGTAGTGACAATACCCATGGCTCAAAAGATGTCTGACCCAGGTAGCTTTACTATTCCATGCATTATTCGAAGTTATGGCTTTATAAAGGCATTATGTGACTTAGGAGATAGCATAAACTTGATGTCGTTGGCCATATATACCAAACCACCATTTGCATAGCTAGACCGACTTTGATGCTTTTACAACTGGTTGACCACATAGTTAAAAGGCCGACAAGGATTCTTGATGATGTGTTGGTACAAGTGGGGAAATTTGTGTTCCCTGTAGACTTTATTATTCTTGATTTCCAGGTAGATGAAGAGATACCTATCATTTTAAGGAGGCCATTCTTAGCCACTGGGGGAGCACTGATCCATTGTGGAACTGAGGAATTAAAAATGAGGTTGAACGATGAATAAGCCATATTCAACGTTCAATTATCCATGAGGAGATCCGGTGAATATGCTAATTGCTCCTTGGTAGAGGCAGTGGATATGATCCTGCACGAAAATGATGTGATCTTGACTGCTAAAGATCTATTGGAGGCTTGCCTGACAAATTTATAGGAGATGAATGGTAAAGGGTTGGCTGAGTAGGTCATGGCACTCGAAGGCCAAGGATTCTTGAAGAGGGAACCTCAGTTCGAGTCCCTTGAATAAGTAAAGAGGACTACACCACAAGCAAAACCATTAGTAGATGAACCAGCCAAACTAGAATTGAAATTGCTCCCAGCTCACCTCAGGTATGTTTTCTTAGGGCTTGATTCTACTTTTCCCGTTATTATATCATCCGGTTTTCTAGATCTGCAAGTAGAGAAAATCCTATACGTGTTACAGGAATGTAAGATTTCCATTGGTTGGATCATGGCAGACATAAAGGGTATCAACCCAGTTTTTTGTACTCACAAGATTCTCTTGGAAGAAGGGCAAAAACCTTCTAGAGAACATCAATGAAGGTTGAACCCAAATATGAAAGAGGTGGTGAAGAAGGAAACGATCAAATAGTTAAATGGGGGTATCATCTTCCCCATCTCAAATAGTAATTGCGTCAGCCCTATTCAGTGTGTGCCAAAATATCGAGGAATGACGGTCGTACTAAATGAGAATAACGAGTTAACTTCAATTTTTACAGTCACGGGATGGGGGATTTTCATGGATTACCACAAATTGAACATAGCCCCCTGGAAAGACCATTTTCCCTTGCCATTCATTGACCAAATGCTGGACAGCTTGGCTGGGCGATCTTACTTCTATTTCTTGGATAGATGCTCGGGGTACAATTAAATCTCAATAGCCCCAAAAGATAGAGAGAAAATAGCATTCACCTGTCTGTATGGCATCTTTTCCTTTCGGAGAATGCCTTTTGGACTTTGTAATGCACCTGCAACATTTCACCGGTTCATGTTAACCATTTTCAGGGACATGGTAGAGGACATTATAGAGGTATTTATGGATGGTTTCTCTGTGGTGGAGGATTCATTCAAGGACCGTCTTCACAACTTAAAGAGAGTGCTCAGAAGATGTGTGGAGACATTAGTGTTGAACTATGAAAAGTGCCATTTTATGGTATAAGAAGGGATAATCTTGGGGAATTGAGTGTCCAGTAAGGGAATCAAGGTTGACCGTGCTAAGGTTGACGCGATTGAGAAGTTTCCACTTCCTACTTCAGTCAAGGCAGTGAAAAGATTCCTTGGGCACGCCGGGTTCTACAGGTGATTCATAAAAGATTTCTCCAATATTGCTAACCCTTTATGTAAACTCCTTGAAAAGGATCACCTCTTTGTGTTTTCTAGTGATTGCAGATTGGCATTTGAGGAGCTGAAGAAGAAATTGGTGAGTGAACCCATCATTGTTTCACCCAATCGGGAGCAACCCTTCGAGCTCATGTGTGACGTAAATGACTATGCTGTAGGAGCAATCTTGGGGCAGCAAAAGGATAAACGGATGCACCCGATTTACTATGCAAGCAGAATGCTAAGTGGTGCACAACCCAATTATACCTTGACGGAAAAGAAGATGTTGACTGTCGTTTTTGTATTTGACAAATTCAGGTCATACTTGATTGGATCAAAAGTTATTCTTTACACTGACCATGCAGAAATTAGCTACTAAATAGACAAGAAGGAGTCAAAGCAACACTTGATTAGCTGGGTTCTTTTGTTATAAGAATTTGATCTAGAGATCCGTGATAGAAAATGGACAGAGAACCAAGTGGCTGATGACCTCTCAAGGTTGGAAGGAGGTGAAAAGAAGGTAGAGGTTGAGAATATGATAGAGACATTCCCAGATGAACAGTTACTAGAAACGACAATGGAGGAGGCACCGTGGTATACTGATATTGCAAATTATTTAGCAAGTGGTATTGTACCTTATGAACTCTTCTCAATTCAAAAGAAAAATTTCTTTCATGATTGTCGGTCTTATTATTGGGATGAACCTCTACAGTTTAAAATATGTGTAGATAACATGATCCAGTGGTGAATCCCCGAGAAAGATCAACATTCTGTTTTGCAAGCTTGCCATGCTTCACCATATGGTGGACACTTTGGAGGAATTAAGACAATAACTAAGGTGTTGGATTCAAGCTTGTATTGGGCAACTCTGTTCAAGGATGCCCATGCTTAGGTCAAAAGTTGCGATGAATGCCACAGGGCAGGCAACATATCTCGCCAACACGAGATGACAATGACCACAATTCAAGAGGTGGAGGTTGTTGACATATGGGGGATCGATTTTATAGGGCTATTTGTCAGCTCGTATGGTAACAAGTACATATTGGTAGCAGTTGACTACGTCTCCAAGTAGGCCGAACCAGTGGCTCTTCCCACCAATGATGCAAAAGGGGTAACAAGCACTCTAAAGAAGAACAGTTTCACACGTTTGGCACCCAAAGAGCTATACTTAGTAATGACGGAACCTTTTTCTACAGTAGAGTGTTCGCAGGGTTATTGGAATAGTATGGCATTTGTCATAAAGTGACCACCCCGTACCACCCACAGTCGAGCGGGCAAGTTGAAGCGTCCAACAAGGAGATTAAAAGCATCCTTACAAAAACAATGAATACAACAAGGACCGACTGGGCAAAAAAGGTGGATGATGCATTGTGGGCATACCGCACAGCCTTCAAAACTCCAACTGGAATGTCACCATACAAGTTGGTACTTGGAAAGACATGCCACCTTCCCGTAGAGATCGAGCATAAAGCACTTTAGGTATTACGGTAGCTGAACTTGGACATGGAGACCATAAGCACTAACAGACACACCGGGTTACATGAGCTAGATGAATTCAGGTTCCAGGCATTCGACAGTGATAGATTATACAAAGAACGGATGAAACTAATGCGTGACAAGAAGATCATGGACCGAAACTTCAAAAGAGCTAGTGTTGTTATACAACTCAAGATTGAGATTGTTTCCGGGTAAGTTGAAGTCCCACCGGTCAGGACCCTTAAGAGTGGTACAAATGTTCTCAAGCGGAGCTGTTGAGAATGAAGCAGAAGATGGAATGAATAAGTTCACAGTGAATGGGACAGGGTTGAAACATTACCTTGGATTGGCAGATGAAAAGGGGGATAGAGAGATAATAACATTAGAATAGCCCTAGTATGTGAACAAGGAGTGATGATCCGAGCCTGCGTCCTGCTGCAATGTTAAATCAGACGCTATGCGGGAAGAAACTCACGAATGTTGTTGTCTTTGTTTTCTTATGTAACCTTATTAACAAAAATTTCCTCGTACCGCGACCGCGGTGAAAGACGAGCATTCTGTCTCCAATTCACTCAACCCACCACGACCGCAGTGGGACCGTGGTAGGACTATGAGTTGATTACATTCTTCCTTAAGTTTATAAACTTACCACGGCCGTGGTAGGACCACAGTCGACTGCGGTGAGTTCGTACCAGATAAGTTTTTTTTCCCTTTCTTCTTCTTTTATTTTATAATTTTGTAACCCCCCCCCCTCCCCAATACTATCTAAACCACCCGCCCAACCCTCTCACTTCCCCAAATTCTCTCTCTCTAACCCTAACCCAACAATCCTCTCCTCTATTATTATTATTATTATTATTATTATTATTATTATTATTATTATTATTATTATTATTATTATTATTCTTCACTTGTGCCACATTCACTCCTATCTCCCATTCTCACGCCACCTCTATTCCTCTACCTCCTCACTCATCCTAGGTATGGCATGTTTCTCCCTCTCTTTTCTTGTATTTTATATTAGTTTTTTATGTAGTTTCATGTTTAATTGTGTGGTATTTTTCGTAGAGTTTTTCTTTTGATTTTTCTTTTGCTTTATAATGGATTTTGTGCCTAATATGTAGTGAAGGGTGTGCACTATGTTGTAGAGATGTGTGTGCTTGTGTGTGTAAGACTAGTGTTGTGGATGGAATGATGAAGTGTAAATTGTTATATTCATATGGGCTATTTGTGTTAGGAAAGTGCCTCACCTACAAAGTGTTTGTGGAATTGCTCCAAAGGAGTTATAAGGGCCAATTTGACCTTGGTTGTGGTGAAGTCTGACTAAGAACCCATAGTTCACACAACTCATATCCTTACTGATAGGAGATTCTCTGTTTGACAGGTACAATGCAACCATCTAGAAAAAGATATACAACAAGGTCCTCTACTAGTGCACTGGGCAGTTCCTCGAGAGCTTTGGTCCAAACTAGTGCGACATAGTTTGACCACACAAAGTTTGTCTCTAAGCAAGTTGAAGACCGATATAATGCCAAAGCCTCTAAGAAATTATTACCGGAGGTGCATATTGACTAGGCAACTTTGCAAGTGGAATGCCCGAATATCTTTGCTGAGTTTAGGAGGTGTGAGCTAGACATCTTCTTTGAGTAACTGGAAGAGGCCAATGTCCAGAAGGTGAGGAAATTTTATGCCAACTGCCCGAAACATGAGAATAGAGTTGTTACTGTACGCAATTATGAGTAAATGCATTCATCGAGGCCATCCGTCGGGTGTACCGGCTACCAGTATTCACGGAGGAGATAGATTCTTACCTTGTTAATCATCATCCAATGGTCAATTGGGCACCAATGCTTCATGTCATATGTGTGTTTGACAGGAAGTTTATATGGATAAAGTGTTTGATCACGTTGAACTCACAGTCTCTTATTTGGGAGGCTAAGTGTTGGCTCGCCATTATCAACAATCGCTTTCTACCTCCAACAACACGACTGATGTCAATGGGCCTCAGGCAGCGGCTATCTACAGTCTTATGACCTACCGGGATTTTATGTAGCTCGGCTTCTCCACGATGCAATGTTCATTCGCTCACTTGAGATACTTAAAGGTGTTTACTTCCATTATCCGATCACCAAGCTGTGCTGTCTTTCTAAAGTCCTTGAAAACCTTAGAGTTTATGGGAAATTACCATTGAAAGCCCCGTTTTAGGCAAGCAAAATTGAAATTGAATGAGAGTTGGTGGTGGTAGTTGAGGATGATGATGGATCTGATAATGATGCTGAGGAATCTATTGTCCTACTACCTACGAGAGTTGATTAGGCGGACCCATCACAGCCCTGGCAAAGTACCTGCCTGATAGGCCTGGAGTAGGAAATGGCTGGTCTCCGCACTTCTGTCACTGACCTGGGCACCAGAGTTGACACGTTGGCCACTCAACAGGCCAAGCTGGAGAAAAAGATTATGGGATGGCATTGAGCGCTAGGACGAGAATATCACCTCAATCCTAGCACCGTCTCTGATCAGGATTGAGCTTTAGGGAAGTCCCCTTACCCTACTCAGATTTCTATTTATTGACATGGAGACATTCCAAATTTTTAAGTGTGGGGTGGAGGATGGTCGTTGTTGTAAAAATATTGTATAACTATGTATGATGTTGCTTTCTTTCTTTTTGATTGTTTGGTATTATAGGTTCATGTAGTTAACTTTGACTAGGCCCAAATATGGATACCTTTTGACAGGTCTCTTAAGGGACATTAGTCGACCAAAAAAAGAGAATATAGGGACTCTTTCTGATGAAGGATATTGGAGATAGTTTCTTGAGGAAAGTTAGTCTAGAGAAAATACCAAAAAGATTTTTTTTTTATTTTAGATAGTATAGTAACTCCCCCTTTGTATTTCTTTGGGCCACAATTCTTTTCAAAGGGTTTAGTTTGAACTGGGTATAGGTAGTTTCTGTTTATTTTATGTCTTTTACTTTTTTGTTAGTATTGATGGGTTACAAACTAAAATAGAAAGAGAAACGTTTGGCGTTAATACTCCTAATCATAGTCGACACTAGAGTGTAGCGCCTAGACTCAGTGGTTGAATCTTGCAAAAGTGCCATTAATTTGTATGTTTGTCACTCACTTGAACACTCAAAAGAGAGTTTCTTGATTAACCTATCTGGAGTGAGTCATGTGCCATGTGTCTATGAGTTGTACTGCATTCTATGCTTTACATTTGATGCCTAAAACTTGCCCTATGTGTTTGCAAAGCAAAATAGTAGCTTCATTCAATCTTAGGAGTGGTATAGGCATTTCTTTGTCAAGCCAGATATATAAGCAAACCTACCTAAATGCAATACATCATCGTTAACCCCGTTGAGCCTATAAGCATGTTACTTTGGCAACCACATTGTTAACCTTACCCAATTGTTTGAATAGCCATCTGTTTGAACCCTTTTTACCTTCCATGAGCACTTGAATGACCTTTACATATGCAAAAGTTAAAGTGTAAGGTGGTGGTTTGGTTTTTCAGTGGAACTAACGAAATAGAGGAAAGGTGCAATTTTGGAAGAGTAAAAGAAGAAGCGCCACGTAAAAGAAAAAAATGAATAAATATAGTAGTTGATAAGTGGTAGCTCAACAAAAATGCACCTAAAAGAATGAGATGTTATAAATAAAATGTGGAGGGAACGTCTGGTTGACATAATAATGATTTGGAAGGTTAATGTAATTGTATTAAAAGTACTTAGGGAGGTTAGTCACTATATGTAGATATATCTTACCCATCCTTTAGCATACATTACAACCAAGTGAAGTCCTAATTGATCTTAGAATGAATAGGCTCGATTAGTAGAGTAGTACACTATGGGAAAACCTATGGTGCATCTTTGTGACATGTGAATGTTCTTGTTGAGAGTGCATGAATTTTGTCCATCTGGAACTACTCTCTTGTGTGATGTAAAGGCATGTGATTCACGAAGGAAAGGTAAGTCTTGACTTCTGCACAGAGTAGTTTGAGTAAGTGTGAATAGTGCATGGCATGAGAGATTCGACTTTTGAGGAAAAGGTTATACATTACTAGGTGCAACTTCGCTAAATTGTTTATGGTGTAGTTCGCTAAGGGGAATTCTTAGGGAAGGAACTTTGATAGAGTGTAGTGGATTGCTTAAGGACTAGCAATGATTTAAGTGTGAGGTGTTGATAATAGGCTACATAGACGATATTTACACCCTAATTATACCATGCTTTATTGTTAATTTATAGTCTAAATGACAAAAACATTCTCTAATTAGTGTTCTTTTGCTTCGCAGGGACTAATCCAAGTTAGGAAGAACTGTGGAGTATTTTTGAGTTAATAATGTGAAGAAATTATACAAGCAAGATGCACCCGGGTGGAGAGAAGCAAAAAGGGGACTGGTTTTGAATCCACCGCAACCGTAGTAGACCGTGGTGGGACCGCAGCAGGCCACAAATACAGGCAGAATGTTTGGCTCTCACCGTGGTCGCGACATGGTCGTACTGTAACGGCAGTAAACTATGCAGTGCCTAGAACTTGTGGGATCAAAGTGTAACTCAGGAAAAGCTTATTCCAAACCCTTATAAACTCAAGAATCTCTCCCAAGAAAGTATCAAGCTTGTTTTAGACCACTTTGAAGGCATGATGAACAAGTGTGAGAATATTAATCAAACATTAGAGTTCTTCTATATCCTTTTATTTCTTGCAATTACACATTATGAAAAATTTTGTTGTTTTATATTTCTTTGTTATGAGTAGCTAAACAATTGATCTAGGGTTTATGGAACCAATTGTTGGATGAAGTTTTGACTCAAATTTGTTATAATCGAGCATGATTTATTATATGATTGTTCAACTACATTTTGTATGGTAATTAATTAAATGGGCCCTTGATTAATCGTGTCTAATTGCCTTATGTGGCTTGAGAAAGAACATTAGGTTAGACTGCTGCTGAACAACACCACTTTTGGGTAATTAAAGAGATTCATTAGTTGAACTTAAAAGTGGGGTTAGAGATAACAAAACTTTGGTGGATAATTAAGAGCTGCACATATTGTGATCTAGAGTAGTTCGAGGGAATCTCTAGTAAATTATCATAGTTGATCGAGATATAATTTCGATAACCCATAGCTTATAATCCTCATAGAACATTACAGCGAGATTATAGCAAAAAAATTTAAGACTTAAACTAGCAACTGAAAAAATCAATATCCTAGACCTTTTTATCATTGAATTATCTTTGATTTAGTATATTGTTATTTTTAATATCATTTGAAGTAGTTAATCAAAAATCCAACCTTTATTGATAAAAACTCTTGCATTTGAAAATTGTTTGAGTTGATAGTAGCATCTCCATGAGTTGTAATAGATAGTTTAGTTCCATGAGGATTCGACTCCGGACTTAAAAATCAGATTTTATTTGCAACGACCGCTTTGTCTTTTAGAAGGCATAGTTGGGCTTGATCAATACTAAAAAGGAGTCGAGGCAATTTTGATTTTTTAATTTTGATCATGAATTCAAAGCAATATTTTATAAGGTGTGGGTGTAAGGAGAGACATTTTACATATGCCTCAGCGAGGTGTAAGCCCTAAAGCACGATGCATATGCTCTATAGGTATTTAACTTTTAACATTCTATAAAATAATATAATTACAGTAAACATTTGTAACGAGGTAAAAATATTGCATAAGAATTGAAAAAAATATAAATATGTGAAATATATATATATATATATATATATATATATATATATATATATATATATATATATATATATATATATATATATATATGTGTGTGTGTGTGTGTGTGTGTGTGTGTGTGTGTGTGCTCCATCCCCATATAAAACTAGTCAAAACAATCTATTATACGCTACTTACAAGCACAAGTAAATTAAGTCGAAAATAATAACGCTTTCTACATGGAGGAACAAAATGGATGATTAACTTGTAATGAACTTTGAACTTGTTGCTATGAAGGAGAATATAGTTCTTTTTGATGTTTAATATTTCAATACGACACAATGGGAGGGGGATGATTTGTGTGGTGTCCAACTTTTTGCTTAACCTGATTATAGTAGGGCATGGTTCTTCTATGTTTTCCAACTACTTTCCAATAGGATTTTCTCAAACTCTCCACTAAGATTATCCCTTACATGATTAAAGAACACAAATATTTTACGTGGAAAATAGCTAGCTCAAAAGGTGAAAAAACCACGACCTACGTTCTAGTAGGATTTTCTAAAACTATCCACAAAAATCACTTAGAAGAAAACTGTATTTATGAAAACTCTTTTGTAAACCTTGAACTAACTCCAATCTCGTTGTACCACATAGCCTCAACTTTTGCGACAACTTCAAGTTAACTCTAACTTGAAAACTATGAGTACTTAATACAATTACTTTTAGATAAAGCTGAAAGTTACAATATGAAAATACGTATTACAATTGAACTAGAATAAAAAATAGACATTTGAAACTGGTTATTCTATCTGGTTCAAGTAGCTTCAAGTTCCCACGCTTGAATCACATACGAATTTCTTGAAAAATTGCCATGTTGTTTTGCTCTCAATTGACATTTAACTTCTGTTTATGTGCATTACCTGTAAAAGAGAACAACACTAATATTAATAGAGTTAGTAAATAGAGATTGACTAGAATTCCGATGTTACTCTTTCTTGGAGGAAGAGTTCTAATTGATCTCAACCTCTAATTCTTTCCCTTTCTTAAACCATGTTCTCTTTGAGTAAGTTTTTCTCCTTATCCGATATGAAACATTTTCGATCAGGATCAGAAGGTATTACTTCTGTTAGGTTAGGTTTATCTCTTTCACGTGGATCCCACATGCTTGAGTTGACCATATCTGTGCTTCATTGGGATGGTCCATGTTCATGTCTGAGTTCTTTGGTCAGTCTTCAAAACTAACCTTTACTTGGGCCAACAAATTTCCCCTTTTGTATGATGAGAAACTCTGTGCTTTTCATACACATAGGCCTTTCAAGAACTTAGCCCAATATCAATGCAAAGTTAGAAATTTTTCACTTATCATCAAGGACCAAGTTTATTAGGTTAACACATCACTATTTAGAATATAAAGTACAATATCTTTTCCCCCTTTTGGCATCATCGAAAAGTTTCATAAACAAAGTGTAATTTCCAGATTTTAAAAATTACTCATGGCAATTGGGAAAACTAAAAATGCATTCATGGATTAATCATAAATAATCAACTACACATATTCAAACAATCTAGGAAAATAAAGAGTCAACAAGAGCAAAAACAGCAAACTTCGTTGATAAAGAATACGATTCTGCCACAATCCAGAAAAAGAAACAAAAATAGATAAAATATTAGCAAAACAAGAAAAATTCCTAATCTGGGTCACTGAAAGGTCTAGACAAGGTTCAAGAAATGAAGGCTAAGGAAATTAAGGCTTGGAAGAACTGGAGGGTTGGGTTTTGGCTTTGAGAAGGTGCAACATGCTTGAAGAATTCCATCATTCTTCTCCTTTTTCTTTGTGCACTCAGTTCTAAAAGCATTTCTCTCATATTCAACCTCTTCAAATGAGTCTTTAGCCTTGCTATCTCAGCATCCTTTTCCCCACTCTCCTACAATAGAGCTCTAACCTTGCTATTGATAGGTGTCCTTATAGACGAACTTAATTTATTGGGAATGGTATTGACCTCAAAATCACAAGAAATCATAGTACTGATTCAAAATGGTTTTTGTTTTTGGATATCTCCCACTTTTCAATGGAACCTTACAACGGGCAAGAACATTAGTGAGAATAAAACAATAAGGAGTGGCATTGTCCTTGGAGCCATTGATAACCCTATCAAGTAGCTTGATCATAAATCCGTGCCAGTTGATCTGCCGCCCGCTTTCAAGACACTCCATCAAAATCAAATCCATGTAGTTAGCAATGTGTATTCTTTCCTGCCTAGGCAACAAATACTTATTGACAAATTCAAACACGACGTTGTGGCATGGATTCATTTCACTCTTATACACAACTTTAGTCTTATTCACTTCTGTGCTATCATAGAACTTCCTAGTAATGGCAAGTGCATTAGGAACAGAGTCCGGACTTGGCCATTTTTGCCTTGTGTAGTCATCATACCTTTTAGAAGTTGTTAGTATTTATGCCCGTCACTAGAGGGGGGGGGTGAATAGTGCGGCACGAGAATATTGATAAATATTGCGGAATTAAAATTGCAGGAATAAAGTAAATGCGGAAATTAAAAGATTAAGGAAAGAACACACCGAATTTATCCTGGTTCACCACAACTTGTGGTTAGTCCAGTCCCCGAGAGACTCTCTCGAGATTCCACTAACTTCGTTAAGCTTACGGGTGCCTAACAAACCGTTACACTTGCTCGGTAGATGTACACTCTACAAGACTTCAACTTGCTCGAGGATACCGCACCTCAAGACTTCACCTTGCTCGTGGATACCGCACCACAAGACTTCACACCCTAAGATTGAGGGTACTTAGCAAACCCGACAATCAATGAGAAGATATGGTCTTCTCAAACACCTTTCTCTTTTACAACAAGAACTCTCTAATAAGAGTAGATAAAGAGATACAAAATAAGCTCTATGAACAACTCAAAGTTGTCTCTCAAATGGCTCAACAAAAGATCTATAATAATGCACAAATGATATCAATATGTATATGAATAATGAGAGGTGTTGTGTGTTTAAAATCAGCTCAAAAGACCTCTATTTATAGGTGTTAGAAGTTGTATGTCCGTTGCTTAATTGACAATCAATTATGCTGATTTTATGCAAGATAATCGATTATCCACTTTGCATAATCGATTATCTTCTCAACGTTTATAAAACGGAACGTTGGAAAGGCAACGGATAGTGAAATAATCGATTATTCCAATCACATAATCGATTATGTTGCCTTGCGGAATTTCCAGCAAAGCTGGAATATACCAGAGTATACCAGAATCAAAGCTGGAGTATACCAGAATATACCAGAATTGAAAACTTACTTCAAAAACCATTTTGGTTAAAATGAAGACGTTAAAATCATTTTGTTTGAAGTATATTTAAAATGTTTATGATATATATGATTTAATAAAATGATTTTATGCATATTAATGATGACCTATGTTTAGCCAAAAGACGAAATAACTTAAACGTTGCTCTTACATTGGTTCTACCTAGCGACCTATGCCTTGGGTCTTCGGTCTTGAACTTTTGAGCTCGTCTTGGCTTTTCCATGCAATCCATTCATCAATATGCTTCTCGGCATTCAATCTTGATTGTTTGCTAATGCATCTTCGTTGTTTGTCATACAATAACATTGTTTAACAAGTTGACTTCATTGTTTGTCATTCATCAAAACCTATACCTGAAAATCATGCTACTACAACCAAAGCGCACATATCATGGATAGAATGATTTTCTACAATTTCCCCCTTTTTGATAATGACAAACAACAGGAGATATGCATATCGGATTCCCCCTAAATTCATGCTATATCTCAACATACAGTTCATGCAAACTATTCCCCTTAATGATAATTCCCCCTCAAATAAGGCATATTATAACGTAGATTCATTCCCCCTTATTTGATGCATATCGCCTAATTTCTTCCCCCTTTTGCCGCAAAAAGAAGAGTATACAAAGGCTACTTTCCCCTTTCGACACTTCCCCCTTTTGGGTATATCAATTGTTAGTGTCAAGAATAAAATAGGAAATACAATGAGGAATATACATTGACGATATTTAAAAAATCATACCAACATGAAATAATACCAAATGTTAGTAAAAACATAACAACCATAATAACGGTTATTTTTCGCAAATCATATTACTTAAGAACATATCAACAGTTAATTTTTAACAAACCAATAGTTGTATTAAAAACATGAATCATTTATTTTTCAAGAATATATCAACTGTTATTCAAACCAAAAAAAATATTCATCAAAACATGAATCAATCATTATTTTTAACAAAAATAATTGATACCAATTGTTATTCAAGATAAAAGTTATCAACAAAAATAATTAATATCAATTGTTAACAAAGATATATTAATTGTTAACACATATCAACTATTATGTTTTTATCAAAAATATGATAACTAGCCGAAATTCCCCCTCGATGCAATAAGGTTTCGTGCTTGGTGCATCTACTACGATATTGTAGTCTTCAAGCACACCTGCAAACGTACCTAAAAATAGGTTTTCGGTACCCAGGCACTTTTGGGTCCTTGGGGGTTAGGCAAATAGTAATCATAGTAAAAAGATAAATCTCTATGTTTTGCAAACATACGGGTGCTATGTGTCCTACCCGGTTGCAATAATGACATATAACATTCTTGTTGTGCATATGTCTTGGTTGAGCCAAAAACGTTCTAGGTGATCTAAAGTCGTTATTCCTAGAAGCGTTGAAATTCCTAGAGTCATTTCTAGGCGGTCTAAAATGATTAATTCTAGACTCATTAATAAAATTCCTAGAATTATTTCTAGGTGGTCTAAAATGATTAATTCTAGACTCATTTACAAAAATCCTAGAATTATTTCTAGGTTGTGCATCGCAATTTCTAATATGATTGTTATTCTTTTTACGCCTTTTATTTTTCCTGGGCCTTTTCTTTTTAATATCTTCAACTATTTTAGGATTGTCTACACTACGTTTTTCTAGTGTGTTGCTAAGTTCTATGTTTTCTAATTTCAAAGAATCATAAGAAGAATAATTGGAACTTTGATCAATTGAAGAAGTTTCATTCATCTCCTTAATTTTATTTCTAAGATCAATATTGTCATTTACCAAAAATTTATTTTTCTCTTCTAAAACTTAATTTTAGCCTTGGCCTCTTTGGAGATTTTTGAAGACTTTTTCAATTCATCATATAATTCTTGAAAAGCTTCTTGTAATTCTTCATAAGAGTCAGAGTTAGGAGTACTTACCTCTTCTTCCTCGTTGGCCATGAGGCATAGTGCAGTCGTTTCATCACACGAGCGGCCCGAGTCCCATGTCACATGCTTTTGGACTTGAGGCGTACCTTCATAAATGGCTTCAAGTTTATCCCACATTTCTTTGGCGGTTGTGCAATAGGAAATCTTTCGATAGTCATCCGGATTCACCGCACAATATAACATATTGATGGCCTTGGTGTTGTATTCACTCTTCTCCTTCGGAGCCATGGCTTCCCCAACTTTCTTTGTCGGCGTTTCATCGTTCTTGATGATTTGCCATATGCGAAAGTTGTTTGATTGGATGAAGATTCTCATCCGCTCTTTCCAATATGTGTAATTTGTTCCATCAAATAGTGGAGGCTCAATGGTAGAGTGTCCTTCGCTCATCATTCCTGCGTTCAACATTCTCAACAAAAAATGTATGTCGTTCTCTTAACCGGTTAAGGCTTTCAGAGAGTTAGGCTCTTATACCAATTGTTAGTATTTATGCCCGTCACTAGAGGGGGGGTGAATAGTGCGGCACGAGAATATTGATAAATATTGCGGAATTAAAATTGCAGGAATAAAGTAAATGTGGAAATTAAAAGATTAAGGAAAGAACACACCGAATTTATCCTGGTTCACCACAACTTGTGGTTAGTCCAGTCCCCGAGAGACTCTCTCGAGATTCCACTAACTCCGTTAAGCTTACGGGTGCCTAAAAAACTGTTACACTTGCTCGTAGATGTACACTCTACAAGACTTCAACTTGCTCGAGGATACCGCACCTCAAGACTTCACCTTGCTCGTGGATACCGCACCACAAGACTTCACACACTAAGATTGAGGGTACTTAGCAAACCCGACAATCAATGAGAAGATATGGTCTTCTCAAACACCTTTCTCTTTTACAACAAGAACTCTCTAATAAGAGTAGATAAAGAGATACAAAATAAGCTCTATGAACAACTCAAAGTTGTCTCTCAAATGGCTCAACAAAAGCTCTATAATGATGCACAAATGATATCAATATGTATATGAATAATGAGAGGTGTTGTGTGTTTAAAATTAGCTCAAAAGACCTCTATTTATAGGTGTTAGAAGTTGTATGTCCGTTGCTTAATTGACAATCAATTATGCTGATTTTATGCAAGATAATCGATTATCCACTTTGCATAACCGATTATCTTCTCAACGTTCATAAAACGGAACGTCGGGAAGGCAACGGATAGTGAAATAATCGATTATTCCAATCACATAATCGATTATGTTGCCTTGCGGAATTTCCAGCAAAGCTGGAATATACCAGAGTATACCAGAACCAAAGCTGGAGTATACCAGAATATACCAGAATATACCGGAATCGAAAACTTACTTCAAAAACCATTTTGGTTAAAATGAAGACGTTAAAATCATTTTGTTTGAAGTATATTAAAAATGTTTATGATATATATGATTTAATAAAATGATTTTATGCATATTAATGATGACCTATGTTGAGCCAAAAGACGAAATAACTTAAACGTTGCTCTTACATTGGTTCTACCTAGCGACCTATGCCTTGGGTCTTCGGTCTTGAACTTTTGAGCTCGTCTTGGCTTTTCCATGCAATCCATTCATCAATATGCTTCTCGGCATTCAATCTTGATTATTTGCTAATGCATCTTCATTGTTTGTCATACAATAACATTGTTTAACAAGTTGACTTTATTGTTTGTCATTCATCAAAACCTATACCTGAAAATCATGCAAGTACAACCAAAGCGCACATATCATGGATAGAATGATTTTCTACAGAAGTAATGTCAAGGATTTTACCTAGCCTTTTTGCATCAAAAGACACTTAAACCCCTTTCACCTGGCTGGTAACTCTGCCATCCTTGAACTCTGCACTGGAACCCCTTTCACTTGGGTGGTAACTATGCCATCCTTGACCTATACATTAGCCATGAACTCAACAATCTCATTCCTTTCTAGCCTACCATCCAACTTAAAGACCATGTCTTTCCATCCCTGAAGAGCTAAAACATTAACCAGTCGAACCATCCCTGGTTCCTCCAAATCCTTCTAGATGGTTCATTTTCCAATTTTGGCCATCTTATCTTGTTCATTATCAAATTCACTCTCTTCTTCACTACTCCAATCTTCCTCCTCAGTGATTTCAACTTGCTTGGTTTTCACAGTAAATCTTATCCTTTTAGCCAAAGAAGGTTCAGCAGCCTGGGATATAGATGAAGACTTCGTGGAGGAAGTCTTGGTCTTCTTAGGCTTAGGGGTCTGAACCTCCATAGTCACATGTTCATCCTGATAGACCAGGTCCATCTCATCCACATCAACAGCCTCAACATGCTCTTCTACCTTACATTTTCCTTTGTCCATTATTTTTTCTTACTTTCTTCCGTAGCTTTTTGTAATGCATCCTCACTCTGCTTTGCCTTGCTTCTTGTGGCCCTTCCATTTGGTAGAGGAATACAATAGTTGTTGGAGAAGTAACCTTCCTATTCTTTGTAGTTTTTGCAGTGCTAGGAGCTTTTGGTGTTGGAGTTCTCCTTTTCTTGGGGTTATAGCTTGCATACACCTTCTTCAGAAGGTCTACAAGGGTCTCCTTAATAGATAAACCAAGTTCATCTGCATGTTAGCTGAGATTGATAAGCCCTTCAACAGCTTCCCTTATACCACTTTCCCCTTTTTTCTTGATACTTTCTACCAACTTTTCTGGCTCAGCTCCACAGATAACTAGTTTAACCGTTTTAAAGGTGGGTGAAGAATAATTCACTTCTTTCCCTTTTCCCCATTACTGCTCATACCCTCACTCTTTTTTTCTTATTCTCTTTTATTTTTACCTTTTTTCCTTCTTGACTCAGGCATTTCATCATTCACAATAGACCCAACCAAGAAAAATGATTCTCCAAATTTTCAACTAGAAAAGAATGTACCTCAGAAAAGGGATTTTGCACATATGTTGCCTGCACAGAATCAGAAGACCCAGTTCCTCCCCTCTCACTAGCAGACTTGAAAGAATCATCAGAATTTTCAGAATCTTGGGCTTGACTAGCCTTTAATTTTGCATTCAGTTTCTTTGAAAGTGCACCTGTTGCCACATGTTTGTGAGCGAGCATCTTCACTCGCCTTTTCCTAGGCTGGGGGGTTAAGCTGGGTTGAGGACTAGTGGAGGAATCGGAGGGGGTAGGTGGTGGCAGTGTGCTGGGTTATCTTTGGGTTCGTTCATCTTTGTTTATTTAGGGAGAAACGTTTTATTGGAGTATTAGATGAGAGAAGAGTAGACACCACAAAATTTTTTGATGGTTGTTGAGAATTATGTGAGTGGAAGTAATGATGATGATGGATTTAAAGGGAAAGGGTTAACTAATGCCCAATGGCAGCTTTTTGTAGTCAATTAGAAGTCCAATCACTTTGAAATTTCAATTTGAAAAGGAATTAATCTTTCTTAGAATCTAGGTATTTTAATACGGTGAGGAGTCTAATTGAAACGGAACTAGTTCAAATTCAAAATGATAGGTCTTTGAAGTTTTTTTGAACATATGTAGGACCTGATCATGAATTAAATATTAATATTTCTAATTGTGTAGAGTGTAGGAAACATACCTTATTATTCAGATGAACCAGTATTAATGAACCAGGTTCTTCACTAAGAATCCTCTTGATCATGCCTCAATTTGCCAAAATAGAAGAAAATTTGTTAGAGATCAGTGAGGCATATCAATACATGGCGCATAAGTATACTATTTACAGTATAAGACTGAGCAAAGATTAATCAAGATATTTACATATTTTCCAGATTTCCTATCCAAAAGAGAACAAATTTTTGTTTTTTTATCAGTGTGCATTCTAAACTGGTTCCATTATGTGATCTTAATCATCCCTAGTTCTAACTTGTTCCTTTCAAAGCTTTCTCTACTCAATGTTTTTGTGAATATGTCAACAATTTATATATTGGTAGCACAAAATTCTATAATGATCAGTCATTTCTCATAGTTGTCCCTCAAAAAATGGTGTCTAGTATCTATGTGCTTAGTTCTCTTATAATGAACCGGTTTCTTAATCATACTAATTGCACCAATGTAATCACAGAAAATAAGAATGCAACCAACTTCAATAACAAAATATATCAACTGCTATTTGATTCACAACAATTTAGCACAATAGGAAGCAACAACAATATACTCAGCTTCAACAGTAGATAAGGTCATTGATTTTTGTTTTGTAAGTAGCCTATGACACAAGACATGAACCAAGGAAGTGTGTCATACATGAGTGCTCTTCATATCAACAAGGAAACCTACATATTCAGCATCATCATATCCCATTAGGTTAAAGTTACTACCTTTTAGATACCAAAGGCAAATGTCAGTAATGACTTTCAAGTATCTCAATATTCTCTTGATAGCAGTCAAGTGCATTCTTTTGGATGGACTTGAAATCGAGCACAAATTCCTACACTGGAAACAATTCATTGTCTGCAAGCAGTAAGATGCAAAAGTGAACTAATCATACCCCTATACAACTCCTGATCAACAGATGAACCACGTTCATATATGGCCAATTTTTTGGCTATTGCAATAGGTGTATCTATATCCTTTGACTATTCCATTATAAACTTCTTAACCAACTATTTAGCATATTTTTGTTGATGGATCGTGGTACCATTTGAGTTGTGTTTAATTTTAATCCTATAAAGAAATTAAGGTCATCTATCATACTTATTTCAAATTCACTCCCCATTAGTTTAGCAAATTCCTTAGTTTTTTAGTGGTTGCCCAAAAATTTATATCGTCAATATATATTTGTACTACAAGAAGATCCTTACTATTTTCCCTCAAGAATAGGGTACTATCAATTTTACCTCTCTTGTAGCCATGTTCAAGCATGAATTTTGGATATTCATTCATACCATGCTCTAGGAGCCTGCTTGATTCCATATAGTGCCTTGTCTAGTTTGTATACCTGATCCGGACACTCCTTGCTTTCAAACCCTAGAGGTTGTTTAACAAATACTTCTTCCTTTAAGTAACCATTTACGAAGGCACTCTTGACATCCATCTAGTGAAGAGCAAATTCCATGTATGCAACAAAGGCTATGAGGAGTCTTATTGCTTCCAACCTTGCAACTGGAGCAAAGGTCTCAATAGTTTATGCGCTCTTCTTAGCTATAACCTTTAACAACCAACCTTCCCTTGTTACTTGTAACATTTTCATCTTTATCAAGTTTGTTTCTAAAGACCCATTTAGGGCCAATTACTGATCTGTCCTTAGGTCCTGGAACCAAATGCAAAACTTGACTCCTTTCAAACTGATTAAGTTGATCTTGCTTGTATTTACCCAGTCTGCATCCTGCAAAGCCTCAACAACAATTTTAGGTTCAATAAGAGACAGGAAACCATCAAAAGCACAAATATTCTTTAACTGGGATGTAGTTTTAATTCCAGAAGTTGGGTCAGTAACTATTTTCTCAATAGGATGAGAACTTCAATACTTGCAAGGTTTCACAATCGACTGGTTTTTTCTTGATGTTTCTCATATGTTTTGATGCCGAGGAACAAGCTCATGGATAGGTTCCATTTGGCAATTAGATTGAGTTATTCTTTGTTCAGTTCCCCTTGTCAGGTTGCTCTTTATGGAAGAACTTGTTCCATTACCTGTTCCTTCTTCTGGTGCAGCTTCAGCTTAGGCTATTACTTTACTTAAACCTTTCACCAGACAATAACTTCATCTTCATGTTCCTATCTCTCAGAAAGAATGTTAGTTTCATCAAAAACTACATGTACACGTTGTTCTACATGCATATTTCTTTTGTTGTGCAATTTATAAGCTTTGCTATGTGAAAAATATTCCAAGAATATTCCCTCATCACTTTTGGGATCAAACGCCTAGTCCTTTCCATTGTTGTGCACAAAGCACTTGCATCCAAATGCCCTTATATTTGGTTTTCTCCCTTTAAGTAACGCATAGGGAGTCATCTCTTCAAGAGGTCTAGCCATGCACCCAATAATGATGTAACACATTGTATTTATAGCTTCTGCCTAGAAGCTATGGGGTAGGTTACTAGAAAGAAGCATATTCCTAGCCATATTGTCAAGTATCCTATTATTTCTTTCAATAAATCCATTTTGTTGTGGAGTACTAGGGCAAGAAAAATTATGATCTATGCCATAATCATCATAAAATTTAGCAAACTTAGCATTTTCAAATTTAGTTCCATGATCAGACCTAATTGATGCAAGTTGATTACCTAATTATTTCTGAGTTTTTCTAAACAAAGAAATAAACATGTCAAATGTTTCATCCTTAGATGTTAAAAATAATTTTCAAGTAAACCTAGAGTAATCATCAACAAGCCCCATCACATATTTTTTACCACCTCTACTTAATGTTCTCAATGGAATACAAAGATCCATATGAACCAGTTCCATCGACCTGGTCGTGCTTACCATTTTATTGTTTTTGAATCAGGATCTTACTTGCTTCCTCGTTGCACAAGCCTCACAAACTTTGTCTTTCTTAAACTTAATGTAATTTGTTTAGTTTACATAGACTTGCATGGCCAAGTCTTTTGTGCCAAAGGAGGGGATCATTGTTCAACACACTTAACAAAGTGAGTTCATTTTCTGAAAGAGTGGACAAATCTACAATGTATAAATTGTTTACTCTTTTTCCTAGCAAAATAATCTTGTCTGTGGTAAGATTTATCACAACATATTTGGTGAGATGAATGGTACAAAGTTACCACTGTCACATAGTTGTGATGCACTGATTAGGCTATATTTCAAGCCATATATCAAGTAGACATGCTCATGGAATGTGAGTCTGTCTTACCTACCATTCCAACCTCAATCATCTCACCTTTATTATTATTTCAAAAAGAGACATTACCTCCTTTTAGGTCCTCAAATGAAAGGAATTGGTTCTTGCTTCCAGTCATATGCTTTGAGTAGCCACTATCAATGTATTATATTTGGTTGCTCCCCTACACTTGGACGTGCAAAAGGAAATCAGGGGTTAGTATTAGAAACCAATACTAGTTTAGGTCCCTTTCTATAGGCAAAAGGGCGAATTAAATCCTTTTTATCCCATCCTGGCAGCCTATTCTTCCCTTGAACAAAAGTTTGTTCTTTTGACTTGGCTTTTCTTTTGCATTACATTCACTTTTGTAATGACCAGTCTTAACACAGTGCGTGCATATTTTGTTCTCAGGAACTGTGACATACTTGCTTTTGGGATCTCACGTAGGTACATGGGTACCATAGCCAAGTCCTCTCTTATTACTACGATGGTGTTATTGTAGCCAAGATAGTGCATCAGAGGACTTATTCCATTTACAAGTTCTATTGAGTTCATGCTTAACCTTGCTTAGATCTTCTTTTACGACTCTTATTTGCCCATCCCTTTTGTACAATGCATCCTTCATTGTTTCTAGATTTTATTCTAAGGTGAGATGTGGATGATTAGCTTTCTTTTTACCTATTCCTAATTTTAGTTTTAAATTTCAAATCTAAGCTCTAGCACAATGGTGTCAAGTTCAAGAACCTGGTTCTTGAACTCAGCTTTTTTAAAATCACTTTCACTAGCCCTGGATTCCAGTTTTGCTCTTAGCTTTCAAGATTACACATTCTTTAGACAGCTATCCTTTTTCATTATTTATGTCCTCAGATTCATCAATTAAATCTAGCAGTAACACAGATAGACGTTTTTTAGATAAAAATTTAATTTTGTCTTTGAGATGAATCACAATTACCTCTAGTTCATCATCTGATTCTCCGATGGCCATAAGTTCTTGTTCATCGCCATCATCTTCTAAATCCTCATATGAGCTCAATCCCCAAGCAGAAACCATAGCCTTTGTTGATCCTTTGTTCTTCTAGGGGTGAAGCTGTTTATTCTTCCTGTTTCTTTGTTAAGCCTTTTTCTTCTTCCATCAAATTTCCCATTGAGGACAGTTTTTGATCATGTAGTCAATCTTACCACATTTGTAACAACCTTTGTTAGTCTGCTTTTTCCAAGGACC
Source organism: Nicotiana benthamiana (assembly GCA_034376525.1). Classification (NCBI taxonomy): domain Eukaryota; kingdom Viridiplantae; phylum Streptophyta; class Magnoliopsida; order Solanales; family Solanaceae; genus Nicotiana; species Nicotiana benthamiana. The sequence goes on along the minus strand of CM067340.1, from coordinate 27,275,072 downwards.
CTTGGTTTGTTATTAGTTGCACCTCTTGAAGAACTCTTTCCTCACATTAGATACTTCTTGAAATCCCTCATGATCATTGCCATTTTATTCACCTCTAGATCAGCACCTTCAGCAATTTTGAGAGTCAGGCTCCTTTTATTCGTGGATGCATCCATATTCATGGGTTGCCTTCTAAGTTCATAGGCAATGAGATTTTCAATTAGTTCGTCCAACTTAAGAGTGGAAGGGTTATTTGATTCGTTAATAGCAATGATTTTGCTTTCCCAAGTAACTGGTAGAACCCTTAACAAAATTTCTCAGCCTTGTCTTCTTCAAGGATAATCCTTCCAAGAGACATAAGTTCATTTGTTAGTGTTGTGAACCTTATACACATCTCTTGGATGGTTTCTCCTTCTTTCATGGTGAAATTCTCATATTAAGAGTACAACAGTGTTCCTCTTGATCTCTTCACTTGAGGAGTTCCTTCGTGAATCACTAGCAACGTGTCTTAAATTTCCTTAGCACTAGTGCAACTTAAATTCTGTTGTACTCGTCTGGACCAAGTCCATACACAATCCATTTCTTGGCCTTAGCATTCGTTTCCCAGTTCTTCAAGTCCTCAGCATTGCAGTCAGCCCTATCTTTGGCACATCCACTCCTTCATTATTCTTATTCATGGTGGACAAGGGACCATCTGTAACAATGTCCCATAGTTCATAGTCCTCTCCAATGATGTGATCTCTCATCTTGTTTTTCCACCACGAGTAGTACTGGCTACTGAAGAGTGGAGAACTTATAGTGGATTGTCCTTCCCGGTTTTCAGGTGGTGCACTCGTCTTGATTTGTTCCAAAGGTGTTAGTCTCTTCAAGGATAACCTACTCTAATACCAATTGATATTTATACTTCAATACCACACAAAAGGGGGGTGTTTTATGTCGTGTCCAATTTTTCGCTTAACTTGATCATAGAAGGACCTGATTCTTCTATGTGTTTCAACTACTATTGTTACGGAATAATAAGTATAGAAATTAATGAACACAAAGATTTTACGTGAAAAACACCTGGCTCAAAAGGCAAAAAAACCATGACCTAATTTTTTGTAGGATTTTTCCAAACTTTTCACTACAAACATTGATCCATAAACTGCATTTATAAAAACTCTATTGTAAACCTAGGACTAACTCTAACCCCGTTGTAGCACAAAACCTCAACTATTGCGATAATTTTAAGTTCACTCTAACTTTAAAACTCTGAGTAGCTAATACAATTGCTTTTAGATAAAGCTGAAAGGTAACATATGAAAATACCTACTACAATTGAACTAGAATAAAAGACACACACTTGGAATTGGTTCTTTTATTTGGTTCAAGTAGCTTCGAGTTTGCACGCTTGAATAACACACAAATTGCTTGCAGAATTTGTTGGAAATCAAGTATATCTATGATATGTGCGCTTTGGTTGTATGAGCATGATTGTCAGGTATAGGTTTTGATGAATGACAAACAATGAAGTCAAGTGTCAAACAACGATATAATATGACAATCAATCAAATGGCGAGAAGCACACTGATGACGGAATTGCATGAACGAGCCAAAGAGTTCAAGACCGAAGACCCAAGACGTAGGTCGTTTGGTAGAACCAATGTAAGGACAACGTTTAAGTTATCTTATCCTTTGGCTCAACATTAGGTCATCATAAACATGCATAAAATATTTTATTAAATTATATTTATCATAAACATGCATCTTTGTGTTAAACCAAAATGATTTGTATTTTAGTCAAAATGGTTTTTAAACATGTCTTTTAAATCTGGACCCAAACAATCGATTATATGCTCCTTACAATCGATTGTGTTTTTCAAAATAGCAAACAATCGATTATACAGTTTTAACAATCGATTGTATTAAGACAGTGTGATCTGAAGTTTTTCAAAATAGCAAACAATCGACTGTCTACTTTTAACAATCGATTATTTTGAGACAATGTGCAACCGAAGTTTTTAATATCAAAACAATCGATTGTCTTTGTCCCACAATCGATTATAAACAATCGATTGTCTCTTCATACAATCGATTATATTTTGACCGTTCCCACAGAATCCTAAATTGATTTTTGAACGTTGAAGAACAATCTATTATTCAGGGTTAACAATCGATTGTTTAGCCTAAAATCAGGAATCTATTTTTTGAACGTTGGTCAAACAATCGATTGTCTACTCCAAACAATCGATTGTCTGAGCACAGAATCAGGGATTTTATTTGTCAATTAAGCAACGGTCAGCACCACTTTTTCACCTATAAAAAGAGGTCTTTTGAACTGTTTTTAAACACACAACTCCTGCATATATTGATATACATATTGATCATTTTGAAGCATCATTTTAGAGCTTTTGTTGAGCCATTTGATAGACAACTTTGTGTTGTTCATAGAGCTTATTGTGTATCTCTTTATCCACTCTATTGAGAGAGTATTTGTTGTAAAAGAGAGTTGTTTGAGAAGAACATATCTTCTCATTTGTCGGGTTTGCTAAGTACCCAAAGTCTTAGTGGTTGAAGTCTTGGGGTGAGGTATCCTCAAGCAAGTGAAGTCTTAAGGTGTGGTATCCTTGAGCAACTGTAACGGTTTGTTAAGCACCCGTAAGCTTGACGAAGATAGTGGAAATCTCGAGAGAGTCTCTCGGGGACTGGACTAACCACGGGTTGTGGTGAACCAGGATACATCGGTGCGTTCGTTCCTATTTATTTACTTATCGCACTTATTTAATTCCTGCAATTTTTAAATTCCGCAAGTTTACGCTATTTTTTATTATAACGCTATTCACCCCCCTCTAGCGTTAAGCGTATTTTCTAACAGAATTGACTTGCTACTTTGATTTTAATTCATGTTTAACTTCTGTTTATGTGCATTACCTGTAAAAGAGAACAACACTGATATCAGTAGAGTTAGTAAATAGAGATTGACTAGAATTCTGATGCTACTCGTCCTTGGTGGAAAAGTTCTAGTTGATCTCAACCTCTAACTCCTTCCCTTTCTTAAACCACGTTATCTTTGAGTAAGGTGTCTTTATCCTTATCCAATATGTAATCTTTTCGATCAGGATCGGGATATATCACTTCTCTTAAGTTAGGTTTATCTCCTTCACATGCATCTCACACCCTTGAGTTGACCATATCTGTGCTTCACTAGGATGGACCTGGTTCATGTCTGAGTTCCTTTGTCAGTCTTCAAAACTAACCTTACTTGGCCAATATCTTTGTAGTTGTAAAAAAAAGTTAATATTTGTTGCTTTTGGGGATATATTAGAAAACTAGCGGACAATATAAAGAATTGAAAAAATCATAAATTAAGGCTTCAATGAATAAAAGGTCTTGACTTTTAAATTTACTATATTTTAGTTCCTTTTTAAAACCTTTGAGTAATTACAAGCTTACTTTATGAGAATTTGGATATTATATGAAGAGCTTATTCAACAAACATTTTTTAATTTAAAAAGCCAGTGAGGCTTACATCTCACTACGAAAAAATGCCTCAAATGCCAGGGCGTACGCCCTGAATGCCTAGGCATACACCTCGAATTGCTAGGCGTATGCCTCTTGAGACTTTTGGCCCACATCATCGTCTTGATAAATTTTTTGTGCACCTCGCCACAGGCTCGCCCCGAAAACGTCTTTTAAAACACTAATTCAGACATACAATTTTTAAGTTCTTTAAAATAAAATTTACATATTTAAAAGACGAAATACATAAACAATCCCTTTAAGTTATCCGCAACGGTCATTTGAACCCCTTAACTTATTCCTTTTTCATTTTAACATCTCAAGTGGCTATTAAATATATCTCGTGAATACCCGAGTCTAGCAGACTATATGTGTGGGTTGACTCGCCAGTGACATATCAAATGAACGATTAAAGAATAACACGTATAATTTTTAAACTTTTTGATAAGTATAAACTAAATACATTAAAAAAATCTTTTTATTATTAACCAAACCCCTCTATCTCCCCCCCCCCCCTCCCCCCTTTCCCCTTCATCTTCTTCCTTGCCCCCACCCCCTAAATAATCCCTCACACTGATTTTCTAGCATCTTCCATGAAATTGGATGGCACAAACCCACATAAAATTGAATGAAATTGAGTGATGGTCAGCGATATCCGGTAATTTTTACCCATGAAATTGAGTGATAATTGGATTATATCCTTTTTTCACTATCATTGTTATTGAGCTTTCCTTTGCTGGAAATTTGTAAACCAAAAGATGAGCTGGTGGTGGTTTAGAGCAATAGGCGCTGCCGACTCCTGCCTCTACTTCATTATTCAACAATCTAATTACATACTACTATAATTCTTAATCCTCCAGAAAAAAAATCGAACAGGATAATGATACTCCAGTACAGAAGTATCAAAGCGGTATAGTCGGCAACAACCTCGCCTAGATCCTCCCTCTCTCCGACACCCTCCATCGTCGGCAATAGCCTTCCCGTCCAGAACCATGGTTATGGGATGGTGTAATAGAGGGGTCCACATTGATTTTAGGAGGAACAAAAAAGATAAGCCTAATTTTAAAGATCTTCACGCGTTTAGATGTAAGTGTAACACATAAAATTTGTCATGCTAGTGTAAGGAGTTTAAGAGAATAAACTTCTTAGGTGTCTATTTAGTCACATAACAAGTTAAAGTGTTCAAATGATCTTTATGGTCAATTTGGAAGGCGGTTTATATACTTCACCTATTTAAAAGCTATGTAAAAAGTATCATAAGTTACAATAATGAATAATTTAAATATAAATAAAAACATTACGGTAAACTTTTTATTATTTGTTTAAACTTTGGAAATTAAAATAGTGACACATAAATATAAATTGAGACAAAGAAAATACTCTATTTTTGAAGAATTTGAATTTCGGGATCAAAGGAAATCTTTTTACGTAATTTCCTTCATATGTTTTTAAATATTTTAATTATTAACTATTGTAACTTATAATTTATTTATATATTTTTTAAATATATAAATTTATTTTAAAAAACTTAATATTTTATGTTCGAATTTACAATCAAGAGTAAGATATTTCACTCTCGAAATCCAAGCTCCACGACAAGAACATACGAGTACATGTTATGAAGAATAGGCTGCAGAGTACATATGAGAACAAAACGACGTTGGCATTCCCCAAATCCTGATGTCCAAAATATATATACGTAATAAGAGTTGATCTTCTGCTGCATGTCGACAAAAACACCAGCTATTTAAATAATTTTGCACATATCCCATGTGAGAGATATATTTAAGATTTAAATTTTATGATTCATCTATTTAATCTTTTTGAATTAAGCTCATTAAATTTTTAAAAATACGAATTTATGTTACTTTATATTATTATATTCAGAAATGTTTATATATAAACTTTTGCTATGCGTCACAACTACTTGTATCGTGTGCTGTGCTGATACATTGCATCCGCCCCCCTCGCATATTATATATAGTCTTCTCCTATATCCTACAATATATGTCACATAACTAATCAAAAAATTCACTCGTTTATGGCTAATGAATTTCTGAGAAAATCAATGGCAAGTTCAAGTTGTAATACTGATCGAAACAATGAAGAAAACTTATACGAATCATGGATGGAATATCAAAAACAAGAACTAAACGAGCTTCAAAATGCTGCAACACTAGCCAGAAAAAACCAGAAAACCGACACCGAATTGAATCAACTGTTGGCGAAAATGATGAGCAATTTCCAGGGCTACGTTAATGGTCGTAGCCGATTAGCTCGAGTCGACATCTCGCCATATTTTGCACCCACTTGGTGCACCCCTTTAGAGAATTCAGTCATGTGGATTGGTGGGTGCAGACCATCTTCGTTCATTCGGCTAATTTATGCTCTTTGTGGTATGGAAATTGAGTCACATCTTACTCAGTTTCTACAGGGTATGAAATTTAGTGATTTTGGTCAGCTTTCTGGTGAGCAAATTACATTGGTTGATAAGTTGCAGAGAAAGATTATAATAGAAGAAAGGAAGCTTTCGTCAAAGTTGGCTAGCTTGCAAGAAGATGTAGTTGACCAACCTATCGTCATTGCGGCAATAAACTGTAAGACGCTAGAGTAGATAACACACTTTTATTAACTATTACCTCTATCCCAATTTGTGTAATGCAATTTTTATTTCGAAAGTCAAATAAATTTTTTCTCGCAATTTTTGGCTATATTTTTTAGATATTATGATTAATATTAAGAGACTCATACTATTTTTATGTAATTTTGAAGTATGTATATTATATTTTAAAACTTAAAGATTCAATATATAAATTCACGTTTAAAATTAAGAAGTTTGGTTCTCAAAATCTAAACTGCATTACATATATTGGGTCGGAGGAAATACTGTTTAACTTATACGCATATTTACACTATTCTGTCATATAAAAATATCTATCTGTGACTCTCCGTAAAAAGTGGAATTCTAATCTTGAAAATAATGTTTTACCTATAACAAGATATAAAGATGACCTCATAGTATAAAAATAATAATCTTCACTGCTCTGATTTTTATTTTGCACGAGTCAAACACGCTAATTTTTATTTTTTATTTTTGCTAATGAGTGGTGATGAAACTCAAATTCATCACCTTTACATGTTTTGATTGATACTGTGTAAGATTATACGACCAACTGATCATCTATGTATACTTTTATTTATTTAATTAGTTCAGATTAATATCATATAAAATTGTGTGACAAACTCATTTGTGTATACTTTTATTTATTTAATTATGTTTTCAACAGGCATGAATGAAGAGGAGCCCTTGAATAAACATAGTCAAGGCATGACAACTTTACTAGAAGAAGCTGATGAGTTGAGGATGAATGCACTGAAGGAAATTTTGGGCATATTGACACCAATTGAAGGTGTGGAATACTTAGCTTCAGCTAAGAGAATAAGGCTATATTTACAACAATGGGGCGAGAAGAGGGAGCAAGAGCATAATAATTAGCTAGAGATCAAATAGAACACACTGAATTTGTTGTACTTTATGAGGAAAAAATGTACACTTGCCAAAAGACCTTCAACCTTTTTACAGCTAAGTATTATATTATGTTTGTTGGCTATATATATAATAGACAAGATGGGTTGCTCTAATGGTAAGCAATCTCCATTTTCAATCGATAGGTTGTGAGTTTGAGTCTCCCCAAGAGCAAGGTGGGAAGTTCTTGGAGGGAAGGATGCCGGGGGTCTATTTGGAAACAGCCTCTCTACCCCAGGGTAGAGGTAAGGTTCGTGTACATACTATCCTCCCCAAACTCTACTATATGGGATTATACTGGATCGTTGTTGTTGTTGGCTATGTATAAAAGCGTGCCCTTTACGTTGTTTTCTCATTCTTCTCACCGTACTACAGGAAATTTGGGGTTATTGTGGCAGTAAAAGTGTAAACTGATACTACAGAAGTTGCCACAAAGTTGTTTCATGGCGACACAAGGATGGTTTGCTATAGTGAGTGAGTGATAGTTGTTAGTGCGTCGACGATTCAAAGTCGTCCATGAAGGATTGCGTATAGGTGTTCGTAACACGCAGCGGAAGACAATAATAATCCTAGGTAGATTTTTCATGTTTTAAAATTTATTTACGTGTCAAAGATCGGGTCTAAGACGTACCTGGTGAAGAGAGTTTCTTTTTCAGAATTTTTTCGATAGTGCGAAGACTCTATGTGTATCCACACCGAGACCGATCCTTGCTATCAACTCTTTGATCGATGAAACGGAACAAATTGAACGAAGAATGTTGTGTTGAAATTTTTCTCAAAAATCTCAACTCAAATTAGTAGAACAAGAAACACTTTTCTTGCAATTGTATTTTCTCTCTTGGCTTTGTTTTGCACTCTCACTTTCACAAAGTGGGTTTTCTTCTCAAGAGAAATTAAAACTAAAAACATTTGCAGATTTTCTCCATCACCCTTTATATAGCATCACCTACAAACTCTTTTCCTATTTGGTTGAGGTAATAATTTACTTAGGGTAAAAGTTTATTCCAAAAAATAAACTTTAAGGAATTTTGTGGGAGAATTCCGAATTTTCCTTCTTTGAGAAGTGCCAAAAATTTTTGGACTTTTTGAATCCAATTCTAAATTGGATTCTAATTTATAAACTTTTATATTAATATAATATTTTCCTATTAAAAATATTAACCTCATTCCAAATAGGATAAAACTTCAATTACACATTAATAATCCAATTCAAAATTAGATTTATTAACAAGCCTTTATTAATATTATTTTTTTATGTACATCTAATATGTAAAATAATATTAATTATATATATCACATATATTTCAACCAAGAGATATTATTTAATTTCTATTCCAAATAGAAACTTCAATTTGTTCACAATATTAATTATAATCTTTGTGCTAGCAAAGAATATAATAATATTTCATTTGGACTAATAACTAAATTTATTTGACTAATTTAATTATCAAATAATAAGTTAATTAATCCTTTAGCAAAGATCAGAACACTCGTTAGTGTGCGACCCCATAGGTTCAATACCAAACCGGTAGTAAATTGATCATATCAATATACTAATCAAGGATGGCGTCTAGCAACACTCCTTAACGACCGGATAGCATGAAGTATACAATTTACTCTCAAGAACCAATAGAAGAATAATGTAGTAATTCCTTCTGTCCTTATAGCTCTAGATCACCCTAGGATATGGTTCAACTGTCAAATCCTAATAGGCGATCAACTATGTGTTCACGTCAAATATAATCGACCATTGAATGACCTAAGAAACTCATTTCTTCTTTCATTCAATTGCCCTGGCCAAGGTCTTAGTTTGGTCGTTTATAATTCATGATAACATGGAGCTTAAACTCATTACCAAGAGTTGACAGATTCCGTCTTGATCAATCACAAATTCTACAAGTGTTCAATCGTACCCAATATCCTTTCAACTATCGCCCTATGGCCATATTTGTCTAGTATCAAAGCACAATGAATAACTTGTCAATTACTATGACGATCTCAAGTCAAAGAAAACGGTTACATCACATTCTTCAAGAAAATATCCTATTAACAGTTATGGTAATTCTAACCATTAGAAATTATCCAATGAGTCGGTTCAATGATCATATCTCTATATGCATCATCTATCTATGTGATTTAGTTAATTAGATCAACTAATCTTTATCCGATAAAGACAATCACATAAATATTGATCTAACCAGATTACTAATGTCCAAATTAATAATCCTACAATCAAGAACAAATTTAGATTAAATTGTAAGAGACTTTGCTCTCATTATCATGATTTCTATCACGATGACAAATCATAAAATTTAATCAATGACCCTATCAAATTAATCAAACAACTAATAATAATGATAAAAGAATATCAAATGCCATAAATTTTATATCAAATGACATTCACAAAAATATGTCCAAGTTATCAAATTGATATTGGATCTAGGGCATATCTACGATATCCCTAACAATCTCCCACTTGCACTAGAGCCAATCGCTCTTGTACTTCATCCCCGATTTCCACTTGTGCTTGTCAAACTCCTTTGCGCCAAGAGCTTTAGTGAATGAGTCTGCAGCATTTTCCTTTCCATCAACCTTTTGAATCTCGACGTCTCCACGTTCAATGATCTCTCTTATCAAGTGATACCTTCGCAGAACGTGTTTGAACTTTTGGTGTGATCTTGGTTCTTTTGCTTGAGCAATGGCTCCAGTATTGTCACACAACAATGGAACCGCACCTTCTATTGAAGGAACCACACCGAGTTCAATTAAGAACTTTTCATCTATACAGCTTCCTTAGCAGCTTCACTAGCTACTATATATTCTGCTTCAGTCACTGAATCAGCTACTGTAGCTTGTTTGGAACTTTTCCAACTCACTGCACCACCGTTTAAGGTGAATACATAACCAGAAATAGATTTCCTATCATCCCAATCTGAAGAGAAACTTGCATCAGTATAACCTTCAAGTTTCAACTCAGAATCCCCATAGATGAGTAATTGGTCTTTAGTCCTTCTTAAGTACTTAAGAATGGTCTTCACCACCTTCCAATGTTCCTCACCAGGATTTACCTGATATCGGCTAGTCACTCCAAGTGCATAAGACACATCAGGACATGTACATGTCATGGTATACATGATAGCTCCCACTGCACTAGCGTATGGGATCCTACTCATGTGTTCTCTCTCTCTTCATGTGTTTTAGGACAGTCCTCCCTACTGAGAGAAATTCCAGTGCCTATCGGTAGATAGCCTCTTTTGGAATTATCCATGTTATACCTCTTTAAGATAGTATAAATGTACAAAGGCTGGGAAAGTCCAAGAAGCTTCCTAGATCTAACTCTATAGATCTTTATTCCTAATATATAAGCTGCTTCTCCCAAGTCTTTCATGGAAAATTGTTCAGATAGCCAAATCTTGGTATTTTGCAATGCCGGTATGTCATTCCCTATGAGCAATATATCATCAACACACAACACTAAAAATATAATTGTGCTCCCACTAACCTTTTTGTACACACAAGGTTCTTCTTCGCATCTAACAAAATTGAACTTTTCAATTGTTTTGTTAAATCGAACGTTCCAACTTCGAGAAGCTTGCTTTAATCCATAAATAGATCTTTGTAGCTTACAAATTTTATTATGATCAGACGAAGATGTAAAACCTTCAGGTTGTGTCATGTACACATCCTCTTCTAGCTCACCATTAAGGAAAGTTGTTTTCACATCCATTTGCCATATTTCATAATCATAGTATGCTGCTATAGCAAGCAAAATCCGAATAGATTTGAGCATTGCCACGGGAAAGAAAGTCTCGTCATAGTCGACTCCTTCTTTCTGACCACATCCCTTAGGAACAAGACGTGCTTTGTAGGTCTCCACCTTTCCGTCTACTCCAATCTTTTCCTTAAAAATCCATTTACAACCTATAGGTTTTATATCCTTTGAAGGTTCAACTAAAGTCCATACTTTATTTTCCTTCATGGATTCCATTTCGAATTCCATGGCCTTTTGCCACTTCTCATAATCAGAACTTTGTATAGCCTCTTCATAGGTCTTAGGGTCATCATCATTATGATCAACCTCATTTGATAAATCATCTTGTACCAATAAATTTAATCTAGTTGGCACATGACGTTCTCGTGAGGTACTTGTACAATCTGTTCACCTTGTGTTGGATTTCGTTGTTGTTCAATTTGGTTTTGGAACTGGTTCATTAACCTATTCTTGAACTTCATTTAGTTCTTGAACTTCAACCGTTGAAGATGACAATTTCCTTGGCAACTTCAAAACATCCAATAATGGTTCTTCAACTTTGGTCTCATGATCTTTATATTGTGTTGATTCATTAGTTTTTTTATCTTCATCAAGTTCTATCTCTCCATTATAATTTCCTTCCAAAAGGAATTCCCTTTCCAAAAAGGTTGCTCCTCTAGCCACAAACACTTGATGGTCAGGAAGGTGATAGAAATAATATCCCCTTGTTTCCTTGGGATACCCAATGAACCTACACTTATCAGATCTTGAGTCAAGTTTATCAGACTGTAGTCTCTTAAGGTAAGTTGGACAACCCCAAATCTTAATATGTTTAAGGTTAGGCTTACATCCTTTCCATATCTCATATGGTGTTGTAGAGACTGACTTAGTGGGAACTTTATTAAGTAAGTATATTGCTGCTTCCAAAGCATATCCCCATAAATTTATTGGAAGATTAGTGAACCCCATCATAGATCTCACCATATCTAATAAGGTTCTATTTCTCCTTTCAGACACACCATTGTGTTATGGTGTTCCTGGAGGTGTCCATTGTGAGAGAATCCCATTCTATTTGAGATATCTCGTAAAATCTTCACTAAGATATTCTCCACCTCTATCAGACCTTAGTACTTTGATAGTTTTACCAGTCTGCTTCTCAACTTCACTACAGAATCTTTTGAACATTTCAAAAGATTGAGACTTGTGTTTCATAAGATATACAAATCCATATCTTGACATATCATCAGTGAAGGTGATGAAGTAAGAATATTCACCTCTAGCTTGAATTTTCATGGGCCCACAAACATCCGTATGAATTAGTCCCAATAATTCAGAAGCTCTTTCTCCACTTTCAGTAAATGGAGATTTGGTCATTTTTCCTTTGAGACAAGATTCACAAGTTGGATATGATTCAAAATCATACTTGTTAAGGTACCCTTCTTTGTACAACTTGTTAATTCTTTTCTCTCCAATATGGCCAAGCCTACAATGCCAAAGGTATGTTTGATTTACATGATCATCTCTGTTCCTCTTAATACTTGAAACATGCATAATCGAATTAGCATTCAACTAGGTAAGACATAAACATCATGTTGGAGATAGCCATTCACATATAAATTATCACTAATAAATATAGCAAATACCATTTCCTATATTAATGCAAAAACCACGTTTGTCTAACATAGAAGCTAAAATTATATTCGAAACAAATTTAGGATCGTAATAACAATCATCCAACATAAGCACTTTGCCCGTAGGCATTATTAAAGAAATTGATCCTATAGCTACGGCCGCAACTTTTGCACCATTTCCAACTTGTAGATTAATTTCTCCTTTATTCAACTTTCTACTTATCTGGAACCCCTGCAACATATTGCAGATGTTATAACCACTGCCAGTATCTAATACCCACAATGAAGAATTAGTAGTAGTTAAAGAAACCTTGAAAATATTTTTCATTAAAGTCTTACCTTGTTTCTTGTCCTTTAAAGTTGCAAGATACTCTTTGCAATTTCTCTTCCAATGTCCTATTTTCTTACAATGGAAACATACAGCATCAGATTGGTCAGCTTTGCCTTCTTTGCCTTTGGGTTTGGTCACACCACCCTTGGGCGCAGTGGGCTTTTTCTTGGGTTTACTTTTACCCTTACCCTCTTCTTAGAAGAGTTTCCAACCAACATGATAGTTCCTTTCTTCTTCTCAGATGCAAGTTGATATGTCCAAGTTATCAAATATGATATTGGATCTAGGGCATATCTACTATATCCCTAACAAGTTACCCTTTGTGTTGTCACTGTCACTTTTTAATTAAGTGGGAAAGAGTTGCCACGAAAAAAGTATAGTGGCGTAAGCTAGTGTAATTAAACAGATAGTTTATTTTTTAGTTTTCGTGGCAAATGGGGTCGCTCTGTCACAACCAGGGTTTCCAATGGACTTTTCTTTTCATTTTTAGCCTGCATTAGAAGATATTTATATTCAATAATCGAAAAATATAAAAAATTTGTCTAATTTTTATGTATAACATACAAAACGTATATATACAAAAAAATTACAAAAAAAAAATATATTTCGTTCAGCGACTGTACAATATCATTTTTCCCAATGATGTCTCCCTCCTTTTTTTTCTGGGAAAAAAATTAATATAGTCAAGTATTCACGATTTATTTTACGTGAATACATTGATACTACTATTATAGTAGGAATCGAATAATGTTATGTACTATGTTCCTTAAAATATTTTGCATAATTATTGTAAATCAGAGAATTTTGTATAATTTTTAAATATATACTTAAATATTATCAATGAAAAAAGGAGTTTTTATTCAAATTCTATCTAAAATGATAAGATTTGACTTGTAATACTCTGAACACCTTCACATAAAATGGAGGATGGCATTTCTCCTGGCATTGCTTTTTTAGGCTCACAAAACTGTCCTTTTCATGGGATATAGATTTAGATTGTTATGTTACTGTTGTTTATGATTTTAATGGAATAGAAAAAAGAAGATCTTTATGGAAGAATTTACAACAACTTTCAACAAGTACTACATGTCAATGGTTAGTTGCAGGAGTTTTAATGCAATTTTATACCCTAATGACAGATTACCTTGTAATCGTGTTAGCTATTCAAAGGTTCAAGAGTTCGGCTACTGTCTTCAGCAAGCAGGACTAACAGAATTGTCTTGAAAAGGAGAGTATTATACTTGGACAAATAAATAACCCGCAGATGATAGGGTGAGGAGCAGATTAGACAGAGTTTTTGGTAATTATGAGTGGATGATGACTTGGAGCCATGTGGAGAAAATATATGATCTAACTCAAATTTCTGATCATGCTCCTATAGTGTTAACATAAGCAGCTTCTTCTTGGACTGGAAGGGTTCCATTTAGGTTCTTCAATGTATGGTCTACTTATGTAGATTTCTCTCAGATTGTGGCATCTATCTGGAACTCTTCAAATACTCTTGGTTCATTGAAAATAATATGGATTAAATTAAAAACATTGAACGCTCCTCTAAAGGCTTTGAATGGTAAGGATTTCAAAGGCATTACTCAGAGAATTGAAAGGGCCGGATTAAAATTAAAAGATATACAAGAGCAGCTTACAAGTACCTATTCTGATGGCTTCAACTGGGTGATTCCAACACCAAGTACTCCACTGCAGTTATGAAAGAAAGGTCACAAAGAAAACATATTATAGAAATTACAACTGGTTTAAGTGATAGGGTGACTAATCATGCCGCTATTAAAAGGGAGATTCTGAGGTTCTACAAGGCACTCATGGGTTCAGCAGCTAAGTCACCTCCTACCATAAATAGATTATATATGGCTAATGGTCATGTTGTATCTCAGCAGTAAAAAATGGAATTATGTGCAAAAGTAACTGATCAAGAAATTCTGGAGAGTCTTAAAGCCATTGGAGATTATAAAGCACCAGGGATTGATGGTTATAATGCTATTTCTTTCAAGAAGACTTGGAGCATCATCAACAACCAAGTCAAAGAAGCTATTAAAAAGTTGTTTTTAACTTCCAAGATGTATAAACCAGTGAATTGTTTCACCATTACTCTAGTACCTAAAGCTCCTAAGCCTAGCACAATCAAGGAATATAGACCAATTGCTTGTTGTACAGTTCTATATAAAATGATATCCAAAATACTAGCTGCCAGACTTCAAAAGATCATGCCAAGTATAATATGTGACAGCCAATCTAGTTTTGTTCCTGGCAGAAAGATAGCTGGTAATGTAATCCTGGCTCATGAGTTAGTCAAGTCATATACTAGAGCCTAAATATCACCTAGGTGCATAGTTAACATTGATCTTCAGAAAGCATATGATTCAGTGGAATGGATTTTGGTAAAATAAATGATGGAGGAGATTGGCTTCCCTGACGAATTCATCAAATGGATCATGTAATGTATTAAAACATTTAGCTATACTGTTCATGTAAATGGAGAATCTACTCAACCTTTTGAGGCTGCTAAGGGACTCACACAATGAGAACCTATTTCTCCTTTCTTATTTGCTATGTAATAGAATATTTGATTATATCACTTACTAAGATGGAAAAAGAGAGAAAATTCCAATACCATCCCAGATGCAAAACATTTGGCATAACATATGAGTTTTGCTGATGATCTCTTTCTATTTTCAAGAGGTGACCTACCTTCTATAGTTACTATGTATCAGTATTTATCTCAGTTTTTTGAAGTCTCAAGATTATAAGCTAACCTTGGTAAAATCTCAGTGTACTTTGGTGGAGTGAAGCAGGAAGTAAAGAAACAGATTCTGGATCATCTTGGATTTGTACAAGGATAACTACCATTCAAATATTAGGAATTCTTTTGTCTACTAAGAAAATTGCATTAATCCAATGACAACCTTTAATTGATAGAGTCACATCCAAGATCTCCTATGGATTGCTAGGAAGCTATCCTATGTTGGTCGAGTGCAACTAGTTTAATCTGTTATTTTTGATAGCAAAGCCTACTAGGCTCAGTGTTTATTCTACCAGTCAAAGTGCTAAAGATGATTGAGGCTATATGCAAAAGATATATATGGTCCGGAAGTAACACTATCACTACGAAGGCATATGTGTCTTGGGAGAGAATGTGCACTCCTAAATTTGTTGGTGGCTTGAATCTCACTAACCTACTTCTATGGAACAAGGCAGCAATTTCTAAAGTTGTTGATACCCAATGTTTTCCTATATATTTTGAAATATGCATAAATACCTTCTAAATAGCGCGCGCGCACAAGATTTTTATAATTGTTTCCATAATTTTAAGGGTTTAAATTGATTTACTTTCTCCCCTTTAATCCGACAAATCCTTAGTAATTATTTTCTAAATAATTGTTATGATGATTTATTCATTTAATCTCTATACTTATGCCAAAATATGGTTGATAAAATTTTTATGCATTTTTATGATTACATTTAGTGTTTTTAAGCTAATTGCATATTATTTCAATGTTAACCCATTTAGAGAATAATTACATTTTATATGCATAAAATTGATTCCTATATTTTTAAAATGATAATTACACAATATAAATCATTTTGGCACATTAAGTTATTTTCCAAACACTAATTATTATTTATTATAAGTTAAATTAGGGGAAAAAATAGGTATTTAAATTTTAGCCAGATTTAGCTTTCAATTTTAGTCAAATTAAACTTAATACCCCACCCCAATTTAAGATTGAAATACTCGACCCAGGACCTAATTACATCTACCTGACCTAAAACCCATCAGATCCTGGTCGTTGATCTAAAAGATCAACGATCCTCGTTCATTCTTTCCTTTTTAATTCTAAACGACCCCCTAACCTTAATCACTTTGCCATACCCGCCACTTTTAAATGCTCTCATCTCATCTCTTCTCTCAACCTAACCTTAATTCCTCTTCAACCGTCGCCTCCGTCTCCGGTCATCTCCGCAACCACTTTTTAACCACAAGCCTTTAATGGTTCCTCCATCTCCTTGTTCATCATCTTTGATGCCTTCAAGGCCCATGGGCCATGCTGACTTGTATCTAGAGTTGCTTCTTTGGTTGTTCATGGCTTTTCCGGTGTGATTTTGGGCAAAATCACACCATATTTATTATAATTTATGAAGTTCTAAGCATGTTCTTCTATCTCTACCTGGTTTTCTTTTAAACCCTAATTTTCCTTTTTATATCTTAGATCTGGTCCATTTTTAAATGATTCAAGACTATTTCTTTATTTTCTACGTTGTTCTCAAACCTCTTTCGAAAATCATCAACTTTAAGCTATTTTACTTTAATTTAAAAATTAGGGTTCTTTCTGAACTTTTTCTACACTTTGTTTAAACTAATTCTTTATGTTTGAAACCTCTTTCCATGCATATCTTGACTGATTCTATGTTCTTATTACTTTTTTAACTGGCCTATGTTAAAATCCCTAATCTTTAGATCTTCTTTGTTTTTGTTCTGTGTGTTAGCATGACTACTCGATTCTTGATAAGTTCTGTGATTACTGTGCTTTGAATGGGTTTTACTGAGTCCTTAGCCTAATTATATCACCTCTGTATGATTTTGTTCATCTTGATTGTTCATCTTTTGCCTTTTTTATTGATATTGATGACCTTGCCTATTTGCTACGTCTGTTTGTTCTGCGCTATTTATATGTTGAAGTATAAAATCATAACTCTCTCTTGATTGATTCTGATTTCCTTATTTGATGGATTGGTTGAAAGATTTTCTTTTAAAACCCTAAAATTCTACCTCGTCTGTTTAAATTGATTGATCCATTACTTTATTTGCTATGGTACTTTATTCTTACTAAGTCATTTCCTTTTTGGGAGTTTTCTGAATTTAGTCCTAATTGGCTACCCAATGCTTAATGAACCTTGATTCTTTCCTTATTAGTCATATACTGATTTTTCTTTTTCCTTATATGATATTGGTCGTTACCGTTTGAATTGATTCCGTTAACTTAAGGGGGTACTTGCCTTGATTTTCTGGCTGACTGATTCTGAGTTCCTTAGTTACCATTCTACTGTGATTCTTACCTTATTTACTACCTATTTTCAAACTATAAGTATTTTAGTGTTCATTAGCACAACACAAGAACACTGGGGTTCAAAAATATCTCTCATATTAAAAAACATCACTGCTCTCTCTCTCTTGTGCTATTTGCTACGGTCTAAATAAGCCGACTGCAAGCCACGGCCAACCATTTGTGCTCTCTTGTTCTTTCATTCTTCTTACTCTCCTCTTCATTGGTATGACCTAGTTTCAATTCAAAGTTCCAACAACAACATGATTCTTTTATTGTTTCAGTTCCCTTGTTTCAAGATTCCTTCTATTTATGGTGTTGTTATGAAATTTTTAGTTAAGAGTTACATTATCAGCATGTTATTATGTCTTCTCACTGAGCTACAATGAACAATAATCACTGATTCCCCATGACCGTTCCTCGTTTTTTTGTATTTTATCGACAAAAACAGAAATTAGAACTATTTTTAATTTTTATGTGCTAATGTCCATATCATCTTCATATATTCGGGGGGACAGGCTCTGAATCGCCTGAAAACTTATATGCCTTTCACAAACGACCTAATAAACATTAGTAATTATTATTTCATTGTGATTGTTCCTCATTGTTTGGCATTTAGGGCTATAAAATAGGGATTCAGGATAATTTTAATTTTTCATGTGCTAATGTCCATGTCATCTTCATGAATTCGGGCAACGAAATCCGAATCGCCTAAAATTTATAGGCCCATAAGAAAAGACCTATTGAGCATTGACATCGCTTTGTCATGAGTATTCCTTGTTATTTGGAGTTTTAGAGACATAAAACACGAATTCAGGTTGATTTCTCATTTTTCGTATGCTAATGTCCACACAATCTTCATAAGTCCGGATGACGGACTTCGAATCGCCTAAAATTTTCACATCATTTGCATAAATTTGGGCGACGGGCTCTGAATTGCCTAAAATATTATGAATCCATCAAAAATGACCTAATGAATAATAGTTATCGTTTGCCATGACTAGTTATTATTTTTTGGCATTTAGGGCTATACTTTATTAACTCCATCTATGCTCTAAAATCTAATGTAAATTCAACTTTATTACTATTTTAAAGTTTAGAAACTAATACACGAGACAACTTTATTACCATTTTATAGCAAAATGATTCTCTAATTTCTTATTACATACGTAAAATTAATTTTAAAAAAATAAAAATATAGTGTATGAATTTGGTCATTAATCGTACTCTCCTAATTAATTAAAGTGAAAGCTGAGTGTCCAATACCAATAAAGCTTGGTGATGGGATGCTAATACCAAGAGGTTAAGATTCATTGTCCATCACAATTCACAATAAGTATTAGTATGTCCTAAAAGAGAATATTAGTAATTTAGTCCCTTAAAAATTGATAATTTTTTAATTTGGCTCTTGTAATTTTTATTAAGTATTTTTAATCTTTAATTAATTAATACGCACTTTTAATCTCTTTAATTGTAAATCTTCACAAATTTAATAAATTTTTAAGACAAAAATAATAATAAATCCAGTTCCACAAAGTGGGATCTGAAAGAGTAGAGGGCTCGCATACCTCTATCTTGTGAGAATAGAAAAACTTTTTCCGATAAACCCCTGAGTCAAGGATCGATCAAAAAAAAAAAGTAATAACAACAAGCCATAATCAAGAACATGATTATATTGTTGATGTGTTATTTTAAATTCTTACTATTGCTCCACATAGAGAGTAGTATAGTTCTAAAAATAGTTTAAATAGTATATATTTTTTAATATAAATAAATCAAAGACACAAATATTAATAAATTGAATGCTGAATGCGCTTAGCCAAATATTACAAGAACCAAAATCAGAATTCATCAATATGTGAGGGACAAAAATGTAATTATCCTATTTTTAAATATCACATATTTAAAAAATATCACATATTTTTTTTTAAAAAAATATCACATATTTCTACACAAGGCGATAAAAACACGCATATTTTAGTTAATTGAAGGTTAAATACGCTTAGTTAAATATCATAAGGATCAAAATCAAAATTTACCAGTACCATAAGGACTAAAAGTTCAATTATCCGTTTAAGGTAAATTTTGACAAATTAAAGAACATGTGTTATAAATACACTTCTATTTAAGGTGAATGTCTTTAATTAGAGAGATTCTAGAGTTCTATTATTGGTAGATAAATCATCCTCCTCCCTATAAATAGAGGTGCTCTCTACCATTGTAAATCACTCCTAACATTCTCTAAGTATCAATAAGAAGAACTCTCTCTACTCTTCTCTCTATTTGCTCTTGTTCTTGAGTTATTGTTCTTGTCTTTTATATTATTTCATAACACGTTATCAGCACGAGACTCTACCGTCTCAAGAACCATTCTCGAGAAATCTAAGGTATTTCCCTCTTCCTAATTTAATTTTCGATTATGTCTGACATTACGAAAAGAAAGTTCGTTGCCCTTGAAATTTCGGGCAAGAACTATATGACATGGGTGTTGGATGCTGAAATCCACTTAGATGCTATGGGTCTCGGAGACACCATCAAAGATAGAGAAAAAGCATCCACCCAAGAATGTGCGAAGGCCTTGATTTTCTTGCGCCATCACCTTGATGAAGGTTTGAAGATTGAATATCTCACCGTCAAGGATCCACTCGTCTTGTGGAACGGCTTAAAGGAGAGATATGACAACCTGAAGTTGGTCACTCTGCCACAAGCACGATATGATTGGGCTCATCTGAGGCTCCAGGACTTTAAGTCCGTTTCTGAATATAATTCTGCTATGTTCAGAATTACTTCTAAATTGAAGCTATGCGGGGATAATATCTCCGATTATGATATGCTTGAGAAAACGTTTACAACGTTTCATGCCTCCAATATAGTACTGCAACAACAGTACAGAGAGAAAGGCTTTACAAAGTACTCTGAACTGATTTCTCTTCTACTAGTGGCTGAGCGAAATAATGACCTGCTCATGAGAAATCATGAAAATCGACCCACTGGGTCTACACCACTGCCTGAAGCAGATAAGGTGCACTCTCATTATGCCAAACATGAAAAGGACCATGGTCATGGTCGTAAACGGGGTCGTAGCCAGGGACGTAGACAAGGAAGAAATTCCAATGAAATCCGTCAACCCCCAAGGAGAGATAACCGCCGAAAGCAGAAACGGGGTCATGAAGATCCTAAGGCAAATAGTTCAGAAACTATATGTTATCGTTGCGGTGGGAAAGGGCACTGGTCAAAGACTTGCCGTATACCAAGACACTTGGTTGACCTTTATCAAGCATCTCGAAAGAGAAAAGGCCCTGAAACAAATTTTGTCTATGACGACGATGAGGACATCACCCACCTGGATGTGGCAGACTTCTTTGAGCAACCCGAAGGGAAAATAGACCACCTAATCGGCGATGGGTCCGTAATGAAAGAAGATGGAGTTATTTGATTTTGTTCTACTTATTTGTATTAGTTAGTGAATAAACTAATAGTCATTAGTATTAGCTCGTATTAGTTAGTTCATGATGCAATGTTAGCAGTAGTTCTTTAGAATATCTTCAATATGCTCAAATATCAATAAAATTTTTATTTTTCAGTAGGGGTAATCGACTAGCCTGAAAAACTAGTCGATTATCAATTATTTTCGCATTAAAGTTGAAAAACAATTGATCAACAATCGATTGTCGTTGACTAACAATCGATTTTCGTTAGACAGTGTAATCTGGAATTTTTCAAAAATCATCCACAATCGATTGTCTATGTCTAACAATCGATTGTCGTTAGGCAGTGTAATCTGGAATTTTTCAAAAATCATCCATAATCGATTGTCTATGTCTAACAATCGATTGTCGTTAGACAGTGTGATCCGGAACTTTTCAAAATTAATCAACAATCGATTGTCAATGTTAAACAATCGATTGTGTGTGAAAAATGCTTAAACTGAAAATTTTCAAGCTGCATAGTAATCGATTATGGATAACATATCTGATTTTGTTAGTCAACTGTTAGCAGCAGATTTTGAAAATATTATGTGACACAAACAATTTGAAATTGTTTATTCTCATGTTCGTATATTTTCTTTTATATGTCAAACCATGGGAAGTATATTGATTGAAGGCTCCGGAAGAGAAACTATAACTCTGCCCAAAGGCACGACGTTTATCTTAGAGAATGCAATATTCTCCTCCAAGTCTAAGAAGAACTTGTTGAGTTTTAAAGATATCATTCAAAATGGATATCATATTGAGACAATAGATGAGAATAATCTTGAATTCTTCATGAAAACGAGGCTGCCCATTTCGGTTTGGGTTCACGCCATTTTGCATGCAGCAATGCTAGTTCGTCGGCTGCCCACTTTGGTTTGGGTTCACGCCATTTTTCATGCAGCAATACTAGTTCGTCGGCTGCCCACTTCGGTTTGGGGTCACGCTATTTTGCATACAGCAATGCTAGTTCGTCTCTGACTGACGAATTGACACAAATATTCCCCGTTGCAATTGGTTTTGGGTCATGGACCCAATATATCCCATCTAAGAATCTTTGGATGCGCAGTATATGTGCCTGTAGCACCGCCATCCCGCACCAAAATGGGTCTGCAAAGAAGGTTAGGAATATATGTCGAGTTTGAATCGCCCTCCATCATTCGCTACCTCGAAACATTGACAGGCGACTTGTTTACTGCACGATTTGCAGACTGTCGATTTGATGAGACACTTTTCCCAAAATTAGGGGGAGAAGTTGGTGAAACCAAACGGGAAATTTTGTGGAAAAATGCATCATTATCTCATCTCTATCCACATACCTCTATTTGTGAAAGAGAGGTACAAAAGATTATCCATTTGCAAAGAATAGCAAATCAAATGCCTGACGCATTTACGGACTTGAAAAGGATAACGAAATCCCACATTCCCGCGGAAAATGTTCCAATCCGTATTGATGTCCCTGTTGGACAATCATCTAGTGTCATATCCAATGAGTCAAATGCACGCCTGAAGCGTGGCAGACCATTAGGTTCCAAAGATCGAAATCCTAGAAAGAGGAAAAAGAACGATCAAAATGACACCACAAAAGAATCTCATGATTTAACAAATTCTGAGGTTCATGAAGAATCCATTGAGCCCGAGACTCTGGAAAATACGGAACTATCCCTAAATCCAATTAATATTGAGGCAAATATTAATCGAGTGGATATTGTGGTGGATAATGCCTTTGCTTATAATGTAGCATCTAGCATTATGCAAGAATGTGAGGATATCGAACCTCAATCTGTTGAAGAATGTCGAAAAAGACAGGATTCGCCAAAGTGGCAAGAAGCAATTCAATCAGAACTGAATTCGCTGGCAAAACGTGAAGTTTTTGGCCCTATAGTTGAAACACCTAATGGTGTTAAGCCTGTCGGCTATAAATGGGTCTTTGTACGCAAGAGAAATGAGAAAAACGAGGTACAAAGATATAAAGCACGCCTTGTTGCACAAGGTTTTTCTCAAAGGCCTGGTGTCGATTATGAAGAGACATATTCGCCTGTAATGGATGCGATAACCTTTCGTTATCTCATAAGTTTTGCTGCCCATGAAAAGCTTGACATGCACTTAATGGATGTAGTTACTGCCTATCTTTATGGCTCACTTGATAATGAGATATACATGAAAATTCCCGATGGACTCAAGGTGCCAAACGCGCATAATTCAAAATCTCGGGAAATGTTCTCAATTAAATTGCAAAGATCCTTGTATGGTCTAAAGCAATCTGGACGAATGTGGTATAATCGTCTTAGTGAGTACTTGTTAAAAGAAGGCTATATAAATGACGCCATTTGCCCGTATGTTTTTATAAAGAAAACAACATCGGAATTTGTTGTACTTGCCGTATATGTTGATGACATAAACCTTATTGGAACCCCTAAAGAACTCCAAAAGGCAATTGATTATCTAAAGGATGAATTCGAGATGAAAGATCTCGGAAAGACTAAACTATGTCTTGGTTTGCAAATTAAATATTTGGCAAACGGAAGTTTTGTTCATCAATCTACCTATACAGAAAAGGTACTGAAACGGTTTTACATGGATGAAGCACATCCTTTAAGTACACCGATGGTTGTTCGATCACTTGATGTGAACAAAGATCCATTCCGACCACAAGAAAGGAATGAAGAGCTACTTGGTCCTGAAGTACCATATCTTAGCGCAATTGGCGCACTAATGTATCTTGCAAATACTACAAGGCCTGATATATCCTTTTCAGTTAATGTCTTAGCAAGATTTAGCTCGGCTCCTACGAGGAGACATTGGAATGGGATCAAACACATATTGCGGTACCTAAAGGGAACTACCGATATGGGCTTATTTTATGGCAAGAATTGCAGCCCGGATCTTGTTGGTTATGCTGATGCTGGATATTTGTCCGACCCACACAAGGCTCGATCTCAAACGGGTTATGTGTTTACCTGTGGAGAAACCGCCATATCTTGGCGATCGACTAAGCAATCAATTGTGGCTACTTCATCTAATCATGCCGAGATAATTGCTATTCATGAAGCAAGTCGGAGTGTGTGTGGTTAAGGTCGATAATACATCATATCCAAGACAAATGTGGTTTGAAGTGTGATAAACTACCCACAACTTTGTATGAAGACAATGCAGCATGTATAGCTCAATTGAAGGGAGGATTCATAAAAGGAGATAGAACGAAGCATATTTCACCAAAGTTATTCTTCACACACGATCTTCAAAAGAATGGTGATATCAATGTTCAACAGATTCGTTCAAGCGAAAATATGGCTGATTTGTTCACAAAATCTCTACCAAAGTCAACCTTCAAGAAGCTAGTTCACAAGATCGGGACGCGAAGACGTAAGGACATAAATTGATGTTCTTATCAGGGGGAGTTAAGGCGCGTTGCACTCTTTTTCCCTTACAAGGTTTTGTCCCACCGGGTTTTCCTTGCGAGGTTTTTAACGAGGCAACCAATAGGCACATATTCAAACATGTGTACTCTTTTTCCTTACTTTAATTTTTCCCATTGGGTTTTGTTTTAAGGTTTTAACGAGGCACATCATTGAATAGACATTCAAGGGGGAGTGTTATAAATACACTTCTATTTAAGGTGAATGTCTTTAATTAGAGAGATTCTAGAGTTCTATTCTTGGTAGATAAATCATCCTCCTCCCTATAAATAGAGGTGCTCTCTACCATTGTAAATCACTCCTAACATTCTCTAAGTATCAATAAGAAGAACTCTCTCTACTCTTCTCTCTATTTGCTCTTGTTCTTGAGTTATTGTTTTTGTCTTTTATATTATTTCATAACAACATGATTATATTGTTGATGTGTTATTTTAAATTCTTACTATTGCTCCACATAGAGAGTAGTATAGTTCTAAAAATAGTTTAAATAGTATATATTTTTTAATATAAATAAATCAAAGACACAAATATTAATAAATTGAATGCTGAATGCGCTTAGCCAAATATTACAAGAACCAAAATCAGAATTCATCAATATGTGAGGGACAAAAATGTAATTATCCTATTTTTAAATATCACATATTTAAAAAATATCACATATTTTTTTAAAAAAAATATCACATATTTCTACACAAGGCGATAAAAACACGCATATTTTAGTTAATTGAAGGTTAAATACGCTTAGTTAAATATCATAAGGATCAAAATCAAAATTTACCAGTACCATAAGGACTAAAAGTTCAATTATCCGTTTAAGGTAAATTTTGACAAATTAAATAGCAAATTGATAATTACCTAAAACTCCAGGGGCCAAAAAAGATATCTAGAAGACAGAAAGCAAGATAGACAGAGAGGAAGGAGAAAACCACAAGAGGAAGAGCTGTATTCACATGGGATGCTGTTTTAGCTGATGGGTCCCACCTCTCTCTCTTAATTCAGCCGACAATTATTAGCTTTGAATCGTAAAGTTAAAAGTGTAGACTGAAGAAAATAATTCTTCTTTCTTCTTCTTCTTCTTCTTCCTCATTTCTTCTTTCCCTTTTTTTTTTCCATTTTTGGAGCTGGAAAATTATGGCTGATGATAAGGTAACCATTTTGCTATGTGGGTTTTTTTGTTTTTTGTTACGTACAAAAAGTGAAGTACTTTACTTGTCAAGAAAATTTTAGTGGGAATATTTGTTTTTGTTTTTTTTTGTGCTTCTTGATTGCAAAGCTTGGTGTAGTATTAGCTTCTAGCTGATTGAAAATTTCTTAGCATATTGTATACTTTAAGATTTTCTTGAATCTTAAATGAAAAATGAAATCTTTATCTTGTTATGAGCTTGTTGACCACTTTTTTCTGTGTCCCAAAATAGCAATTTGTGCTCTCATGATTTTGCATTTCCTGATCTGGTGGTGTTTTAGATATTTAACTTATGATAGTTGACCTGATCTTAGTTAAGCCTTATGGGGATGCCTATTTCTATCTAGAATGTGTACCTATTACGTGTTTGACCTGATCCAAAATGACTCTTAGCTTGTCTAAATCATTTCTTGTTGAGGTTCTTTAATATGGTTTATATAAGTATATCTAGTTATCAGCCCGCTAGGGCTTTGGTCTAGTATGGTCTAGTGGTAAGAGCGTTGTTTGTGATGTATGGATTAGGCGAATGTCACGAGTTAAAGCCTGATATTTAAGTAGAAAAGGGTAGAGGGACAGACTCATTATCCAAAACCGAGTTTTGAACCGTCTGCCACTTACCCTCGAGGATTTCTCGATTAGTAAAGGAAGGTATATCTAGTCACCAATTGATTTCTAATAGCAATTACCAAATTTCTTCACACGTCATGCTTCATATTTAGGATTGTTAAGTTTGTGTGGCTTATGCTTCCCCAATGATACCTTTGGTGGGTTGTGATCTTTCTTGATTTTGGTTGGATAATGTTGTATCGGTTTTGGAAATCGCTTGTCTGAGATCTATATTTGATGTGGACTGCAGGAGATGTCTGCTCCTGTTATGGATGTGAATGGTGCAGTCACTGGTCATATAATTTCCACTACCATCGGAGGGAAGAATGGCGAGCCAAAGCAGGTAAAAAGAATGTCTCTGTAATTCAAGAACGTTTCTCCATTAGAAATAATTTTGTGTGCATCTCCTATTGAGTCCTGAACTATAGAGAAATGATTTCTTACCAAAAAATGAAAATGTGTCTGGTTCGTATATATTTGGTGCAGACAGTCAGTTACATGGCTGAACGTGTCGTGGGGACTGGATCATTTGGAGTTGTTTTTCAGGCAAGTGAGCACACATCTTACTAATGTTGGTAATTGCTGCAACGTTTATTGACTTGTCTGGTTAACTAAAAACCTCTCCTCTGTAGGCAAAATGCCTGGAAAACGGGGAGACAGTGGCAATAAAGAAGGTTTTACAAGATCGTAGATACAAGAATCGTGAACTGCAGTTAATGCGCACAATGGATCACTCGAATGTTGTTTGTTTAAAGCATTGCTTCTATTCAACTACTAGTAAAAACGAGCTTTTCCTCAATTTAGTCATGGAATATGTTCCAGAAACCATGTACCGCATGTTGAAGCATTACAGCAATGCGAACCAAAGAATGCCACTCATCTATGTTAAGCTTTACACATATCAAGTAAGTGACATGCTTTCTTGAGCAGGACTTTTCTTCTTAATCTTGAGCTATATTAAGAGAAATGTGTTCAGGTATTTAGGGGGCTGGCATACATGCACACAGTTGCTGGCGTTTGCCACAGAGATTTGAAACCTCAGAATATTTTAGTAATGTATCTTTCACTTCGCTATTTTTAGCTAGTACATTGTGGCCTTTCGTCTTTTGATTTCATTATTTGGTTTCCACAGGTTGACCCTGTTACTCACCAAGTCAAAATTTGTGATTTTGGAAGTGCAAAAGTACTGGTAGGTCCTGATCGCAAGAGTACATTCCCCTTATTTCTTATTATGCTTGTGTCATAAGGAGGTGGATTGCTGACTTCTGTTTAAGTTTATTATTTGTAACCTATTGACTTTTTTTTAATATACATGAACGAATTGTTCGAGCCTGGTATTTTCCCTTGCATGAAGATTCTTGCTCTAATTTGTGTTGAAGTGAAAAAAAATTCTCTACATGCATGTCTTGGTTGAGTTATTGCTGTTCTCTATCATTGCATCTTCAAGTTTACTCAATCCACGAATGCTTTAATTGAAGCTTTGGCTTCTATTCAATTTTGTTTTAAACAAACAATGGTGGCACATATTCATGAACCTTAGCGTCATTTCACTCAGATCTCTCATAAACTAACGACTTCCTATTGTTGATTGGGGGAAATGATTCAAGGGAATTTATGTGCCTGCCAAAAATGTATATGATGGTGTCGCCACTTGTCAATTGGCTTGAAAAGAACCTTCTATTTCAGTGTTTTCTGCATGATACCATTTTGTAACAAATGCTTAGTTGACTTGGTTCCTCTTTACTATATGGTGTAATGGTTTTCTTTAAAAAACAATTCAAGCATATGTACATTGAAAAACTACATTTTCTAAGGAAACACCTCTATGGTTTCTTATTTATTTAAAAGTTGCTACATTTACCTTACTGAGTAAAACATTCATTAGGTTAAAGGTGAAGCAAACATCTCGTACATCTGCTCGCGGTTTTATCGAGCTCCTGAACTGATATTTGGTGCGACAGAGTATACTACCTCTATTGATATCTGGTCGGCTGGCTGTGTCCTTGCCGAGCTCCTCCTCGGCCAGGTTTGTAATGATCTGTTCTTTTTTCCTTGCTTAAGTATAGTATATGAGGTTCTTCATACTCCATAGTTCTGCATTAGCCTGAGTTTTAACTAATTTTGCTATACTTTTTGTAGCCATTATTTCCAGGAGAAAACGCTGTCGATCAGCTTGTTGAGATAATCAAGGTACAGCTTGAATAATTGTAAATCCGATGCAAATGTTTGTGTACGGTTGTTGTTCACTTGCTTCAATTTCCAGGTACTTGGAACTCCAACAAGGGAGGAAATTCGCTGTATGAATCCAAATTACACTGATTTTAGGTTTCCGCAAATCAAAGCGCACCCTTGGCATAAGGTATATTTTCACTTGATTTCAGCTTTACCTAGTGGAAGAAAGCGGTTTTTATAGGTTCAGTTCTTATAGTTAGTTGAGTCTGTTTTTAGTAGACTCAACAACATACCCAGTGTAAATTGTGGGGTTCGGGGAGGCAAAGTGCGTGCAAACCTAACCTCTACCTTGTGGAGGTAGAGAGGTTGTTTCAGAAAGACCCTCGGCTCAAGATTTTAGTGGACTCCTACCTTTAATAATTAACCTTGAATAAATTCAATTGTTTCTGAGCTTGTGCATGTAATTTCTCTGTTGCTGACTCGCTGTGTTGCCGTTGTCACGGTCTCAGGTATTCCACAAACGAATGCCACCTGAAGCAATAGACCTTGCTTCACGTCTATTGCAGTACTCACCAAGTCTTCGCTGCACTGCAGTAAGTTTTATTTAGTTATCTTTTATCTGATGTGAATTTTATTCATCACATAAATATCTTAATTATGGTGCTCTACTTTTCTTTATGCAGCTTGAAGCATGTGCACACCCTTTCTTTGATGAGCTTCGGGAACCCAATGCACGCCTTCCTAATGGCCGGCCATTGCCGCCTCTTTTCAATTTTAAGCAGGAGGTATGGCTTCCACTCATATGGCCGTTGTTCAATTGCAAACAAACTTGACTAAACTGCTAGGAGTGATTAAGTAAAACTCTTACGCTGATCCGGCTATATTTTATGGTTTCAGTTGTCTGGTGCCTCGTCAGATCTCATTAATAGGTTGATACCAGAACATATAAAAGGGCAAATGGGCATGCATTTTTTCTCGTCCAACAACAATATGGACATTACGTGAAGTATATGTTTAGTAAATTATGCTAGTTGAGGATCAATGAATGAAGCGATCCAAGTTGCATCCTTTCCAATTGAATCCACCTTGGCAAGCTGCATCTCCTAGTCGACGAGGACAAAAGGCTGCTGTGTATCTTAGTTCTTGGTATTTTATTTTTCGTTCTAATGTTCGAAATCTTTCTCCCCCATCTTATAGCAGCCAACTAGCGAAAGGAAAGTTCTTTTTGTACATGTTTGGTAGTAGTAAATTGACGCGACAGCTCTCAGGAGATGATAAATGAAATGTATGAACATGTTTTGAATGGCACCAAAAGAGAATAGCAGAGGTATTAAGGGGCTGTTTTCTTGTGAATTTGCTCTGTGTACTGTTTGTATTTAATTTCTGTTGTTTGGAGCTGACATTTGTGGGTCAAGAAAAGAGTTACCAGCAAATGATGGTTACTGTATGTTTTTATTAGTTGAATATCTATTTTGTTGCCTCTCTTAATTTACTCTTTTCGTCTATCCCTTCTTTTTTTGCTGTTCCTTTTTCATCTCATCTGTTGTAATATGAACTCTTTGTTTTATGGGCTTGTAGCAACAACAACAAATCCAGTATAATTTCACAAGCCGGGTCTTGGAAGGGTAGTGTGTACGTAGACCTTACACTAGATCCCGACTAATAAATGAAAGCAGTAGCAACAAACATTAGCAACAACAGGGAAATTAGTACTGAAATGATCGAAACAAGTAGTAATAGAGATCTAAGGGGTCGTTTGGTATGCGAGATAATTGTCTTGGAATATAATTCCTAGACTAATTTACCGCACCTGAGAGATGGGATAAAATAATACCAAATTTATGGGATAATGTGGGATAAGATGGAATATTTAAAATTAAGTTTGGGGCAAAGTTTATACTTTATTGACTGTAAATTTATTTTGCGATCCGTCAACCAGAATATGGTATATCACCACAATTTATCACACCTTATCCAGCATACCAAACACCTCCAAAGAATATGATACAAGAATAATCCTAGCACTATTGTTAAGGAGAGGAAAAACTCTCGACCAAGACTTACTAACCTTTAACATTAATTTTCGATCTTGGTATCCTTCTAATAAGGGTTATATTCTCGTTAAGCTGAAGCAGCGCTATGTCTGCCTAATCACCTGATACCGTTTTTCTTAAGCTGAATACAACTCTTTGTTTTTTGTCTTGCATCTTGACTAGTTGGTACTTCTTACCTTACTAACACTTCTCACATTTTGACCTCTCACTATCCACCTATCTCTGTCACCGAAGGTTGTCTTCTGGCCCGGGCCCGGGCCTGACGGGCCGGGCTTCACGGTCCCGGGCTTCGTGTGCCGGGCCTGGTGGTCCTGGTGGTTGAGACCGGCCCGTGACGGGCCTAAGCCCGCGGCGGTCCCGGGCTTGGCGGGCCTAGCGGGCCTGAGGAGTATTTTTTTTAAGGCAATATCTTGTATAGTAGTTATTAGTATAGTGTAGAATATATTTTATATGGTGTACTAAGTTATTAGTATAGTATATATTGTGTTGTAGTAATTAGTATATATTGTATATTAGTATATATTGTGTTGTAGTAATTAGTATATATTTTATATTATGTATATATTGTGTTGTAGTAATTAGTATATCTTGTATATTATGTATATATTGATATATATTATGTATATATTGTGTTGTAAGAATTAGTATATATTGTATATTATGTATATATTGTGTTGTAGTAATTAGTATATATTGTATATTATGTATATATTGATATATATGATGTATATAGTGT
Source organism: Nicotiana benthamiana (assembly GCA_034376525.1). Lineage (NCBI taxonomy): Eukaryota > Viridiplantae > Streptophyta > Magnoliopsida > Solanales > Solanaceae > Nicotiana > Nicotiana benthamiana. The sequence continues at coordinate 27,243,659 of CM067340.1, read as the reverse complement.
GTTGTAGTAATTAGTATATATTGTATATTATGTATATATTGTATTGTAGTAATTAGTATATATTGCATATTATGTATATATTGATATATATTATGTATATATATTTTCGTATATATTTTATCGTACTATATATTGTATGTTATATATTGTATGTTATATATATATTCAAGGATTGATATCGAAGTAAAGACAAACAAATATTGAGAAAAAAGATGTTCAAGGATATGATAAAGAGCATTTTTATTGACCAAAATGGCATATCTTTCTTAGTCTTCCTTCCCCCAATGGAATGAGCACAACAAGGTACTAATACCACCATTAAAAGGAAGAAAAAACTAAAAGAAGATGTGCCAATGCACAAATTACATCTTAATTTACATTGTATCTCTAACAAATCTCATAAATCCGTCAATGTTGGGAGGAGGTTGTGTTGGTGGTGGTTGAAATGAAGCTTGTTCATCACCACTTCCGGGCGAAGCCGATTCCTCAGAAAGTTCTGCTATCATTTCTTCATATGCTTCATCTATCGCCGGCTATGATTCTGCAATGCCAAAGTTTCTTCTTTCCGCGCGGATCAATCTTTAAAAAGCACCGATTTTTTCAAGCTCCCCCTCATCGCCGCTCTATGATCACCGATTTGTAGTCTTGCTTGACTGAAAGCACTCTCCGATGCAACAGTAGAAGCTTGAATTGATAAAACATCTCGAGCCATCCTTGCAAGAACGGAAAAATATTTTTCCCTTGACTTCCACCATTCCAAAAGATCGAAAGAGCCGTTTGGATTCTCCTTTTCTAGTCCCTGTGACAAGTAAACTTGAAGCTCATTTATATGGCAAATTTCATCAAAATTATTACCTTGAGAACCCCGGAACTCCGTCCAAGATTTAAGAGTTGTTAATCCCGCAGCTCTTTTAGATGATTGTGAGCTAGACGAAGCAGGGGTTGGAATATTTGGCCTAGCATGCTCTAACGCCTGTTTATAAGCATTATAAACAGTTTGAGCATTAATTTTAATTGATGCTTTTGCATCAACAAGTGTAGCAATTTCCTCTTTTGAAAGATCTAAAGCTGTATAAATATTAGAATACCAAAAATGAGGATCTCCTAGTTTCATAGTTGGATTTAACATTGCAGCTACACCAAAAATAGGAAGGATCGGGAAAAAATATTTTTTTAACTTTTATTTCATTTCATTTATAGCAAGTTCATAAATATTCCCACACTCGCTAAATTCAACAAACAAATCAGCTAGTGCGGCAATATAAACTAAACAGTTTGAAATAGTAGGATAATATTGCCCAGAAAATGCATTTGTAGCAACTTAAAAATTTTCTAAAAAATCTAAAAGAATTTTAACATTAGTCCAATCTTGGGTAGTTAGCATTTCATCATCATCCTCACCACCTACCCGAGAATTAAACGTAGCATTAATTGTGTTTCTATATTCATACGCAACTACTAAACTTTCGTACATGCAATTCCACCTAGTTGGCAAGGTTTAGGAACATTTCTTTCTCTAAGGCCATATTCGTCACATTTTTTAAAATACTCTCTAAGTCTAGTTCTACAGTTTGAATAAAATAGCCAATTAAGAGCCATTCTCACCTTTTCAATTTCTATGTTTATTATTCGCATACCATCACCAAGTATATTTATGAACAAGTAATTTCCCACAAGTTTTACACTTAGCCTTATTGTGTTCTCTTACTTGAGTAAAAAAATATCAAACTAATGATGTTTCTTGATGTTTAGCACGTTGTCTACTAAAAGTTAGAGTTTCTACAGGTGGGTGTGCCGGTGCATTACCTGAGTTATGAACAGGACTAGTAGGTGTATCATCTAAATCTGGTGCTTGGGTTTCATCATCATCATTATCATCCTCATTTTCCTCTAAGATAGGTTCATTAGGATAAAGAGCATTCATAATTTCATCATCTAATCTATCATCTACTGCAACATCATGTAGAAATTCACTATCGGTAAATTGAAAACAAAGGATGATCACTATCAAACATTACGGGAGGCGGATTAGGACGTCTAGGTTGGCGACTACTTTCAACTTGCTTATCTTTTGTAGGTCGGGGAGCCGGGGGAAGGGTAGTATTATGGCCACTACTTTCACCGGTTTTACCTTTTCCTTTACCGAACATTTTTTTCAAAGAAAATGCCATACTAATTAGAATTATGCAAACTAAATAACACAAAAATATATTATTAACACGTAAGAGTTGAAACGAGTTTACCGGATTGCCGAACAACTTCTTGAAAATTGAAAATCGTTGAACACTTGAAAACTTCAATTCAACAACTTCACAATTTTTCACGAATTTTCAACAATAAATTAAGCACTTGTAATAGAAAGATTGAAAGAGAGCTTGAGAGAGATTGAGAGATATTAATGAATTGGTGAATAAAAATGAAAGAATGAGGGGGTATTTATAGTTGAGAAATGGGAAAAAGTGTAATTATATAAAGTTTGGGGTTAAATTAAAGTTTGGGGTCTAAATGACTATTTTATAAAGTTCCAAATGGCTATTTTTGAAAATAGCCGTTACTGATTTTTCAACAAAAAAAATTAAAAAAATAACCGTTGGGCCCGCCAGGCGGTCCCGGGCCTGGCGGTTCGAACAACAAGACCGGCCTGTCACGAGTTATTTGGACCGGTAGGACTGGGACCGCCAGGACCGACCCAACAGGATCGCCAGGCCCGTCAGTAACGCAATCCTGGTCCGATCCCTGGTCTGAACCGGCCCGTTTGCACCCTTACTGTCACCTATAAGCTGTTGCAACTGAAGTATCTGATATAGATAGTTGCATAAATTATTTCCCAAGGACATTCTTCCTTTTGACTTAAGGATGTATTTGCTTGCATAAGCCATGATCAAAGTACAGTTAAATTTTATAGATTTATAGTTGCTCGACTTTGTATTTTAGTTTTCTTTTACTTCTTCTGTTTGGCTCAAGTAATGACTTTATACAAAAGTAAAATCCAACAATAACGATGTCTTGTGCCCAACATTTGCTTTGTGTATTAGTAACACCTTGTTTGATACATTTTTTCAACCTATATATAACTAATACAAACATTAATTATACATCCTATTTGGTATTATCCTATGTATAGTTAATACATAATCAATTCACAGTACGAGCAATACCAAGGTTATTAATATATGCGTAAAGTTAATTAAAGATAAAATTGTCCTTTCAAATATTATGCTTGATTAAAATTCTTTTTACCTAGTTTTTTATTAATGTAAATAAGATTCTTCCTCTCCCATGAGGCCAATTGCTCCATTGACACACAGTCTTGGATCAACAATTGCACAAACTGTATAGACCAAATCAATGTATTTATTCCTAAAGAGGCCCTGGCTCACCCTCCGTGGACGAACCTCGCGGAGGAACCCTTAGGTTTCCGGGGCATTGGATTCACCGCTCGCGCGGAGGCTTCTCTCTAAGGTGGAACGCTCCCCTACCGATGTATTTTTACATCCCACAGTTTCGGCAGATCGCTTAGCCCCGTTCATCTTTGGCGCAAGAGGCAACCTGTGCGGGGCAAGGGGCGGATGTAGCTAAGTGGATCAAGGCAGTGGATTGTGAATCCACCACGCGCGGGTTCAATCCCCGTCTACCGTCTACAGGTCGAGTCATGAGATCTAAAGTGCAAATACTCGACGCCGTGAATCAAGAAATTCGGGTGATATACATACGAAGGCGTTGGGAGCTGCTGCCGGTACTGGAAATGTTTTCAATTTCTTAATTATAGCTTGATGCTTTATAGAATGTGCGGATCGAAAGTGAGGCATTCTTCGGAAGATAGTGAAGATGGACTGACTTGACTCAAGAAAGCTCCTTATTTTCTTAGTTCCCCTCGGGATGGTTTTTACTTTACGAATTGCCTTGAAGGCCTTCTTTCATCACCATTGAAAGCGCTTTGTCCCGCCTATCAGAAAGGCCCCCACCCATCTCTCTGACTTCGGAGAGCCGCTAAATAATGAGGTTCGGCATCTGCTTGAGAAGGAAGAAGAAAGAGTAGTTTTGTAAGAAAATAATTTTCTAAAAAAATTATACAATGCATGTAATTTTTAATACACAAAAACAAACAATTGATAAAAAATAATTTGGCCATAACTAATACATGCATAATCAATACCATCATAAATAACATTAACATTATCAATATACGCTCTATTCAGCACTATTTTTATATACTCATACCAAACGACCCCTAAAAATCGGACTTTCTAGTGCAAATCCCGATTAGTGGGACCCTAAACGGCCATTACACCGAATGAGGAAAAAGGAATCATCTGAGACTAGTCTCGCATGATATATTTGTGTGGTTGCATCTAATCTCTTATTAAAGGCATTGAATTGACTAGGTTAGAGACAATACCATCATAAATAATCTGGCCATAACTAATATATGCATAATCAATACCATCATAAATAACATTAACATTACTAATCTCTTATGTAAACTCTTACATATTGAATTTAAAGGCATTGAATTGACTAGGTTAGAGACAATACCATCATAAATAATCTGGCCATAACTAATATATGTATAATCAATGGCATCATAAATAACATTAACATTACTAATCTCTTATGTAAACTCTTACGTATTGAATTTAAAGGCATTGAATTGACTAGGTTAGAGACAATACCATCATAAATAATCTGGCCATAACTAATATACGCATAATCAATACCATCATAAATAACATTAACATTACTAATCTCTTATGTAAACTCTTACATATTGAATTTAAAGACATTGAATTGACTAGGTTAGAGACAATACCATCATAAATAATATTGCCATAACTAATATATGCATAATCAATACTATCATAAATAACATTAACATTACTAATCTCTTATGTAAACTCTTACATATTGAATTTAAAGGCATTGAATTGGCTAGGTTAAACAAATACCATCATAAATAATCTGGCCATAACTAATATATGCATAACCAATACCACCATAAATAACATTAACATTACTAATCTCTTATGTAAACTCTTACATATTGAATTTAAAGGCATTGAATTGACTAGGTTAGAGACAATACCATCATAAATAATCTGTCCATAACTAATATATGCATAATCAATACCATCATAAATAACATTAACATTACTAATCTCTTATGTAAACTCTTACATATTGAATTTAAAGGCATTGAATTGACTAGGTTAGAGACAATACCATCATAAATAATCTGGCCATAACTAATATATGCGTAATCAATACTATCATAAATAACATTAACATTACTAATCTCTTATGTAAACTCTTAGATATTGAATTTAAAGGCATTGAATTGACTAGGTTAGAGACAATACCATCATAAATAATCTGGCCATAACTAATTATGCATAATCAATACCATCATAAATAACATTAACATTACTAATCTCTTATGTAAACTCTTACATATTGAATTAGCATTGAATTGACTAGGTTAGAGACAATACCATCATAAATAATCTGACCGTAACTAATATATGCATAATCAATACCATCATAAATAACATTAACATTACTAATCTCTTATGTAAACTCTTACATATTGAATTTAAAGGCAAAGAATTGATTAGGTTAGAGACAATACCATCATAAATAATCTGGCCATAACTAATATATGCATAGTCAATACCATCATAAATAACATTAACATTACTAATCTCTTATGTAAACTCTTACATATTGAATTCAAAGGCATTGAATTGACTAGGTTAGAGACAATACCATCATAAATAATCTGGCCATGACTAATATATGCATAATCAATACCATCATAAATAACATTAACATTGCTGATCTCTTATGTAAACTCTTACATATTGAATTTAAAGGCATTGAATTGACTAGGTTAGAGACAATACCATCATAAATAATCTGGCCATAAATAATATATGCATAATCAATACCATCATAAATAACATTAACATTACTAATCTCTTATGTAAACTCTTACATATCGAATTTAAAGGCATTGAATTGACTAGGTTAGATACAAAAAAACTACCACCCCGTCACAAACTGGCCACATGCTTCATGATTTGCCTAAAAAAGGTTACACACAATAACAGTATTTGACTACATACAATATACTTTCCAAAATATAAGACTTGTCTTTTTAAAAAAAATAGTTCGGCTTTAATACTCTAAGTTATACACTTGTAGTGGCAGAATCAGAATTTATATTGGAAAGAATTAAAGTATAAAAAAATAAAAACAGGAATAAAAAAAATCAACATAAAATATATATAAGATTTTTAATTTTTTGTTATACAGTATTATTTTTTGGTGAACGTGGTGTTATTCTGCCACTAAATACTTGACAAGAGGGGTCGCTTTGATGGTAAGCAACCTCCACTTCTAAGTATGAGGTTGTGAGTTCGAGTCACCCATAAGTAAGGTAAGGAATTTTTGGTGGAAAAAATATCAAGAATTTATTAAAAATAACTTCTTTATACTTTACTTATAAAATTATATTGAATTGTTATTGTTGTTGCAGATACTTGTACATGTAATAAAAGAATATTAGGCACCCAATAAATAGCCAAGACGTTAATAAGTCTTTTGAATACTTGCACAAAAAAAAAGTCCTTTTTCTCAACCAATTCTTGAGGCAAAGCAATTGTACCCATGCTTACTTATTTGGCAGTTCAAAGAAAATAAAAAGTGGTATATTAATTACAACTTGGATTAACGTGTTATACTACACACCACATGCTATTTAAATGGAGAGGAGATCTTCAACGTATAGTTTATTTAAATCATAAAGGCAAAGGCAAGGAGGAGATATGGTTATTGTTAGATTAAATCGAGGGGAGAGAACATCAAATTGTGTACTTTGTTGATACAACGGAAATCGTTGTTAAATTCACCATCGAAATAATTGCTTCAAATCGAATTTTGAATTTCTAGGAAACAAAGTTAATCTTCCACCAATTAAATGCTCTTACTTGTGTGTTCTTCTTTGGGAGAAAAAGAGAGTCAGGGAAAATTCTTAAGTTAGAGAAAAAAATGCTCGGTTCTTTGTTCTATGTTATCTCCGTCAGATAAATAGGAAGAGTAATAGCGGTTAAGGAAGATAACCATCACTCACCCACGTTCAATTTAGTGGGTGTTTGTGCTCTAGTGGTAACTTTCCTTTAACCTCTCTCCCTTATCTCTCCTAATCGGGTCGGGATAGCCCACATGGAGCAACCCATGACCCATAATCCAACATATCCCACTTCACTCATAGTGGGCTAGACCGATGTCTTTGACACACTTTTCATACTGGCAAATAGTTGGTGCAACCTACAAGCACACAGAGCTTTAAAATTCCAAAAATAATTAAAGGTTGTACTAAAACTCTATGTAGAAATCCAATCACATATGAAAAGGATTCACTACTAGCATGAAGATATTATTACTCGCAATAACTCAAATATCATTCGCTATTACAGTAGCTACTTATTCGATCCCTCATGCTCGCAATAGACAAATTGGAATTCTCATATAACATTGTATCCATAATTATACCCAATACCCTCATGGTAAGTATAATAGTCGACCTATGAATACAAGTTAAATCACTAATTTTTAGTCGTCTTCCCTTTCTACTCGAACCTTTCCATTCCAAATCAACTGCTTTCCTAGACATGCACTGCATTGCCGACTCACTCATGGCTATTAATGACATGCTAAAGTAGCAACACTGATTGACACTTCAAGAGACAGTAAAAGGTCAAAGGGTATTCAATAAAAGTTACTCTAACTTCTTTGGGATCTCACACAATGAAGAAGCACGAATTCATTCTTCCGTTATCACATTGGTCGATAGAACACGTGGTATGAAACACATGTTACGGTGTTCTCACCTTATATTGGCATATGCGCCTTATTGTTTTAATCATCTAACACCGTACAGATCTTGGTCTAGACACCTTCAAGTGTCTAACCCGAGTTTCTCACTTTAATAATCCTCAAACCATCTGCTTTGAGAAACTCGTATCTGGCTTACTGTCACACCTCCTTTTTTACATGGCTACCCCGAAGGATAAAACGTATAAAGGGAGTTTTTCCAATTAAAGTGACATTATTTGAAATGAGATTATTTATTTATTAGAGTCGCCACTTGGGATATGTTTGGATTTTGGTCTCCCAAGTCACTGGTTTATTTAGAATCCCAAATCGAGAAAATTTTTCGACTGCCCAAATGGAGTCTACGAACGAGATATTCTAAGTAAGGAATTCTGTTGACCCGAGAGAAGATGTTAAGCACCCTCGGATCACGTGGTTCTAGCACGGTCGCATAAACTATTATAATTGGCTAAAATTCTGATTTTTATACATGTTTATCCCATAGTGCAATTCAATATTTTATACCGCTTTTAACATTTTTAAAGAAAATTGCAATGTCGTGAAATTATGCCACGAACCACGTCAAATAAATGCACCCGTGGTTTTTGACATATTTCAACTTCATCGGATTTGGATTTGGGTCACATAAATGTGCACCCGAGTTTAGGAAAGTAATTTTTAAATAGCGCGCCTAAAGCAACTACGTACTTTCAACTTTGCGAGGGACCATGGAATTTTGTTAGATGGCATGCATCGAGCTCTAAGGATTTTAAAAGGAATAATTAAGTGAGGGCCATGCAATTATTATTTTTGTTTGGCACGGCACACCTCAATTCTAATTTTAAAGGATATTCGAACTAAACTTTTGAGGGTCATAGGCTTAGAGGTTTTATTTGCGGAAGAAGGGTAGGATGCAACTATATGAAATCATAAAACAACAAGTGTATCCACCCTTTCTTAACGCAAAAGCCAATTTACTTTAATTCCAAAATTTGTTCTATCTAATAAGATTCGGCAAAAATACTTCAAATCATTACAATACCAATATAGCCTAAGCAAAAGAACATATAATTAAGAAATGTACCAAAACACCATAATTGCAAAAGAACACTAATAACAAGCTACACTTCACACTATGCGGTCTTAGCATTTTATCAAGCCCTAGTGATGTATTGTTTTAGTATTTACATAATTGCTAAGTTGAATCCTTTCTTCTATAGTATTTGGACAGCTCTTTGGAAAAGTTAGTGGAATTATTTCATTTTCGTTTTGTTGTGCTAATTCCGTCCAGCAACATGATCTCCTTTTTAAGCTACTGCCAAGCAAACATCTTAAGACTACTGTTAAGAAAATGTAACAATCATCCAAACATCATGATATGCAAATAAAAAAACATGGACACCAAAAAATCACCTCGCAGAGGATATGAATTTGACCTCAATGATATTAACACGAACAGATTCAAGCAAACTTCAACGCACTAAATCAAACAGAGGCATCAAACATATAGAAGATAGTAGTTTAGAGGGACCTTAATGCGTCGAATACTGATTCAATCTTAGCAACTCAAATTAACTCTGTTCGAGGCGCAAAAATGGAGACCGGTCAGATCTGCAACTGTTCCGGCGGACAAACAACACCACGTCTCAAAACATCTTTAAAGCTAAGCTGAAGACAGCAGCAACAGTAACCAAATAATTGCTGAAATTAAGATGAAGCTTGACTGAAATGAACTTTTCAATTAACGAGAATCTCCAACGTTACACATTTGATTTGAATGCAAAATTGCTATGGTCTACGACGATGACTAGAACCTGAATCGCGTACGCCGGCGAACTCGAAAATGAAAATCGCAACCTCGACCTTTTGGAGTGTACTCGACGGACTATTTTGGGTGATGTTGCACAGCTGTGTTTGCTGCGATTTCCAGTTGGTTTGAGCAGCTTTTAGCTCATGTTTTAAGGCTGGTTTGGAGTAGCTTCAATGGTGGTTTTGAGCTGAAGAAGATGACTAACAGTGGGGGGTTCGTTTTGTGCGCTGCTTAAGGGTGTTTAAGCTCAAGGAAAAAAATGGACCTTGCTTCTTCAACTGAAGAAGAAGAAGATCGCGTTGGGAGGGGTTCTGATTCTCGACGCCCCTTTTTTCAGAGTATATGCTTTATTTTTAAACGGGAGTGTATAGGTATTATTATATAGGCTAGATATTAGCTTAGGGGTATGGGCATACAGAATATGGGCTAGGGAATGAGCTTGGGTTATGTGGGTTTGGATGAAAAAATTATGGTTTTGGATAGTTTTGATTTTAAAAATGGCTCAATTACTTAAATTAAAATCTCATTGCAATTAAATTATTATTCTCTTTTCTTTTCTTTTTTTATTTAACAATCATAGAAATTAAAAATTCTAAATTAATCAATTTTTTTTATAGAAATTAAAACTCTTTATTATTTTTAACATTAATACATCTACTTAACTTAAAACTAAAGAAAAATGCTAATTTGAAAGACTAAAATATAAATAAGTGAAAATGACCATTTTTAGGATTTTCTATAATTGAAAAATATTAAAAACGCATGAAATGAAAACAAACAAAGAAAAATTCCTAAAATTAATAAAAATTATCTTCGGTCTATTTTTTAGGAGTTATTCTCATGTAGGGCAAAAATCACGTGCTCACACTTACAAAACAAGTCATAATCGAATAGTGAAATTTTTATGCTATCAAGAACGACCTCTACAAGTAAATATAACCCTGCATTATCCAATTCTATAAGGTCTCATCTCTTCACGATTCTTAACGTAAGAGGCGATTGCTCGTGTGAGAGAGCCAATCTCGCGACTTGTTCGACACACTTTATCAACAAAAATATTCATCACATGTATATGAGATATAAACACAAATTCAAGAGTTAAATATTGATGAGCATATTATAATACTAAGGCCATTTTACAATACATTAATATGTTCATATTTTTCGCAAACCTAGAGCTATAACATGCTTCTCAAATAGGTCTCTAGATATCGCCTTTGTAAAAGGATCAGTTATCATGCTTTGCGTAACAATGTATTGTAAATTTATCTCTCCACTTGCAACTATGTCTCTTACAAAATTATACTTGATGTCAATGTGTTTGGTCTTGCTGTGATACTTAGGATCTTTAGCATATGCAATAGCCGCTTCACTATCAGAATATAGAGTCATGGGACCCTGAGAGTTCTTTGTAATACTCAAATGCTCAACGAATCTCTTCAACCAAACAGCTTCTTGTATTGCAAACGCACAAGCTACAAACTCAGCTTCCATTGTTGAAAGGGCTGTACATGTTTGTTTCTTACTTTTCCATGATATAGCACCACAATTAAGTAAGAAGGCATAACCGGATGTTAATTTTCTATCATTCCAATCACCAGCGCAATTAGCATCTGTATATCCTTGCAAGTATAAATCATTTCAACTATAACATAGTGAATAATCTGCAGTTCCCTTCAAGTATCGGAAAATTCTCTTTACAGCCTTCCAATGATCTCTTCCAGGATTGAATTAATACCTGCTAACCATACCTACGACATAACAAATGTCTGGCCGAGTACACATCATAGCGTACATCAAGCTCCCGACAGCATTTTAATATGGAACTCGAGACATGTCTTCCTTTTCATTTTCAGTCTTGGGACACATTTCAAGGCTTAAAGTTTCACCTCTCGCTATAGGAGTATCCATGGATTTGCAACTATTCATGCGAAAATGCTCTAAAATTTTCTTTATATAAGTTTCTTGAGATAAACTCAATACCTTTTTGGAACGGTCTCTTTGGATCTTAACTCCAAGGATATAGTCTGCCTCGCCCATATCTTTCATGTCAAATGACTTTGAAAGCCATGACATGATAGTTTTCACATACTCCAAATTGTTTCCGGCTAATAACACATCGTCCACATAAAGAGAAAGAATTACAAACTTCCCATTGGACTTCTTTACATAAATGCAATGGTCTTCATCGATCACGGTGAAATCATATGAGATCACCTTCTTGTGAAATCTCAAATACCATTGCCTTGAAGATTGCTTCAGGCCATAAATAGATCTTTTCAATTTACAGACCTTCTTTTCTTGGCCTTTATCGATGACGCCTACAAGTTGTTATATGTGGATTTCTTCATTTAGTTCTCCATTGAGAAAAGCTGTTTTCACATCCATTTGATGTAATTCCAAATCCAAACGTGCAACAATAGCCAAAAGTAAGCGAATTGAGGTAAACTTCACAACTGGTGAAAATGTTTCCTCATAATCTATTCCAGCTTCTTGAATAAAGCCTTTTGCAACCAATCATGCCTTTTATCTTTCTATTGACCCATCCACTTTGTGTTTAACTTTGAGAACCCATTTGTTCCCAATGGCTCTACGCCTAGGTAGAAGATCAGCTAGATCTCAGACTTTGTTGGTTTTCATGGACTATAATTCTTCTTTCATTGCTTTTATCCACTCATCTTTTCCAAGGCTTGATAATGCCTCAGCCACAGACTTTGGCTCATCCATTTCTGTTGGAGATACCAAGAAAATATAATCCTCAATTTTATAAGAACGTTTGGGTATATTTTTCCTGGCACTCTTTCGTAGTTGAAATTCAAATTTGTTAAAAGGATTTTGGGATTGAGAGTTCCCATTCCCACTCGGATCAAAAATAATATCTTCATCAATTTGATTATCAACTATGTTAGAAGACACTTGCTAACTATCTGAGTTCAACATTTCATAAAGAGGCTCTCCATTCTTTACCTCACCCTTCTTTGGAAAATCATTTTCCAAAAATATGACATCTCGCGATTCAATCTCAGTAACACTTCCATCCTATAATTCACCAACGAAGACATACCCTTTGGAGTGTTCTGAATATCTTATAAAGATACATTTCTTGCCTTTTGGACCTAATTTACCAAACTTGCTAAAAGAATCTTTTACATATGTAGCACAACCCAAGGCCGTAAATCCTTTAAGTTTGGTTTATCACCAGTCCATAGCTCATAAGGAGTGGAAAATCTTATTTACAAGGCACGTTGTTCAATATGTAAGTTGCAGTCAATAACGCATCTCCCCAAAAGGAGATAGGTAAATTTTCTCGCACCATCATGGACCTTATCATGTCCAGCAGTGTTCCATTCCTCCTTTCTGCTACACCATTTTGTTGAGGTGTGTATAGAATAGTTAACTATCTGGTGATTCCGTTTTCATTGCACAATCCTTCAAATTCTTTTGAAAGATATTTAGGCCCTGTATCAGTTCTTAAGGTCTTAATCCTTTTATCTAATTGATTCTCAACTTCATTCATATATTTCTTAAAGCATTCAAGTGTTTCAGATTTATGAGAGATCAGATAGACATAACCAAAACGTGTGAAATCATCAATGAACGTAATGAAATATAAAGAACCAGATCTATTCCTCACATTCATTGGAACACAGATATCCGAATGGATTAGTTGCAATGGAAAATCATCTCTCGTAGCCTTTCCAAATGGTTTATGTGTAATCTTTCCGCAAGACAATTTTCATAAGTTGGCATTTCAATTTTAGAGAAAGAACCCAAATGTCCTTCCTCAGCCAATCTATTCATTTGATCCTGCCCTATGTGACCTAATCTTGCATGCCATGTAATAATATCAATATCATTGTTACTACAATAACATGCCATAACACAACGGTTAACATAATAGTTATACGTAGAAGGATTACAATCTAACATAATAAAACCATCATAACGATGTCCAAAACCATAAAAACATTGTCTTAAGTAATTCTAAGAGCACTCCAACTAAAGTTCAAATTGAAATCTAAATCTAGAAGAACAGACACAGATACTAAGTTTCAATGAATCTCTGGAACATATAGGACGTAATGCAACATCAAAGATCGTCCACCACGCATGTCCATTCTGCAAGTGCCTATCCCTTTGACTTCAAGCTTTCATTATTTCTCACATATACATGCTTTGATCCAGGTGGAACTTGACGAAACTCTATAACTACTTCTCTATCACGCTCACATGGTCAGTGGCCCCTGAGTCTACAATCTACATAGGATAAGATTCAGTTAGTAAAACAGTGCTAGAAACATATATAGATGCATTTTGAAATGCTACCTTTTTTGTCTCAGTGCACTCACGAGCAAATAGACCTGGAACTTGGCAATTGTAACACTTCATCTTGCTCTTGTCTTTCTTCTTGAAGAACCGTTTTCCTTTCTTGGAATTTGGCTTGTTTCTTTTCTTGGAGGGTCCTTCTCCGGTCTCCTTACCCTTTCTGTCATTTTTCTAGTTTCTCTTGCGCTTGAAGTTTGATCTCTTTGTACCACTTGATTCTGCCATAAAAGCATGAGGTACAGCTTTAGCAGCACCAAGCTGCTCATCTTCAAGCTCCACATGACGGCCAACATCAATAAAAAATTTGATGCTATCATTGTGGGTCAAGTTAACCTTCAAATGTTCCCAATTATTAGGAAGAGACCGAATCACTGCCTAAACCTGCTGCTCATAAGAGAAAACATGGCCAGCACCTTTGAGTTAAGAAATCATATTCGACATCACTCTTACATGTTGTTTGACACTATGGTCATGACGATTTTTATAAGTGTCAAATGATAGTCAGTTGTCTAAGGCGGGTTACAGTAGTACCCCCATATGTTTCTCTCAAATGCTCCCACATGGCATTAGCAGTAGGGAATTGTTCACATTCATGAATGAAAATATCTACAACTGAGCTTACAATGATTCCACGAGCAATGGCATCTCTCTTTTTCCAAGAATTGCAAGCCTCAAGATCTCTCATATGTTGGGTAACGTTACCCTCCTCTAGGCAAACCATGACATGGTTAGTGGCTTCAAGAGCATCTTGCTCTTCCAGCACATACCATATCTTACGGCTCCAAATATCATAATTTTCACCGTTCAGTTTGTTACCCTTAGTTAAGTCATCAAAGAGAGTTTTTGATGTCATAGTCTTGTTGATGAAACAATAATGCAAGTGTATTTTTTACTCATCATTCTCGCATGTGATATACACACCTAGGAAAATCAATTAAATAAAATATTAATTTTACACTTAGTATAGAATCGAAAGGTTACTACGTTTCCATTCATCATCTACAACTAAATGTTCAACCAATTAGATACCCTTACTTGTGTGTGTTCTTCTTTGGGAGAAGAAGGGAAACAGAGAAAATTCTTGAGTTAGAGAAAAACAATCTTTTCGATTCTTTGTTCTATGTTATCTCCTTCAGATAAATAGGGAGAGTAATAGCGGCTAAGGAAGATAACCCACTGTCACACCTCTTTTTTATACTATACCCCGTGAAGGGCGTAGATAGGGGAGTTTTTCCAATTAAGGGACAATCGAAACGAGATTTATTTATTTAGAGATTTCAGAGTCGCCAATTGGGATTATTAATGGTGTCCCAATTCACCGGTTTAAAATCCCGAGTCGAGGAAGGTTTGACTCCCTTATACAGTCTGCGAGCCAGAAATCCAAGTAAGGAATTTTGTTAACCCGGGAGAAGGTATTAGGTATTCTCAAATTTCGTGGTTCTAGCACGGTCGCTCAACTGTTATATTCCTTAATTATCTGATTTAATGCATTTTTGAACCTATGTGCCAATTTTAACTCTTTAACCGCTTTTATTTAATTTAAGAAGATTGCAACGTTGTTAAAACGCATCTCGAACCACGTCACATAAATGCACCCGAGGTCTTTGACATATTTCAACATCGTTGGAATTTGGATTTGGGTCACATAAATGTGCACCCATATTTACGAAAGTAAATTATTTAGCTAGCGTGCCTAAGACAATTGCGTGTCTTTTGATTTGCGAGGGCCACGGAGAATTCACTAAGTGGCACGCCTCGAATCCTAAGAATTCAATATCAATTAAGCAATGCCCATGAAATTATTCAATTTTATTGGCATTGGCACACCTTGATTATATTTGTAAAGGGGGATTAAACTAAATCTCATAAGGCCGTAGGTATTTGTATTTGATGCAACTCTTTTTAATTAATGGATGAGGGATCCAAATACAATTATCACTAGCTGGACCAAATTGTGGTACCAGTCTTGTTCCAAATTTCCTTTAGGGATTCAAATTCCCTTCAGGGTTTTGGGCTTAGGCTAGCCTTTGGCCCAACTACTATGTGATAGCCTCCTATACTAACGAGATAAGGCAACTGGGCTCAAACACAAGCCCAAACGAGGCTGAAACAAACGAGTGAGTTCATTGACTCAATAGAAAGCCCAAATCATTGTAAACTTATTATTAACTAAGTATCAAAGTAGACCTTACTACTAAAAGCTTATACAGTTGCAGATTATTTAAAATATGGCCTATTCATATAATAACCATTCAATCCATGTACAACACACTACCAGTATAGTCACTTTCCTGTTTGAGTTATTGACTCTAAACTCAAGCACAAATAACTGAATCTTAAACTTATTTCAACAAAATCTCATCACTGACCAAACACATCTATTTTGACAAAAATCAAGACCAAACCCCAAATACTTAAATGATACTTATTGTTGTGGCACTTTAATAGTCTTAATAACATGCATTTAGCTAACATAACCTGAATACAAATTCAACCCCTAATCCAGGTGCAATCAAATACATGCCATACTAACATGAAAATTCCGACATATATAACTTATACACAACCTTCAACATCACTACAGATTCAAACAAAGTTATAGCTACATTATCTAAAGTAAACATGAAACAAGAGATAATGGCTATTAAATTGTCTAACAACCTACTTAAACAGATTCCTATCATGACAGTTCCAACCTCATTACTTGAGCAAGAGGTCACTAAACCAGAATCGAAGTAACAAAAATAAAACTCTAGCACAGTCCTAAATTAGATTATACAAACCATGCCTGGATACGATAATTGTACTAATTTAAACTAGTAAGCACATGACCAATCATTTGACAGTGAAAACCATTATACCATTATCTGAGTCATATAAGAAGATATTCTTTACATCTCCCATATTATTCAAGCTGAGCCATACCTAGAAATGAGAAACACGGGGGTGAATGATCAACAACAAGAACAATAGGGATTAGCAGCATAACAGCTGGCCAAAAAATAACTCAAAACCCAGGGATTGTAACATTCAAACAACTTGAACGAAAGACTTTCAAAAACCCACTACCAGCTTATACTTATTCTCAAATCAACCAGAAATAATTTCAGAATTTGAAAATCTTCAGAAAATCAGTTGAGAGATCAATAAAACAGTAGTTTTTTTCTCAATTTTCTGCTATCTTTTGGAATTTATCTAGGGTATAATGTTGCAGGAACTTCAGTATATATATATATATATATATATATATATATATATATATATATATATATATATATATATATATATATATATATATATATATATATATATATATATATATATATATATATATATATATATATATATATATATATATATATATATATATATATATATATATATATATATATATATATATATATTCTTTTAGACCTCCTGATCTTTTTTAGCTCTCTAGTCTTTTGTCTTATTTATGGATCCTCTCCTCTTGCCTTGAAAGACAAGAATGAATGCCCTTATAGGCAAGGCAAGTAGGGCAACCCTTAGATTTTTTATTTCATTTAAGTCCCTATTTTTATAGCTTGCTTGCCAAGTTATATTTGAAGTTTTCTAGCAAACTCCCTACTAGAAGCTTCTTATATTGTTACTAAAGATTCCCTAAATGATTTACCTATACTACCCTTCCACACCCTGAAAATTACTTGAACCCCCAGGCCAATATGGGTCAAAATTTGACCCAATAGACTAGACCAAATTGGGGTGGGCTGCTCTTTGCCAACCAACTCAGAGATAGCCCAAGACCCAATTGCACTTAATCAATTGAAAGAAAATATTAAAGACCCGAATATCACCAATGATTTTAATAGGAATCCTAACTCAAAACAACGAACAATTCACAACTAAGTAAAGGGTTAACTAGATTGCTGAATCAATATAAACTAAGATAAAACTAATCCAGGGTTTAGATTTCAAGGATTTAAAAAATGGCCAAAATTAAGGACCACCTCCAAATTAATCTAAAGGCAGGAATACTAAAACCAGACTTACTTATAGAAAATGAATTTGAAGTCCAAAACCTAACAGAAAAGAAAAGGAGAAGGTCGAGAAGACAATGAAGAGGTAAAAATGAAAAGAAAAACTTACCAATCGGACTTGAAATCCTTATTGAAGTACTGGCTTGACTTGCATGCACGAATCTATTTTTTTACTCTCAGGCTCGATTTTGATTTGAAATTTGAGCGGCTACAAGGATACTCGAAGGACTATGAGTGAGGATTTGGAATGAGGGAGAGACAGAGGTTCTTTGATGTGATTTTGGGGTGGAATAGAGGCATTGCCGTCGGACACAGCGGCGGAATTAGTACTTCTGGCCGATATTCGAGAGGTTTGGCTAGGCTTTGAGGGACAGCGATGGTGGATTTAGGAAGAGGAGAGTGACGAGAAGCGATGGTGTTAAATAGGTGGTCATCGGAGCTCCACAACCACCGTGGGCGATTTTCGGCGGGCGGCGGTGGACGGCGGAGACGGGGTGTCTCTAGGGTTTGCTGGTGTGATGGTGAGAGACAGGGTTTGGGGGTGGAGAGGGGGGAGGGAGGCGTTTGGACATATATATATCTAAGGTTCCTCAATTCTCAGTCGTTAGATCTTGAATCCTAGAAGGCCCAGATTAATTCATGCCAAACGACGTCGTTTGGGTTCAAGAGGGGACCTGCACCGGGTTAGGGGGGATCCGTTTGGGCGGGTGCATTGATTCAAAACTGGCCCAATCCTATTCTCATTAATTCTTTTTTAGTTTTCTTTTCTTTTCTCTTTTCTCTTTTTCTCTTCTGAAAGTTAAAACTAAGAATCCTAAATTAAATTAAAAACCAAACTAACTCATTAAAAATACTTAACTAATCCTAAATAAGTAACATCATTAATAAATTAAAATAAAACTACTCGAAAATCAAAAATTGAAATTAACGGGTGCAAAATGACTATTTTTGTGATTTTCCTTTCTATAAAATAACTTAACTACTAAACAATTCTTAAAATGCAAAATTAACACCTAAATGCACAAGCAACAAATTTGTTTTTGTATTTTTCACTAATTAAAATGCACAAACAAAATGCAAATAATTAATAAAAAATGTCACAAAATGCACAAAATTGCAAATGAATAAAAAAATTATTTTTTTTGAATTTATTGGAGTAATTCATATAGGACAAAAATCACATGCTCACACACATTACTCACTCACGTTCAGTTTAGTGGGTGTTTGTGCTCTAGTGATAATTTTCCTTTAACATCTCTCCCTTATTTCTTCTAACCGGATCGGATCAGCCCACATGTAGCGATCCATGACCCATAATCCAACAGTTATTCAAATGAGCAATTTATTTGGCAATCCACTTCAAAATTGACCATTATTTGTCACCAACAAATTGGTATAATCTTGTTTCTTAGATACTATAATTATCTTGGTCGATTTAATTGGAACCTTATTAAAGTTCCTCTTCGAAATATTACCTTCAGCTTTTTAAATGTAATTGCTTAAGTAATCACCAAAAGAGAAAATGAAATAAATTGATTTGGGTGATATTTATTAGATATTGCCAGCTATTGGTTCTTATGAAAGTTTTAAAGTCAAAGTTGGGACACCCTTGAGACTCATACCAAGGTAAGGCAATTTTCACACCTCTCAAGACGATCAAGATATGAACTATTTACATAAAAATGTAATTAAGGAAGTATTAACAATTTATAAAATAGTTTTAATTACTAATCACTGCATAAAAGTTATTTTATTATTTATTATAAAATAAATCATTTTTATATTATAGTTTCTGTTTTTTCCCATCGTATATTATAATCTTCACATATTTGATTTACATTTTGAGTAGGGTTCTACATAAACTGGGCATCAAAATTAAACCAAACTCACTATATCAATTTGGATTGGTCCGATTTTATTGAGGTTTTCAAATTTTTTATTATATAAATATTATTTCAATCTTATTTTATTTTTGTTATAGATAAAATTTTAATAAGTGAATATATATTTAGTAGAAATTGAAAAATGACAACATATGATCAATTAAAATATTTTTATGAGAGAATTTGTTTAGGAATGCATGATAGTTATTTCCGTAGTCATCTAACAATAATTTTTCATTTATATATGCGTTCAACGTTGGTAAATTTAATAATTAAACATAAAAATCAATGTGATCCATATATAATGATATGCTAAATTTAATATTAAATTATTGAAATATTATTTCAAATTAAAAAAAAAAAGAAATCATGACATGAAGAAGGAAGAATAAAAAGATGATTCATGCATTTTAGTAAATTTGATAAGAAAATAATGTAACCCATTATTTAAGGTAAACAAAAATGAATGAACTTCATAATTCTATTGAATATCATATTATTATTCCCATGAGAGTATTTTAAATACTTTTAAAGAAAACTTTGTATAAAGTCTTAAAAAATACATATAAAAATTATATATTTTTATGTCGGTTTAATTTGAATTTTTTAGTCAATATATGCCATATCAAATTAAACTAAATTTTGTTTTCAATTGATTTGGTTTGACTTTTCTGTTTGGTCAGATTTTCCCGTTAGGTTTGAACATCCCTACTTTTGAGCAGTGTTCGTTTATTGGTATGGTATTGTATTTATACATCTCAGTTTGATATTTTAAGTATTTAATTTTTTTAAATGTTATATCAATGTCGTATCTAATTAAATTCGAAATGGTTCGATTTTTCTCCTTTCAGTTTCGATTTATTGGGTTCGATAATTTTGATTTATTCGGTTTGAATACTAAGTAGTGCATAGAGTCATAGACTGTAATATTCTTAATTAATATATTCAAAAGTACAAAACTAAAAATATTTATTGACAAAATTTTGTCCAAAACTATCAAATATCAATCCGGAGAGAAAATATTATACATAAAAGAATAGATGTGATCATTAGAAATATGTCGTTACTTGCTTATAGTTAATTAATAAACTTTAAGAATAAATGAAAGTAAAATTTTAAATATATATATGTTATCATTAATAATATATGTATTATGTAATATAATATATTTTTTGGTACGATATCGGTCGATATTTTATTTTAAAATATCACATATCTAATACCAGTTTTTTTTTTTTTTAAAAAAAAGCTTAAACCAATTACGATACCGATTACCAAATAACAAATTTTTTAATTTCGATACGGTAATTCGGTATTTACCAAATTATGCACCGCCCTAGCCAACTTTTGAACTTTTTCAGATATTATCTTATAGCCCGTTTGGCCAAGTTACAAAAATCAGTTTATTTCGAGAAGTGCGTTTTTTTTTAAAGTGCTTTTTTCAAAAGTACTTTTGATGAAAAACAGTTTGTGTTGGCTAATTAGTTTAAAAAGTACTTCAGAGCCTCAATTAGTATTTGACCAAGCTTTAAAAAATTACTTCTAAGTGTATTTTTCTCAAAAGTACTTATAAAAAAAGTGCTTATGGAAGAAGCTACTTTTTTCTATTTTTTTAAAACTGCTTTTGTTTCTCGTTAACAACACTTTTTTTTCTTCCTAAAGTTTACCCAAACACCTTAATTTTTTGCTAAAAATATTTTTGACAAAGAAAAAACCTTTGGCCAAAAAAAAGTTTGGGCAAACAGACTATTAATCTAGTTGCTGACACCATTTTACTGTTTATTTTAAAAACCACCTGATTATTCGGCAGAAACTATTGCATTGTCATTGTCACCACCTCGTAGTTTAGGTCAACGCTATTATTATATGTGCTCTTTGTTTATCATAACATTAGCAGTTTAATCACTTCCCTTGTATAAACATTAAAATTAGTAACTTTCTTTAATAATCTTTAAGAATCAGTCAAACCAATATATTCAGTTTCCAGTTGTAGGGAGACAAAAAGGTCGACAGAAACCTGGCCTCTACTGTTCCATAGGAACAAACAACCCCTTATCCCTATCTATCACATTTCTTGATTGGCCAATCAGTATCTTGAACATCAAGTATACTTTTCTTTTCCCTTTTTCTTTTTTTTATATAACAAGTTTTATCTGTTTTTGCAACTAAGGATCTTGATTTTAGTACATCTGATGATTCATCAACCCTTTTGGTGTTCGATTGATTTGATTAGAACAGATTATTTGACCCTTTTTAGTGATTGATTGATTTGATTAGACAAAGGGCTGAATCCGAGAGTGTGGCAGTAAGAATACTCTGTCACTTACGATAGGTAATCTTGTTTGATTGATTTGATTAGCACAGAGGGCTGATTCTTTGACCCTTTTTCGTGCTTGATATACTCTGTCACTTACAATTTGGTAATCTTTTTTGATTGATTAAATTAGAATAGAGGGTTAATTCTTTGACCCTTTTTGGTGTTTGATTGATTTGATTCTGAGAGACAGAAGGCTGAATCTCAGAGTCGGGAAGTAAGGGTCTTAAGATCTTGTTTGATTGATGTAATTAGAACAAGGGCTGATTCTTTGACCCTTTTTAGCGTTTGATTGATTTTTAATTCAGAGCAACAAAAGGCTGAATCTCAGTATCGTGGGAGTAAGTATACTCTGTCACTTACAGCAAGGTAATCAGTCTGAATCGTCTGTGTTTTGATTGATTTATTGGATGAAATACTGAGGAAAATTATGGATAAGGAGATGGATATACGGAATCATAAAGTGGATGTTCCTGAGATTGTAATCACCATAAGATTGGATGAAAATAGAGAAACTGATGAAAAATCAAGAATTCGCGACGAAGAAGGAAATTCAGGTGGAAAGGGAAATGGGGTTGAAGGGAATGAGGTGAAAGTGAAGGATTTGAAGGAGGGTGAGAGTTTTTCGAATGTAATTGATGTGAAGTGCGACGCGGAGAAATTGGGAGAGGATTTGGAAGAGGACTACCAAAGGGTGTGTAGGATTTGTCATTTGAGTACTTATGAAAGTGGGAAAAATGTACAAAATTTGGTGGATTTGATTGAGCTTGGTTGTGGTTGTAAAGGAGAGCTTGGATTTGTGCATTCTCATTGTGCTGAGGCTTGGTTTAAGCTAAAAGGAAACAGGTAATTACTGTTTTTTGTTCTTTCCTTCAGATTCAATCTTTTCTTAGTTTATTGTCATTCTTGGCTTGTTATTATGGTTGTTTAACTAATCAAAGGCGGATGTAGTGCATTAGTTACAGTTTTGGCTCAGACCCGGTATGTGTGTTAAGAAATTCACTAAGTAAGTTTAATGGTAGATTTCGAACCCAATAATCGAACATGAGGTGGTAGAATTCCGAACCCATAATGTTCACATCCTAGATCCATCTCTGTAACTGATGATAACATCTAAGTTGCTTATTTTGATTATATTAATGTCTTTCCTGGTGAAGACAGGTTCAGGCTAACAACCACGACAAACCCCCAAGTTTGAGGAGGGTAGCGTGTACATAAACCTTATCCCTATCCTATAAGGGTAGAGAGGCCGTTTCCTATAGATCTTCGGCTCATTCCTGTATGTTGGCTGTTTGACTCATATTTCTACAACAGAAATTTTCTACTTTAAAGTCTTCTTTTGGAAAAATTACAGGCGTGCTCTATCTTATTATGAATAGGTCACCATTAGGTTCAGATTTACTATTTGTGCCAACAGACAAAGTCTTTTGTTATCTGAGATCCTCATCAATTGTCATAGTAGAGTGAATTACATGCTTTCTGGTTGTCGTTAACTGGGATGCTGATAAATTTTTGGTTTTCCTGTCTTTAAATGTTCAGACGAAGAACCTTGATTTTGAATGTTCTTTGCATTGCCATGATGCATTATTGTCTAATAGAACAGTTAAGTGCCTTTAATTAGGTTCTTTTTTTGGCTGTTTCGTTTCCATGTCCTTCTCAGATTCTGCCGGTATAATTGTGTTGCTTGCAGTCCAAATAGCTTAAAAGCTTGACATTCATTAACTGTAACTGACGGGGATCATTAGCGTAACTGGTAAAGTTGTTGCCATGTAACTAATACGTCACGAGTTCGAGCCGTGGAAACCTCTCGCAGAAATGTAGGGTAAGACTGTGTATAATAGAATCTTGTTATCCGGTTCTTCCCTGACCGCGAATAGCAGAAGCATAGTGCACCGAGCAGCCCTTTTCAATAATGGGATTGTGTCGCTTGACTAAACATTTTCCTAGAATACTTCACCTTACCTACCATCATGTCAAATGAAAAAAGAAGAAACTAAAACAAAATGGCCAATCGTTATAACATAGTATTCAGGAGTTTCTAGTGTATTGGTTGCTAAAATTTAGCAGTTCCAAACCAGTACATTCCACAATATTGATTTTGTTATTTTTCTCCTTTTAATATCTTTGTGCAGAGTGTGTGAAATTTGTGGGGAGATTGCACAAAATGTTACTGGTGTCAGCAATAACAGATTTATTGAGGAGTGGAATGATGCGAGATCTACTGCAAGTGGTACTGGTTCAACTGAAACGAGTAGAGGATGTTGGCGCAGACAGCCATTCTGTAACTTCTTAATGGCATGTTTGGTTATATCGTTTGTGTTGCCATGGCTTTTCCGAGTAAATATGTTTTGAAGAAGAGCCTTGGCTGTAATGTGATCAGGATGTCACAAGTTCAAGTCGTGGAAACAGCCTTTTGCAGAAATGTAGGGTAACACTCTATACAATAGACCCTTGTGGTCCGGCTCTTTTCGGCCCCCGCGGATAGTGGGAGTTTTGTACACCGGCCTCCCCTTGTTTTTCCCTTATTAAGATCATGTAGAAAGCAATGTTTTGTGTGTTCAGTACTTACTGCTCGCGCAACTTCTATCACATTTATGTTCTTTTTGGCTTGATTGTAACAAATTTCTTGCTGACCGCAGAATTTTTTGGATACTACATGTAGAAGGGCCAATATTGACAGCCAATATTGCCTTTGGCTGTAAAAACGTTTCAATATTTTAATGAATTTCTTCTTTTGCATTTGAATGAATGGTTTTTTATTGAACTGGTTTTTAATGTGTGATAATTCTCTTGTCCTTTCAAATCTTGGAGTGGCATGACTTCTCTGTTTCCTTAGTGGAAACATTCTTTTATCTCTACTTCTCCCCAGCCCTCCTCATCGTCATAATCTCGTTGGTTTTTCCACAGTTTTGATTTAATAACCATGTGCCTCATCTTAACTTGAATTACTTGTTTGTTATTTCCAGTGGAGGTTGATGGATCTCCATAATCTTTGCTAATTATCCCCTCATGTGTACTTGAGGAAGGTATGGTTGGAGAAATATGATCCTTGGGCCTGCAAGTTCTCTCCAGTCAAGATTCCATCCTCAATATTGACATTGGAAAGTGTAGCAAACGAGTTTGAATTTGTATGTATAGCTGGACTCTTATCAGCGATGTGCATTTTGTTTTTGGATTTTGGAGTTGCTTTTCTGTTGGACATCGATGACCAGGAATTTGCAGTATGTTGAGCAGCTTCAATTGTTTTTTGAGTAGAATCCGTAGGCTGTAAATCCAAACCACTTTGAAATAAGGCTTCATTAGAAACTGCAGCTGCTCTATCTGTCAAAGAGATTACACTGCCTTGTAGAACCATATCAGGCTGATGAGAGATATCTTGTCGAACTGTGTTCTGCGCAATCTCATCATCTGTAAGACTTGCTGATATTTGAAATAATTGACGCACAGCATCATGATTATCATTCCCAGATTAACTCGAACAGCAGGACATTGCAAAGGAAGTGTATAATCCAGTTCTGAGCAAATAGAAACTGCAGCATGTGATTCATTATCTAATGTCCTTTTGGTTCTGTTATTACCCTTTGCAGCATCATCTTTTTTGGTATGCTCAGAATTAACCAAAGCTGATGCTTTATTCAGTTCAATACAATGTTGTTGTCCAGGATTTTTTGAAGCATCAAGTACATTTGTTACTGTCGACTTCTCCCCCGGTTGAATTGATAAAACAGTATGATCTGTAATAGATCTGAAATTATCTGAGGCCTCCAAATTAGTTCCATTTGCTTGACCAAACAGTGTAGTGTTTTTGTTGTTAGTATTCTGCAATATCTGCTGCTGCTCGATCAACTTCTCTTTATTGCTTTTTGCATTGTCATTTTCTGGCACAATAGATGGATCTCTAGGTTCCAAATTTGATACCTTCTTTTCATTTACAACATTAAAAGGCAACTTCTATGGAATAGTAGCTTGCATTTTACAAAACTGGGCAGAATCACCCTTTGGCCTTGGAAGAGCTTCTGCAGGTGTAACATTTGTAGCAGAAACATTTTTTTGAGCTCCTAGCTGCTGCACATTGCATCTGTGATGCTGTCCATCAAGATCAACCACCTGCCCAGCCTGTGCACTAGAAGTAATATGATCTGCAGTATTTGCATTGCCCCAGCAGTAGCCACATATGTTCGTGCATAAATAGTAGAAGCACCTACATTTCTAGAAGGCTTAGGAGGTCCTTTATTCAACTTCAATACATCCTCCATAGTCTCAACTGGAACTGCTGCATGTGGTGCATCTGATACACCAGCAACCACATCACTCCTAGCCATTACATGTTGATCTGCATCACCCCTATCATTCACAGTAGGTTGTGTAGTCTTAGAATCAACATTCTTTTTCGTAACATCCTTTGCAATACCATGTTGTGCAGCTGAATCAATTCGACCAACAACATCCTTCAAGCCTGCATTATTTTCCACAGTCACTCCTTCTGCAGTTTGTAAAGTCTGCTGTGAGACTTTTGTTAATTCAACTCTTGAATTACCATCTGTTTCTTGTAAATCCTTAGCACCTTGTCCAGTTCTTTTACCATTTAAATAGTCACTTGCATCCCCTTGTAATTTGTCAACATCATCCACCTCGTTACCAAGCAGATCACTGACCAAATTATCCTCTGCCACCACTTCTGCTCCAGCTTTTTCTTTTTTAATTCTACAGGCTTTCTCATTGTGACCTTGATGTTTGCAATAAGTACAATACGTAGGAAGGTTGTCGTACACTATTTCTTGATGGAACTCGACGGATTTACCTGAAACTCTATCTAAAATCTGCAGCATGACCTTTTTAGGATGATTATCCAAAAGATCAACTATAACCTTAACTCTTGCCGCGCTAGGTCTCGTTCTATCCTGCGTCGCCTTGTCCACAGCAAGAGGTTTTCCCACAGCTGAGGCTATAGACATTAACGACCTCTTAGCAAAGAAATTTGGTGGCAGACTTGGAAGAGAAACCTACACGAATGCATCGACGTCTCCTCCTTCAGATTGAATCCTAAAGACCATGGGAATGTTCTGAAGAAATATTCGTCGCCTTTGGATTTAAGATATCCAGTCAAATTTGAAAGGAAGTGAACATAATCATTGAAGAGATCAAACCTGATTAACATGTGACGAAATTTCAACTACCCAACGTTACATTGACCTTGAACATCGAATTGCGACGAGAATATTCTTCGCACTTCCGATAGATCAGGTCTGCCATAAGAAATATTTATAACAACTGCCTGATGCAATCCTTCTTCCCTAATGAAGTTGTTAACCTCTTTCATTGTGAATTGTATTACAGGTTCACCATGATCGAAGATAACTGGATACAACTCTATTTTTGACGGAGCATACTGTTTTGCTTGTAATGTTGTAGCATACGATTGCTTTGTGATTTCTTTTGGATCAGTTTTTATGTAGTTTTGAATTACCTCTCCCACATCCAAAGGCTGGGAAAAGATCAACACAGCCATGGCTGCCAAGCTCACAAGACGGCGCTAAAATCCTAGATATAGAACGAGGTCTCATCCATTATTCTTTAAAACTGAGAAGAACAGAATTTATTGAAGAATCTGAAAAAATTCTTCGAGCTACAGTATTTTGCAAAATAAAATTAAGATATTGAAGAAATGGTTATGGATTTGGATAAGAAACCAATTGGGGATTGATCGCAATGAGAAGGGGGTTATTTTGACACCACGTATGCTACCATCCACCGCCAGATTCCGGAAATATGTCCGATGAATAGTGACAGAATCACTATTCACCCTTCTTCATGATTAGAGAGAGATCTTGCACAAGTGATTCTAAGGTTTAATTCGATTTTCATGATGTTATTTTGGCTATTTGATCGTGCGAATAAGTCCGTAGGATATTTTTAAGGTTGTGTGTATATTAGATTTGGAGCCCCGAGGGCTCAGGTGAGTTTTGGATAGGTGTGAGAGTGTTCGAGATTTGGAAGGAAATCTGGTTTTCTGCAGTTTTCTGGTGTTCGGTGATTTGTACAATGCAATCGCATAAGAATGCTCGCGATTGCATAGAGTAAACTTCAGGGGTCTTATTTTGCTATATGCGATTGCATAGGTCCTTTTGTGATCGTGTAGAGTAAATTCTGGAAGTTCACAATTCGTCCTATGCAATGGCATTCTTCACTCCGCGATCACAATGTGTTAAGCCCCAACTTTCATTTTCTCCTATGCGATCGTGTGCTATTGTCCGCGATCGCAGTGCTCAACCATTTTTACTCTATGCGATCGCAATCCATTATCCGCAATCACGTGGACCAAAATCCGCCCATGTAATTTTTAAAACCCAAAACAGTAGCCATACGGGAATTTCACCAAAATTCATAACTTCTTCTTCTCCAAAGCTCTTAGGTGATTTTTGGAGCATTTCCTCACCATAATCTCTTGAGTAAGTAATCTGTAACTTGTTTTCTTCCAATTTCATCAACATTTATTAGATTTCTAGGCTTAAAACGTGGAATTAAAGGTAGAAAATTGGGTATTTGGGTAGAGTTAGAGCTTTTTGATTATTTGGAAATTTGACCTTGTTTTTGGGTTGGATTTCAAAATAAATTATATATTCGGGCTCGTGGGTGAACGGGTGATCGGGTTTTGGTGTGAACCTCATATTTTGACCAAGCGGGTCTTAGGTCGATTTTTGGATTTTTGGAACGAATGGCTAGAAAGCTACAATTAAGATTGAAATTGGATTGTTTAGCATTTATTGATGTTATTAAGTCGATTATGTATAGATACAATTGATTTGGAGCCGAATTTGAAAGAAAGTCGGTGTTTGAGGTTTGAGTTGGCTGTGGAATTTCAAGGTAAGTATTTGGTCTAACCTTAGCTTGAGGAATTAGGAGTTGTGTCCTATTTTTTACTTGTTTCTCGTTAAGTACGACATATAAACATGGTGACGAGTATCTATACGTTGGTGTCAAGCATGACCGTGAGTCTTATATTGTGATTTTCATGATTTTATTGTGTTATTCATGCCTTGGTGAAGATTTTTATTTTTTGTGTAAAGTTGTGGAAAGAATTGTGATTTATGAATATATAAGAGAGTTGGCTCCAGTTGTATAATGAATTGTGAAAGTATAAGTGAGAACTGAAACTCAAGAGCACCGGCTCGAGTTGTGAAGCGAATTATGAAATAAAAGTGAGAAGGAGGAGAAATCATTATGTTGCTCTCCCTTTTCGGAAAATATAGACCTTATTGATCCATTGTCGGGACTCTGGTTATAGTTGTAAATATTATATATGGATCGGGTTGCATTCCGCAATAATACTATATATGGATTGGGTTGCGTGCCGCAATAATATTATATATGGATCGGGTTACACATCGCAACAATATTATATATCGATTGGGTTGTACACCGCAACAAAGATATAATGAAATGAGAGTGGGTGGTACTTCTACCGCAAGATATAATAAAATGGGATCGGGTGGTACGCCTACCACAAGATATAATGAAATGGGAGTGGTTGGTACGCCTACCAGAAGATATAACAAAATAAGAACGAGTGGTATGCCTACCACAAGATATAAATGAGAGCGGATAGTACGCCTACCACAAAATGTGAAAAGAAAGTGAAATCTGTTGGACAATACGCTTTACGCTAGAGGGGGGGGGGGTGAATAGCGTTTTAAAAATATTAAGCGTTTTAGTGCGGAATTTAAAAACTTTGCAGAAATTAAAACAAGTGCAGTAGAATAAACTTATACAATGATGTATCCTGGTTGGCCACAAACGTGGTTAGTCCAGTCCCCGAGAGACTCTCTCGAGATTTCCACTAAACTTGTCAAGCTTACGGGTGCTTAACAAACCGTTACAGCTGAGGACACAAGCCTCACCCAGGTGCTCGGGGATCACAATCCCAAAGACTTCAATTGCTCGGGGATACCAATCCCAAAGACTTCAATTGCTCGGGGATAACAATCCCAAAGACTTCAACTGCTCGGGGATAACAATCCCAAAGACTTCAACTGCTCGGGGATAACAATCCCAAAGACTTCAACTGCTCGGGGATAACAATCCCAAAGACTTCAACTGCTCGGGGATAACAATCCCAAAGACTTCAACTGCTCGGGGATAACAATCCCAAAGACTTCAACTGCTCGGGGATAACAATCCCAAAGACTTCAACCGAGGAATCACAAGTTCCTCAACAAACGAGAATCGCAATTCTCTTACAAACACAAAACACACTCACTTTACAAAGCACTCCTTAATGAGTAGATATGAGTAGAAATAGTACACTCAAGATCACAACAACTTAGCTCAATAGAATGGCTCTTCAAAAAGCTTTATGGATGAATGGAAAATGATGATCAATGTAAGAAAGCTTTTAGCAATGAAAATACTCAAAGTGTATATGTTGTTGTTGTGAAAACACTGAGTTGAAGCTGTATTTATAGGTGAAAAACTCAGTCTTACCGTTGTCTAATTGCCAATTAAGGATTGCTGAAATTACTCAGTGACAATCGATTGTCAAGACTAAACAATCGATTGTTTGCCTGTCAGATTAAAAATTCAATCCCAGATTTTACGTCAACAATCGATTACTTCAAATCAATAATCGATTATTTATAAAGTTAAGAAATCCTTTCCAATTTTTGGCATAAAACATCGATTGTCCGGAAATCAACAATCGATTATTTTAACAACGTTCAGAAAATCTTTTCCAGATTTTAAGCAAAACATCGATTGTTAAATATCAACAATCGATTACCTGAAGGTAATTGAAAATATATGACAACGGTCAGCTTCAACAATCGATTATCAAATGGAATAATCGATTATTAATTAATTTCAAAACTCTCTGTCTCATATATAATCGATTATCAAAAGCCACAATCGATTATCATTTTATTTAAAATCACTGGGAGACATTTTTCTCATTCTAATCGATTACCATTAGTTCATAATCGATTTTTATGAGTTTTGAAAACTTTGCCTCAGTTAACAATCGATTATCATAAGTACACAATCGATTGTTATGCAGTTTGCAAAAACCTGATGTTAACTGACTTACTCACAATCGATTATCATTAATTCACAATCGATTGTCATGCAGTCTTGGCTTAGAGATACTCGATTATCATAAGTACATAATCGATTATCTTAGCCCAGATTTTTGAGGCATGCTTGGAAAACATTTTAACAAATGTAAATATGCATAGTTTAAAATCATTTGACACTTAATTTAAATATGCATGATTTTGGAAAAATAATTTTAGTAGAGAAGCCATGTTATGAGCCAAGTTGAGGAATCAAGATCACAATTAATATTGACTCAATTATAACATTTCTAAACTTTGTCTTGAGCTTCTTGTAATGCATCCATTTTGTGCTTGTCCTTGAGTACTGCTATATATCGCTTTTTGCTTTGTTTGACATTCATCAAAACCTACAAAAGAACACACGTTTAGTATATTGCATTTGAAACGTGTTTCCAACAATTTCCCCCTTTTTGATAATGGCAAACATAAGCGGGATATATGCAATAATTATTTTGATAATCCAAGACAAGTGTAAAGTATGCAATTTGATGTTCCCCCTCAATTCATGTTCCCCCTCACTTTAAGCATGAATGAAGTTGAGAGTGATATAGCATACTTCTTGATATCCCGTTTCTTCCCCCTTTTGCCATTAGCAAAAATATATACAAGGGAAGAATATGCAAAAAAAACATATGAAATAAACAAAAGTTTATTTATTGGAAAATAACATTACATGGGTGGAGCCAAACACAATAAAACGAACAACAACTAACCAACCAAGGAAAAACAAATCAAAAACAACAATTTCACATCATCAAAAACAACAATTTCATCATTCATCACCCCCATCCCCTTCATCATCATTGGGAGGCGCTTGATATGGCACCACCTGAGCATAGGCATAATGCACGTGATCAAAGTAACCATGGACCTCACGGGTTAATTGAGTAATTTGGTCAGAGATAGTCCGGAGGGTAGGCTCCTGAGGAGGATGAGCACGACGGGCTTGTCGATTTTGAGGAGGAGCGGGAGCATGATCACCATCATGATGAAAGGAAGACTCCGAAATTTCCCAGATTTTGGTGCTCTTTTTGAGAGGACCATTAGCAATATTGACCCCGGAAGCTTCAAGAAATTTCATTATTAAGAGGGCATAGGGGAGAGGTATGTCATCTCTGGTGGCATTGAACATATGAGATTGAATAAGCTTGCACCAATTGATTTTAACACCGGTGATAATGGCATGAAGAAATTTGGCATCCTCTTGGGAAATGGTGGTGTGATTGAGTTTACGGGGTTTGAGAACACGAGTGATGAAATAGAGAATGAAACGATAATTCGGGTCCATACCCTTTATGGTGGGACGACGGGAAGAAGACTCATCATAGGCGACTCCGGCTTGGCGGAAGAGATTAGCTTCATCAATCATGTCCCCGGCATCATTTATGTACTGGTAGATGTCTTCACCATCATGCGGAATGCCGGCAATGAGGTGGAGGTTATCTTCAGAAATTAGAATGGAAATGCCGTTAACATTGGTAACGAGTTCACCCTCATCATCTTTGTAAAGGTTGGAGTAAAAAGCTTCAACCAAAGTAATGTTGTAGTAGGGGTGAGTAAGGAGTAGGAAATTGAAAAGTTGGCACTCTCTTAGCATATTCGCGGCTGGAATGAATGGTGCAACAAGAGCGTTTGTTGAAAAGCGAGGAGGGAGAATAAGGCGTTTCTCAAATTTGGTTAAGAAACGGGTGAGCTCTTCATCGGATTCAAAGAATAGAACCGATCCATCTTGATATGGATGGCGAGAAGAAGAAGCACCTTGTTTGGAACGAGCACGTTTGGAGTTGCGGCTTGACATTTTTGAAAAAGATGTGCTAGGATTTTTCAAAGATAACAAGATAATTTGATGCTTGGGAGGCTTGAGTGAGTATACAAGAGCATATGTGCAGCCTATATATAGAGAAGGAATGAATCTTACACTTATTTGAAAAGATTTGAAGAGATTTGAAGAGCTTTGAAGTCTGAAACGGTAAAAATAAATTCACTGACCGTTCAACAATCGATTGTTTGAATAGAATAATCGATTGTCATTAATGAAAATGATCTGACACATCGATTACACGCCAGAACGGTAAAAAAAATTTGAAAAAGATAGTCGATTGTCAAACTTGGTAATCGATTGTTTTTCATATTTATGACCTGACAGGAATCGATTGTAGAGCCAAAACGGTAATCATAAGTTTAAAACAGATAATCGATTGTCAATATATAGTAATCGATTATTTCACTCACAGAGAGTTTGGATTTTGGCAAATAATCGATTGGCAGAACAAATAATCGATTGTTTGGAAGGGGGATGCTAAAATGATGAGACTTAATTCTATCAAGCAATGTAAACATTCAACAAGATTTCATGACAAAAAAAATTGAATCAACAAATAATCGATTATTGATACTGATAATCGATTGTAAGCATAAATAATCGATTATGATCGATTTTTCTTGTATCAAGACAATTTATACTTTCCTCTTACCTTTTGGGGGATACCTGCAAAATAGAATTAAACATCTCCGACGCTCAAGTCAGTAATCTATAAATGAAATAATAACTTTGAAACTAGTGTAGTCGGGTGAAAAACGTGAACTCTTAAGAATTTTGTCCTAGGATGTTCTTAAGAGGGTTTAGGGTACTTACCTTCCCTTCGACTTTGCCAATTACCTGATTTTGAACATCCTCCGTTCATTTTGGTCTTTTGGCTCATTCTTCAATTTAAGAAGCTTCTTCCACAATTTTGCCTTTGTCTTCCTTGTATTTTGTCTTTTAAATTTTTCGAAAATACTTCCGATTTTGAAAAAAATGCCTAAATCGACTTTTCCGTCTCTTCCTCCTTCTTTGTGCTTTAATTTAAGGAATTTTGAATTCGTCTCCCGTCAAGTGTTTGGAGTATCCACTACACTTGATTCCTTCAAGCACACCTGCAAAACAAATCAATGCTCTTTTGGTACCCATGCCATTTTGGGTCCTTGAGGGTTATGCATACTATAATGATATGTTTGAGTAGCATGTCTATGTCTAGTAAAGCATGCGGGAGCAATATGACCAATTCGTCTACAATAATGACATGTCACATTTGGATTATGCATGCGTCTAGGCTCATAGTAGCTAGAATAATGCACATTGTTTACTCTATTTTCATTTCTCCTAATTTGAGCACCATAATCATTTCTAGGTTGAACATTTCGGGATCTTCTAGCATGATCACTGTTGTGCCTAAAATATGCATCATGTCTATGGTGACGATTGCTAGGCGGAAGGTCATGTCTAGGTCTCCTAATATTTTGTCTAGCATGCATGTTTGTTTTAGGAAAGGCATTTTTGTTATTAATCCTAGATTGAGCTCTAGGTGGTTGGGTTTTTGCATCAACCTCTTCTTCATTTATGAAGCCTATTCCATGCTTGGTTGATTTCAAGTTATCAAGCACCACATTCAAGTTTTTATGAGAGGAGTTGAATTTATCTAGTGTACCTTTTAATCTACCTACTTCATTCTTAAGGTCTACACAAGAAGCACAATTTTTTGTAGAACTCTCGGGCTTGTCAGAACTTCTTTTCCCATAAAACTTGTTTTGTTCTAGTAGCTTCTCATTTTCCAAAACCAATTTTTCTAATTCTTTTTCTTTTAATGAAAACTGTTTTTGAAAATCTTGTTCTTTTAGAGAAGCACTTTCTCTTAAACTAGTGACGGTTTTTGTAACTTTGAGAAATTCAGCATACAATTCATCAAAGGCATTTCTCATGTCATCAAGAGTATAAAAATTTTGAGAAGAGATTTGACTTACCTCACTTTGATTTTCTTCCTGTGCCATGAGGCAGAGATTTGCCGCTTCTTCATTTTCTTCTTCACTGGATTCGTCTCCGGAATCTCCTCCCCAAGATATGTATGCTCGTTGCTTCTTGAAGGGTTTCTTCTCCTTTTTAAGATTTGGGCAGTTTGTTTTGATATGCCCTGTTTCACCACATTCATAACATTTAACTTGCTCACCTTGCTTTTTCCCTTTGCGGTCATATTCTTTTCGCATGAATTTTTGGAACTTTTTGATGATGAGTCCGAATTCGCTATCTCCATCCTCTTCAATTGGTGATTGACTTGTGCTCGCCTTTAGAGCAATCTTTTGCCTTCTTTGTTCATCAATAA
This sequence comes from Nicotiana benthamiana, assembly GCA_034376525.1. Lineage (NCBI taxonomy): Eukaryota > Viridiplantae > Streptophyta > Magnoliopsida > Solanales > Solanaceae > Nicotiana > Nicotiana benthamiana. The sequence continues at coordinate 27,208,195 of CM067340.1, read as the reverse complement.
CAGGGTTAAGAATAGTGGATTCATAAGTCTTAAGATTACCTCTAAGAGCGTCTATGGTGACGTTCGTGATTCCAATTGACTCTTGAATCGCATCGGCCTTTGATCGCCATGCCGGTGTTAGACTCCTAAGGATTTTTCGAACTAGTTCTTTGTCTGTGAACGTCTTCTTGAGCGCGTGGAGATCATTCACTATTGATGAGAACCGCTCAAACATCTCGTCTACCTTTTCGCCTTCCTTCATATGGAACAATTCGTAAGCATGAGTTAAAAAGTCAATTTTAGCTTCTCTTACCTGGTCAGTCCCTTCGTAAGTGACCTCAAGCTTGTCCCACATTTCTTTCGCTGTTTTGCAGCAGGAGATTTTCCTGTAATCATTAGCATTAACAGCACAAAGTAATAAATTAATAGCTTTAAAATTATTTTGGACCATTCGATTATCCTCGGCGTTGAATTCCTCTTCTGATTTTGGCACCCATTCTCCTTCCACATTTTTGACAGGAACCTCATTTCCTTTGGTGTACACCTTCCACAAGTAAGGGCTGTTTGATCTGACGAATATCTGCATCCTTTCTTTCCAATATGAATAATTAGTCCCGTTAAACAAAGGAGGTCTTGTGGGGCACTGTCCTTCATCAATACCTGCAAAAGAGTCTAGAGTAGAAGCCATGGAAAGATTCTCTCAAACGGTTAAGTCTTTCAGAGAGTATGGCTCTGATACCAATTGTTGAACAATACGCTTTACGCTAGAGGGGGGGGGGTGAATAGCGTTTTAAAAATATTAAGCGTTTTAGTGCGGAATTTAAAAACTTTGCAGAAATTAAAACAAGTGCAGTAGAATAAACTTACACAATGATGTATCCTGGTTGGCCACAAACGTGGTTAGTCCAGTCCACGAGAGACTCTCTCGAGATTTCCACTAAACTTGTCAAGCTTACGGGTGCTTAACAAACCGTTACAGCTGAGGACACAAGCCTCACCCAGGTGCTCGGGGATCACAATCCCAAAGACTTCAATTGCTCGGGGATACCAATCCCAAAGACTTCAATTGCTCGGGGATAACAATCCCAAAGACTTCAACTGCTCGGGGATAACAATCCCAAAGACTTCAACTGCTCGGGGATAACAATCCCAAAGACTTCAACTGCTCGGGGATAACAATCCCAAAGACTTCAACTGCTCGGGGATAACAATCCCAAAGACTTCAACTGCTCGGGGATAACAATCCCAAAGACTTCAACTGCTCGGGGATAACAATCCCAAAGACTTCAACCGAGGAATCACAAGTTCCTCAACAAACGAGAATCGCAATTCTCTTACAAACACAAAACACACTCACTTTACAAAGCACTCCTTAATGAGTAGATATGAGTAGAAATAGTACGCTCAAGATCACAACAACTTAGCTCAATAGAATGGCTCTTCAAAAAGCTTTATGGATGAATGGAAAATGATGATCAATGTAAGAAAGCTTTTAGCAATGAAAATACTCAAAGTGTATATGTTGTTGTTGTGAAAACACTGAGTTGAAGCTGTATTTATAGGTGAAAAACTCAGTCTTACCGTTGTCTAATTGCCAATTAAGGATTGCTGAAATTACTCAGTGACAATCGATTGTCAAGACTAAACAATCGATTGTTTGCCTATCAGATTAAAAATTCAATCCCAGATTTTACGTCAACAATCGATTACTTCAAATCAATAATCGATTATTTATAAAGTTAAGAAATCCTTTCCAATTTTTGGCATAAAACATCGATTGTCCGGAAATCAACAATCGATTATTTTAACAACGTTCAGAAAATCTTTTCCAGATTTTAAGCAAAACATCGATTGTTAAATATCAACAATCGATTACCTGAAGGTAATTGAAAATATATGACAACGGTCAGCTTCAACAATCGATTATCAAATGGAATAATCGATTATTAATTAATTTCAAAACTCTCTGTCTCATATATAATCGATTATCAAAAGCCACAATCGATTATCATTTTATTTAAAATCACTGGGAGACATTTTTCTCATTCTAATCGATTACCATTAGTTCATAATCGATTTTTATGAGTTTTGAAAACTTTGCCTCAGTTAACAATCGATTATCATAAGTACACAATCGATTGTTATGCAGTTTGCAAAAACCTGATGTTAACTGACTTACTCACAATCGATTATCATTAATTCACAATCGATTGTCATGCAGTCTTGGCTTAGAGATACTCGATTATCATAAGTACATAATCGATTATCTTAGCCCAGATTTTTGAGGCATGCTTGGAAAACATTTTAACAAATGTAAATATGCATAGTTTAAAATCATTTGACACTTAATTTAAATATGCATGATTTTGGAAAAATAATTTTAGTAGAGAAGCCATGTTATGAGCCAAGTTGAGGAATCAAGATCACAATTAATATTGACTCAATTATAACATTTCTAAACTTTGTCTTGAGCTTCTTGTAATGCATCCATTTTGTGCTTGTCCTTGAGTACTGCTATATATCGCTTTTTGCTTTGTTTGACATTCATCAAAACCTACAAAAGAACACACGTTTAGTATATTGCATTTGAAACGTGTTTCCAACAAAATCTGCCTTGTTTTCATTACTCTTGCTAGTGGTTAGATTTTGATTCCTTTATAGTTCTTTGGATATTCTATTTTTACCTGTTATTCTTGAAGAATGTTTCCCCTCCCATCCTTACTTGTTTATTCCTATTTTACTTTTCATTGTATATTATATAACTGCACAGGTCTATTTGATAGTCTGGCCCTAGCCTTGTCACTATTTCGCCGAGGTTAGGCTACGCACTTACCAGCACATTGGGTCAATTGTGCTGATACTATACTCTGCACTCTTTTGTGCAGACCCCTGTATTGTAGACGTTGGACCGCAATAAGATTGCTGATTTTTATTTATCAGGTGACCCGAGGTAGCCCTGCAGACGTTCGTAGGACCTGGCTTCTCTTTCTATCTACTTTCCTGTTTCTTATATGTATTTCCAGAGATAATATTGTATTTAATTCTTTCATACCCTTAATTGTAGAACTTTTATACCGTCTATGAAACTATGACACCAGTTCTGGGTAGTTAAGACTCAAACAATTGTATTAGATATTCATGTTTAGGTGGTTTCTTGTTTCCTTATGCTCATATTAATTTTGTTTCCTTATGCTCATATTAAATTTCGGTGTTTAATGTTATTACTTTGCAGATGTTAATGCATATAAAATGGGTAAAAAGAAAAGGTAAATTGTTCACATAAGTGACTTGCCTAGCTCACACTAGTAGGCGCCATCACGACTCCCGAAGATGGAATATTTGGGTTGTGACAAGTTGGTATCAGAGCTGTAGGTTACATGGGTCTCACAGTTCACAGAAAAGCTTAGTAGAGTTGGAGGGATTCGGTATAGAGACGTCTGTATTTAATCCCAGAGGGTACAGAGTTAGGAATTACTTCACATCTACTCTTTCATGTCGTGCAATTTTTATCTTTCAATACTAAATTGAAACCTCTACTTTTATCATTTCACGAATGGTAAAGTCACATACCGATTCTTTAGCCGAACATCAACACAGAACGGTGATAGATCAGCTACGTCTTCGGAGGCTTTGTGGAGGTTGGATAAGTTTCACCAAGCTCTTCACTATTACTTTCAATGGTGCATCTTCTGAGGATCCCCAAGAATTTCTATATAGCGGTCATGAGGTTCTCAGGAACATGAGGATAGTTGAGACCAATGGGGTCGATTTTGATACTTTTTGTTTTTCTGGATCCGCCAACACTTTGTGGAGAGATTATTGCTTGGATGGACCAGCCGGATCTCCAGCTTTTACTTGTGAGCAGTTCACGCAGCTATTTGTGAAGAAGTTCCTCTAAATCACTCAGAGAGAGGTATTAGAGGGGGGGGGGAGGTAGAGGTATTAGAGGTGGAGGTAGAGATGCTACATGTGGAGGTAAAGGTATTAGATGTGGAGGTGCATGTACGTTTCTGCTTTGTGGTAGAGAAGCTTCAGTTTCATTTTGCGCTGTATCTGGCCATGCCTAGTAATTCATTAAGTGTCCATGTTTATGTATCTTCACCTGTGGGTGATTCTATTATGGCTGATCGAGTCCATTGTTCATGTACTGTGGTGATTGGGGGCATTGAGACTCGTGAGATTTAGTGCTTCTAGACATGGCCGATTTCGATGTTATATTAGGGTTGGACTGGTTATCACCTTACCATGCTATCTTGGATTGTCATGCCAAGACTATGACCTTAGCTTTAGCGGGTATGCCTTGTTTAGAGTGGAGAAGGACTTCTGGTCATTCTACCCACTGTGTTATCTCATATGTGAAGGCTCGGCGTATGATCGAGAATGGATGTTTGGCCTATTTGGCACATGTTCGTGATTCTAGTGCTAAGGTCCTCTCTATTGATTCTGTGCTCGTTGTTCGTGAGTTTTGTGAGGTATTCCCTTCAGAATTGCCAGGTATGCCACCTGACAGTGATATTGACTTTTGCATTGATTTGGCTCCGGGCACTCAGCCCATTTCTATTCCCCTGTATCGTATGGGGCCACCTGAGTTGAAAGATTTGAAGGAACAATTGCAAGACTTGCTTGAGAAGGGTTTCACTAGATCTAGTGTTTCGCCTTAGGGAGCGCCCATGTTATTTGTTAGGAATAAGGATGGGATGAGAATATGTATTGATTATCGGTAGTTGGAACATGGTTACAATCAAGTATAAGTATCCATTGCTGAGGATTGATAATTTGTTTGATCAGCTTCAAGGTGCGAAGGTACTTTCAAAGATTGACGTGAGATCTAGCTCCATCAGTTGAGGATTAGGGCATCCGATGTCCCTAAGACAACATTGCGCACTTGGTATGGGCATTATGAGTTCTTGGTTATGTCATTCGGGTTCAAAAATGCCCCAACAACTTTCATGGATTTGATGAACCGAGTGTTCAGGAATTATTCGGATTCATTCGTGATTGTCCTCATTGATGATATTTTGATATATTCCCGCAACCGGGAGGAACACGAGCAACATCTCATAGTGGTTCTTCAGACTTTGAGGGATAGTCAGCTATATGCTAAGTTCTCGAAGTGTGAGTTCTGGTTGATTTCAGTTGCACTCCTAGGTCATGTTATATCAGCGGAGGGTATTCAGGTTGATCCGAAGAAGATTGAGGTAGTCAAGAACTGGACTAGACCAACATCAGCTACAAAGATTCAAAGTTTCTTAGGATTGGAAGGCTACTATAGTCGGTTCGTGGAAGGATTCTCATCTATCACAACCCCGATGCCCAGGTTGACCCAGACGCGTGCCCAATTCAAATGGTCGGACGAGTGTGAGGTGAGATTTCAGAAGCTTAAGATAGCTTTGACTAGAACACTAGTGTTGGTTTTGCCCACAGTATCGGGGCCTTATATAGTTTATTTGTGATGCTTGGTGTAGTGTTGATGCAAGATGGCAAGGTTATTCCCTATGCTTCGCGGCATTTGATGATTCATGAGAAGAACTATCTAGTTCATGATTTAGAGTTGGCAGCCATTGTTTATGCATTGAAGATTTGGAAACATTATCTGTATGTCATGGTATGTGAGGTGTTCACGGATCACAAGAGTCTTTAGTAGTTTTTCAAGCAAAATGAGTTGAATTTGAGGTAGATGCGGTGGTTGGAGTTGTTGAAATATTATGATATCATTATTTCATATCATTCGGGAAAGGCCAATATGGTGGCCGATGCTTTGAGTAGGAAGTTAGTCGGTATGGGCAGTCTTGCTTATATTCCGGTCAGTGAGAGACCACTTGCTTTGATGTTCAGGCGTTGGCCAATCAGTTTATGAGGTTGGATGTTTCTGAGCCTAATCGGGTGTTATCTTGCACGGTCACTCATTCTTCATTATTGGAGCACATCTGTGATCGCCAGTATGATGATCCCTATTTGTGTATCCTTAGGACACAATGTAGCGTAGAGGTTCCAAGCAGGTTATCTTAGATGATGATGGAGTTTTGAGATTGCATGGTCAGGTTTGTGTGCCTAATGTGGATGGGCTTCGAGAGTTGGGGGCACGGGTTGAGTTGAGCATATCATTTTACCCCCAGACAGATGGGCAGTCCAAGCGGACTATTCAAATCTTGGAGGATATGCTTCCAGCTTGTGTAATTGAATTTGGTGGCTTGTAGGATCAGTTTTGCCTTTAGCAGAGTTTGTCTACAATAACAGCTACCAGTCGAGTATCCAGATGGCTCCTTATAAGGCTTTATATGGTAGGTCTCTAATTGGATGGTCTGAAACGGGAGAGGCTCGATTGTTGGGTATGGATCTGGTTTAGAAGGCCTTGGACAAGGTCACGATTATTCAGGGCAGGCTTTGTATAGCTCAGTCCAGGCAAAAGAGATGCAGACCGTAAGGTTCGTGATTTGGCATTCATGATCGGTGGGCAGGTATTGCTCTGAGTGTTGCATGATGAGATTTGGAAAGAAGGGCAAGCTTAGACCTAGGTTTATTGGCCTAATTGAGATTCTTGATCGAGTAGGAAAGGCAGCTTATAGACTTGTATTGCTGCCGAGCTTATCAGCGGTGCATCTATTATTTCATGTGTCCAAGCTCTGAAAATATCACGTCGATCCATCCCACGTGTTGGAATTCAGCACTGTCCAGCTTGACAAGGACTTGTCTTATGAGAAGGAGCCGGTGGCTATTCTAGGCTGGCAGGTTCGTCAGTTGAGTTCGAAGAGTTTTCCTTCTGTTCGTGTTCAGTGGAGAGGTCAGCCTCCTAAGGCATCGACCTGGGATTTTGAGTCTGATATGCGGAGCCGTTATCCCCATCTTTTCCCTGACTAGGCTATTTCTTTATTTTGTCCGTTCGAGGATGAACGGTTGTTTTAGAGGTGGAGGATGTGAAGACCCAAACGGTCATCACTTACTTTTAAATTAAATTTTATGCTTTTGAGGCCTTGAAAACCTCATATGCAGCTACCTCGATTTGTGTGGACAGTCCGGACGCGTAGCCGGAAAGCTTAAATATGAAAATCTATGAAAAATAAAAATAATTTGGCTATAAAATGAGTAAGTTTGACTCCGGTCAATATTTTAGGTAAATGAATCCGGACCCATGATTTGACGGTCCCAGAGAGTCCTTAGGAAAATATGGGACTTGGACATATGACCGAAATCGAATTCCGAGGTCCCAAGCCCGAGAAATAAATTTTTAAAGAAAATTGTTTAAAGAAATTTGAAGAAATTTCCTTAGAACATGGTGGTATCAGGCCCGTATTCTGGTTCTGGCGCCCGGTACAGGTCTTATATATGATTTAAGATGTATTTTGGAAATTAAATGAAAAACGGATGTCATTTGTTGTGATTTGGACCTAAACTGCGAAAAATGATGTTTTAAGAAGTTTGGAAAAATTCTTTGATTTTGAGGTTTAATTCGATGTTCATAATGTTATTTTGGTGATTTGATCGCAAGAATAAGTTCGTAGGATGTTTTTGAGGTTGTGTCTATATTTGGTTTGGAGTTTCGAAGGCTCAGGTGAGTTTTAGATAAGTATCGGAGTATTTTAGACTTGGAAGGAAATCTAGTTTTCTGCAATTTTCTGGTGTTCAGTGATTTGTACTATGCGATCGCATATGAAGGATTGCGATCGCATAATATGGAATCGCATAGGTCCTCCCGTGATCGCGTAGAGAAAATTCCAGAAGTTCATAATTCGTTCTATGCGATCACATTCTTCACTCCGCGATCGCAATGTGTTAAGCCCCAGCTTTTATTTTCTTCTATGCGATCCCATGGTATTGTCCACAATCGCAGTGCTCAGCCATTTTTACCCTATGCGATCGCAATCCATTTTCTGCGATCGCGTAGACCAAAATCCGCCCAGATAATTTTTAAAACCCAGAACAGTAGCCATATGGGAATTTCACCAAAATTCATAACTTCTTCTTTTCTAAAGCTCTTAGGCGATTTTTGGAGCATTTTCTCACCATAATCTCTTGGGTAAGTAGTCTTTAACTTGTTTTTTTTTTTTAAATTTTTATCAGCATCTATTAGATTTCTAGGCATAAAACTTGGAATTAAAGGTAGAAAATTGGGTATTTAGGTAGAGTTAGGAATTTTTTATTATTTGGGAATTTGACCTCGTTTATGTCAAAACAAATTATATATTCGGGCTCGTGGGAGAATGGGTGATTGGGTTTTGGTCCAAACCTGGTATTTTAACCAAGCGAGCTCGGGGTTGATTTTTGGATTTTTGGAAAGAATGGCTAGAAAGCTTTATTTAAAGATTGGAATTGGATTGTTTAGCATTTATTGATATTATTAAGCAGCTTAGATATAGATACAATTGATTTGGAGCCAAATTTGAAAGGAAAGGCAGTGTTGAGTTGGCCATGAAAGTTTGATGTAAGTGTTTGGTCTAACCTTAGCTTGAGGAGTTAGGAGTTGTGTCCTATTTGTTATTTGTTTCTTGTTAAGTACGACGTATAGGCATGGTGACGAGTATCTATACGTTGGTGTCAAGCATGACCGTGAGTCTTATATTGTGAATTTCATGATTTCGTTTTGTTATTCATGCCTTAGTGACGATTTCTAATTGTTGCAGAACGTTGTAGAAAGAATTGTGACTTATGGATATTGAAAAGCGTTGTCTCCAGTTGTATAATGAATTGTGAAAGTATAAGTGAGATTTTAAACTCTAGAGCACTGGCTCGAGTTATAAAGCGAATTGTGAAATAAAAGTGAGAAAGAGGAGAGATTATTATATTGCCCTCCTTTGCCGGAATAGTGTAGACCTTATTGATCAATTATCGAGACTCTTGTTATAGTTGTAAATATTATATATGGATCGGTTATACGCCACAAAAATATTATATATGGATCAGGTTGCACACTGCAATATTATTATATATGGATCGGATTGCACGTCGCAATAATATTATATATGGATCGGGTTGTACACCGCAACAATATTATATACGGATCGGGTTGCATGCCGTATCAAGGATATAATAAAATGGGAACGATGTGGTACGGCTACCACAAGATATAATGAAATGGGAGCGGATGGTACGCCTACCACAAGATATAATAAAAATGGAGTGGGTGGTATGCCTACCACAATTTATAATAAAATAGAGCTTGTGGTACGCCTACCACAAGATATAACAAAATGGAAGCGGGTGGTACGCCTACCACAAGATATAAAAAAATGGAAGCGGGTGGTACGCTTACCGCAAGATGTGAAAAGAAAGTGAAATCTGCCTTGTTTTTATTACTCTTGTTAATGATTGGGTTTTGATTCTTTTATAGTTCTTTTGATATTGTGTTTTTACCTGTTATTCCCGAAGCATTTTTTCCTCCCATCCTTAGTTGTTTATTCCTACTTTACTTTTTGTTGTATATTATATGACTGCACAAGTTTATTTGGTGGTCTGGTCCAAGCCTCGTCACTACTTCATCGAGGTTAGGGTAGGCATTTACACGCTCATGGGATCGATTGTGCTGATACTACAATCTGCACTCTTTTGTACAGACCTCAGCATTGTAGACTTCGGACCACAGTGAGATTGCTGATTCTTATTCATCAGGAGATTCGAGGTAGCCTTGCAGGCGTTCGTAGGCCCTGGCGTCTCCTTCTATCTACTTTTCAGTTTCTTACGTGTATTTTCAGAGACAATATTATATTCAATTCCATCAGACCCTTAATTATAAAATTATTAGAGCATCTGTGAAAGTGTAACACCAGTTCTGGGTAGTTGAGATTCAAACAGTTGTATTAGATATTCATGTTTAGGTGGTTTCTTGTTTCCTTCTGCTCATATTAAATTCCGTTATTTAATGTTATTACTTCGCAATTGTTAATGAATATAAAATAGATAAAAAGAAAAGATAAATTATTCACATAATTGGCTTGTCTTGCTCACACTAGTAGGTGCTATCACGACTCTCGAGGGTGAGAAATTCGGATCGTGACATTTGAGGTGCATGTCTTTTGGGAAATGAATATTTTAAAAGGTTAAGCTTGCTAATACAAGGAACAATCTTGACCTTTCTAACTAGTTTAAAATAAAAGGGCAATTCGGTGCACAAGATATCCCTCATCCATGTAGATCCGTATAAGGACCGCACCCACCCCCAAAGAATGTGATATAGATATTCTACCCTAATGCAAGCACTAATGGTTGCTTTCACGACCTGACTATTGATTGTTTTTAATATTCGAAAAGAGGTTTAAAATGTCCCTAAACTATTGAGAAAAAGGTTCAAAAATATCTTTCATCCATCTATTAGGCTAAAAATACCCCTTCATTAGGGGTGTGCATAAAAATCTGAAAAGTCGAACGAAACTGAAAATCAAACCAAACCGACCAAAAAAAATTGATACTTTTTATTTGGTTTGGTTTTGGTTTTGAATTTTAAAAACCAATCAAATTTAGTTTGGTTTTGGTTTTAATCAGAAAAAAATCGATCAAACAGACTATAGGAGTAGCTATTTCAAATTTATTATTATATCGATATATATGTATATTGTTATACAAAGTTTTCAAAAAATTTATGATAAATGTTAATAGTTTGCACTTTTAATATAGTTCTTTACCTTTACATTCTAGTTTGATTGGTAATTTTCTTTTGTTTAGTGTAAGAATCCATTTCGTATTAAAAATAATATACTTTTAATTGAGTCCTTAAATTATTATCACTATTTGATTCAATTATCATCAATATATCTTGGTAGAGAATAGATTTCTCAAATAGCAATTGATTTGATAATGTTACATTGAAAATGTGATCGCGCGAATATATATTTGGTAGTATATGTCTTATATTTAAGAAAAAGCCGATAAATAACCGAAAAAATCAAAAAAACCAACATAAACCGAATCGAGAAAAATCGATTCAATTGGTTTGGTTTGGTTCTAATGTTTGAAAAACCAACTTATTTGGTTTGATTTTTTTTTAGGGAAAAATCAATCCAAATCGAGCCATAAACACCCCTATCCTTCATTTACCTTTTTGCTTTACATATACCTTTTAAAAATAATTATTATTTAAACTTCACATAATATTTTTTTATTGGTCAAAATTAAAATATCTAACCGATTAGAAAAATCCACTTATATCCATCCATTTTTCGGATTAACACACCTCAAATGCTAAACCCAGATCAAATAAAAGATTCAGAAGTTCAGCTAAAAAAGACAGACCTACTTCCATCAACTCTAACTTATAAAATGCCTACTGATAGGAACACATATTCATGGCAGCCTGTCTCTTTGGAAGACTATTTTTCTGCCGGACCGGAGTTAGATTAAAGTGGGGCGTCCTTTTTTAGTTGAATTTTTTATTTGGGTTGAATTAATATTTGAAAGTCTAAACAACGGATAGATATGCATAAGTGAGTCTTTCTAATAGGTTAGATACTTTTAATTTTGACCAATAAAAAATTTCCACGAAGAATTTGAATAATAACTATTTTTAATTTAGCATTGATTTAATGGTCAAAAGGTAAAAAAACTAAAAAGTCGGATGAAGGGTACTTTTAACACAGTAAAAGCGTGAAAGATATTTTTAAATATTTTCTAACAGTTTAAGAATATTTACAACCCTTTAATATCTTTGAATATGTGCTCAACAATATAAATTCAGCTAGTTGAGTTGAATACATATTTATGATGCAAACTGAAGGAATTTAATGAAGAGGATATACTTGGAAAGAAGCATGATGCATGCCAATATATAGTAGTGATTGTTAAGTAGGTGAAAATCTTATGTGACTAGCATATTAACTACTACTTAGATGATTTCTTTTCATACGCTTAAACCGTTGTCGGCTTTGGGAAATAGTGCTAGTGAAAGGTAGCTAGTACTTTCTGCGTTTTATATTAAATAAATTATTTATTTTTAATCTATTTTAAAATAAATAATATATTTTTAAATTTAGAAATAATATAACTTTAAACTCTTTATTTTACTTTTTTTTTGCTCTTAATGAGAAACTTTTATAGACACACAAATGACATAGTCCCACAAAACTTTTACCCTTTAATCTTTTAAGACCACAAATTTCAAAAATCTTTTTTTTCTTAAACTTCATATTGAATTAAACTAACTCAAACAATATGAAACGAAACGAATACATAATAGAACAATCAATACATGCACAGGCTATCCTGAATACCATTTTTTTAAAACAAAGAGTATATATTGATGTAAGAAAAACTAAGTTTTTTTCTTCGGTATATCTTTTTATGTTGATGGGGACAACAAGAATTGCTCGAGTTTTAGTAAAAGCAAGAATACAACATGGCCTTAGTAGGTCTTTTGAGAGCCATAACCCTCTAAATGTTAATGTGGCAAATTGTGTGGATATATTCATCTGCCGTATAGATTTTTTTGTATATGTGATATTTTTGAAAATAAAATATATTTTACCTTTTTAAGTATGTTATTTTTTAGATAATTTTTTTAATATAATTTATAATAAAACTTGGATAGAATTATATTATTTAGGCTAATTTTTTTTTATTTGGCTAAAAATAATAAAATTTTAATTATTTGTTTTTGAATTTGACCTGAAAATAAAGATTTATTATTGAAATAAATAGTCAAGGAATCTAAAAACTTATAAAAATACATAGTTTGAAATTAATTATTTTGGTTATAATTTTTTATATAGCTCTAAACTATGGTGCTCTAAAAATATTCTTTTTCTTTTATATAGATTTTACCTAAAAAAAGAAAAAATACAGAGTTGAAATAAATAGTCGTTGTATCAAAAGAAGAGATAAAAAGAGTGTATAATTACAAAAAATAACTTACTCTATGTATATATTTTTAGAGCAATAAAAAAAGAGCATCCCAGTGCACTAAGCTCCCGCTATACGCTGGGTCTGGAGAAGATTCGGATCACAAGAGTCTATTGTACGTAGCCTTATCCAACATTTCTGCAATAAATATTTTTTAGAGCAATAAGTACGTTATAAATAATAAGATATTTCTTGAAATTATTCACTTTTTTTTATTTCTTCTTTTAATGTAATGACTATTTATTTTAACTGCGTATTTTTACTTTTTCAGGTAAAATATGTAAAAAGTATATTTATAGAGCAACATAATATAGAGCTTATAAATTATAGTCAAAATAATTAATTTCAAACTATATATTTTTATTATTTCTTAGATGCCTTGGCTATTTATTTCAATTATATAAATTTTTATTTCCAGGTTAAATTCAATAAGAGATTAACTAAAATTTTATTATTTTTAGCCAAATAAAAAAATGTAGTCCAAATAATGTACTATCCAAGTTCTATTATAAATTGTATTTGAAAAAAGTTCTAAAAAGTAACATACTTAAAAAGTTAAAAATATATTTTATTTTTCAAAAAAAATTCCACATATACAGAAAAATTAACGTGGAAGGCAAGTACACTCACACAATTTGCCACATCAGCATCCAGGGGATAAAGATTCTCAAAAGGCTTAGTTGTGGGGGAGAGGGGGTAATTAAGACCACAAATAGTTTAAGGCTATAACTAATAATATGTGACAACTTTAGGGTGGTGATAAGGTATTTTGCCAATTTTTAATTGGAGGTGGATTATAAGTTGATAATTAGAAATAATGTTAGATCAAAGAGAGGTCGGTTTAAAAGTGTTGACGATAGGCCAAGCGAGGGGCAAAATTTGTTAAGCTCGAAGTTCTGTCCGTGGGACAAACGTAATCAACAAATCAAGATTAACTACTTTCAAGGTCATTCTTATAAATCACACAGATCAAAGAGAGGTCAGTTCAATTGTTAAGTGATTTGAGGAGGATAACTAAGCTGATACGCTGGAGTTGTATTGTCACAAAAGGGAAGGGTCGTACAACAAAGAAATCAGATATAATGTACCATCAGTGTTGGTGTTTCAGGATTCTAATGTATTGCATCCGAAACCAGAACAAGCTTGCAAGTATACCATTCACATCATATTACTGAGTGAGCTAGAGTGCAACCACCTTATCCGTTGAACTAGCTAGGAGCTAGTACTTCATGTCGAAGCATTAAGGATCAGTCCATTTGTAGGAAAATGGTTGTGCAAAAGGCATATGCAAGATGTAAAACCCATAAAAAAAAGGCCAGTCCTTCTATTATCAGAGGTGAAGGTAGGATTTGAAGCTTCTGAGCTCGGCATTCTTGTTCATTTACGCTGCAAGGTCTTAAATTAATAATTTGTACATATTCAATAGATTTTTTTAAGACAAATATAGAATTTGGACCAAAGTTACTGAGTTTAATAGGCCGAACCTACAACTAAAAGGTTGAGCCTATATATATAAGGTAGTACGTATTATCCTATATCTTTACTCGCACCTTTTATATGAGTTTGAGTTTGTTTAATCTTCACTAGGAATTGAAAGGCTAACCCTAGCCCATCTCTAATGTAAAATAAGGTGACTATAACCTTTGGGTGCATGACTTTAATTAAAAATAAATAAATGTTTTTGGAGATAGCGATATGGGCAATTTTGTGAGCTGTATAGTTTTGTAGAATTGAACACTACCAACATGCATTTGTTTCTAGAGCGCACCAACGAACTCCACACAATGGAACCACCAATGATCAAACCATCACTCCCACCAGAACCTCCGGATAAACAAATCCAAATAGAGGTAGAAATACCTTGACACTCCTATAAGGAAATGCTCCTGGACAAGCAAGTGTGCAACCACACTAACTACTATGACATGGACAACCAATCAACCCCAGAGTTTGATAAAGGAAAGCGCATTGAAGGCTCAATTCTCCTCTCACCAGTAGAAAAGGAACACCTCTATATGCCATGGAGATACTCGGTAATCATTAAAATTTTCAAAAGACCTCATCACATGCTTCGATCAAAACTAATTGACCTATGGAAGCCATTTGAACAGTTAATCTTGATTGACCTAGGAGGAGACTTCTACGTAGTAAAATTTAGCTTAGAGGAAAGCATGGTGGAGGCACTACACCTAAGGCCTTGGTTTATTTCTGGAATTTCCTATCCGTTCGAAAGTGGGAACAAAAATTTATCCCTCAAGAAGCCACCCTCACTTCCACTACCATTTAGATACGGTTACCCAAACTGCCAACAAAGTTCTATGACAAGGTTATTTTGGAAAATGTTGCGAGGAAATTAAATAAACTCCTCAAGATAGACCAATTTACATCCTCTACCCTAATGGGAAGATATGCACGCATCTGTATCCAAGTGCCACTCGAAACTCCAGTGGAAACAACTATAATCATAGGAGATCATAAACAAGCAGTGATCTACGAAGGCGAAAGAACCCTTTGCACCAGTTGTGGCAGGATAGGACACACTGCTCCAAAGTGTAACTATAAGCCACACACCTCCACAACATCCAATGGAAAACAAGAAGTTCACCAAATGGAACCAAACCGAGAGGAAAGTGAATGGAAGACTGTCACCTTCTAACGAAGATGAAAGTAGGGGCATCCAAAAAAAATTAACAACAATGAAGGTAAAATGCATAAACCACAACATACTCCACAGGCGGAAGTGGTACATGTAAACATGTTTGACACCATTTCACGTAAATTCCTACAAACAACTTTTATCTACAATTTAAAAAACTCATTAAACAGTACTCAAAAAACAAAAGAAGGCCACTTGGCCCAGTAAAACTACCCTCTGGTGCTCAATATACGCCTAAACACGAGCATAATCCAAGCCCAAGAGACCAGCCCAACATGGGAGCCAAGCAAAAAGTGAGGCCAACAACAGATGACCCACTTACTCAAATCATCAGCCCAATTCTTAAGTGGACGTCTGCCCAAATCCCAATGCTTGAATCATCACATTGGGCGAAACACCCAATGGAGCCGATCCCGTAAATCCAAACGGGTACTTCTTCATGGGTACCACTGATAGCCCAACTTCCCACCTAAACTCCAAAGCCTATACTTCCCCTACCAAAGCTACTACAACACCCTCTAATGGAGAAATCCCAAGAGACAAAGATGGTAATCGAGTGGCCTATCTGCACTCCTCTCCTTCTCCAATCAAAAAGACCACAACCATCACCTCTATTACATCCCCAATTAATGAACACCCAGCCCTCTAATCCCAATACTCAGAAACCTTTCCACTTTCCAATATGTGACACAAGGAGGAGTTATGATGGGAGAACAGTTCTTAAATCTCACTCCTATCGTTACCCAAAGTAGTAAACCAAAGAAGCACAAAATCGGCAAAAGGTTTGCTTACAACCACCATCTTCACTCACCCATTACCACTAGACCACCAACCCGCCTCCTAGTTGGAGGTTGCCTTGCAGGGGCAGGGCCTTTCCTATGATTTCACCCAGATCTGATGAAAGAAGACCCAACGGCGGAACCAGCCTTCATTCCGATCTACCTACCAACCAAACCTTCATTTTCCACTCCAAGGAGAACGAACAACTCACCACCCCTACAGAACATCCAACAAGGAATCTTCAAAGCACTGGAGATACTCAAGAAGAAGGATGCACCATAGGAGCCGAAAAAGACTTACCCAACACCAAGAACAGGCTCGATACTACTAGATTTGGTAAGATCGAGAAAATTTAGCACAGAAGCAAGAAAGATAGTCGTAGTCATGGGCCCCTAATTCATATCCAAGTGTAGAATGAGCCTAGTCTCCGCCCAAACACATGTACCATTGAAACCACTGCTGAACTTAACCCCGATTCTGAGCTTAAAAAGGAAGTCTCCACCCCCTAAGTGCCAGGTCTTCCAGGTCCAACGAGCCCTAAAGAGGAATCTCACCAATCACCCACATCTCCAACGATGAACTATATGATATGGAATGTTAGGGGTGGAAACAATGCCGAATTCAAAAGGCACTGTTTAGAGATGGTGAGGATGCACAAGCTAGCAATGTTAGTCTTGCTTGAAATAAAGATGGCTGACCATCAGACCTTGGCCCATAAATTTGATTTTGACATGATCATTTAGTCTCCAGCGGTAGGCCCATCTAGGGGAATTGTGTTTATGTGGAAAGAGGATCTCATAGATGCGGAGGAAGTGGCCACTACCCCCAAGGTATCCACACAATGGTGAAGGTAAGCCCAAATCACCGTCCATGGCTTTTTTCAGATTTTTATGCTAGTAATTTATAACAAAAAGAAATCTCATATGGGAGGAACTAATCACTATCTTCAATAGCACAATAAGCAATTGGTTCATAGGTGGAGACTTCAATGAAGTCTTGAAGGCCAGGGACAACTTTGGGGGCAAACCTATAAAACCTGAGCTACAGTAACCTATTTTGGAATTGCATAAAAAAGCGTCACTTAATAGACCTAGGGTATAAAGGAAGCAAATTCACTTGTACTAACAAAAGATATTCTAACAGAACCTCCCTAATCTTAGAAAGAATTGATAGGTGCTTTGTCAATGAAGGTTGGATTGAATAGTACCCTGAGGCAACTGTTCAACACCTCACTACCCATTCAAATCATTGTCATTTAATAATTCAACTGGTAGGGCACCCAAGTAACAAACCCTCTAGGCCCTTCAGATTTGAAACAATGTGGACTAGCCACCCTTCCTTCCCCAGCATTATCAATAGAGCCTTCTCTGGCCAATCCTCCCTTCTCCAATCCACTGAAAATTTTAAAATTCTGGCGACCAAATGGAACCAAGAAGTCTTTGAAAACATTTTCCATAAAAAAAAATAGACTCATGGAGAGAATCTGTTGTATCCAAAAGTCCTCCAGCTACCAATTCAGTAGCTTCCTTCAAAAGCTTGAAACAGACCTTAATGATGAGCTAAATTTCATCATCTGGAATGAGGAAGACTTTTGGAAGCTAAAGTCTAGGATCAACTGGCTAGTTGAGGGTGATGCCAGCACCAGATTTTTCCACACTTCTACCCTTAATAGAAAGAGGAGAAATAGAATCCTATCCCTCAAAGAAAAAAAGGGTAACTGAATCCATGACCAAAAAGAGATCCAATCAACCATTGTAGATTTATTTACTGAGCTTTACTCAACCTCTAACTCTTAAGTCCCTTGATCAACCACTCACCACTCCACCATGGAACTATTGGATTATTATATGCAGAAGAAGCAATTTTGGTATCAAAATCACATGTAATCTAGACAACTAGCTTAAACGGGATTTTACGAGTTACCTATTGAAGCGTGAACAAAACTCCGTTATCATGTGAGCCTCCAATTGCACTGTAACTCAACGAATTCTCCATCACCCGCATAATCACTATTTCCGAGCGTTCCCCGGTCTTCTACCGTGTTACCCAAATAATACCTGAAAATAGTAATTTCATGTGGGCAAAATTTCTAGGAAAATATGGCTGAAAATTTCAGCCACCATGTACTTCCCGCTCTAGGTGGAAAAGCTTATGTATTTTAGGACAAGTTTTCAGGGTTAAAACCCTTTTCCAAAACCTGTTAGATTTTTTCTTTCCACCAGAAAAAGAATTTCCTTATTTTCTATTATTTAGACATAGCAGGAACCACAAAATTTAATTAACAACGCTCCAATTATGAGATTAATTTCTAATTTTCGAAATTAATATCTACCATAATTGATTACGAATTATTCCACTAAATATTCGTAATTGTACTCTTTATTCAATTTTGAAATTCATACCTTAAATCTTATTTAACTCCGCATGTTAAGATTCAAATACTAATCAATTAAATTAAACTACTGACGATTTAATTATTAATTATATCCTTTAGACCTTCGCTTAACTTATTTCATGTGTCGGATACAAAATTCACCGGCTGGTTTTACACATGAAAACTTATACATTTTCATAAAGGTGTATCATCAATCTCTAAACCGAGACATGTATTTCATAAACTAACTATTACTTCACCAATATACATTATTATTATCCAATTTACCATGCATATTGACCCACAAAAGAATATCGCCTTTTAATAAATTAAAATAATAATAATTGACACAACTAATAATATTATTTCAAGATTAAGAGAATAAGTACATTTAATGACTAGAAAGTTTATTTTATTAAGTCAGCATAAAATACTTATCTCTACTTGGTCCGTTCAATACATACAAAATGTACTAGCACAAGAAGTTGGAATTAAACAATTTCCATAATTAAGATAAATTATATTTAATCTTGTGCTACAATCATTCCTGATGGTTTTTCCAATTCCATCATTATATTGTGAACTCAAACTTTATACTTATAAGAACCGATTATTTAATCTTCCGTGTATAAGCTAAACTTTATACACTAAATCATCTACTATATAAATAAAGGACTCCGACTAATATATGATCAATTAAAACTTTATTAAAATTGAATGAATAATATTATCATAAATAAATACTATATCTAAACCAAGTCCATGGTTAATAGTATATATCCCAACAATCTACCACTCAGACTTTTAACCATGACAATTATCAGAAATATACTGTATCTAAATGCATGGTTAATAGTATATGCCCCAACAATCTCCCACTTAGACTCATAACTATATATCTACAACTTTCTCAGACATTCTATTACAAGACTATTAATCATCTTCACCAAATGAAGTTTTGTTAAAAAGTTATGCCAAGTTATTTCTTATGCAATATTTGTCCAGTAGTGTTTTGTCGTAACTATCTAGTTTGGTATTAAACTCTTCAGGGATCCTGTTACTGAAACTATCCCAAGAGTATACACCGAACTATGATTTTTTTAGCATTCTCCCACTACGACAAAGTACTGCTAATATTACCTTCATTAATTTACGGAATTGAAATATTAGTGACTTCATACTATAGTGTTCATTGTTCAAACATCACTCCCACTCGATAAAGGCATATTATGTCTATTAACATTCTCCCACTACTCAACTGCAATGGAATGTCAATTCCGACTTGTGGGTTTTGATGTTCTTGAACTTCAATTTTCCTTATTTTCTTTAGGATAATGAAATAAAACTCCATTAGTTTTCTTGGATATTCAATAACATGCATCTATCCATTCTTAGTTCCAACTTATATATATGCTTTTCCTTTTAGCACATATGCAGGAACATCCTACATCTGAACATGCCAGGGGCTGAGCTTACATTCAGTCCACTGTTTTATAGATGTCATAGGTACTAACTTAGAAGGAACTAAATTCAGAATGTAATTTGTATTTTCTAGGAAATATTCCAAAAATAAATAAGGCTATCTAAATAACACGTCATTAATCTATCCATGTCCAAAAGAGACTTATTTCTTCTTTCCACCACACCACTCTATTATGTTTATGGTGTAGTTAATTTAGATGTAATCCCTTATCCTAATAAGTAAAAAAAAGAGCTCTTTAAAGATGTTCTCGCTAGTACAATCAAATTGCAGTACTTAATAATATTTTCTTAGTGCTTCTCTGTTCAAGTCTTAAAATCTTGATTTACTTAATTCATTAATACTTACGGTGCATTAAATAAATATATTAATATTTTGAATAATCATTTGTGAACATCACAAAAATACTCAAAACTATCTCACACCAGTATGTTCATTTAACCATACAAATCAGAAGGAATTCATTCTAGCTTATCACTAGCTTTATTTCCTTTTGAAGGGAAACAACCTTCAGTCAAATTTTCTTCCAAACAGGATCTGCAAGTTGGTAGTGCCTCTACTTTCAATGAACCTTAAGGTCAATTCTTGACCAACTTAAAATCCTATCTAGACTAATATAACGTAGACAAAAGTGCACAAATAAGTTTTACTCAATTTTGAAGAACATATTCTCTAACGAGGTAGACTATTATTGTTTTTTTTGGGAGAGACATTAATATACAATAACAAGGTCATGCATTCATGTACCATAAAAGATAAAATGTTTATCAAGTTCAATAGCTCAAGAGTTATTCGAAAAACAAAACAAATATCCATCTCTTATTTTGCCCAAAAATCGGAATTAAATTCCTTCTAACAAAAAGTGCATATATTGTATCCTTTAAATTAATGTCTTATCACTAAAAGAAAATTTTAACAAATAATACGATAAATTACATAAAGTCATTGTGGAGTTGAGATAAAAATATTAAATAGATCATAATAAGTCAAAACACTGAATACTAAAATTCAGACTGCATTCAATATTTATATACATACATGCACCTCAAAAAATAAATTTCGATTGGAAAAGAATCATTCATGCAAAGTATATTATATAATGCAAGAATTATATAATCCAAAAATAAATAGAACCAACTCAGATGTAGAATATACTGTTATTTTCACTCAATTGTATATAAGCTTTATTATAAAAATTTTAAACACACTACACATATATGTCATGCATCTTGAATAGCAATTTCGATGGGAAAAGAACTACTCATGCAACATACATATGTAATGCTAGATTATTCACTCCAATAATTAAAATAGGCGCAACTCAGATGGAGAGTATACTATTAATTTAAGTCAAGTGAACATCATTTTTAATAGCTCTAGTTCCATTGATCCAAGATGTATACTCAGATAGAGAGTAAGTACACGATATCAATTACTCGTATTTAACCTAGTGAGCTTACAATAAATTTATTTGATATGGAGGAAGACCTAAAGTCAATGCGTAAACTTATTACTCACTTAAAATTAATAGTGGAAGAGCATAGAAATATATTTCTATCACCACTTAATCATGATTGTATTTTAGTTACAAAATAGATTCAACCCTTAAACTCATATAGAGAGCTAATACAGGTTATTAATAACTACTAACTAAATTCAGTGAGTTCATAATAAATTTATCCAGTATGGAGGAAGACCTAACGTTACCTCATAAATATATTATCTCACTATAAGTAAAAATGGAGATCATAGGAGTTAATTCCTATCACCACTTTATCACAACCACAAACGTTTCTCTGAGGATTAGGTTGCATAATTAAAAAAATACTCAAAACCCCATTTAAGCAGTCTTAAAATGCTAAAATTAACATTTTTCACTGCATAGCAGTGAGTATTGTTCACGGGGCTGTTTCTGATAAGAATATCAAATTTCACATCAATCGGAGATCGTTAAAATTACAATCTCCATAAATTGCGACCAAATTTGGAAAATTATCATTTTAAGCATTTTTTAAGAATTTAAAATATGACCTATATTCTTATCATATAAAATTCATGTCAAATTAATATGTGTTATCATGTTCTAGATTAGACACAAATAAAATGATAGAAATAATGACTTTTTATATGTAAATCACATTTTAATCTGCCAAATATTCAAAATACTCATCTAAAGGATCCCGAATTGTCAAAATACGATGTGATTCACTGCATAGCGGTTAGTTCTTCTTAAATGATTGTTTCCAATGATTCTACCGAATTTCAGGTCATTCAGAGATCGTGAAATTCACGATCGCCAAAACTAGACCAAATTCGAATAAATTATTTTTGGCTTATTTAGGATTAAATCCATATGATTTGCATTCTTGCTATATACCATATCTGGTCAAATCATCACGTTTCAGATTTAACACAAATATAACCGATATATAAAAAATAATTTTTCATATTTATTACAAATTTAATTTAAGAAACTACTTGAAAACCCATCTAAATGACCTTGAAATGCCAAAAAACAACATGATTTAATACATATCAGTGAGCTGTTCTAACTAGATCGTTTTTGATGAAACTACCAAGTTTCAGGTCAATCGGAGTTTGTCAAATTCATGACCACCAACCTGTAACCAAACTCGGAGAATAACCGTTTTAAGTAGTTTCATGAATTAAAATAACTATGATATTAATTTTCATTCTGCTTATAATTATACTATGAGCTCAAGGCATATATTATATTCTTCCTATTTCTAGGATATACAATATCTCCTTTTGTAATAAATTATCCTTTTATTAAAAATATACAAGAACCTAAGATATTATATTTTCTCCCGTTCAGCGAAAACCCCAATATCTCTTCTCATGGGTGGAGTTGGTCTCACTAGTATCCAAATATAAAACTCTTTTCCTAGTTAGGAACCTCCACCACTAATATAAATTTATCAAGGATAATTTTCACACGGTACTTTAAGTAGATTTTCATGACTCAAATAAATCCTACTTATTAATCATAACGTTCAATCCATGAATAGATAAAATTTCATAAGTACAAATTTATTAAGAATTTTTTATGAGTTCAAACAAACAAACCACTTTAGTGGTAACTATTTATTATTAAAAAAATTCTCAATTTATAAGTGAAGATACATGTAGCTCATAAAATTATTTTATGCCAGGTTATGGACTAAAGCTTAAAAGCATGCCAATAATATAAAAATTACACAAAATATCGTCATATTTCACTTAATTACAACCTCCAACCAGGGAACAAAACTTTTCATCGAAAATCCAAGACAAGTAATCACGTAGGGCATGAAAACATAAACAAAAATTTGAAAAAATTATTATGCACAAATATGCCAAACGCTCTAATCATTAGTCATCCAGGATATCAAATAGAGGATTTCACTTTCTTACAAAATAATTATATCATAACACAATATCAATTACCTAGTAAGACCTAGTCAATAAAATCCTACACCTCTATTATTGAATTTAATACAACAACAAGTCTATTTACTAATAGCCAATGTATAAACCTATTGTAGCACCAGTATTTAATCATAGAGACCATGGGGAGTCACCCCCACCATCATTGAATTAAAAACGAATCAAAATTACTAAAAGATAATTTCCACAAAATAGAAAAACGTCCAAAACGCAATCCAAACAGCCTCAAAATGCCGAAACACACCATGCAACATTGATAAAGCAATGAATTTTTCTCACCACGTCATTTTCGATGGACCCACTGAATTTCAACTCGATCGGAGTTCGTCAAGTTCGCTGACCTCCGAAAATACCGGCAATTCGGTCAAAATCAAGTTTTGTGTTTTTAGGGTTTACCCAAAAAAATCTAGATCATCTCAATCAAATATCAATAAGAAAGAATATATCTCATGATTACAAGAATAATCCAAATTTTTTGCACAGGTAATTTACAAAACAGCAGTGCATTTTTCAGAGAAAAACAACATATATGTATAATTCAAAAACGCACATAAACACGATATTCTTGTTTCATGAAAAAACTAGTTATCTAATTAGATGTGAGTGAACTTTGATACCAATTGTTGAACTATTATATGCATCGGAAGCAATCCCAGTATCAAAATCACATATAGTCTAGACAACTAGCATAAAGAAAATTTCACGGGTTACCTTTTGAAGTGTGAACAAAACTCTGTTATCATGTGATCCTCCAATTGCACATCAACTCAATGAATTCTCCATCACCCGCACAATCACGATCTCCGAATGTTTCATGGCCTTCTACTGTGTTACCCAAATAATACCCGAAAATAGTAATTTCGTGTGGGCGAAATTTCTAGAAAATATGGCTAAAAATTTCAGCCACCATGTACTTCCCGCTCTAGCTAGAAAACCTTATGATTTATAACACAAGTTTTAATGGTTAAAACCCTTTTCCAAAACCTGTTAGGTTTTTCCTTTCCACCAGGAAAAAGATTCTTTTACTTCCTATTATTTAGGTATAGCAGGGACCACAGAATTTAATTAACAAGGCTCCAATTATAGAATTAATTTGTAATTTTTGAAATTAATATCTACCATAATTAATTACGATTATTCCACTAAAGATTCAAATTGCACTCTTTATTCAATTTCAAAATTCATTCATTAAATCTTATTTAACTCCTCATGTTAAGATTCAGATACTATTAAGTAAATTAAATTACTGACGATTGAATTTATTGATTATTTCCTTTAAACTTTCGCTTAACTTATTTTATGTGTCGGATACAAAATTCACCAACCGGATTTACACAAAAAACTTATAAACTTTTATAAAGGTGTATCATCAATCTCTAAACCAATACATGGATGCTATGAACTAACTATTACTTTGCCAAAGTACATCATTATTATCCAATTTACCAGGCATATTGATCCACGAAAGAATCTCGCCTTTTAATAAATAAAAACAATAATAATAGACACATCTAATAATAATTATACCAAGATTAAGAGTACAAGTACATTTAATGGCTAGAGAGTTTAGTTTATTAAGTCAGTATGTAATACTTATCTCTACTTGGTCCGTTCAATACATACAAAATGTACTAGTACAAGAAGTTGGAATTAAACCATTCCCATAATTAAGATAAATTATATTTAATCTTGTGCTACAATCATTCCTGATGGTTTGTCCAATTTCATCATTAGATTGTGAACTCAAACTTTATACTTATTAGAATCGATTATTTAATCTTCTGTATATAAACTAAATTCTATACACTAAATCATCTACTATATAAGAAAATGATACCGACTAATATATGATATATTAAAACTTTATTAAAATTGAATGAACAATATTATCATAATAAATGCTATATCTAAACCAAATTCATGGTTAATAGTATATATCCCAACAGGAACCGACTCCATCCTAAAGCCAGAAGGCTTTCATGGATAGGCTCCTTCATATGAGTGAGATAAAAAGGGATGTCTTCTCTAGCAAACCCTTCATATCCCCAAGCCCTAATGGTCTCCACCTTTTCTTCTATAAAAAATACTGGGGTATTGCTGGGGAATCTGTCTCAGAAATTTGCCAAAAGCGCTTTAGCACAAGCTCCATGTACATCAACATGAACCATACCTTTTTGTGCTTAATTCCTGAATGTCCACAAGCCTCAATGCTGAGAAACTTTAGACCTATTGACCTTTGCAATACCATATACAAAACAGTCACTAAAATCATTGTAAATAGGATAAAACCTATCCTACCTCACATCATAGGACCAAGCCAAGAAAGCTTCCTAACTAACAGGAAGGGTTGTGATAATGTCATTATTGTCCAAGAATGTATCAACCATTTCAGGAAAATGAAGGGCAAAAGTGGCAATATGATTCTAAAAATAGACCTAGAGAATGTCTTTGACAAATTGAAATGGTCTTTTATCAAAGACACTCTAGATGCCTTCAATTTCCCTAAAGGCCTATCCAGGCTCATTATGTTTTGCATAAGTACTTCCTCCATCTCAATCCTTTTCAATGGGGGAAAACAAAACCTTTCAACCCCTCAAGAAGTATCAGACAGGGAGACCCCATGTCCCCCTATCTATTCATCCTGTGTATAGAAAGGCTTTCTAGATCCATTGATAAGGCAATTATGCAAAATCAATGGCACCCATAAGCATAAGTAGGCTTGGACAAAAAATCTCACACTTTTTCTTTGCTGATGACCCCACTCTCTTTGCCAAGGGCAACATCATGATACCATCCTCTCCATATTACACAATTTCAATAGTCAGTCAGGACAAAAAATAAACCTAATCAAATATAGAGTCATGCTTTCCTCCAACACCACCCAAGATACCTCCCAACATCTCACCAACTTCCTGTCCATCAAACATACCATCTTCTTTGAAAAATACCTTGGTTTTCCCATCATCCACAAAAAATAATCAGCCTCAGACTTCTAATTCATCATTGATAATATGCAAACCAAGTTGGCTGGCTAGAAAACAAAATTCCTTAACATGGCTGGGAGAACAGTGCTGGCCTAAATCACATTGAGCAGCATCCCAAGCCATGTAATGTAATACATCACCCTTCCCACCAAAGTAACCAATTAAATTGATAGAATTCAGAGAAACTTCCTCTAGGGCACCATCCTTGAAAAGAAAAAGCTTCATTTAATTAAGTGGGATGTAGTTACTAGAACCAAGTCTGAGGGAGGGCTAGGGCTGCATAAAGCTAGCTTTAAAAACAAAGCAGCTCTAGTAAACCTGGTATGGAGTGCTTACAAGAATACCAACAGCCTTTGGGCTAGAGTCCTTATTCACAAATACTGCAATATGTCCAGACCTACACATGTTTTGAGACACCTAGGGAATCATAAATCCCCAATTTGGAAGGGTTTACTAAAGGGATAGAAAATCTGTAGCAAAGCTAGTAGATGGGCTGTTAATAGAGGGTATATAGTCAATTTTTTAGATGACCATTGGATTCCTAACCAGCCAGCTATCGGGCATAAATTAGAAGGCCCCTAACCCAGAATGACCTCTAAATCAAGGTTGAAACGATTCACTATATGGGTACTTAAGACACCTCAATTCTGTCCATTACCATCCCCCTCCCCCCATATCCTAAACCTCCTTAAGTCTGTATTCGTTCCCAGTTCCACCACTAAAGAGGACGATCTAATATGGGATCTGAAAGCCAATGGGCAGTTCGTCAAACAGCTCTGCTTACTCCTTCATAAGCAGGAAGTCACCAGCTTACTCTCATGGGGAAGAAGCAACTTTCAAGTGGATTTGGAAGCTTCAAACCCCCAGTAATATCAAGCATTTTACTTGGTTCTTAACTCATAGAAGACTCTCCACCAGGAGCTTTCTACAATTTATTGGAATAAACAGCCCCCTCATTGCCACTTCTGTGGATTTGAATAGTAATACATTGACCATATCTTTTTTCTCTGTCCCAATACTGCGTATTACTGGAATGTTATCTTGTCAAAATCATTAGCTTCCACACCCTCAAATACAGTCCTTAATAACCACCTTTGGCAATCAACATGACCAACCCTTAAAGATGTGAAGTGTAACAACTGCCTCAACATGGACAGTCTCATCCCCTTCTACCTCTGGCATATTTGGTTGACAAGGAACAACTATGTCTTTTATAACAAAAAAGACCCTATTAATGCAAACAACACCATAACAAAGGTAATAGAGTACCATGTGCTTACAAATAACAACTCAAAATTGATCATTCACCAAATTATGCTTAAATGGATTCCACCACCCAGAGGATCCTACAAAACTGAACACTGATGGAGCAGCTAAGGGCAACCCAGGAATAGGTGGAGCTGGGGGGAGGGGGATCTTCAAAAATCATAATGGAAACTGGATTTTAGGCTACATGAATAACATACCCCAACAATAAATACAAGGGCAGAAATTCAAGCCCTTATTAGAGGTCTACAACTAGCTGAACTAAACAACCTAGTTCCGCTAGATATAGACACTGATTCAGCAGAAACAATCAATATGTTGATAAATGAAAATCTGATTTTGACCCCCTAATTTATGAATGCAGATCATTGATCTAAAGGATGGGCATCGTGGTGGTGAGGAACACATATCAAAGCAAACAGAGTAGCTGATGGAAGCATCAAAAGAATTTTTTTGGAACATATCCTTGTCTTTAGCAGTTCCTTTGGTGTTTGCCAATGATGTATTTTGGACAGACACCCTAAAATCTAAACTACCTAGATCTTTTGTGGATTGTAACCTAAATACAATTATGCAAAACATTACAACAATGGGTGCCACATGGTACACTAGTAACTCTCCAACTGTATCCCTTCCGTTTTAACTAATTAATATAATATCTCTTTGACAAAAATAAAAAATAAAAAATAAACATTTGTGAGCTGTAAATTTGGAGGATGTTGGTGAATGGTGATCTCTATTTCAAAATTTCTGAATGTGGAAAAACTTTGAAATTGATTAAAATAGCTTTTGTTGGTGTATAAGTTTGGCCGCCATATTGAGAACTTTGTATCATACCTATTTGGTGTTAGGAGATTAACTTCTACACACTGACAACGATATTATATTTATAATATTAAATTATTTAAAAGATAATTTACATACATTTATATCAAGTAAAATTAATATTTAAAATATACTAGTATTAGTATCACCGTAATACACGGATAAAAGCTAATCATCCAACTCGTGAAATGTCTTGTTAAAGTACATTAGTCATATTTCTCTGGCAAGGGTGTTCAATTTTGGTAACTTAGATCTTGAATGGATTGTCTAAAAAGATGTATGAAAAAAGAAAAAGGAAAATGATATCTTAGGTGGTTGTTTAATTAATAGTAGTAAAAATATTTAAAATATGAATATTGTTACAGCTGGTCTTCAATATTATCCCTTATATGATCACTTAGGGAACTGTGAGGAATTAACTTCATTTAATATTTATCAGAATTCTAAAAGTATGAAAAAATAAGGTTTGGTACTAAATAATAATGACCAAAGCTGGCTGATATAATGATAGTTCATTATTGTGCACATAAAAGCCAAGATTTGTCACCAACCTGGCAAAGGTATGCCCACATGGAGGAGAGAAAAAAAAATTAATCCGTAATATATTTTTTTCCGTCTGTTTCAAAATAAATAATATATTTTTTGATTTTAAAAATAATTTAACTTTAAATTTTTTATTTTATTTATTTATCTTTAACGAGAAATTCTTATAGCTACATAAATATCATAATTCTACAAACCTTTTACACCTTTATTTTTTAAAATTATAAATTCTAAAAAAAAAATTACTTGTTATGAAATCTCCTATTTAAGGTGAATGTCTATAATTAGAGAGATTCTAGAGTTCTATTATTGGTAGATAAATCATCCCCCTCCCTATAAATAAATGGGTCTTCTACCATTGTAATACACTTCTAACATTCTCTAAGTATCAATAAGAAGAACTCTCTCTACTCTTCTCTCTATTTGCTCTTGTTCTTGAGTTATTGTTCTTGTCTTTTATATTATTTCATAACATGTTATCAGCACGAGACTCTACCGTCTCAAGAACCATTCTCGAGAAATCTAAGTTATTTCCCTCTTCCTAATTTAATTTTCGATTATGTCTGACATTACGAAAAGAAAGTTCGTTGCCCTTGAAACTTCGGGCAAGAACTATATGACATGGGTGTTGGATGCTGAAATCCACTTAGATGTTATGGGTCTCGGAGACACCATCAAAGATAGAGAAAAAGCATCCACCCAAGAATGTGCGAAGGCCTTGATTTTCTTGCGCCATCACCTTGATGAAGGTTTGAAGATTGAATATCTCACCGTCAAGGATCCACTCGTCTTGTGGAACGGCTTAAAAGAGAGATATGACAACCTGAAGTTGGTCACTCTGCCACAAGCACGATATGATTGGGCTCATCTGAGGCTCCAGGACTTTAAGTCCGTTTCTGAATATAATTCTGCTATGTTCAGAATTACTTCTAAATTGAAGCTATGCGGGGATAATATCTCCGATTATGATATGCTTGAGAAAACGTTTACAACGTTTCATGCCTCCAATATAGTACTGCAACAACAGTACAGAGAGAAAGGCTTTACAAAGTACTCTGAACTGATTTCTCTTCTACTAGTGGCTGAGCGAAATAATGACCTGCTCATGAGAAATCATGAAAATCGACCCACTGGGTCTACACTACTGCCTGAAGCAGATAAGGTGCACTCTCATTATGCCAAACATGAAAAGGACCATGGTCATGGTCGTAAACGGGGTCATAGCCAGGGACGTAGACAAGGAAGAAATTCCAATGAAGTCCGTCAACCCCCAAGGAGAGATAACCGCCGAAAGCACAAACGGGGTCATGAAGATCCTAAGGCAAATAGTTCAGAAACTATATGTTATCGTTGCGGTGGGAAAGGGCACTGGTCAAAGATTTGCCGTATACCAAGACACTTGGTTGACCTTTATCAAGCATCTCGAAAGAGAAAAGGCCCTGAAACAAATTTTGTCTATGACGACGATGAGGACATCACCCACTTGGATGTGGCAGACTTCTTTGAGCAACCCGAAGGGAAAATAGACCACCTAATCGGCGATGGGTCCGTAATGAAAGAAGATGGAGTTATTTGATTTTGTTCTACTTATTTGTATTAGTTAGTGAATAAACTAATAGTCATTAGTATTAGCTCGTATTAGTTAGTTCATGATGCAATGTTAGCAGTAGTTCTTTAGAATATCTTCAATATGCTCAAATATCAATAAATTTTTTATTTTTCAGTAGGGGTAATCGACTAGCCTGAAAAACTAGTCGATTATCAACTATTTTCGCATTAAAGTTGAAAAACAATTGATCAACAATCGATTGTCGTTGACTAACAATCGATTGTCGTTAGACAGTGTAATCTGAAATTTTTCAAAAATCATCCACAATCGATTGTCTATGTCTAACAATCGATTGTCGTTAGGCAGTGTAATCTGGAATTTTTCAAAAATCATCCACAATCGATTGTCTATGTCTAACAATCGATTGTCGTTAGACAGTGTGATCCGGAATTTTTCAAAATTAATCAACAATCGATTGTCAATGTTAAACAATCGATTGTGTGTGAAAAATGCTTAAACTGAAAATTTTCAAGCTGCAAAGTAATCAATTATGGATAACATATCTGATTTTGTTAGTCAACTGTTAGCAGCAGATTTTGAAAATATTATGTGACACAAACGAATTGAACTTGTTTATTCTTATGTTCGTGTATTTCTTTTGTATATCAAACCATGGGAATTAAATTGATTGAAGGCTCCGGAAGAGCAACTGTAACTCTGCCCAAAGGCATGACGTTTATCTTAGAGAATGCAATATTCTCCTCCAAGTCTAAGAAGAACTTGTTGAGTTTTAAAGATATCATTCAAAATGGATATCATATTGAGACAATAGATGAGAATAATTTTGAATTCTTCATGAATTCGTCGGCTGCCCACTTTGGTTTGGGTTCATGCCATTTTGCATGCAGCATTTTAGTTTGTCGGCTGCCCACTTCGGTTTGGGGACACGCCATTTTACATACAGCAATGCTAGTTCGTCTCTGACTGACTAATTGACACAAATATTCCCCGTTGCAATTGGTTTTGGGTCATGGACCCAATATATCCCATTTAAGAATTTTTGGATGCGCAGTATATGTGCCTTTAGCACCGCCATCCCGCACCAAAATGGGTCTGCAAAGAAGGTTAGGAATATATGTTGAGGTTGAATCGCCCTCCATTATTCGCTACCTCGAAACATTGACATGAGATTTGTTCACTGCACGATTTGCAGACTGTCAATTTGATGAGACACTTTTCCCAAAATTAGGGGGAGAAGTTGGTGAAAACAAACGGGAAATTTTGTGGAAAAATGCATCATTATCTCATCTTGATCCACATACCTCTATTTGTAAGAAAGAGGCACAAAAGATTATCCATTTGCAAAGAATAGCAAATCAAATGCCTGACGCATTTATAGATTTGAAAAGGATAACAAAATCACATATCCTCGAAGTGAATGTGACAACATTTGATTCACGAATACATATTCATTATTGGAAGAATAGGAACATGAAATTGGTATTAAATATACCACACTCACCCCTAGAAGGAGGTTTGAGATGATACCACACTCACCCCTAGAAGGAGGTTTGAGATGATATATGGCATGAATGATCGTTGGTCACGTACCTATTGTACGCCAAAGTATTTTGAAAATATGACTATTAAAGGACAACGATAATGCAAGAAACATATCTTGCATATAAGTTTGACATGACCATAATGGTATAACTTTCTCTTTAAGAAAGATATTCACCACATGGATGTTGATGAATCTGTGGTAGTATAAAATTAATTGAGAGCTCTAGAAGAGCCAATTATTACTATGTTGGAGAAACACAATTGAGTATTGTGCTGTAGTAAGTCTCAAAGAAACTTATTCAGTTTCCAAAGTACACGCGAAAGCGATTGATTATATTGAGACTATAAATAAAGGAAGGCTTTGATATCTCCTATTACTACAACTTATAGCGGGGTAATTTGCATATGAAAAGCTGCCCGCTTTGTTCTCCAGTTTGTACTACACAAAAGAAAGAATGCCACAATAAAGTGGATATCTATTGGTATAAAACCCATGTCATAATAAACCTGAAGTTTATTGATAAATGCACATGTCATGGTGTAAATTTGAAGCTTACCAATATTGATAATTTATTCAGCTGGCATTCGTGTTAGCCATCTCATTTTAAGTATGATGTGCAAATTCACACAGGTGAATATCAATGAACTAGAAAGTTCTTTACGAATTCTCTTGTATCACTTGTTCTCATTAATGAACTGACCAACTAAAGAGTTCGGGTTGAAGCCCATAAATTCTGGAAATATCAAAGGTGAATATGGGCCCATTCACCTGCCATGTATACCACATATGATGCATCTATGAAATGGTTACATGCGCAATTGTTATTAACCCGCAGCCTGGCCGGTGCTTGCGAGGTAAATTGCTCAGTAATCTAACTTCGAGCATAATTTCCAGATTTTCTACTCAAGATAGTTCATCTTGATAAGTTGGTTTATATCAAAGTAAGTTTAGCAAGATAATTATTGAGTGCTTCCACTTAATAGCTAAACTGTTTCTTATGAGAACAAAGTTATATATATCAGTTTGATATAAGTTGTATACGAGAGTATATTCTCCCCTCACAAGTGGTTCAAGGTCAGGAACCAAATAATTTCATCTTATTATTAATGTGTCGTGTATATTGACATAATAATGCACAAAGATGATTTCCCAAAGTTGAGGAAACAAGTTAGCTTTACTAACATGAGGGGGAGACATGATAAACACTTGAGAAAAGGTTACATGGGATGAATTATCATTTGTATATGTATATCCCCGAATATCATGATATGAACCTGAAGTTCATAAAAGGGATAATTCAATTGCAACATATTGCAAAGCATGCTATACGCATTTGCTGACCCAAAGAAAGTAACTAAATGGAAGAGATACAATTCAAGAAGAATTGATTCCACATGAAAGACATGTAGTTTTGAACCTATAGTTCAAATGCTTGAAAGTATAAAAGTCAAAGGTATGTATAATCAGTTTTCGATATCTTATTTGTCTAGCATGACATGGAAAACTTGATATGCATCTAAAGTCTATTATATGGCTTATATGACTTAACTTGAAAGATTTAAGTTGCTTGAAGCATATGCAATTCTTGGTCCTTAAGTACCACATCCTTAGTACAATTTGTGTACATATGTATCTTGCTATAACTATAAGCATGATGGCATTGAGAATGCATCTATGGAGATATTGAAGAGTTATTCCACGACATTATATGAAGATGTTCATATCTATCAAGAATGATGATTTCAAGGTACGGAATATTTATTCAAGTCAATATGGTTGATTTATCAAACATCTACCAAAGATTGTTTTGAAGATGGTGCACAAGGTTGGAATGCAAATGCTCAAGGATATAAATTGATGTACTCATTAGGGGGAGTTAATGCGCGTTGCACTCTTTTTCCCTTACAAGGTTTTGTCCCACTGGGTTTTCCTTGCAAGGTTTTTAACGAGGCAACTAATAGGCGCATATTCAAACATGTGTACTCTTTTTCCTTTCTTTAATTTTTCCCATTGGGTTTTGGTTTTAAGGTTTTAACGAGGCACATTGTTGAATAGACATTCAAGGGGGAGTGTTATGAAATCTCCTATTTAAGGTGTATGTCTATAATTAGAGAGATTCTAGAGTTCTATTCTTGGTAGATAAATCATCCCCCTCCCTATAAATAAAGGGGTCTTCTACCATTGTAATACACTCCTAACATTCTCTAAGTATCAATAAGAAGAACTCTCTCTACTCTTCTCTCTATTTGCTCTTGTTCTTGAGTTATTGTTCTTGTCTTTTATATTATTTCATAACATTACTTAAATTTTATGCCGGTGTCCAGCTTATGTGAACCTTAATCATAATAGACCCTTTTTTAAAAAAAATAACGACGGTGTCCAGCTTATGTGAACCTTAATCATCCACCGAAGCAGTAGCGAAGCCACAGCTCCGTCACTACCTGCTGCCTTCCACCAGCATAGGTATTAGATAAATCTAGCTACCAATCATAGCCAGATTGGAAGGAGGGTATATAGACTTCAAAGACAATTCATAGCCAGCACTTATTTAGGATGTTGATAGAAGTCGTAGGAAGTAGGAAATCACATGAAGTAAAACCATCACATGGAAAAATTTCAACACATGAGGTGGAATAACATGGTTTGGTAGGTAACAACTAATAAGTCTGCAACAAACTTGAACTGTAATGAGAAATGGCCAGTGAGAGAGATTTGCCCTGTGTGAGTGTGTGTGTTGTGGGGGTGAGGAAATTGAAGGATGCACAAAAGACAACAGCTTGCTATTCACAACAAATATGGCAACAATAACAAATTAAGTGAAATCTCACAAGTGGGGTACGAGTAAGATAGTGTGTACGCAGATCTTATCCCTACCATATAAAAGTAAAGAGATTGTTCCCAGTAAACCCTCGGCTCAAGAATAGTAAAAGGAATGATGCCTTATTTGTAAGCAGCATGATGCCTTATTTGCTTTATAGATTGTAATCACATATCCAACAGATCTCAAAGACTCACAGTAAATAAATACATTACTAGTAGAAAACAATAGAACGTAAAGCCCAAAAAGACAATTTGAAAATACAACTACTACTATCTATGCTTCATTCCAAGAAAGTTAGAGTCAGCTATATGAATCGTCAATATCTATTTTCTAGACAGTCATTCAAAAATGGAAGCAAAAACATCATGTAACCAATTCGTAAAAATCATTCGAAGTGATCAAATACCATAGGTGGGGACGGGGGAGGGGAAACAACTCGAGCTTCTGTCAACTGAAATGCATCCCCAAATATTTATGATTGCAATTCAACAACAAACTTACAACATTGGCAATGTGCATCTTGTCGTACCCACTGTAGTAATGTGACAAAATGAAGGAACTCTTCGCTTTGTCAATCAATAAACTAATGCAGCAAAAGCCCAAACGGCTAACAGTTAGAAACAGCAGATTTCTCAGTTATCGAAAAGATTAAAAAAAAATTCACAGCATTTAGTTAGAATCTCCCACAAAACACCAGCGTCCTTGTGCATACAAGGAATGCTGGAAATATGGTAGAGCACAATGTAAGCAAAATAACTTACCTATACAACTCAGAAAACAGAGGAAGAGGTGAAAATCGAAGTA
This sequence comes from Nicotiana benthamiana, assembly GCA_034376525.1. Lineage (NCBI taxonomy): Eukaryota > Viridiplantae > Streptophyta > Magnoliopsida > Solanales > Solanaceae > Nicotiana > Nicotiana benthamiana. Next base: position 27,172,301 of record CM067340.1, on the reverse strand, counting down.
TAGACTATAGAGCTAATTCGGTAAATGTGAGCCGTAGATAGCTGCTGATTCAAAACTGAGTTTGGAGAAGTTAATCTGTGACTTCAAAGATTTCCTTTTCTTCCCCTCTTTTTTTAACTGGCAGGTGCAGGGTTGGCGAGTGGAGGATTCATCTACATGTTAGAGCTACTAATCATATCAAGCTTAGTTGGATTTGATTGTTTTAAATTACTTTCTCTCTATTTTCTTTCTATATAGACTAACACCATCCTTGGACGTCAGGGAATTAGGAGGCAGTTGAAAGAGCTACTAGAAAGCTTGACGTACAAGCTTAAAATAGATACCGCCTACAAACTGACAATACCGACAATGTGCACTTTGTCAAGCCTACTGTAGCAACCAACTGAGCTTTCGATACCAGATACAAAACGATTGAGCATAAGCTATATCACTCAAAAAATAGGAATAATTAGCTATGACTGAAAGCTATAAGATGTAAAATCAAAAGTTCAATAATTATATATCCAAGCACACACCTAAAAGATGAAGTGAAAGCTAATGAGTATCAAGTAAAGTTTAATAAGCCATAACCATAGACCTCCATTGAAAAAAACATATATATAAAGATATTCATCAATAAGCAATTTCTCCCCTCATACACTTAAGAATCACTTTAGCCTAGACGAAAGCCGAAAATGGAGCTTCCTCCTACGACAAAACAGCTAAAAAGAATCACACCAAATAGAGTAACCACATCATTAACTAAAACAAATCACATATCCAATTAAGAAATTTCCTAAACTAAACCAATCAAGACTTTGTTTTTATACTCATTTACAGCATTTGGCCAACAGAACCAAGAAAATTATCAAAAACACAATTGAGGAAAGTGCAATGGCAATACCAAGAACAACCTTACTTGGTCCATGACTATGTTGTTGGTGTGGACTTTCATCATCAGCATAATCAGAGTCGTCCTCATCATCATCCGAATTTATATCCTTGGAAGGCGGGGGCGACATAGGCAAACCATGTTTATCACAAGGCGCAATGCCAAGTTTCACTTTCTTAGACAACGTTGAGTGATTGTAACAAAGATTAGAATTTTCACCCACTTTTAACACAGACAATTTCTTTATAAACGATGCGTTAAAAGGCAAAATCCCATGAAAGTTATTCTTCTCAAGATTCAAGTATTTCAACCTCTTCATATCCGAAATGAATTTCGGAATAGTCCCATTGAGCTGATTAGACCCCAAATCAAGATGAACTAAACCCGAGATAGCAGCAATCGAATCAGGAATAGATCCAGATAACGAATTGGAAGCCAACGATACATTTTGCAACGAAGACAAGTCACCAAATGAAGTTGGAATTGTCTCATTAAGCGAATTCGACGAAAGATTCAAGAAAACAAGATTCTCAAGCTCAGTTAACGAACTTGGAATTTTCCCTTTTAACTTATTCCCAGACAAATCTACATAACTAAGGTTCGGGTGCCAATGTCTAGGCAAAACCCCAGATAAATTAGCATGTGAAATAGTAACAGAAAGCAAATGCTCAATACTATTCAAAATTATAGCAGGACCACTAGCAGTAACAGAAACACGCGACACAGTTAAATCATTCACATTCTTGAACCGACTTAACCAAACCCCAGTAATTTTCTTGAGACTATTAATACAAGTAAATGACTTAAGATTCAAAGTGAGCTGAGAAGGGAAATGAATAGGTGAAATGGGACAGTTAATAAACTGTAAATAGGTAAGTGTAGACAAAGATTTAAGAGCAGTAAGAGATAAAGCAACATCATCTGAACAGTTTGAAAGGGTAAGTGAAACAATGTGACGAAATGGGGTTGAGGAATCACATACAATAGTTGAGTTGTGAGTACATGGGTTTTTACCTGTTGGAATATTGAGTGATTGAAGAGCTTTGAGTTGTTTTGGGTCAAGTGGAGATGATGAATGAGTTGGAGGAGTGGGAATTGGAGATGGGTTTGGTGAAGGAGAGGAAATTGGAGAAGGAGAAGTTAGTGATTTTGAGGTTGTAGAAGGGAAAATGAAGAGGAAAAAAGTGAATGAAATGAGGAAAAAAGATGGATCTGGAGCTGCCATTGTTGCTACTGAAAGAAGATGAGGAAAAACCGAAAAAGCAAGAACTATAAGGTAGTATTGAAGTTTGTATAAAAGAATTGAAGACAAAGGGTCAAGAGTTCGATGGAGAAATGTATAGCCCTTGGAGTTGGCTTTAATTACGGAATTTATTCATAATGGCTCAAGTCAAACAGAAAAAAAATGGTTTTGTTTTTTTTTTTCTTATGAAATTAGAGGAAACTTTTTTACTCTATCATCGGTTATGATTTATGTTACATTATTTTTTAATAATATTTTTTATATTTCAAATCAATTTAGCCTTAACCTTTTGCTTTATGTAAGAAGTTCTTATAATGATAAAAATTTTATGATATATTTAAGATAATAAATTTTACACAAATGTTAAGCATATTTAGAATCACAGGTTATAAAAGTTTTTCTTCTCCTTTTTAATTTAGTCTCAAATCAAATTATATCATATAAATTATAATAAAGGCAGTAAAAAACGTCATTTCCCCAGAAAATACTATGTTACTTGTAAAGTAAAGTACTTAATTACTTATGTGGCACTACTCTTGTAGAATGACAAGATTTTATTTTTGCATGAAATATAAAGTTTATTTAAGTCATTTGTCCAACAACATAAAAACGTAGTTCATTATTGAAAAGAAATTAGGAAGTGAACTTAATATAGAACTTATGCGTTTCAAAAGTGTGTATTTTTTTTGGTGTGTGATAATTTCGGATAGAGGCGAATTCAGAATTTTGAAATTATAAGTGTACACCAACTTTAATATATATGTGGTGTATAATATCAATTGATGTAAGAACGTTTGGTGATGTATAGCTTATTATTATTTTAAATATCATTCAAAGAGATATACAATGCATTTCTTAAATCATTCAATTCTTACCGTTAGTATTTAAAATAAGAGGTAAAATAGACTGTTGATGGCAATTTAATACAATAAAAATTGACACTAGTGTAAAAAGACACAAGAAATATAAAAAAATATTAACATATGACTAATTATTTATATGGGAATTGCTTACAGCAAAAAAAGATGAAAGACAAAAGTCCAATAATTTCATAGTAACCAAAATATTTAAGCAATTTCATTGTATAATCTATTATTCAGTCAATAATTTGCCACAACTAAAATATTCAAAACTTTTTTGAGGAAAAAGTAATTAAGAACTAAGACGCAAAAAGGAATAGAGAAAATTACTTGAGAAATAGCATTTGGGATTGAGGTTAACATAAATTTGGATGAGGAGATAATAAATATTAGGAAAAAACTGAAGAGAGAAATAAAGATTATTAATACTGAAATGTAAAATCTCCCTTCTATATCTCGTTTTGCTTATTTCAAGTTACGATATATAAATTATTCTCATATGATAATGATTTTCCACGTAAAATAGTGATCTCATTATTCTTTTATTCCCGTTATTTCTATTGCATGTGGTTACTACCCATGCATGCAGATATACTGCAGGTCCAACTACTTTAGAAATTCTTTTTCTAAATCATTACAAGATATATTATAAAACAAAACTCTCAGCCCCAAAATTCAATTTTTTTTCCGTCGAAAAGTAATTCATTAATATAAAATGGAAAAGATCAGGTGAATACGTGGTTTTATTTTCTTTTTGCAAGTGATATAGACAGATGTTATAGAAACCAATAAGGATACAATCCGGTCAAAAAAAATTATGGTGGAGTAATAAGTATTCTTGCATCATTAATTATAGGTATCAGGTTTGAACCCCTGAGTACGTAGGAGAGTATTATCCTCTAATATAGGACTTTCCAGCCCGAATTTGGATTTAGTCTGGCTCCAATAAAAACAAAGACGAAGTCAGGATTTAAACCTTATGAGTGTAGGACTCTTCTTTTAAGTTATTAAGTTCTAAATTAATAATTGATATATATATTTCATAAAATTATAAAATAAATATAAAATTTTGAATATTTATTTTAACAAGCTACTTAATTCGACCGAACAGATAGACCAAAGAACACCGGGTTAGAAAAAAAAGGAGCTATTTTCGACTTCCAAAGTATGCTATAGAATACTATAATTGTAAATTAAGTAGAAGCGGAAGGGCACTATAATTACATAAGAGGTTGTGTTTTATCCATTAAAAAAGAGACCGAAATAATCCAAATATATTTTCAACTGGATCCAGGTATATGCTAGCCTTTTAAAAATGCCTTTTCTCCTTCTACCATTTTTGGTCCTTTTCATGTTTATCGTTTTCAAGGCATAGTAATATGTTCTTGTATCCGATAATTGTAACCCCTTTATTTTGGTATGTAGGATACAATTGTTAATAGCTAAAACTTACCCGTCTTATTTTCTCCGTTTTAATTTATATAAACTAATTTGATTGGGCATAGAGTTTAAGAAAAAATGAAGACTTTTGGAATTTGTGTTCCTAAACAAGTTAAAATGAGATCCAGAGTAATTGTGCCATTATAAAAGCTTCTCATTAAGGGTAGAATTGGAAGTTTAAGCTAAATTGCTTTCAAATTTAGAAATGGGTCATTCTTTTTGAAATGGACCAAAAAGGAAATAGGTTCACATAAACTGGAACAGGGGGAGTATCAGTTTAGTCATTATTTGTCATGAACCGAATTTCTCATTCTCGGAAGTCGTGATAACACCTACTAGTAAACACTAGGCAAGCCAACCTTTTATACAATTTACTTTTTTTTTCCATTTTAATCCTTTGACAATTATGAACGAACAGTTTATAAACAATGAAATTTACACAAACAGAAAAAACAAATAAAACCATTTAAATATTCCCAATACAATTTCTTAAACAAAGACTACCCAGAACTGGTGTCATAACTTCACAGACGGTCTAAGAATACTACAGACAAGGTCCGAAAAATAAATACAACACTATTATGAAATACGTAAATGAAACAGGATAAAAGGATAGAGGGAGACGTTAGGGCTTGCGGACGCCTGCAAGACTACCTTGGATCTACGAATGGACTGAAGTCAACCATCATGCTCCAATACTGAGATCTGCATACAGTGCAGAGTGTAGTATCAATACAACCGACCCCATGTGCTAATAAGTGGCGTAGCCTAACCTCGGCGAAGTAGTGACGAGGCTAGGACCATACTACCAAATAAACTTTGTAGTTGAATCATATAAAACAAAAAATAAACACAGAAATGTACAGTTAAGAATGGGAGGGGAAAACATGCTGCGGGGAAACATCAAATAATAATAGAATGATAACAGGTAAATACAAGGAACATCTCAATTATCAACAAGAATCAGAAATCAAAGAAGTGCATGTCATCACTCTTCGTGCTTTTACTCTCGTCCTTACCGTAAAATCAAGATAATGTGCATGGAATTGTACATCGTGCAGCACGGCATCACCCTTCGTGTTTTACAATTTTCCTCATGAAATCATACACGGCATCACCCTTCGTGCTTTAATACTCTCTCACCAAAACAATACACGGAATCGCCCTTAGTGCTTTAACACTCTTCCTCATCCAAACAACAATCACAAGCAATAAGGGCAAGGAAATAAATAAAATCGCAATAAAATTCCGATAAGGGAACAATAGTTCAACAATCAAATCCCACCAAGGGAGATAGGGTCGAAAGAAACCACATCCCAACAAGGGAGACAATATAATAATTCTCTTCTCTTTTTTATTTTTACTTCACAACTCACTTCACAACTTGAGCGAATGCTCTATACGGCTCAATTGCCAATTATACTTCCACAATTTACTAGACAACTTAAGGCAACGCTCTTCAATGTTCAAATATTACTATTACTTCCATAAGCTTTGTTCAATCAAATATTACTATTACTTCCATAAGCTTTGTTCAATAATAGAAATCATCACATAAGGCATGAACAATACAAACAAAGTCACGTTAATCATAGAAAAGACTCACGGGCATGCTTGAGTCCAATGTATAGATACTCGTTACCATGCCTATACGTCATACTCAATAAATAACACATAGCAAATAGGACACAACTCCTAATTCGTCAAGCTAAGGTTAGAACAAACACTTACCTCAATGCCACGAACACAATTCAAGCCTCACCTATCACATTACCTCTTGATTCCATCACCAATTTTCTCGTATCTGGCCACAAGTTACTTAACTATATCAATGCTAAATAAATCAATTCCAATACATGAAACAGATTTTTTAAAATTTTTCCTAAAAAGTCAAAAATCGCTTCCGGGCTCACATGGTCAAAATCCGAGGTTCGAACCAAAACACGACTATCCACTCCCCACGCATCCATATAGATAATTAGTTTTGAAATGGGACATCAAATCGAGGTCCAAATTCTCAAAATTTAAAAAACCTAGGTTCTACTGAAAACACCCAATTTTCCTTCATGGAAACCTTTGATTTGAGTTGAAATCACAAGAAAAGATGTTAAAGATTGAAGAAAATGAGTTAGAAATAACTTACAATTCGATTTGGAAGAGTACTTGTCTTTGAAAAATCGCACAAGAGTGTTTTGGTTTTAAAAGGGTTTGAAAAATGATTAAAATACGTCTAAATTATGATTTTGCAGGTTGTAGGTGTCGCAATCGCGGCTAGGGTTCGCAGTTGCGAATCCCTCAAACTACTAGCTTCACATTTGCGATTAATGTCCGAAATTGCAATCGCTTTTGCGATGAAATTGTCGCATTTGCGATGATTGGGGAGTTCAGGGCACATTCGCATTTACGAAGGAAAATTTGCATTTGCGACATCGCTTTTGCTATAAGCTCAGCGTATTTGTGACCCAAGGCAACAGAGGTCGTCTTCGCATTTGCGATGGAACTTCGCATTAAGTCGCTGCATTTGCGAAGCCTGCAGACCTGCAACATACCAATTAAAAACTTGCAACATCCTAAGTTAAATATCATTCCGTGGCCTATCCAAAAACTCACCCGAGCGCTCAAGACTCCAAACCAAACATGCACACTAACCCAAAAATAGCATACGAACTTGCTCGTGCAATCAAACCGCTAAAATAACATCATTAACTAAAAATTTATTGTTAAAATCAAAGAAAATATCAAGAACTTTCAAAGTTCCAAATTTTACAACTAAAGTTCCGAATCACGTCATATGACCTCCGCTTCTTACCAAATATTACAGGTTTAACTTAAATTATATACAAAACCTGTACCAGGCTCTGGAACTAAAATACGGGCCCGACACCATCAAATTCCAAACACATTTCATCTAAAGGCAAAATTTATTATTATTTTCTTTTTACAGATTTTCACATAATCGCTTTCCGGATATGCGCCTGTATTGCGTATGTAAATCGAGGTGAGACAGAAAGAGATTTTCAAGGCCTCGAAATACAGAATTTATTTCTAAACAAGTGATGGCCTTTTGGGTCATCAGATTATAGAGGATAATAAAAAAAGACATTGTATAACCGCTGCAAAAATAATAGCCGAAAAATATATAAAATCTATATACACACACACATACAAATTATATAAATTTATATACTTTTTCGGCTAAATGTAAAAAGTTTCCGGCACAGGCTAAAATAATACTGTATAGCCGTTGTAAACATCATAGCCGAAAAAATATATAAAATTTATGTATTTTTTGTATATATATATATATATATATATATATATTCTGTATATTGTATACAAAAAATTATATAAGTTTTATACACTTTTTCTGCTATCAAATATAAATAGTTTGTAGCGCGCTCTGGTGCCAAAAAAGTATATAAATTTGTATTAAACATATATATACACACATATATATAACACACACATACATAAAATTTTATATATTTTTCGAACTATTATTTTTATAATGACTAGATAGTGTCATTTTTTCAAAATAATTGTTATGGCAAAGAAAGTTTTTCCAACCAGATAATTTTTAATTTATGTAAAAGTTTTGAAAATGTTATCATTGCAAACTGAGACGGAGGATCATAAAATGCAATAGAACAAAATATCGTTAGACTAAATTTGAGCGATTCAAAATACCTTGAGTTGACGAAGATGAATGCCTGATTTAGTCATTTTGAAATTTACTTCGAATAGAATATGTTATCAAATCATAATCGGATCCATCCAACTTAAATTTAATTTTGTATCTGAACTTTTTATGATTCAAAACTACACAATTGGATTACTAACATATAATGAAGTTTTTTTTTTTGGTTGCATGGTTGATTATGGCAATAAAGAAGGCGTATGGGGTGGAGATATGAAGCTGAGGACTTTATGCATGAAAACTTTCTCTTCAGTAGGCATAATTGGATTAAGGATAGTGCATTATTCAGATTAAATCGAAAACTTAATAGTAAATACAAATATAAGGAAAATATAGTGTCATTATTTTTAAACAGATTTACCATACGCTGAAAATGAAAGAGAGGAAAAAGATGTGATGAGCAATACTAATAAGGAATACGATGAAACTAACATAGCATGTCAACAGTACGAAGTACTTGTTAGGATCGAAATAACTAGTTGATAGTAAAAAGGAATACGATGAAACTAACATAGCATGTTAACGGTCTGACGTACTTGTTAGGATTGAAATAATTAGTTAATATGATAAATTAGACGATAAAAAAAGTATATTTAAAGAGACACAAAGTTAATGTGGAAGCGAAATGCTGGATCGGGCATCTTGTTAGGACCGAAAAAATTAGGTGTCATGAGAAAGCTAGCAAAGTAAATCTTGAACAACAATAAATCAGATAATAAAAGAGAAATCTATCAAAAGAGACACAAATATTTAACATGATTCGGTCAACTGACCAACGTCCACGGCTGAGATGAACAATTAATCTACTGTAATAAAAAGAGAGTACAAAATATCGAGAGAACAACTTCTCGAGAGGCAAACACAAGCCCCATATGGCTACATTGTGGATGCTACTGGATGAGAAGTACGGATCCTCAATTCATAGAACTCCAAACCTTTTCTTGCAATAAAATGGACTAGCCAAATATGGAAGCATTATATTTTCCTTCTTGGAAAAGAAAAACCCAATTATGGTAAATATGTTGTCATTTCCTTCATGAAATAGGAAAATCAAATATGGTAAGAAAATTTAGACAAACACCTAACAACTCCCCCTTGGCCTGAATTTTGTGATAAAATAAACTTGATCCACCTTATTTATATAGCCTTCAGCATGTCGTGTCTCCAAATATCACTATTAAATTTATCTCAACGTGCATAACATACAGGTCAAATTTCTCAGATAAAAATCATAGCTACTGTCAAATAGGTTACGGCTGGAATTGAACCCGCCACAATGAACCGTCTTTAACTTCGCTCTGATACCACTTGTTAGGACGGAAAAAATCAGGTGTCATGCGAAAGCTAGAAAAGCAAACTTTGAACAACGATAAATCAAATAATAAAAGAGAAATCTATCAAAAGAGACATAAACATTTAACGTGACTCAGTCAACTACATCAACGGCGGAGATGAGTAATTCACTATAATAAAAAGAGAGTATAAAATATCGACAGAACAACCTCACGAATAGGCAAACACAAGCGACACACTAACACTTATCTCGTGCAGTTCTTCCCCTAAACACAACTCTCAAGACCCATATGGTTATATTATAGATGCTACTGGATGAGAAGGAGAGATCCTCAATTTATAGAACTCCAAACCTTTTCTACAAGAAAAAGAACTAGCCAAATATGGAAGAATAAGAAAAATCCAATTACGGTAAATATTTTGTCCTTTTCTTCATGAAATAAGAAAATAAAATAAGGTAAGAAAATCTAGACAAACACTTAGCACATCTATAGATCAGTATGCTATTGAAAGTAGTGTGTGCAGCGAGGTCGAAATTTGGTGTAAGTTAAGGATTCAACTGAACCCAATAAATTTAACTCAGAAATTGTATGTATTAAAATTCATTAATTAAATACAAAAAATAATAGATTTCGAACCTGATAAATCAATTGGGTTGTGATAAAATTTCAAATCTTAACCCATAAAATTTAAATTTGAATCCGCCTTTACGTACCGCTAACTCGTTAAGTTGAACATCTCCGCAATCTTTGAGGCTGAGGGACTGAGGAGAAGAATGGCAGGACAATTCTCCTTTGGCAAAAATATTAATATTGTCATGCAAATTTATAGGGTTTGCATGTAATAGCTCATCAATTAATTGCCAAAGGAGAATTGCACTGTTATTCATCACTCCTCATTTGCTTACAATTTGCTAACATTTTAAACTACTTCTAACTTCTGACCATTCTCATACATGCATGAACTGTTGGTACTGAAACCCCACCCCAGCCAAAAAAAAAAAAAAAGACGATAGAAACAATTAGGTTACAACCAACCCAACCATTATAGCAACAACAACTCAGTATAATCCTACTTAGTGGGGTCTGTGGAGGGTAGTATGTACGCAGACCTTACCCCTACCCTTGGGTAGAGAGGCTGTTTCCAAATAGACCCCCGGTATCCTTCCCTCCAAGAACTTCTCAGCTTGCTCTTGGGGAGACTCGAACTCACAACCTCTCGGTTGGAAGTGAAGATTGCTTACCATCAGAGCAACCCCACTTGTCTAAACAACCTAACCATTATACTTAAAAAAAAATGGATAGGTTTAATTTATAGTCATTAGGACTTCCTGCTTACTTAATTTACCGCACAAACATGAAGTCGTAGGATATGCAATATATATAAGGGCTTGTATTGGTTCGCACCATTGTTTGGATATGCCAAAGGAAAGAGTGGAGAGGGGTGAGGGATATTATTAGCATATGCTTTGTTCAGGTTCCATTAGAGGCATAGGAAATCTTGACCTTTTATCTCTTTTGTGATTTAGATGCTTTTTTCGTACCATAAAGATGGAAATCTCCTTATAAAGACATTAGATATTCCTTATTCACAAGATCGTCCGGTTTTAAATTTTGAAGAATTAAACCCAAATAACTGTCCATTCAAGTACTTAAACTAAAAATAGTCAGTGAAGGTAAAAAAAATATATAATTTATGTATTATATATATGATATATGCATATTTTGTGTATAATCAATATATATGTTTAGAAAAGTAAACAATAAATATGACCAGTTATTTGTATAATATATGTGTATAATCAATATACAATTTATGTATATGATTAGAACAAGTAAACAATGAATATGACCGGCTGCTATTTGTGTAAAGACCCTTTAATTTATTTGTCTTACTTTTTTTAAAAATCTTATTAAAGAAATACTCCTTTATACATGTAGAAAGTTTTTAATCTTTTGATATTCCTTTACCTTTAATGACAGTCACTTATATATAGGAATGTCATATCTATTAGGATCGAAATAATCAGGTGTCATGCGGAAGCTAGTAAGGCAAATTTTGAATGATGATAAATAAGAAAAAATATATCAAAAGAGACACAAATATTTAATGTGGTTCGGTCAATCAACCTACGTTCACAGGTATAGATGAGCAATACACTATATAAATAAGAGTACAGAATATCGAGAGAATAACCTCACAAAAAGGTAAACACAAGTGGCGCACTAAATTTGTCTCGAAAATTCTCCTCCTAAACAAAACTCTTTAACTCATATAGCTACATTATGAATACTGCCTAATGAGATGGAAGGATCCTCAATATATAGAAGTTCAAACCTTTTCCTTTAAAAAAATGAATTATCCAAATATAAGACATTTATAATTTTCCTTTTAATAAAAAGGAAAACCCACATATTATAAATATGTTACCCTTTTCAAGAGATAGAAAAGCTAAAGATGGCAAGAAAATTAGGACAATCACCTAACAATATCATGGTTAAGGACCACAGGATTGAAAGAGTATCTTTTGCATGCAAATGCAAAATTTTAGTTTAAAATCACAAGATTTAGAACTTTTTAAAAATTATAAAATAAAAAAAAAAATTAAATTTAACTCGTTTGTTAACTCTACCAACATCCGTCGAGCTCGTAATTTTAAAATTTGAATTCGCCACTTTACTTGCTATCTCAAATTTTAAGGTTAGGATTTGTTAACTTGTCCATAAACTTTAGAGGAAAAAAAAGGGGAATTGCCTCCCCGTAGAAGAAATTTGTATATCAACCGCAATCAAATGAAGAATGGACCATCGGTTCGTACTTCAATTTCTAGAATGGTAAGGAAAAAAAAGCAATGAATTGATAGAGGAGAGAATGTGCCATTGAATCTCAAGAATGTGCTCTTCATCTTTTTCTTTTCTATTTTTTTCTGTTTTAAACTTTCTCCTATTCTTTTTGCTTGTGAGAGTTCTGCGAATTCAGAAGATATTTTAGAGTTAAAAGCGAGTCACAAGCTTCACTTTCAGCTATTTCCATGTCTCAGTTTAGTTCCTGTATGTCTCTTGGAACAACAATGAGACAGGGATTTAACTTCTTGCCTCCAAAATAGAGGTGTAGAATTTTTTTCACTCTCAACTTAGAAGGATCTATAGTATTTTCACACTCTCTCCAACATGACTTGAATTCAGGATCTAACGGTCATTGATGAAAATACTTTACCAACTGAGCAAGACTTACTTAAACAAAATATCAATGTAATATACCAAAAATGTCTTTTGGATGTCGAGGTTTTCAACATGTCATGTTATTCCTATAAAAGAGTATCACTAAGAGAAAAATTTCCCGCAGGGTGTATTTTATTTAACTAATCAAAAGTGTACTTAATGCTATAAAAGTATAGGAACCAATTCTGCTATATGCAACTTTTATGGCCAAACTTGTTAATTGGCTGTCTTGAGGGGGGGGGGGGGGGGGGAAGGGGGTTGGAAAACGTGTCATGGATTAAGAAAAACATAGGATACAATTAAATGTGTAAGAATGTGCTCGGATTTTGCACTCAATTGCATGATTCCTTAAGACATACATACATAGCATATGCGTTAAAATATACTCTCCACATGAAAGAATACTACATTTTTCTCTGTGCTATAAAAGGGTTCAAGTAGTAGAAATTTTAATCAAAGAAATTTGGTCAAGAGAGACTTCAAAATGTGTGGATGTATTACTGGGCTAATCTTCTTTGGCAAATAGCCCTACTTCACTACCATTTGGTGTCATTGCCAAAGAAGATTTGCCCCGTAATTCAGCCATACAATATAATATTAACTCTCAACTTAACGTTTAATCTGTTTATTTTTTCATTTTCCCTTCCTTAGAGTTGAAGGTCTTTCATAAACAATTTTTCTATCTTTATTATGTAGGAATAAGACCTACGTATACTTTACACCTCCGAATTCTACTTGTGAAATTCACTAGACTTGTTATATGCATCTTTTAGCAACTACGCATGATGAGCTAATGGTATCTTACTTTGATTGCCTGTTTGAAGTCCTATAATCGAGAAATGAAGAATCGGGAATTACAGTAAGACAGGTTTAGATAATTTTTTGTTAAATTATATGTATAATATTGAAGAGGAATCCTCTCGTCACTGACATATCACAGGACGCCGAATGGTTATCCTCTATGCAATTATAATGCAAAGATGTTAAGGGCATGTAAGTTTGAAATATCTCTTATACGTGTATTTTTCTTTTAGATTTTGATAGAGGAAGTGTCTAATCCCTCACCTGAACGGTGGCTTTAATTAAGAAAATGTGTTTACCGTAAAAATGATAATAATAATTAAATTTGATTGTAAGATTTAAAAAATACGTGATTTATTTTTATTCTAATTGTTCAACAATAAATGCCAAGCCAAAAATTAGAAAGCAAGATTATAGACTGAAATAATGTAATAGTCAACACAAACTGCTGGAGATCGGGGCCTCGAGCTGCCATATATGGGGCCTCGAGATCGAGTTGGGTGACCGACTTGGAGCAATCGAGGGAGGACTAACAATTATGAGAGCTACGATGATAACTCTATATGAATAATGATAAGCAATAAATGATGAACAATAAATAGAACACTATGAATATAAGCAATAAATGGAAGTAATGAGCTCAATATAATATGTTAGAGAGCAGAGAGAATGTTCTTATGTATTTAATATTGAGTATCATATGTATAACAAAATAATAAGAGCCCCCTTTATATATGAGGGGGAACCCCAATATAATACAAATGCATTTATTACAAAGTAAGATAGCTGGCCCATCTGCCTAGTAGTCTGGTGTAGACTGGTACTATTCTTGCAGATGACGCCAGTTCGGACCAAGTGCCTAGGGAATTTCCCGCTTACTCTCGATAACCACCTACTCATGCTGCGTCGAGGTCGAGTGTCAATAGCCCTGGGGGGGGGGGGGAGGGGGGGGGCGAATCTCGACCATAGTCTCGAAACTCTGAAACGTGCTTTCGAGGCATCGTAACGATGAAAAATTGGACCCTCTAATTTTATCGCATACAAATAGTCCTCACATTTATTAAAGTGAAAGTGACAAAAAATGGCTCTGACACTGATATCTTCGAAACTCTTCTGATGATGTCACACATATGACATCAACTTTTGTGATAGTTGAGACGTCCCATCGATGCGTTTTTCCTAGTAATACTTATTACACTGTCAGTTTATTTTTCAAAGTAATAACGTATCTGCCGATCTGTTTCTCAAAAATAATGATTGCACATGCCGATACGTTTTCCAAATAGTATTGATTTTATGTATCGGTTGCGCTGCCGTTTCTCTATAAATAGAAGCTCTCTTGAATCAAAATCTCACTCAGTCATTGTTCACCATTTTTCAAATTCTTTCTCCTCACCACCCCCATCCAATTTTATCTCTCATGTTTAACGCCTATGGCCATAGGGTCATGCGACAACATTTTCATCAGCTACGCAATGACCCTTTCTTAAAGCTGTCTTTCTCCGAGCGGGATTGCACTAACTTCTTATTCTTGTTGTTGCTATTGCCGTTGTCATTGGCTCGAGGTGATGAGATAGCGACATCGATTTCTTCCGGCTCAGGAAGATATTTGGACTCTACCTTGCTACTCCGGAGGATGTTCAGACTTTACACCGCTGCTCACCTCCCTATTCCGGCCTGGTATAGCACTTCATCACTTTTGATTTCCATGGGGGTGAAGTGGCACTACCAGCCGCTAACTTGCACGGCACAATGTTCTAAGAAGTGGATTCGAGATATCCGTGCAGGTAGGGCCGGGGCTCGCCAAGTCTTCTATCGGACAGTGATTTTCTTGGTCTAGTGAAAGCTTTTGCTCTTTGGCGGGCAACAAGTTTTTCTTCATCTTTTTCTACTTCTTCTGCATTGCCTTCCTCTTCCACATCTTCTCCCTTGAAAATGTTGTTTTGGAAGGTTGAGATGAGGCCCTCGAGGAGATGATACCCGAAGATACTGCCACCGAGGATGCACCCCCGGGAATGGATTAGACTTTTGGCTTTTATTATATATATATATATATATATATATATATATATATATATATATATATATATATATATATATGTATATATTATTTTGCTTGTTTATTTTTGTGTAAGGACCCCTCATGGGCTTTTGTAATCATATATAAAACACTTTGTGGGCTTTTGTGATCACGGTTTATTAACAAGGATATTTCTTTCATTTGTCTCTGATTTATGTTGAATACCCTATTTATTTGTGTTTGCAAAAAAGCTGAGCATGTGACTCTACGGGTTAGCCCTAATATCGGATCAGGGCATCGGTATTCCCTTGATTCTTGATCGGCCAATATGATTTTCCCTAAAATAGTTTGCCATTTCTCGGACCAAGCCCGGGTTAACCTGGTACAGATGTAGGCTACCAAAACCATCGACTTTGAATCAAGTGGAAATGAGGCCACTATTTTTAGAACAGACTTAGCTCCATTTATATCCCGTTAATAGTTCTCGAGGGAGAATTCGCTCGAGTGCCTGGGAATAAAGATAGCCTTTAGGTTTCGGTAGACGGTTCACGGGTGAGAGTTTGTTCAATTGCAGGGTGACTCGAAAACTTATTTTGGACTGAGAGTGAAGATAGCCTCAAGGCATTACCGATGGACCCCAGATGAGGGTACGCGTAGACTCAGATAGCACCTGGGTTAAAGTAACCGGGAGAACGCTTGACTTGATCCGAAGGTGAAAGATAGCCCTAAGGATTTATTGATAGTTTTTTGAGTAGAAGTTGGCTCGGGTAGTAACTTGCATTTACAATAGAAGAAATTCTCGAGGTAGGTTACCACCTCGGGGTCGAGACCGCATGATAAATTTGTAGAGTTTATCATCTTTTTTGACAGAGATCCTCGAGATCGGGTACCATCTTGAGACTTGTAGTGATGTTAAGAGGCTTCTCAGAGCGTATATTCCTTTTGACAGAGATCCTCAAGATCGGGTACCATCTCAAGACTTATTGATGGGGGTCTTGGACCCCTAAAATAACATATGGCAGTGCTAATTGCATGGCGCGGTTACGAAATGATAAAGGCAGTCTCGCTAGTATATCTTACCAAGGCGAAAATGGCTTCGTCATTATTTTTAATTAGCCTTTGTGGCAAGCGGACAATCACTAGTGTTTATATATATATATATATATATATATATATGGGTTTGTCTTCCCTCCTTGCATGATCTCTTTTTTCTGAGTACTATCCTTCTTCATAGAGTTCTTCTCTCCCGTGTTAGGTACTTCATCACTTCATTTTTGAAGCCCTTTTTCAAATCTCCCACTACGATCCTCTGATTTTACCACAACTAAGGATGCTAAACCATGATCCTTTTAGCAAGGAGGAAGAAGTACAACCTCTAGTTTTTGCACAGGCTGGTGGAACATCACTAACATCAATTGACCAAACTTTGGGACATTTTACTTCGAGGGGGGACTTTTTGCTACAAAATCTTCCTGATATTCAGGATCATCGGGAGCATTCCTCGAGGTCTATTTCTTCAATAGGAGATGTACATCCTAAGCCAGTTAGTAAATATTTTGGATGGGGAAAAAGGGTAGTATTGCAGGTACCTTCCCCATGGGAGAGCATTACGGATTATTCCGAGGGTTTTTGAATGTATATATGTATCCCCTTACGCTGGGTCCCCTTGATAGGGTTGTGTTCGACTTCTGTCAAAAATTTCGAGCTACTTTGGTATAGGTTCATCCGTCATCTTGGAGGATAGTGTTGATGATGAGATTCTTTGTGGCGGAAATAGGGCTTGAATTCACCCTTAGTCATCTTATTAGGTTGTACCAGCCCTTTCACCAACGAGGCCTACTAACCCTACGATGCCGATGCCAGACCCTTTGTTGTCGATGGAGAAGTAGATAGAAACGAGGATGGATGGACCAATTTGTCCGAGTTCGGACTGTCGATATTATCCCCGCGGAGTTTCTGCCGTTTCTCGAGAATTGAAATTTTACATGTAAGTGGTACACTTGTGCCTTCATTGTTTAGTTTATAGCCGAGGCAGGCTTCGTAAATGCGCCTTTCTTTCCCTTCCTGAAACAATTCTGTGGATGCCATACGAGGTCCCTGATATGACGAATTGGGCCTGGAAGTTGGAAATTCGTTCAACTCATGATGGTCATAAGTGGCGAGATCTGTCTAAGGGCAGATGGGAGGCAAAACACCATGGTACGCGCTATGCAATTTTGTTTTCTTCTCTTCATTTTTTTGGTAAGCATTCTCCTTTTAAGTGCATTGATTTCGTTTTTGAAGGAATTGGGGGGAGGGAGGGGTCCTCTAAAGTGAGATCGTGCCTTCCCGGAGGAGGATAAGAATCATCAGCCTTGGGGCCGAATAACAATAATAAGCTAAAAGAGCCTCCGTTGGGCGAATATTCTTATAATAGGATGAGACCAGCTTTGAGACTTAGAGAGGATGCATTAGCCGAGCCTGCTGCGCCAGAGATTTCTAGCCTTGGAAAAATGGTGCCTCCTCCGATGACATCTTCTTTTCCTGTTGGACGTACCTCGAGAAATGAGGGTTCCCTGTTGCAGACTACTTCTCTCGTCGAAGGTACTTCGAGGGATCTCGAGGAAAGGGGTCATATATATCGAGTGACCGTTGTGAGCATGTGATTTTTGCCCTATATGAATTACTCCCATAAATTCAAACATAATAATTTCTTTTATTATTTGTAATTTTGTGGATTTTTGTGGCATTTTTCGTTTATTGTTTGCATGTTGTTTATGCATTTTAATTAGTAAAAAAATACAAAAAATCTGTTGCATGTGCATTTAGAAATTAATTTGATCATTTTTCAAGAAATAATTAACAATTAGTCATTTTACCCACTACCCTCGAATTTTACTCAAACTTCTCAAATTTTAAGTCGAAATTGGAAACCCTAAAATTTCAAAAGGGGCCGAATTGGAAACCCTAAAAAATCTTTGCGTCTTTCTTTTATTATTTTAATTTTTAGGATTTATTTGCGTGATTTTGTGTTTGTTTGAATTTTAGGAATTAATTGCATAATTTTGTGTTTATTTGCATGTCGCACGTTTTAATGTACATAATTCATAAAAATATAAAATGGCATGTTTGCATCTAGGATTTAAATTTCACATTTTTAGGTTATTAATTAGTTAATATTGAAAATGAGGGAAAATGACAAAAATTGGTTAATTTTCTTTGAAATTTAGAATTTAGGAGTTTATTTAGTTTATTTCTTGTTAAATATGTTTTTGGCTATTTTTATTTTTATTTTTAATTTTGATTATTAAAATCTGAAAAAATATATAATAAAACAAAATACACAAAAATAGATTAAATGATGGTATATAATATGGCTTTGTTTTGGGCCAATTCTTGCATTAAACCTAGCCCAAGAACCATCAAACCTACCCAAATAAACCCAGACCCAACTTCCGTGCCCGGTCCAAAACATTAGAGGCCAAAACGACACCGTTTCACACCCAAGAAATCTGGACCGTTGATCAATCTTGATGAAACGGTCAAGATGAGGGATGTCGCCCTATTTAAATGCCAGAGATAACACCCTCGTTACAGACATCGTACCCTGTCCTAAACGAACCCTAACTCCGCTGGTGTAACACCGCTATAACGCTGCCATATCACCACCATCCCTCCTCCGTTCGCCGCCAGTCGAGAATTGTCGCCTCCGCCGGGGTAACTCCAATGGACCTCAAAATAACACCACATCCTCTCCTTGCTCCCCTCTTTCCAAACCCACCGCTGGTTACCCTCGAATATGTCCCCGTCTTGTCGAATATTCATTTGAAGTTTGACATCGCCGCCGTCCACAATGACGACTGGTCGCCAAATACCCTAAGATTTACACCCTAGGTTCCTCACCACGCTCTCACCACAGATCTGAAACAACAATCCTTCGAATCATACCACATCTGCTCGAATATCGATTTGAATAGCCCGGCCAATACCTAACCACCCCAAAATTCGTCAAACCCACACTAAACACCCTCCTCACACCCCTCAACCCAAATCCATGCCCCATGGCTCTCGAATCACCATCATTGTGGTTGATTGTTAGATCAAAGCTAGCCGAAACCAGTGTTATGTTGCATGCGATTGTTGAAGCCCCAAAATTTAAGCTAAGTCATTCCATCTGTCTAATTTTAGAATGGTTTCTCTGTAGAGGTCCTTTCCTGTTGTTTAATACATTTTAGTGTTCATGCCCTCTTCTCATTCTCTTTTTTGTTTGAGTTTAATACATGGTTCATTCAATAAGCTTATAGTGTAGTGAGCATAGTCGTTGATATGAATATACTTTACGTGGGTTCAATTTTGGCTGACTTTGTTAATCTGAACCTGTTTGTTAAAATTGATTAAGTGTTTTGACTCTAACTTCTTATCTTTGGGTGTTGGAGGTAAATGTATATGCTTATTGATGTTTCTTCTCATGAATATCCTTATTCTGGTCCAACTTTGGCTAACTTGGTTAATCGAATCTGTTTATGAAAAATTGGCTAAGTGTGTGTTTTTTGACTTCGAGTTTTTATCTTTGAATCTTTTGATAAATGTGTATGCTTATGGGTTAATATTTTCTCCTGAATGGATTTTATTGTTGATTTGGTCTATTCGATCCTGTTCTGATTTTTGTAATTTGCTTGGGATAGTTAGTGGTCCTGCATAATGGTAGTTAATGTGGATTAGTTCAAACACTTAGGATAATTTGGATAGGTGATTAATATTTTAGGGCATTTTACTGTAGTTAAGTCAGCTAGGGTAAGGTTGGGCTAGGGTTGATAATTATAGGAACAATACAAGGGTAGTTAAGGTATTGTAATAAGGAATCTTGGGATGTTAAGTGAAGAAACTTCTGGAATAGGGTACAATTGCAATTCAGATCCTTTATTTTGATAACTTGGGTAGCATGCTAGGAAATGGGGGACTAAAGTAGTAAATAAGTAGGGACTAAAAAGCAATTAAAAATCTGAAGGTAGCCCTATGAGTAAGGATATATATATACTAGTACTAAAAGCTGAAAAAGGGGTGGGAATAAGATAGAAAAATGGAGCTAAAAAAGATAGAAAAGAGCTATAATCAGAGTGATACCAATTCAATCGAGTCTCTGAGCTTGAACCTCACAAATCCTGATCCAAAACTAGTTCTGAATCCTAATTATTATCATAGACTAAAGGTTCAATTGCTGGTTCATTGTTTGGTTTAGGTTCAAGTTAGTTTGGCTATTTGAAATTGGTGTTGGTTGTGTGATTTGCATTTCCTGGGATTTGAAAGTGCTGAGATTATTGTTCCACTGATTTGGGGGTCTATTCACTGATTTTTCTCGTTGAATCTAGGTTTATTGATCAGTGATGTTGCTGTTTTGCTCTGTGACTGTTTGCTCAAAGGTTTTTCTCTTCATTCCAGGTACATTTTCAATCTCCCATGATGTGTGAGGTCTGATCTAATGAATATTCGAGTTGAAGAAGGCTATTATTTGTTGCTTTATTTCGTCAGTTTTATTATGATTATGTGTTATAATTGAGATAATGGTTTGTCTAATGGGACATTTGGACTAATACTCTGAATTTGCTTAATAGTACTATAGCTGATCCTAGTTTTCTAGTCATGCTTGGTTAAGATGAATGAAGTCGAAATGGAAGTTTAGTTTTAATAGTACGAAAGTTTTATCAATGAAAAGTGAGTAACTCTTGTAAATGTTCAATAGCAGTGATGTGAACTTATGTCGCTGTGTGTTTGAAAAAAGCAGGATTCGTAGTGCATTTATTTTATTTCCAAGATAATTTGATGCTTCAGTTCACGTTTTTTTATACGTTGATATAGAAATTGTTGTTAAGTAGTTATCTAAATCTCCAGGCTGTGTTGTATATATTAATAGCACGCACGTTACCAAATCTATTTAGCATCATTCTTGTTAAACCTTTAAGAATAAAACTGCCAACCATGTGTGAACTTGAAGGTCTGTTATAATTTGGCCTTTACTTGGTATTATTTTCTTACTCACTTGATGCAATATAAAATCTGGAAAATTATCTGCACGTTTAATGGGATTTACTAGCCCGGTTCTTTATTATCTCAATTCTAGGCTCACATCGAGGCCCTATCGCAATAGCCCATGCTAGACGGCTTCATTTGAAAATAAGACTGGATGACTGGGATATTTTCGAATCAGACAATACGCTGAAAAGGGAATTTGATTCTCACGCCAGTTAGCCAAGTCCTTTAGAGACGCATTTTAGTTTGCTTTAGGATTGACCTTTTTAATAAAAACGAGATGTGCCACGCCAAACGAAATCCAAAACTACGTGGCCCTCATGAAATACTTATATTAAAATATTAAGAGATTTGGGACATGACTTTTAGCGAATTTTATGGCTTCCTGCAAAGATAATAACGCGATAGTCGCTTTTAGGCGCGTCTTTAATAATTTTATTTTCCTAATTACGGGTGCACATTTATGTTACGCAAATCCAAATCTCAACGGAATTTGAATGTGTCAAAAACCGTGGGTGCATTTATGTGACGTGGTTCGAGGCATATTTTAACAATGTTGCAGGTTTCTTTAAAAATAATAATAAAGTTGTTAAAAGATTTAAATGCACATAGGTTCATAATTGTATAGAATCAGATAATTTAAGCCAAATATAATAGTTGAGCGATGGTCCTAGAATCATGGAACTCGGGAGTGCCAAACACCTTCTCCCGGGTTAACAGAATTCCTTTTCCAGATTTCTGGTTTGCGGACTATTAAACACAGTCATTCTTTCCTCGATTCGGGATTCTGAACAGTGACTTGGGACACCATAAATCTCCCACGTGGCGACTCTGAAATATCTTAAATAATTGAATCCCATTTCGAACGTCCTTTAATTGAAAAAACTACCTTATCTATGCCCTTCGCCGGGTGTAGTAGCCAAAAGAAGGTGTGACAGCTCTGGCGACTCTGCTGGGGATCGAACCCAGAATCTCTGGTTTAGGGTTCAAGAATTCGAGCTTATGATAATTGTTGTATTTGGCTTTGTTTATTAACTGATTTTTACATGTTGGCTTAATGTGCAAAATGATACTTTTACCGATCTGATATTATCTGAACTGTACATATAAACTGCTACGAAACCCTTCTCTTCTCACCTCTAGGGATGTGTTTACTGGTTGAGACTCCCTATTCTGTTAGTGTCACACCATAAAATAAGAAAGAGGTTCAGAAGAGTTACAAAGCCGGACGATCTTGCGGGTCCCCGGTACATAGCCCCCTCCTCGATTCGATTTGTCCCCTCGGGTACACAGTCTAGAACAACTACCCAGGTGCTGAACTTAGTACAACAAAACCTCATGCCGGATCCCTAGTAGGAAATTTTGTTTGCATCACGTGCATTGACTTAGGGGACTCAACAAAGGGGTTGGGTCCGTCTAGGACAAGTGTCCTGAAATGAAAAGACCATCCTGATGGATATTACTGCTACTTGTGGATTCTGTTGCGTTGGATTTGCATGTTGACTAGCTTGTGAATGAGGAAAGAAAATTGGGAAAATAAATAAGGGGTACTAGGGTTGACTGAGATTAGTTGCTTGTCTTGTAAAACCAATGATCAACTAGCGCCGAAATGCTGTCGGATTTTTGAAAAAAAAATAGAAAAAAACGCTTTTCAACAAGAATTTTAGTTTTGACAAATTGTTTTGCCCGAACTACGTCGGTTTGATTTTCACCAAGTGTAGGATACGTAGGCAACCCTATTAGGGTCTAACCTCCCTTTTGCAAAAATGGCCAAAATAATTTCAAACTTTTATTTGCTGTCCTAAATAAATTGGGTGATGCTGTTGCTGTCAAGAATAGCCAAATGATTCCAAAGGGGACGTCTGAAGGCTGATTTAGCACAAACGGTCACCTTTTGGTTCTTTATTGTATTTTTGGCCGGCCAGAGGGAACAACCTTTAAAACTTACTCCGGAAATGCTAAAGGGCCGTATCGCAAAGCTGCGCTTTTGATTTTAGAAAATAAATTTCATAAAAGAAAACTTTTGATTTTGAATTCAAATAGGAATAAAGTTACAAGTCACTAATTCACCTTAATAAATGTGCAGAATGAGCACAATTCAAACCGAACCTTTTTCATTTGTATGCCGAATCCCTTTGGAGCTGCGATTGTGGTGGAATGATATAGGTAGAGAAGGGCAAGATGAGATAAAGAAGTATTTGGAGGGCCTCCCCAGGTTTTTGAATATTGTACTCCGGGGAGACATCATAAGAGCGTTGGTCACGTGCTGGGACCCGGTGTACAACGTGTTCCACTTCTCAGATTTTGAACTTACCCCAACGTTGGAAGAAATAGTAGGATACATTGGAAATGCTGAGTTTCCTTTGAGACACAATTATTTGGTTGCTACAAGAGTGGTAGTGGTGCACAAATTCTTAGATACCTTGAAAATAAGCATAGTGGTATATGACTTGAACTTGGCGGCAGGATTTTGCACCTTTTCATTCCTATATACAAGATATGGTCACATAGGGGGTTCAACAATAAAAAACAAAGTCTGCAGCAAGGGAAAGTGTGTCAAATGGGAAGAACATAGATGCTTTGATTTTATAGTGGCTTTTCTAGGGCTTTTGCTATTTCCAAGAAAAGAAGGGAAAATTGGCATAAAGATAACAGCGGTTGTCAGCACTCTACGCACACAGGCCAAGTGCACACTCTCGCCTATGATAGTAGCCGAGATCTTTTGCGCTCTCACAGCTTGCAAGGCCGGGAAAGATTTCTTTGAGAAGTGCAATCTATTATTGCAAATGTGTATAACTGAGCATTTATGCCATCGTCCCCAATTCATGAGTTATGGGTTCACAGAGAAAACTTGCATAGAGAAGTTTTACACGAGAATTGAAAGGTGCAACTTACCTGAAGGTGTAGCAAGATGGACATCCTACTTTCAATCCCTCACTGCCAGTCAAATAGAATGGACACTGGGATGGTTGTCTGTGGATGAGATCAAATATATGCCAACAACACAACCTCATTTCCTTCTGATGGGTCTTAGGAGTATCCAGCCTTATGCCCTGCATCGGGTCTTGAGACAAATCGAAAGATTCCATATAGTGCCAAAAGACGAAGATCTTAGTATCCGGATAGTCAAGATTGGACCTGATGGTCAGTTCCTCAAAGCAACGGTTGACAAGATTTGGAATGAATGCCAATACCTAACAGCAAACACTTGCTTACAGAATCAGGCTAGAGGCGAAGTGTCACTAGGATACCTTGCTTGGTACAGGAGAGAAATTGAGTTTGAGAGACAACCCAAAGGGCCTCATCTCCAGGAATTCATCGAAACATCATTGGAAAAATGGGACTGGCTAGCCAAGGAAAATGAATACAGGGACACCATAGGAAAATTAGAAAAACAAGTCAAAGAGCTTCAATTTGAAAATGGTTTGAAAGCTACTGTAGATGAGGGGGAAAAGAAAAGATTAACCAACGAAACGAAGCGTTGCGAGCACAAATCTTGAAAATGAAAACAGGCGCGAAAAATCCCTCCAGGAGCGCGAGAGATGAAAAGCTTATAGACAATTTAAGGCAAAAAGTACCTAAGTATGGGTTTGACTTGAATAAAGCAGAAGGTGAGCTATCCAGGGTTCGGAAAAAATTGGCTAAAAATGCGGAGGAATGAGCCCGCATCATCAATCAATTAAAGGAAAGGCATGACAATGAGGTTGCTGTGTTAAAAAAGAAGTTCATTACAGCTAAGAATGAAGTGGCTAAGCAAGCCATGGACTTCAAAGCCGAAAGATACCATTGTTATGCAGTAGTAGCATGACTAGAGATGGATTTATGACAATTCCAAGAATTGAATCAGGTGGCCGAGTGGACTCTAGAGGCATGGGCCGAGCAAATTGGGAGACTGTTCAAGAAAAAAGTTCTATAAGTGAAAGAGTGCGGATGATTGTGGACTACATCACCACAAAGTGCAACCACCACGAGGATATGACAAGATCCATGTTCTTCACCACCGCCATGACCTTTGTTCGTCAAGCAATAGAAGATCTTCATCACCTATAAGGGGATTTAGGTAGGTGACCCCCGACAAGGCCGAACGATGCCACGCGGGTCCTAGGAGCACTGGAAGAACTAATGTACTCATGAACATTGCATTTCCTTTTTTGTTAAGAAAACCATATATAAAATTCTGTCAGTTTAAATTAGAGTCTGTATTTTCTCTTATGCATAGTTTGTAGTTCGTCTTTTAATTAGAGCTTGTTAGTTTTTTGTTTAAACCAATCAGTCTTTCGAGTCCTTGTAACTGAAGTTTTTTATTATGAAAATGGAAAGTTCCAAAAATATTTTATGCTTCATTTGTTATTTGCAAGAAATACGCTCGGTCTGATTCATGAGGGGACATGATACGTAGGCAATCTACATAGGATTCGACCATAAATGAATAAAATAAGAGAGAGGGAGAGAATAAAGCTAAAATAAAGGGGCTTCAAAAATAAAATATTAAAAGCCGGGATGACACAAGCAACCGATGCATGTAGTGACCGATTATGTTCTAGGTGCATTCATACCTAATATGTGGTCGCTTATGTGTTAGAACCTAACTATTAATGAGTTTTTGGTGTTGTCAATTCCAGACTAGACATGTGGTTGGTACTTGCGGCATTCTGGCAACCCACTCGTACAACACGCGGTCTAAGAGAAAGCAAGTCATGGCCAATCAGGAAGCCGATGTCAGTATTATTGATTCCTCGAAAGAAGTAGAGGAATTGGACGTGAATCCCATGAAAGAGGAAATGTATAAGCTAAAGCACCAAATGGCTGAAATGTACCAGGCATGGGCAAGAGGACAACCACCTCCGACCTATCCTGCTAATCCAACCTTCATCCCTCCACTGGCCCAAGCACCTGACCAGTCCACCGCTAATCCACCCTCAAGTTTTCCTATCTATTGACAATATTAGGGTATGACCTCTCAACCACCACCAGCTCCACTACCCAAAGAAGTGCCTCACCCTCCTCCGCCAATCGCCCCTATCTATGTGGCACCTCCGCCTCCTGCACTCCATAGGTCATCAACTGAACCCCTGCTTCAAGCTTATGACCCCCAATGCTATCTACCAGAACCCGCTTACAAGACACATGAGCCTTACTCCTGTGTTCCTAGTCTCGAAATACCGGCGGGAGTTGAAAACCCAATCAAAAATCTTGAGCAGGAAGAGATGCTTAGAAAGGACAGAAGTCTAGAACAATCAGTGAAGGACATGCGGGGATTAGGTGGCCAGGTGAGAGAGGCATTCAAGGACCTTTGTCTATTTCCAGACGTGGAGTTGCCTCCAGGTTTCAAGATGCCTAAATTTGACTTTTATGATGGACATGGCGATCCAGTTGCGCATCTAAGGGGGTTTTGCAGCAAAATGAGAGGAGTATGGGGAAAAGATGAATTGCTAATGGAGTACTTTACCCCGAGTTTAAATGGGTCGGCACTGGAGTAGTACACTCGATAGGATCACAATCGGTGGTATACATGGGATGACCTTGCAAAAGATTTTGCTTGCCACTTTCAATATAATCTTGAGATTGTCCCGGATCGTCTATCTCTGACAAAATTGGAGAAGAAACAGAGTGAGAGCTTCAGGAAATACAGTTTCCGGTGGATGGAACAAGCAGCTAGAGTTGATCTTCCCATGAAGGAGAGTGAGATGGTTGACTATTTTCTACAGGCTCTGGAACCTACCTATTTTGGACATTTGGTGTCAGCACTGGGTAAGTCTTTCAACGAAGTAGTCAAGATGGGAAGTATGGCCGAGGAAGGCCTCAAACCAATAAAATGATGAGCTACTATGCAATTAACGTAACCACTCAGGCCATCCAGGGCGGAGCCAGGGGACACATTTGGAAAGAAGAAGGAGGAAGTAGCGATAGTGGAGTCAGGAACTTGGTTCAGACCTCGGGCTCCATCTTATTATGCCCAATCTCGTCCTCACCAACCAAACATACCCACACACTCCATATGGCCCACCACAACATTACAATCCACCATTAAAACCTCGTTTCTTGGTCCATCATGCGCAAGCGTATATCCAACCTCCCGCTCAAGCGCAATGGCATGCGCCAGCCTTAAAAAATACCTACCCAACTCCACAAAATCATTACCCACCTCTAAGAGCCTACCAAAAACACCCGAAACCCGTCTTTCGAGCCAATCCAGTCTTGAGAAATGAAAGGGTATAAAAGAAGAAGAATTTCACTCTGCTGGGAGAATCCTACACTAGCTTATTCCACAGGCTGCGACAACTGGATATGTTGAGATCAAACGAAGCAAAATTGCAAAATCATCCTCCGAAGAATCTAGATTATTCTATCAACTGCGAATAGTATTTAGGTGTACCAGGTTATGATACTGAAGTGTTAGCATTTAAAGAACACTATCCAGGAACTTATTGACTCCCACCAGATTAAGGTGCAGACTCTAGAGGTACCCAATATTGACCAAGACCCGCTGCCGACCCATCAGAGACCAACATGATTGAGATCTTGGAAAAAAGAGGAGAGCCCAAAAGGCCCTCACAGACAGTGATGATGATCAAATCTAGTGAGCCAACTGAGAACGCAAGTTGCGAGAAGCTAGTAACCAATGCAAAAGTAAGAAGCAACAAACCTGTTATAGTTCAAGGAGGCCCAGCATGCACGGTTGCGCCAAAGTAGGAACAAGCAAAAGTTACAGTACATGGGGTAGCTAGAGAACCTGTTATGGTTGTGGAAGGTTTTCGCATAGAGCCCGTCATTGTAAAACTAGTAATCCAGCCACCAATCATCAACATCAAAGCCGTTGCATGGAGATATGAACAAGCAATAGTGATGTATAAAGGAAAGGATGTTAGGGAAGAAGTATGCGGGGCCCGTGTTTTAACTCGATCGGGGAGGTAATTCGCCCCTCAAGAATTAAGGAAAGGCAGAATCTCTAAAGATAACCAAAAACTAGTGAAGAAAGCTGTATCGGAAGAAGAGGCAGAGGAATTCTTGAAGAAAATGAAAATGCGGGATTACTCCATCATAGAGCAGTTGAGGAAGACACTAGCTCAGATCTCCTTATTATCCTTACTAATCCATTCAGATGAACACCGCCGGGCGCTGATGAAGATTTTGAATGAAGCCCACATCCCTAACAATATAAAAGTGAATCATTTGGAAAAGATTTCAAATAGGATATTCGAGGTAAACTGGATCACTTTCTCTGACGATGAATTTCCCATAGAGGGCATTGAGCACAATCGGGCTCTTTATCTAACTGTAAAATGTGAAGATGCTGTGGTCACCCGAGTTCTGGTCGGCAACGGGTCCAGTGCAAATATTTGTCCACTCTCCACATTGACCAATATGAAGGTGGAAAGTGAAAGGGTCCACAAGAACAACATTTGTGTTTGAGGTTTCGACAGTAGAAGCAAAGACACCGTGGGAGACATAGTGCTGGAAGTGACAATAGGGCCCGTTGAGTTCACCATGTAATTTTAAGTGCTGGACATGGTAGTCTCTTATAACATGTTTTTGGGTAGGCCCTGGATTCACGCAACCAAAGCAGTTCCATCTATGCTTCATCAGATGGTCAAATTTGAATGTGACAGGCAAGCGATTGTGGTGCACGGTGAAGACAATAAGTGCGTTTCGGGTGATGTAATCGTACCTTTTATTGAATCTAAAGACATCAAAGGGCCATGGGTCTATCAGGTATTTGATACCGTGTCAGTTCGGAAAATCCCAGAAGGTGAGGTTGTCATGACCCAAAGATAGCAACCGTGTCAGTCATGGTAGCTTCAGAAATGTTGAAGAATAGTTTTATGCCTGGCAAGGGGTTGGGTGCTTCTCTACAAGGCATTGTGCAACCAATGTCCCTCCCCAAAAATCTATACACTTTTGGTCTAGTGTTCAAGCCTACAGCTGCAGACATAAAGCAAGCCAGAAAGCTAAGCTTCCAGTGATGTGTAAACTCGATTAGCTTCAGAGTTGTTAATTTAGTTGTTATTTTCGTCCGTTCGGATGTCTAAATTCGATTATCTTTGATTATAATGAAATGAAATTTTCGTTTCAGCAGTGTTGCTAGTTTCCAATTCTCTTTATGTCTCTTTCTTTTCTCTTTTGTACAGTTATTTTTATTCTGGTTCCAGTGATCTGACATGCATAAGGACTCCTTGGCCCAGTCTTCAAAATTGGTCTAGTTCAGAAATAGTGATTAAGGAAATAGAACATAAAGATGAACCAAAATACGATGAGGAGGGGGCATGGGATGAGATTAGTAAAGAGTTGAGCCAATTTGAAGAGAAACCCAAACCAAACCTGAACGATACAGAGGCAGTCAATTTAGGAAGCCCGGATGTCAGAGAAACAAAGATAAGTGTATATCTAGAGCCACAACTTACTAAAGAAATAATTGAAGTACTGATTAAATACAGAGATGTCTTTGCATGTTCCTACAATGACATGCCCGGATTGAGCACTGACTTGGTGGTTCACAAGTTACCCACTGACCCAGCCAGCCTTCCTGTCAAGAAAAAGTTGAGAAAGTTTAAAACTGATATGAGCATGAAAATTAAAGAGGAAGTGACCAAGTAGTTTGAGGAAAAAGTCATCCGAGTCACACGATATCCCACCTGGTTAGCTAATGTTGTGCCAGTACCAAAGAAGGATGGTAAAACCAGAGTGTGTATCGATTACCGTGACCTCAATAAAGCAAGTTTGAAGGACAACTTCCCTCTGCCGAACATTCACAATATTGATTGACAATTGCACGAAGCATGAGATTGGGTCGTTCGTGGATTGTTATGCAGGCTACCACCACATCTTTATGGATGAAGAAGATGCAGAGAAAACAATATTCATCACGCCGTGGGGGACATATTGTTATAGAGTAATGCCTTTTGGTTTGAAAAACACCGGGGCAACATATATGAGGGCCATGACAACCATTTTCCATGATATGATACATAAGGAAATTGAGGTTTATGTGGATGATGTGATAGTCAAGTCCAGAAAGCAATCCGATCATGTCAATGACCTAAGGAAATTATTTCAAAGGCTCCACAGGTATGACCTCAAACTCAACCCGGCAAAATGTGCATTTGGGGTCCCCTCAGGGAAGTGTTAGGGTTCATAGTCAGTCGGCGAGGCATCGAACTAGACCCATCCAAGGTCAAATCTATACAGGAGCTACCGCCACCAAGGAATAAAACAGAAGTGATGAGCCTATTGGAAAGATTGAATTACATTAGTCGGTTTATTGCTTAGCTCACAACCATCTGCGAGCCTATCTTTAAGATATTAAAAGAGTATGTTGTAGTGAAATGGACAGGAGAGTGCCAGGAAGCTTTTGACAAGTTAAAGGAGTATTTGTCGAACCCACCCGGTATTGGTCCCGCTAGAACAAGGAAGGGCCTTTATCTTATATTTGACAGTCTTGGATAACTCATTACGGTGCATGTTAGGTTAGCACGATATCACCGGGAGAAAAGAGCAGGCCATATACTATCTCAGCAAGAAATTTACGGCCTACGAGGTTAAGTATACTCATCTTGAAAGGACGTGCTGTGCCTTGACATAGGTAGCCCAAAAGTTAAAGCATTACTTGTCATCATACACCACTTATCTCATCTCACGTCTGGACCCATTGAAGTATAATTTCTAGAAGCCCATGCCCACAAGAAGTCTCGCGAAATGGAAAATCGTGCTCACGGAGTTTGACATTATATACATAACTAGGACTGCCATGAAAGCACAAGCATTGGCAGATCATTTAGCTGAGAATCCGATAGATGAAGAATATGAGCCTTTGAACACATACATCTCGGATAAGGAAGTGATATTGATGAAGTGGAATGGGATGAGAAGTTGGGATGGAAATTGTTATTCTATGGGGCTGCCAACATGAAAGGCGTTAGGATAAGAGCAGTGCTCATTTCTGAAGTAGGGCATCATTACCCAGTCACAACTCAACTTCGCTTATATTGCACCAACAACATTGCAGAATATGAGGCATGCATTTTGGGTATGAGATTAGCAGCAGAAATGGGTGTCCAAGAAGTCGTGGTCTTGGGAGACTCGGACTTTCTGGTACACCAGATTCAAGGGGAGTGGGAAACGAGAGATTTAAAACTCATACTATACCGACAATGCTTGCATGATCTCTGTCAACGATTACGGTCAATAGAGTTCAGGCACATTCCCAGAATTCACAATGAGGTTGCCGATGCCCTGGCTACCTTGGCATCAATGTTACATCATCCGGACAAGGCTTATGTTGACCCGATACATATCCCTGGTCCATCATCAACATGCTTATTGCAGCATGGTGGAAGAAGAGCTTGATGATGAGCCTTGGTTCCACGACATCAGAGAATATATCAGGAGAGGTGTGTACCTGATACAAGCCACCAGTGACCAGAAGAGAACAATCCGTCGGTTGTCAAGCGGGGTTTTCTTCAATAGAGGAATACTATACAAAAGAATGCCAGATCTTGGTTTGCTAAGACGGGTAGATGCTGGGCAGGTGACAGCCACCATGAATGAGGTGCATGCTGGCGTCTGCAGGCCACACATGAGCGGATATGTTTTGGCAAAAAAGATTCTCCGGGCAAGATATTATTGGGTCACCATGGAGCGGGATTGTTTGATCTTCGTGCGCAAATGTAACCAATGTCAGGAGCATGGAGACTTTATAAACTCTCCGCTGTATGAATTGCATACGATGACTGCACCATGGCCTTTCGTTGCTTGGGGCATGGACGTCATCTGGCCCATTGAGCCAGCAGCTTCTAATGGGCACATATTTATCATAGTTGGTATTGACTATTTCACCAAA
The DNA here is from genome assembly GCA_034376525.1 of Nicotiana benthamiana. Taxonomy (NCBI): domain Eukaryota; kingdom Viridiplantae; phylum Streptophyta; class Magnoliopsida; order Solanales; family Solanaceae; genus Nicotiana; species Nicotiana benthamiana. Next base: position 27,140,012 of record CM067340.1, on the reverse strand, counting down.
TGGGTTGAAGCCAAAACTTTCAAGGCAGTGACCAAGAAGACCGTGGTCGACTTTGTGCATGAGAATATCATTTGGTTGTTTGAAATCCCTAAGACTCTCATCACGAACAATGGGGAAATCTCAACAGTCACTTAATGAGAGAAGTATGTCAGCAGTTCAAGATCACACATCGAAATTCTACCCCATGCTGCCCCAAGGTGAACGGAGCAGTTGAGGCGGCCAATAAGAACATAAAGAAGATACTTCGTAAAATGGTGGAAGGGTCCAGGTAGTGGCATGAGAGGTTACCCTTTTACATTGTTAGGCTATCGCACTACCGTTCGCACCTCGGTAGGGGCAACCCCATATTTGTTGGTGTATGACACAGAAGTAGCAATCCCGGTAGAAACTGAAATCTCCTCCCTTCGCATCGTGGCGGAAGCAGGAATTGACGATGAAGAATGGGTTAAGAATTGTTTGGAGCAACTGAGTCTGATTGAAGAGAAAAGATTGGCGGCGGTGTGTCACGGCCAGTTGTATCAACAGAGGATGGCTAGAGCATATAACAAGAAAGTGCGTCCAAGAAATTTTGAGGTGGGTCAATTAGTGTTGAAACGCATCCACCCCCACCAAGCCGAGGCAAATGGCAAGTTCGCTCCGAATTGGCAAGGATCGTTTGTCGTATCAAGAGTGTTGTCTAATGGAGAATTGTATCTGACAGATGTGGAAGGGAAATTTTTGGAAATGGCTATCAATTCGGATGCTGTCAAAAGATATTATGTATGATTTTCTGTTGGATCATTGTCTACACTTGGCATTTGTTTGTACTTGGCAGGTTATATATATTGGAATGATGAAGGCATTTTGTTCATCTATCTAATCACTTTACCCTTTGTTAACCCCTTTGAGCTTCTGTTATTTTTATTCTAATATCCCCTCTTTCGGAATCTATAACGAGAGTCAGACACGCAATTATAAGGCGACGAACCCATAATAATGGAAAAGCAAGAAAGGCAAAACAAAAAGAGAAGAAAAAAGCAGCAAAATAAAAGAGAAAAAAAAGAAGAAAATAAAAGAAAAGAAAAACAAAGAAAAAAAGAAGAAAAAAGGAGAAAGAATAAGAGAAAAATGAGAAAGAAATAGCGGAAAGAGAGAAGGAAAAGGAAAACAAACAATAATGAAAGTAAAGAATCAGCAGGAACTACGTTTGACCTGATTCCTTTTTAAGGATACGTAGGCAGTCTCACCGCTCGGTCATATTCAAATAAACTCCAAAAGCCCCAAGCAAGAAACTGGGGCAGAAATTGCATTGGTTTGACTTCCGAAAGTTGTAAATGCTAAACCTTTAAAATCAATTTTTGAGCCTTTCACACCCTTTCCTTATAACCTTGTCCAAGAGAATACATTACAGTCCAAAGAAAGACCTTCTGATCAATCTGTAAGAAATGTCGTGGAAAACAAGGAGAAACGGATCATACCTCAGGGAAGCACTCTAGTTCCTGTAGAAAATAATAAAATGAGAGAGTCGTATTAGTAAAAACCCTCACGAGCACCATAAGTAAACGAGACTTGAGAGAGCCTCATTGGTGAAAACCCTCACGGGCACCGTGAGGTGAAAGCAAGGCAAAAAGCAACAACCGGAAAGGGGTTGTTGGTGGAAATCTATTCATGAAAAATGTAAGGCAAGCAAAGCTAAGGTTTGATTAAAGGAATTGGATTAGAAATGGTCACTTCAAAAAAGGCATGGCAACAGAAGGTCGTTCATCGAGATTGACTGGGTCGACTAGGCCGTAGTGCATGTCATGATCATGAAAAATCAGTTGCTCTTCCTCAGATAAGTTTCCTTTCTCTTCCTTTCAACAGTCAATGAATCTGGAATTCTTTACCCTAAATACAGTTCTGAGTCATTGCATTTCATTTTCTTTCGAGTCTCTAAAGCCTTTTGTTTAAGCAAACGGGAGAAATTTCAAAGTCTATTATCAGCTCCCAAAGGGACAAAACGCATGACACCCAAAACGTAACAAAGGCAGCAAAGTTTGAAATGGCAAGGGGAGAGATTCACAAGAGCTTCAATGATAAAATTGATGGAAGAGAACAAGAGTTGGCAAAGTGAAGGAGCACCACGCAAAGATGGGGATGCAAAGTAAAACCACAAAGATCAAGAGTCAGTCAAGCATCATAAATGGACCGGGTAATCTTAGGGAAGGGTGTAAGGATTTTAGCAAAGGCTCGAAAATGTAACACCAAGATGAGGAACAAAACAAAGTCACAAGGGTCAGAGAATCAGCCAAGTATAACACCCTAACTCAGCAGTCCTCAGAGAAGGATATAAAGCTTCTGGCAAAAGAGGCAAAAGCGCAACACAACGATGGAAATGGTCATGAGGGTTGACCCAGCATGATATATCAACTCATGAATCGTCGGAAATGGGCGTAAAGAATTCTGGCAAAGTGTTAGAAATGCAACACAAAGTAGGAGCGAAGCAAAGGCACAAAGGGCAAGGGCCAACCAAACATCATAGATAGACTGGGTGATTTCAAGAAAGGGTGAAAGGATTTTGGCAAAGGAGCGGAAATGTAACACAAAGATGAAGAACAAAGTGAATCCATAAGGTTCAGAGGGTTGGTCAAAGCATAACACATTAATTAATCAATCATCGGGGAAGGATACAAGAATTCCGGCAAAGGATTAGAAATGTAATACAATGATGGGGAGCAAAAGTAAAGCGTAAAGGTTTCGAGGGGTTCAGCAGAGCAATTCAAGCGACTCATCATCAACATCGACAATGGAACACAATGGAACACGAAAGTGGGGAGACCGTTTTCACAAAGAATGCCGTAAGCCAACCGCCGCTTTTCAAACTGACAAGTTTTCTTTGATTGATACAGGGGTAGAAAAATTCCAAAAGAGCCTGAAGGAGGCCATACACAGGCGAAAACAGGCACATGGAAGAGTATGATAAAAACCTCGGGGCTCACCCAGAAATGGGCCTCAGCTCAAACTCAAGAGAGGCACGAGCCTTCATAAATATCCTCCCCAGCAAAGAGCACAAGGGGACCAACTTTAACCAGCAAACCCAGTAGGAACATTTGAGGGTTAAATGAAGCATGGAAGTTGAGACAGAACACAGTTTAAAACTCAAATGGGCGCATGTGACAGGGGCAAGCACCAACACCTTCCCCAGCAAGAGTTGCAGAAACCTCCGGAAAATAATCACTTGCAGAAACGACCAAAGGTTAGAATTGGCATTTAAGTTGGAACCTTCAGGCCCCTCCTGGAAAATGGGAGTTATTTAAAGGTTAGAGGTAATCATTGATAGCAAAGAGCATAAAATGACTTGCATGTTGAAGTAGGATTCATTTAAGAGTTGTCAGGACCTTCCTGAAAATAGGACTTAGCCTAAAACACAAATAAGCACAGGTAACACGGGCATGCATAAATATATCCCCAACAAAGAGTTGTCAAGACCCTCCTGAAAAATAGGACCTAGCATAGAACATAAACAGTCGGGTGGCATGATAAACCCAAATACTTCCCCAATAAGAGTCATTAGGACCCGCCTGGACATTGGGAGCTAATCGTAGGAGTTGTCAGTACCCCATGGATAATGGGAAGTGGCTCTATATGCTAATTCCCAGCAGACACATTTTGTCATCAAACTAAGAGTTGTCAGGACCCGCATGGATACTGGGAAGTAGTTTTAATCACCAGTCACCAGCATAACCCCAGCAGATATAACTCATAGCAAGACATAGTGAAAAATAATACTTGTTGAAACATAACATAATCTTAAAGTTGTCATCAGTTAAGAATTGTCAGGACTCTCCTGTGTTGGAAACACGTTCTCAATGCAATATATTAAAACGTGTGTTCTTTTGTATAGGTTTTGATGAATGACAAACGAAGCGAAAATTGATATATGACGAAGTTCAAGAAACAAGCGCACAATTGATATACAACGAGATTCAAGCTCAAGACAAAGTTTTATTGTTTAATTGAGTCATTCTTAATTGTGATCTTGATCCTACAACCTGACTCGTAACATGGCTTCTCTCATAAAACTATTTTCCAAAATCATGCATATTTAATTTAATGTCAAATGAATTTAAATCATGCATATTTACAGTAGTCAAAATAATTTCTAGACATGCCTTAAAAATCTGGAATAAGATAATCGATTATGTACTTATGATAATCGATTGTTTTAAGCCAAGACTGCATGACAATCGATTGTGAACTAATGACAATCGATTGTGAGTAAGACAGTGAGCATCAGGTTTTTCAAACCTGCATGACAATCGATTGTGAACTAATGACAATCGATTGTGACTGAGGCAGTGTCCATCAAAGTTTTTCAAAACTCAGAATAATCGATTATGAACTAATGGTAATCTATTATGTTGAGACAGTGTCTTCCAGTGATTTTCAAATTTATTAAATAATTGATTGTTACATTGGACAATCGATTGTCAAAGAGACAGTGTCTAAAATGTTTTTCAAAAACTGATAAGTAATCGATTGTTGACTTTGTGCAATCGATTGTGAAGCTGACCATTGTCGTAAAGTTTTCAAATACCGTCAGGTAATCGATTATTGATTCTGTATAATCGATTGTTTTGATTAAAATCCGGAAAAGATTTTTTGAACGTAATTGGGTAATCGATTATTGATTTTGTATAATCGATTGTTTTGATTAAAATCCGGAAAAGATTTTTTGAACGTTGCTGAGTAATCGATTGTTGATTCTGGACAATCGATTGTTTGTGGTAAAATCTGGAAAGGATTTTTTGAACGTTGCCAGTAATCGATTATGGATTGTAAGTAATCGATTATCAAGCGTAAAATCTGGGATTGAATTTTGATCTGACTGGCAGACAATCGATTGTTGGGGTTTGACAATCGATTGTCAGTGAGTAAAATCAGCAACTCTTAATTGGCAATTAGGCAACGCTAATGCCAAGTTTTTCAACTATAAATATAGCTTCATTTCAGTGTTTTAAATACAACAACATACTATAACTGATCATTACATTGCTATAAGCTTGCATACTTTTGTTTATCATTTTATATTCAATTTCATAAAGCTTTTGAGAGCCATATTCTTGTCCAAAGTTGTTGTGATCTAGAGCTTACTTCTTTTACTCATTTTGTTTGAGTGTTTAATGTTTTATACACTTGTAAGAGAATTGTAATTCTCTTGTTGTAAGGAACTTGTGTTTCCTTGGTTGAAGTCTTGGAGTGTTGTATCTCCGAGCAAAGGTGTTAAGGCTTGTGTCCTTAAGTTGTAAAGGTTTGTTGGGCACCCGTAAGCTTAACAAGTTAGTGGAAAATCTCGAGAGAGTCTCTCGGGGACTGGACTAGCCACGTGTTGTGGTGAACCAGAATATATCGGTGCATTCTTTCCTTTTTGGTTATTTAACGCACTTATTTATTTCCTGCAAATTTTAATTTCCGCAAGTTTACGCTAAATTTTATTATAACGCTATTCACCCCCCCTCTAGCACTAAGCGCTTTATCTAACAATTGGTATCAGAGCCCAACTCTCTGAAAACTTAACAGTTTGAGAGAACCATCCATGGCTTCTACTCGTGATTCTTTTGCAGGAATTGATGAAGGACAGTGCTCCACACGACCACCTCTATTCAACGGTACAAATTACACGTACTGGAAGGAGAGGATGAAGATCTTCGTTCAGTCCAACAGCTTTCACCTTTGGAAGGTGATAATGAAGGGAAACCAAATTCCAACAAAGAAGGTGGAAAACGAATGGGTTCCCAAGTCCGAGGATGAGTATGACGCGGATGACATCCGAAAGGTTCAAAATAATGCTAAAGCAATTAATTTATTATATTGTGCTGTTAATGCTGACGATTACAGGAAAATATCGTGTTGCACAACGACAAAGGAGATGCGGGACAAGCTAGAAGTTACGTACGAAGGTACAGACCAGGTAAGGGAAGCAAAAATTGATTTCCTAACCCATTCTTATGAATTATTTCACATGAAGGAAGGTGAAAAGGTGGACGAAATGTTTGAGCGATTTTTCAATAATCGTAAATGACCTACATGCTCTCAAGAAAACATTCACGGATAGAGAGCTCGTGCGAAAAATACTTAGAAGTCTCACACCGGCATGGAGATCAAAGGCCGATGCAATTCAAGAATCCATTGGCGTTTCAAACGTCACCATCGACGCACTAAGAGGTAACCTTAAGACCTATGAATCTACTATTCTTAACCCTTTTGTTGATGATCAAAGGAGGCAAAGAATAGCTCTAAAGGCGAGCAAAAGCCAACCGCAAATTGATGAGAAAGGAGACAACGAGTTTGGACTCGTTATCAAAAGATTTCAAAAGTTCATGCGCAAGGAGTATGAACGCAAGGGCAAAAAGCAAGGCGAACAAATCAAGTGCTATGAATGTGGTGAAACCGGGCACATCAAATCAAATTGCCCAAACATCAAAAAGGAGAAGAAACCTTTTAAAAAGCAACGTGCATACATTTCTTGGGGAGGCGACTCCGGAGATGAGTCAAGCGAAGGAGAAGAAGACGAAGCAGCAAATCTTTGCCTTATGGCACAAGAAGACAACAAAGATGAGGTATGTCAAATTTCATCTAAAAACTTCTTTACTCTTGAAGAAATACGAACTGCTTTTGATGAATTATATGTTGAGTTTATTAAGGCTTCAAAAACTGTTAAGGGCGTAAAAGAAAATGCTTCTCTAAAAGAAAAAGATTTTCAAAAACAGCTTTCTTTAAAAGAAAAGGATTTAGAAAAACTGGTTTTAAAAAATGAGAAGCTGAAAGAGGAAAACAAGTTTTTTTGAAAAAGAAGTTCCGATAAGCCCGAAAGCTCGACTAGAAATTGCACTACTTGTTTGCATCTTAAGAATGAAGTAAGTAGGCTTGAAGGCACATTAGATAAGTTTAATTCTTCGCACAAAAACTTGAATGATGTTCTTGTTAACTTGAAATCAACCAAGCGTGGAATAGGCTTTAAGAATGAAGAAAAGGTTGAAGCTAAACCCCAACAACCTAAAGCTCAACCTAGGATTAACAATAGAAATGCTTATCCTAGAAACAACAACTCTAGAGCCAATATGCATGCTAGACAAAATGCTGAACTTTTTAGAAGACCTAGAAATGACTTACCACCTAGAAATAGTAACCCTAGAAATGATGCATACTTTAGGCCAAATTTTGAACCCCTTAGAAGACCTAGCAATGGCCCTCAACTGAGAAACAATCACTCTAGAAATGCTGCCCATCCTAGAGCTCATAGTAGGAGAAATAATTCTCATGAAATGCGAAATAGTCATAGTGTTCAAAATAGAGTAAGAAATTTTCATCCGTCTAGTTACTATGAACCTAGAAGGATGCATAACCCAAATGTGACTTGTCATTATTGTAGACGTATTGGTCATATTGCTCCTGCATGCTTTACACGTCATAGACATATTACTCAATCGCATCATTATAATATGCCTAACCCCCAAGGACCCAAGATGGCATGGGTACCTAAAGAACATTAATTTGTTTTGTAGGTATGCTTGAAGGGATCAAGTGTACTATGGTACCTTGATAGTGGATGCTCCAAGCATATGACGGGAGATGAATCCAAATTCCTTAAATTAGAGCACAAAGAAGGAGGAAGTGTTATCTTCGGTGATAACAATAAAGGAAAGATCATCAGCATCGGCTCGGTCGATAAGGATGAAAAATCCTCTATTAAGCATATATTACTTGTTAAAGGATTAAAGCATAATCTCTTGAGCATAAGCCAATTGTGTGACAAGGGAAATCTTGCTTTATTTGATTCGGATGAATGCTTAGTGTTCAGACGTAGTGATTTCAAAATTATCCTCCGTGGTTTTAGAGTGGATAATATTTATATGGTTGATCTTGCTAATTCCTCACCCGATTATGTTGATTGTATAATGAGTAAAGAGGATGATACTCGGCTATGGCATCGTAGAGTAGCACATATCAATATGCATCTTTTGAACAAATTGATTTCTCAAAACTTAGTTGTTGGTCTTCCCAATTTAAAATTTTAAAATGGCTCTATTTGTGACTCGTGTCAAAAGGGGAAGCAAACAAAAGCATCTTTCAAATCTAAAAACATTGTTTCAACTTCTAGACCATTACAATTGCTTCATATGGATTTATTTGGTCCCTCTCGCATTGAAAGTCTAGGAAGAAATAGATATGCTTTTGTGATTGTTGATGATTACTCGAGATTTACTTGGACTTTATCTCTTGCCAATAAAAGTGATGCTTTTCAAAATTTTAAATATTTTCTGAAGCGTGTTCAAAATGAGAAAGAAACAACCGTCACTTCAATTAGAAGTGATCATGGGGGAGAGTTTGATCACAATCTCTTTGCGGACTTTTGTGACGAACTCGGAATCGAGCATACCTTTTCCGCTCCACGTACACCACAACAAAATGGGGTGGTGGAAAGGAAAAATAGGTGTCTCGAAGAGATGGCTAGAACCATGCTCGACGAAGCTAAGATACCCAAACATTTTTGGGCGGACGCCGTGAGTACCGCTTGCTATGTTCTAAATAGAGTAGTAATTCGGCCGATACTCATGAAAACCCCCTATGAACTTTATAAGGGTAGAAAACCAAATATTTCCCATTTTAGAGTTTTTGGTTGCAAATGTTTTGTTCATAACAATGGCAAAGACCAATTGGGTAAATTTGATGCTAAGTCGGATGAAGGTATTTTCATTGGATATTCCTCACGTAGTAAAGCATATAGGGTCTTTAATAAAAGAACCCAAATTGTGGAGGAATCCCCTCATGTTGTATTTTTCGAAAATAATGCTCGCTTGGCGAGAAAGGATTCCGGTTTTGATCTTGCAGGTATCTTGGATAGCTTGAAAGACAAAATACAAGAGGAACCACCCAAGGAAAATAAAGATGAAACTGAGGAACAACCAACGGAAGAAGCGCCACAATTGAAAAAAGAAACAAAAGTGCCAAATGAGTGGAGGACGATCAAAGATCACCCTCTTGAACAGGTAATTGGAGACGTCAGAGGAAAGGTAAGTACCCGAAACTCTCTTAAGAACACATTAGGACACACTTCTTAAGAGCAAACGTTTTCACTTGGCAACACTAGTTTAAGTTATTACTTCTTTACAAATTACTGACTTGAGCGTCGGAGACGTTTAATTCTATTTTGCAGGTATCGCCCTAAAAGATAGGGGGAATTATAAAGTTTTGGCACAGAACAATCGATTGTTCCAAGCAAATAATCGATTATTTTACTGTGCTGAAAATCGATTAGCAGTATCACTAATCGATTGTTTATGGTTTATGTTCATTATGCATTTTTATTTAATAATTGATTCCTTAAATTGCATAATTGATTTTTGTCTCAGCCATTCAGCAATGCTTTTCCAAAACAATCGATTATTCCACATTTGACAATCGATTATTTCATGTTAGAAATTTAAACTCTTGTTACCGTTTGGCTCCTCAATCGATTTGTGTCAGTTCCAAGTCAGGTCATAACTCTTCAACAATCGATTATTGCATCTCAACAACGATTGTCTAACAGTCAGTGAATTTATTTTACCGTTTCTGACTGATTTGGCTTTAAATTCTCAGCAGATTTCTTCCATAAATGATAAGCCACTCTCCCCTCTATAAATAGGCTTCATATATGTTCATATTCATTCACTCAAGCATCAATTTTAGCTTTCAAAATATCAAATTCTCTCTAATCCTTTGCAAAATCCAGCAGCTTTCATTAAAAATGTCGGGCCGTCACTCAAAATGTTCCCGTTCTGATAGGCACGGCGCATCTGCCTCTGCTGCCCCTCCTCGTCCGAACTATCCCTATCAAGATGGTTCCGTTCTATATTTTAATTCCGACATCGAGCTTACTCGATTCTTAACCAAATTTGAAAAGCGCGACATTCTTCCACCCCGCTTTTCAACCCACAAGTATCTTGAATCATTTGGGCCTGCTGCAAATATGCTCAAAAATTCTCAACTTCCTGAATTTTTACTCCTTACCCATCCTTACATCAATACTACATTGGTTCAAGCATTTTATTCCAACCTCCATGAGGATGATGATGGTGAGCTTGTCACCAATATTAATGGTGTTCAAATTCTTCTTTCCGATGAAAATCTTCATACCATTGCCCGTCTTCCTCATAATGGTGAAGACATTTTTCGGTACACCGGAGAGGCCGGAGCCCTTTTTGATGAAACAGCCCTCTTACACCAAATCGGTCTTACTTCTTATGATCCAAATCCTTCTTTCCATCGTCCTACAATTACGGGAATGGATCCCAATTATCAGTTGATTTTCTATTTCATCACCCAAGTCCTCAAGCCTCGTAAGCATAACCATACTACCATTTCCCAAGAGGACACCAAACTCATGCGCCTAATAACCGGAGCTAACATCAATTGGTGTCGGCTTATCAAAATTCACATGCGTGACGCTATCGGAGATGATAGGCCTCTTCCTTATGCTCTCCTCATCATGAACTTTCTTGAAGCCACCGGATTCGTCACTGGAAATGGTCCTCTCAAAAAGAGTACCAAAAAGTGGGAAATTTCGGAATCCTTCTTTCATCATGACGGTGATCATGTAGCGCCTGCTCCTCCTCCAACCCGTTGTGCTCCTCCGCCTCAAGAGCCTTCCCTCCAATTCATTTCCGACCAAATTGCTTCATTGACCTCTTCTTTCGGTCAATTAACTCACGAGATCCATGGATATTTTGACCACGTTCATTATCCATATGCGGGTCTTGTTCCATATGAAGCAGCGCCGGATGATGAGGCGGAAGATGATTGTAGTTTTTATGTTTGTTTTTATATGTTGTATTGTCTTCCCTGTTGCTGTAACTCTTTCCAATAAATAAACAAGGTTTATTTCATCTTTGGCATCTTATTATTATTTTTGCTAATGGCAAAAGGGGGAAGATAACGGGTATGATGCACTCTCAAGTTATAAGCTTAAATTGAGGGGGAATTCTCAAATTGAGGGGGAACAAATTGCACACTTGTTGCATGTATATACTTGTCTTGAATCGTCATTATAAATTGCTTGTCTTGCATATCCCGTTTAATGTTTGCCATTATCAAAAAAGGGGAAATTGTTGGAAACACGTTCTCAATGCAATATACTAAAACGTGTGTTCTTTTGTATAAGTTTTGATGAATGACAAACGAAGCGAAAATTGATATATGACAAAGTTCAAGAAACAAGCGCACAATTGATATACAACGAGATTCAAGCTCAAGACAAAGTTTTATAGGTTAATTGAGTCATTCTTAATTGTGATCTTGATCCTACAACTTGACTCGTAACATGGCTTCTCTCATAAAAACTATTTTCCAAAATCATGCATATTTAATTTAATGTCAAATGATTTTAAATCATGCATATTTACAGTAGTCAAAATAATTTCTAGACATGCCTTAAAAATCTGGAATAAGATAATCGATTATGTACTTATGATAATCGATTGTTTTAAGTCAAGACTGCATGACAATCGATTGTGAACTAATGACAATCGATTGTGAGTAAGACAGTGAGCATCAGGTTTTTCAAACCTGCATGACAATCGATTGTGAACTAATGACAATCGATTGTGACTGAGGCAGTGTCCATCAAAGTTTTTCAAAACTCAGAATAATCGATTATGAACTAATGGTAATCGATTATGTTGAGACAGTGTCTTCCAGTGATTTTCAAATTTATTAAATAATCAATTGTTACATTGGACAATTGATTGTCAAAGAGACAATGTCTAAAATGTTTTTCAAAAACTGATAAGTAATCGATTGTTGACTTTGTGCAATCGATTGTGAAGCTGACCGTTGTCGTAAAGTTTTCAAATACCGTCAGGTAATCGATTATTGATTCTGTATAATCGATTGTTTTGATTAAAATCCGGAAAATATTTTTTGAACGTTATTGGGTAATCGATTATTGATTTTGTATAATCGATTGTTTTGATTAAAATCCGGAAAAGATTTTTTGAACGTTGCTGAGTAATCGATTGTTGATTCTGGACAATCGATTGTTTGTGGTAAAATCTGGAAAGGATTTTTTGAACGTTGCCAGTAATCGATTATGGATTGTAAGTAATCGATTATCAAGCGTAAAATCTGGGATTGAATTTTGATCTGACTGGCAGACAATCAATTGTTGGGGTTTGACAATCGATTGTCAGTGAGTAAAATCAGCAACTCTTAATTGGCAATTAGGCAACGGTAATGCCAAGTTTTTCAACTATAAATACAACTTCATTTCAGTGTTTTAAATACAACAACATACAATAACTGATCATTACATTGCAATAAGCTTGCATACCTTTGTTTATCATTTTATATTCAATTTCATAAAGCTTTTGAGAGCCATATTCTTGTCCAAAGTTGTTGTGATCTAGAGCTTACTTCTTTTACTCATATCTACTCATTAAGGAGTATTTTGTTTGAGTGTTTAGTGTTTTATACACTTGTAACAGAATTGTAATTCTCTTGTTGTAAGGAACTTGTGTTTCCTTGGTTGAAGTCTTGGAGTGTTGTATCTCCGAGCAAAGGTGTTAAGGCTTGTGTCCTTAAGTTGTAAAGGTTTGTTGGGCACCCGTAAGCTTAACAAGTTAGTGGAAAATCTCGAGAGAGTCTCTCGGGAACTGGACTAGCCACGTGTTGTGGTGAACCAGAATATATCGGTGCGTTCTTTCCTTTTTGGTTATTTAACGCACTTATTTATTTCCTGCAAATTTTAATTTTCGCAAGTTTACGCTAAATTTTATTATAACGCTATTCACCCCCCCTCTAGCGTTAAGCGCTTTATCTAACATCCTGGATAATGGAACTTAGCTTTAGAGATATTTGGTAAAGAGATTTGATTAATATTCACGGATCCACCCATCACCAAACTGAGGCAGGAAGAATTTTTATGTTTTGTTTGTTTTGTTGCGATCAGGTACACAGGCAGCAGTCTCAGACATTACTTTTCAAAAATGAAAGTTTTGGCAATCAGTCGCCCACCTGGAGAACAAGGGAATATATTTCAAAATTTCAAGTATTGGTAATTAGGCGCCCACATGTAGAACAAGGGAATGTTTTTCAAAATTTCAAATTCTGGCAATCAGGCGTCCACCTAGAGAACAAGGGAATATGTTGCAAAATAGCATGTTTTGGTAATAAGGCGCCCACCTGGAGAACAGGGAATATTTTTCAAATTTTCAAGTTTTGGCCATCAGGCGCCCACCTGGAGAACAAGGGAATGTTTTTCAAAATTTCAAGTGTTGGCAGTCAGACGCCCACCTGAAGAACAAGGGAATATGTTTCAAAATATTAAGTTTTGGCAATTAGAGGCCCACCAGTACAACAAGGGAATGCTTTTCAAAATTTCAAGCTTTGGCAATCAGGTGCCCATCTGGAGAACAAGGGAATATGTTTCAAACTTTCAAGTTTTGGTAATCAGGCGCCCACCTGGAAGACAAGGGAACATTTTTCAAAATTTCAAGTTTTTGCCATCAGGCGCCCAGTTGGAGAACAAGGGAATATTTTTCAAAATTTCAAGTGTTGGCAGTCAGGCGCCCACCTGAAGAACAAGGGTAAGTTTTTCAAAATTTCAAGTTTTGGCAATCAGGCGTCCACCTGTAGAACAAGGGAACATTTTTAAAAAATGCAAGTTTGGTGATCAGGCGTCCACCTGTAGAACAAGGGAATACTTCTCAAAGATGCAAGTTTCAAAAATGCAAGTTCTGGCAATCAGGCGCCCACCTGGAGAACAAGGGAATATTTTTCAAAATTTCAAATTTTTGTAATCAGGTGCCCACCTGGAGAACAGGGGAATATTTTTCAAAATTTGATGTTTTGGTAATCAGGCGGCCACCTGTAACAAGGGAATATTTTTCAAACTTCAAGTTTTGGTAATCAGGCGCCCACCTGAAGAACAAGGAAATATTTTTCAAATTTCAAGTTTTGGTAATGAGGATCCACCTGTCAGAACAAGGTAATATTTTTCAAGATGCAAGTTTTGGTAACCAGGCACCCACCTGTGGAACAAGGGAATATTTTTCAAGATTCAAGTTTTGGTGATCAGCCGCCCACCTGTAGAACAAGGGAATGTTTTTCGCGGGAATACATATCAAGTCCAACAGTTCGGCAAAAAACATAGAAGAAGAGCAGACAAGAAGTCAATAAGGCAACAAAGGCGGTCACAGGAAGAAATACAAGGCAACAAAACAACAAGGATCAAGAGCAAGATGGAAGACATAGATAGGCTCTTTTGTAGTCCGTAGTTCATAGCTTAGTCTAGTCTTTATATTTCACAAAGTGTAATAAGGAGGTCAGCAAGCAGTAACAGCAGCATTAACAGTGAAATCACAGTTCATGGTAGTCGCAGCTACCAAACACTCCAGAACTACACTGACATGATTCCTTTATAGCCTAAGATATGTAGGCAACCTTTGAAGCAGGGTTCGGTCAGACAGTTCTCAAAATGCCTCTCATGGAATGCAAATCATGCAAAAATCTCTAAGTTTCTCATTTATCTTTGCCCGGAAACCCTTCTTGTCTCCGAGCAAAGAGGGGCAGCTGTGAGCACGTGATTTTTGCCTCGCTTGACATGTTCCTATAAAATCCATTAAATTAGGATTTTTCTTTTATTATTTTAATTTTTATGAATTAGTTGTGTGATTTTGTGTTTATTAGCATTTTTCTTTTATTATTTTATTTTTTAGGAATTAATTGTGTGACTTTATTTTAATTTGCGTCTTGCTTTTATTATTTGAATTTTTAGGATTTATTTGCGTGATTTTGTGTTTGTTTGAATTTTATGAATTAACTGCATAATTTTGTGTTTATTTGCATGTCGCACGTTTTAATTTGCATAATTCGTAAAATTATAAAAAATGCTTGTTTGTATCTAGGATTTAAATTTTATATTTTATAGGTTATTAATTAGTTAATATTCAAAATGAGGGAAAAATGACAAAAATTGGTTAATTTTCTTTGAAATTTAGAATTAGGAGTTAATTTAGTTTATTTATTATTAAATGTGTTTTTGGCTATTTCTATTTTTTTTTATTTTTGGTTATTAAAAATCTGAAAAAATATATAATAAAACAAAATACACAAAAATAGAATAAATGATGGTATATAATATTGGCTTTGTTTTGGGTCAATTATTGCATCAAACCTAGCCCAAAAACCACCAAACCCACCTAAATAATCCCAGACCCAACTTCCCAGCCCGGTCCAAAATATTAGAGGCCAAAACGACACTGTTTCACACTCAAGAAATCTTGACCGTTGATCAATCTTGATAAAACGGTCAAGACGAAGGGATGTCACCCTATTTAAATGTCGTATATAGCACCCCCTTTTACAGACATCGTACCCTGTCCTCAAAGAACCCTAACTCCGCTGGTGTAACACCGCTGTAATGCCGCCATATCACCACTCTCCCTCCTCCATCCGCCATTGTCCGGAAATCGGCGACGCCGGTGGAGTAACTTCGATGGAACCCAAAATAACACCACATCCTCTCCTCGCTCTCCACTTTCCTACCCCACCATTGTTTACCCTTGAATATCTTGTCGAATATTCATTTTATGTTTGACAGCCCCCTGTCCACAGCGGCGAAAGGTCGCCAAATACCCTTAGATTTACACCCTAGATTCCTCACCCCTCCCTCACTACATATCTGAATCAATCATCCTTCGAATCGTACCACACCTACTCGAATATCGATTTGAAAAGCCCAGCTAAACCTAACCACCCCAAAATCCAGCTAATCCACAATGAACACCCTTCTCACAACCCTCAACCCAAATCCATGCCCCATGGCTCTCGAATCACCATAGTCGAGGTAGATTGTTAGATCAAAGCTAGCCGGAACTAATGTTATTTTGCGTGAGATTGTTTAAGCCCCAATCCTGTTGTTTAATACATTTTAGTGTTCATTCCCTCTTCTCATTCTCTTTTCTGTTTGAGTTTAATGCATATTTCATTCGATAAGCTTATAGTGTAGTGAGCATAGTCGTTGATAATAATATACTTTATGTGAGTTCAATTTTGGCTGACTTTGTTAATCTTAACCTGTTTGTTAAAATTGATTAACTGTTTTGACTCTGACTTCTTATCTTTGGATCTTGGGGGTAAATGTATATGCTTATTGATGTTTCTTCTCCTGAATATCCTTATTCTGACCCAATTTTGGCTAACTTGGTTATTTCAAATATGTTTATGAAAAATCATCTAAGTGTGTGTTTTTTGACTCCGAGTGTTCATCATTGAATCTTTTGATAAATGTGTTCACTTATGGTTGAATTTCCTCTCCTGAATGATTTTTATTGTGATTTGGTTTGATTAATCCTGTTCTGGTTTTTGTAATATTCTTGGGATAGTTAGTGTTCCTGCATAATGGTAGTTAGTGTGGATTAGTTCAAACACTTAGGATAATTTGGATAGGTGATTCAGATTTTAGGGCATTTGGCTGTAGTTAAGTCAGCTAGGGTAAGGTTCGGATAGGGTTGATAATTATAGGAACAATACAAGGGTAGTTAAGGTATTGTAACAAGGAATCTTGGGCCGTTAAGTGAAGAAACTTCTGGAATAGGGTACAATTGCAATTCAGATCCTTTATTTTGATAACTTGGGTAGCAAGCTAGGAAATCAGGGACTAAATTAGTGAATAAATAAGGACTAAAAGGCAATTAAAAATCTGAAAGTAGCCCTATGAGTAAGGATATATATACTAGTACTAAAAGCTATAAAAAAAGGTTGGGAAGAAGATAGAAAAAAGGAGCTTATAAAGATAGACAAGAGCTGATAATCAGGAAGATACCAATTCAATCGAGTCTCCGAGCTTGAACCTCACAAGTCTTGATCCAAAACTAGTTCTAAATCCTAATTATTATCATGAACTAAAGGTTCAATTGCTGGTTTATTGTTTGGTTGAGGTTCGAGTTAGTTTGGATATTTGAAATTGGTGTTAGTTGTGTGATTTGCAATTCCTGGGCTTTGAAAGTGCCGAGATTACTGTTCCATTGATTTGGGGGTCTATTCACTATTTTTTCTCGTTGAATATTTGTTTATTCATCACTGTTGTTGCTTTATTGCTCTTTGACTGCTTGCTCATAGGTTTTCCTCTTCATTCTAGGTACATTTTCAATCTCCCTTGATGTGTGAGGTCCGAATCTAATGAATATTCAAGCTGAAGAAGGCTATTATTTGTTGCTTTATTTCGTTAGTTTTATTATGATTATGTGTTATAATTGAGACAATGTTTTGTCTAATGGGACATTTGGACTAATACTTTGAATTTGTATAATTAGTACTATAGCTGATCCTAGTTTTCCAGTCATGCTTGGTTAATATGAATGAAGTTAGAACGAAATTTTTATTCAATGAAAAGTGAGTAACTCTTGTAAATGTTCAATAGCAGTGCATGTGAACTTATTTCGCTGTGTATTTGTAAAATGCAGGATTCGAAGTGCATTTGTTTTTTTCAAAGATAATTTGATGCTTCAGTTCACGTTTATGCGTTGATATAGAAATTGTTGTTAAGTAGTTATCTAATTCTCTAGGCTTTGTTGTATATATTAACAGCACACACGTTAACAGATCTATTTAGCATCATTCCTGTAAAACCATTAAGAATAAAATTGCCAACCATGTGTGAACGTGAAGGTCTGTTATAATTTGGCCTTTACTTGGTATTATTTTCTCACTCACTTGATGCAATATAAAAATTGGAAAATTATCTGCACGTTTACTAGCCTGGTTCTTCATTATCTCAATTCTGCGCTCACATTGAGGCCCTAACGCAATAGCCCATGCTACACAGCTTCATTTAAAAATAAGACTGGATGACTGTGATATTTTCGAATCAGACAATACGCTGAAAAGGGAATTTGATTCTCACGCCAGTTAGCCAAGTCCTTTAGAGGCATAATTTAGTTTGCTTTTGGATTGACCTTTTAAATAAAAACGAGATGTGCCGCGCCAAATGAAATCCAAAATTGCGTGGCCCACATGAAATGGTTATATTAAAATATTTAGAGATTCGGGACATGCCGTATAGCGAATTTCATGGCTTCCCGCAAAGATAATAACGCGATAATCGCTTTTATGCGCGTTTTTTATAAATTTATTTTTCTAATTACGGGTGCACATTTATGTGACCCAAATCCAAATCTCAACGGAGTTGGAATGTGTCAAAAACTGCGGGTGCATTTATATGACGTTGTTGGGGGCATGTTTTAACGATGTTGCAATTTTCTTCTAAAATAACAATAAAGTGGTTAAAAGATTTAAATATACGTAGGTTCATAATTGTATAAAATCAGATAATTTAATCCAAATATAATAGCTGAGCGACCGTTCTAGAACTACGGAGCTTAGGAGTGCCTAACACCTTCTCCCGGGTTAACAGACTTCCTTATCCGTATTTCTGGTTCGCGGGCTGTTAAACAGAGTCATTCTTTTCTCGATTTGGGATTCTGCACGGTGACTTGGGACACCATAAATCTCCCAAGTGGCGACTCTGAAATCTCTTAAATAATTGAATCCCGTTTCGAAAGTCCTTTAATTGGAAAAACTCCCTTATCTACGCCCTTTGCCGGGTGTAGTAGCCAAAAGGAGGTGTGACACTTCCTTTCTTCTCTTCTTGCTATTCCTTGACACTTCCTTTCTTCTATTCAAAGTGTTGTGGTCAATTATTTGTGTGTAGCTGTTCATGCATGATTTGTTTTTAGTACATTAACTTGGTCCATTGTATTAAGTTTGACGAATAGGTCGAATAGTTTAGGGTTCAAATTGCCAAAATAATTACATTCCGATTATATTGGCTCAAAATTTTAATTGGGTTGTTTGTATGCATTTTGAAATCTTCATTGGCCCATTTAGGACCAGCCCAATAATGTAAAAACCCAGGTCCATTGGCGTTGGATCAAGTGGACCCAGATTGGTTAGACAAAGTACTTTTCAGTAGTTTTAAGGGTACTTAGGGAAATGCACTTAGAGAATCTCTGCATAGCTGAAATAAGAAGCTTCTAAGTTAGTGTGTTAGTTTTGAATTCATCTTTTAGGTAGTAGAACTTGGTCAAAAACCTAATAAAACGAAGGACTAAATTGAAATAACAAACTTGAAAGGTTGCCCTACTTTCCTTGCCTATAAAGGCATTCATTATTACCTTTGAAAAAAGGAGAAAAAAAGGGTCGAGAAAAATTTGAAAAAAATATCTGAAATCTGAAGAAAAAAAAGAGAGCTAAAAACCCAAAAAATACAAAGGCTGCATAAATTTACTGTTTCATAGACCCAAGAGTTAGTGAAAAATAAAAATTGCTTGTTCAAAATACTGCTCGATTGAACTTCCTTGTGGATATTTCATTTTCTAAATTCGTAAAGTAATTTCTGGTTTGTTCTAGGTGAAATAATTTGAATTCAGAGGTCTTAAGAATTGGATTCAGAGATTTTAAGCAAGTCTCGATCGAATTTGAGTCTCTTGGTTTTAATTTGATCATTCTGGGTCGTCCCTACTGTTTATTCTAGTTCTTCATGTTGCTAACTGTTGACCTCACTCTTCTTTCTCATCTCTTTCATTTCAGGTATATCTTGGATCTTATGGATATCACTTAATGTAACGTGAAGCATTGATTCTGAAGTAGAAATTTTTTAGATTAATGGTTTTGGACCTTTTGTCCTTATAGTTCTCATGTGTAAAGTTTTATTTTGTAAATTTTGAGTGAGTAGCTGTGCACCTACACTTTTTGATGCTTAGTTTATTTAGAGTGTTATAACTGAGTTACACTCAACAAGGATTCATGCTATTTTATTTCTGTAGTTAGCTTATTGCCATGTAATAAGTGAACTCTCATCATAATACTTAGATTTGATGTGCTCTAGTAATTTGAAGGGCTCACTGAATTGCTTGATTGCTTTGTGTTCAGTTTTCACATGACGCATGATATTAGGAAGGTAATTGTTCCATCCATTTAAATGCAAGCATTGAAAATGTCTATCTAGTTAGTCCGGTTTCATAAGTTACAATCCCTATGATAATAATGACCTTCATATGAATGTGGTTGACTTAAACGACCTTAGTTAAATCAAAGACATTGTTCCAGTAATTAGTAACTATAGATTTAATCATGTGATGATCATGTCTTTTTTCATGTTGGGTGGCCCAAGATGGGTCCTAATCCCGAGTCCTTCATTCACAGCAGTGAACCCATTAGAAATTGGGCCCAGTTTGTGCCCGATTTTCATTTGGAAAAGCAAATTTTCAATCTCTCAATAGAGACCTCAACATCTACTGGGCCGGTAACCAAGCCTGGTAACTTTTGAATAAATAACGCATCCCTATCTAGGTGAATTAGTCATAGTCCCTTAATACCGAAAGCGAGCTATTTCTAACAAATGCAAGGTAGCTATGACCCTCCACAACCCGGTTCTAGTATTTTTTCTTTTAATTTAAAATTGGGGTAAATGTGTCGAACAATTACAACCATTGCACGATTTCATTAGTTTAACCGAGGTGCCATTTAGAAAAATCCATGGCCTCGTAAATTTGGAAACGCACGCAATATCTTAGGCGCGCTAGTTAAATAATGTACTTTCCTAAATACGGGTGTACATTCATGTGACCCAAATCCAAATCTCAACGTTAGGTGAAATGTGTTGCGAATTACGGGTGCATTTATGTGATGTGGTTCAAGATACATTTTAACAATGTTGCAATATTTTTAAAATTAAATAAAAGCAGTTAAAAGTTAAAATTTGCACATAGGTACGAAAATGTATTAAAATCAGATAATTGAGCCGAATATAACAATTGAGCGGCCGTGCTAGAACCTTGGAACTCGGGAATGCCTAACACCTTTGCCCAGGTTAACAGAATTCCTTACCCGGATTTCTGGCTCGCAGACTGGCTCGAATCAAACATTCCTCGATCCTGGATTTAAACTGGTGACTTGGGACACCATTAATTATCCCAAATGACGACTCTGAAACATTTAAATAAATAAATAAATCCCGTTTCGATTGTCCTTTAATTGAAAAACTCTCTTTCTACGCCCATTAAGGGGTGTAGTGCAAAAAGGAGGTGCGACTGCTCTGGAAACTCTTTTGGGGAGTATTTGAAGTCTAGAATCTCTGGTTCAGGGTTCAAGAAATCGAGCTTAGGATAATTGTGACATTTGGCTTTATTTATTATCTGATTTTATTAGGTGATTGTGCTCAATGTTCTAAATATTGCTCTTTACCACTTTAATGTTACTTGAACTGTATATAAACTGCCGCGAAACCCTTCTCTTTTGATCTTCGGGGATGTGCTCGCTGGTCGAGACTCTTTATTCTGTTAGTGTCGTACCATAAAATAAGAAAGAGGCTCGAACAAGTAACTAAGCCGGATGGCCTTTTGGTTCCCAGTACGTAGCCCCCTCCTTGACTCGAGTTGTCCGCTCGGGTACACAGTCTAGACCCTATGCCCAGGTTTTGAACCTGGAATAATTTAACATTATACCAGAGCCCTAGTAGGAACCCTTATTTGCATCATGCATTTGATATAAGGGACTCAACACAGGGGTTAGGTCCGTCTAGGACTGGTGTATCCAAAATAGCAAACCATCTTAATGCATCTTGCATGCTACTTGTGAATTTATTCTAGATTTGCATGCCGACCGGATTTTAAAAAAAAGAAGAAAAATTTGACAAAGAAAATAATAGTGTGTGCGATGAGGAAGGAGTTTACCTGTTTCAAATACTGGTACTGAAAAAAAGAAAAGAAAAATAGTTTGTTTTAAGAAAACGTAGAAAAAATGAAAATAACAAAGAAGGGGATTTTATTTTCGAAAAAAGAAAAAAGAGAAGCTGGTTTTTAATTCTGTCAAAATTACCCGAACTACGCCAGTTTGATTATCATAGGGCGTGAGATACGTAGGCAACCCCCATCTGGCCCAACTTCATTTTTGCGAAAAAAAACCCAAAAAGAACTACATTTGTTTTCTGATAAATAAATATGACAGTTTTTGTCAAATTTAGCCGAACATCCCCCAAAAACGGCGTCAGAAGGTTTTTTTTGCAAGAACAGCCGCCTAGAATTATTTCCTAAAGTTTGGCCGATAGCAGGCATAGCCTTAAAACCTTCCCCTAGAAGTGCTGAAAGGCCGTATTTGCAAAGACGGGATTTTATTGTATGAAATGAAAATTGTGAAGAAAAATTTTTAACTTTGTTTTCGAGGCCAATAAATCATGATTTTTGCTTAATCACCCTAATAAATGTTCAGAATGAGGACGAACCAAAATTTGCCAATGACAGTCATGAACATGATCCCTTTGGAGGTGCACGTGTGGTGGAATGATTTAGGTTAATCGAGGCAAAACAAGGTCAGTACGCACTTGGGAGGACTCGCCACGTTATTGAAAATTAATCCTAGAGGGGATATTATATATGTGTTGGTTACATTTTGGGACCCGACCCATAACATATTTCATTTCCTGGACTTTGAACTGACTCCAACCCTGGAAGAAATAGCCGGATATATCGGGGGCCCCAAAATCTCTCTAAGACACCAGTATTTCATTGCACCGAGGGGCGCCACTGTACAAAAATTCTTGGACTCATTAAAGATAAGCAAGGCGGTTCACAATCCAGATTTGTCAGCTGGTTTTTGTACTCAACAATTTATATACCAGAGATATGGGCATATAGGGGGTTTAACGACCCAGAAAAAATTTGTAGCAAGGGAAACCGACTCAAATGGGAAGAACACATGTGTTTTGCATTTATGCTATTCTTCCTGGGCCTCTTGGTGTTTTCACGGAAAGACAGGAATATTGATATACTAATAGCGGGGGTTGTCAGCACATTGCTCACTCAGGCCAAGAGCACACTCGCAACCATGATATTATCAGAAATCTTCCGTGCCCTCACACATGTAAAGCCGGAGGAGATTTCTTTGAAGGATGCAATTTGTTGTTACAGATGTGGCTGGTTGAACATTTGTTCCATCGACCTCAATTCATGAGTTATGGGTCATCGGAAAAAAGCTGCATAGAGGAACTTTATACTAGAGTTAATGGGTTTAAATTACTAGAGTGGGTCCTATAATGAGTACCATATCTCCGGACCATAAGTGCACATCAGATAGAGTGGACGTTCAGGTGGCTCCCCATTGATGAAATTATATATATGCCAGCCACCGTGCCTCATTTCCTTCTAATGGGCCTCCAGAGTATCCAACCTTCTACTCAGTATAGGGTGCTGAGATTGCTAGAGAGGTGCCAAATGGTTTCCGGGGATGAAGATATTAGTCGCCATGTGGTCGAGATTTGTCCCAATGGCTAGTTTCATGAAGCAGCAGTCTGCCAGATTTTTGAGCAAATGTCAGTACTTGACAGAGAACACTCGAGTATGAGACTTGTATAATGGCGAGGTGGAACCAGGGTACATGGCTTGGTATAAAAAGGTAATAGAGTTTGGAAGGCCGGCTAAGAGGACACATCTTCAAGAGTTTGCTGAGGCGTCACAAGAACAATGTAATTTGTTAGCCAAGGAAAATAAATACAGAGCGACAATAGGGAAATTGTAAAAGTAAGTCAAAGACCTTCAATTCGAAAATAGTTTGCAAGTTGCGGTAGACGAGGGGGAAAAGAAAATACTGGCCAAAGAAAACGAAGCTTTGCGAGTCCAAATTAAGAAAATGAAAAATAGTCGCAGAGAATCCCTCCAGAAGTGCGAAGGATGAAAGACTCATAGACAATCTGAGGTAGAAAGTAGGAGAATATGGTTTTGACTTGAACAAAGCAGAGGGTGAGCTGTCCAGAGCCCGGAAACAATTGGCCAAAAATGCAGAGGAGTGAGCACGCATGATTGAACAATTAAAAGAAAGGTATGACAACGAGGTTGCGAGGTTAAAGAAGAGGGTCATCATGGTTGAAAACAAAATAGATAAGCAAGCGAAGACTTCAAGGCGCAGAGCGAGCATTGTTACACAACATAGTACAGCCGAAGAGAGATTTGCAACAATTTCAAGAACTAAGTCGTATAGTCGAACAAACTTTGGAGGCTAAGGCCCAGCAGATGGGGCGATTGTTGCAAGGAAAGGGTGATATAAGAGAGAGGGTACAAATGATCACTGCTTAGATCACCATAAAGTGTAGCCGCTGTGAAGATATCACAAGATCCATGTTTTTTGCTATTGGAATGACCTTCGTTTGTCAAGTGATGGAATCCCTCTATCACCTCGAAGAGGATTTAGCACACAGGCCTGCGGTGAGACTGAATTATGTCCCGCAGGCCCTAAGAGCATTAGAGGCTTTAATGTATTCATGATTTTCACTCAAGTCTGTTAGTCCATTTGTGAAGTATGTATTTTCTCCTATTGTGAGTTTGCAGTAGGTTATCAAGTCATCTTTCTGTCGAAGTCTGATGGTCATTTGAGTCGGAGTCAGTTGATTTCTTCTTTTAAAGTATGTTAGTAGTTGTAATCAAGTGTTTTATTTTATGAAATCAAAAATTTCCAAAAAATATTTTTTGTATTTATTTGCCAGCACTACGCTGGGTCTGATTCATGTGGGGTCATGATATGTAGGCAATCTCCATAGGATTTGACCACAACAAAAATAAGAAAAAGAAAGAAAAAAAGAAAATAGAGAAAACCATGAGAAACATCACTATAATAAAGGAGAGAGTAATAAAACAAAACAAGGTAGGCAAAACAAGTTGAGCAAAAGAAAGAGAAAGAAGAAAATAAATCAAGAGAGAAAAGAAAAATGGCATATGTGCATAATAGAAACCAGTAACTCCTTAAGTGCATTCATCCTCGAATTTGTGGTTACCTATGTGTTGAAGCCTAACCGCTAACAAGTGTTGGTGTTGCTTTGACATAATCAGACATGTGGTTAGTTTTTGTGGCATTCTGGCACCCACTCCTATAACACTTAGTCCAAAAATAAGCTGACTATGGACAACCAAGAAACTAACGCAAGTATCATTGATCCCTCAAAAGAGTTAGAAGATTTGGATGTTAACACAATGAAAGAGGAGATGTACAAACTGAAGCATCAGATGGCTGAAATGTACCAAGCGTGGGTAAGAGGGCAGCCACCACCAGCTTATCCTGCTAATACAACCTTCATCCCACCATTCACCCATTCACATGACCACCCTATCACTGATCCACCCCCAAGCTTTCCCATCTAGCAACAATACCAAGGTACAACTTCCCAGGCACTCCCAGCTCCACTACCCAAAGCCGTTCCTCACCCCATCCACCAGTTGCTCCTATCTATGTGGAACCTCCGCCTGCCACACTTCACAGATCATCAAGTGAGTCTTTGCTCCAAGCTCATGACAACCAGTATTACCCACCATAACCCGCTTTCAAAACCCATGAACTCTACACTTACGCTCCCAATTTTGAAACCCCTGCTGGGGCTGAAAAATCAGTCAAATATCCCGAGTAAGAGGAGGTACTGAGGAAAGTCAAAAATGTAGAGCAATCATTCAGAGTTATGCGAGGGTTTGGAGGCTAAGTGAGTGTGGCATACAAAGATCTCTATTTATTCCCAGATGTACAATTGCCTCCAGGCTTTAAGATGCCCAAGTTTAACTTATACGAGGACATGGTGATCCGATGTCACACCTAAGGGGTTTCTGTAGCAAGATGAGAGGGTAGGGGGAAAGGAAGAATTGCTAATGGCATACATCAGTCAAAGTTTGAGTGGTTCAACATTGGAATGGTACACCCGACAGGATCATGTTTGGTGGTATACATGGGATGATCTAGCATTAGCATTCGCCTGTTATTTTCAGTATGATCTTGAAATCATTCCGGATCGTTTGTCTTTGACGAAACTGGAAAAGAAGCACAACGAGAGATTTAGAGAATATGGCTTCTGTTGGAGGGAGCAGGCAACAAGGGTCAACCCGCCAATGGAGGAAAGCGAAATGGTAGATGACTTCTTGCAAGCTTTGGAGCCTACATATTTTGGTCACCTGGTATCAGCAGTGGCAAATTCCTTTAATGCGGTAGTTAAAATGGGGAGTATGGTAGAAGATGGACTAAAATCTAACAAGATTATGAGCTATTCAACAATCAAGGCAGCTACCCAGGCTATCCAAAGTAGGACCAGGGGAGAAATCAGAAAGAAGAAGAAGGAAGAGGTAGCGACAATTGACTCAGAAACTTGGTTCGGGCCCCGGGGTCCATTCCATTACAAATAGCCCCGACCTCATCATCAAACCTACCCACACAATCCATATAGCCTACCACAATATTAATATCCACCTCCTGATCCCTGTTTCTTAGTCCATCATGCGCAATAATATACTCAACCTCCCGCCCACGCACAATGGCGTGCGTCAACCCCACATAATAATTACCCAGCTCCACAAAATAACTATCCTCCAAGAGCATGCCAATGCCCCTCAAGACCAGCTTTCCGGGCCAATCAAGTCTTAGAAACAGAGAGAATACAGAAGAAGAAAACTTTTACTCCATTTGGAGAGTCATACACCAGCTTATTCCACAGATTGAGACAGTTGGATATGTTAAGGCCGATTGAAGCAAAATAACCAAACCCTTCTCCAAGAAATCTGGACTATTCTGTCAGTTATGAGTATTTTTCTGGTTCCCTGGGGCATGAAACAGAGAAATGTTGGCATCTAAAGTGTGCTATTCAAGAACATATTGATTCACATCGAATTGAGGTGCATGCTCCGGAGGCACCCAATATTAATCGAAACTCGCTGCCTGCTCATCAAGATACAAATATATAGTGCATAAAGAGGGGCAGCCCAAAAAACCTTCGCAAACTGTCATGATGATCCGAGCCAGAGAATGGATGATTGTTGGGAATTTAACAAGCGAGATGTCGACATCTAAGTTAAGTGGAGTGAGCAGTAAGCCATTCATTGTAGTTAAGAAGGAATCCCCGAAATATGCGATAGTGAAACATGGAAATACAAAAGTGGTTGTACCAGGGGTGGCCAGCAAGCCCATAGTTATGGTGGAAGGCACTCGCACCGAGCCTATCATTATCAAACTCGTAACTCAGCTACCGATGATCAGCAACAAGGCTGTACCTTGGAATTACGACCGAGTAAGAGTGACTTACAAAGGGAAGGAGGTTACAGAAGAGGTTTGTGAGACCCATGGATTGACCCGTTCGGGGAGGTGCTTTGCCCTCGAAGAATTAAGAAGAGCAAAACCAACCAAGGATAACTCAGTGCTGGTAAAGAAAACTGCAAGTGAGGAGGAAGCACAAGATTTCCTGAAGAATATGAAATTGTAGGATTATTCTATTATAGAACAACTGAGAAAGACTCCTGCTCAAATCTCTCTATTATCATTGTTGATTCATTCAGATGAGCATCGTCAGGCGTTGATGAAGATCCTGAACGAGGCCTACGTTCCTGATAAAATCACAGTCAACCACTTGGATAAGATAGTCAATAAGATTTTTGAGGCGAACAACTCACTTTTTCCGACGACGAATTTCCCATAGAAGGCATCGAGCATAATAGAGCACTCTATCTCACAGTAAAGTGCGAGGATTCTGTGGCTACTCGAGTATTGGGTGATAATGGTTCAGCGTGAATATTTTCCCTCTTTCCACGTTGAACAAGTTAAAGGTAGATAATGAAAGAATTCACAAGAACAACATTTGTGTGCGAATGTTTGATGGAAGGGGAAAAGATTCGATCGGTGACATAGTGCTCGAACTGAATATCGGACCAGTTGATTTTACCATGGAATTCCAAGTGCTGGATGTGGCTGTCTCTTACACTTTGCTGTTGGGACGACCCTAGATCCATGGTGCAAGAGTAGACCCTTCTACTTTGCATCAAATGTTGAAATTTGAATGGGATCGATAAGAAATAATTGTGCAAGGTGAGAACCATCTGAATGCTCACAGTGGTGCTACTGTACCATTCATTCAGTCAAATGATGACAAGTGGCCCTGGGTTTATCAGGTTCATGATACGATATCTATAAGAAAAGTGCCAGAGGGAGAGTGTGTTCCAATGGCAAATTTAATTGCTGCATCTGTCATGGTGGCCATTGAAATGTTGAAGAATGGGTTTGTCCAGGAAAGGGTTTGAGAGCGTCACTTCAGGGTATCGTACAGCCGGTATCACTACCGAAAAATATAGAAACCTTTGGTTTGGGGTTCAATCCCACAATTGCAGACATAAAGAGAGCCAAAAATATGAAGCAGAGAGTATGGGTCCTCCCTAAGCCTGTATCACGTGTCTTCAAATAATTTGTTAGGCCCGACACCAAGAAGCGCGTGACAACAAGAAGTTCCAGTACTGTGGGTGATCCCGATAAGGAATTGCTCGAAAGGTTTGAGAAGTTGTTTGAAGATGTGAATGTGGTAGAAGCTGAAGAGGGCTCTAGGAAGGCAGATGTGCAATTTGGTGGGCCCCATGTAAAAATTAACAATTGGGAAGCTACTCCTCTCCCGACCAGGAAGGAGTTTTGGTAGTTTTCTTTGATTTTTCTTTAAATTTCTCTGGATTATTCCGGGGTTGTAATTCAGAGTCCATGTTCCGTCTAGTTGGATGTGTAAACCTTGTTATCTTTCAATTTCAAAGAAATGCAATTTACTTTTTTTTGTCAGTGTTGATAGTTTTATTTCTCTTTGCTTTTCTTTTCCTTCTGGTACAATTATTTTTATGCTGGCTCCAATGATATGACATGCATAAGGAATCTTCGGCCTAGTCTTGAAAGCCGATCTATTTCAGAAGTAATAATTCAAGAGATAGAATATGAGGATGAACAAGAATATGATAAGAAAAGGGCATTTGAGGAAATTAGTAAAGAGTTAAGCCACTTTGAGGAAAAACCCAAGCCAAACGTGAGCGATACAGAAGCGGTCAATCTAGGGGACCAAAATAATATCAGAGAAACCAAATAAGTGTCCATCTTGAGCCACAGCTTAGGAATGAGATAATCGAAGCGCTTCTTGAATACAAAAATATTTTTGCATGGTCTTACGATGATATGCCAGGGTTTAGCACTAACTTGGTGGTTAAAAAATTGCCCACTGACCCAGCCTGCCCTCCTGTCAAAAAAAGTAGAGGAAGTTCAAATTTGATGTGATCGTAAAAATCAAAGAGGAAGTTACCAAGCAATTTCAGGCAAAGGTCATCCGAGTCACATGATGTCCCACCTAGTTAGCCAATATCGTGCATGTGCGAAAGAAGGATGGCAAAACCAGGGTGTGTATCGATTATCGTGACCTCAACAAAGCAAGTCCAAAAGACAACTTCCCGTTGCCAAACATCCATATATTGTTTGACAATTGTGCAAAAAATGAGATGGTTTCTTTCGTGGATTGTTACGCAAGCCATAACCAGATATTGATGGATGAGGAAGATGCGGAGAAGACGACATTCATCACACCGTGGGGAACGTATTGCTACAGGGTCATGCACTTCAGTTTGAAGAATGTTGGGGCAACCTATATGAGGGCAATGACAACCGTATTCCATGATATGATACATAAGGAGATTGAGGTCTATGTGGATGACGTAATTGTGAAATCCAGGAAACAATCGAACTATGTTAGAGATCTGAGAAAATTCTTCCAGAGGCTCCGCAAGTACAACTCAAGCTCAATCCTGCAAAATACGCATTTTGTGTACCATCAAGGAAGTTGCTAGGATTCATACTTAGCCGCGAGGCATTGAGCTAGATCCATCAAATATCAAAGCCATACAAGAATTGCCGCCTCTGAGGAACAAAACATAGGTGATAAGTCTGTTGGGGAGATTGAATTACATCACTAGATATAACTCTCAGCTCATGACAACTTGTGAGCCTATCTTTAAGATGCTAAAAAAGGATGATGTGGTCGAATGGACAGAGGAATTCCAGGAGGCTTTTGATAAAATATAAGGGTAACTATCGAATCCACCGATATTGGTCCCACCAGAACCTGGGAGGCCATTGATCCTATACCTGACAGTCTTGGACAACTCATTTGGATGTGTCCTGGGTCAGCACGATGTCACAAGGAGGAAGGAGCAGATCATATATTACCTCAGCAAGAAATTCACAACATATGAGGTTAAGTATACTCATCTTGAAAGGACGTGCTGTGCCCTAAATTGGGTAGCACAGAAGTTGAAACACTACTTGTGATTGTATACTACTTATCTCATCTCATG
Source organism: Nicotiana benthamiana (assembly GCA_034376525.1). Lineage (NCBI taxonomy): Eukaryota > Viridiplantae > Streptophyta > Magnoliopsida > Solanales > Solanaceae > Nicotiana > Nicotiana benthamiana. Next base: position 27,109,851 of record CM067340.1, on the reverse strand, counting down.
CATGGACCCATTGAAGTACATCTTTCAAAAGCCTATGCCCACAGAGAGGGTTGCAAAATGGTAAATTTTGCTCACCGACTTTGATATTGTCTACGTGACTATGACTGCAATGAAAACGCAGGCATTGGCTGATCATCTAGCCAAGAATCCGGTGGACAAAGAATACGAACCTTTAAAGACATACTTCCCAGATGAAGAAGTGATACATATTGATGAAATGGAACAAGGCGAGAAGCCGAGATGGAAATTGTTCTTCGATGGGGCTGTCAACATGAAATTCGTCGAGATAGAAGCATTACTAATTTCTGAAATGGGGCAACATTACCCCGTTACAGCTCTGCTCCGCTTCTATTGCACAAACAATTTGGCAGAATATGAGGCATGCATTTTGGGTCTGAGGTTAGCTACACACAAGGGTGTCCAGGAAGTCTTGGTCTTGGGGGACTCGGACCTTCTGGAGCACCACATTCTAGGGGAATGGAAAACACGAGATTTGAAGCTCATATCATACTGGCAATGTCTACATGATCATTGTCAACGATTTCGATCGGTAGAGTTCAGACATATTCCAAGAATTCACAATGAGGTTGTTGATGCCTTGGCTACTCTAGTGTCAATGTTACATCATCCAGATAAGGCTTATGTTGATCCACTGCATATCCAAGTCCATGACCAGCATGCTTACTATAACGTGGTGGAAGAGGAGCTTGATGGTGAGCCTTGGTTTCACGGCATCAAAGAGTATATCAGGATGGGTGTGTACCCAGTCCAAGCCATAAGTGACCAAAAGAGAACAATTTGTCATTTGTCAAGTGGGTTTTTCTTCAGCGGAGGGGTAATATACAAAAGAATGCCAGATCTTGGGTTGTTAATATGCATAAATGCTCTACATGCCAAAACCATTATGATCGAGGTAGATTTTGGAGTTTGCGAACCTCAGATGAATGTGTATGTTTTGGCAAAGAACATCCTCAGGGCAGGGTATTATTGGCTCACTATGGAGCGAGATTGTATCAGTTTCGTGCGAAAATGTTATTAATGTCAGGTGCATGGAGATTTGATTTACTCCCTACCGTCAAGATTACATACAATGTCTGCACCATGGTCCTTCTTTGCTTGGGCCATAGATGTAATCGGGCCCGTCGAGCCGGCAGCTTCCAATGGGCACTGGTCCATCCTAGTTGCTATTGATTATTTCACTAAGTGGGTCGAAGCTAAAACTTTCTAGCCAGTGACCAAGAATGCCGTGGTTGACTTTGTGCATTCAAATATCATTTGCCGGTTTGGAATCCCGAAGACAATCATCACTGACAATGGAGCAAATCTCAACAGTCATTTGATGAAAGAGGTATGTCAGCAGTTTAAGATTACACATCGAAATTCCACCCCATACCGCCCCAAGGCGAATGGAGCAGTTGAGGAAGACAATAAGAACATAAGGAAGATACTTCGAAAAATGGTGGAAGGGTCCAGGAAATGACATGAGAATCAACCCTTTGCATTGTTAGGGTATTGCACTACTGTTCGCACCTCAGCAGGGGCAACTCCATACTTGTTGGTATATGGCATAGAAGCAGTAATACCAGTAGAGATTGAAATCTCGTCCCTTTAGACTGTCACCGAGGAAGAAATTGATGATGGCGAGTGGGTCGAAACCTGTCTGGAGCAGTTGAGCTTAATTATTGATAAAAGATTAGCAGTAGTAAGTCACAGCCAGTTGTATCAATATAGAATGACTAGAGCATATATCAAGAAGGTTTGCCCAAGAAAGTTTGAAGTGGGTCAGTTGGTATTGAAGCACATCCTCCCTCACCAGGCAAAGGCAAAGGGAAAGTTCGGCCCAAATTGGCAAGGGTCGTTAATCGCGTGAAGAGTGTTGTCGAACAGGGCATTCTATCTAACAGATGTGGAAGGAAAATGTGTAGAAATAGCTATCAATTCTGATGCAGTTAAGAGATACTATGTATGATTTCCTTTGATTAAGTTATTTTTGTTTGTACTTGGCATGTTTTAGAGTTGGTATGACGAAGGAATTTTATTCGGCTATCTAAACACTTTATTTGTTACCCTTTTTGAGGTTTAATTATTCTCTTTCATACCCTTCATTCAGAAACATTAGCCAAATAAAAAACGCAAACGTGAAGAATGAAGAGAAAGAAAGTAAAAGGGAAAGAATGAAAAAGAAAAAAAACAACATTAAAACAACAAAACAGTAAAAGAAAAGGGAAGAAACAAAAACTAATGAAAAGAATAAAGAGAAAGAGAAAACCACCAAAATAAAGAAATTTTTGGGATGAACTATGTCTGACCTGATTCTTTTTAAGGATACGTAGGTAGCCTCATGGTTTGGTCACATTAAAATAAAACTCCAAAAATCCCCAATTAAGAAACTGGGAAAAAAATTGTGGTTTTTGTAAGGAATTTGATTCTGAAAATTGTAATGTTGAACCCATCTGAATTTTTGAGCCTTTAATACCCTTTGTTTCTAAACCTATCCAAAAGCCTGCATTACGGTCCAAAGAAAGACCTTCCAATCAGTCTTTATGAAATGCCAAGTCAAGCAAGAAGAAGTGATTCAGACCCGGGATAACACTTTTGTTCAAGTTTAAGAAATGCCAAGTCAAGCAAGAAAAAGTGGTTCATACCCGGGGCAACACTCTAGGTCAAGCAAGAAACGATGATATGAGAGAGTCTTATTGGCAAAACCTTCACGTGCACCTCAAGGCGAGGGGAGTTGAGATAAAACCAAAATGAGAGAGTCTTATTGGTGAAAACCCTCACGGGCACCTTAAGGCGAAGGCAAGTCGAGAAATGAACAATGGAAAACGGGCTGTTGGTGGAAATCTATTCAGAACACCGCAAGATAAGCAAGGTCAAGCTTGGTTAAAGAAATTGGGTTAAGGAAGGTCACAACAACAAAGCATGGCAACTGAAGGCCGATCGTTTTGGACAGACTGGGTCGACTAAGCCGAATTGTATGAAGTGATCATTTGAACCAGATGTTCCTCCACAGATAAGTTTCTCCTTTTTCCCCTCAGTGGTCGCCAAATTTAGAATTCTTTTATTCTAAAACAAAAAAACTCAGATTCATTACATTTCATTTTCTTTCGAGTTTCCATTCTTCTAAGATGTTTTGAGAATCAATTTTGTTTAAGAAAGCAGAAGAGAAATTTCAAAGTTTACTACCAGCTTCCCAAATTGCAAAGCACATGGTGGCTAAAACATAATAAATGCAGCAAAAGTTAAAATGTCAAAGGGAAGAATCAATGAAAGTTTTGTTAGTGAACTGACTCGGTAATTTAGGGAAGGATGTAAAGATTTTTGCATGAGGGTGAGGAATATAACTCAACGATTGGAAAACAGAGCATTCAATTCATCTAAAAGCCATAGGGTTCAAGGGTCAGCCAAACAAATCAGCCGACTCATAGTCAGTGAGGGAAAGTTGGACACAACGGATCATGACCGCGGGAAGGTCATTTTTAGCAAGAATGCCGCAAGATAACAACAAATTTTAAATTGAAAAGATTTTCTTTCATTGAAACAGGGGCAGGAAATTCTAGATTCCTCGGGGAAGTACTCTATAGGAGAAGCAAGCACCTGGCATGTATGATTGTGAACTTCAGGACCCCCTAGAAAATAGGACTTAGTTAAATCTTGAAATAATCGGGAATGGCAAAGGAACATAAACAGACCTAAGAGTTTGCTAGTTGGAATAGGATTCAGCTTGGAGTTGTCAGGACCCTCCTGGATAATTGGATTTAATTTTAAATTCTCAAGACCCTCATGGATAATGGGATGTAACTTTAACTAGCAATCCCCAGCAGAGATAAAAGAGAGTTAAAATTGGGATTTAATTTGAAATTTTTAGGACCCTCCTGGAAAATGGGAACTATTTGAAGGTTGGAAATAATCATGAATACCAAAGAACATAAAGTGACTTGCATGTTGAAATAGGATTCAGTTAAGAGTTGTTAGGACCCTCCTGGAAAATGGGACTCAGTTTAAAACTCAAACAGTCACGGGTAACATGATCTGGCACAAATGTTCTCCAATAGGAGTTGTCAGGACCCTCCTGGATAATGGGATGTAACTTTAATTGTCCATCCCCAGCAGAGACAACCTAGAGTTAAAATTAGCAGGACCCCCCTAGATAATGGGATTTTAGTTTAAAAAGTTTTCAGGACCCTCCTGTATAATGGGATGTAGCTTTAATTACTGGTCCCTAGCAAATATAATTTAGATAACAAGACATAGTGGAAGTAATGCCTTTCAAAAACATAGCCTAATCTTAAAGTTCTCATTAATTAAGAGTTTTCAGGACCCTCATGGATAATGGGATTTAGCTTTCAAATTTTAGATATATTTGGTGACGGGAGTTGATTAACACTCACAGATGCAACAAGTTAACAAGGTAACAAGTAGTTTCACATAAAGATATACAAGGCAGCAAGGATCAAGAGAAAGTTTGAAGATATAGATAGGTTCTTTTGTAATCCATAGATCATAGCCTAGTCTAGCTTCTTTTATTTTGCATGGTGTAATATAAGGATCTAGCAAGCAGTAGCAGCAACAGCAGCAACAGTGAGATTACAACTTTAGTAGTCCCAGCTACCAAACACTCCTGAACTACACTGACCAGATTCCTTTTTAGCCAAGGATATATAGGCAGCCTTTGAAGCAGGGTGTGGTCAAATTTTTCAAAATGCTTCTCACAGAGTATTCAAACGGGCAAAAATCGCTCGTGTCCGCTCACTTATTTTTGCATGAAAACTCTTCGTGTTTCCGAGCAAAGAGGGGAAACTTTGAGCATGTGATTTTTTCCCTATATGAATTACTCCCATAAATTCAAACAAAATAATTTCTTTTATTTATTTGCAATTTTGTGGATTTTTGTGCCATTTTCGTTAATTGTTTGCATTTTATTTGCGCATTTTAATTAGTAAAAAATACAAAACAATGTGTGGCATGTGCATTTAGAAGTTGATTTGATCATTTTTCAAGAATTAATTATCTATTAGTCATTTTATAAAAAGAAAAAATTAAAAATCGTTTAATTTGCACTTTTAATTTTAACTTTGATTTTAAGGTGATTTTTCTTTTAATTTTGTTTTAATTATTTGTGATAATGATTATGTAGGATTAATTAGCATTTTTACAGGTTAATTTTGGATTTATACTTTAATTTAGATTTTAGTTAATTTTCAAAATGAAAAAAAAGAAAAAAAAGGAAAGGAAATGAAATCTGAAAAAATGAAAAAATAAAGAAGAAGAACAAATTTGGGCCAGTTTTTGTTAAATTCCAGCCCAAATTCACCCTAGTCTGGTCCAATACCCGTCCAACCCGTTCTAGCCCCCTCATAACCAAACAACGTCGTTTGGATCAAATTAATCTCAGTCATGGAGGATCTTTGATCCAATGGCTGAGAACAAGGGTTCTTATGATATATATATGTCCAAACACTACCCTACCCCTTCAGAACCCCTACCCCTCATCTTTCACACCTGAAACCCCTAGAGACACCCCGTCTCCGCCGCCCATCGCCTTCCGTCGTCGGTTGAGAATTGCCCACAGTGGTGGCGGAGCTCCAATCAGTCCCAAATTAACACTATCGCTTCTCCACCCTCTCCTCTACCCAAATCCACCATTGCTTTCCCTTAAAACCCAGCCCATCTACTCAAATATTGTCCTGAAATACTGACTTCGCCGTCGAACACCGCTCTCATTCCACCCCAAAATCACACAAAATAACCTCCACGATTCCCTCATCCTAGATACCTAACCCACTATCCTTGAATCCTACTCAAACTCCTAAAATTTTAAATCAAAATTGGAAATCCTAAAATTTCAAAAGCGGACAAATCGGTGGAGTTTTAAATTCTTGGGGTGCGAAATCGACTTTAGCTGTGAATTCTCATCTGAGGACATACAAATTAAAGTGTATGCTGGCCTCAAATGCACGAATTCGTTGAAAAGAAGGTGCATGTAGTTCTGAAATAGGTATGTTTTTCTATTTTTTTTCTCTGTTTGTTTTTTGCTTCTTCCTTTCATCTCTTCCTGCTGTTCCTTGAAAACATTTTGCATAGGTTCATCTAGGTCAGATCTGTTTAGTTTTTAGTTTGTTAATATCCAAATATTTCATTACAAAATTCAAAGTGTTGTGGTCAAGTATTTGTCTGTAGCTGTTCATGCATGATTTATTTTGAGTCCATTAACTTGGTTCATTGTATTAAGTTTGGCGAATAGGTCAAATAGTTTAGGGTTAAATTGCCAAAATGATTACATTCCGGTTAAATTGGCTCAGAATCCTAATTGGGTTGTTTATGTGCATTTTGAAATCTTCATTGGCCCATTTAGGGCCAGCATAATAAGTTGTTTCCTTTCTCATTCTGTGCTTCTGAGAGATTGAAAGCCTCAAATTTAGTCACTTCGATTAGCGTGTGCATTCCAGGCGCATAGCCGGGAAAGCATAGATATGAATTCTGTGATTAAAATGCTAAAATTTGATATTAAATTGAATAAATTTGACTTTGGTCAATATTTTTGGTAAACGAACCCGGATCAATGATTTAATGGTCTCAGAGAGTCCATAGGAAAATTTGGGACTTGGGCGTATGCCCGGAATCGAATTTCGAGGTCCCAAGCCCGACAAATGAATTTTGTGTGAAATTATTTTCTGGAAACGATTAAGGAAATTAGAAATGAAACTTGATTAAATGATTATGGTATCGGGCCCGTATTTGGTTCCGGTGCCCTGTACAAGTCTTATATATGGTTTAAGCGCTTTTTGTCAAGTTTGGTTGAAAACAGATGTCATTTGACGTGTTTCAGACTTAAAATAGGATTTTGATGTTTTATGAAAACTTGGAAGAAATGATGAATTTTGAGGCTTAATTCGATGTATATGATGTTATTTTGGTGATTTAATCGTACAGATAAGTCCGTAGGAATTTTTTGAAGTTGTTTGTATGTTTGGCTTGGAGCCCCGAGGGTTCGAGTGAGTTTTGGATAGGTGTCGAAAGTCAAGGGTTCGCCAATGCGGGACCTTATTCGCAAATGTGAATGTCCCCTGATAGGCATGAGTTCGCAAATGCGAACAAAAATGTCGCAATTCCCCTGCCTGCAGGGTTCACAATTGCAAACCATGTGTCACAAATCCCATATCCACAGCCCTGCATATTTTATACTTAACCGATTTTGAACTTCATTTTTCACATTTTCTCAAACTCAAACACCCATAGGCGATTTTCCAAGAAATCTCTCTTCTCCAAATCAATTGTATGTTAATTTATGCTTATATCCATCAATCATTAACATCATTTAACATGTTTTCCACTTAAAATCAATGAGTTTGATGGGTGAAATTAGGGGTTTTGGGTAGACCTAGGGTTTTTCAAAAATTGGGGAATTGGACCTCAATTTCAGGTACGATTTCAAAACAAATTACATATTTGAGTTCGTGGGGGATGGGTAACCGGGTTTTTGTTCGAACTTCGAGTTTTGACCACGTAGGCCTGGGGGAGTTTTTGGACTTTTTGGGTAAAACTTTGGGAAATTCATTTTTTATGCATTCAAATTGATTCATTTACCAATTATTGATGTATTTAAGTAATTTGTGACTAGATTCGAACAATTGTTTGGTGGAACCGAGGGGTAAATCCATAGTTGAGGCTTGAGTTGAATTCAATGCGTTGAGGTAAGTGTTTGGTTTAACCCTAGCTTGAGGAATATGGGTTGAGTCTTATATGTTACTAGCTAATTTCCAAATACGATATATAAGAATGGTGACGAGGTTTTATACATTGGTGTCTAGCATGATCGTGAGTCCTTATATGCGAACAGTTTGGATTTTGTTATACCTTCCATGCTTGATTGATGACTTCTATATGTTGTAAAGAGCTTGTGAAATGGATTGTGATCCTTAAACTTCGTGGAGCGTTGGCTCGGGTTGAAATACAAATTGTGAAGGTATATGAGATAGTAAATCTTTGGAGTGTTGGCTCAAGTAATAATGTGAACTATGAGATGAAAGTGTAAGGAAGAGGAAGAGTTAATGATATTTCCCCTTGCTGGGGCATTGTTGATTATTAGATATTTCCCCTTGCCGAGACGTCAAGATTATTGATGTTGTACCTTTGCCGGGTTGTTAATTGCTTGTTTATGTTCCCTTGCCAGGATTTCCATTATTTATTTATTTATTTCCTTTCCCTTGTCTGCGATTTTTGATTGGGTGAGAAAGAGTGTTAAAGCACGAAGGACAATTCCGTGCATTGTTTGATATTGTAAGGAAGGAGTGTAAAGCACGAAGGGTGATGCGATTCTGTATGATGTGCCATTCCGTACTGATATTCATTGATTATACATATATTAGGAAATAAGAGTAAAATCACGAAGGGTGATGCCGTGCCATACGATGTACCATTCCGTACTAAAATTCATTTATATATATATATATATATATATATATATATATATATATATATATATATATGTGTGTGTGTGTGTGTGTGTGTGTGTGTGTGTGTGTGTGTGTGTGTGTGTGTGTTTGTGTATGTGTATATGTGTGTGAGAGGAATGAGAATAAAAGAACGAAGGGTAATGTCGTGCACGTTTGCTATACCGTTTCTTGGTGAGGATGAGAGTAAAAGTACGAAGGGTGATGTCGTGCACTTGTTGATTTGTCCCTTATGTATGAGTTGTGCTTTTCCTTCATATTAGTCAAATTCTACTTGAAACTGTTATCTCCCCACATCATGCTTCCCCTCTCATATTGTTTACTTGTCTGGTATTTCGATTCAGCTGTATATTTATAATTGCATAGGTTTATGTGGTAGTCCAGTCTAGCTCGTCACTACTTCGCCGGGGTTAGGCTAGACACTTACCAGCGCATAGGGTTGGTTGTGCTGATACTACACTTTATGCTATTTTTTCACAGATTCAGGTTTCGAGCAGCAGCAGCAGCAATAGCGTGGAAGCAGGCTTTTAGCCTAGTGAGACTCGAGGTTGCCTTGCAGGCGTCCGCAGGCCCGACGTCTCCTCTATTCTTACTTTAGACTGACATCTCCTTGTATTCGAGATAAACAAATTTATTTTTCTTTCAGACTTTGTATTTAGTATTCTTATATGTTCGTGAGTATGTGACTCCAATTGTTGGGTAGAGATTTATGTTAGAGACTCCAGATTTTTATTCAGCTAATTAAATATAAGACTTCCGCTTATGATTTTAATTCCGTTGATTCTATTTTAATGTTGTTAAGTTACTAAAAGAAACATGTGTTTAATAAAAAGTAATTAAGTTTGGCTTACCTAGCGCCTATAAGTAGGGGCCATCACAATCCCCGAGGGTGAAAAATCCGGGTTGTGACACCAATAATGTAAAAACCCAGGTTTATTGGCCTTGGAACAAGTGGACCCAGATTGGTTAGATAAAATAATTTTCAGTAGTTTTGAGGGTGCTTAGGGTAATGCACTTATAGAATCTCCGCATAACTGAAATAAGAAGCATCTAGGTTAGGGTGTCAATTTGGAATTAAGCTTTTAGGTAGTATAACTTGGTCAACGAGCTAAAAAAATAAAGGACTAAATTGAAATAACAAACTTTAAAGGTTGCCCTACTTGCCTTGACTATAAAGTCATCCATTCTTGCCTTTGAAAAAAAAGAGAAAAAAAAGGGTCGAGAAGAATCTGAAAAAAAAAGAGCTGAAAATCCAAAAAAATACACAGACTGCATAAATTTTACTGTTTCATAGACCCAAGGTTTAGAGATAAAAAATTTTGAAAAAATAAAAACTGCTGGTTCAGGATACTCTTCGATTGAACTTCCCTGAGGATCTTTCATTTTCTAAATTCCTGAAGTAATATCTAGTTTGTTCTGGGTGAAATAATTTTAATTCAAAGGTCTTAAGAATTGGGTTCAGAGATTCCTAACAAGTATGGGTCGATTTTGTGTCTCCTGGTTTGAATTTGATCGTTCTGGGTCGTCCCTACTCTTGATTCTAGTTCTTGCTATTGCTAACTGTTGACCTGACTCTTCCTTCTCATCTCTTCCATTCCAGGTATATCTTGGATCTTATGGATATCGTTTAATGTAACGTGAAACATTGATTCTCGAATGCAAAATTTGTAGATTAATGGTTTTGGACCTTTTGTCCTTATAGTTCTCATGTGTAAAGTTTTATTTGTTAAATTTTGAGTATAGTTGTGCACCTACACTTCATGATGCTTAATTTTTTTAGAGTGTTATAATCGAGTTACACTCAACAAGGATTCATGCTATTTTATTTCTGTAGTTAGCTGATTACCATGTAATAAGTGAACTCTCATCATAGCACTTACATTTGATGTGCTGTAGGAATTCGAAAGGCTCATTGAATTGCTTGATTGCTTTGTGTTCAGTTTTCATATAACGCATGCCTGTTAGAAAGGACATAGTTCCGTCCATTTAAATGCAAGCATTGAGAATGTCTATCTAGTTAGTCTGGTTCCATAAGTTTCAATCCCTATGGTAATAATGACCTTCGTATGAATGTGGTTGACTTAAATGGCCTTAGTTAAATCAAAGTCATTGTTACAGTAATTAGTAACTATTGATTTAATCGTGTGATGGTCATGTCTGTTTGCATGTTGTTTGGCCCAAGATGGGGCCTAATCCTGAGTCCTTTATGCACAGCAATGAACCCATTAGCAATTGGGCCCAATTTGGGCCTGATTTTCATTTGGAAGAGCAAATTTTTAATCCAACAATAGAGACCTAGACATTTACTGGACCGGTAACCAAGCCTGGTAACTTTTGAATAAACAATGCGTCCCTATCTAGGTGAATCAGTCATAGTCCCTTAATACCAGAAGCGAGCTATTTCTAACAAATGCAAGGTAGATATGACCCTCAGCAGCCCGGTTTAAGTATTTCTTCTTTTAATTTAATATTGGAATAAACATATCGAACAATTACAACCATTGCACGATTTCATTACTTTAACCAAGACACCATTAAGAAAATTCCATGGCCCTCGCAAATTTGGAAAAGCACGCAATTACCTTAGGCGCGCTAGTTAAATAATGTACTTTCCTTATTACGAGTGCACATTTATGTGACCCAAATCTAAATCTCAATGTTAGGTGAAATGTGTTTCGAATTATGAGTGAATTTATTTGACGTGGTTCATGACGCATTTTAACAATTTTTATATTCTTCTTAAAATTAAATAAAAGCGGTTAAAATTTAAAATTTTCACATAGGTACAAAAATATATTAAAATCAGATAATTGAGCCAAATATAATAATTGAATGACTGTGATAGAACCACAGAACTCGGAAATGCCTAACACCTTCGCACTAGTTAACAGAATTCCTTACCCATATTTTTGGCTTGCAGACTGTATACAGAATCAAACTTTCCTCGATTCGGGATTTAAGCTGGTGACTTGGGACACCATTAATTATCCTAAGTGGAAACTCTGAAATCTTTAAGTAGTAAATCCTGTTTCGATTGTCCTTTAATTGGAAAAACTCCCTTTCTACGCCCTTTGCGGGGTGTATGTAAAAAGGAGGTACGACGAGCGTGTCCCCCCCAGTAGCGGTTTCAATGGGTTTGGTGAAACCATATTAGTAGATGTGCGCTCGACCTTTGAAGAAGCTCAGCAACTCTATTTTGTTGTAAGTTTTGGCCTATTGTATCGACTCTTTAGCCGTTGCAGCTTTTGCCATTTAATCGAGTTTCTCCTTCACAGGCTTTTGATAAGCTCAAGTATGAGCTGCTTTATCGTGAGGCCGTGCTGCATAAAGTCATCAATAGGGAGATGTCCCTCAAGCTTATTTTTAATGTGAGAGAAAATGAGTAGGTGTACCTTCGATATAAGGCGAGTCGAAGACTGAACTATGAAAACTACCTCGAGGAACAGATAATTTTTGTTCTAGAGGGGGCGCGTGTTCTCTCTTTTATCCCAGAAGGTGACGCTTTATTTATTTTAGTTGCAAAAGAAGACTGAGGACCTGGATAGCCTTAGGAGTGAAGTTTGCCAAGTCGAGTGTAAGGGTGATGAGCTGAAGGCTCGGGTGTACGCCCATGTTGTGGTTAAAAAGGATGCTTCGGATAAGGTTTCCGTCCTCGAAGTATAGCTTCGCAATGCTCGTGAGAATAGCTCGGTCCAAACGGACATGATTCCAAGGCTCAAGTCCGAGCTCTTGAAGGCTAAAGCCTAGGTTGTAGATGCCCGTGTTGAAGCTAAAATAATCCGAGCAAAGGCTAATAAGAAGGTGGCTGTCTATTTGAAGGATGCTGCTAATGCTCGTGCTGAGCTAGGGGGCTCTCTACAAGGAGAGTAGGAATAAAGAGTATGTGACGTGCAAGTCTCAGAGGGAAACCCTCGAGGAAATTCATGCAAGGGGCTTCGATCTCTCAGAGGAGATAATTAGGCGAAGATGGAAGAATATGATGCTAAGCTCCTTCTGTCTAATGAAGATGGCGATGTCATACCCCTTTTTTTACAAACTCACTTCACTTAACCCTCTTAATAAATAAAAAAGATTTAGTAAAGCTTGATAAGGGTTTTCCAATTTTGAAAGTGACAAACGATAGTGTTCAAAAGGAAATAGCGTAAAGTTGTCACCTGGCTTTGATTTCGATATGCCAGGTTACCGTTTTTTATAAATAATTTTTTTACTTTAACACACTTTGGACTCCAAAACTAAGTCTACACAAGAGATTTTAGTTGAGGAGGTTAATTTGACTCCGGGAGAAGGTGCTAGGTACTCCCCAAGTCCTGTAACTAGTACAATTGCATACTCGATCTAGTTGGCTTTAAAGAATATTCAGATTGAGGTAAAAACACAAAAGAAACAAGTGATCAAAAGAGGCTCGAGATCGTCCCCACCTAATAAAATAAAAATAAAAGTAAAAATGAAAATACTATTCTATGCTTCCTCAAAGTGTTCCATCGCTGGCCTTCAAATACAGATACTTCGAGGCATACCCTAGATAAAAATATATACAAATACTTCGAAGCATTTTCCGGATGAGTTTAACTAAAGGAAAGACATGTCGCCTTGAAACTAATAAAATCCTATGGTTTACCTAGCTAAGTGTTACGGCCTAATCATACTACTAGCAATCAAACGGGTATAACGAAATAAAGAACTAACAAAATAATCCAAAGCTCAAATTGTTATAACTTTTCAATTCTCTGCCATGACAAATTTTTTAGAGGAGTCTAAATGCGATTTTGCCTTCTAAATCAGACAAACGTCCTACGGCCCATTTATCAATTGAATGACAAAATCCAACAAATCAAAAGAGCTTCATTTCATCAAAATTTGATGAATAACACAAAAGCCAATCAAAAGGACACAAAAGCAATGTGAATAATACTGAACAAATATCGATAACTTCGAATACTCATATACGACTCAACTTCATTTCATCAAATTTACTATGCAAAATTGAAAAGGAATCGAGGGTAAGAATCTGTCCTCAATTTAACAAGGACTCAATTACAGTAAACTCTGATAATTTAAATCTGATCGGGATAGCCACTGTAGTAGGAGCGTGGACTACGAACGACATCTCTAGAGCTTTGAACACTCATTTGGACTTCATTCTATTTCAAAGTAAACTAAACCCATAAACACTTTTCCTCTGATTTCTCCTACTATGCATGCGTGTGCGTGGATAAACGAAGATGGCAGTGGCTTGGGCGGTGGCTTGGAGGGATGGAGAAGATTTAGCTGCTAATCTCTAGAGTTTTTCTTTAGGTTCCCATTTTTTTATGAAGGCTGGCCGTTTTTTTCTTCTCTTCGTGAGTGTGTGTCCAGCTTCAGGTCTGTAGAGGTCGGATCCTATGTCTAGTGTAGGTTATGGTTGAAGAAGATCAAGTTTCAGGGGTCGTTGCTTTTTCCCAGCGAGTTCGCCGGAGTTGTGGTCGTGTGTGTAAGTGTTGAGGGAGATGAAGTCAAGGGCGTCATAGGAATGGGAAGAAGCATAGGCGACAGATGGTTGTTCTGTGGTTAGGGTGGCGGACTGCTGAATGGGTGTAAGGGTTTTTAGTTAGGTTTTGGGTGTGTAAAGATGAAGAAGAAAGGTGGTTATGGTTGAAATTTGTTTCTCTAGGGTGCGCATTAAGACATATATCTTCTTAAACTCGGGTGCGCATTTATGTGACTCAAATCTTATTCCCAATGAAACTAAAATACGTCTAATATTGCGTGCACATTTATGTGACGTAATTCCCGATGTGTTTTAATAACATTGCAAATTTTCCAAAAAGATATTAATAGCGGTTAATAATTTAAAATTTCATTATAGGTTTAAACAGGTATAGAAATCAGATCTCCAGCCACTTATAATGAGTTTACGCAATCGTGCTAGAACAACGGGAACTGAGGGTGCCTAATACCTTCCCTCGGGTCAACAGAATTCCTTACTGAGAAATTTTTGGTTCGCAGACTCCAATCGGGCAGTCGAAATTCCCTTGATTTGGGATTTAAATAAACTGGTTACTTGGGACACCAAAAACCAATCCTATCCCAAGTGGCGACTCTTGAAATAAATAATTAATCCCATATCGAATAATGTCACTTTAATTGAAAAAACTCCTATACACGTGTCATCTTTCGGGGTATCCATGTGTAAGCCAAAAAAGGATGTGTGACAGCTCTGGCGACTCTGCTGGGGACCGAACCCAGAATCTCTGGTTCAGGGTTCAAGAATTCGAGCTTACAATAACTGTTATATTTGGCTTCGTCTGATTTGCTTATATGTTCTGTGCTAAATGCCACATGTTATTCCGCTTTGATATTATTTGAACTGTATAAATAAATTGCTATGAAACCCTTCACTTCTAACCTCTGGGGATGTGCTTACTGGTTGAGATTCCCTATTCTGTTAGTGTCTTACCCTGAAATAAGAAAGAGGCCGGACAACTTAATAAGCCGGATGGCCTTTTGGTTTCCGATACGTAGCCCCCTCCTCGACCCGAGTTGCCTGCTCAGGTACACAGTCTAGACCCTGTACTGAGGTTCTAATCTTACTGTAACAAAACCTCATGTCGGATCCCTAGTAGGAACGTTTATCTAGATCATGCATTTTGACTTAGGGGACTCAACACAGTGGTTGGGTCTGTCCAGGACAGGTGCCCTGAAATAAAAGACTATCCTGATGCATTTTTACGTGCTACTTGTGCATTTATTTGCCTTGGATTCACATTTTGACCGTTCTATAAACAAAGGGAATAAATTTAGAAAAATAGTAGTGCTATGGTAATCACCTTTAAAACCAATACTCAAATAGCGCCGAAATGCTACCAGATTTTTCAAAAACCAAAAAAAAAAGGAAACAACAAAATCAACAAACACCAAATTTTGGAGTTTTTCAATAATGTCCGCGGGTTTTGATAAATTATTTTGGCCAGGTCCAACCCCTTTTTTAAAAATGTCAAAATTCCCGAGTTTATTCACTTGGTTTGAAATATGTCGGATGGTGCCATTATTGCAATAATGGCCGAATGTTGCTACAAGGGATGCCGAAAGGCTGATCTTGCGCAAATGGCCACCTCTGAATTTTTATTCTGACTGGTAAGCATGAACAACCCGAAAACCTTTTCGAAAGTATCGAAAGGCCGTATTTTGCAAACCCGGTCTTGGTTTTTAAAATAAATTTCATATAATGTCAGTTTTAATATTTTGAGACAACTAATTCTCCTAATAAATTTGCAGAATGAGCACAATAATGCACAATTCCCTTGGAGTTGCGACTATAGTGGAATAATCTCGGGGAAGCAGGACAAAAAAAGGTCGAGGCACATCTGGGAGGCCTCACTAGTTTATTGAAAATTATCCCCAGGAGAGACATCATAAAGGCCTTAATCACTTTCTGGGACCCGGCCCACAACGTCTTTCAGTTCTCGGATTTTGAGCTAACCCTGAATTTAGAAGAAATGACTGGATATATCGGAACCCATACAATCCCTTTGACACATCAATACTTGATTGCACCTGGATCCCTCGTTATGCCTAAAGTCCTGGATTCTCTGAAAATCAGCAGAAAGGTCCACAATCCGGACCTATCGGCCGGCTTTTGCACCCTTCAATTTATATACCAAAGATATGGCCACGTTGGAGGATTCTACAACCTTGAAAACCTTATTTGTAGCAAGGGTAATCGGCTCAAGTGGGAGGAGCATCGATGCTTCACGTTCATGGTGTATTTCTTGGGTCTTTTAATACTCCCGTGAAAGGACAGGAACATCGACATATGGATAGCATGAGTCGTTAGCACTTTAATGACCCAAGTCTGACATCTTCCATGCTCTTAACATCTGTAAAGTAGGAGGGGATATCTTTGAAGGCTGTAACCTGCTGCTGCTAATCTGGATGATTGAGCATCTATGTCACCGGCCTCAGTTCATAAATTACGGGCTGTCAACAAAAGGTTGCATAGAAGAATTTGACAATAGGGTAAAGAGGTTTAAGTTACCAGAGGGTGTCGCAGAGTGGGTGTCGCATCTCCAGGTTACTACTGCAAATCATATAGAATGGACCTTCGGTTGGCTCTCTATGGACGAAATTGTGTATATGCCCGCCACTGGGCCTCATTTCCTTTTGATGGGCATCCGAAGCATCCAGCCTTATGCATCGTATAGAGTACTCAGGCAATTGGGTAGATGCCAAATGATTCCCAGAGACGAGGATATCAACTGCCATGTAGTTGAGATAAGCTCGAATGGTCAATTCCCCGAAGCTGTTGTACGCCAATATTGGAGCGAATGCCAATACTTGACAGAAGATACTAGAGTATGTGACGTATCTAAGGGTGAGGTTGCACCAGGGAATGTTACCTTGTACAAGAGGGATATAGAGCCTGGGAGGCCGTTAAAGAGACCCCATCTCCAGAAATTTACTGAGACATCACAACAGCAGTAGGATTGGTTAGCAAAGAAAATGAATACCGGGCTACTATAGGAAGGCTGGAAAAGAAAATTCAAGAATTGCAATTCAAAAACACTCTGCAAACCACAGCCAGCGAGGGAGAAAAGAAGGTATTGGTTAAAGAAACAGAAGCCCTGCGAGCCCAGATTCAGAAAATGAAGGCAACCGCAGAAAATCCTCCGAGGAGTACAAAATATGAAAAGCTCATAGAGAACCTGCGTCAAAAAGTAAGTGAAAATAGTTTTGACCTAAATAAGGCGGAGGGTGAACTGTCTAGAGCTCGGAAGCAATTAATTAGAAATGCAGAGGAAAGAGCCCGCATACTGGAGTAGTTAAAAGAAGGAAGTGGCACTGAAAGCGCTTTAAAACAGAGGGTTGACATAGCTGAAAACAAAATTGCCAAACAAGCCAAAGATTTCAAAGCCGAGAGAGAGCATTTCTATGCGGTAATAGCGGGATTGGAAAGAGACTTGCGATAGTTTCACAAGCTGAATTAAGTAGCTGAATGAACTTAAGAAGCACAGGCTGAGCAAATAGGGCGTCTGCTACAACAAAAGGGGTTATCAGAGAAAAGGTGCGGGCAATTGCAGAATATATTACCACGAAGTACAATCATAGTGAGGACATGACAAAATCTATGTTTTTTGTCGCTGCTATGACATGTGTCTGTCAAGTGATGGAAGATCTCCACTATCTCCAGGGAAGTGTAGTGCGCAAACCTGCAGCAAGACCGAACGATGCCCCAAAGACATTTGAAGTTTTAATGTGCTCATAAATTTGTATTTTTCTTAAAAGAGTTTGTCTATATGTACTTCCGAGTCTATAATGTTATTAAGTCCCAATATGGTAGTTGCTTTTCGTTCTATTAGCCTTAGTAATCAAACTTTATATCTTTATCAAAATTGAAAATCCCAAAAATATAGTTTGCTATGTACTTCACATTTTGTTTCCATGAACTAGGCTCGGTCTGATTCATGCAAAGTCATGATACGTAGGCAATCTCTAGAGGATTCGATTGTATTCTTTAAAATGCTAAAAAAAGAGGAATACGAGTTAGGAAACAAAAAGGAATTTGAAATAAATGCTGGGATGGCACAGGAGACCATGTTAAGCATTTAGAAACCCGCTATCTTCATAGGTGCATCATGCTCAACGTCTGATTTCTTATTTGTTTTCTACCCCGAACTAACTACATTTTCCAGTGTCTAGTCTAGGTGTTTTGAGGACAGTGAGTGGTTTGCGGTAAGCTGGCTGCACACGGATACTTCACTAGGTCAAAGTGAAGTACAGAGATGTCGACTGAAATGACTCTACCAGCCGTCCATATTCCAGAGGACAACCCAATTACACGAGTACCAGCCTCTGAATCTGCAGCGGCTGAAGAGAACAGGATCCTGCGGCTCCGAGTCATGGAAATGTGATATGCCTGGACCAATGGTAAAGAACCTCTCAGCGCTATCCCTGGATTTCCCGAGCTTTTTCCAAGGTCAGGGGTTACCTCTACCATCCCTATCAGTCACCCAAGTATTCTCCTAGGGTAGCCCACTATATCAACCAATTTTTTTAGGGCACCTTCTGAAACCCGTCCTCCGATGTTTACCTCCGGGCCAGTTCCCAACATTTTTACGGCCCCTCCGTGCGTGGCTACAACACAGCCTGCAGTACCGAGGCCCGTGTTTGACCCCACAGCCTATAGTACCGAGGCTTGTGCTTGACCCCACAGCTTTTACATTCCAAACTCCTAACTACCAAAACGTGCCTCCCTTGTACCCTACATACAACTACCCTCAACCAGCATATGAACTTACCCCAGTGCAAGACAAACCTTCCAAAACATCCGAACAAGATGAAATCGCAAGGAGAATGAAGAGTGTTGAGCAAAGCCTGAAGAACATGCAAGGACTAAGTGGACAGAAAAGTGTATCTTACTCAGACCTATGCATGTTCCCCCACGTACATCTTCCTTAGGGGTTTTAAAATGAAGAAATTCGAAAAATACGATGACCACGGTGACCCCATCGCCCATTTGAAAAAGTATTGCAATCAACTACGTGGAGCCGACAAGAAGGAAGAACTCCTGATGGCGTACTTTGGGGAGAGCTTAGTGGGTATTGCATCTGAATGGTCGATAGATCAGGACATTACCCGATGGCACATCTGGGATGACCTCGTCAGGGACTTTGTGAGGCAATTCCAGTACAACATCACCCTTGACCGGATAGGAATTCCCTAACCAACTTGAAGAAGAAACCTGCTGAAAGCTTAAGAGAATATGTTGTTAAATGGCGAGAGCAAGCATTGGGAGTAAAGCCTCCAATGGACGAAATAGAGATGGTCACCGTCTTTATGCAAGCACAAGAGGCAGATTACTTTCAGAATATGATGTCGGCTATGGCTAAACCTTTTGCAGAGGCAATTAAGATTAGGGAGATGGTAGAGAATGGCCTCAAAATAGGGAGGATTCTAAGTCAATATGCCATAAGAGCCATTTCCCAGGCCATACATGGAGGGGCTGGAGGAATCCCAAGGAACAAGAAAAAAGAGGAAGCGTCCATGGCAGCCTCCAGGATGTGGCAACAACATACTCACAGTAATGCATTCTCTGAAAGAGCACCTCCACATTATTATCCGCACAGAGACATGCACTATGTCCCTCAACCCTATGCAATTATGAACGCTCAACCCTTTACTCGACCTCAACAGCAGAACAATAGAAATCAAGCCCCAAGAAATCAGCCTCCTCAGAATCACTACAATCCCCGCCCTCAGCAAAATAATTATCGTCCCAGGGAGCCACCCAGGAGACAGAACTTCACCCCAATAGGAGAATCCTACACCAGCTTGCTCCCAAAGTTGGTCCACATGGGTTCTCCAGTCTGTACCCCCAAACAGACAGAACCCCGAATCACCTTCTCTGATACCACTCTGGGGCTGAGGGTTATGATACCAAAAATTGCTCGACCTTAAAACGAGCAGTGGAGGACTTGATAGATCAGAAGAAGATAGTACTAAGAGATGAAGAGGTCCCAAATGTAACTGATAACCCGTTACCGGCTCATAACAACGGGCCGATAATCAGAATGATCTCCGAGGACAAGGAATGTGATCCCGCTCTAAAATCCATCATAGCCATTGCCGAGGCAGATAGAAAACCAAATGTCACCCTAAAAAAGAATGAAGAAAAAAAATTAATGAAGCCAAATGCCCCAAAGAAGAAAAGAAGGCAGAGGTCGAAGCTAAGACGACCCCTACCAAGGATACAATACTCTACATCCCACGAGGACGTAAAGAAAAGCAGCCCACTTTAAGCCCTCCCAAAAGGTTTGAGCGCTAAACAAAACCATGTATATAGCCAAGAAAGCCTATGTGGTTCGGGAATCGATTAAAGCACCGGTGCTGAATGAGCCCGTAGTTATCGGTCGTGCACCGTAGAAGCCCATGACCAACCCTTCAGTTGTCCCTTGGAATTACCAGGAAACCATCGTTACATACAAGGGCAAAGAAGTCCTCGGAGAAGCCCAAAACGTTTGTCCCACAAAGAAATACTCAGTCATAGAAGAGGTGAACATCTCTACCAAACGGTGATTTTCGCGTAACAGGCCAGTGAATGCTGAGGAGGCAGAAGCTTGCTTCCAGAAAATGAAAATGCTTGAGTACGAAGTAGTGGATCCGCTCCGAAAATCCCCTGAGCAGATTTCTTTATTGTCATTCTTGATGAAATCTCCCAAGCATCATCAGGTGTTGGCCAATACTCTGAACGAAGCTTATGTACCAGCTGAGACCTCTGTAGAGCAACTGGAGAGAATGGCGGAGAGATTCTTTGCTATTAACCATGTATCGTTCAGTAAGAATGAGATACCCCCGGAGGGAGCTGATCACAACAAGGCTTTGCACCTCACTGTCAAGTGTGAGGGATATTACGTCAAAAGAGTGATGATCCACGGAGGTTCGGGAGTAGACATATGGCCACTCTCTACCTTGCAGAGAATAGAGATCGGGAAAGGGAGGATCCATCCTAACAACGTATGTGTTCGAGCCTTCGAGGGACACCATAGGTGAAATTGATTTGCTGCTCACTTTTGGTCCAGTCGACTTCCAAGTAACATTCCAGGTGTTAGACATGGACACCTCCTACAACTACCTCCTAGGAAGGCCGTGGATTCATGCAGCAGGGGCAGTGCCTTCTACCTTGCACCAAATGCTGAAATTTGAGTATGAAAACCAGGAGATTGTAGTTCATGGAGAGGAGGAACAATCGATTTACCGGGACCCCTCTATTCCCTGTATAGAAGCCAAGAAAAGGAGTGAACACATAGTCGATCAGGCTTTTGAAGTCGTAGTAGCCGATCAGCATGAAGAGGGCAAGCCGCTCCCCAAGCCTTTCCTGTCAAATGTTTAATTATGGTAGCAAAGGAAATGACGCGCCAAGGTTTAAAGCTAGGCAAGGGACTCAGAAGCTCCCTACAAGGCATAACGGAGCCGGCCGCCTTTCCTGTCACAGAAAAGTTTTTTGCGCTGGGCTTTCATCCAACCTCATAAGATATCACCTGGCCAATCGCAGAAAGTGCCAGGGATAGGCCTTACCACGACCCCTACCCCACTTGTACAAAACCTTTGTTAAACCAAAGTACAGTTAGGAGGAGGAAGAAGAAACCTTCACGGCAGAAGAAATTGATGATATCTGCGGGGCTATGAGGGAGTTGCTCTACGAAGTAAACATGGTCCAACCGGGAGAAGGTTCAAGCGCCGCTGAAGTGCTTTATATGGGGCCAGATGCCAAACTTCAAAACCGGAAGGCCACACCTTTTCTGGTCAGGAGGGAGACCCGGTAGGCTCGCCTTGCTACCTCTTCCCACATCACGAGCTATTTCAGGGTGTAGCTCGGTTGTTTGTTTTCCTTTTAGCACTTTAAATCTCAATTGTAAACCCTGTTATCTTATAAGTTCAAAGAAATAAAATCAATATTTTGTCATTCACACCTCTTTGCCTTACTCTGATTTTAGTCTTTCTTTATTTTTCATCTTTTCTTTCAGTCCCGATAATGCGGCTTTAAATAAAACAACATGCTCGTTGACTTCATGCCGTGACCCAAACTTGCTGCCCATCTGTGAGATATTGAACCAAGAACCGGAATATGATGAAGAAGAGGCTTTTAGGGAAATTAACCGAGAATTGGAACACTTGAAAACAAACCTAAGCCTAACTTAAATGATACTGAACCAGTTAACTTACGCAATCCCGAAGAAATAAAAGAAACTAAACTAAGCATCCATGTGAATAAAGAAATACGGGATTCATTGGTTCAACTCCTGTTGGAATTCAAGGACGTACTTGCATGGTCCTACGATGACATGCCTGGTTTGAGTATGGATTTGGTGGTTCATAAGTTTCCAACATACCCCGAATGCCCTCCAGTCCAACAAAAACGAAGAAAGTTCAAGCCTGATGGCGATAAAATCAAAGAGAAGATTACAAAATAGCTTGAAGCAGGGGTAATCCGGGTAGTTCGGTACACCACATGGCTGGCCAATGTGGTCCCGGTGCTGAAGAAGGATGGGAAAAATTGATTGTGTGTGGATTACATAGATTTAAAGAAGGCGAGCCCTAAGGATAACTCCCGTTACACAACATCCACATCCTTATCGATAATTGTGCCAGGCATGAGAATAAATCCTTTGTAGACTACAATGCAGGGTATCACCAAGTGTTGATGGATGAGGAATACGCTGAGAAAACCGCCTTTACCACACCTTGGGGAACATATTGTTATAGAGTTATGCCTTTTGGATTGAAAAATGCCGGGGAAACATAAATGAGGGCTATGACCACCGTCTTCCATGACATGATGCATCGAAAAATAGAGGTGTATGTGGATGACGTAATTATCAAATCTACGACTCACGGCGATCATGTAAAGGACTTGAGGAAGTTTTTCAAAAGGCTCCGCAAATATGATTTGGAACTAAATCCGGAAAAATGCGCATTTGGAGATCCGTCAGGCAAACTTCTGGGATTCATCGTCAACCGAAGAGGCATCGAATCGGATCCAACTAAGATCAAATCCATTCGAGAGCTGCCCCGGCCAAAGACCAAAAAAAGATGTAATGAGTCTATTGGGAATATTGAATTACATTAGCCGATTCATCACCTAGTTGACTTCAACATGTGAACCCATATTTCAGCTACTGAAAAAGGATGCGGTAGTTAAGTGGACGGTCGAGTGTCAGGAAGCTTTTGATAGAATCAAACAATACTTGTCTAATCCACAAGTTTTGGTTCCTCCAAAACTAGGACGGCTATTATTTCTCTGTCTAACAGTCTTGGAAGGTTCTTTTGGCTGTATTCTCGAGTAGCATTACGCCACGGGAAAGAAAGATCAAGCCATTTATTATTTGAGCAAAAGGTTTACCAGTTACGAGGCCAAGTACACATTGTTAGAAAGAAAGTATTGCGCCTTGACATGGGTAGCTCAAAAGTTAAGGAATTATTTGCAAGCTCATACCACGTACCTCATAACCAGGCTGGATCCGCTAAGGTATATATTCCACAAACCAATGCCCAAGGGACAAAAGCCAAATGGAAAATCTTGCTCACCGAGTTCGACATTGTTTATGTCACTCAAACTGCTATAAAAGCTCAAGCACTGGCAGATCATCTAGTGGAGAACCCTGTTGATGATGAATATGAGCCTTTAAGCACATACTTCCCTGATGAAGAAGTGAACTCATTGGAAATAGCAGCTGAGGACACCCCCGTCTGGAAAATTTTCTTCGACAGAGCAGCAGACGCAAAGGGCGTAGGGATTGGGGAAATTTTAATCTCACCCACATGCCAACATTATGCAGCCATAGCCAGGCTCCGTTTCTTCTACACCAATAATACAGCTGAATATGAGGCTCGCATTGTGGGCATTAACATGGCTATTAACCAAGATGGCGAAGAGTTGCTAATCATGGGAGATTCCGATCTAATCATCCGACAAGCTCAAGGAGAATGGGAGACAAGGGACATTAAGCTCCTCCCGTGCAGACAGCATGTGGAAGACCTCAGCAAGCGGTTCAGGTCGGTACAGTTCAGGTACATTCCCCATTGCCACAATAAGTTAGCAGATGCACTTGCAACCTTGGCCTCTATGTTACCATACCCTGGGAACGCCTGTGTGGATCCTTTTCAAATCCAAATCAAAGAAAGACATGGGTATTGTAATGCGACCGAAGCAGAGCCTAGCACACAGCCTTGGTATTACAATATCTCGAGATTCCTGAAAACACAATATACCCTGAGCAAACTACCGGAGAACAAAAGAAAACCATCCGACGACATGCAAGTAATTTCTTCTTAAGTGGTGACACTTTGTACAAAAGAACTCCATATCATAATCTGTTGAGATGTGTGGATATCGAGGAAGCCGGGAGAATTATGCACGAGGTACATGCGGGAGTGTGTGGTCCCTATATGAATGGTTATGTACTGGCAAGGAAGATAATCTGAGCTGGCTATTATTGGATGACCATGGAGAAAGAATGCTTCAGCTTTGTCCGAAAATGTCATCAATGCCTGGTGTACGGTGATTTGATTCATGCACCACCAAATGAACTGCACCCTGTGTCAGCACCCTGGCCATTTGCTGCCTGGGGTATGGATGTCATTGGGCCGATCGAGCCAAAAGCCTCAAATGGGCACAAATTTATATTGGTCGCCATTGATTATTTCACAAAATGGGTTGAGGCCATCACCCTTAAGTCTGTTACCAAGAAAGCGGTAGTGGATTTTGTGCATTCCAACATCATTTGCCGCTTTGGGATTCCTAATACCATCATTACTGACAATACAGCTAATCTAAACAGTCAGTTGATGGAAGAGATATGCGAACAGTTCAAGATAACGCATAGAAACTCCACCCCCTATCGGCCCAAAGCTAATGGTGCGGTCCAAGAAGCTAATAAGAACATCAAGAAGATGTTGAGGAAAATGATTCAAAGCTCCAGGCAATGGCACAGAACCTTCCTTCCACACTAATGGGGTATCGTACCACAATACAAACATCAGTAGGAGCAACCCCCTTTTTGCTGGTCTATGGGACTGAAGCTGTCATACCTGCTGAGGTGGAAACCCCTTCGCTCCGAGTGGTTTTTGAAGCAAAAATTGAGGATAGTGAATGGGTCAAAACCCATTTAGAGCAACTGGCATTAATCGATGAAAAACGAATGGCCACGGCATGCCACAGGCAGTTGTACCAACAAAGAATGGCCGTGCTTACAATAAGAAAGTGCGCTCCAGTAATTTTGAAGTCGGGCAGTTCGTGTTGAGACGAATACTTTCTCATCATCAGGAAGCCAAAGAAAAAATTGCTCCAAACTAGAAAGGCCCGTACATCATCAGAAAGATATTACCTAGAGGAGCATTGTACCTGGGCGACGTTGAAGGAGATGAGCCCGAGGCAGCGGTAAATGCAGACGCAATAAAGAGGTATTATGTTTGAATCCCCTGCAGCAATAACCCCGGTGGATTGAAATGACGAAGACTTTGGTTTCCCGCTACCCCCACCCTCTTTGTAATCCAAAAATACTGATCAAAAAAAAAAAGAAAAAGAGAAAATACAAAAGAAAAGAAAAGAAAAATGCAAAAGAAAAAGAAAGAAGGATACAAACAAAATTACTTTAGGAAAACTTCCTGAACTACGTCTGAATTGATTTCGAAAGGATACGTAGGCAGCCTCTCCCAGAGGTTCAGTCATATCAAACTTCCTGAACTATGTATTGGTTCAGTTACAAATCCGTCTGAATGATTATAAAGTTATAGATCCTCGGGGAGGAAAAAATACCGTTGTCGGGGTTCGGCACCAATAAAATTTGTGAGAGAAATAAAATGAGAGAGTGTTATCGCTGAAAACCTACGGCACCATAAGTCGGCGGCGAGCAGAGAAAAACAAAATGAGAGAGTTCGTTTAGCAAAAACTCGCAAAAAGCGCCATCGGGAGACAGGAAAAGAGAATGAGAGAGGCCGATTGGCGAAAACTCAAAAATGGCGCCGTCGGCCGAAGAGAGGAAATATTAATGCCCAGGACTGAATAAGTTTCTTTGGTTTTGGAAAAGTTGAAGTCAGAAAGCAGAAATGGATTCAGGCTGGGTTATCTAGTCCAAGAAGCATGTCGTTGCCGTTTAAAGCCGACTTATATATCCAGATAAGTTCCATCTCTTCCCATATGAGAACATACCTCTCTAAATTCATGCTTCACTCCTTTCCACTTTAACTTTGGTGTCCTGACCATTCCTTAAGAAAGGTAGCGGGGCCGGCCTTGTGGTTTTCTCCTGACAAGAATTAAGGGAATGCCCAACATTGTCAAATGCGCTAAGCCAATCCTGGTTGATCGTGATGGTTAATGCCTCAAAAGTGGGGAAATAAAATAAAGGAAATTCAAAGTCAAAGGTCCATAAGGTGAATCAAAATCGGAGTGTCTTAAACCAGACAGGATGTCCCGAAGTAAGCCCAAAATCAAAGTCGGGACAAATCTCACGACCCAAGGCGCGAAAATGAAAGACCAATCCGAAATGAGGACCCCATGGCCAATCAACAAATCAAGGATTGAAAATCAAGGGTTCTCTTTTGAACACAAAGGAAGTTGAAATCAAGCGTGACAAAGCCGCAAAACCAATCATTGTTCAAACTAACAGTTTGTTTTGTTTCTGAGCTAAAATACACGCAGGTGCTACCTAGAAAAGCAGAAGGAACATATGGCTAAAACAGCCAAAGGATGGGCACAAGGACCAAAGATGGTATTGCGTCAATGACAAAAGGGAAGTTTTCTTTTCATTTTCTTGCAAATTCGTAAATAAGCATGATAGCACGGGATTCAAATCCCTAGTTCCCCCTTTTAACAACTTGTCAATTCCATAGGCATGACCCAGGATTGCATTCCACCCCCCCTCCAGCATAAACCAAAAAGTCTCCTTCCTTCACATCCTGGCATAACCCAGACGTTTCCCTCCACATCCCCAGCATAACCTGAGGATTCCCTCCCTACACTTTCTACTCCCCATCATAGTCTAGGAGTTAACGTTCCCTACCCTTAGTATAACCTAAGGGTTGTTCCTTTCCTCGTGTATCCCCAGCACAGTCAAAAGAGATCTATGTGGTCCTCCACTGCTTTGCATTCCCCTAGCATATTCTAGGGATTATCTTTCAATCCCCGCATAACCCGTGGATCCCCCTGGCATAACCTAGGATTTTTCATTCATCCAGGCATAACCCACGGATCCCCCTAGCATAACCCAGGATCTCCTTCCAATCCCGGCATAACC
This sequence comes from Nicotiana benthamiana, assembly GCA_034376525.1. Classification (NCBI taxonomy): domain Eukaryota; kingdom Viridiplantae; phylum Streptophyta; class Magnoliopsida; order Solanales; family Solanaceae; genus Nicotiana; species Nicotiana benthamiana. The sequence goes on along the minus strand of CM067340.1, from coordinate 27,082,631 downwards.
CGCGGACTTCCCTAGCAAAACCTAGGATTTTTCATTCATCGTGACATAACCCGCGGACCCCCTGGCATAACCCAGGATATCCTTCCAATTCCGGCATAACCCATGGATTTACCTAGCATAACCTAGGATTTTTCATTCATCCCGGCATAAGCCGTAGATCTCCCTAGCTTAACCTAGGAATTTTTCATTCATCCCGGCATAACCCGCGGATCACCCTGGCATAACTCAGGATCTCCTTTCATCCCGGCATAACCCCCGGATCTCCCTAGCATGACCTAGGAATTTTCATTCATCCCGGCATAACCCGTGGATCTCCCTAGCATAACCTAGGAATTTTTCATTCATCCTGGTATAACTCGTGGATCCCGTGGCATAATCTAGGAATTTCTTCATAACACATGACTCTCCTTCCATCCTCAGCAGGAACTTTCCTATCCCGGCATAGCCCGCGGATCTTTTCTTTCCACCCCCACAGAGACCCCTTTTCATTCCTATCCCGACATAACCCGTGGATTCTCGTCTTATCCCCAGCAGGAACCCTTTCTATTTCCCAGCATAACGTGGCAATTTTTCCAAGGGATACGCAATTCCGATTTTATTGATTTCAATAAATAATAACATAAATTTGTATTGCAAATAACTAACAAAATTTTCCAGTGAAAATTAGGGCAAAATTTTTTGTTCGTTTGTTTGTGTTGGTATCTGAGCAGGTTTCACCTTAAGGCGCAAGATTCGGAATGACTGAAAGCATGAGTATCTATTCAGAACTGAAGAAAAGAAGAAGGACAAAAGAGGTGAATTCAAAATGATGAAGCTAACAAAGACACAGACTGTTCAAAGTTAATTGAAGTTACAAGCTCCGCATGTCCTGCTTTATCTCAAAAATAAAGAATAAACTAGCCTTTGTAGCTAATGAGCATCAAGATTCAGATCAGAGTCTGCCGCAAAAGTTAGCCGAGACTCAAGATCAAGCTTCAAGACACTAAAGATAGGAATCTTACAACTTGTAGTTGATAGGCTTTGTTAGTTTAGCTTTTTATTTTTCCGTTGGTGTAATAAGGAGCTCAGCAAACAGAAACAACAGCAACGACAGTCAATCACAGTTTCCCGGTAGTCCCAGCTACCAAATCTTCCGGAACTACATTAACCTGATTCCGTTATCGCATGGGATATGTAGGCAACCTTTGAAGCAATGTTCGGTCAGAAAGTTTTCAAAATGCTTCACATGGAGTACTCAATCGGACGGAAATCGCTCATATTTGCTCACTTGTCTTTGCACGAAAAGTCTTCGTGTTCCCGCGCAAAGAGGGGCAGCTATGAGCATATGATTTTTACCCTGTTGAAACGACTCCAACAGGATTCTCAAAGTTTTGGATTTTCTTTAAATATTTATTTTTAGTATTTTAATTTTAAAATTTAATTGCGTGCCAGTGTGTTTTCATCAATGCATGCTTTAAGATCATTTAGGGTTTAAGTTCATGTTTTTGCCGAAATAATTGTTAATTAGGGTCATTTTTACAAATAGAAAATACAAAAAAATACGTGCAAGTAGTATTTCTGGCATTTTTAATTATTTTTGGTTTAATTTCAACTTGCAGCATTTTTATTTGTGTTAATTAGGAATTTTTGTTTCAAATAAAATTAGGAATTAATTAAAAACAAAGGAAAACAAAATAAATATACACATATATGCATAGCCACTTAGGATGGAAACAATTGGGCAAGACCTGAGTACCCCAAACAATTTTGACCCCTTAAAACCCACTTGTGCCCGGCCCAAATACCAAACCCGATCCAGTACACACCATACACCCCCAATACGACATCGTTTAGAGATAAGGCATCCCAGCCATTGATCAGCTGATCATTCAACGGCCATGAAACTCCAACCAAAATAATACATACATGCCTAAACGTTCTTAATATACTTAGAGACCATACAAACCTCCTTCTTCATACATACACTCCGGTGTATCGACCACCCTTGACCACCCCTTGACCACCCTTGACCACCATAACGCCGCCACCAAAAATCGCCGCACTGCGGCGGGAGGTCACCAATTCTCCCTAAGTTTACACCATCAAACCACCACAACCCCACTTCCCGTCCTGTGGTTGATTTCCGTCAAACAAATCCCCAACTTCTTGAAAATTAAAGATCAGAGTCGCCAAGACCACCGCCTTCGGTGTATGTTACACCCTTCGAATCCACCTGACATATCTCTAAAGCATCTCATCCTCCTCTTTCCCACCGTGTATGTTACACCCTTCGAATCCACCTGACATATCTCGAATATTGATTTCAAATCATAACCCTATAACTCAAACCCTGTCAGAGTGGTCAAAGTCTCAGGCAATCCCCGGCTATTCGCCTCCCTAACCATGCCACCACGACCCTAAAAGTCAAACCCTGTCGGAGTCTGGTCAAACAGCGTAGGACACTAGGACCTCCCATTCCCCGTCCTTCAATCCATTCCCTTAAAAAAAGCCCCACCATCTCGAATCTTCAAGAAAAACACCATCGGAACCCCCATCTCCGGTAACTTAACTACAAACCTCTCCCAAATTACACCTCTAAAGCATCTCATCCTCCTCTTTCCCACCGTGTATGTTACACCCTTCGAATCCACCTAACATATCTCGAATATTGATTTCAAATCATAAACCTAAAACTCAACCCTGTCGGAGTCTGGTCAAACTCATCTCAGGCAATCCCCGGTTATTCGCCTCCCTAACCATGCCACCACGACCCCCAAATACCACCAATCATCGAGGAAACTCAAGAATAAGACCTCACTTGGTCTCAAAATCACAGAACCCCAGTCTTGAACCCCTAAAATCCATCATTCCAAAATGAGTTGCCATAGAAGGTTAGAGGTCTCTACAGAAGAGGTCAGAAACCAACAAAATGATCTCAAGTTGGACTTGCATGTGTAAAAAAAGCTAAGTATTCTATCTTTGCCTGTATATATTTGCTTCGTTTATGTTAACTGTTAGATGCTTTGATGTCTTTTGAATGATTGTTTGTTCGTCCACAATCTCATCTGAAATAAGTTAAATGGTCATATGCCTTTGGTGTTCACTGGTCTGAAATATCTTCGTCTCTTGCGTTGGTATGATATCATTTTAATATTAGCCTCCTAATTCTGAAATCCTAGTTTGATAATTCTTCAGTAATGTGATTTTTATGGTTTGTTGACCTTCATCTCCTGATCTTCATTTGTTTTATTCCCTGATACTCTGATTAGTTTGGTAGGTGTTTATGCTGCTGAGTGTTTGATTTTCATTTCATAGTAACTTTGAGCTTCAATACTTGCGTGTATTAGGCTATCCTTTCTTGTTGAACCTTTAATTACTTCTTGATTTTGCTCATGAACTAAGTATTCAATCCCTGTTACTCATTTCTCGCTTTCAAGTTTTTATTGAGTGATTTAATTAGGTTTTTCCTATACAAAGGATTGGTTGATTGGTCTTCTTTCCTGGTTGATATTGATCCATTGGTTTTGGCACAAAGATACCTGAATATTTATATGATCCTAAGTTATAATAATTGATTGACCAATCCATATTAGGACATTTAAATGTATGGATCCAATGGACCTGTTAATCCAGACCATACCTTAGCCCATAACTCAAGCAATTGACCAGGGTCAGTGAATAACTAAGGTCAAAACTTCAGGTTAGTTAATTAGGAAAATAAATAGGGGAATAAGGGGAATTTGAACCTCAAAAGAATATGGTAATAACCCCTAGAACATTCTAGTGAGGGACTATGGCACAATTTCAGCCTCAAACTTGAGGCACAAGTCAGGAAATGAAGGACCATTTAGGAATAGTTGAAACCTGAATCAGGGAGTAAAAGAGAAAAAAAGGAAAAGTGTTGCCCTAAGGCTCCATTATAAAAAAGACAATCTGAACATTTTGAGGATCCTGAACCTTTTTTTTGAATTTTAGAGAAAAAAATACATATTAGTTCTTCCTATATCCTTGATAAACGATCAGTGTTGTTCTTATTCCTTGGAGGTTTTACTTCTCTCAAAAATCTGTTGAAATCCTGGGTGTACTGTTCGATAGGCTGCTGTTTTGCTTGTTGATTGCTTTCATTTTACTCATAGGCTTTTGTCCTTGGCTGAATTCCAGGTACACCTTGTCGTCTCTTAACCTGTGAAGTTCAAGTAAAATGTTTTCCTGAATCTGAAGATATTTATCTAAAAGATTTCTTTCGAATCCTCACCTTGCTTTCCCCTTCTTTAGTATTAATAAACCTGATGATAAGATAATTACCTTGTAGCAATTCGACATTTGGATTGGTTCATTTTTGTAATAACTGGACATTGGGACTGATTTACTTTGTAATATCTGGACATTTGGACTGCTATTTTAGATATGTATAATTAGTAGTAAGATTAGCTAGTGGTAAGGCTATTTCAAACGTTTGTTTCATATTTTTTCATAGAAATATTGAATTCAGGAAATGTCAGCTTGGTAATCATTCGAAGATTAGGACATTGTGTAGCATTTTGATTCATTTAAGTTTCAATACATTAGCAATGATTCGTTTCAGACTTATTTAACATGTTGTAATCAGCATCATAATTGAATTTTGGAAGCTGGATTCGTATACTCCGACTGACGAGTATATGAATCATTTAGTTCAGATTTGAGACTGAAAGAGGATATAAAACATCATTAGTATCTTCTTTGTGAGCGTTGTTAATAGTTAGTTTTGTGTATAATATCAACTAAGAGAAACATTAGAGAAATTGGTTCATAATAGATTCCTCCGTCCAAATTAACACTAAGCCTAATTGAAAGGGCCAGCAGTGGCCAGATACAATGTATGTTTCTGGGCTGGCCAAAATTTGAGGCCCAGTGTGTATAATCAAACATGAACGAGGCTGGAATGCAAGTATTAATTTTCCCAAAAATACACTACCTATGTATAAAGGATTAGGGCATTTAGACACCAGCAATGATAGAGAATTGTATATGCCTTAGGCTGTCTTAATAAAATAAAATGAGTCACGTTCATCTAATCAAACGCCATGAGGCTCTATTAATTGATAAAATGTTTAGAAAATTGGAAGTGTCGTTTAGTGAATTTCACGGCTTTCCACGAATTTTAAAGACGTAGCTGTTGTAGGCGCGAGTTTGCTAATAGAATACCTTCTTAAACTCGGGTTCACATCTGTGTGACCGAAATCTCATTCCCAATGGAACTAAAATACGTCTAAAATTGCGTGCGCATTTATATGCTGTAATTCGCGATGTGTTTTAACAACATTGCAAATTTTCCAAAAAGATATTAATAGCGGTTAATAATTTAAAATTTAATTATAGGTTTAAACAGGTATAGAAAATCAGATCTCTAGCCACTTATAATGAGTTCATGCGACCGTGCTAGAACAACGGGATCCGAGGGTGCCTAATACCTTCCCTCAGGTCAACAAAATTCCTTACTCAGAAATTTTTGGTTCGCAGACTCCAATTGGGCAGTCCAAATTCCCTCGATTTGGGATTTAAATAAACCGGTGACTAGAAATGTATTACCTTGTTCTCTAGGTGGGCGCCTGATTACCAAAACTTGAAACTTGAAAAGTATTCCGTTGTTCTCTAGGTGGGTGCCTGATTACCATAACTTGAAACTTGAAATGTATTCACTTGTTCTCCAGGTGGGCGCCTGATTACTAAGACTTGAATCTTGAAAATTGTTCCTTTGTTCTCCAGGTGGGCGCCTGATTACAAAAATTGAAACATGAAATGTATTCCCTTGTTCTCCAGGTGGGCGCCTGATTACCAAAACTTTAAACTTGAAAGTTATTCCCTTGTTCTCTAGGTGGGCGCCTAATTATCAAAACTTGAACATGAAAAGAATTCCCTTATTTTGCAAGTGGGCCCCTGATTACTGAACTTGAAACTTGAAATGTATTCCGTTGTTCTCCAGGTGGGCGCCTAGTTACCACAACTAGAAACTTGAAAGGGGTTCCTTTCTTCTCTAGGTGGGCGACTGATTACAGAACTTGAAACATGAAATGTATTCCCTTGTTCTCCAGCTGGGCGACTGATTACCAAAACTTGAAACTTGAATATTATTCCCTTGTTCTCTAGGTGGGCACCTAAATACCAAAACGTGTACTTACCAAAACTTGAAACTTGAAATGTATTCCCTTGTTCTCCAAGTTGGCGCCTGATTACTAAGACTTGAATCTTGAAAATTGTTCCTTTGTTCTTCAGGTGGGCGCCTGATTACCAAAACTTGAAACCTGAAATGTATTCCCTTGTTCTCTAGGTGTCTTCTCCATATAGCTATTGTTTATACATGCATTACTCTGGCCAACCATTACGCTATCTATGGCACTAATATTTCCTAGAGCAGCTAGAGTTTCGCATTGTTTGGTACTACACGATCTTACGTAGACATAGATCTATCTTTCATAGAGATCGATTACAAAATTAGGAGGCTTAGCAAGAGTACATAGTTTGTCAAAAGTCTTGTTTCTTAGAGCTTCATTTGCCAAACTGTGAGCCACGCCATTTCCTTGTTTGAAGCTATGCTTGAATGATATTCTCCCCTGCTTGGTTTCCTCCTCCACTAATAATCTGCATTCAAAGGAAAGTTTGTCGTTAGTAAGGGTGTTATTGTATATTATGTTTAATATATCCGTTGCATCAGTTTCCACTTCCACGGAGAAGAGGTCTTCCTTGATTATTAATTGAAGGCTATGGCGTTGAGCCATGAGTTCAGTTTGTAATGGTGATGTTGCAAGAATTTTCATCGATGATCCTATACACCAGCGTCCTTTTGAGTCACATATAGCAGTTCCAATGCCACCTTCCATTATTTTTATGTCAAAGGCGCCATCAATATTTGCTTTGTACCACCCGAAAGGTGGTTTCATCCACTTTTCTTGTAATAATATAGTCCTCTCCACTATCACATTTTTATTAGTGTAAAAGAAATATTCATTTGTGTAATCAAGAATTTTTTTAATGTTTATAGGGTTGGTATTATTATTAATATTATTACGGTTCCTATTGTTCCAGATTTCCCAAATTGTAAAAGGAAGTAATTGGAGCCAATGTACATATCTAGGGCTTATTTTTGGTTGTACGTTCAAGAGAAAACCCATCCAAGGTTTATTGCTAGGGTTGTCGACAGTGCTAATACCAAAGTTGTGCCAAAGTAGTTTTGCTATATGGCATTCCCAAAATATGTGGCGAATAGTTTCCTTGTTATTTTTACAATTAGGGCATAAAGGATCAATGTTTATACCAATTTTAGATAAAAAATTCCTTGTGGGAAGGCGTCCATTATATATTTTCCATAGGAGGAATTTTATTTTGTTAGGACATTGGAGCTTCCAGAGCCAGATGCTATTTAAGGTATTGTTGTTGTTATTATCAATTAGCTGGTAGGATGAAGATGCTGTAAATCGTTCATTTGAGGTGAGACTCCAACATATATTACTAGGGATAACTGAGTTTTCATTATTATAGGGAATGGAATTGATCCAATTCTTTAAAGGGGTGGGTAGTTCAAAGGATATTTTTTCTAAGCACCGGGTGTTATTATCCCTAATGTTCATAATTTGAAGTTTTTCCTCTCCTTTTGGAAGGGTCCCTTGTATACTGCTCCTACGGTTCTAATAGATAGGGGTCCAATTTGGGTCCCAATTGTTGTGACATGAGCTGTTATGAATAGACCATCTAATGCTCTTTTTACAGATATTCCATCCTTCCAACAGGCTTTTCCAAGTGATTGATGAGCCAATAGTATTCTTTTTTCTCCCATAAATGCTAATTAGTACCTTTTCCCATAGGGAGTGAGTATTGTTGAGGATTCTCCAAGCTAGGCCTGTGATTAGGGCTTGGTTTTTTTGGTAGGCTTTTCTTATTCCTAACCCCCCTTTGGAAACTTCCTTAGTGACAATGTCCTAGTTAATAAGGTATTGTTTCTTTTTGTCCTGGGTGGTACCCCATATGAAATTCCTTTGGATTTTGTTGATTTCCTTTAAAGTTTTTTTGGGAAGAATGGATGTTTGCATTAGGTTATTGGGAAGAGTGTTAAGGGTAGACTTTATGAGCGTACATCTACCAGCCATACTAATCCATTTTGCATTCCAGTTGTTGAGTTTAGCTCTCATTTATAAAGAAGAGGAAGGTAGTCTGTATGCTTTGGGATGGCATTTAGCATAGGAAAGCCTAAGTATTTCCCAAAGCTAGTACTTGATGTTATTCCTATAGTATTTGTTAAAAGAGTCCTTGTGTCGTTGCAACAGTTCTTGGACAATATTAATTTAGATTTGGCTTTGTTAACTCATAGGACTGAAAGCTTACTAAAATTTTCTAGGCATTGGTTGATTCTGGTGATGGTCTTATAGTTTGTTTCTCCCATAAGAGTTATATTCCGTGAAAAAAAGGCTGGTCTAGGTGCCAAGGAATTAAGTCTAATTGGTGTCCAGTTCTTAACATCCAGCTCATGCTTAATATTGTTAGATAACATATTCATACATAGAATAAAGAGGTAAGGGGATAGGGGGTCACTCTGCCTGATTCCTCGAGAGGGGTAAATTCTTCAGTTTTATTTCCATTGACCAGGATTGAGAATGAACTAGTTGTGACAGCGTTCATTATGATATTGGTAATGTATTTAGGGAAATTGTAGTACCTTAGAGTTCGATACATATAGGACCATTCGAGCTTATCGAAGGCTTTCTCTAAATAAAGCTTTAGGGTCATTTTCCCTTTTCCCTTACATTTGTTGAAGTATCTCAGGATTTCATGAATTATAATAGCATTGTCACTTCTTCTCCTTCCCTTTACAAAACTGGCTTGCTCAATGTTTATAAGGTGGCTAGGAAGGGCTTTATTCTATTTGCAATTATCTTGGTAATGGTTTTGTAAATAACATTGCATAAACTTATGAGACGAAAGTTTTTTAATAGGTTAGCATTGTTTGTTTTGGGGATTAAGCGGATGTACGTGTGATTCATCTCTGGAGGAACTTTGTTGGTAGCAAATATACTGTGACAAAGTTTGATAACTTTCCTCCTAATAGATGCAAAATTTTTTAGAAACAGAACGAATGAAAGCCATCGGGTCCTGGTGCTTTGAATGGTTTAAAAGAAAAGATAGCTTTTCTAATTTCGTGGTTTGTTAGGGGTCTATCAAGGATTTATAGGTCACAACTGTGCGAGTAATAAGAAGTGTCATTGCATTTTGTAAAGAACTCATGGGAGGTGGTGAATAATCTATTAAAGTAATCTGTCACATGATTTCTAATTAATAAAGGGTTTTCTATCAATTTTCCTAAGTCATCCTTAAAGAAGACTATGTTGTTTCTTCATCTTCTATTTGTGGCCTTGATGTGGAAGAATCTAGTGTTGGCATCCCCTTCGCATATCCAATCCACTCTTGATATTATTTTCCTATTGTCTTCCTCTAGTCTCAGGATTGAATTAAATTCCTCAATTAGATTGGTTTCCAAATTCCTGAGGAAACTGCTTGTTTGGTAGTTTGAAGAATTTTGGATGCCATTGATTCTATTTAGGAGATTTTTTTCCTATTAAATATAATTCCAAAGGTTTGGTTTTTCCAATTTATCACCATATCTCTGAAACTCTCCGAGCCTTCTAGTAAGTCTTTGTCACCGCAATTAACGGATATTAAGTTGCTAATATCTGGATGATTACACCAAAACCTTTCAAGCCGGAAGGCTTTATTTCTAATGGAATTAATGGTATTGTTCAAGTTTATCAAAATGGGATTATGGTCCAAATGGACTTTAGGGAGGTGGTTGACAATGGCGCTGGGGTAGGCTTCTAGCCAACCTTCACTTGAATAGACCCTATCAAGTCTTTCCATGATCAACCCACTATTATTTTTCCTAAAATTTGTCCAAGTGTATTTGCACCCTTTAAACCCTAAATCTAATAGGTTAAAATAGTCTAGGCAATTGCGGAGGGGTTTTGCTCTCCTTTGATTTAGTCCTACCACCAAACTTATCCGATACGTTAGTAATTTCATTAAAATCCATGCCTACTAGCCAAGGCCCTTTGTAACTATCATACATATTCCTTAGGTTATCCCAAAGCATATGTCTATAATTAACATCATTACTAGCATATATAACACTAATTAGCCAAGTTACGTTTTTACGTCTAACCTCGATCATGGCATGCATAGCTTGTCCATTTCTGTTGAAGTCTTTGACAGTGACCACCTTGTTGTTTCAAAAGATCACAAAACCTCCAATTTGTCCATTGGAAGGCACCTCTATCATCTCTGTAAAACTAAAAGCTTCCAATATTGAGAGGTGGCTTTCCATTCTTGTTTCTAGAAGAGCAACTGGACACGGCCTATGTCAGTCATTAGTTCCCTAAAGTTTATGGTGAAATTTTCACTGTTTGCACCTCTAACATTCCCAATGACTATGTTGTTGGGCTGGTGCATGGGCATATTATTCGGTGGATTGGTGTTTTGCATCACTCTTTGGGATGGGATCATAATCACTACAGTTTTTCTCACTGTTGGATCCTGAGGTGGACGGATGTCCAATGAGAACTTGTACAATGTCATCGGGCAGCTGAAGATATACATCCTGTCGAGCATCTCCCTGAATATTAATATTTTTAACTCGTTTAAGCTTGAAAGAGTCACACCTGGTTCCACCATGTGTGCTAAGTCTACCTCTACCTCGTCTACCTCTTGGTTCCCTACGTGATTTGGTACGTTCATTTGTTGAATTTGTTCTTCCATGGGATCTGGTTGTGGGTCTGGATGGTTGTGGAAGACTGGGGCATTCCATTGGATGAAGACTGGGTTGAGAAGCATCATGTCCTCCGGTGCAAAGAAGGGTAGATTGAGGGGAGGGTTCTGTAAGACTTGTTGGTACGGGTGATGTGGAATGTTCCACTTTTGTTGCATGTTGTTCACCATGTTTTGGTTCATATTGGGAGCTAATGGTTGGAGTATATTGTTTAACCACATTTGGTTCACATAATTGTTCATTGCTAAGTTCATACCTTCCGATATAAGTGGGGAGAGGAAGTAAGTGTTTTGAATTACTAGGATCGATTCATGGCTATTGATTTCCATATTGAAGGTTACTGCATGGCCTTGAAGTCCTAATTATATCCACGAATGGGCAAAGTGATTTGGTGGTGTTCGTGGTTGGGCATAGATTGCCGGATTGTGTTGAGGATGGGGAGGGAAGTTGGGAAGGTTGTTCAGAGTTTGATTTCTGGATAGGTGGAATAATTGGAGGAGTCAGTATCTTGTCCTGAGGGGTAGGGGGTTCTGGCCATTTTTTGGAGATAGGAGAGTGTTTATTGGGTGTGGAGTATTGGACGAAGCAGATGTAGTGCTAATGATTGGCTCTATTTGTGATTAGGAGGTACATACTTGCGTTTTCCACTTGGCCTTCGAGATCATCCAAATGTTTATCAATTGATTGGGTATTGGTTACCGGGAATGCATGAATGGGGGTAAGGTGATCATTAGGAGATTGGTTAGTATTATTATGGGTAATGATAGTGTTATTAACAATCTTATTTGATGGGTTGAGGGTGGAGTCTATTATCTTGTTATTAAGAATGTTCTTGTTAGGTGTTATGAAATAATATAAAGACAAGAACAATAATGCAAGAACAAGAGCAATAGAGAGAATAGAGAGAGAGAAGTATTCTTATTGATACTTAGAGATTGTTAGGGATATATTACAATGGTAGAAGACCCCTTTATTTATAGGGAGTGGGATGATTTAGCTACCAATAATAGGACTCTAGAATCTCTCTAATTAAAGACATTCACCTTAAATAGAAGTGTAAAAGCTCTCTATTTATAACACTCCCCCTTGAATGTCTATTCAATTATGTGCCTCGTTAAAACCTTAAAACAAAACCCAATGGGAAAAATTAAAGTAAGGAAAAAGAGTACACATGTTTGAATATGTGCCTATTGGTTGCCTCGTTAAAAACCTCGCAAGGAAAACCCGGTGGGACAAAACCTTGTAAGGGAAAAAGAGTGCAACGCGCATTAACTCCCCCTGATAAGAACATCAATTTATGTCCTTAAGTCTTCGCATCCCGATCTTATGAGATAACGAAAGGTTATCGCATCCATTACAGGCGAATATGTCTCTTCATAATCGACACCAAGCCTTTGAGAAAAACCTTGTGCAACAAGGTGTGCCTTATATCTTTGTACCTCGTTTTTCTCATTTTTTTTGCGTACAAAGACCCATTTATAGACGACGGGCTTAACACCATTAGCTGTTTCAACTATAGGGCCAAAAACTTCACGTTTTGCCAGCGAATTAAATTCTGATTGAATTGCTTCTTACCACTTTGGCCAATCCTGTCTTTTTCGACATTCTTCAACAGATTGAGGATCGAGATCCTCACATTCTTGCATAATTCTAGATGCGACATTATAAGCAAAGGCATTATCAACCACAATATCCACTCGATTAATATTTGCCTCAATATTAATTGGATTTAGGGATAGTTCCGTATTTTCCAGAGTCTCGGGCTCAATGGATTCTTCATGAATCTCAGAATTTGTTAAATCATGAATTTCCTCATGAGATTCTTTCGTGGTGTCATTTTGATCATTCTTTTTCCTCTTTCTAGGATTTCGATCTTTGGAACCTAATGGTCTGCCACGCTTCAGGCGTGTATTTGACTCATTGGATATGACACTAGATGATTGTCCAACAGGGACATCAATACGGATTGGAACATTTTCCGCGGGAATGTGGGATTTCGTTATCCTCTTCAAGTCCGTAAATGCGTCAGGCATTTGATTTGCTATTCTTTGCAAATGGATAATCTTTTGTACCTCTCTTTCACAAATAGAGGTATGTGGATCAAGATGAGATAATGATGCATTTTTCCACAAAATTTCCCGTTTGGTTTCACCAACTTCTCCCCCTAATTTTGGGAAAAGTGTCTCATCGAATCGACAGTCTGCAAATCGTGCAGTAAATACGTCGCCTGTCAATGTTTCGAGGTAGCGAATGATGGAGGGCGATTCAAACCCAACATATATTCCTAACCTTCTTTGCGGACCCATTTTGGTGCGGGATGGCGGTGCTATAGGCACATATACTGCGCATCCAAAAATTCTTAAATGGGATATATTGGGTTCATGACCCAAAACCAATTGCAACGGGGAATACTTGTGGTAATTCGTCGGTCTAAGACGAATTAGCATTGCTGCATGTAAGATGGCGTGACCCCATACCGAAGTGGGCAGCCTCGTTCTCAAAAGTAATGGCCTTGCAATCAACTGCAGGCGTTTAATTAACGATTTTGCAAGACCAATTTGAGTGTGAACATGAGCTACAGAATGTTCAACTTTTATCCCGATTGATAAGCAATAATCATTAAATGCTTGGGATGTAAACTCAGCAGCATTATCCAGTCTAATGGACTTGATTGGATTATCTGGAAATTGTGCTCGTAGCCGAATTATTTGTGCCATTAATTTCGCAAATGCAAGGTTGCGTGATGACAACAGGCACACATGAGACCATCTACAGGATGCGTCTATCAAGACCATGAAATACCTAATTCACCCACTAGGTGGGTGAATAGGTCCACAAATGTCCCCTTGTATACGTTCCAGAAACGTGGGTGACTCAGTCCCAACCTTTGTTGGTGATGGCCTGATAATCAACTTGCCTTGATAACACGAAGTGCAAGGATATTCATTATTCGAAAGAATTTTGAAATTCTTTAACGGATGCCCATATGAGCTTTCTATAATCCGTCTCATCATGACCGATCCTGGGTGTCCCAATCGATCATGCCAAAGTACAAAGGTATTGGAATCAGTAACCCTTTGGTTTACTGTTGAATGTGCCTCAATTGCACTAATTCTTGTCCAATACAGGCCAGAAGATAAAGACGGGAATTTCTCAATAACCCTCTTTTGGCCGGAGACATTCTTTGTGATGACGAGATATTCAAGATTATCTTCATCCATTGTCTCAATATGATTGCCATTCCGGCGTACATCTTTAAAACTCAACAAGTTTCTCTTAGACTTGGAGGAGAACATTGCATTTTCTACGATTAAAGTCGTGCCTTTGGGCAGAGTTACAATTGCTCTTCCGGAGCCTTCTATCAATTTACTACTTCCAGAGATTGTAGTAACGTTTGCCTTACACATATTTAGTTGAGAGAAATATTTCTTTTCTTTGAGTATTGTATGTGTAGTACATGAATCAACTAGGCAAATACTTTTACAGTTGGATGTTGATCCAAGTTCGCTTTGTGAGATATCCATATTTGCTATCCCATAGTTTGACATACAAAAGAGATACACGAACATAAGAATAAACAAGTTCAATTCGTTTGTGTCACATAATATTTTCAGAATCTGCTGCTAACAGTTGACTAACAAAATCAGATATGTTATCCATAATCGATTACTATGCAGCTTGAAAATTTTCAGTTTAAGCATTTTTCACACACAATCGATTGTTTAACATTGACAATCGATTGTTGATTAATTTTGAAAAATTCCGGATCACACTGTCTAACGACAATCGATTGTTAGACATAGACAATCGATTGTGGATGATTTTTGAAAAATTCCAGATTACACTGCCTAACGACAATCGATTGTTAGACATAGACAATCGATTGTGGATGATTTTTGAAAAATTCCTAATTACACTGTCTAACGACAATCGATTGTTAGACATAGACAATCGATTGTGGATGATTTTTGAAAAATTCCAGATTACACTGTCTAACGACAATCGATTGTTAGACATAGACAATCGATTGTGGATGATTTTTGAAAAATTCCAGAGAACACTGTCTAACGACAATCGATTGTTAGACATAGACAATCGATTGTCGATCAACTGTTTTTCAGCTTTAATGCGAAAATATTAGATAATCGACTAGTTTTTCAGGCTAGTCGATTACCCCTACTGGAAAATAAAAATATAATTGATATTTGAGCATATTGAAGACATTTTAAAGAACTACTGCTAACATTGCATCATGAACTAACTAATACGAGCTAATACTAATGACTATTAGTTTATTCACTAACTAATACAAATAAGTAGAACAAAATTAAATAACTCCATCTTCTTTCATCACGGACCCATCACCGATTAGGTGGTCTATTTTCCCCTCGGGTTGCTCAAAGAAGTCTGCCACATCCAGGTGGGTGATGTCCAAGTTGTCGTCATAGACAAAATTTGTTTCAGGGCCTTTACTCTTTCGAGATGCTTGATAAAGGTCAACCAAGTGTCTTGGTATACGGCAAGTCTTTGACCAGTTCCCTTTCCCACCGCAACGATAACATATAGTTTCTGAACCATTTGCCTTAGGGTCTTCATGATCCCGTTTCTGCTTTCGGTGGTTATCTCTCTTTGGGGGTTGACGGACTTCATTGGAATTTCTTCCTTGTCTACGTCCCTGGCTATGACCCCGTTTACGACCATGACCATGGCCCTTTTCATGTTTGGCATAATGAGAGTGCACCTTATCTGCTTCAGGCAGTGGTGTAGACCCAGTGGGTCGATTTTCGTGATTTCTCATGAGCAGGTCATTATTTCGCTCAGCCACTAGTAGAAGAGAAATCAGTTCAGAGTACTTTGTAAAGCCTTTCTCTCTGTACTGTTGTTGCAGTACCATATTGGAGGCATGAAACGTTGTAAACGTTTTCTCAAGCATATCATAGTCGGAGATTTTATCCCCGCATAGCTTCAATTTAGAAGTAATTCTGAACATTGCAGAATTATATTCAGAAACGGACTTAAAGTCCTGGAGCCTCAGATGAGCCCAATCATATCGTGCTTGTGGCAGAGTGACCAACTTCAGGTTGTCATATCTCTCCTTTAAGCCGTTCCACAAGATGAGTGAATCCTTGACGGTGAGATATTCAATCTTCAAACCTTCATCAAGGTGATGGCGCAAGAAAATCAAGGCCTTCGCATAGTCTTGGGTGGATGCTTTTTCTCTATCTTTAATGGTGTCTCCGAGACCCATAGCATCTAAGTGGATTTCAGCATCCAGCACCCATGTCATATAGTTCTTGCCCGAAATTTCAAGGGCAACGAACTTTCTTTTCGTAATGTCAGACATAGTCGAAAATTAAATTAGGAAGAGGGAAATACCTTAGATTTTTCGAAAATGGTTCTTGAGACGGTAGAGTCTCGTGCTGATAACGTGTTATGAAATAATATAAAGACAAGAACAATAATGCAAGAACAAGAGCAATAGAGAGAATAGAGAGAGAGAAGTATTCTTATTGATACTTAGAGATTGTTAGGGATATATTACAATGGTAGAAGACCCCTTTATTTATAGGGAGTGGGATGATTTAGCAACCAATAATAGGACTCTAGAATCTCTCTAATTAAAGACATTCACCTTAAATAGAAGTGTAAAATCTCTCTATTTTTAGGAACATTGTTAGCCGGGTGGTGGGGATTCTTGTGTCATTTTGTCACTTGGCTTGCATGCAAAAATTTAGTATTATTTTTAAAAAAATTCCTTTTGTTGTAGATCATACAAAACCATGGGCTGGTTTTGAGGGTTTTTGAAACTACTCTTGTCTACCTCCATTTGATCCAAAGACGAGCAATTATTGAATAAGCTTTGATCAATACTAGCGGATGATTAGCAATTATTGGTAGGGCTTTTGAAGGGTTGGTTAATAGTTTCTTGTTAATATAATGTAAGTGTTGCGTTTTGAGGTACTTACCTGATCTTGCATCAAACAAGCGGACATTCATACCTGGAAGAGGATTTGGTTCAGTTTTGGCAGTGTAGGCATTGGCTATTTTGGCTTTACCTTTTCTTGGGAACTTGACTGTAATCCATTCTCCTTCTTCTTCTGAATTTTGTTGGCTGTTACCTTGCTTTTGTATATGGATATCCTTTGCATTGGTTATTCTTGTCGTGATTGGCAGCTTTCCTTGTGTGCAATATTGAGTCGTGTGTCCTAGTCTTCCACAAGATTTGAACAATATATCACTTCCCTCATACATGATTGGCTGTTTATGTTGTCCAATGAGTATGTGGTGTTGGACATGTTGATCGAGAGGAAGTTCAACACATAGTCTGGCATAACGTCCCCTAAGAATAGTTGAGGTGCATGCATCTACTTTGAGAATTTTGCCAATTGAATTACCTATTTTTGCAAGGACTATTCCATCATAAAACTCAGTGGGTAATTGTGGTAATCGGATCCAAATGGCAGTGAAGTTATGTTGTGCTTTGTTTGGAACAAAATTTGGAACCCATTTCTGAGTGGATAGAAAAAAACCAATAATGAACCAAGGTCCATTATGTAGAATTTTTGTCATGTTCATCTCACTAGTTAGTTTGACAGTATAGTAATCTTCTCCAAGATCAATTAGAGAAAAATTTTAAATTTCAACGTTGGGCGAAAATCTACTTCCCTATTTACGTTTCTTTCTCTATTCTTCTTTTGTTTTGCTCCCTTTTTTGTTTCGTTTCTTTTAAGGATATAGTTACACAAATTACTAATAATCTAGGACAATAGATGACCTTAATAAGAAAGATTTAAATTCTACTTAGTATTTGCTAATGACCAACAACTTAAAAATCACACTAAACTAAGTAAAACTATTTTTTGAACTTTTTTTCCTGTCTTTTGTAAAAAAATAAAACTAACTTGACAAAAAATAAATAAGCTAAAATAAAAGAAAATATTTTTGTATTTTTAATTTTGTGATACAATAAAGTAAAAAGGGTCAAAATTAGATAAAATAACTATGTTAGACTTAAACTAAATATTTAAATACAAAAATATGTAAAATCTTGAAGAGGGTCAAACATCACATGTCTACAGTAAGAAAGTGGCCGACAGACCACAGTCCCCGAGTGGAACGTAGATTAGATTAGGCCTTTCCTTTCTTGTTTTGCGTAGAGTGCTTTCTAAGATTTTGTAAATGAAGCTTGTATTTCCTTGCATATATGTATAACCTCGCTGTTTTATTTTTCATGCATTTCCCTTTGCCTTGATTTTAGCCAGATGAACTAGTCTTCGAGTTAAAGGGAACTCTCAAAGTCATAGTATGGCTCTGGGGATCATTAGACTGGCCCGTAGGCTCTTACGCGCTTGGTCGGTATGACCTTTTAATATAATTCGACGTTTGAGATTTTCCACTTTTTATCTTAGGCATATTTATTTAATTATTTTGGGTTCAATCTACAGGTCAGGTATCGGCTCAAACTCTTTGGACCCTCAAGTTTTTGAGTTTCAAGTTGGCCCTTAGGCTCTTACGCGTTGGATTGGTATGATCTCTTGTATGGGCTGGCGATAGTGACTCTTACGCTTTAGGTCGGTATGACCTTTTGTATAGGCTAACGATAGTGGCTCTTACGCATTGGGTCAGTATGAACTCTTATATTGGCTTTGAAATTGTGTTTGCCTAACTCTTCGACGGTTCGGTTAAAACCTCGATTTTAATCGTTATATGGCGATGATAAAAAACCTTGGGAGGTTAGCTTGGTGGTTGAGTATCTCGAAGCCTATACTTTGGAGCTTACATGGTCGAAGCCCCCTTGCCTATGTCGAGGGTAGCCTGTTTAACCGATTTTTTTCTAAGTATTTTCGACGTAATTGAAGGCCTGTGATTTTATACCGATGGTCGAGCGTCCCCCAGTCGCATTAGTTTAGCTGGTACAACCTTCTGAATGTAGTCATTGTTTTTGGCCGGAGCCTTTCAGTCCTTGAGTAAAGCAGTTTAGGCATTTATATCAAGGGTATGCCTTTTTAGGGGTCTTACAAGTTCAATATATAGCCTTAGCTTTAAGATTCCGATTTTGCCTTTTGTAAGGTCTTATAAATTTTTGCATGCCGTTGAGGTCTTACAGTTTTGGATACTTGGAACAAGTAGGGTTCTTGCCTTTCTTGAGGTCTTATAGTTTTGATGGCACCTTATGAAGGTCTTAGGCACTCGAGGTTGCCCGCATGAGCCCTTATATCCTCGGGTTTTGACAGATCGATGGAGGTGGAAGTTGGCGGCGATCCTCAAGCTATCAAAAGCTTCTTGGCTCGGGAGCCACACCTTGTAAACTTGGTATTGCCTTATTGAGCGCTTAGGGGTCATGTGGCCTTGAGTTTTCAATACCAGACCCGAGTGTTCGAGACGTTTTTGGCTCCAAAAAATTTTGTGAACTTGATGTTGCCTCATTGAGGGCTTACAAGTTTGAAGCTCAGACACGAGGGCCATGCAGCTTCGAGTTGTTGACGCCAGTCCCCGTGTGTTCGGGACATTATTGGCTCTGGAGCTATTTTTGCAAAAAATACCAAACTCCTTAGAGAAGTGCGAAATGCTTTGATGGAGGGGAAAGTATTATTCTATTACTTGGTACAAGTAAACATGTTTTTTCTATTAAGGCCTCGGCTATTCTCTACGGACATGATTCATTTGGCTATTTGGCCTGGTACATTATTTTCCTATAGGGACCTTGTTCAGCACATCTTGTTTTTTTCGAAGAGAGGTGACCTTCCGGGGGGATGCCCCCCAGTACTCGAGGTTTGTTGATGAGAAGCCTTGAGTACTTGTTGAGCCTTTCTTAGGTAGCACATGGATATTTCCTCGTTTAAAACCTTGCTAGTAAAACCTTTCTTGGGATAAAAACCCGGCCGAAGGAAAAGAGTGCGACGTATGCTTTGAAACCTTAAGGTCTTGGAGCTGGAAAGCGCTTCGACCATCTCGATCAAACACCTGAATAAAGGTTAGCATGAGAAAGTGAAGAATAAAGATGGTTATAGCTTAGTGGCAATGGCGCTTTGAGCCTCGGTAGGCCTTCAATATTTGCTCCGGGGATATGGTACGACCCTTTGTTTGTCTATTCGGGTATAGCCGAGAACGTGTCTCTTGATTTCTATTTTGATGTTTGTTGTTACTGTGGTTTCTTCGACGTCGGAGGCGTCGGTACGACGCTACATCATGTACCGCAAAATATCTCCCTTGCTGCATGTTGTTCCCCGTACACAATTTTTATTCCGTCCTTTGTCAGAAACTTCATCATTTGGTGAAGGGTTGATGGTACTGCTCTTATGCAGTGTATCTAAGACCTTCCGAGCAAAGCATTGTACCTCATGTCTCCTTCGATGACGTGGAATTTTGTATTTTTGATAGTGTCGGCCACATTGACCTGGATGGTTATCTCCCCTTTCGTTATCTTGCTCGCAATATTGAATCCCTTAAGGATTTAAGGGGTGGGCACGATATGGCCGAGCAGTCGGAGCTGTTCCACGACCCTTAACTTGATGTCGTTGACCAAGCTACCTGGATTCACGAGGACACGTTTAATTTGAAATGTATTCACAAAGAAAAAAATTACGAGTGCGTCGTTGTGAGGTTGTGACAAGATCTCGATATCCTCGTCGCTAAATATAAGGGTGTCCCCGGGTATGCAACCTTGACTTTACTTTTCTCTTGTGATAGATATCTACATTCTTCTGATAGTGGGTTTTTATGGTATGTCAATCGCTCCCATATTCATGTGTATAGCATGTTGCGGCTTATCCGCTTCATTTTTCTTGGTCACTTTTTTTCTCGAAACTAATTTTTGGCTCGATCGTTAAGGAATTCCCGGAGGTGACCTTTGCTAAATAGTCGGGTTACCTCTTCTCGAAGTTGCCGAAAATTTTCGATCTTGTGACCGTGTGTGTTATGGAATTGACACACTAAGCTATGGTTCCTTTGTGAAGGATCTGAAACATGCCTTGGACACCTGGTGTGTCTGATCTTACTGATGCGAACACGATATCTAAAATATAAAAGTTGAAGTCATATTCCAACAAGGGAGGCGCCTTCATCGGCCCCGTATGCCTATCAAACCTAGCTCTGTGAACAAGTTCCTGAGGATTCTGCCCTTGGTATGTTCTTTGATAATTTCAGGGTATGTTACACCTCGGGGCATTTCTCCTATCTTTGGTGTATGGCTGGTACCTTTCTTTGTTTCGCTTTGGCTCCTTCGCCAGAAACCTTCTTGGGTATACCAAGCCCAAGGGCGCTCCTAATTGGTCATCTTCAACCCTGATCTTTGATTGATATGGATTGTGAACATTCAACTAAGTCACAACGGAGTATTCAACAAAATTCTGCTCCAGTTATTTCGAAGCCACCGAGCTTTGCTCGTTAAACCCTTGTGTGAAGGCCTACACATCCCAGTTATTGGAAACTAGTGGTAGTTCCATTTGTTCCATTAAAAAGTGAGATACGAACTCTAGAAGCATCTCATTCTCTCTCTGCTTGATCTTGAAGACGTCAGATTTCCTTGTAGCTACTTTGATGGCACCGACATGTGCCTTTATGAAAGAATCTACCAGCATGGAAAATGAATCTATCAATTTTGGGGCCAGTTTATGATACCACATCATTGTCCCCTTTGAAATTATTTCACTGAACATTTTCAGTAGGACGGACTCGATCTCATCGTCTTTTAAGTCGTTGCCCTTCACCGCACAAGTGTGAGTAGTGACGTGCTTGTTGGGGTCCAAGGTTCCATTGTACTTTGAAAGGTCTAGCATTCTGAACTTCTTTGATATGGGTTTCGGAGCTGCTTTCAGTGGGAACGGCTTCAGTACAAACTTCTTTGAATCCACACCTTTCAAGATCAGGGTGTACCCAGAATTTGGTTGACCGTGGAGTTGTAGGTCTCGACCTTCTTGTCGTTGTCTTATATCTTCTTCTTGCCTGACTCGATTCTCTCTGTATGGTCCTCGAGCATCTTTATGATGGTGGGGTCGGCTGCAGACCCATTATTGTTTGATCTTTCTGGTATCTATTCGTTCCGAGGGGCCGTTCCCAAGGCCACTAGACTTGAGTTTTTTTGTGGCTCTACAACTGAACGACTGCCAGCTGTTTTTCCTGCAACATCGCAAAAAATTGAGAAGGCTGACCTCCAGTTCCTCTCGAGTAGGGGGTTTTTGGACTTCTTACTGATCCCCTTGATGAATGATCATGTAGTGTGGGAGATTCTATCGGCGTGTTTGGCATCGCACGAGACCACGTCCACGAGAATTTGTCTAGTGCATTCTCAAGGATTTGTTGTGGGACACCAACACCTGGAACATCCACACCATTCTCTCCATGGTCTTCAAGATTATTGTTTTAACGTGCATTTACTGAGTTATACATTTTGACTTGAATCCAAATATCTTGGACAATAAAAAGTGTGAAAGATAACTTGCGCTATGTATTTAAACCAAAAAGAAAATAATCACTATTATTTTTAGCCCCACGGTGGTGCCAAAGTGTTAAACGTAAAAATGATAATAACAATTAAATTTGTTTGGTTCTTAAAATACATTATCTATTTTTATGCTAGTTGTTAGGTAATGGATGCTAAGTAAAGATTAGAAAGCCCGAAAACGATGTAAAAGCCAAAACAAATGGCTGGAGGTTGGAGCTTCGAGCTGCCGAATATAGGGCCTCGAGGTTCAGTTGGGTGGCCGGCTTGGAGCAATCAAGGGAGGACTAACATTTGTTAGAGCTACGATGATTGATCTATATGATCAATGATAAACAATAAATGATGAACAATAAAAATATTACTATGAATATAAGCAATAAATGGAAGTAATGAGATCAAGAGAATTTGTTAGAGAGGAGAGAGAATGTTCTTATTTATTTAATATTGAGTATCAGATATCTTACAAAATGACAAGGGGCCTGTTTATATATAAGGGGGAACCCAACATAGTACAAATGCACTTATTACAAAGTAATATAGCTAGCACAACTACCTAGTAGTCTGGTGTAGACTGGTACTATTCTTGCAGGTGACACCAGTTCTGAGCAAATGCTAAGGGAATTTCGCGCTTACTCTCGATAACCACCTACTCATGCTGCGTCGAGTTTGAGTGTCAATATCCCTCGGGGGTGAATCTCGACCATAGTCTCGAACTTTTGAAACATTCTTACGACACACTGTAACGACGGAAAACTAGGCCCTTTGATTTTACTGCGTACAAAAGGCAATATTGTAATATATATATATATATATATATATATATATATATATATATTATATCTTAAATGTTAAAGAGAATGGACCTAGACCAACTCAATCCCAAAAGTTAAATGATGTGATATGATTTCACAAGACTCTCTCTCTCTTTCTCTCTTTCTATATATATATATATATATATATATATATATATATATATATATATCAAATAACCTCATCCCACACACACTGATGTTGGACTCGATTTCTCGAATACCACACGTATATTCAATATTTGACATTTGGAGCATAGATAATATATATAATATAAGGTCTCAACATAGGATAAACCAAGAATTAAGATGGATTAGGCATCTATAATACCAACGTGGACGAGGGGGACATAACTCCAACCCCTGTCTTGGCCTAACTCAATCCCAAAATTCATTGTTAGCCTGCCCACGATTGGATATCTGGAGCGTTAATAATATAGCACAGGAGCTCAACATTGGATAAATTAAGATTTGAAATGTGTCTACCTTTGATATTATATTAAAAAACTTGACCTTGGGTCTAACTCAGCCACAAGAGCTAGTTAATCGTGACTTGAGAGTAGCATTAGACCATATAATAAGGAAAATAACCCAATCCCACACCAATAGGGGACTCTAATTGGTGTGGGATGGAGTTATTTATCTCTTTTTTATATGGGCTCTTTCACTTCTCACCTTATTTACCCTCAAAAGCATATAACAATTGAATTTGTATGTGGTTTTAAGAATATTTATTCAATACAGATGAAAACTTGCATTCGTGTAACGACCCAGCCAGTCGTTTTGAGAGTTATAGCCATGTTTCCCCAATTTATGCTCCCTTTATATTCCTCGGCTGTATTTTGTCGTGTTATGTTGGTTGGTTTGCGTTCGGAGTGGTTTCGAAGTGGAATGAGACACTTAGTCTCCTATTTATAAGCTTAAGTTGGAAAGGTCAACCGGATGTTGACTTATGAGTAAACAATAATAGATTTTGAATTTTATGGTTCGGTTAGCTCCGGATGATTTTTGACTTGGAAGCACGTCCAGATGTGATTTGGAGATCCGTGGTAGAACTAGGCATGAATTGGCGAAACTTGAAATTTTGGCAATTTTGGTCGGCAGTGAAAATTCTGATATCGGGGTCGGAATGGAATTTCAGAAGTTACAGTAGGTTTGTAGTATGTTTTTGACGTGTGTGCAAAATTTCAAGTTATTCAGAGGTGATTTAGTAGGTTTCATCGTCATTTGAAAATTTGGAAGTTTAGACGTTCTTAGGCTTGAATCCGAGGGTATTTTGGTTTTTTTATATTGTTTTGAGTGTTTCGAAGGTTTGAGTAAGTTCCTGTGTTGATATTTGACTTGTTGGTAATATTGGTTAAGGTCTCGAGGGCCTTGGGTGTGTTTCACATTGTTGACGGATTCATTTTTGGTGTTTGAGAACCGCAGGTGCGAGGTCGCATGTGCAGTTGTGTAGCAACAGATGCAGAAATGGAAGGCCAGGACTGGAGTAGCAAATATAGAGGATTTGTCCGCAGGTGCAAGACCTAGGGTATAGGTGCAACTTTTAAGACTTAAATGACTTCCCCAGATGCATGCGTTTTGGCGCAAAAGCGGCACCGCAGGTGCGCCATTTAGGCAGAAAGTATAAATTGAACCCTTTGCGAATTTTGGTCCATTCTTCACCATTATTAGTCGGTTTTGAAGCTTTTGAGAGTGATTTTGAAGAGGGATTGAAGGGATTATCGGGGAGGTAAGTTTCTTATACCGTAATAAATCTTATATGTAGTGTTTTGTCGTTGTTAAATCATGTAATTAGTGGAAATTAGGGGTTACATTGAAGGGGTTAGGGCTTGGGATTTTGGAAAGTTTGATTTGGGAATTTGAGGGACCAAATGGGGTCGGATTTTGATAAATTTGGTACGGCTAGACTCATGAGTGAATGGAATTTCTAATTCTGTATTTTTTGTCGGGTTTCGATATGTGGGCTCGGGGACCGGGTTTAAGCCGATTTTTGGATTTTGGTTTAAATTGATAGTTTTGGTTGTGGATTTATTCCATTAGCGTATACTGATGGTATTGTACTTATCGGGAATAGATTCAGAGCATTTAAAGGCTGGGTTGAGGGGCAAGAGCATCGTGAAGTAGAGATTTAATCAGTTTGAGGTGAGTATAACGATTGTAAATCTAGTCTTTGAAGGTATATAACCTCGGATTTCATATCATTTTCCTATTTCTAGGTGATGCACATGCTAGGTGACGAGCATATAGGCCTGGACCATTGGGGATTGTGACTTAGTCCGTTCCGTATCTACTGCAAAGTTTAATATATTGTTGAAACTACATGCTTCTTACTTGTTTTAGAACGAATTTCTATAAATCAGGTTAGATGATATGCTTAGGCCTTATGCCAGTGCCGTTTGGACCTTAGAGGTCATTTATTGATATCCTCTCATTGTTTTCGATTGGAAAATCTATACTTAGTCATGTTTATGCTAATTGATTTCATAAATTTGTCTTTATTGCTCTGCTTTGACGCATATAAAAGTTATATAGGGCTGAGTACCCTATTTTTCTGAGAGGCCGAGGGCCTGATTTGTAAGGATATTTATGGGATCGGGATGCATGTCGCATCATGTTTGATATAGCCCGATGGCCTGATTGAATTATTCTATTAGTTGGCTTGTTATAGCACTTGGGTTGAAGGAGTCCCTGCAGAGTCTGCACACCCAAAGTGCGCAGATACCTACTGAGTGCGAGTGCCAGCGTCGTGTGCTGAGTGACTGGGAGGCATAAGTGATGCTGAGGTATGCCCAAGGGGCTATATACGAGTGGCTGTGAGGTTTGTCTGAGGGGCTGTATATGAGTTCTATTTTGCCCGAGGGGCGGTTTATTACTTCATCATTTTTGCTCACCTTTGCATGCCTTTGTTGAAAACTATTGAAAAATATCCTTAAATGATTTTTACTACTGGGTTTAAACGAGATTATTAGATTCAAACCGTGATTTTAAAACCCTGCTGGATTTCGCTAAGATTTTATAATATGAACTTTAAATGCTTCATTGCTCGTCACTACTTCTCAATCTTTATTTGTTGTTGTTACTTACTGAGTTGGCGTACTCACCTTACCTCCTACACCATATGTGCAGATCCAGGTGTATCAGGACTCGCTAGCGTCTGTTGACTATTCCAACTGTAGTTCTTCTCAGAGTTACCAAGGTGGTTACTGGCGATCACAGCCATGCTCTTCTCCCTCCTATCTTCCTATAGTTATTTGTAGTTACTTTCCAGACTATGTTAGTCTTAGTATTTTCAGCTAAATTATAGTTGAT
This sequence comes from Nicotiana benthamiana, assembly GCA_034376525.1. Classification (NCBI taxonomy): domain Eukaryota; kingdom Viridiplantae; phylum Streptophyta; class Magnoliopsida; order Solanales; family Solanaceae; genus Nicotiana; species Nicotiana benthamiana. The sequence continues at coordinate 27,056,299 of CM067340.1, read as the reverse complement.
GCTCCTGACTGGTGACACCCGATATCGGGCTTTTATTTTCTTACTTTCGTTGTTTAAAATTTCTTAATAAAGTTTTATTGTTAAATAGTTTGAATTTATCTTTGAAGTGAAATATCATGTTGTTATTGGTAAAGAGTTGGCTAGCCTAATATCACGATAGGCACTATCATGAGAAGGTTAATTTTTGGGTCGTGATAGTTCGATTAGACAAATAAAAGTCGTGATAAAGTATCAAACCAATAGGGGGGGGGGGGTTGAAAACGGACTCAATAACAAGCTTAAAGAAATGTCTGGCTTCAATTCCGAACGCACAATAACGCAACAGCTGATGAACAAAAGTAAAAAAATTTAATAATAAAGAAAAAATAAAAGTATATTTTTTTATATGCGTGTTACAATGTTGTCAATAAATAATTAGACCCCCCTTTATATGCCACACCTCCCTTTTTACACACTATCCCGTAGGATAATATATATGAGGGAGCTTTTTCAATTTAAGTGAAATTATTCGAAATGAGATTCTTTATTCAATTTTATTCAGAGTCGCCACTTGGGATGGCACGTTCTCTGGTGTTCCAAGTTACCGTTTTATTTTAGCAATCCCAAATCGAGAAAAATTTGACTTTTCTTTTGAAGTCTGCGAACTTAAAATTCTAAATAAGGAATTTTATTAACCCGAGGGAAGGTGTTAGTTACCCCAGGATTTTGTGGTTCTAGCACGGTTGCTTAAATTACTATAATTGCCTTATTATTTGATTTTAATACATGTTTTAACTTATGATGCAATTTAACTTATTGACCGCTTTTATTTATTTTAAGGAAGATCTCAACGTCATTTAAAATGCGTCTTTGGACCACACCACATGAAATGCACCCGCAATCCAAGACATATTTTATTTAATGTTGTGAGATTTGGATTAGGTCACATGAAATGCACACCCAAGTTTAGGAAGGTAAATTATTAAAATAACTCACCTAAATCAACTACATGGTTTTAATTTGCCGGGTTCGTGGAAAATTTGCTAAATGGCACAGCTCGATTTTTAGGGACTTTAAAAGAAATAATAAATGAGGTCCATGCATTTTGAGATTTTGATTCGACATGGCGCACCTCAACTCCTATTTAAAAAAAAAATTCAACCTAAACTTGGAGGGCTATGAGCTATTTATGTTACCTAATATAGCACACCTCTAATCTAATTTTGAAAATCCAATCAGTTATCTAAAAACATTTGTGGAACTTCTACTTATTTGAATAAAATCTCAATCCTTCTAACTTATTAGAAATCACCAAATTAAAGGGCTATAATTGTCCATTCAGTTAGTTTGGCAACCTCAATCCATTTTAAAGAAACTAAACTCGACGAATTCGTAACGAGGGGGAACTGGCCAGTCTTAGAAACGAAATTAGGCCAGCCATGTCCATCTACAAAAAGCATTCTTTTGAAGCAATCAAAAGCACATGCAGCAGGGTCTACAATTTTTATTTCCAATTGCTTTCAAAATTCTGGGTCCAAGTTGAGCCCAAATCGAAAAAGGAGAGAACATCTTGGTGTATTGACTAGAGATTGAGTCTCCGAGGAGCCAAATCATCCTGGTCTCCAAAACTATGGGTTTTAAATATAAAGCTCTATATGATCCTATTAAAAATTATACGACAATCATTGACATAAGCAAGAACAACCTGAACTAAGTGAAATAAAAAGCGCATGAAAATTCAGAATTTCTCATATTTGAACCCTTAAAGCTCTACAAAGGTAATTTCGAAACTTGTTAAATAAATACCAATTTCATATGAACCAAGAGTCTATATAATTCAAATCACCCTCTTAAGAAAGGTTAGTTCCTGAGTTCAATATACATCAACACTATTTGCCCTTGTGTTCTATTCAAACTTATATACCCGATCAATAAAGAACATGTTAGGCTTTAAACCTTAAACAAAAAAAGCTTTCAAATACACTATCAAACTGCCTGTGCAAGGTCTAGCTTAGTCATATGGCACTCAAATACCAACCAATTTTTCAAACCACCTTAAGTGTTATTGCCATCACAAACCAGGACACTTCTTTCTCCTACAGCTATTTTCAGTAAAACTAATGCCATACGGAATTACTTACTACTTCGATTTCATGTTGTGACTATCAACTCACGCTCAATATACCAGTCAAAAACATTCTCAATGCTAAATAATACAGGCATACATGAGGCTGAATGACAAGGAATGAAATTTAACATGAATATCATGAGTACACAGTCAAACTTCATATCAAAACTTTGACTACACTTAAGTGGTGCCATGGTGTTGAGAATATCGGGAAATTGAAAAGGAAAAAAGAAGTAAACAATCAACAATAAACAGCAACATCAGACTGACTCAGATTCAACCAATTGGACAGTGAAATTACCTTATGAAAACCAATCAGTAACCAAATAGCAGAACTTGACCCATAACTATTTCGAAGACCAAATCAAAACCATTCAATCCCTGAATTAGTGTCTATGATTTTTCAGAGGCTTTCAAGGAGTTCTTACTAATGAAAAGGATCAGAAATTTCTATTTTTCTCAAAAATTTTCATGAAATCATTAGCTGTTTTTAGTTTCAGCTTTTTTTCTCTCTTCCTTTCTCTCTAAATGCAAGGTGAGGTTCCTTTATAGGCAAGGCATTTAGGGCTGCAGAATCTCACTAATTTTGCATTTTGCCCCTTTTAAAATGTTCATTTTAGCTTAGAAACCCTTAGTTTAATATTTCGAAATTTAACTAGGTCACCACCCCAGCTTCTAGAAGCTTCCTATAGCAATTACTAAAGATTCCCCTTGCCCAAACTCCTAAATTGCCCCCCAAGAGCCCCTGTTATTACCCCCTTGAAACCCGGCAGAATCAGAGTCCAATTGACCCAATTTAATGGGTCTGAAAAGACCCAATTTAATTCCCTTCTGGAATATTCAATTTTTATGAACAAATTAAAATCAATCAAGGGTTCACCATTTAAAAATGGACCTAAAATTACCCAAAAAAAGTTACGGAAGCCCTGACCCAAACCAAAAGGGAAAATGAAATTGTATTAACTAATAATAACAAAATAATTAAGCTAATAAACAAATCATGCATGGACAATTGACTCCGGAACAAATAAAAAGGAATCAAAAGAAGAAAAGAAGCAGAGAAGTATAAAAGAAAGAAAATTTGAAGAAAAGGTAACTAAATAAAAGAGAAAAAAGTACCTAAAATGAATTCGGACAGTAGGAAATAGGAGATAGACTTTGAGTCTTCAATATATATAAGCCGAGTTTGATATTAATCATGTGTTCTTGATAAGAACACACGAATAACGTCAGACTAAACTAAATCTTCAATGATTCTCGGCTATGGTGTTTTTGAGACTTTAGGGCTCATTTTCGAATTTAAGATCCGATGTGCACGGGGCATGTTCGAGGGAAAAGAGTTGGAGGTTTGGGATGGGGAGATGGAGGGGGTTCTAGGGAATTAATTTAAGGGTGAGAGTAGGTGGCGCCGCCAGGATTAGGTGGTGAGAATAGGGGCGATCTAGGGTTTCTAGTTTCTGAGTGTAGAGATGACAAGAGGGGAGGGGTATATGTATATAAAAACCCACCACAGTTGCCGTCCATTGGATAAGAGGAAATCAACGACCCAGATCACAATTGGGAGACTGTTGCAAGAAATAAGGGAAAGAGTACGGATGATTGCAGACTACATCACCACAAAGTGCAACCACCACGAGGATATGACAAGATCCATGTTCTTCGCCACCGCCATGACCTTTGTTCGTCAAGTAATGGAAGATCTTCATCACCTATAAGGGGATTTAGCTAGGCGACCCCCGACAAGGCTGAACGATGCCACGCAGGTCCCAGCAGAACTTGAAGAACTAATGTACTCATGAATATTGCATTTCCTTTTTGTTAAGAAAACCATATATAAAATTCTGTCAGTTTAACTTAGAGTATGTATTTTCTCTTATGCATAGTTTGTAGTTCGCCTTTTATTTAGAGCTTATTAGTTTCTTGTTTAAACCACTCAGTCTTTCGAGTCCTTGTAACTGAAGTTTGTTATTATGAAAATGAAAAGTTCCAAAAATATTTTATGCTTCGTCTTTTATTTGCAAGAACTACGCTCGGCGTGATTCATGCGGGGCCATGATACGTAGGCAATATACATAGGATTCGACCATAATCTAATAATATAAGAGAGAGGGAGAGAATAAAACTAAAATAAAGGGGCTTCGCAAATAATGAAATTAAAAGCCGGGATGACGCAAGCAACCGATACATGTAGTGACCAATTATGATCTAGGTGCATTCATACCTAATATGTGGCCGCTTATGTGTTAATACCTAACTATTAATGAGTTTTTGGTGTTGTCAATTCCAGACTAGACATGTGGTTGGTTCTTGCGGCATTCTGGCAACCCACTCCTACAACACGCGGTCTAAGAGAAAGCAAGTCATAGCCAATCAGGAAGCCGATGTCAGTATTATTGATTCCTGGAAAGAAGTAGAGGAATTGGACGTGAATCACATGAAGGAGGAAAAGGTCTAGCTAAAGCACGAAATGGCTGAGATGTACCAGGCATGGGCAAGAGGACAACCACCCACGAGCTATCCTGCTAATCCAACCTTAATCCCGCCATTGGCCCAAGCACCTGACCAGTCCACCACTAATCCACCCTCAAGTTTTCTTATCTATTCACTACATTAGGGTACGACCTCTCAACCACCACCAGCTCCACTACCCAAAGACGCGCCTCACCCTCCTCCGCCAATCGCTCTTATCTATGTGGCACCTCAACCTCCTGAACTCCGTAGGTCTTCAAATGAACCCCTGCTTCAAGCTTTTGACCCCCAATACTATCCACCAGAACCCGCTTACAAGACACATAAGCCTTACTCCTGTGTTCCTCGTCTCAAAATCCCGGCGGGAGTTGAAAAAGCAATCAAAAATCCTGAGCAAGAAGAGATGCTTCGAAAGTTCAGAAGTCTAGAACAATCATTTAAGGACATGCGAGGATTAGGTGGCTAGGTGAGAGTGGCGTTCAAGGACCTTTGTCTATTTACAGATGTGCAGTTGCCTCCAGGTTTCAAGATGCCTAAATTTGACTTATATGATGGACATGGCGATCCAGTCGCGCATCTAAGGGGGTTTTGGAGAAAAATGAGAAGAGTAGGGGGAAAACATGAATTGCTAATGGCGTACTTTAGCCAGAGTTTAAATGGGCCGGCACTGGAGTGGTACACTCGGCATGATCATAATCGGTGGTATACTTGGGATGACCTTGCAAAAGCATTTGCTTTCCACTTTCAATATAATCTTGAGATTGTCCCGGATCGTCTATCTCTGACAAAACTGGAGAAGAAACACAGCGAGAGCTTCAGGGAATACGGTTTCCGGTGGAGGGAACAAGCAGCCAGAGTTGATCCTCCCATGAAGGAGAATGAGATGGTTGACTATTTTCTACAGGCTCTGGAACCTACCTATTTTTGACATTTGGTGTCAGTAGTGGGTAAGTCTTTCAACGAAGTAGTCAAGATGGGAAGTATGGTCTAGGAAGGCCTCAAATCTAATAAAATGATGAGCTACTATTCAATTAATGGAACCACTCAGGCCATCCAGGGCGGAGCTGGGGGAACATTCGGAAAGAAGAAGAAGGAGGAAGTAGCGATAGTGGAGTCGGAAACTTGGTTCAGGCCTCGAGCTCCATCTTATTATGCCCAACCTCGTCCTCACCAACCAATCATACCCACACACTCCATATGGCCCACCAGAACATTACTATCCACCATTAAAACCTTGTTTCTTGGTCCATCACGCGGAAGCGTATATCCATCATCCCGCTCAAGCGCAATGGCATGCGCCAGCCTTACAAAATACCTACCCAACTCAACAAAATCATTACCCCCCTCCACAGGCTGTGACAACTGGATATGTTGAGACCAATCGAAGCAAAATTGCAAAATACTCCTCTGAAGAATCTAGATTATTCTATCAGCTGCGAATACTATTTCGGTGCACCAGGTTATGATACTGAAAAGTGTTAGCATTTAAAGAATGCTGTCCAGGAACTTATCGACTCCCACCAGATTAATGTGCAGACTCTAGAGGTACCCAATATTAACCTAAACCCCCTGCCGACCCATCAAGAGACCAACATGATTGAGATCTTGGAAAAAAGAGGAGTGCCCAAAAGGCCCTCACAGACAGTGATGATGATCAAATCCAGTGAAGTTAAGTCAACTGAGAATTTTGTGGTTCTAGCACGGTCGCTTATACTATTATAATTGGCTTATTATTAGATTTAATACATGTTTTATCATATGATGCAATTTAACTTATAGACCGCTTTTATTTATTTTAAGGAAGATTTCAACGTCATTTAAAACACGTCTTTGGACCACACCACATGAAATGCACCCGCAATCCGAGACATATTTTATTTAATGTTGTGAGATTTGGATTAGGTCACATGAAATGCACACCCGAGTTTAGGAAGGTAAATTATTAAAATAACTCACCTAAATCAACTACATGGTTTTAATTTGCGGGGTTCGTGGAAAATTTGCTAAATGGCACAGCTCGATTTTTAAGGACTTTAAAAGAAATAATAAATGAGGGCCATGCATTTTGAGATTTTGATTCGACATGGCGCACCTCAACTCCTATTTTAAAAAAAAATTCAACCTAAACTTGGAGGGCTATGAGCTATTTATGTTACCTAATATAGCACACCTCTAATCTAATTTTGAAAATCCAATCAATTATCTAAAAACATTTGTGGAACTTCTACTTATTTGAATAAAATCTCAATCCTTCTAACTTATTAGAAATCACCAAATTAAAGGGCTATAATTGTTCATTCAGTTAGTTTGGCAACCTCAATCCATTTTAAAGAAACTAAACTCGACGAATTCGTAACGAGGGGGAACTGGCCAGTCTTAGGAACGAAATTAGGCCAGCCATGTCCATCTACAAAAAGCATTCTTTTGAAGCAATCAAAAGCACATGCAGCAGGGTCTACAAATTTTATTTCCTATTGCTTTCAAAATTCTGGGTCCAAGTTGAGCCCAAATCGAACAAAGGAGAGAACATCTTGGTGTATTGACTAGAGATTGAGTCTCCGAGGAGCCAAATCATCCTGGTCTCCAAAACTTTGGGTTTTAAATATAAAGCTCTATATGATCCTATTAAAAATTATAAGACAATCATTGACATAAGCAAGAACAACCTGAACTAAGTGAAATAAAAAGCGCATGAAAATTCAGAATTTCTCATATTTGAACCCTTAAAGCTCTACAAAGGTAATTTCGAAACTTGTTGAATAAGTGCAAGTATCTAGCAATTTAATATGAACCAACAGTCTTTGGGAGCTATATAATTCCAATCACCCTCTTAAGGAAGGTCAGTTCCTGATTTCAATAGACAACAGCACTATTTGCCCTTGTGTTTTATTCAAAGATATATACCTGATTGATAAGTTATGATTTTAACGTGTTTTATGCCCCTACTTGACTATGCTTTGAATATAATTTGCTACAAAATAATCCCAAAATGCTCACAGGTTGTGCTTGATTGCAGGTTTGAGCAACAAAGTGACAGATGTCAAATGTCGGCTCAAAAAGGAGTGAAACCTGCTCATATATCAAAGACCAAGAAATCCAACCGGAGAAGGCCTACTGCATACCGCGCTAAAGCGAAAGTGGCCACACTAGGAGGTTCAGAGACATGGTATATTCAGGCTGAAGGCAACGCGACCGCATTAGGATTCTAGCAGTCCGTGGTCAGGCTACGTGGCCACTCGACTCATTTGTGCGGTCCGCGTAAATGAGATTGAGAGAGGTGGACACATACTCAAGATAATGCCACGCGGCCCGCGGTCATTCCCATGCGGTCCGCGCCAAACCTCCAACACAGCGGAGGTACACTTTCACTTTGTTCGTGTTCCTCAAGATCAGAGAGCTGAATAGTGAAGTCAAAAGACCTAGTGCGTCCGCGATTGCTTTTTTATGGCCCAGACTGACACCTGTGAGCATGTGGTTTTTGCCCTACACAAATTACTCCTATAAATTCAAAAAAAATAATTTCTGTTATTTTTTTGCAATTTTGTGCATTTTGTTGCATTTTTTGTTAATATTCTTTGAATTGTGTTGATGCATTTTAATTAGTGAAAAATACAAAAGTATATTGCATGTGCATTTAGAAGTTGGTTTGATATTTTTCAAGCATTAATTAGCAATTAGTCATTTTATAAAAAGGAAAAATAAAAAATATAGCTTATTTTGCTCTATTACTTTTAATTTAAATTTTAGGTGATTTTGCTTTTAATTTCATTTTAATTAATTGTGATAATAATAATAGAGGATGATTAGCATTTAAATTTAGGATTTATAATTAATCTAGGATTTTTAGTAATTTTGGAAAATGAAAAAAATAGAAAAAAAGAAGAAACAAAATCTAGATGAAATCAAAACAAAAAAGAAGTTTTAAAAAAAAAATTTGCCATTTTGATTTAAAACAACCCAACACATAAAATAAAAACCCCGGTGACTTCGTTTTAGGTAAATCAATCAGGACCGTCGAGGTTCTTCAATCTAACGGTCCAAAAGCCTGGTTCATTTAGTATATTAATGTCCAAACGACCCCCACCCCCCAAACACACCGTCTCCAAACCCCTCTCACCAAAAACCATAACACAACCATCCTCCATCGTGCGCCACCGGCCAAAAATTGCCCGCGACGGCGGAAGAACCCCAATAGCTAAATTTACTCCACTAATGCCCCCCACCCTCCTCTATCCAAATCTATCACCCCTTGCCCTTGAATCTTAGCCAAACGCTTCGAATATCGAGTTGAAGCTCTGACTCTGCTGCTGTGTCTGGCGGCGCCGCCCCTATCCCACCCAATTCAACACCAACCAACCACCATGCTCTCTCATTTTCAAATTCCAAGCTAGTTCCCTTCATATGAGGCCAGAACCCATCGAATTTCAAATTTAGGGTTCGAGTTTAGAATCCAAATTAGAGGTTATGCATGCAAGTTCAGTCCTCCGCATTTCTTGAGTGTTCGGAGCCTGTTTCACCTTAGAATGGCGTTATTCACCAAGAATAGGCAAGTTATACCATGTTGAGGCTAAATCAGAGTCGTTTGATGTTTTCAAGTCTAAATCAATAAGTTTTCTTTTTCTTTCTTCGTTGTTGTTCGTCTCTCTGCTCTTCCTTTTCTTTCTATTCTTTCTCTACCATATTCTGAGTGAAATCAGTGTCAATTATAGTTTTCTTTTGGAGATAGTATGTTCCGTGTATTCTTGCATAGTTTGTTCCCATTTTTTTTCCTTTTATGCTCTTCTTTCCAAATTTTAGCTAAATGTCATTTGTTATCTTCTTGGTTTCATGTTAATTTTTCATAATAATAGTTTGGTTTAGAGTGTTAATTAATTGGTTAATCATTGAAGTTTCTTTAGGTATGAAGTAATTTTCGATTAACTGAAAGCAAAAAAATGATCTGAAATCGAGTCTAGTTTGAAGTTTCTGGAATCTATTTCATTAAAGTTGTTTCCTAGATAACTGTAAATCATTCTTGGGTTTAAAGTTGGTGTTGATTCCTCTCTACTGGGCTTTGCTGCTGCTATTATTTTTGCTCCTCACTTCCTCTTCTGTTTTTCGCAAATTTCAGGTATTACTTTGTCCCCATGGACATCACTTGATGGATAACTTGCAGCATGGATTTGAATGAAGCAAAGTTTTGTGCCATGTATCTTAATCAGTTTTTCTATCTTGTAATTGAGTATTTACGTTTTGGTAGTTAACGAATGTGGTTGTTTGATGGTTTCTATATCTTGTGCTGTTAGTAGTATTTGATCTACGCTCCATAGCAATGTGAAACCTAAATGGCCTAGACATATTATTATTTGTAATAATGGGACTGTTGAACGCATGAACATCCTATGTAGTAGTGTTAGTTCTAGTATAATGTAACTTTCAACGTTTTAATGTTTTGAAGTTTTCCATCATGTTAGTTTAACTATTAACTTCAGAATATGATGTGAGCTTGAAATTGTACTGTAGGACCAGAAAGCATGTTCACACCAATGTTAATTTGTGCCTAACAGATATTTGAAAAGGTCATTGTATTTCAGTAATTAATTCCAATATCTTAGCCTTCAGATCATTGGAATAGAATCTCGACATTTGTATTCAACAAATTAGGTATCTCCTTGGTTTAAATATCATATTGTATCTTGTCTATTGCTTGCACAAGAGATCTAACTCGTTTCAGTTTCACCTTTGAATTGGGCTCCTCTTGAGGCCCAAACCTGGGCCATCTTTTAATGGCAAAGCTGAATGTATTGCCCTTCTTTGGGTTGATTTTGAGCCCAACTTTCTGAAAGCTCAGGTTCATTATCGAATTTGATCTTTTACAAAATTGAAGTGTAGGCATTGGGCCTCCCGAGTGAGTGACAGATTTTGATTGGTTTGATTGTGGGCCTGAGCTTGAGGCCCAATTTTCTTGAATGTCTTGATGTCAGTTAATATTGTTAATTAATTAGGTTTTTCTTTTTAGAATAGAGACGAACCTTAATAAATAATAATAGTTCATCTTTATGGTATCATTTAATAATAAAGTTGAGGTGTGCCCCACCAAATACAACCCCAAACGTGTTGCCCTCGCTAATCGTTTCTTTTTAAATGCTTAGAATCCGAGGAGCACCACTTAGCAAATTTCTGTGGCCCTCGCAACTTTAAACATACGAAATTGCTTTAGACGCGCTTAGTTAAATATTTTCTTTCCTGAATTCGGGTGCGCATTTATGTGACCCAAATCCAAATCCCAGCGATGTTGGAATATGTCAAAGACTATGGGTGCATTTATATGACGTGGTTCAAGACACGTTTTAGCAATGTTGCAGATCTTTCCAAAACTAAATAAAAGCGGTTAAAAGTTAAAATTGGCACATAGGTACAAAAATGCATTAAAATTAGATAATTAAGCCAAGTATAAAAGTTGAGCGACCATACTATAACCACGGAACTCGGGAGTGCCTAACATCTTCTCCCTGGTTAACAGAATTCCTTACCCGGATTTTTGGCTCGCATACTGTATAAAAGAGTGAAACTTTTCTCGATTCAGAATTTAAACCGGTGACTTGGGACACCATTAATTATCCTAAGTGGCAACTTTGAAATATATTAAATGAATAAATATCATTTTGATTGTCTTTTAATTGGAAAAACTCCCTTACCAACGCCCTCGGCGGGGTTGTAGTGTTAAAAGGGAGGTATGAAAACCCCGAAGGGGTATTTTTGTCCAGTTTTTCCAGCCTAGTATAAATAGAACATTTTACCATTTTAGGGTTTTTTATATTCAGAACATAGCTGCGTTTGGAAGACTCGGTCTTGTATCGATTTTTGACACTTTTTCTCTTCATTAACGATATATTATTGTGATTTCTTCTTAGTAATTAATTAATATGTTTATCTCTTCATCTATTTCTTCGTTTTCTTTTATAAGCATGTGTAGCTAAACCCATTTGCTAGGGTTATGGCTCAACCTAGTATGGGTAATTGATGGGTGTTGCCATCTAGTGTTACATTTATATTGGGTATTTGATATTTGGGTTGATTTTATGTTTTTATTTAAGAATTGGTGGTTGCAAACACTAATTCAAGCTTTGTGAGTTTGACTCTTCTTAAGAAAGAGAATCTATGACCCCAAAATTGGCCCAACGAGGAATTGCGATGGACTCATGAGAAATGATAGTCCCAATTTATTACGGGTTAAATCTCGAGAGAGTAATTACCCTAGTTGCTTGGCCTAATTTGCCTACCCATTTGGTCTCGAAAGAGTCCATTGGGAAAAATCACTCTCTCTACTGAGAGGTGTGAAAGTGGGTAAAATTGTGCAATGGTTATAGCATAAGCCCCAAATATGTCAATCTATCCTTAGTAATATCTACCCGTTAATTAGCCACCTAGGAGATGCCACGACCCTAGCGCCCTTCTTCCCATTAGATACAACTTAGCAACATTCTCATAACATCATTTGTATTAATCATTAGTTTTATAATAGTAGTTATAAAATCAAAAAAAAAGAATGTTTGAAGTGACATTAGAAGTACAATCACATCTCTAGACTAGATAGAAAATCCAACTCCACTACTAGCTCCCTGAGAAAATCGATCCCGGCATCTATTTGGGTAAAGGTACTGCGACTCGCTCTTCCTACCTTGGTATGGCGTCGATTTGGCAGCCGGTGTTGACTATCTATTTAGTTAATTTTGTGTTTTTCTTCTCTTTCCTTCTTGTTTACTAATTTTGTTTGTGTCAATCACTAAGTTACACATGGGTCTTAATGCAAATGACCCTCTTGGAAATGTCATGGCAGGAGAGGAGGTAGATGATCTTGATCAAGTAAAGGTTCCTAGTTACCTTAAGCTCCACGTAGAGGCTGTCAGGCCAATGTAGATGACAACAATCCTATCCCAGACCCTCCTCCCCCGCTGCCAAGAGTGGCCCCAAGAGTTCTTCCTAATCAAGGGTATACGAGTGCTATTGTTCCTCCCCGAATCCGAGCGTGAAACTTTCAAATCACAAAGGTCATGTTGACCTTGATCAAGCAAAGAGGATATTTTATGGGCGCCTCCGATCAAAATTCCTACAAAGGGTTCATAGACACATGCAGGGGTAGCAAGCAGACAAGCGTGTCCGAGGATGCTTTGAGATTGAGGATTTTCCCATTCTCTCTTCGGGTTAAAGCATTGGATTGGTTAGAAAGGCTCCCCAATCATTCCATAACAACTTGGGATGAGTTGGCGGATAAATTCATTGGAAAGTTTTTCTCACCAAGTCATATGGCGGCACTTCGGGATGAAATCTTAGCCTTCAAGCAAGAGCCAATGGAATTTTTGCATGAAATTTGGGAGAAAGATAGAACAATGGTGAAGTAGTTCCCTAATAACGACATGACCGAGGTGATGATCTAACAAACCTTTTATCGGGGCATCAACACCACGAATCAATGCATTGTGAATCAACTAACCAGGGGGGGAACTTTATGAAAATTTCTTACCAAGAGGCATGTAATGTACTTGATGAAATGGCCGACACCTTTTTTGGCATGGAAAAGTAGGGCTAATGTTCCTCAATGTGACCCTACAATTATTCATTTACATAAAGAGTTGCATGACCATGGGCAAGCTATAGCGGAGTTGACAACCACTATGAACCAATTGGCGAAGGCGCAATTGCAACAAGTCTAGAATCCGTGCCAAGTCAATGCCATGGAAGGTGTTTCTCTGTTGAAAAGGAGGCAAAGAGGGCACCAACTACCTCAAGGTAATTGTGAGCGATTTGACAACAACAATGATGGTGGTGATTATTCGAATGAGTTCTAGGATGATCAAAGCGAGAAATGTCGATATGTCATATCTACCAAGTAAATAGAGGAAATCAAGGGAATCAACAATGGCGTCCTCGACCAAAAAAAAAAACAATGGCGTCCCTGAGGAAATTGGGGCAAACAACAACAAGGTGGTGGTAATTGGAACAATAAAAATCAAAGCAACAACTGGGAAATCAACAAGGTGGTAGTTATTGGAACACCAACAACCAATGCGGTAATTGGGGTAATCAAGGTAACAATCAAGGCAATCGGAACGGGAATAACAATAATTGGAGCAACAAGAACAATCAAGGAGGGTGGAGTAATAGTGGAAATCAAGGCAACTGGGGGCAAGGTTTTCAAAGGCCCCCCATGTACCAGCCACCGAACAACCCACCCCTTTTTCCTTCTCAAGGTCCTAGTTATTTCGGGAGTGATATGGGGAGAATTGAAAGTATGTTCGAGCAAATGATGAAAAGGAACCAAGAATCCAATGCACGATTGGCTTCCCATAATACATCTATCCGGAACTTGGAAGTGCAACTGGGTCAAATTTCTGAAGCTTTGAATATCCGCCCCACGGGTGCCTAGCAAGTGATACGGTAGTGAACCCGAAGGGTGGGAATAACAACCATGTGATGGCGGTTACAACTAGAAGTGGAAAAGGAGGTGATGTGCATGCCTCGATAGAAAATCAAGTTGTGGATGATAATGTTGGGATCTAAGAAGATGAGGGTCTGTTTATTGTTGAAGATGTGGTTGAACAAAATGTGAACAATAATGTACGGATTGATATTGAGGATGAGGCCGAGGTGGAAACACAACCTGAGTCGGTGGTACCCAAAGCCAAGAAACCTTTTCCTAGACCACCTCCACCTTATCCTCAACGGTTAGCAAAGCAAAAGAGTGATAATAAATTCAAAAAGTTCATTGACATGATGAAAAGCCTCACAATCAATGTCCCTTTGGTTGAGGAACTCGAACAAATGCCGGGCTATGCAAAGTTCATGAAGGACTTGGCTACAAAGAATAGGTCCATGGATTGTGAAACTATAAAGATGACTCACCAAGTGAGTGCTATAGTGCATTCAATGGCCCCGAAGTTAGAGGACCCCAGAGCTTTTACTTTTCCTTATACTATCGGAAGTGCAGACTTTGATAAGGCCCTCTGTGACTTGGGGACTAGCATTAATATGATGTCATACTCGGTCTTCAAGACTTTAAGAATTGGGAATCCCCGACTTACCTCAATGAGACTTTAAATGGCGTACAGATCAATGAAGTGACCCATGGGGCATAATTGATGATGTTCTTGTCCATGTTGATAAATTCATATTGTTGGCCGATTTGTCATATTGGATTGTGAGGTGGACTTTGAAGTGCCGATTATTCTTGGGAGACCTTTCCTAGCTACGGGGAAGGACTTGGTTGATGTTGAAGCGGGTGAGTTGACATTCTGAGTGGGAGATGAGAAAGTGGTATTCCATGTCTGCAAATCAATTAGATAACCCAATACACGGAGGTGTATTCATTTGTGGACATTGTAACAACTATGATAGTGGATGACACAAGTTCCATGATTAATGTTGAAGATCCTCTTGAGGCCATTCTTCTTAACATGGATGTCAATGATGATGCTAGCAGAGCGGAGTGCGTAGATTCATTGCATGGTATGGGTTCATATTCAATGAGTCGAGGAAGTTATCTTTAGATCTTGAAAACCTTAAAACTCTTCCAACAAAGCCATCGGTTGAAGAGCCACTGGTGATGGAGTTGAAGCCACTTCCTCCACACCTCAGGTATGAAATTTTTGGCTGTAATTCAACTCTTCCAGTTATTCTTTCTTCTTGCCTTACGAACTTGCAGGTTAAGGCCACTTTGGAGGTGCTTCAAAGGCGAAAAAGGGCAATAGAATTGACTCTGGCGGACATTCGGCAGATAAGCCCCGCCTTTTGCATGCATAAAATCATCTTGGAGGAGGATGCAAGGCCTTCACTTGAACATCAAAGAAGGCTACAAGAAGTGGTAAAGAAAGAGGTTATCAAGTGGCTTGACACCGGTGTAGTTTATCCGATTTCCGATAGCTCATGAACCCTCCCGGTTCAATGTGTGCCAAAGAAAGGAGGGATGACGGTGGTGAGAAATTACAACAATGAGCTTATTCCTACTTGAACAATTACTGGGTGGAGAGTTTGTATGGACTACCAAAAATTCAACGAGGAGACTCTTAAGGATCATTTCTCGTTGTCGTTCCTAGACCAAATGCTTGATCTCCTAGCGGGATGAGCTTTCTATTGTTTTCGGATGGTATTCGGGTTGTACTCAAATCTTAATTGCCCTGGAGGACCAAGAGAAGACCACTTTCATATGCCCATATGGTACATTTTCCTTCTCCTGATGCCATTTGGGTTGTGCAATGCTCTAGCGACCTTATAACATTGCATGATGGCTATTTTCACCAACATGGTGGAAGATATATTGGAGGTCTTTATGGACAATTTTAGTGTGGTTGGATTCTCTATTGAAGAGTTCTTGGTAAATATGGATAGAGTCTTGGCATGATATGAAAAACTAATCTTGTTCTCAATTGGGAAAAATGCCATTTTATGGTGCAAGAAGGTATAGCATCTGGGCACAAGATTTCTAAGCATGGGATTGAGGTAGACAAGGCGTAAATCGAGGTGATTTTGAGTCATCCTCCCCTACTTCTGTAAAAGGGTTGAGGAGTTTTCTTGGGCATGCCAGGTTTTATCGGTGGTTTATCAAAGATTTCTCAAAGGCCGTAAATCCACTTTGCAATTTACTAGAGAAAGATGCCAAGTTTGTTTTTGAAGAAAATTGAATGGAGGCCTTTGAACTTTTAAAGCAAAAGTTGACCACAACTCCTATCATCACCGCATCCAATTGGAGTTTTTCGCTTTGAAGTAATATGTGATGCAAGTGACATTAGGGTGGGGGCGGTGTTGGGTTAATGAATTAGAAAAATATTTCATCTCGTGCACTATGCAAGCAAGACTATAAATGAAGCTCAAGGGAATTACATGGTGACGAAGAAGGAATTGTTGGCAATTGTATTTGCCATGGAAGTCTTGATAGACGAGATGAGGGTCGGTGTTATTGAGAGGTTAGAGGTATGGAGACAGACTCTCGAGTCTAAGGGTTTCGAAATAAGCAGATCTAATACAGAATACGTGGAGTGCAAGTTTAGTGCCTAGCCAAGCGAAGTAGGCAGGGACGTGATGAATGGATCTCAGGTCATCGCCAAAAGGGACAGTGTCAGATATCTTGGGTCGGTGATTCAGGGGGATGGACAGATTGACGGGGACGTCACTCATCGTATAGGAACAGGGTGGTCAAAGTGGACGCTTGCATCAGGATTCGTGTGTGACAAGAAAGTTCCATTGAAACTCAAGGGGAAATTTTATAGAGCTGTGGTTAGACCTGCAATGTTGTATAGGGCGGAGTGCTGGCCAGTGAAGAACTCTCATGTTCAGAGAATGAAGGTTGCAGAGATGAGAATGCTCAGGTGGATATGCGGGCTCACCGGGTTAGATAAGATTAAGAATGAAGTTATTCGGGAGAAGGTGGGGGTGGCCCCGGTGGACGATAAGATGCGATAAGCGAGGCTGCGGTGGTTCGGGCATGTGCGGAGGAGAAGTCCTGATGCACCGGTGAGGATTTGTGAACGGCTGGCAATGGTCGGCGTTTGAGGCAGATGTAGGCCTAAGAGGTATTGAGGGGAGGTGATTAGGCATGACATGGCTAGAATGCGGGTTTCCTAGGACATGGCCCTTGATAGGAAAGTCTGGAGGTCTAGTATCAGGGTTGTAGGATAGGGGCCCCTAGGATTTTTTGTACTACTCATCCGGGGTTGGGTGAGGCTTTGTATTTTGGATTGTGTCTCCCTTATGGTAGTTACTGTATGATATTATTGCATGCTATTTTATTTATGGTTCTTATGTTTAGATAATTATTTACGTTATTTCGGCTAGACTTACTAATGCTCTTTTGTTTTTTGTTTTTGTTTTTCCTTTACTTCACTGAGCCAAAGGTCGATTGGAAACAGCCACTCTGCCCTTTCGGGTAGGGGTACGGCTCGTCTACATATTACCCTCCCGAAACCCCACTTTGTGGGATTATACTAGGTAGATGTTGTTGTTGTTGTTGTATTTGCCATGGAAACGTGTAGGCCATATCTTATGGGGGCTAAAATGATTGTGCACACGGCCCATGTCGCCCTTAGGTATTTGATGACCAAGAAGGATTCCAAGGAAAGATTGATGAGATGGCTATTACTTCTTCAAGAATTTGACTTTGAAATATTGGACCAGAAGGGAACTGAGAATCAAGTTGCGGACCATTTGTCTTGGTTGGAGGAAGAAAGGAGGCAATGTGGCAGCCTTGAAATAAATTATACATTCCCTGACGAGCAACTTCTTTCCTTGTCAATGTGTGACACGCAACGGTTCGCGGGACATCGCCAACTTCATTGTGACCAGAATTGTCCTGTGTGAGCTTTATTGCAACCAAAGGAAGAAACTCAAGCGGGATAGCTTGGATTTTTATTAGGATTATCTGTACTAGTTTGAAATTTGCATGGATGGTGTGATTAGAAGATGTGTCCCAGAAGGTGAACAATTGAGCATTTTGGAGGCTTGTCAATCCTCCCCCTATGGTGGCCATCATGGAGGGTTGAAGACGGCTTCAAAGGTCTTGAGTTATGGTTTATATTGGCTGACTTTATTTAAAGATGCTAGTGATTTGGTAAAGAGATGTGATGCATGCCAAAGAGCCGGCGAAATTTAAAAAAGGGATGAGATGCCCCTTAATATGATTCTTGAGGTGGGTATTTTTTATGTTTGGGGTGTTGATTTCATGGGTCCGTTCGTGAGCTCTTGTGGGAACACTTATATTCTCATGGCGGTGGACTATGTCTTAAAATGGGTTGATGCCGTGGATTTACCTATAAATGAAGCCGGAATGTTGTGGCATATTTGAAAAAGAGTATCTTCACAAGGTTTGGCACTCCTTATGCTATCATTAGTAATGGGGAGTCTCACTTTTGCAACAAGACTTTTTATTCATTGCTTGACAAGTATGGAGTAAATCAGAAAGTGACTACCACCTATCATCCTCAAGCTAGTGGTAGATTGGAAGTCTCTAACCGAGAGATAAAGAGTATCTTGTCCAAATCCATCAATGCAAATCGGACCGATTGGTCCAAAAAGTTAGATGATTCTCTATACGTCTACCAGACCATGTAGAAGACCCTAACTGGTATGTCTCTGTACCGGCTGGTATTTGGGAAGGCATGTTTCCTACCGGTGGAACTGGAGCACAAAGCTACGTGGGCTTTTAGAAAGTTGAACTTGGAATAGGATGTTGCGACGAATATCCGTGTTGGGCAACTTAATGAGCTTGATGAGTTTAGATTTCATGCCTACTC
The DNA here is from genome assembly GCA_034376525.1 of Nicotiana benthamiana. NCBI lineage: Eukaryota > Viridiplantae > Streptophyta > Magnoliopsida > Solanales > Solanaceae > Nicotiana > Nicotiana benthamiana. Next base: position 27,037,462 of record CM067340.1, on the reverse strand, counting down.
CAGCTCGTCCTTGTATAAGGACAAGATGAAGTGTCTTCACGACAAATATGCTCGGGGGAAGGAATTCAAGGTTGGTGATATGGTTCTTCTTTTCAACTCCCGATTGAGGTTATTTCCCGGAAAGCTCAAGTAAAAGGGGAGGGGCCATTCAAAGTTGTATGAGTGACCCCATTTGGTGCTATTGATCTCTAGGACAAAAATAGGGAAGTTTTTCGAGTCAATGGGCATCATGTCAAGTATTGGTTGGGGAAGTTTGATGATAGCCACGTGATGGAACTCATTCATTTGAAGTGATGTGATGGTAACATGTATCGTATCGCGATGTTAAATCAGGCGCTTCTTGGGAGGCAACCCATGTCTTTTTCTTTCTCTTTGATTTTCTTTGTAGTTTAGGATTTTTGAGCTAATTGTTTTAAGATGTTGTAGGAATTGTATTGATGCAATGCAAAACAAAGTGAAAAAATTGCACTCTCTGAAGTCTGCCAGTACAACTGCGGTGCACTTTGAGCGGTCCGTACTGGCATGAGCTAAACATGGTACTCTCTGAAATTCTCCAACACGTCCGCATTCCATTTAGTGCGGTCCACGGTGACCCTTTGCGGTCGTGGCCTCTTTTGTGTGGTCCACGGAGGCTGCCTACTGAAGCTTCACATGAACAAATCCAGCGCGGTCCGCAGTCTTTTTTGTGCGGCCACATTGGTAGATGAGAAAGGGCCCCACAGGTTGTCTATAAATAGAGGCCAAGGGTCTCAGTGTACCCTTTTTCGAACTTTGAAAACTCAGAGCCTTAAAACTGCTGTTCATCCTTTCCTGAGACCAAAATTCTTGCTGGATAGGATTAGTTGCATTCAATTTTCACAAACCTTGTGACATTTCAAGCATTTATGATTAATTAATTTCATATTTTCGTTTTTATTTGCTTGCCAATAGTTTGTAACTTCTCGTTCGTCCTATTTTTCTTTAAATCATTTGTTTAGCTTAGTTTACTTTTTAGTTTTTGTGTGTTGACAATGATTAAGGATTGGGCAACTGAGTAGGGACAAGTAGGTGTAAATAATTGGAAAAAAGATGGAAAAATATGAAACCCAAACTTAGTTCTCGTGCAAAAGAGTAATCTGGACCACATTAGGGCATCACAGACCGCGCTAAGGCGACCGCGGATCGCACTGACCCATCGCAATCGCGACACCATTCTGCGTGGACCGCGGTGGGTGATTCAAAGAAGGTGTCTTGTGGGCCTCTGACCAGTGCGGACCATGCTCTCCATAGCGCGGTCCGCTGTGCTACTAACGCGGCTGAACTCCTGATAGTGCAGGCTACGATACCCTGTTCTGCACCTGTGCTTGCAACATTTTCACACATGTTGTTCTGCAGTTCATTTCAATACCTATTTCACTACCTGTGCTTAAAGTAACAATGTTAGATGTGTTTGTCTGCAGATAATGGTTAAACAAAGAGGCGGCAAAGGATCACAACAACCCGGGAGAGGTGGTTCCTCCCGAGGTAGTAAAGGCAAGAGAGTGGTTATTACACCTCTTTTTGTACACATCTACCCCAAAAGGTTATGTATATGAGAGTTTTTTCAATTTAAGTAACATTATTTGAAATGGAATAATTTATTGTTAGAGTCACTAACTTGGGATAGGTTTTGACTTTTGGTGTCCCAAAGTCACCAGTTTATTTTGAATCCCAAATCGAGGAAATTTTCAACTTCCCGAATGGAGTCTGCGAACCAGAAATTCTTCAGTAAGGAATTCTGTTGACCCGGGGGAAGATGTAAGGCACCCCCGGATCCCGTGGTTCTAGCACAGTCGCTTATACTCTTATAAATGGCTAAAAATCTGATTTTAATGCATGTCATCATATAGTGCAATTTTTGAATTATTTACCGCTTTAAATGAATAATTTATAGGAAATTGAACTTCGTTTAATACATATTATTGGATCACGTCACATGAAATGCATCTGGATCCTCGACAATTTTATTCAATGTTTTAGGATTTGGATTTGGGTCGCATGAAATGCACACCCGCATTTAGGAAAGTAAAATTCTAAAAAGCGCGCCTAAAGCGACAAACGTGTTACTAGCATTGCGGGAGACCACAGAAATTCGCTAAATGGCACATCCCAAATTCTACATATTTTAATATAAACATTTAAAGAGGGCCGCACAATTAAATTTATGGGTTTTATTTTGCATAGCGCACCTCGTTTTATTTTTTAAAGTCCATACAAAAAGTAAACTATTATTTTCTATTAAACTTGTCTCTAAAAGGGCCGTAATTAATTATCATTATTAATTGCTTGTTGGAATTTGGACCTCAAGTTCAAGTCCATAAATGAACAAGAGGAAAACCTCTTAATTCAAGAATGGTACTTGACTAATTAATCCTGATAATCTACTATGAAGTCAGCCTTCAGTATTTCTTTTGGGCCTCAACGATTGGCCAAGGACTGTGGACACATAATCAGATTCATGAGGCTAGTGAGTTAACACTATAATTTCTGAATATGTAATAGCAAGCCCAAGATGATTACTAACATGACTATCAACTAAACGTTGAATCTTTGATTTCAGCACCATTTTTAATTGTTCACGCTAACTATAATACCAATTCTACTAGCATTTAATTATGGAGGTGAGATTGAGGCAGTAAATTGTCATATGCAATATTCATAAAGTGATAAAAACAAATAGCTTGTTGATTCACAGACAAAGGATTATTTTCAGGAATTGAGACCATTTAGGCTTTACAAATCAACGAATACAACCGTAAACCTATTCTGGAAGCCATTAAACCAGTTGAGATCCCTGACGAAAGCCGATGTGGGATCATACAACGTGTCAATTAAACTGTCGTACAGTCCATGAGTTTATGTAAATACAAATCGATTTTAAGATATACAAAGCAAATACAAATCAACTAGTATCTATTTTAAATACAAATATAGAAAAAACTAAATGAACACAGATCTAGAGGCCAAGGAGTGAGTGCTTTTATTTTATTTCCCATTCAAGGCTACATCAAGGAAAATTAGTGTGTACCTAGAGTATGATGAAATAGAAGAGAAGAAAATAGTCAGCAGCGGTACGAGTAACTAGCAGGGGCAAATATCAGGTCACATCGGCAAATCAACTGTCCAGTACCAATTCCAACAAATAAATCACCCAAAACAGCTTGAATGCACTCAATATAGCTTGAACTTAACTCCAGAACACTAGGAACTCAAAATAATAGTTGAACTTCAAGTTAATCTAAGAGAGAGATTCAATGTCACAGTATCTTTTGAGTTTTTCTGCTATATTGTCTTTTTAGTTTTGGATTTTTGAAGGAATTAAGATCTAAGAGAAATTTTTGAACTCTAAGAGTTCAAGTTTTAATTTTTCTTGATTTGAAAGTCAAATTTCAAAGGCTAAAACTTGCTGGAAACTTTTATTTGGGGGGGGGGGGATTTTGATACTGAAAACTTTTTGGAATTTTTCATATGTTCAAAACTTGTTAAAGAAGGAAATGGGACTACCTTTTATAGGCAGAAATGAACGGGGATCTACGGGTTATGACGGGATAGGAAGAAAAGGCTCCTGGGTTTGGGAGGGAAGCCCTATGCTACCATGATTTTTTATGATTTTCCTTCCCTTATTTCCTCTTTTATGAAAACTGGGGGAAAGGATTTGAAGGAAACTCCCCTTTTGGGGTAATTGTTGGGTAATTGTTGCGTTGAGGTTGTTCCTAGCTCCTGCGCATTTCTTTTAGGGCTGCACCTGCTTTTGTCCGGTTGCTCGAATTGCACCTGTTTCAATTTGCAAACAAAGAACAATTGTTAGTTTGAAACGGTGGTTGGTTTTGTGTCCTTCATTGCTTGATCCCGACCCTGCTTCAGTGAGAACATCTGATTTTCCAGTTTTTGCCTTTATGGGTTGTCAGTGGAACTCAACTTTCAGATTTATTTCGCCTTCGTAAGACTTTCCTTTCTGATTCTCTCTTTTTTTCCTTCCATTTTTGATTTCTTTCTTCCAACTTCAATTTCAGAGCAGTTGGGGCACCTTCGCTTTTAAAACATTTGCCGAGACGGTTAGCTGTGTGGAACTCAACCTTTACAATTTCATTTTCCTTTACAGGCACTTCCAATTTATTTTCTCCTTCCAAGAGTTTGATTTTGAAGTATCGGCCGTCGTGGCTAATTGGGGTCTATTTGATGCCCCTGGCGAGAATGGGTGCCTTATGTACATTTAGCTCGTTTAAAACAAAAGACCTGTAAATCAGTCTTGCCATCCCTTCTTTGTCTTAGTTTTGGAACAGTGTTAGACCGAAAGGGATTCAAAGAAAACAAATAATGGGATGGATAGTGAGTTTTAAAATAATAAGTGTCCCTTTCAGGGAAAGGAAAAAGGGACTTATCTGGAGTACATGAGGACTTTAATGAACATGACATGCCCTTTGGACCGGATGCCTGATCTGTGTAAACCCTCTGACTCCCAGAAATTTATCACTACTTTTGCTTCTAAACTCAAGAAATCTTGCCAGGACTCTGTTGATGTTGATGGCTGTGAGGATATTCTTTTCGATCAATGGGGCCATTTGCAAGTTTCCACTAGTTGACCTTCCTCATTTTTCTTCTCACCATCACTTCATAGTGCCCGTGTGGGTTTTCACCAATGAGACTCTCTCATTTTGATTTTTCTCTGCTTACCATCGCCTTACGGTGCCCGTGTGGGTTTTCACCAATAATACTCTCTCATTTTATTTTTCTCAATTTGGATTACATCGGATCAAACTAGTTGTATCCTCTTATACTTGACCATTCTCACCAATTGATCAGAAGGAATTGAACAGGGTTTGGGTAAAAAGGATTTGCATTGAGTTACAACTTTGGAACCTTTTCGGTAGGCTCATGGCTGAGCCATTATATCATCTGCCTCAATTTTATTCTTGGAGGGGGGGGGGGGGATTTTAGATTTTTGTTTAGGTATGACTGAACCCCAGAGATAGGCTACCTACGTATCCTTTTGGAATCAGGAGTGTTTCCTAAACAATTTTGTTTCTTTTTTTTTCTCTTTTTTTTCTTTGTCTTTTTTTCCTTTGGTGTCTTTCTTTTCTTTTTATTCTTTTTTCTGTTGTTTTTCTTTCTTTTCCTATTTTTTCTTTTGTTTCCATTTCATTTTTTAAAAACAATTTCAGATTCCAAAGAGGGTAACTAAAAAATGGGAGCCTGCTCAAAGAGTGTTTGGTAGCGAGAATGAAAGCCATCGTCATCCCAACCGGAGTATATTAAAATTATATGGAGGATCCAACATAATACCTTTTCACTGCATTTGTATTGGCAGATGTTTCAGTGATATTTCCTTCAAGGCATCCCGAGTACAACACACTCTTTCGGCAGTACTTTTGTTGTAATGTATGGACCTTTCAAATTCTTCAATCAATTGTCCTTCTGTTGTTCAAACTCTTTGATTTATCTCCTCAAACTTGTCTTATTTGCATTTTGACTCTTGATTCATTATTTTGAAGTTTGACAGCATTCTGGGATCTGGGCATGAAGTTCGCAATCATGTTATGTTATTGAAATCTGCATTTAACATAAGAGAATAGGAAAAAATAACAAGATTATTCCTGGACAATGAAATTTTAAGTCCCTTTCATTTTTTTTAGTTTTTGAAGCTAAAAGGTTTTACATCGTAAATGTACAACAATAAAGAAAAAACTGGATCACACCCTAAGATAATCTCGACGCAGAAAGCATAGCAAGACTGGCTACCGAGACTCACATTTGGTGGGGTGCTATCATGCTTGGCGGCCACTTTGTGGCTTTTCTGCAATGGCCTTGAGTACCGGATCGAATTCCTCATTTTCACAAATCATTCCGACTGTTGGCCCGTTGTTGTGGGCATGCAACATGTTGTTCATTATATCAGGAGCATCTTCATCCCTAAAAATGATTCTTTCAGTATCAATCAAATCTTCAACTTCCCTTTTGAGGGTCCAACAGTCCTCTGTACTGTGTCTCACTGCTCCAGAGTGGTATTCACAACTAGTATCAGCTCGATGTGAAGGAGACTTTGGGATTGGCCGGTTTGGGGCCACTAGCTGCAATAGATTTAACCTGATTAACTTTTGGAACAAGCTTGAATACCATTCACCAATAGGGGTGAACTGACTCTTTCTGAAAAGGATTATATGGAGCTTGGCAAGGATGGGCATTTCTGGGAGGTGGAGCTCGGTTTTGTGTATAATGTTGTGGCTGGGTGTAAGATTTCACGCTCATCACTGCATGAAGAGGCGGTTCCACGACATAAGTAGCATATGAAAAGGGATAATAGTATAGTGGAACGATAGGAGGCATATATGATTTGTTGAATGACCTGCGGGCCCCCCTCAAGCTTGAAATCATTATGACTCCCTCTTAATTCCCATTTTTATTTTTTGAACTTTTTGAACCATTCTGACCAAACTGTGATGTGGCTTTGAAAGCAGCATGACTCAAGATTCAACCTGTTTCTAAATCGTTTTCAACCATTTCCTCAATTTTGATTGCCTCGGCGAATGGTTTACCCATGGCAAACATCATGTTCTCGAAGTAGTCAACCTCTTGAGCTTGCAGAAAAACCGTGACTATTTTAGTTTCATCCATTTGAGGCTTTACCCTAGCTGCTTGCTCACACCATTTCACATCATATTCGCGGAAACTTTCCTCGGTTTTCTTTTTAATCTTAGGCAAGGAATTTCTGTTGGGAGCGATGTCCACATTATATTGGAACGGGCGGACAAAATCACGAGCCATATCATCTGTCACACCTCCTTTTTACCTACACCCGCAATGGCATAAAGGAGTTTTTTCCAATTAAAGGACAATCAAAACGGGATTTATTTATTTAGATTTCAGAGTCGTCACTTGGGATAATTAATGGTGTCCCAAGTCATCGGTCTAAATCCCGAATAGAGGATGTTTTGACACTGTATATAGTCAGCGAGCTAGAAATTCGGGTATGGAATTTTGTTAACCCGAGAGAAGATGTTAGGCACTCCCGAGTTCCATAGTTCTAGCACGGTCGCTCAACTGTTATAATTGGCTTTATTATCTGATTTTAATGCATTTATACCTATGTGCCAATTTTAACTTTTAGCCGCTTTATTATTATTTTTTAAAGAAAATTACAACGCTGTTAAAACATGCCTCGAACCATGTCACATAAATGCAACCGTGGTTTTTGACACATTTTGACTTCGTTGGTATTTGGATTTGGGTAACTTAAATGTGCACCCAAAATTAGGAAGGTAATATTATGAAATGTCGGACTTAAAGCGACTAGCGTATCATTAACTTTACGGGAGGTTGTGAAATTCACTAAATGGCTCTTCCGAGGTCTAAATAATTATAGAATCAACAAAGAGGGCCACACAACTTATTTTTGCATGACGCACCTCATTTTATTTTTAAGGCCAACCTAAAAGAGCTATGATTTTTCTATAAAGTATTGTCTCTAAAACGGTCCTAATTCATTAGTATTGCCAATACACCATTACTGAAGATTGTCAAAATCGGGCTTCGAGTTCAGGGGTTTACACAGGCAGCCTCAACGCTTATGAAAGGCTGCCCAAAACACGGGCCGTTTGTTCAAGCCGAAATGAAAAGGTAGTCCTGGATTAGGACTAAACCATACATCAACATAGGATGGGTCCAAATCAATTCGAATCTAATCTACTAACAGGCCCAAGCAGTCATTAGTCTTGTTTTTAACAATTAAACACTTCGACAAAAGACTAGATCTATTGGTTCCAAATCCTTTATTTCTAATCACATTTACGCTCAATGAGTTTCTTCAAAACATGTAAAGAGATAAAAGATTGAATTACGGTAACCAGAATTTAAAATGGAACATCACAAACGGAACTTAAACTACACATTCGTTAGATTATGGCAAAAGTCCCTACTGAATTTGAAGTTCGAATTTAAAATCCTTAATACAAAGAGCTACTTGATTTTACAACAGTGTAAACATAGAAGTTCATATTTCAAACTTCACTTCCAATCACCATTTACTCTATCCTAAACCACAAATCCGCAGAAAAATCAAAAACTGAATATGTTGAAGCTACAGTCAACGAATAGTCTCTATAGTCCAAATTGATACAAACATGTAATTATTTAAATGAGTATCGTGGTTGAATGTCAAAACTAAATAACACTTGTAAGATTTCATGCAAAATTAGAAATCTCTTCATCACTTAATCCAAATATTGCTCATATATGTGGATTCAACTTTCCATATCACTTGAGTCAAGAAGAAAAGTACGTGGAGGTTGCGAATAAGAAGGAAAAGGTGAGATTAACAGCAGCATATGACAAACAGCAAACTACAACAACAGTAGAACAGTTTAAAACCAAACACAACACCAAAAATGACCAGGAATGAACCCAGTAGTCAACGCACTCAGCAAATAACCAACAGCCAACTTCAAACAAATCAGATAATTCATAGGCGACTCCAGATTCTTTGAAATCTCATATTTCACAGAAATAATGAAATACAAGTTATTTTGGATCCTAAATAAGCTGGAGGATTGAATTAAGTGCTGCAATTCGAAAATAATCTAGGTAAAATCAATGTAACAGTTTTTTTTTTTGTCTGTTGCTTTTGTTTTGTATTTTTAGAATGAACTAAGATCTAAAGGAGGAAGAACTCTTCTGATTTGCTTGAATGACAGTTTTTTTTGGATTTTTGTGTTTTTAAATTTCAAAATTTTAGAGGTTTGAGCTTGTGGAAGCCTTGGGGGAATTTTTCAGATATGAAATCTTGTTCATTAAGGCAAAAAGGACCCCTTGTATAGGTAACACAAAGGGAAATTTCAAAATTTTTTTTTTCATTTTTATCCTTTTTATATTTTTATTTTTGCTTAAAATTCCCTAAGGGATTGTCTTATTCTTTAAGTTATACTACTAAAACTACTGAAATTCTAAATTAAATCCCCATCTAGAAGCTTCCAGGGATTTCTGTTCTAGTTATTATAGATTTCTCATGTTGAATTACCCATATTACCCCTTACCCTTTCCCTGAATTACTTAAACTACACAATTATTCTTCAGTTTCCCTTCACTCTAGTCGAACGAACTATGGTTAATTAGCTTATGAACTAACTAATCTAGCTAATTAAACTGAAATTAAACTCTAAGGAATCTTAAATGTATCATAGAACTAACATTAAACTAATCAATTAAAAAACGTTGAAACTAATTACGAAGGATAAACGAACAAAAATCAGAAAGATGCAAAGCAGCATACGAACATGGAATCAAATTGAACAATTCAAATTACTAATCAATAAAACTAAAATATATGGTAAAAGAAATCAGAAACTTGAATCGAAACCCTAAATTAATCACAAAGATAAAAAAAGAAATTCTGAGTAAACCAAAATAAATAAATGAAAATAAAATCACGGATAAAAACAGAGAAGAAAGTAAGAACAAAAATACCTCTAAATTTCAGACTCAATTCGAACACTGGCAGATTTCTTGGCATTATTTGGGTTAAACCGTCCATAATCATGTGTTCTCTATAAGAAAACACAAGATTAAGGACTATTAGAGCCCAAAATCAAAATGCCCCCGAACTTGAGCTTTGGGTTTTGGGTCAAATTTCAATTTAAGATTTGAAATGAACAGGGAGGATTCGAAGATTGAGGGTTGTGGATTTAGGATGAGAGGTGTAAGGAGAGTGTATGGTGTTAATTTAGTTGTGTTTGACTGACTTGGGGTTGGATGGTCTGCTTTGATCGGATATTTGACTCGCCTGGTTGTGTTTTGAAGGGGAAGGGGTTTTGATTTGGAAAGGAGAAGGGAGGAGGAGTCCACGGTGTAAAGTTTGGGGTGTTTGAGGGCCAGCCGCCGCCGTGAACGGCGGACCTGCCGAACTTCGGAGCTTTATTCGACGAGATTGGGAAACATTTGATGGAATCAGATGATGGGGTAGGAAAGAGGAGTGTGAGGAGGTGATATGATGTCATTTTGAGTGGCATTAAAGCTACGCCGCCGGCGACGATTTTTGGCCGGGGGCAGACGGTGGAGAGACAAAGGTGTTACATCGGAGACATTAGGGTTATATGAGATCGTGAATGGGGTAAGGGGCATTAGGACAATTAAATATTCGAGGGATGCTCAGTTCCGGGCCGTTCGATCACCTGAGATCAACGGTCCAGATTGGATGAGTTTGAAACGGGGTCGTTTGGTAATAGCAGTGGTGGACTGGGTTAGGAAATTGATATGGGCTGGGTTTGGGTAGTGTTTGTGCTGGGAACATTTATAGACTAGCCCAAATATATTTTCCTCCTTGTTTTTTATATCCCTTTTATAGATTTTATCTCTTCTTTTGTTTGTTTCTCTTTTTTTCATTATTATTATTAATTCCTTTTTATTTGTTTTCATTTTCAAGTTTTATCAAATGCAAAATAAAGGATGAGACCAAATTTAATCTCTACAATTTAATTTCCAAAAATAATCTTATTCCCAAATTTAAAAAGAAAATCAAACAAATATAAAAATGACCATTTTTTGTTATTTCTTTATTTTTGCAATATTAATTAACTAATAAACCTAAGAAAAATGTAACAATTGAGTCCTTAATGTAAGTATGCTATTTTGTATTTTTTATGAACTATATCAACTTTAAAAAAATGCATAAAAATGCAAACATACACGAAATAATGCAATTAATTCTTAAAAATTCAAATAACAAAAGAAAAATCCTAATTTTAGTGAATTCTATAGGAATATTTCAAGCGAGGCAAAAATCACATGCTCAGTATCGTCCCACACATTCCAATGAGTAATTCTTGATCCGTATACCACTCAAAAGCGACTCTGGTGAGGCTTTCTCCAAAATAGGCCATTAGCAGCTCCTCATTTCCACAGCACCTCTCAACTGGTTACAATATCGTTTCAGATGAGCAACCTGGTCTCCGTGCCCATCATATTTCTCAAGTTTTGGCATCTTGAAGCCAGCTGGTAGGTGGACATGAGGAAACATACACAGGTCAAAGTATGAGACACTACTTTGACAACTTAGACCTTGCATGTTTTTAGGGCTTTGTTCCAAGATCTTCATCTTCCGAGCCATTTCCTCTTGCTCGAGACTTTTAACAAGTTTTCCTTGCCCCGCTGGGAGATCATGTCGTGGAGGTTGAGTGAGAGAGTATAGAGTCACATATGCTATTCCTGACTGAAGCTGTAGACCCTGAAATGTGAACATTTGAGGTTGTGCCTTTGAAGACAATGCCTGGGGGACGAACCATAGAAGGTATGCCGGGATCATTGGAGGGTATTTGCATGGGAAGAGCGGGTTAGGCACATGGGTGTTGGTAGCCTCATCTTGACCATGGGACCAACTCAGGGAACCCAGGGACTACATTTGGTGGTTCCCCACTATTAGACCAGGTGTCCCACATTTCCATTTTGCGGCGACGTAACATCTTATTCTCTTCAACACCTGTTGATTCTAGTGGAAGAATAGCCGATGTCGGGCTATCCTCGAGACTAATGACTTGTAGATTGCTACCAGAGGCCATCTGTGCCATTGGATCTTGTGAAAGAGGGGAGGCTATGCTACCAACAAAACCAACCGCCAAAACCTGACTTTTGCACACGCAACAACCTTGTTAGTTTTGAGACGCTTAACAGATAGTAAATCGCATGTTTGGACTCAATGCACCTAAGCAGTTAAATATTTCTACCATGTGTTTGAATGGTTGCATGCTTCATCCTGGCCTTAACTAATCACTCTTGATTTTTGTTTTTGGCGCTCTTTTATTTTGGCACTTTCTTTTCTCTTTTTTTTTTCCTATCTCCCTTTTTCTTCACTCTTTTTTACACTCAATTTTCTTTCTCTAATTTTTTTCTTTTTGTTTTTCTAAGTTTATTATTCACTCAATTTATTTATAGCTATGATCGAATCCGATGAGGATTTCCTACGTATTATGACCCCGTATGACTCAGATCTTGCGTAGTGCGGAAAGATTAGGAATCGGGTAAAAACCAGCCCTTTTCTTTTGCTTCTTTATTTTTATTTTTTTGGTTAAAACTCAAACCGTTGAAACTTTAAGACAAAAAAAATCTTTTTCTATTTGATTTCCTTTGGACTTTCTATAAAAAATATGCTTTGAAAGAAAGAAAGGGAATTTTTCTTTGGATCTTTGATTTTTTTTCCATTTTTTGAAAAGAAGATTTCTAAAATTTTCTTTTCTTTTAATTGGAAAGGAAGACTATTTTTTTTCTAAAGAAGAAAGAAAATTTTTTTTTTTATTTTGAGTGTTGCCTCTTAATTTTTGAAAAAGGAACTTCTAAGAAAATGTTTTGTATTTTTCTTTTTGGACTTCAATTTTCAAACATTTTTATGAAGATTTACAAAAGAAGGAGACCATTCTTCGAGTTTTAAAAAACCATTTTTTTTATTTTCTAAGGGAAAATATTTTTGTAAATTGGGGTCGGAACCGATGAGGTTTGCCTACGTATCTCACATCCTGTGAGAATCAGGCTTGCGTTGTTCGGTCAGATTTGACAGAACCAAACTAGTTTTGTTTTGAAAAACATTTTTCTTTTCTTTGATTTTTTAAAAAAATTTGGCAGAGTTTTGGTATCATTTGGGATTGGGTTTTTAAAATAGATGACTAAGTCACTCAACCCTAACACTATTATTCTTTTCCCTCTCTGTCTCTTTTTTTCTTTTTTGTTTTTTCTCTCTTTTTCTTTTCAAATTTCTCCCATTATTCACAAGCCGGTAAGCATGCAAAGCCAAGCACATAAATGCACAAGTAGAACGTAAGATGCATCAAGATGGTCTTTTAATTTGGGTACACATGTCCTAGACGTACCCAACCCCTGTGTTGAGTACCCTAAGTCAAATGCACGTGATGCAAACAAAAATTCCTACTAGGGATCAAACATGAGGTCGAGTTATTCTAGGTTTGCAACCCAGGTTTATTGTTCTAGGCCTGTGGTACCCGAGTGGACAACTGGGGCCGAGAAGGGGGCAACATACCGGGAGCACGAAAGTCTGCCCGGCCTTGTTGGTTGCCGATACCTGTCTTATTTGGTATAATTTCTACAGAAAAATCGGGCTACGCAAATGTATGCACCATTTTCAGAAGACTCAAAGGAAGTAAGGGTTTCGTGGCAATTTATATTCACCAAATCTCAAAGCAGTAAAGCATTTAGAACATTAGGATGAAACATGTAGGAAAATTAGATAAAGCCAATCACAACAGTTATTCTAAGCTCGAATTCTTAAACCCTGAACTGAAGTGTTGGGTTCCCTTTCATCCCCAGCAGAGTCGCCAAAGCTTTCACACCTCCTTTTTTACACACCTACCCCGAAAGGTAATGTATATGGGAAAATTTTCAATTTAAGTGACACTATTTGAAATGGGATTATTTATTTTTATAGTCGCCACTTGGGATAGCCTTTGGCTTTTGGTGTCCCGAGTCACCGGTTTGTTTTGAATCCTAAATCGAGGAAATTTTCGGCTTCCCGAATGGAGTATGCGAACCACAAATTCTTGAGTAAGGAATTCTGTTGACCCGAGGGAAGGTGTAGGGCACCCCCGGATCCCGTGGTTCTAGAACGGTCACATAAACTCTTATAAATGGCTAAAAATCTGATTTTAATACATGTCATCCTATAGTGCAATTTTTAGAATTATTTACTGTTTTAAATTAATAATTTTTAGAAAATTGAACATCGCTTAAAATATTTTTTTGGATCACGTCACATGAAATGCACCCGGATCCTCAACACATTTTATTCAACGTTTTAGGATTTGAATTTGGGTCGCATGAAATACACACCTACATTTAGGAAGGTAAAATTACTAAAAAGCGTGCCTAAAGTGACTAACGTATTATTAGCTTTGCGGGTGACCACGGAAATTCGCTAAATGGCATGTCTCGAATTCAACATATTTTAATATAAACATTTAAAGAAGGCCACACAATTCAATTTATGTGTTTTATTTGGCGTAACGCACCTCGTTTTATTTTTTAAAGGCTATCCTAAAAGCAAACTATTATTTTCTATTGAACATGTCTCTAAAAGGACCCTAATTAATTAACATTATTAATTGCTAGTAGGAATTTGGACCTCAAGTTTAAGTCCACACTTGAACAAGAGGAAAACCTCTTAACTCAAGTATGTTACTTGACTAATTAATCATGATAATCTACTATAGTCCAACGTTCAATAATTCTTTTGGGACTCAATATTGGCCCAGTATTGTGGACATATAATCAGATTAATGAGGCTAGTGAGTTAACACTATAATTTCTGAAAATACAAGCCCAATATGATTAACTAACATGGCTATCAACTAAAAGTTGAATCTTTTATTTCGGCACAATTTTTAATTGTTCACTCTAACTATCATACCAATTTTACTAAAATTTAATTAGGGAGGTGAGATTAAGGCAGTAAATTGTCATATGCAATATTCATAAAGTGATGAAAACAAATAGCTTGCTGATTCGCAGACAAAGGAATATTTTCAGGAATTGAGACCATTTAGGCTTAACAAATTAACATATACAGCCATAAACCTATTCTGGAAGCCATTAAACCAGTTGAGATCCCTTTTGAAACTGATGTGGGATAATACAACGTGTCAATTAAACTTTTGTACAATCTATGAGTTTAAGTAACTACAAATCGAAACTAAGCTATACAAACTACAAATATAGATTTCACTCACCCCTTTTCCCCAGCTATAAAAGCTAAGCTATATTTATTTTATTTCCCATTCAAGGCTACATCAAGGCTAATTAAAGTGTGTACCTGGAGTATAATGAATAGAACAGATGAAAAGAGTCAACAGTGGTTCGAGTAACTAGCAGAGGCAAGTAGCAGGTCACAGTAGCAAATCAACTGACCCAGTACCAATTCCAACCAATAAATCACCCAAAAACAGCTTGAATGCACTCAATATAAGTCGAACTTGACTCTGGAACACTAGGAACTCAAAATAATAGCTGACTTCAAGTTAATCTAAGAGAGAGATTCAATATAACAGTATCTTTTGAGTTTTTCTGTTCTATTTTCTTTTGGTTTTTGTTTTATGAAGGAATTAAGATCAAAGTGAAATTTTTTAACTCTAAGAATTCATGTTTTGATTTTATCTGGATTTGAAATTCAAACTTCAATGGCTAAATCTTGCTGGAAACGTTTTGGGGGGATTTTGATGCTGAAAACTTTTTGGAATTTTTCAGTTGTTCAACTTGTTAAAGAGGGAAAGGGGACTGCCTCTTATAGGATAAATGAAAGGGGAAGCTTCTAGATTTCACTCACCCTTTTTCCCCTCTTTTATTTCAGTTTTTTATCAATTTTTTTTTACTTGTTTCTCAAGTTACTTCTCTAAGTTTATGAAACTAGAATAAAGGCCCTATTTTAGAAGATCCTAGAAGATTCTTGCTTCAACTACAGCATTACTACCCATCCAGAATATCTACATTACCCTTGAACTTATTCTGATATTACTAACCTAATACTAACTAAACTCCAGCCCATTTACCCTGGTTAGAATTTGACTATGGCTAAACTTCAAATAGATTGAACTCGGCTATATCCAAGCAACTGAATTAATAAAATCTAACTAATAGCAATAGAGGAATTACTGATTAAAACAAACACTAATAATGAAAAAAACTAAAATCAAATACTAACTAAACAGGAACCAATTAAAAGAAATAAAAGCCTATGTTAATAGAAAAGAAACACTGAATTGAAACATATATCAAAACATATTTAAACAAAAAAATTAAACTAATATCAAAAATCACCAAAACAGGATTAATCAAAACAAAATCAAAACAATCCCAAAGATTAAGCTAAATGGAAATCGAGAACTCATGAGAACAAGATCAACAGAAATGAACCATATGATTATAACAAGATTGGAAACAGAAAATAAAATAGAAAAAGGATTAAATAAAGAAAACCTACTAATTTAGGCTAAAACAAACAATAAGAATAGGATTGAAATAGAAAAAATGAAAAATGAAAGAAATACCTCAGTCCAACAAAAAGGACTTCCTGCTAGTCTTTTGCAAAACCCGGACTGATACTATCCTTAATCGGGTGTTTCCATGAGAAACACAAGATTAAGGAATATTATAGTCCAAAATCGAACGAACCATGAACTTTGAGAACTTAGGGGTTTGAGTCAATCTTTGATCTGAAATTCGAGAATCTCTGGCAATATTCAAAGGTTATAGGCCATGGGTTTCTAAACAGGGAGATGAGAAGGCTATGTGGTGTAAATTTGAGGCTGTTTGGCGATGATGTCGCCGCGGGTGGCGGAGGTGGCGTCCACAGAATTTAATAATCGAACGGTTTGTCTAACCTTTGGGGAAAAATAGGTTTAGATTCGGGATGGGGAGGATAAGAGGGTGCTATGGTGTAATTTTGGGGCTCATTAGAGCTTCGCCGCTGGTGAAGGCGATTTTCGGCTGGCGGCTTAGGGCGGAGGGCGGCGGAGACGGGATGGAGGAGTAGAAGTACGAGGAAGGGAATCTTTGGTCTCTAGGGTTTTCACATATTTCAGACAGTATTATTTAAAATTAAGAAGAATTATGGGCCATCAGATTACAGATGGATGGAGGGCTTGGATTAATTGCTATTTAATGACTCAAAATGACATAGTATGCTTCCTATACTACGCTGTTTCGTTGGTCTCAAAGGCATGGGCATTTGGACCGGGTGCTTTGGGTTAGATTTGGTGCGGTTGGTCACTTTTTTTCAATTTGGCTAACCTGATGGCCCCAAAAACTGGCATGCTTCTCCTTTCCTTCATCTCATTTTCTTTTATTTGGATTTCTTCTCTTTCTTGCTTTATTTATTCAATTATAGATTTTATTAAGTATAAAAAATAAAAATTGATAAGATCTTATTCAACTCTAAAATTAAAACTAAGTAATTCTCAAAAATTAAGTAAATCCTAGTTTAAAAAGAAAACTTAAAGAAAAATCGAAACTAAAAGTAAAACAATGCAACAGGACTATTTTGTTATTTTCTCTTATTTTTGTGATGTTAATCAACTAATAAAAAATGATAAAATGAGGTTCTAAATGCAAGTATGCTAGTTTTGTATTTTTCATGACTTATATCAATTAAAAATGCACACAAAACACCAAATCAAGCAATTAATTCTCTAAAATTAAAATAATAAAAAAATCCTAATTTTAATAAATTCTATAGGATTATTTGAGCGAGGAAAAAATCATGTGCTCACAGTAGTAAAACGCACTTCCCAAGTCCGGGAAAACATCAAAAAGACCCGAGAGATGATAAAAGTTGCAGATAGAGCTACGTCACACTCCTCGGGGAGTGAGTATATGCCATCTCAGGACATCTCCTCCGATTCAATCCCAACTCACTTCGTCTCCAGCTTCCAACTGACTGATACCCCTCCAACATCACCCAATTCCAAGAGGTCGGTGAACGTCGATTCGGATTCATCTGAAGTTTCTGCAACTGGTAGTGAAGAATACTCTACCTCCCCCACAGCATCATTATCTAGGGAGAGTGCATGCAGAGGTGATGGAGGTGGTGAGGAAAGTGATGAGGAGGTGACCCAGAGTGGTATACCTCAAGTCGGGGGTGTTAATCGGACTATAGATCTTGCAGCTTCGGAGGATAGGTTTGTCAGTCAGCTAGCATTCCACCAGTATTGGGTATGGTGGCCTAAACGGAAGTTAATTCTGGAAAAGAGTTTCATTGAGCGAGATCTTCTACCTCTACTTCCCAATGTGCATAGACAATTTCACACTTGAGTGGGTTTGGATCACATTCAGGGTGATTGTGTGAAGGAAAATGAGCAATGGTAAAAGAATTCTATAGCAATGTGGCCCACATCTTGAAGGGCACCAAGGTAACAAAAGTGCGGATCAAAAAGGTGATCTTTATTCGGTAGGCACTCAATGAATACCCAGGGTTCGATGACGAGGCTGAGACCATTTATAATGAAAAATTGGCAATGGGTGAAGAAGTGCGTCCCTGGTTAGTCTCATACATGTGAATCCCAAGAACTATTCCAGAGTGGGTGCAAGCAGGAAACAAAATATTTTGGAAGACTTTCAACTTTGAGGCTCGGGGTTGTTTGTCTTTTGTATGCAGTCGGCTTGACCCCTCTACCCATGATCAGATTATTTCACTTACCCGGGTTGAACTTGTTGCTTCTATTATGGCCAGATACCCTATCAATACAGGCAACGTGATCTCCCGTGTGATTACTTTTGTGGGAAAAGAGCATGATCGGAACTACCTTTTTCCTAATACCCTCACCATGTACTTCAAGGACCTCAAAGTGGAGAAGAAACGATTTGATATCAAGGTCAAGCCAGCGGATCCATTCACCTGGTTTAGTATAAAGGGCCTAGAATACCTTAAATAAAAAAACTACAAGCAACCTGCCTCTGCCCCAATTGGACAATGTGAGGAGCTAGTTGCAGTAGAGCCTTCTGTTGAGCCTTCCACCGAGCCCTCCACATTGCTTGCTACCATTACTATTGATGATTTGCCTCCAAGACCTTCTTTTTCTGCGGGTCCCAATACTTCAGCTGGCACAAGGGTTCCTTTTTCCTGAGCTCATCCTTTTACGGCCTATCAGTTGAGCCAGGCACTGGCCAGTGTGAACAACTGGATGTCAGCTGCGACATCCAAGTTGTCTACTTTGTCTGCTACCATTGAGGCCCAATCCGCACCTCCGATAGCTCAGATTCCTCAGTCCATTGCTGATACACCGAAGAAGCTCCTGGACAATAAAGAAAAGAATATGAGGACTCAAGACGCCCTGTCTAAGGCTGTGGATTCACATGGCAAGACTCAAATGAGCTTGCCAAGGAGCATAAGAAGATGAGGAGATCACGGGCTTCCAAGGAGTCTGTGAAGCAGCTCAGGGAAAATGTGGACAAGATATTGGCAAACCAGATGCCTATAGACTTGCTATTTGGGGACCCTGACCCAGGAGCAACACCAGTAGCAGAGCCACGCAGGAGTAGGCACCCGGGCAGCCAAGGAAGAAGAGAAAGCTCCCAAGTACAGCTGATGCGATTATTAAGGTGGAAGCCCCACAAGAGGAATCCTCCCTTTAGCCACATGATGCACCTGACATCCAGCCTGTCCAGGAGTAGGCCCCAGTCCCAGCAGCTGAGCAGCAGGAGGCCGGGAACCAGTTTGAGGTTCCCCCACATACACAGGACCAGGATACCACGGATGATCTCATGCAGACGGAACAGGCTAAAGGAGCTCATATATCCTTTACTTTGTTTTTGATGCCTACTTGTTTGTTTGCATTGGGGACAATGCCAACTTTTATTCGTGGGGGTGCACCGTACTTTTTGATATCCATAGATGACTGTATATATAGATTGTTAGTTAAGCTTTACTTTGATTTTCTATTTTGGGCTGTACATAATTTTGCATTTAACTACTTTTCTTGTACTTTTTATTCTCGCTTTTGTCTGTATATAAAGTTACATTTCTATATATATTCATCCCCCATTGTATATTCTACTCCCCTATTGTACGTATTAATTTTGTTTTCTATTTTCGAAAAGATTTCATTTTTAGCTTTGTATATATGCTCGTAACCTTTTGTTTTGTTTTTGGAGTTTTCAATAAACCTTTGATTTTCTTAATGCTACGGTTCTTTCCAAAGGTGGAGTATTGTGTGAACCAGGTGGCTCTTCCCAATGATAGATAGTGTGACAACCTTCTTAAGGGTTTGAGTCCATTTTAGCTCTTTTTGTTTTTGAATAGTTGTAGTTAAGGGTACCTCAAGCAAAGCTTCACTTGGGCCTAGCACATTTGTCTTTTATCCTATGGTCAAAGACAAAATGTTTTGTTTAGGATGGTGAAAGTCGTGGCCTTGAGACTCTTGTGTTGACCAAACAATCATCATGTGGTCTTTTCAGACCATTGATGCTTAAATCGTAACTAAGGTCGTTGTGGGCCCTTGACTCGATGTCTTTAGCAATCCCCTAGTGTGTATGGTGAGAAATCGAATTGTGAGTCCAAGTCCCAAGCCAATGGTCTAGAACTTGCGCTGAATGCTTGTTGAGGCGAATTCCTAGGTGAAATTTGACTTGAAAATTGATTATAGGCCCTCCTTGATCCAAACTATAAGTTGAACAATTCATAGCCTACAAATGAGATAATCCCTAGTTAACCCTTTTGAGCCTCAAACATTTTTCTTTCAAGAACCAATGCTACAAGCATATACCTGTACTAAATTCTACCCTCTCTTGGCACCCACATTCCCTTGAGTAATAGAAAAGTCTAAGTTTGTGGGGAGAGACAAGAAAGGAAACAAAAAGGGGTAAAAAGGTACAAAATCAAAAGAAAAGGAAGGCAATGAAAAAGAATGAAAAGAAAAAGAAAGAAAAGAAAGCCCATCATGAAAAAGAATAAAAAGGGATTTAGAGAAAAGTATAAGGTGTGGAAAAAGGATAAATAATTTGAAATTTATGAGAAAGAGTGACAATGTGTCTCTCAAACCCTTAGCAAGAAGTGAGAAGACTCAAAGAGTCAAGAGAATTGTGCCAAAAGAATCAAAAGACATGCTTAGGGAAGATTGAACCCACTTGGATAAGAACATGTCATACCCTTACCCAAAAGCCTTCACAATGACTCCGCAAAAGCCCTATATGATCTTGAGTTGAAGGAAGCCTATATTAGTGGATACATACATGAGGGGCAAGCATATGGTACCTAGATCCGGATTTGTAACCTTATTCTTAAGAGAGATGAATGAACTTCCATCAACCGGGATTTGTGTGTCAATACTTTAATAGGTGAGGTTCGCTTAGGGAGAGTTAAGAATGTGTGAGTTTGGGTTCCATAATGACCAAAGTAATTAAGAGAAGTGCTTTGATATAATGAGTCAACTCTTAATACTCTTGTGTCACACTTGATCCATGGTTTTTCAAAGTTTAAATGTTTTAATGATGCATTCGTATTGAGGGCAAAATATTAGTCCCAATTGATGCTTGTTGAGTTTACTTTAGGATAGCTGGAATTACTTGGATTTTCCTTTAAAGGCTGAGTCATATTTTGTTTGCTTGAGGACAAGCAAAGGTTTAAGTTTGGGAGAGTTGATAAGTTAGGACTTTTAACGTATTTTATGCCCCTACTTACCTATGCTTTAAGTATAATTTGCTACAAGATAGTCCCAAAATGCTCACTGGTTGTGCTTGATTGAAAGATTGAGCGACAGAGTGATGAAATGTCAAAGATCGGCTCAAAAAGGAATGAAACCTGCTCAAGTATCAAAGACCAAGAAATCCTAGGGGAGAAGGCCCAGTGATGACCGCGCTAAAGCGACTGCGGCCGCACGAGGAGGTTCAGAGACATGGTATATTCAGGCTAAAGGCAACACGGCCGCGGTAGGATTCTTGCGGTCCACGGTCAAGTTACGCGGCCGCTCCACTATTTTGTGTGATCCGCGTAAATGAGATTCAGAGAGGTGGACACATAGCCAAGATAATGTCGCGCAGTACGCGGTCATTCCCGCACAATTTGTGCCAGACCCCCTATGCGGTCACAGTACACTTTTACGTGGTCTGCGCTCCTCAAGATCAGAGAGCTGAATAGTGAAGTCAAAAGAGCCATTACGGCCGCAGTTGCTTTTGTGCGGCCTGCACTGACCCTGCATTGGTACTTTTGTCTAGTTTTTTCAGCCTAGTATAAATAGAATATTTTACCATTTTTAGAGGGATTTTTTATTTTCAGAATGCAGCTGCGCTCGGGAGATTCGGTCTTGTAGCCATTTTTGGCAATTTTGCTCTTCATTTACGACAAATTATTGTGATTTTTTCTTAGTAATTAATTAATATGTTTCACTCTTCATCTATTTCTTCATTTTGTTCAATAAGCATGTGTATCTAAACCCATCTGCTAGGGTTGTTGCTCAACCCTAGTGTGGGTAATTGATGGGTGTTTCCATCTAGGGTTAGATTGATATTGGGTGTTCGCTATTTGGGTTGATTTTATGTTTTTACTTAAGAATTGGTGGTTGCAAACACCGGTTCAAGCTTTATGGGTTTGACTCTTCTTGAGAAAGAGAGTCTATGACCTCAAAATTGACCCAACAAGGAATTGGGATGGACTCATCAGAAATGATAGTCTCAATTTCCGGGATAAATCTCGAGAGAGTAATTACCCTCTTGAACCCTAGTTGTTTGGACTAATTTGCCTACCTATTTGGTCTCGAGAGAGTCAAATGGGCAAAATCACTCTATCTATTGAGAGGTGTGAGAGTGGATAAAACTGTGCAGCGATTATAGCATAAGCCCCTAATATGTCAATATATCCTTAGTAATATCTAGCAGTAAATTAGCCACCTAGGTGATGCCACAACCCTAGTGTCCTTCTTCCCATTAGATACAACTTAGCAACATTCTCATAGTATAATTTCGTATTAATCATTAGTTTTACAATAGTAGTTATAAAATCAAGAACCAAGAATGTTTTGAGTGACATTAGGAGTACAAACACATCTTTAGACTTGATAGAAAATCCAACTTCACCACTAGCCCACTGAGAAAATCGATCCCGACCTCTATTCGAGTAAAATCTATTGTGAGCCGCTCTTTATACCTTGGTGTAGCGTCGAGTTGGTAGCGATCACTAAATCAATAAAGAACATGTTAGGCTTTAAACCTTAAACAAAAAAACCTTTCAAATAAACTATCAAACAGCTGGTGCAAGATCCAACTTAGTCACATGGCACTCAAATACTAACCAATTATTCAAACCAACTTAAGTGTTACTGCCATCACAAACTAGGACACTTCTTTCTCCGACAATTATTTTCAGTAAAACTGATGCCAAACAGAATTATCAAACTACTTGCTACTTCGATTTCATGTTGGGACTATCAGCTCATGCTCAATATACCAGTCAAATACGTTCTCAATGCTAAATAATACAGGCATACATGAGGCCAAATGACAAGGAATAAAATTTAACATGAATATCATCAGTCATGGTCAAACTTCAGATCCAAACTTCGACTACACTTAAGTAGTGTCCATGGTGTTGAGAATACCTGGAAATTGAAAAGGGAAAAAAAAGTTAACAATCAGCAACGAGACAGCCTCAGATTCAACCAATTGGATAGTGAAAGTAGGTTAAGAAAACCAATGGAACAGTAACCCAACAACAAAACTCGACCTAGAACTATTTCTAAAACCAAATTCAAACCATTTCAATCCCAAAATCAGATTTTTTGTGATTTTTCAGAGGCTTTCAAGGAGTTCTCACTAATGAAAAGGATCAGGAATTTCAATTTTCGCAAAATTTTTCATGAAATCATTAGCCCTTTTCAATTTCAACTTTTTTATCTCTTCCTTTTTGTCTAAATGCAAGGTGAGGTACCTTTATAGGCAAGGCATTTTGGGCTGCAGAATCCCACTAATTTTGCACTTGACCCCTTTTAAAAGTTTTATTTTAGCCTAGGAATCCCTAGTTTAATATTCAGAAATTCAACTAGGTCCCCACCCCAGCTTCTAGAAGCTTCCTATATCAATTACTAAAGATTCCCCTTGACAAAACTCCTAAATTTCCCCCAAGAGCCCCTCTTATTACCCCTTGAAACCAGGCAGAATCCGGGTCCAATTAACCTAATTTAATTCCCTTCTGGTCTATTTAATCTTTATGAACCCAATTAAAATCTATCAATGGTTCACCATTTAAAACCTGACCTAATATTACCCAAAAGAAAAAATCATGGAAGCCTTGACCCAAAACCAAAAGGGAAAATGAAACTGTATTAACTAATAACAAAAAAATAACTATGCTGATAAACAAATCATGCATGGAAAATTGACTCTAAAACAAATAAAAAGGAATCAAAAGAAGAGAAGAAGCAGAGAAGTAGAAAAGAAAGAAAAATTGAAGAAAAGGTAACAAAGGAAAAGGAAAAAAAGTACCTAAAATGAATTCGGACAGTAGGAAATAGGAGATAGACTTTGAATCTTCAATATATATAAGCCGAGTTTGACATTACTCGTCTGTTCTTGATAAGAACACACGAATAACGTCAGACTAAAGTAAATTTTCAATGAAATATCAACTTCGGAGTTTTGGAGACTTTAGGGCTCATTTTCAAATTTAAGATCCGACAAGCTCGGAGCATGTTCGAGGGAAAAGAGTTGGAGGTTTGGGATGGGGAGACGGAGGGGGTTCTAAGGTGTTAATTTGAGGGTGAGAGGAGGTGGCGCCGCCAGGCTTAAGGTGGTGAGATTAGGGGCGGCGATCTAGGGTTTCTAGTCTCTGCGTATAGAGACAACGAGGGGGGGCAAAGAGATTCGGACACACACACACACACACACACACACACACACACATATATATATATATATATATATATATATATATATATATATATATATATATATATATATATATATATATATATATATATATATATATATATATATATAACCTACCCCCGATTCTCGTCCATTGGATGAAAGGAAATCAAAGGCCAAGATCACAATTAATCAAAACGGGGTTGTTTGGTCTTAAATGTGAAAAGGGATTAGGTTAAGGGTGTATTTGGGCCTGGACCAGACGGAATTTGTATAGGGTTAAAGTGGAATTGAATTGGGTTCAAAAAATTAAATAGAATCACCCCAAAAATCTGATCTTTCACTTCTCTTGTTCTTTTTTCCTTTTCATTTCTAATTAAAAATAAAAAAATGACACCTAAATTAATTCCTAATCAAATTATTTTATAAAATTACATTAACATCCCTAAATAACAATCATCTCAAATAATTAAAAATTAAATTAAAAGAAAATTACCAATATTCGAAATCAAACTAATAAAAATGCAAAAATAAGTTATTTTTTGCGATTTTCCTTTTTTTTTAAAATACTAAATTACTAATTAATCTAATAGATGTAAAATTAAATCCTAAAAGCAAATGCAATGTATTTTTATATGTTTAATGAATTAAATAAAATTAAATATGCATACAAAATGCAAACAATCAGGAAAATTCTACAATAATTCCTAAAATAAAAAATAATTAAAAGAAAATTCTAATTTTTGGAATTATGAAGGAAAAATTCATGTGAGACCAAAATCACGTGCTCACAATATAGTAGGAAAAGTTTACCCTAAATATAATTCCAGAAATGGTAAAAATCTTTGTTTTAACTAATCAACTGTTCTCTATCGATATGTGTCGAGATCAACGCCGTGATATCCGGTCGGTCACGCATATTACGGCTTTTTGTTGGTCGTGCTCGATTTCTTAGCAATGTTCTCTGAGACCAAAAGGGGTTCAAACCGGACATGGGGACCATGACCCCGATACTCCCGAGGGCATGTGCTTTGCACAGACTCCGGATCGAGGGGCTCCTTGCCTCAATTTCGATTCCTTGCCTCAATTTCGATTCCTTGCCTTCACGTCTTTCGCTCCATTTACTTCATCAAAAATCGAGGCATCCTATGGGCTCAGCTTCATCCGCATACACACCTCACGGGCTAAATATTTGATTGAGTTAAGCTCAATATCAATTTCTTAATTGTATGCTAACATAAAATATTTTATATTAGAAGATCAAAAAGGTGTTCTTAGCACCTATATTAGTATTACAAGTCGAAATATTTCTAACAACGAAGTTTTCACTTTGTATTACTCCACGCAAATACATTATAGTACAATTATTATTAGCCCTACATATTATAACCATGCTTAGTTAAAAGGTCAGCTACTTTGTTAAAGGTCACCCACTTTGTTTTGTTGCTTGAAAATGTATTAGAGTTTCTTTAAGTAGTAATGTAGTATGCTTTCATTAATAATAATAAAATAAAATAAAAAAGCAGTTCGCCACTTTGTATCAGGCTACTAAATTCTGGGTCTGGCCTACTATATATAACTGTCATATCTTAGCGTCATTGATTTTATGCTTTTAAAAATTTTACGCATGATCGATTTTCCTCGTAAGTGACATATGAGATTTGTACGAACTTTGACTTTGAATTGCTTACAAAAAGGATGGGCATATACTAGGATAACTCTTAGGGCGGAGTTATAATATTAGTTACGAATTTGGGACAATACAATAATTTAATAATGTATTTAGAATTTTTAAATTATAGGTGCTTAATTATTTTGAAATTACAATTAAGTGTGGGTGTTCTGTTAATATATTTATATAAATTATTAATTTTCTGCAATAATTATTAGTATTTGACACCAAAAGTAATAGGTGTTTGAGCACCCATAACTCACAACATAAATAGTTTTTCCTTAAACTTTACATTTATATCAGAAAACTTAACAATATTTAATTATGAACTCAATAACTAAATTAAATTATAAATTTATAAACATTAAATTTTGTCTCCGCACTTTACGTTTGCTTTAAATAAACTTTTCTCAGTGCTCTTTCAAGCTTTCACAATCACAATCTTTGCCTTTTTCTCTTTTCTTTATTTAGATTATTCCTGAGACTTGCAAGTAGCATATGCTTGAAATATACTGGCCTGAATTTGGAGCTCACTACATGACTTTATTTTATTTAGTGGTAGAAAGATCATAAGCCTCAAATTTTTTGCTGTGTACGTGTCACGTTCCAAACTTACCTCTAAACGTTATTGGCATCCAACTAATATCATTCCAGACGAATCATACTTTCAGACATTAATTTATAATTAATTACGAATATTTAATATTAAGAAATATTAAATTAAAACTTTAGCTTAAATAACACACTAGATCATGGAGCATCTAAGAGAATTATAAAATAATAAAGATTTTTTTGACAGCCTTCACGAATAATGATGCTGCTCACCTCAATAACTAAATCAATTCTAAGGAACTGGTCAGCTAGTAGTTCCGTTTTCACCAATAATATCTGCATATACATGCAGGTAAAGAGTGAGTTATACGTAACTATAACCTAGTAAGACCCTCGACCTGCTACTCTGAGTACTTCTGAAACAAGTGTTAGAAAATACAAACACACAACAAGCATAAACATATTATGCACAGAAATTCTTTCACTATAAAAATACTTTATAAGGTCCAAACACTTATTCAACAACAACATTGTTCATCTCAACACAATCTATACTAAGTACTTGTTATAAATGGCAGTGCAATAAATTAATCAAATATCCCAACGAGTCCACGATAATATACACAATGCTCTAAATCTATCACGACAGCATATACAATGCCCAAATGTATCACGGAGGCATACAAAATGCCCCAAATATATTACGACAACAAAGAAATAATTTCTAACGCCCCAGTGCCAGAGAGCACGAGGTTACACCATATTACACCATACTACAAATCACTTATTAAATAATTTAAGCTTTTTACAAGATAATATATACTGTTGGCTGGTCAAAGACCACCGATTCTGTCAAGTACACGCTCATCTTAACACATGGACCCGGCAAACAAAATATACTTTCAATATGAGTTTTAAAAAAGTAAGTATCAAAACTTAAAGTCTCACCTACCTCACTAATAGACCGTTCCCAACCTTACAACATCTATAAACACCAAGCAAACAATCTACAAAATATAATTAAGGATGTCAATTATGCTAGCCATGGTCAACTCTTAATATTCTTAATTAACTTTCAAGTTTAGAGCTAAAATTTAATATTTAAACTACAACATATTTTTTTAAGGTAAAGATATATCCCAATATCTAATCTAAACTCGGTATTTAAAGGAAAAACGATACAACAACTTCAGATATAGTTCCTATAGTTTTGAAATTTGTAATATAATTGCTGACTTCCCAATTCTCGCATTGAAACTTATTATCCATTATTTAATATCTCAGTCACTCATAATTATTAAAAATCATGTAATCTCTCATTATTACCTAGTCATTGAATAAACATTGTATCTCCTAACACGAAGTAGCAGAAGCATCAAAATTGTACCAGTGAAGCAGTGTTTTTCCATACAATTATACTTATTGTAACGATCCAGCCAGTCGTTTTATGAGTTACTATTTTATTTTTTCCATTTCTATTTTTTATGCTTCATTTATCTGTGTTATATGGTATCGGGTTAGTCGATCCGAATCCGGAATGATTTTGGAAAGTAATGAGACACTAGTCTCTATTGAGTAAGTTTAGATTAGAAAAGTACGAATGTTGACTTATGTGAAAATGGGCTCAGGTGTGAATTGTGATGATTCGAATAGCATCAATAGATGATTGAGGACTTAAGAGTGTGATTGGAACATGTTTTTGAGGTTCACAGTAGATTTAGGCTTGAATTGGCAAAATTTGAATTTTGGTATTTTCCGATTAATAGTTGAGATTTTGATATAGGGGTCCGAATGTTATTCCAGGAGTTGCAGTAGGTTCATTGTGTAATTAGGGATGTGTGTGCAAAATTTCAGGTCATTCGGGCATGGTTTGATAGACTTTTTGATCAAAAGTGAAATTCAGAAGATTTTTGGAGCCTTAGGCTTGAATATGATATTATTTGGTTGATTCGATGTTGTTTGGGGTTTTTTGAAGATTGGTATACGTTTGAATAGTGGTATATGACTTGTTCGTGCTTTTGGTTGAGGTCTCGGGGGCCTCGGGGTAATTTCGGGTGGTTAACAGGTGATTTTGAGTTGCGTTTGGTAGCTGAAGTTTTCTATTGCTGTCATAACTGCATTGCGGCTAGAGGATAACAGATGCGGCTTCATGCGAAGAGAGAGAAGACGCAAATGCGGGAGGTGAGTCGCACTTGCGGGCTCGTAGATGTGGAGTTTGGGTCACATGTGGAGAAATGGAACTTAAGTGAAAACCCGCAGAAGCGGTGCCCTTGACCGCATAAGCGGTAGCGCAGAAAAGGAAATAGACCACATGTGCAAAAAGCCTGGGTCAGAAAGTATATATTTCATCCTTTGAGATTTTCGGCCTTTCTTCACCATTTTTAAATCGATTTTGGAGATTTTGGGAGATTTTGAAGAGGAAATCCAAGAGAACTTCATTGAGGTAAGATTTTTGAATATAAAACTCGTTCCTATAGTGTTATTTCATTGATTATGTTACAAATTTATGAAATTTGTGGGTAAATATTAAAGAAACTAGGGCTTGATATTAGAGACCTTTGATTAAGGATTTGAGGGGTCATTTATTGTCGGATTTTGATATTCTTGGTGTATGGATTCATGGGAGGATAAGGAGTTTATTGAAATAATTTTTATCAGATTTTGAGACGTGGGGCCTGGGGGCGGGTTTGGTTAATTTCGAAAATTGTGTTGTCATTTGTTTATTTTCGCGTGGGCTTCATTCGTTTAGCATATTTGTTGTCATGATTCTGATTTTGGATAGATTCGACGCGGGTTGAGGTCGAGGCAAGTGGCAAAGGCATCACGGGCTATAGTTTGGACCGGATAGAGGTAAGTAATGATTTTAAATGGTGTCTTATGGGTATTAATCCCCGAATTTCATATCGTTGTGCTACTTTGAGGTGACGCACACGCTATATGATGAATGTGGGGTCGTGCACCATTGGGGATTTGTGACTTAGTCCTTCTCGTATGACTGTGTAATTGCGTATTTGATTGAAGTTTGTTATCCTCATGTTTTGGGTTGAACGCCATATTTGGGCCTCATGCCAACTGTTTTGAACCCATAGGGGATTTTTACTACTATTCCTCACTGTTTTGATTTCACATTTGTACTCAGTCGAGCTATATTCTACTATTTTCATAACTTAGCCATATTTACCCTGTTTTACATCTTAAATGATTTTTGGGCTGCATCATATTTTACTGTGCCGGAGTGGCTCTTAGAGATTTCCAACTAAGCGAGGTCGAGGGCATGTATTATGAGGTTATTATGGGATCGAGATGCGCACTGCAACGGTATTATACCGATTCATGATTGTGAGGTCGATGACCTGATTTGTTACGCCATAAGGTGGTGCTATAAGGCCAAGTTCCTGTGTGATTATGCCACGAGATGGCTTTATATTGCCCTTGGGCTATAAGGAGCCCCTCCCAGAGTCGGTACACCCCACTGACCGCGGGTACCCAATTTGTGATGTGATATAGTGTCATGACCCTGATTTTTCACCCTCGAAAGTCGTGATTAAGTCCACTAATATGAGCTAGGCAAGCCAACTAATAGCGCGAATGTACTAACATTTAAACAACGAAATTTAGCATAAGCGGAAGAAAAACAACAAGCTAACTAAACATGAATATCTAATACAACTGTTTAAATCTCGGCTACCTAGAACTGGTGTCACAATTTCAAAGGCGGTCTAAGCATACTACAAATAAAAGTCTGATAGAATTCAATACAACATTGTCTTTGGAAATGCAGGTAAGAAATAGGAAAGTAGATAGAAAGGAGACGCCAATGCCTACGGACGCTTGCAGGGCTACCTCGGGTCGCCTGATAAACACGAGTCAGCAATCTTACTGCGGTCTGAACTCTACAACTCTGCGGTCTGCAGAAAAAAGTGCAAAGTGTAGTATCAGCACAACCAACCCCATGTGCTAGTAAGTTCTTACCCTGACCTCCGCGAAGTAGTGACGAGGCTATAACCATACTACCAAATGAACCTATGGGGTTATGTAATATACAGCGAAAAGTAAAGCAGGAATGAGCAAGTAAGGAATGGGGAGGGGTAACATGCTGCAGGGGTACACCAGTATCAACAATATTATTTATCATTATTGTGGCGTGCAATCCGATCTACACATATAATATTTGTGGCATGCAACCCGATCCACATATAATATTTTCAACAATCATAACAAGAGTCCCTACAAGGCATTTGACAGCCTAAGTAATTACGTCCCAGGAATGGAGACACGACTATAACCAAACTTGCTATAATACCTAGCTACCTCAGTTATAACCAGACACCTAACTACCTCAGCTATAACCAAACTTGTTACAACACCTAAATACCTCAGCTATAACCAAACTTGTTACAGCACCTAACTACCTCAGCTATAACCAAACTTGTTCCAACCTCTAACTGCCACAACTATAACCATAATCCTTACCCGACACAAAGAATCATCAACCTAAGCATCCGTAATATCAATTAAGAACACAATTCAAGGAAACCACAACTCAACAATAGCCTAACAAGGGGGGGCAACATAATGATCTCTTCTCTTTCTCACTTTTACTTCACAATTCACTTTACAACTCGAGCCAGTGCTCTAGAGTTTCAATTATCACTTATACTTTCACAATTTATTATACAACTGGAGCAAATACTCCTCAATGTTCATAGGCCACAATTCTTTCCACAACTTTACACAACAAATAGAAATCTTCACCAAGGCATGAATAATACAATGAAGTCATGAAAATAACAATAAAATACTCATGGTCATGCTCGACACCAACGTATAAATACTCGCCACCATGCCTTTCCCTTTAAATTTTGGCTCCAACTAAATCGTATTTACACATAATCAACTTAATAACATCAATGAATGCTCAACAATCAATTCCAATACTTAATTATAGCTTTCTAATCATTCTTCCCAAAAAGTCAAAAATTGACCCAGGGCCCGCTTGGTCGAAACACGAGGTTCGGACCTAAACCCGATCACCCATTCACCCACGAGCCCGAATATATAATTTATTTTGAAATCGGGCCCAAATCTAGGTCCGAATACCCAATCTTTGAAAAACCTAGGTTCTACAAAAACACCCAATTTCTCCCACGAAAATCATTGATTTTGAGTTAAAATCATGTTAAAGGATTTAATGATTGAAGAAAACGAGTAAGAAGTCACTTACTAATGTTTTGGAGAAGAAAGGGTTTGAAAAATCGCCTCTTATGTTTTTGGGGTTTTGAAAAATAAAAATAACAGAAACTCCCGTTTTATTAGACCCCCTGTGCGGACCGCACAAAATGGACTACGGCCGCATATCCCGTTCTGTGTACTGCAGTGACATCTATTAGTATGTTGGACATAACTTTCTCTACAGATGTCCAAATTGCAATTTCTTTAGCTTTAAGGAAACTAGACACGAAGGGCTACAACTTTCTTGAATCATCTTAAAATTCCTTGTAGATCAAAGGATATATGCTTCCGAAGTTGGACCAGCGAACCTGTGCAGACTGCACAAAATGGAGTGCGGCCGCACAGCCTCCAGTACAGACAACACAAATGGATTGCGGATTGCACTGCCAGGTTCAGAGAGTTAAAATTCCCCGAACCTCCAATATACATGTTTTAAACCTAAAATACCCTGAAACCTATCCGAAACTCATCTGAGCCCTCCGGACTCCAAGACAAATGTGCATACTAACTCAAAAAACATCATATGGACCTACTCGTGTGATCGATCATCAAAATAACATCATCAACTATGAATTTAGCATCAAAATTATGAAACTTTTTGAAGAACTTAAAATTTCCAATTTTCTCAAAAATAATCTGATTCACGTTGTTTCAAGTCCGTTTCTTACTAAACTTTAAAGACTTATCTTAAATCACATATAAGACGTGTACCGGGCACCAGAACCAAAATATGGGCCTGATACTGTCAAGTTCTAATCACAATTCATTTCCAAATCACATTAATAATCTCAGAAAATAATTTTCCTTAAAAAATTATTTCTCGAGCTTGGGACCTCGGAATTCAATTCCGGGCTTACGCTCAAGCCCTATATTTTCCTACGGACCCTCCAGGACCGTCAAATCACAGGTCCAGGTTCGTTTACCTAAAATGTTGACCGAAGTAAACTTAATTCATTTTAAAGCTAATTTTCATCATTTTTCACAGATTTTCATATATAGACTTTCTGACTACGTTCCCGGACTACGTACACAAATCGAGATGATGCTAAAAGAGGTTTTTAAGGCCTCGGAACACAGAATGCATTCCAAAAACAACTCGCTAAGCCCATCTACATTAGGCACACAAACTCAACCCTAAAACCTCAAAACCCAATCATCATCTAAGGTAAATTGCTTGGCACCTCCGTGCTGCACCGTGTCTCTAAGGACACAGAAATGGGGATCATCATACTACAGATCATGGATACACTCCAATAATGAAGAACGAGTGATTGTGCAAGGTAACACACGAATGGGCTTAGAAAAATCCAGACTTACAAACTGATTGGCAAAATCCTGAATATCCAAAGCAAGCGACATCTTTTGAGAGTGTCCATACTATCTCAAACTTCTTTTTGTATTTTTCCAAGATTAAAAAATGACTAAACAACCTTAATGAAACTATTTTTTTGTAGTTTTCATTTTTCTTGTAATAAAATAAAGTAAAAAAGTCAAAATTAGCTGAAATAGCCCTATTAGGCCTAAATTAAATATTTTACGCTTAAATGAATGAAATTTCGGGGAGGGTAAAAAATCACATGTATACAATTGCCCCTCTTTGACTGAAAATGCGAAGTATTTTCGGACAAAGAATGACTAGATAGTTTTTTTACCCGACCTTTATTTGGAGAGATTAAACTTAAGAGAAAAGGGAATGTGACTAAGCCTGGTATCTGAGATTCCTGCATATATTTGTCTATAAAGGAATCAAGCAACGTATAGTTCAGAAGTGAATGAGATGATGGAG
This sequence comes from Nicotiana benthamiana, assembly GCA_034376525.1. Taxonomy (NCBI): domain Eukaryota; kingdom Viridiplantae; phylum Streptophyta; class Magnoliopsida; order Solanales; family Solanaceae; genus Nicotiana; species Nicotiana benthamiana. Next base: position 27,003,872 of record CM067340.1, on the reverse strand, counting down.
TACACTAAGGTAGAGAACTGATCGAGGTGCCACTCCCTCAAGGTTTCGGTCCACGATTCCTTCTATTTACATCGAAAATAAAAGAATAGCAAAAGTAAAAGAAAAATACAAAATCCTATCTACTTCTTGTCTTGAATCTTCCTTGAATTTCTACTTGATCTCTAATATGAAACTGAAAAATGGACCCCGTTCTTCAGGCAGGCTCTTGATACTTCTTGAGTTTGCGAATTGAAAGTAACTCTGAAATGAATTCCCTCATTATCCAGGTGGGCGCCTGATTGTCAAAACTTGAAATTCATTCCCTCGTTCTCCAGGTGGGCGCCTGATTGCCAAAAACTCGAACTGTATTCCCTTGTTCTCCAAGTCAGCGCCTGATTTTCAAAACTTGAATTGTATTCCCTCATAATCCAGGTGGGCGTTCTGATTACCAAGACTTGAATTGTATTCCTTCGTTATACAGTTGGGCGCGTGATTGGTAAAACTTGAATTGTATTCCCTTGTTATCCAGGTGGGCGCCTGATTGCTAAAACTTGAAATTGTATTCTCACGTTATCCAGGTGTGTGCCTGATTGCTAAAACTTGAAATTTTATTCCCTCGCTATCCAGGTGGGTTCCTGGTTGCTAAAACTTGAAACTGTATTTCCTCATTATCCAGGTCGGTGCTTGATCTCTAAAACATGAACTGTATTCCCTCGTTATCCAAGTGGGTGCCTGATTGCAAAAACTTGAATTGTATTCCCTCGTTATCCAAGTGGACGAATGGACTTAAGGAGGAAGTAACTGAGTCGGAAAAAATGATGTGGATAACGGCTCCGCATATCAGACTCGAACTCCCACGTCGATGCCTGAGCAGGCTGACCTCTTCACTGAACACGAATAGAAGGAAAAATCTTCGACCTCAACGGACGAACTTGCTGGTCTAGAATAGCTACCAGCTCCTCCTCATAGGACAAGTCCTTGTACAACTGGATAGTGCTGAAATATAACACGTGGGATGGATCACCGTGATACTTCTGAAGCATGGACACATGAAACACTAGATACACGGTTGATAACCTCGGTGGCAATGCAAGTCTATAGGCTACCACTCCCACTAGATCAAGAATCTCAAACGGACTAATGAACCTAGGGCTAAGCTTGCCCTTCTTCCCAAATCTCATCACGCCCTTCATAGGCGACACTCGAAGAAATACCCGCTTACCGACCATGAGAGGCAATTCTCGAACCTTGTAGTCGGTATAACTCTTTTACCTGGACTGAGCTGTACGAAGCCTATCCTGAATAATTCTGACCTTGTCCAAGGCATCCTGAACTAGATCCGTACCCAACAATCGATCCTCTCCTAGCTCCAACCATCCACGCGGAGACCAACACCACCTACCTTATAAAGCCTCATAAGGAGCTATTTGGATACTCAACTGGTAGATGTTATTGTAGAAAAACTCTACTAAAGGCAAAAACTAACCTCACGAGCCTCCAAAGTCCATGACACAAGCTCGGAGAATATCCTCCAAAATCTGAATAGTCTACTCGGACTGCTCGTCCATCTGGGGATGAAATGTTGTGCTCAACTCAACTTGTGTGCCCAACTCTCGCTGAACTTCACTCAAAAAATACGAGGTAAACTGCGTACCTCGGTTCAAAATGATAAACATGGTCACACCATGAAGGCGAACAATCTCTTGGATATAGATCTCAACTAACCTCTCTGAAGAATATGAGACTACCACAGGAATGAAATGCACTGACTTGATCAGACTATCAACAATGACCTATACTGAGTCGAACTTCTTTTGAGTATGTAGGTGTTCAACAACGAAATCCATAGTGATCCACTCTCACTTCCACTTGGGAAGCTCAATACTCTGAAATTAACCACCAGGCCTCTAATGCTCGTACTTAACTTGCTAACAATTCAAACAACAAGCCATATAAGCAATGATATCCTTCTTCATTCTCCGCCACCAATAATGTTGCAGCAAATCCTGGTACATTTTCACAGTGCCGGGATGAATGGAGTACCGGGAGCTATGGGCCTCCTCTAATATCAACTCGCTAAGCCCATCTACATTAGGCACACAAACTCAACCCTAAAACCTCAAAACCCAATCATCATCTAAGGTAAATTGCTTGGCACCTCCGTGCTGCACCGTGTCTCTAAGGACACAGAAATGGGGATCATCATACTACAGATCATGGATACACTCCAATAATGAAGAACGAGTGATTGTGCAAGCTAAGACACGAATGGGCTTAGAAAAATCCAGACTTACAAACTGATTGGCAAAATCCTGAATATCCAAAGCAAGCGACATCTTACCGACTGGAATATTAGCAAGAGTGTCCATACTATCTCAAACTTCTTTTTGTATTTTTCCAAGATTAAAAAATGACTAAATAACCTTAATGAAACTATTTTTTTGTAGTTTTCATTTTTCTTGTAATAAAATAAAGTAAAAAAGTCAAAATTAGCTGAAATAGCCCTATTAGGCCTAAATTAAATATTTTACGCTTAAATGAATGAAATTTCGGGGAGGGTAAAAAATCACATGTATACGATTCGAGGTGCCATTCCCTCAAGGTTTCGGTCCACGATTCCTTCTATTTACATCGAAAATAAAAGAATAGCAAAAGTAAAAGAAAAATACAAAATCCTATCTACTTCTTGTCTTGAATCTTCCTTGAATTTCTACTTGATCTCTAATATGAAACTGAAAAATGGACCCCGTTCTTCAGGCAGGCTCTTGATACTTCTTGAGTTTGCGAATTGAAAGTAACTCTGAAATGAATTCCCTCATTATCCAGGTGGGCGCCTGATTGTCAAAACTTGAAATTCATTCCCTCGTTCTCCAGGTGGGCGCCTGATTGCCAAAAACTCGAACTGTATTCCCTTGTTCTCCAAGTCAGCGCCTGATTTTCAAAACTTGAATTGTATTCCCTCATAATCCAGGTGGGCGTCCTGATTACCAAGACTTGAATTGTATTCCTTCGTTATACAGTTAGGCGCGTGATTGGTAAAACTTGATGTATTCTCTTATTATCCAGGTGGGCGCCTGATTGCTAAAACTTGAAATTGTATTCTCACGTTATCCAGGTGGGTGCCTGATTGCTAAAACTTGAAATTTTATTCCCTCGCTATCCAGGTGGGTTCCTGGTTGCTAAAACTTGAAACTGTATTTCCTCATTATCCAGGTCGGTGCTTGATCTCTAAAACATGAACCGTATTCCCTCGTTATCCAAGTGGGTGCCTGATTGCAAAAACTTGAATTGTATTCCCTCGTTATCCAAGTGGACTCTTGATTGCTAAAACTTTAAACTGTATTCCCTTGTTATCCAGGTGGGCGCCTGCCATTACAACAAAATAAACAAAAGAAAAAAAAATTCTGCCCCAGTTTGAGGTCTGGGCATATTTGTATGTGTTAATCGGATCATGTTACCTACAGAGCTCTAAGAATTTAAAAGCTGAATCCCATTATCCAAGAGGGCCCTAAAGACTTCAAATTAAATCCCATCTTACGTGTGACAACTTTAAAGATAAATTATATTTACAAAAGGTATAACTTACGCTAAATTTTATTATCTAGGAAGGTCTTGAAATTTAACTAGGTCCTATTATCCAGGAGGGTCCTGAGATTTTTCATTAAATCTCATTATCCGGGAGGATCCTGAAAACTTTTTTGAAATTAAATCCCACTATCCAGGAGGGTCCTGAAAAATTTAAACTAAATCTCATTATCCCGGAGGGTTCTGAGAACTTTTAAAATTAAATCACATTATCTAGGAGGGTTTTGAGAATTTTAAAATCTAAATCTCATTATCAAGTAGGGTACTGAGAATTTTAATAACTAAATCCCATTATCCAGGAGGTTCCTGAAAATTTTAAATTAAATTCCATTATCTAGGAGGGTCCTGAGAACTTTTAAAATTAAATATCATTATCTAGGAGGGTCTTGAGAATTTTAAAAACTAAATCTCATTATCCAGGAGGGTCTTGAAATTTTTAAACTAAATCCCATTATCCAAGAGGGTCCTGAGAACTTTTAAAATTAAATCACATTATCTAGGAGAGTCCTGAGAATTTTAGAAACTAAATTCCATTATCCAGAAGGGTCCTGAAAAGCCGAGAATGAACTTACCTGATCCATGCTCTCTTCTTGGAGGATTATAAACAGAATTTCCTGCCCTTGAAACTTGCCTTTTTCGTGGGAACACCTTGTGGTTTAAAAAAATTTCTTTCCCCTGTTTCAGACAAATAAAATGTTGTTAGTTTGAAAACATGGTGCTTAGTTTGAGGCTTTGATCTTGATGGCAGCCGCTTATACACTTGCCAAGATAACTTTGACTTCAACTTGGATGACCTTGAGTGTTATCGACTACCTATTTTCTTTCAACCCTTATCACAAAAGACACCTCTGCTCCTTTCAATCTCAAAACCCTCTATCTGTTGCATTTTGCTCATGAATTGGCATTTACGAACCTTTGCATTTCACATGAATCCCAAATCGTGTTGATTGTTATCAACTCAGTGTGCATACTACTTTTCCCTAACTTATGACATTTTGATGTGCTTGCCAAACTCAGCTTTGTGATTAATAATCTAGTAGCAGATTTTGAAGTCATTTCTCACTTGTTTCGACAAAAATAGACTAAGAAGGGACTCAAACAAAACAAGAGGAACAAAACAAGGGAAAAAGGACAGAGATGATACCTAAGAATAAAATTATGAAGTAGAAACTTATCAGATGAGGATACCAACTCTAATGACCATGACATGCGCCTTTGGATTAAGTGGCCTAATCTCTCAAGCAAGTCTAATATCCGACTCTTGTTGTACCTCTTCACTATGAAACTGGGTTTCAGCCCTTCAGTTATCATATTTGATCCACAATCCTCAGTCGACTTATAGTGTCCTGAAGGTTTTCATCATCAAGCCTCTCTCATTTTGCTCTTTTCTCAACTCACCGTCTCCTTACGATGCTTCTGAGTATTTTCACCGATAAGACTCTCTCATTATCATTTTCTCTCTTTGCGATGAGAACAAGGCATTACCCTTGATGTATGAAGATCATACTTTCACCTGACACTTGATTTGGCATCCTCAAAGATTGGTCAGAAAGTCTTTCTTTGGATTTAAATGTAGGCTTTTGGACATGGTTGGAAAGGTTGGTGGTATGAAGGCTCAAAATAATTTAAGATGAATGGGTTTCAAAATATAACTTTTGGAATCAGATCTTTTGGCCAAATAAAACTTCTGCCCCAGTTTCTTAGGATCTGGAAATATTTTTTTTTTTTTGGATTTTTGCTTTGATAGGATTTTTAAGAAAAACTACTCCACTCTTGACTTCGAGGATTATGAAATATTTTATTTGGTGTGACCAAACCCTAAGGCTGCCTACGTATCTTGTGGTGACAAGAATCGGATCAAACGTAGTTCAAAAGACAAAGTTGTTTGTTTTTTTTTTTTCTCTTATTTTTATGTTTTTCTTTTCTCCTTATTCTTTTTTTCTCCTTTTTTTGTTTTTCTTCTCCCAACTATACTCCTAATTCCAAAAGAGGGGTATGGAACAAAAATTAGGGCTCAAAATGGGTAGCAGAGGATAAAAGTGTTTGAGTAGCAAAATAAAATACATTCGTCATGCCAAACTCAAAAATTCCAAGTAAAAACATGCAATTGAAGATAAGAAAACAAATCACACATAGTATCTATTGATGGCATCAACACAAACAAAAAGTGCCAATGGCAATGCCTTCCCAATGAATGATCTTGGCCAATTCGAAGCAAAATCGGCTCAACCTTATCTTGATGTGGAACAATGTATCTTAGCACTGACTGATTTACCTCAAACTGCTTGAGATATTTTCTTGTTGTATGCTCTTATCAAGCTCTTGATTACCCAGACTTACTGCCACAGTTTCCCTCAATTTAATGTTTAGGTCTTCTCAGAATGAGTGAATCTTTAATCGTTTCCTCAAACGCATCCTTTTATCATATACAAATTGTGCCATTGCTTTATGATTAGACTAATTTTCAAGACCATGCTAAGAATTATGTGTGCATGCCTTGTCACTGGAGTCAGCATGAAAAGAACTATAAAAAGAAAAGTGACCTAAACAAAAACTAACTAAAACTAACAAAAAACAAGAGATTGCATTAGACAGATGGTGGAAAGGGTTTGAACGAAACATGAAAATAGACATGGGTTGCAACCTTGGAACAATTCTAAATAACACTAGACGAGTTAATACAATAAAACGAAATAGGCGCGAAAAAGAAGAAGACTTGGAGTCACAAGAAAATATTCGGATTAAAACCTTGAAATAACCCATACAATAGAAAGACAACAAAATAAACTACAAAAACTCCCCTCTGGCTAGCCAAGAAAGAAGTGTCCTTCCAATTACCAAGTCTTAGCCACTAGGCTGCACATCAAAAGTACAGGGACTTTCACCAATTTCAATATCATTAACTTCAGTCAGGAAGATTCCAAAAGAATGCTCATACTCCCTGTCACCACCCATCTTCCCCAAAAAGTGTACATTATCATGTGTAGATAAAGGATTCTGTGTAATGTTCTTGGTGCCATTGTCGTGGACCACAATTATCCCTTCTTGAATCATTCTTTCTATCTCCCTTTTCAAAGAACGACAATCTTCAATGTTATACCCTTGGACATTAGAGTGGTACATGCACCGTACAGTAGGATAAAAACCTTTTGCATATGGGTCCGGAGTATAGCCAATGAGCGGCTCAATCAGGCCTGACTATTTTAACTTTTCAAATAATCTTGTGTAGGATTCTCCGATTAGAGTGGAAGACTTTTCTCTTTTCTTTTGCCTTCTCATCTCGTACTCCGGACTTGGTTGGAACCTCTTTCAGGGGTTGATATGCTTGTAGATGTGGGTAAGAGATTTGTAGAGGCGATGCAAGCCATTGCAGGTTTTGTGAGAGTTGAGCATATGGCGGTGCATTGTGGATAGAGTACTGGGAAGGTGAGGTATGACTTCGGGGATTTTGTGGAGGAAAGTATCATTGGTGAGGATTATCTAGAGCATGAGGATATTTATGGGGTCGGTATTGAGGCCGAAAGAATTTAGCAGGAATGCCCCCTGGATCAGGTCGTTGGCGGGGCTCAACAACATCTTTTCTATCAATCAGATAACTAACCCGAGCAACTTGTTCGCTTCATCTGAACCAAAACTCCCTAAAACTTTCCTTGGGTCTCTTTCCTTGGGCATTGGGGACTTTGAACACAGTCTCGCTAGAGAATCGAGAAAGAGTAGCTGGTGGAGGAGCTATAAAAATAGGAGCAGATGTCGGATAAGAGTATGAGGTTGTTTGGCTTGTGGAGCATAGAAAATTTGGGATGAAGTGTCGGGGTAGGAGTTGTAAGGGATGAAGCCTGGACCGTGTTTAAGGGAAAGATCAACGGTATTGGGCATCTGGGCTTGGGACAGCGGTGGAATGGAGGCATGGTTTTTCTAAATAGTTGGTAGGGAATGAAGATGAAGGATGTCCCTTAATCCAGGCTTAGTAAATTTCTGCCATCTGTTGTTTCAACCCTCGGACCTCCTCTTTCCGTTCAACAATTTCTTTCTTGGCGGGTCAACAACTCTTGTGTATATTTCTTTGCTAGCCATGACTGTTTGGCGCTTTGACATGGTGTTGTGTGGATGACTTGCCAGGATGCCAACAAACTAACCACCTTCCTTAAGTTAAATAAATATAACAAAGGACAATCATAGAAAACCACCATGTTAGAATTAGGGCATTTATCAGATAATAATATCACATTATGCGCAATGCACCTAGCAACAATTAGCGGTTCTAAAATGGCTTTGAGGGCCGCAGGGTCATACGGCATCATCCCAGTTTCACTCTTCTAGCTCTTTTTCTCTTCTTTTCCTCCTTTACGCTCCTTAGTTTCCTCATCTCTTTTCTTTCTGATTATCGCTCTTTCTTTCCTATCATTTTTCACATCCCACAACTTCATCTCTTATTTTCTTTTTCTTTTTTCCCTTTTTTTTGGTTTTCAGAAAAAACAATTTGATTGTCCCCTATGTAGGTTGTCTATGTATCATGTCCCTCATGAATCAGATCAAGCGGTAGTTCTTGAAAAGCAATGAACAAAATAAACTAAAATAAAATATTTTTTGGATTTTTTGTTTATAATTTTTTTGGTTTTCAAATATAAAAGAGGAAGTATGATATCAAAAAACTCAAAAATTTTAACTAGACCGACAAACTCGATACTTCTGCAAAGGACTAATAATTAAAAGACAACATAAAATAGACTAAAAATTAAAAAGAATTCCTCAAGCAGCTCATGCATGCAACGGTCTTGACTATAATGGTCTTGGGTATTTGTCATGCTCAAACTCAAGCCAATTGATCCATACCTGAATGGGAAAAATAAGATCAAATTGAGTTAGTGATTCAAGACACATGTGATGTCGCGACACCTTCTAGGGGACATATGCAAGGCATGATTAAGGCTATTTTAGCAAAATAACCTACGTAGCCAAAATGTGAATATCGCAAACTCAACAAAGATGACCTCAAAAACATGGACAAATATTTCACTACGGCTTATATGGATTCAAACTCCCAATAATCATGGCCCAAAATTAATTTGGAGAAATGACCCATTTTGCAAAAACGATCGTTATGGCCAAAAGTGGCTAAAGATGCGAACTTAATAAGGATGAACCTTAAAGTAATGTGACACCTAGTTGTGGACTTAAGATCCTAAGACATGAGTAATTGGACCACTTTTACAAAAATGACCTCATTTGCAAGAATGACTGATGTGGCCAAAAGTGGCTAAACATGCAAGATTTGGCTAAGACCCCATAAAGCCAAGAACCTAAGACTCACTAGGAAGACCGGACCCCCTATGTCAGTTGCCTACGTATCCTGTTTCAAAAGACGAGAATCAAGTATACGTAGTTTGGGAAAATTGGACATGGGAGAAAGCCATAAAAATACAACTAATTTGGAAAAACCGTATTTTTTGCCTTTTGAGAAATGGTGGAAAATGTAAAATCTTTTTGGATTTTCTTTGTCTCCTTTTTTTAAATTTTGAAAAATGATAGAAAATGTAAAAAAAAATTGGATTTTCTTTTTCTCCTTTTTTTAAAATTTTTAGAAAATAATGGGAAAGTGTGAAAAAAAATTGGATTTTCTTTTATATATATATATTTTTTTGTATTTTTGGAAAATAATGGGAAAGTGTAAAATCTTTTTGAATTTTTTTTTATTTTTTTTGAAAAAGTAGCGAAAGAAAACTATAATTGGGTCCTACTTGCTTCAATTTTCGCCCTTCTTTCCCAAACGTCGGTCCACCAAATGACCTTTTTACCCTCATAGATGAAACATGTATCACATAGACATGATAGAATGTCTTTTGGTGCCACGGGCCCATTTTTGACAAAATTTGGATAGGCTTCCTACAAAAGGAAACGATGTCTGGGACCGAGCCCTACTAGGTCCAAATGACATGATGCAAATAAGAATGACCTAAAGGTTGACCTAAGTTTGAGATTCACTAACAAGGTAATTCGGGGGAGCGTATGGTCAATGGTGGCTGCTCAAAGCTTTCTACCCACTCCATACGTCTGATGGCCCCCATCCTAAATTAAGGGTGACTCAACAAAGAGTGTGTGCACGCGACGCGTACTTCGAGACTTACAGCAGAAAGAAGACCCATGGTTATGCAAATAATGACAGTTTATAAAACAATTACACATAAAGGAAAAATTGTAAACAAATAAGCAACTAGCAAATAAAATTACATAAACAAAAATAAATAAAATAAAGCAAACAAAACATATAAAAACCCCAACTGAAAATCCTAAAAAGCCAACAAGATCAAGTATTAGCTGAACCTACAACTCCTCACCGTTTTTTTTCTAAAAATAATTTTTCCTCTCAAAACACTTGAGACTCCAAAACTAAAGTCTGCACCAGAGATTCAAGTAAGGGGATCATTTAACTCGGGGAGAAAGTGTTAGACACTTCCCAAGTCCCGTGAAGTGTACGGTTGCATACTCGATCTAGTTGGATTTTAGAATTCAGATTGAGGTAAAAATAAGCACAAAAAAGTAAAGTAAACACATACAAAGCTGGAGGTCATCCCCACCGAATAAAGAGAATGAAAAGAAAAAAAAAAAGAAAAATCTTTAATTAGCTTGTACTACAACTTCTCAACCATGCTCGTCAAGGCCTCCAAAATATTTACATAGTTCTTCGAGGCATACTTTGGATAATAATATATACAAATTCGTTAGGATATTTCCTGAATAAATTTAACTAAAGAAACGACCTCTCACCTCGAATCTGATAAAATCCTAAAGTTTGCATTTTCTAGTGTGACCGGCCTAAATATGCTACTAGGGATCCCAAGTGAATAAAAGGTAAACAATAAGATTGCCTCGAGCCTAAACCCGCATATCTAATATTAATTTAATGAATTGACCCAAAAACATTTTAATCAACCCCACGATTCAAAACAATTCACTGTTTGCCATTTCCATTCAACTTGATTCTTTCATGTCGCCATTTCTATTGAACATATCTTATAAGACAAGATTCAAAGAAAACAAATTAAGCAAAATAACAATGAAACAAATCAAGCTCAAGCAAAGCACAAGCAGATTCATATTTTGAAACAAAGAAGCATATCTATTGATTAATAAGAGGGATGAAAAGAGATAGACATGAAAAATGATTTCAAATTAATATAGTTTTGACGGTTCACCGACAGAATACCGCAGCTACGAATAGAGTTCAAACAGCAAGTTCAACTCGAACAAAACCAACGGATCGCACGGCACCGGAGGGCGAACACGACCTCTAAATACTCAATCTAACTCCATGTTTCAAGTCAAAATCCGAAAATTGTAATGAAGAAACAGAGACATCGTTGTTTTGCTTTTTACATTTTTCTGAGATTTTAAGCAGAAGCAAAGACTTGAATCAAAAATAAAAATAAAAATGAAGAACACTCCTTGGAACTTTAAAGTTTTCCTCTCCCCCAAAATTTCCTCTATTTCTCTGTTAGTCTGTTACTATTACATTTTCGTTGGTTTGGGGTGGGTTTTGTCGCTGGAGTCTGGCGGAGAAGGCAGCAACCACTCCGTTCTGTTTTGTTTGTGGAGTGAATTTGGAGATGAGGGATGAGCGGCGGCTGTGATTTTGGGGTGTTAGTCCGGTTCTCTTACTCTGGCTCCTCTGCGTTTTTGGAGTTGCTGCTATCTAGCGTTAGGGTTCAGCTATCTCTCTAGGGTTTTCTTGTGTTCTAAGGTTATGTCCTTGTGTGTTGAAGAAGAAGACCAAGAACTGGGGGAGGGTTCCTTTTGTCCGCTGATGGTTGCCGTCTCAAATGTAGGGATCTAGTTATTTTTTATACTGTGTAATTTTATGGCGTTGATGAGTTAAGGTTAATTTTGGACCTCGACAGACTTGGATCTTCTCAAAGATAAAAGGAATTTTCATTTTCCTATATCATATTTGAAACTTTATTACCCTTAATATTTAGAGTTTATATTATTGATATTTTAGTATATCAAATTATTTTTTATATATCATAAGTTAAATTAGAGATATAATTAAGTGTGCTTTAATATTAAGCACAATAATTAAGGGTGCAATTATTTTCTGATCCTTCAGCCGTAACTTAAAAAGTTATGAATTTCTTTCTTTGCTTCTTCCTATTTGTCGTGTCCGGCTAATGCAAATCACAGCAAATGAAACAAATTACCTAATTTTGCTTGCTTTCGCTGAGATTCAAATATTGGTATTCGAAGTTTTTGTGTATTTTATTTTTTATAATAATGGTAAGTTACACCTTTGAATGAGAATGACTTCATCACAGGTTTGTGCATATAATAGTTTTGTCTTCTTACTTCAAAGAACTGCACCCAGATCTATAGTTAATTTTTATAAACAAAACATATCTTCTTTTGTAAATAAATTGTAAGAAAAATATTAGAAAAATTATAGATAAATTGTAAACTATTTTTTGCAGAAGATTTTGTAGAAGCATTAGTCGTTTTTTATTTGTGAAAACAGAAAATAATGCATATATAATCAGAATACAAATAATCTACAATTTATCTATAAGATATCTATAAACTAGATACATTGAATTTTTATATCACAATTCTCATTTTAATTGTAGCATTATTGGCATTTTCGATATAATTATAGAAGATTTGTAAAAGTTTTAGTCTTCCCAATCTACAATTTATCTATAATTTTACAATTTATCTACAATTCTAGAAATATGTCTTCTTCTTCTTGTTCTTCGAGTTTCAATCTGAAATTCAGCCAAAACCAAGTCTAATCTTCACCAAGACCCCTCAAAATTGAGATGTAAACTCCAAACCATATTCCCGATTATTTTCAACAACACCCAATCCGAACAAATAATGATTTTTGAAAACTCAAATCTGAATTCAAAACTTTCAAGCTTTTTAATGGCTATCAATGGTGGAAAATATATGGAAGAATAGATGAAGATGAAGATGAGAACAGAAATCTCCTTTCTGTTTCAAAATTACGCATCTTCGAGATCTCGTTTCCGTTTCAAATTTTGAATTTAATGTGGAATTAATTAATCCCAGCTTCTATGGCTGATTTTTCACGCGCTAAAAATTGTAGATTCTGCCTAAATAACGAATGATATATAAATTGTAGATAAACTATGGACTGGGGGGAGGGGGGTAATATACATACTATGCACATATTTGGTAATAAAATATCATATATGATATAGTTAGGAAAAAATCCCAAAATAAAATTATGGTTAATATGGGCCAGAACTATCTTGAATTAGTTTAGAATTGGGCTCCCAACAATCTAGATTTCATTAACTAAAGGCCTAAATTTTCCTTATTTAAAATAGTATAAAGCAGTTGTAAAAGTGTAAGAGTAGTCCTGATTAATTAAAATAAATTATTAGAGATAAACTTAAAATAAAACTTTTTTTTATATTTTTCCAAGATTAAAAATGACTACACGACCTTAATGAAACTATTTTGTTTTTGTAATTTTCGTTTTTCTTATTATAAAATAAAGTAAAAAGTCAAAATTAGCTGAAATAGCCTTATTAGGCCTAAATTAAATATTTTACGCTAAAATAGGTAAATTTTGTGGAGGGTCAAAAATCACATGTGTACAACAATTCATTTCCAAATCTCATAAATAATCTCAGAAAATAATTTTCTTTAAAAATACATTGCTCGAGCATGAGACCTCGGAATTCGATTCCGGGCAAACGCTCAAGTTTCATATTTTCCTACGGACCCTCTAGGACTGTCAAATCACGGGTCTGGGTCCATTTACCGAAACTACTGAATGAAGTCAACTTAATTCATTTTAAAGCAAAGTTTTATCATTTTTCATCGATTTTCACATATAGACTTTCTGACTATGTACCCGGACTGCGCACACAAATCGAGGTGATGCTAAAAGAGGTTTTTAAAGTCCCAGAATACAGAATTTAATTTAAAAATAAGTGATGACCTTTTGGGTCATCACATATAGCTCGAGGGGTTGATGTTGTTTCATGTTATTGCCCGAGGGAGTGATACGAGTGATTGCGAGATAGCTCGAGAGGCTGATTTTGTTGGTATTTACTTATGGGTAGAATAGCCTAAATGATACTTATACTTGTGCCACTTTATCATGTCGGTTCTCCTATTTCACTTTTTCTATTCAGAGACTTTAACTTGTTCAAAATCTATATTTTAAACCACTATGACTGTTCACAAAGCACATGTGGCAAAATATGGTTGAGCTAAAACAATGTGGGTGTAATTCACGCGGATATGGGCATGAATATGAATATTTTGAATCAGAAATAATAAAAATAAAATAAAAAAATCATTAAAATAAGAATGACAAATAAATAAGAAAAAAAGAAAAAAGCAGAAGGGATATTCTGTTCCTCCCTCTTCGTTCCCCACTTCTGTGCGTTTCTTCTTCTTCATCCCCACTCCCTCCTCCCCCTACTAGCTTGCTAATTGAATTAGCTTTCTTGGAGAGTTTCTCCACAAGTTCCTGCTGCCTTCTTACCATAGCCATATCCAACTCCCCATTAGCTTTGAAGTCCACATCAATAGAAAACTTAAGAGAAAGGTCTTCAACATCTCTTAGTGATTCACTCATAGGTTCTTCAAGAGTGTCGATTGGTAGGATGGCAATTTATGCATCATTGAACATTGAAGAGGTAATTCCGATAGTGCTCTGGCCATGAGAAACAATGTATATTCTTTAGACCATTTTTACGACACTCTAGCCATAGGTATTTGTCAGCAACAAGCTTTAGAAAATCCCTTACTAAAAGTGGTCATTTCTGCTATCAAATACTAATTTAGTTCTATTTTTATTTAATTTTTTCATTTCCTAATAAGAAGAAATCTGTGAATTTATTTTAGGGAAGACAAATGAGATGGAGGCATTGATTTTCTTTTTTTTTAAGAAAATAATATATAATAAATATTTTTAATGGATAAAATATAAAAAATAATGTGGAATATGATGTGTCATCCACGTCAAGCAAGAGGGATACACACACGGGCAGAAGGGTTTAAAATATTTATTTTGAACAAGTTAAAGTGTCTGGATGAAAAAAAAGTGAAGTAGGAGGACCGGCATGACAAAGTGACACAAGTATAAGTGTTATTTAGGCCATTCTGCCTTACTTATGTTTCATTCCTTTATCTCCATATTTTCATCACTCGTTTGAACTATTAAAAGATGTTTTAAAGAAGTTTTTACTGAACTAAGGTGTTTTTACGAGCTTTTACTATTTTATTGCGCTGTATTGATTTATACTATTTTGTTATAATATTTTGTTGTGTTTTACGTATTTTCTTATCGCTCAGCCGCCCTTTACTTTTATTACTTATTGGGTTGGCGTACTCACATTACTCCATACACCATGTGTGCAGATTCAAGAGTGTCGGGTCACGCTAGCGAGAGCTCATTGCTTCCACCGTAGGCTTGTTCGAAGTTGACTAGGTAACTGCTAGGCGTTCGCAGCCTAATGCTTCTCCTTCCTATTCTTATTTTTCTTTATACTGATTTGTATTAGACTATGTAGTCTCTTCATACTCTTAGACGGATGTTTAGATGCATATGACCGGTAACACCCTGATGTCAGGCTGTGTTTATTTCTACATTGTTCTATTTCACTCTTTATTTTGACATTTATCGCTTATTAATGACTTATATATGAATTATTATAACTATTTAATTAGTTTGGGGGTTTGTATTGGCTAACCTTGTCTCACGATATATAAGTGTCATCACGATCAGATCCGATTTAGGATCATGACATATATCTTATATAGTTTGGTTGAACACAAAATATATAAGAATATGAAGGAAATATTTAAATTTGTGGTCTTAAACTTAACATGATATGTCATTCCTATAAAGAGAAGTCATTGAGAATGCTGAACTTAAAAACTTACTAAATGATAGAAATAGATCTTTTCTTAAATAGACTAAAACAGAAAGTAAGACAGATAATTCGTAAAAGCAGGAGAATTTAGTTTATAAATAAAAAACGTACTTCGAACTATAAAAATATAGGGACCAATTCTGCCAGCTGTATGCAACTTTTATGGCCCAAACTTGTCAATCGTTGCTCTCTTAGGGGGGAAAATATCAAAAAGGAAAACATGCCATGCTTCAAGAATAATGGCCTTTTTCACGTTTAGCCCGCATTATATATATATATATTATATTTTAATCGGCTATTATTATGACATCGGCCGTATAGTATCAATCTCCCAAGGAAAAACATAAGATACAATTAAATGTGTAAGAATGTGCTCGGATTTTGCACTCAATTGCATGATTCCTTAAGACATACATACATAGCATATGCGTTAAAATATACTCTCCACATGAAAGAATACTACATTTTTCTCTGTGCTATAAAAGGGTTCAAGTAGTAGAAATTTTAATCAAAGAAATTTGGTCAAGAGAGACTTCAAAATGTGTGGATGTATTACTGGGCTAATCTTCTTTGGCAAATAGCCCTACTTCACTACCATTTGGTGTCATTGCCAAAGAAGATTTGCCCCGTAATTCAGCCATACAATATAATATTAACTCTCAACTTAACGTTTAATCTGTTTATTTTTTCATTTTCCCTTCCTTAGAGTTGAAGGTCTTTCATAAACAATTTTTCTATCTTTATTATGTAGGAATAAGACCTACGTATACTTTACACCTCCGAATTCTACTTGTGAAATTCACTAGACTTGTTATATGCATCTTTTAGCAACTACGCATGATGAGCTAATGGTATCTTACTTTGATTGCCTGTTTGAAGTCCTATAATCGAGAAATGAAGAATCGGGAATTACAGTAAGACAGGTTTAGATAATTTTTTGTTAAATTATATGTATAATATTGAAGAGGAATCCTCTCGTCACTGACATATCACAGGACGCCGAATGGTTATCCTCTATGCAATTATAATGCAAAGATGTTAAGGGCATGTAAGTTTGAAATATCTCTTATACGTGTATTTTTCTTTTAGATTTTGATAGAGGAAGTGTCTAATCCCTCACCTGAACGGTGGCTTTAATTAAGAAAATGTGTTTACCGTAAAAATGATAATAATAATTAAATTTGATTGTAAGATTTAAAAAATACGTGATTTATTTTTATTCTAATTGTTCAACAATAAATGCCAAGCCAAAAATTAGAAAGCAAGATTATAGACTGAAATAATGTAATAGTCAACACAAACTGCTGGAGATCGGGGCCTCGAGCTGCCATATATGGGGCCTCGAGATCGAGTTGGGTGACCGACTTGGAGCAATCGAGGGAGGACTAACAATTATGAGAGCTACGATGATAACTCTATATGAATAATGATAAGCAATAAATGATGAACAATAAATAGAACACTATGAATATAAGCAATAAATGGAAGTAATGAGCTCAATATAATATGTTAGAGAGCAGAGAGAATGTTCTTATGTATTTAATATTGAGTATCATATGTATAACAAAATAATAAGAGCCCCCTTTATATATGAGGGGGAACCCCAATATAATACAAATGCATTTATTACAAAGTAAGATAGCTGGCCCATCTGCCTAGTAGTCTGGTGTAGACTGGTACTATTCTTGCAGATGACGCCAGTTCGGACCAAGTGCCTAGGGAATTTCCCGCTTAAAAGCGAGTCACAAGCTTCACTTTCAGCTATTTCCATGTCTCAGTTTAGTTCCTGTATGTCTCTTGGAACAACAATGAGACAGGGATTTAACTTCTTGCCTCCAAAATAGAGGTGTAGAATTTTTTTCACTCTCAACTTAGAAGGATCTATAGTATTTTCACACTCTCTCCAACATGACTTGAATTCAGGATCTAACGGTCATTGATGAAAATACTTTACCAACTGAGCAAGACTTACTTAAACAAAATATCAATGTAATATACCAAAAATGTCTTTTGGATGTCGAGGTTTTCAACATGTCATGTTATTCCTATAAAAGAGTATCACTAAGAGAAAAATTTCCCGCAGGGTGTATTTTATTTAACTAATCAAAAGTGTACTTAATGCTATAAAAGTATAGGAACCAATTCTGCTATATGCAACTTTTATGGCCAAACTTGTTAATTGGCTGTCTTGAGGGGGGGGGGGGGGGGGGAAGGGGGTTGGAAAACGTGTCATGGATTAAGAAAAACATAGGATACAATTAAATGTGTAAGAATGTGCTCGGATTTTGCACTCAATTGCATGATTCCTTAAGACATACATACATAGCATATGCGTTAAAATATACTCTCCACATGAAAGAATACTACATTTTTCTCTGTGCTATAAAAGGGTTCAAGTAGTAGAAATTTTAATCAAAGAAATTTGGTCAAGAGAGACTTCAAAATGTGTGGATGTATTACTGGGCTAATCTTCTTTGGCAAATAGCCCTACTTCACTACCATTTGGTGCAGGTTTGGTGTCACTGCCAAAGAAGATTTGCCCCGTAATTCAGCCATACAATATAGTATTAACTGTCGAGTACTCAACTTTTGGAATAAAGGTAAATATTTATTTTTAAAATTTTTTCTATATATGATGTCTCCCCTTGATAACCAGTTTATTAAAGTCTTATTAGGCGAATCCCGCGTGAAAAAGGAAAAGAAAGCTGAAGTGTTATAAAAGTTAAAACATGCACAAGTTAATATGATATGCACAAGAAATATTTCATACGCTAGTCTTATAGATTGGTGACTTTTTTGAAAAATGGTACACCTTAGGCAATTCACGTCGGAAAAGGAGAAGAAAGTAGCGTGCTACATAAGAAAAGTAAAAAAAAAACACAAGTTCATGTAGTATGCCTGCATTTTTTGGATTTATGCTGTGTAACCTTAGAGGTAAATTTGCAAGATCTGTTGGACAGCTAAAACAGATAAAATATATCATCATGGAAGATGGTATTCAGATCAAAATATTATTTTTTTTATTTAAAACCTTGATAT
Source organism: Nicotiana benthamiana (assembly GCA_034376525.1). Taxonomy (NCBI): domain Eukaryota; kingdom Viridiplantae; phylum Streptophyta; class Magnoliopsida; order Solanales; family Solanaceae; genus Nicotiana; species Nicotiana benthamiana. The sequence goes on along the minus strand of CM067340.1, from coordinate 26,985,363 downwards.
ATATTAAACTATACTCCTTTCATGAAGAGCTAATGAAAAAGAAAAAACAAAAAGATAATTTGTTTTAATAGATTGGGGAATGGAAGTTGAAATTCTCTTTGGTTCTCCTCGAAAACGTTCTTTCCTTTTTGAGTCTATTTTAAGGAACTTGGAAAAAAATTAAAAAATTCAAACAAAAAATGTTTGGCACTATAACATTATGTATATATAGCTGAAAAAATATTAGTTATAAATTTAAAATCGTGGCTAGTACCTAACAATAGCCAAAAAGTATATAATATATTGACTCTATAGTGTAGTGGTTGGACCAACTCCATCGAGCATGCAGAGTACTCCTGAGCAGAGGCGAATGTAGTGTTGAACCTACAACGTCAATTGAACCCATAATTTTTGACACCGAATAAAAATTTATATATAAAAAAAAATTTATTAAACTTGTAAAAATGATATATATGAACCCATAATTCTAAAAATATAATAAGTTCAATATAAAAACATTTAAAATTAAATCTATCAATTTAAATTCAATATTATAAAGAGGAAAGTACAATCAAAATTAAATGCGGTGACAGATCACAAGATCACATGGTAGACATATTTTTAGGCTCAATATTATGTTATTTAACGAACAAATTCGAGGTATGTTGAACCAAGCACGATTGTGGTATGGCCTTGAACAGTGACAGAAAATTTCGTGAAGAATTAATCTGAATAATCGCCCAATTAACTGCCTAAAATTTAAAGTAGTCAGTGAACATATAATATATTTCATCATGTATTATTAGCAAACTGAATTTATAAATAATTTTGAAGAAGATAAAATAACGTATAAATAGAAATATAGAAGAAATAGAATTTAATCTGAACAAACTGAATTCACAGTGTTTTCCTTAAGGAACTTAATACCCTTCTAGTACCCGCTTCAAGCCCAGCCAAGAGCGAGCTTCCCGATAGTCTCTTCCTTCCTAGAAATAGAACTCTAACTATGAGATTGTGAATTGTTTCCTCTCACGATAGAACGGATTACACACTGGTATTGCGGTACTTCAAACCCCAGTATTTCAACGGACACAATGATCGGTAGCAAATCACACCTACTGTTACTTTCTTTGTAGTTTAAAACAATGCAGAATAAAGGAGGAGAATTAAGAATTTTGTATGAAAAATCTGAGAGAATGGACTATTATTTATAGCCCCAGCATGTTGAGTTCAAACGAAGAGGTGCAACTCTTCAGAAGGTTAGTTATGACTGTTCACATAAAACGGTCATAACGTAATGGTCATTTACGCAAATTAAAATCGAAATTCTAATTGCAGAGGAAAATTAATTTTTTTTTACAAAAAACGGATAATTTGGATTTAATATTAGTTTTTCGTTACAAAAACGAATATATATTACGTTAATATTTGCTATTATTTGGTTTAAAAAATTAATCAATGAATCGATTATCTGAAGCTGAAGCGGAGCGGCAACGACGTGATGCTTGACTTCTTCTTAACTCTTTAAGAGCTAGAAGAAGAGCAATTGTAAATATACCCATCAAAGTCTGTTTCTCCTTTAATATGACACAATGTCCTTTTATCAAAGAGGAAAATTTAAATATTTTATTTTCCCTCTATTTCCTATTCACCCTCTTTTAAGTTAAAATAAGCTTAAAAAACCCAACATGTATATGCAATGTCAAATTATGTATATAAATTAGAAAAAGTATTGAATCAATGTATCGACTATTTGGGTAAAGATCCTCTTCTTTCTTGAATGAAGTAATTATTATCATAATTTTTCTTATGTCTGCATTTGTATTAATAAAAAAGAAGCAGTTCGTTACTTTGTACTTATCAGGCTACTAACTTCTTGGCCTGGCCAACCATATATTAACTGTCATATATTAGCGTCCTTGATTTTTCTGCTTTTACAGTTTTCACGCATGATCGATTTTCCTCATAAATGACATATGATTTATATACGAACTTTGACTTTGAAATGCTTACAAAAATGATGGCATAAACTAGAACATTCCGGGGAGCTATAATATTAGTTATGGGTTTTTGACCATCACGAATTAAGACTTTATATTTCCTATTCGAAAGTCTGTTAAATATATATAAATATTAAATAATTTAAAAAAGTTATAAATTCAGGGGCAAATTTTTTTTTTTTGAAATAATTTTTTTTTTATTCCAACCATTTGGCAATTTTTACATCATCTGTTCTTTTGAATTATAGAACATATCTCATAAGTACAATCTATCAGATACTCTACAACTATTGTGGTTTAGCTAGAATCCTAACACAGAAGAAGATGACTCTTGTCATAGTTGTCATGGGTCACACGAAGGGTAGCTATTAATAGTCTGTAAAATGGTAACCATTTCGGATGCTTCAGTCCAGTAAAGTGCACTTGAATTGTAATCTCCTTTGCTCGATCTTGGGCGTCTCTGTTCGACTGTTGAAACCTTCTGTTGTTCATTTTCATCCAGATGTTGTAGACCACTGCTGCGAACACTACACCTAGTATGGCTTTTCTGGGATTCGTGCTGTTAACATTAGCAGTTAACCATTGCACTTCTGACTCCCATTTGGCTGTCGTTCTTTGGTACTTCAATTATTGTAACATACCTTGCCACAGAGTTTGGAATATAAGCATTCAAAGTATAAGTGGTCAAGTGTTTCTTCAATATCTCTCCCACAAAATATGCAAGACTGATTAATTTGAATTCCCCATTTAGCTAATCTGTCAAATGTTGCCAAACGCCTATACATTGCCATCCATAAGATATATTTCTGTTTTGGGAGCATGCCAGTCACCATCAATAATGTTTTCCATCGAACCTTGGGGTATTGTGGAATAGTATGAATATATGCCTTCCTGATGCTAAATTGCCCATTTTGAGTACAGTTTTCCATTCCTGTTCTATCATTCGCCCACCATTCTCTTGCTCCAAATAATTTCCTTACAAGCCAGCTAGCTTGTTTAGTAATTTCCAAAGTAGCAATGTCCTTCTTCTTTATTTAGTACAATGGATCCATTTTATCCAGAGTTTGTCTTTCTTAGACATTAAGGCCCAGAAAAGTTTAGATAGAGCTGCTTTATTACATCTTTCATAGAAGATAATGTTCAAACCTTCTGCTGCCTCTGGTTTACACAGTGTTTCCCAAGCAATTGGAGCCCTATGACTAGTTTCATGACTACCAGTCCACAGGTAATTCCTGCAAATTCCATTTACCAGTTTTATAACTTTTTTCGGAATGAGGAATACCTGGGACCAGTAAGTTTGTATTTCAAACAGTACACTTTTGATGAGTTGAATTCTTCCAGCATAAGATAAGAATTTGGATGTCCAGCTTCTAATTCTGTCCACTATCTTCTCTACTAGAGACATACATTGTGGTATTGTGATCTTTCTTGTAGATAAGGGTATTCCTAGGTATTTGAACGGAAAATTTCCTTCTGTTAGGTGAAGCTCTATACATATTTTCTCTCTGAAATCCCTTGAAACACCTGCTATATATAGTGAACTTTTATCCATATTGGCTTGAAGGCATGATACCTTTGAGAACTGTTCAAATTCATTCATCAATAATTTCATGAAGGTTTCATCAGCCCTACAGCACATCAAAAGGTCATTTGCAAAGCATATGTGTGTGATTTTTAGTTTTGTGCATTTGGGATGAAAATTAAAATCTGGATTCCTGTTTAGCTTCTTTAGAGATCTAGTTAGATACTCCATGGCTAGAACAAATAAGTAGGGGGACATTGGGTCCCTCTGTCTTAGTCCTTCCTTGCTTCAAATTTGTTGGTCAATACTCTATTTATTAAAAGAGAGTAACTTACTGTGGAGACACATTCCATTATTAGTACTACCATTTTGTAAGGTACTCCAAATTCAAGTAGTACTGCCTTCAGAAATTCCCATTCGACAGAATCGTAAGCCTTCCTAATGTCAAGTTTGATCATGCATCTAAGAGATACTGCCTTGTGAGTATAACCTTTGATCAGTTCATGTGCCATCATAACATTATCAAGAATGTTACTCCCCTCTATGAAGGTCGACTGGGACTGCCCCACTAAATAATCCACAACCAGTTTAAGCCAATTTGATAGAATCTTAGTAATGATTTTATACAGTGTTGAGAAGCAGGAAATGAGTCTAAATTCTTTGACATAGCTGGGATTTTTCACTTTTGGAATGTAACAGTTGTGCAGTTAATCTCTTTTAAGAGTTTGCCATTTTGAAAAAACTGTTGCACTGCCTCTGTAACTTCCTCCCCTACAATTGGCCAAAATTCTTTAAAAAATTCTGCAGGATATCCATCAATACCTGGAGTCTTATGTGGAGGTAGGTTCTGCACTATCTGGCTGATCTCCTTCTTTGTTACTGGTACTAACAGTTGCTGCTGTTGGTGCAATGTTAAGCAGGGACCATCTCTTGCCACATTGATGTCAATTCCTGGTAGTTGAACAGCTGCTATACCCAATAGTTTGTGAAAGAATTGTGTGAATTCTTGTTGAATCTGTTGTGGATCAGTAAGCTTCAGTTGGCTATCTGTGAGGATACATCTCACCTTATTTCTTGCTTGTCTGGATTTCACATAAGCATGGAAATATTTTGTATTGTCGGATCCAATTTGCTCTTGATCTCTGTCTCAGTATTTGTTCTTGAATTGCTTCCCATTTTTCAATGTTCTGTAAGAATTGCTTTTCTTTTTGAATCTCATATTTGTCGAAGTGGTTTTCATTCAGTCTGCCTTGTATTACATTCAATTCTTCTCTCATTTGTTGCAGTTTCTTATCAACAAAGGAGTGTTCCTTGTGAATGTTTCTGGTACTTTGTTCAAGTTTCTTCAGTTTGGTCCAAGTAGAATACATAGTGTACCCTTGTATCTGTTGGCTCCAAATTCTCTAAACTGCTTCCCTGTAATCCTTTTGCTTCATAACTGTTGTTAGTAATCTGTATGGTCTAATCACTTTAGTTTTTAAAGCTTCAGTGTCTATCATTATAGGAGTCTGATCTGAGCATCCAGGTAGCATGTATACTGCTTCCACCCTAGTGTATGAATTGAACCACTCATCATTGCCTAAAGCCTAGTTGATATGACTGTAAATCCTGTGTTCATCATCTCTCTTATTGCTCCAAGAGATTCTGTTTCCTCTTTTGGTAATCTGCCCTACTCCAATGTCATCAATGCAGCTTTGGAAGTCAGCCATCTCTGATTGGTGCACTGGTTGCCCATTGAGCCTATCATCTACTCCTAACACACTATTAAAATCACCCACTATAAGACAATGACCACTATATTAGACAGTTCTCAAACTCCTCCATAGGGATACTCCGTGCTGGATGGAATGCAGGCCATAGACAAAAGTGATATAGCTAGCAAATGTTGAGTTCTTGTCTTTCACCTGAAAGTTAATCATTTGGTCAGTGCTTTCCAGAAATACAACATGGATATTTGACTCTTTCCACATTATCCGTATCCTCCCATTAGGTGCACATGAATAGTTATTTTCTATTTTCCATTCACCTCCCAGTTTCTTGTGAATTGCCTATGAATGTTGATGTTTCACTCTAGTTTCTAGACCAGCTATCATATCTAATTTATTTCTCCGCAAGAATTTTACTAGTTCACTCTGTTTATAGGACTTGTTCAGTCCTCTAATATTCCAAGATACAATGATCATGGGGCATTGGTTGCTTGAGCTTCCCCCTTTGTCCTTTATGGCTGTCTCTCTTCTGCTCTCTATCTGTTGTTGGTTCCCTTCAGATGGTTACATTATAATTAGTGCAGCAGATGTATTCCTCTTAGCCAACTCATCATAGTTGATCTCCCCATTTTTAATAGTCTCATTAGCTCCTTTTACAGTTGCTACCTGTTTTCCTCGATTGTTCACTTGTAGTTCCACCTCAGGTTGAACTGTTGGTTCCTCTTGCTGTTGGTTGGCTATATTATCCTCCATTACAAGTTTTGGTTGCCATTTCATTATGGTTTTCTTCTTGTTTCTCTTTCTCTAGTTCTGTGGTCTTTGATCCTGTTGCTCCTCCTTCTAACATTCCCCATTTTTATGCCCAAACGAGTTACATTCTAGGCAAAATATTGGTTTCCATTCAAATTCCACTCGCTGCAACCAGCTTCTTCCATCTGGTATCTCAATATAGACTTCATCAGGTAAAGGCTGGGGTATGTCCATTTCCACAAGGACTCTAGCAAAGGAAATCCTTTCACACGCAGCAGTGAGTCTATCAGTGCACAAAGGTTTTCCTATTAAGCTAGCTATTCTCCCTAAGTTCTCTTCTGCCCAGCATTGAATTGGCAAACCAGGGAAGTTGACCCAAAATGGTACAATTCTCATTGATTCATTCTGGATCTGAAAATTTGGATCCCAGTCCTTCAATATCATAGGCTTACCATTGAAAGTGTACGGGCCAGTTTGCATTATTAGGCTTTTGTCCTCCATAGATTTGAACTTAAAAATGAAGTAGCCATCATCATGTAACAACACTGTAGGTGTTTTAACAACATTCCAAACTCTATAGACATATTTAAGCATTTCTTTGAAAGACGGGTTACCTCCTAGCACATAGCCTATTGAAGCAGTCTTCTATTTCTGGTTCTGCAGTTCTATTTCCTTTAGATTTAGTTTTGCAATTTTCACTCCATCCTTCACCATCGGAGGGTAGAACTTGAGTTGCATGCCCTGATTTTGAGTTCTGTTACCTTTAACAACTTCGGCAAATGTTTGCTTCTGAGATTCAACTGAGTATGTGAGCTTCCTAGTTGTTTTGTCATATCTGCTTCCTTTGATTGCCTTTTAGCTTCCTCCCTCTCCGATAGAGGTTGCATGACTGTCGAAGCACTTCCCATACCTGGGAACCACTGTAATAATGATACTGGGTTTAGTCTTTGTGGGATTCCGCTTTCAGGGGTTACCAATCACGTCATATTTATAGTGTGGGTGAGTGTTTGTGTAGGTGGTTATGGTGGAATTGTGGTGGCCGGCGATAGTGAGCTTCTTGCTTTTCCGTCGCCAGAGTCTCTCTTACTACTTTCTCTATCTACATCACTGTAATCTTCGATCCATCCATTCAGTGGCAAATTGAACATGTAAACATTAAATATTGGCTTCACCCTTCATAATTGCCCTTCTATAAACTTTTCTTAGTGCTATTTCTTTTGGTTAAACTCCTCCCAAATTGGAAGGATATACGGTGTTCATTTCTAGCATGACTTGATCTAAGGACCTAACGGTCCTAAGTGAAGGTACTTTTACTAACCGAACAAGTCTCACTTGTTGTTAGTGATCTTTAAGCTTTCACAATCACAGAGTCTTTACCTTTTTCTCTTTTCTTTACTATATTCTTCTCTTCACAGCTTAAAAGAAATAGACTATCTCTTCAAATCTTAAAAGCAAAAAGAAAAAAGTAACTGGATTATTCGTGAGACTTGCAAGTATATATAAGCATATGCTTGAAATATACTGGCCTGCTTCAGTTTTTTCTTTTTCAATTTATTTTATTTTTATTAGATCAGGGGAGGAGAGGGAAAAAAAGGAAGAGATATTTTGTTATCGATGAGTTTGAAGAGTTTATTACTCAAACGATTACTCAACTATCCTAAATTATCTTCTAAAGTTATTTTTTTCTCATTTTTAACATTAAAGTCACTGAACTATGCATGTGGCACTCAGAAGATCATTCAACTAGATTTTTCAAATTTTGAATTACCAAATACCTATTTTACCCTTTAAATTATAAATATTTATCTTCTTTTTATTTTTTTTAAACGTTTTAATAATTTACATTATAGACTTACCTATAGAATAAATAAATATTATTTATAAATAAAAAAAATTAAAAGTATTTAAGCAAATATAATGCTGAATAACAAAATATGAGCATAGTAAAAAATATTATTAGAATAGTTTGTTGGTAATAATAATTTTTGCATTAACAATAAAAACTCAAAAATTTATTTGCACAATTCAGAATGAAGGAAATAAAGGTTGTAGATATTTTCCAAGCACGTTATATAAAAATAATTATTTAAGTAAAGATATTTTTATAATATGCATTATATTTTTTTGAAATTATGCTCAATTATATTATATAAATACCATGTACGACTTAATATAGCATATTTTACCATATACAGATATTCCTCCCGCTTTTCGCGAACTTAACTTTGTGTTGTCAAAAAGTTGGTAGAAACATAATAATATAGAGCATAATTTTCAATAATATATAATATATATTATACAATACTTTTATTTAATACATGTAATATATATTTTACAACTGTTATTTTCTTTCATTCTGAATTGTGTAAATAAATTTTTGAATTTTTGATGTTAATACTAAAAAATTTAATAAAAATAAAGAGAAGATAAATATTTATAATTTAGAGGATAAAATTGATATTTGGCAATCTAAAATTTGAAAAATCTAGTTGAGTGACATTCTGAGTGTAATAGGCATCATTCAGTGATTTTATTATTACAAACGCAAGAAAAATAACATTAGAAGATAATTTAGGATATTTAAATTGCCATTTAAGTAATTGATTTTGTGTTTGAACACTCCGTCGCCACGGTAGAAGTCAGGAAACTCAGCAAGTACCCTAGCCCTCAACCCCAATTGTATCGATATTATATTAAAAGGATAATAGTATGCATTATCGTTAAGCTAACTAGCAAGTTAAAATGAAGTCACTTGGCAATTTTTAGACAATATCTATAATTACAAAGTAAAAATAGAAATATAATTAATGGAAGTTGTTGAACGAAACTTATATATAATTTAGATAGACCTTATATAAATTTAATCAATTATCTATATTTATATTTATATGTATATTTATATCCATATCTACTATATTTAGATCATATAATGATCTACTCATAGATTTTCTTCTATATTAGCTAGAAATATGGAGGTAAAAAGTTAATTTAAAAACTATGGTAAAAAAAAATAAAAATATAGAAAGACGTAAACTGAGATAACATAGGACTATCTATTCTTTGGAGTAAGTTAAAATATAAAATAAAATAAAAATTTACTTAAGATATTAAAGATTTATTGACTTTAAAAATCAAAAAAATTCAAGTAACAAAATAAGATCTTACATAAAATATATAGATTATATACAATGCAAAAAATTAAATAATCATTAAAATACATTTTAATAACAAGAATAATAAAGTCATATTAATATTGACAAATTGGGAAAATGAATATTTTATACTTAAATAAATATTTCATACATGATTAGACAAATTTAACTTAAGAAGAATAAATCTTAACTACCCAGACAAAATTTAAAAGTATTTACAAAAGTTAATAAGAATTAGGGCAAAATAAATTTGATCAAATTTAACTTAAATGTATAAATCAACTAATATTGACTTCTATTTTCATTGTAAATAGATTCGAAAACTTTCTAAAAATAAGAATTTTTATTTTAGAATTATTAACCACATGATCACTTTTCTTCAGTTTCACACACACACACATATATATATGTATATATATATATATATATATATATATATATATATATATATATATATATATATATATATATATATATATATATATATATATATGTATACATATATATATGTATACATATATATGTATATATATATGTATACATATATATATGTATACATATATATATGTATACATATATATGTATATATATGTATATATATATGTATATATAGGTACATAGAGATATATAGATATATATATATACATATAGATACAGATATATAGAGATATATATACATATATATATATATATAGATATACTTATATATAAATATATATATATATATATATATATATATATATATATATATATATATATATATATATATATATATATATATATATATATGTAAGATTTTAAAGAGAAATATTAGAGAGAAATCGGGTATAAACCTTGTAATTCCGTTGGTAAGTCCTGTATGGCTGGTTGAATCGCCTATGGATGTTCCCGGTTGGGTTTATAACGAATAATTCGAGGTTAGCATAAAAACAATTAAACTTAATAAATCCCGGCTTTGTAAAAGTCCTACAGCCCTAAAAAGGTCCTGCCCTGGTTTGATATATATATATATATATATATATATATATATATATATATATATATTAAAAATATTATATAGAAATAAATGATAGTGGAACCATTCTTGTAAACATTTGAGATAAGATTTTGTCTATTAAGAAATATGATAGAAATTGAGCTACATGACAATATAATAATATTAAGTATTGAATAATATAATAAAAATCTAATAAGAATTAAGGCAAAAAAATTTGATCAAATTTAACTTAAGGGTATGAATCAACTAATAATGACTTTTATTATTATTGTAAATAGATTTCAAAATTTGTATAAATAAGAATTTCTATTTTAGAATTACTAACCGCATGATCCATTTTATTCCATTTCATATAAATTTTCTCTTTAGGATATTATGTATTGAACAATATAATAAAAATATTCAAGTACAAATAGAGAAAAAATATAAATTTCATCATACAAAACAAAAAGAATAAAATTTATTTAAATTTGAGATGATAAAATGTTGCTTAACTATAATAAAAAATAGTATGGAAGTACATAAAGCCACATAACTAAAGTCTATTGATAAAAGATTTAACTAATAAATAATATAAATAAATTAGAGATCATGTGAGGATATTATACTAAGAATTACTAAAAGAATAAAACAATGAAAATATACAAACTCAAAAATATTATTAATAAAATTTAAATAAGTTAAAAATTTCAAAAAATAGTTTAAAAATAAAATAACTATTAAATTTAATATAAAAATATATATCTATCTATATTATATTAAATAACAATAGATAAGAATATTAAATAAACTGTAAAATTAATAAACAATTACATTAAATTGTGATAATATTACATATTAGATGACATTATGGAAGAAAATAATAATAATTAAAATTTTAAAAAATAATATTAAAAATAAAAGAATTTATTTAAACTTGACATTAGAAAGTTCTAAAAATTATGATAAGAACACTTAAATTATGGATATGACCACAAGATTGAAGTCTTGCTAGATAAAGAAAAACAAAAATTTGATACCAAATTAAATATTTAAACATATTAAATAAATATCTCATGTAGGTAATTTTATTAATAAAAATTAAAAGCTAAAGTTGTATCTTGAAACTAAAAGAGAAAGAAAATTTAATTGCACATAATACAAATATAATTTTATGAAAATTAAATAGGTTTGAAACATTATAAAGGAACTTATTTATTAAGTTTTAGACTAATTCAAAGTAATATTAAGTTTTTGAGAAAGTGCATTCTCTCTCTAGCAAAGCAGGCGCACGCTAGCAGGGTGCAATCCTACGCCTATGCCATGGCTAAGACGAGGAAAAATCAGCAATCGGAACCAAAAAACCGAGGAGATGAAGATTTGGAAGTCACACCAGCAATAAACCATCCAAATTGCTGGTTAACGGGAATGGGTTCTGCACCCACTATATTCCGTAATCCGGAAGAGGATGATGTGCAAAATGGGGCAAAGTTGAATCCGTTAACTCTTGGAAGCTTTATGCCTATGCAATTTCAACCTATTAGGGAGGAAATCGAAGAATGTCATGACCAAGCTCAAGAGGCAGGAACACAAGCACAATCGCAAGTTCACCGGCGATTGCAATTTTCCACGCATGCAAAACAAGATCGAAGCATACAAGATGTAGCAGACACATGGGAGGTTGAAAAGAAAAAGGTTTTCAATAGATGCCCTCAAAAAGGAAATGCCCTAAGCTACATCCCCCTGCTATGAGAGATGGGCGATTTGTAGTTCAAATTGATGATGGAGATACAAAGGAATTAGAGGCTTATTGGAGTAATGCACTGATAGGCTTTGTACTGGGGGAGTCTCCGTATGAAAAAAACTATGGAAACTTTTGTCGCAAACCTGTGGAATTTCGTCGACAAGCCTCAAATAATTTATCATGATGATGGGTACTATCTATTCAGATTTGAGAATGCGGAGGATAAGGATCGTGTATTACAAGCAGGACCTTACACCTTCCATAACAAGCCACTTGTACTGCAGCAATGGAAAATGGATTTCAAGTTTGACCCGGCTAATATAAGTGTGGTTCCATTGTGGATAAATTTCCTTGGATTACCACTGGGTTTCTGGTCAACTGAAGCATTAAGTAAATTGGCTAGTGTGGTTGGAAAGCCTCTATATACTGATAAATTCACAGCAGATTTGGAGAAAGTGTCCTATGCCAGAGTGTTGATTGAAACCGATATCTCCAAGCCTTTACCAGATAGTTTAGAGCTTCAAACAAAAAGAGTAATCATAGTCCAGCAAATAGACTACGAATGGAAACCAAAGTATTGTGATAACTGTGTCAAATTTGGGCATAATTCTGCTAAGTGTTGATATAGGGAAGAGCAACAGACATCAAAGGAAGACAGGAACAAACCTAAATCAGGACAGTTGAAACAGAGTTTCAGAGTAACCAAGAGATGGACTCCGAAACTAAAAACCAAGATGGCAATTCAACAGGAAAAGAAGACTGAGGACACGATGGACACAGAAGGCACTAGCTTTACAAAGGAAGTAGAAAATGGGAAACAGAAAGGGAAGAATGCAATGCAAACAGAAACTTGTATCCTGAACTCAAGCAACAGATTTTCCCCTTTACAGATGGAAGGAACTCTTGGGGACACTGGCCCATCCAGCTTCACCCCTAAATGATACTATACACCTGGAATATCAGGGGCCTGAACAAGGCCTATAAACAGAAGAGTTAAAGCTCTTTCTGAGGAAGCATAAGGTGGATGTCATGGGTTGTTTAGAAACTAGAGTAAAGGAAGGAAAAGCTAGAAGGATACTCAACACTATCTATGGAGAATGGAGAAATTGCTGTAATTATAATGAACATTCAAATGGAAGAATCTGACTATTGTGGAAACAAAGCAGTGAGGTGACAATTTTGTTGACTGATGAACAATTCATTCATTGTGAAGTTCAGAAAAGAGGTACCACCTTTAAAACTCTTCTTACAGTGGTATATGTAAGTAATGATATAAATAAAAGAAAGCAGTTATGGGATAGGCTGATGTTGCTAGGAGCATTTGTTCAACAAAGCTGGTTGATCAGTGGGGAATTTAACAATGTTCTTCACATAGACGACAGAATTGGCTCACCAGTAACACAGAATGAACTCAAAGGTTTTCAGGAAGCAATCAACAATCTTCAACTTGCTCAATTGAAAAGTTTGGGATGTTACTTCTCCTGGTGCAACAAACAACAACCTAGCAGAAGGGTTTATAGTAGGATAGACTGGACATTTGGCAATATGACATGGATACAGCATTACAGTCACATTGAAACTGATTATCTTAATCCGGGGGTATCAGACCATTCTCCTATTCTAATACAATGCACAACTGGAATTCAGAGGAAGAATATACATCCCAAACCATTTAAACTGTACAAACCTGTGATGGAGCATGTTGAGTTTACTAGTATTGTAGAAAAGGTTTGGAAACAGAGGGGAAGTCATGAAACTTGAAGCATGCACAAGATATGGAACAAGCTCAAAACTTTGAAATGGGAGTTAAAAGAACTGAATACTCATATGGCATCTTATCAAACCCATCTCAATGCAGCAAGACAGAAACTAGAAACCATTCAGTTAGAATTGAGAAGGAACAATCTGGACCAGCAACTGATAGACCAAGAAAAGGAAACTATTACAGAAGTAGAGAAGTGGAGCAACATAGAGGAACAGATTCTTCATAAAAAATCCAGGGCACAGTGGCTCACTTGTGGAGACTCAAACTCCAAGTACTTCCATGCACAAATGAAGCAGAGGACAAACATAAACACAATTAGCTTATATGCACTGACTCATGGGAGAGACTGTTTGATCCTAAACTGGTGGAAGCAGAATTTATACATGTATTCAGCAAGATACTGGGGGAAAATAAACCTTTTTGTACATGTCCAAATATTGTCCTTATTTAAAAGGGTCCATGTCTTAGCACGCAGCAGAAGCAGTCTCTGATTAGGCCAGTTACAAAGGAGAAAATTGATCTGGCAATACGTGTTATGCCCCATGATAAAGCACCAGGAGTAGATGGCTTCCCAGTCGAATTCTTCACTTGACACTGGGACACTGTTGCTGATGATGTCTATGAAGCAGTAAAGGAATTCTTTGCAACAGGAAAACTGCATAAAGGAGTAAGTAGCACACCAGTAACCTTGATTCCTAAAATACAAAATCCTACTACTGTCAAAGACTATAGACCCATTGCTTGCTGCACGACCCTATATAAAATAATCACTAAAGTACTCACATCAAGAATCAAAACAGTCATAGATGGCTTGATTGGTAATTCACAGTCAGCTTTTATTGAAGGCAGAAGCATAACAGACAACATACTATTTACCCAGGAATTATTTAAAGGGTACAATAGGAAAGGAGTATCCCCTCGGTGTGTATTAAAAGTTGACCTGAGGAAGGCATATGACATAGTGGAGTGGTGTTTCATTGAGAGGCTGCTGCTGGACATGGGCTTCCCCTACAAATTTACAAACTGGATAATGGAATGTATCTCTTTTATCACATATTCATTAAGCCTCAATGGAGTGCTGACAAATCCGTTTAAAGGAAAAAGAGGTATAAGGCAGGGAGACCCAATGTCCCCATACCTCTTTGTCATTGTCATGGAATACTTGCACAGGGAACTCATGCATACGATGGAAAGAAAGGATTTTAAATTTCATCCTAGATGCAAGAAGCTGGGAGTGGCTCATATCTGTTTTACTGATGATCTTCTACTATTCTGCAAGGCTGATACCCTTTCTGTAAGACTTTTAAAACAGAAATATTTACGGAAACCTCAGGACTTCAAGCAAATGCAGATAAAAGTGCAGTCTATGTAGCAGGAGTATCAAACTGGCAAAAGGAGGAAATCTTGCGAGAACTAAACTTCCCTGAAGGTTCTCTACCTTTCAAATATCTTGGTGTTCCATTGGACTCCAAAAAATTATCAGTTACACAATGCTGGCCAACAGTAGAGAAGATAACACAGAAAACTAACTGCTGGACGTCAAGACTACTGTCTTACGCTGGTAGGCTCCAGTTGATCAAATCAGTCTTATTTGGAATGCAATATTACTTGTCTCAAATCTTCCTAATACCTAAAAAGGTAATGAAGATGATCGAGGCAATATACAGATCTTTTTTGTTGACTGGAGCAGCAAATGTGTCAAAGAAGGCATTAGTAGCATGGAAAACTATCTGTCTACCATATAGTGCTGGAGGTTTAAATGTATTGAACCTGCCAAACTGGAATAAGGCAGCTGTTGCAAAGCATCTGTGGGCAGTAACAATGATGAAGGACAGCCTATGGATCAAATGGATGCACACATACTACATTAAAAACAATGCTATAGAGGATGTTCTTACTCCTAAAAGTGCTGCGTGGGCTGCAAGAAAGATCTTTGAGACTCGATCACTGATAACAAATATACAAGGTATACAAGGAAATCTGAAATGTAGACTGAAACAACTACAAAGAGGTGACTGGTTCAGCATAAAAAAACTCTACATATTACAACTCCCTCAACACCCCAAAGTACACTGGAAAAGCATTGTTCTGCAGACAAAACTACACCCAAGATTCAAATTTATCGTTTGGCTAGCTTTGCGCAGAAGACTGGCAACAATGGAGAGGCTAATGCACTTTGGGATAGAGATTCTGCAACAATGTGTATTCTGTAGGCAAGTAGATAAATCCTTTGACCATCTTTTTTTTACTTGCCCGACATATTGGGAGCTATGGAATAGACTGCTAATATGGCTGAGTTAACAGAGGGCCATTTGTGATTGGAAAAGTGAGGTAGAATGGATTAGCAACATTGCAAAAATGAGAAATGGACATGCTGAAATAACCACCAGTGTGTTTGGGATGCTAGTATACTGTCTATGGCGAGAAAGAAACAAGATTAGGTTCCAAGGCGGAAGAATCGTTATAAATGATACATGCAAAGAGATAGCAGTTCACATACATATACAAGGGACCTCTTTATAACACTGGAAGGATGTTTTCGAAGACTGGATCACTACCCTTAGAAATTGATGTATATATAGATTACGGGAGTCACCCTATAGACTGATTGGTAGCAGTAGCTGGTCAGCAGCTACTGTTTTATTCTGTAATGTATTGATCTTTGATGAAATGAAGCTATAATTTAAAAAAAAAGTAATATTTTAAAATAAGACGTGATATTATTTTGAGTTTGGGTCAAATATTTATGTAAAAGCTAATTAATTTTTTTTAGTAAGGAAGAGAATGTATAAAGAGGAAAATACAAATAGTGCAATGATACTTATATTATAAATTTATTTAAAAAATATTTAAATTAATTTATTAAATAATAGTAAAAAAATATTATTGATAGATTTGAATGATGAAAGAGTTCTAAGTAAGAGGATGATAGTATAAATGCATTAAATTTTAAGAATAAAAATTTATATTTATTGATGATTTTTAATAGGGTAATAAGTAATACATTAATTTAATTTATAAGCTAATAAATATTACATTATAGTATAACAATATTAAGTAATAAATATTGCAATAACTATAAGCAAAGAACAAAAAAAAGAGAAAAATTATGTCAAAAAATATAAAAGGATAAGACCTATTTCAATTTGAGATGAAAATAAAGTGGTATAAATTAAAATTAAAAAAAATAAAAATAAATTAAATGGAGACAATCAAATAGAACGTCCCGTACAAGTTTTACAAATTTAAAGAACTCTAAGTACAATTACAAACATATCAAATCGACATCTTTGGGCTATCAGATTGGGCCTTAAGTTCCATTTTGGCAGGCGTCATTGCAGGAATGGTCAATTCCAATTTCAATTGGGCTAATTTGTAAAATACCGAGTGGCCTAATATGTAACTTTTATTGAATCGAGACCAATCGAATAGGTGTAGGCTGACTTTTATCCTTTCAATTGTTTTATTTTTACATGACCTTCACTAATCACTGTTGTATTTTGTTTTTACCGTTGTATTTAGTAAAATCTGCCGTGATATATTTTGGTGAAGTTTAAAGAAGGATTCTGCTAGTTTTTTTAAAAAGACAAGTGAAGAATAGCGAACAAATTTGTCTCTTGTTATAAAATAATAAAAGAACAAGAGCAATATTGCAGAGAAAGAAAGAGAGAAAATTCTTATTGAATTTTGGGGTGATTTACAATGGGGTAAGACCCCTCTATTTATAGGAGGAAAAATGACTTAACCTCAAAATAAAACTCTCTACAAGATAGACATGAACTCCAAATAGAATTCTATTCTTAACACTCCCCCTTGAATGTCTACTCAATAAGTAATGTGCCTCATTAAAAACCTTAACTAAAATAAAACCCAATGGAAAAAAAATCTAGAAAAGAAAAAGAGTACACATATTTAGAAATGCGCCTATTGGTTGACTCGTTAAAAACCTTGCAAGGAAAACTCAGTGGGACAAAACCTTGTAAGGGAGTGCAACACGCATTAACTTCCCCTGAAGAGAGCATCAATTCACATCCTTGAACCTTCGCATCCCAATCTTGTGCACTAACTTCTTGAAGGTTGACGTCGGTAGAGATTTTGTGAACAAATCTGCCATATTATCACTTGAACGAATCTGTTGCACATTGATATCACCATTCTTTTGAAGGTCATGTGTGAAAAATAACTTTGGTGAAATATTTTGTCCTATCTCATTTTATGAATCCGCCCTTCAATTGAGCTATGCATGCTGCATTGTCTTCATACAAAATCGTGGGTAGTTTGTCACATTTTAAACCACATTTTTCTCGAATATGATGTATTATAGGCCTCAACCACACACACTCTCGACTTGCTTCATGAATAGCAATTATCTCAGCATGATTAGATGAAGTAGCCACAATTGATTACTTAGTCGATCGCCAAGATATGGCAGTGCCTCCACAGGTAAACACATACCTGTTTGAGATCGAGCCTTGTGTGGGTAAGATAAATATCCAACATCATCATAACCAACAAGATAAGGACTGCAATTATTGCTATAAAATAAGCCCGTATCGGTAGTTCCTTTAAGATACTGCATTATATGTTTGATTCAATTCCAATGTCTCCTTGTAGGAGCAGAGCTATATCTTGCTAAGACATTAACTGAAAAAGTTATGTCAGGCTTTGTAGTATCTTGCAAGATACATTAGTGAGCCAATTGCACTAAGATATGGTACTTCAGGACCAAGTAGCTCTTCATTCTTTTTTTGAAGTCGGAATGGATCCTTATTCACATCAAGTGATCGAATAACCATCAGAGTACTTAAAGGATATGCTCCATCCATGTAAAACCGTTTTAATACCTTTTCTATATAGGTAGATTAATGAACAAAAATTCTGTTTGCCAAATGTTCAATTTGCAAACCAAGACATAATTTTGTCTTTCCGAGATCTTTCATCTCGAATTCCTTCTTTAAATAATCAATTGTCTGTTGGAGTTCTATGGCAGTTCCAATAAGGTTTATGTCATCAACATGTACGGCAAGTACAACAAGTTCGGATGTTGTTTTCTTTATAAAAACACATGGGCAAATGGAATCCTTTATATAGCCTTCCTTTAATAAATACTCACTAAGACGATTATACCACATTTGTTCTGATTGCTTTAGACCATACAAAGGTCCTTGCAATTTGATTGAAAACATTTCCCGGGAATTTGAATTATGTGTGTTTGGCATTTTGAATCCATCGGGAATTTTCATGTATATCTCATTATCAAGTGAGCCATAAAGGTAGGAGGCAACCACATCCATTAAATGCAACAACAACAACAACTACCCAGTATACTCCCACCAGGTGGGGTCTGGGGAGGGTAATATGTGGACAAGCCTTACCCCTACCCGAAAGGGCAGAGAGGCTGTTTCAAATTGACCCCCGGCTCATAGGATAAAAGGAAAAAACAGCAGTAAAACAAAAACAAAGACAAAAACACAAACAATAGAGCATTAGTAACTCCAGCAGAAATAGCGTATATAGCGTAAACAATTATCTAAACATACGAAACATAAATAAAATCGCATGCAATAATATCATACAGTAACTACCATAACTAACAGCCATAGGGGGGACATAAGCTAAAATACAAATCATCTATGGGTAACCCTGCAGACCCACACCCAACCCCGGATGAGACGTACGAAAAACTCTAGGAGCCCCTTGTTAGAATATACGCTTAACGCTAGAGGGGGGGGGGGGGGAGTGAATAGCGTTTTAATAAAATCAAGATAAATTTGCGGAATTAAAATTGCAGAAATAAAGTAAGTGCAGTAATTAAAGTAGAAAGGAGAGAGCACACCGAATTTATACTGGTTCACCACAACGTGTGGTTAGTCCAGTCCCCGAGAGACTCTCTCGAGTTTTACACTAACTCCGTTAAGCTTACGGGTGCCTAACAAACCGTTACACTTGCTCGTAGATATACACTCTACAAGACTTCAACTTGCTCGAGGATACCTCACTTCAAGACTTCAAGTCAAGGAACTAAACTTTCCTTCTTACAACAAGGGATTAGAACTTTCCTTCAAGTGTATGCAAACACTTAGCACTCAAGACAAGACTCTCTTATAGAGTGGATGTGATTAAAATTAATACGCTCAAGAACACAACAACTTCGTCAAGAATTTGGCTCTCAAAAACAATGAAGTGAATATGAAATGATATGTAATCAGTTGTTGTACTTAAAAGAGTGATTTTGAGGTGTTTTTATAGTCCTCAAAGTCACCAAGACCGTTGCTTAATTGCCAATCACTAATTGCTGATTTTGTGCTAGGATAATCGATTATCTGATTTGCATAATCGATTATCTGCAAATCGTTCAAAAATCATATGCAGATTTTAAGCAGAATAATCGATTATTCAAATTGCATAATCGATTACCTGATAACGTTTAAAAATCAGACGCTGATTTTATGCTAGCATAATCGATTATTGCCTTGTGCATAATCGATTATCTTTCAGCGTTTAAAAATACTTTGGCAACGGTCTAAACATAATCGATTACCAAAAAGATATCGATTATTTTGCTGTTTTGTAAATTCCGGTTATACACTGTCTTAACATAATCGATTATCTAAAAGACATAATCGATTATTTTGCTGTTTTGTAAATTCTGGTTTACACTGTCTTAACATAATCGATTATCAGAAAAACATAATCGATTTTTTCTGTCCAGATTTGAAAGACATGTTTAAAATTCATTTTGGCTAAAATGAAAGTGTTTGAAAATTATTTTGTTTTAAATCAAAGATGCATGGTTTGATGAAAATAATTTTACGAGAGAAGCCAAGTCTTGAATCTATTGTCGGATCAAGATCACAATATAAACGACTCATGTGTAACTTTGTTGCTTTACTTGATCTTGTTCTTTGTTTCTCTTGTGCTTGGACTTCGGCAGATGTCAATGTTCCATGCGCGTCGGTCTGTCATTTATCAAAATCTACAAAGATGAACACACGTTTAGTTTTAGCGACTTGAGAACGTGTTTCAACAATTTCCCCCTTTTTGATAATGGCAAACCAATATCGGGATATGCATATTAAATAATTGATAATGACAATCCAAGACAAGTATATAAATATATGAATGAGTTCCCCCTCAATTTATGAATTCCCCCTTAATTTATTGCCAATATGTATTAGTGTGCATAGCCCTTATTCTTCCCCCTTTTGACATTAGGAAAAACTAATAAACTTTTATTGAGGAAAACAATATTGAAAATACATAATAAAGCAAGAAAAAGAGACAAAATATTATTCAACCGATACAAAGAAAAGTATTATTCATTGTCAACATTAACATCTGCCTCGGCATCCGGCACTTCTTCCGGAAGGACAACTTGGGCATAGGGATAGCGGACGTCGTCAAAATATCCATGAAGCTCGTGGGATAATCGGGTGACATTCGTGTCAATACGAGTCATGGACGTGGACAAAGAGGCAAGTTGCTCAGAAATGGTTTGGAGGGAAGCAACGGACGGGGCCTGAGGACGACGTCTTTGAGTTGGAGGAGGAGCCGGATGTTCACCGATATTGGGAAATGAAGATTCTTGAATTTCCCAGTGTTTTGTTGCCTTTTTGTGAGGACCGAAGGAGGTGTTGATACCGGAGGCTTGAAAAATAGCCATTATGACAAAAGCATAGGGGAGTGGCTTATCGTCCCCAATTGCATCATACATGTGAGTCATGACGAACTGGCACCAATTGATGCGAGCCCTTGTGATAATTGCGTGCATGAGTTTTGAATCCTCATGAGAGAGAGTCGTATGATTGAATTTGCGCGGTTTTAGAACGCGGGTTATGAAATAAAAGATTAGACGATATTCCGGGAGCATGTGCGTAATGGTTGGGTGACGCTGCTCCGGACTAGCAATAAATTCGCCAATGCCAATTTGGTTGAAAAGGAGTTGTTCATCAAATAAAGCACCTTCTTCTCTAGTGTAAAGTGAAATATCTTCCCCATTTCGTGGAAGTTTTGTGAGGAGATGCATGTGTTCCTCATTTAACAGAATTGGAACTCCATTGATGTTTGAGACTAGGTCACCATCATCGTCCTTCCCGAGATTGGAATAGAAGGCACGAATTAGAGCAGGGTGAATGTAAGGGGATTGAAGATATATGAATTCAAGGAGTTGGCTTTGCATGAGGATATTTGTTGTGGATGGAGGGGCGCTGTGGCTAAGGAATCGACCAGTGGAGAATCGAGGAGGAAGGATTTCTCGATTTTCAAATTTTTCGACGAATCAAAGGAGTTCGGGTTCAGTGTCAAAACGTAAGAAGGATCCGTCTTAATAGTAGTGAGAGAGTGGACGAGCGACGGAAGAGGAGGCAATTTGTTTGCCGGAACGAGCGCGTTTAGAGTGCTTGCTCGCCATTAGTATGAAGAAATAAGAGCTGTTGCAAAAATTTGAGGGCTTTTGAGGATTTAAGAGTGAAGTTGGAGTGAGAAATTTGAAGGATGAAAACACCTATTCATAGAGTTGAAGAAGTGAGGCATTTATTGTACAAAAAAACTGCAGATTTATTAAGCCAAACGGTCAAAAAACGGTAACAATTTTGATGAGCTGACCGTTGGTAATCGATTACTGAACTTTGGTAATCGATTAATGTTGCACAGTGTGTTATACAGACTCGGGGAATAATCGATTTTGATTTGCAGATAATCGATTATCTTTAGGCAGTGTGATGAAAAACCGAGACGGTAAGAGGAAATCAATTATTCAGTTTTCAACAATCGATTATTTTATTAATACTTGTAAAACTAAACTTTCAATAATCGATTAGTAATATTGATAATCGATTATTTAATATGATTGCCAGATTCCTGCAAAATCAAAATGTTAGATAATCGATTATAGTATTAGTATAATCGATTAGTTTATTTTTCCAGTAGAATAATAGGAAAAAATAAAGGAGTAATAATCGATTATTAACTAAGAAAAATCGATTATTTATCACTAGTGCCCGAGAATTCCCCCTGTCTTTGGGGCGATATCTGCAAAAAAGAGTTAGGCGCCTCCGACGCTCAAGTTAGTAATTTTTAAAAGAAAAATGCAATGCATGTATTAGATCATCGTGGAGTCAAGAATTCCGAGTTCACTACGAATTCAGAAAAAGGACTCTTTCTCTAAAGGCTTTGTGAAGATGTCGGCCAATTGATATTTGGTTTCAACAAACTCAATTTCGACATCACCTTTGAGAACGTGATCTCTTAAGAAGTGGTGCCTAATTTATATGTGTTTCGTTCTTGAGTGAAGAACAGGATTCTTCGTCAAGCTTATGGCGCTAGTATTATCACATCGAAGAGGGATATGATTGATACTAAGACCATAATCCGAGAGTTTCTGTTTCATCCAAAGGATTTGAGCACAACAACTCCCCGCGGCTACATATTCAGCGTCGGTTGTGGATAACGCAACACTTACTTGTTTCTTGCTAAACCAAGAAACTAGAGAGCTACTGAGCAAATGGCAAGTGCCACTAGTGCTCTTGCGGTCCAATTTTCAACCCGCAAAATTGGAATCGGAATAGCTAACAAGTTGGCATGAAGAACCTTTGGGATACCATAGTCCCACATTTATAGTTCCAACAAGATACTTCATTATCCGTTTTACCGCAGTTAGGTGCGACTCCTTTGGACATGATTGATATCGAGCGCATAAACACACGCTAAACATGATGTCCGGTCTACTTGCAGTAAGATAAAGAAGGTATCCGATCATACCTCGGTATTTCTTGGTATCTACTTCTTTACCTTTCTCATCCTTGTCAAGATGGTCGGATGTGCTCATTGGAGTGGCCATTGCTTTGGCGTTGCTCATTTCAAAACGATTTAGCAACTCCTTGCAATACTTAGATTGACAAATGAAAGTTCCTTCTTTCATTTGTTTCACTTGTAGCCCCAAGAAGAAATTTAGCTCACCCATCATTGACATTTCAAATTCGCTAGTCATTAACTTAGAGAATTTCTCGCATAAAAAATCATTAGTGGCACCAAAAATAATATCATCGACATAAATTTGAACTAATAGAATGTCATTATTTTTATTTTTGATAAACAGTGTAGTGTCAACTTTCCCCCTTTCGAACTCATTGTCCAAAAGAAATTTGCTTAAGCACTCGTACCAAGCTCGAGGAGCTTGTTTAAGTCCATATAGCGCTTTCTTAAGCTTGAATACATGATCGGGAGATTTAAAGTCTTCAAAGCCCGGGGGTTGTTCAACGTACGCTTCCTCTTGAATAAACCCATTGAGGAAGGCACTCTTTACATCCATTTGATATAAAATAAAATTCATAGAAGAGGCAAAAGCAAGTAATAGACGAATAGCTTCTAGTCGTGCAACTGGTGCATAAGTTTCTTCATAATCAGTTCCTTCTTCTTGATTATAACCTTTAGCAACAAGCCTAGCTTTGTTTCTAGTGATTATACCATTTTCATCTAATTTATTTCGAAAAACCCATTTCGTACCAATTATGGTGTGATTATCGGGTCTTGGCACCAATTTCAAACATCATTACGTTTGAATTGGTTAAGCTCCTCTTGCATTGCCAAGGTCCAATGCTCATCCCCAATTGCTTCGGAAATGGTTGTAGGTTCTATTTGTGAAACAAAAGCCATATGTCCTACAGTGTCTATAAGGAGGTTTCGAGTACTTACCCCTTTCTCGATGTTGCCAATTACCTTGTCGAGAGGATGATCTTTAGACGTCCTCCAAGCCTTAGGCATCATCGATTCTCCCTCTTGTGGTGGTTCTTCTTCCGGTGATTGTTCCACAGCTTCATCTTGAACCTTCTTTTGGATTTTCCTCTTGTACCTTGTCTTCAAGACTTATTTTGTATAAAGAATCTGCAAGATCAACACAAGAATCCTTTCTCGCCAAGCGAGCATCATTTTCACAAAATATTACATGAGGAGATTCCTCAACAGTTTTGGTTCGATTATTGAAAACTCTATATGCTTTGCTACGCGATGAGTAACCAAGAAAAATTCCTTCATCAGATTTTGCATCAAATTTTCCCAAGTTATCTTTTCCGTTGTTGTGAATGAAACATTTACAACCGAAGACTCTAAGATGGGAAAGATTTGGTTTCCTTCCCTTATACAGTTCATAGGGAGTTTTTATGAGTATTGGTCTTATGACAGCTCTGTTTAAAACATAGCTTGCGGTACTCACGGCATCCGCCCAAAACTTTTTGGAAATCTTAGCCTCATCGAGCATGGTTCTAGCCATCTCTTCGAGACATCGATTTTTACGTTCAACCACTCCATTTTGTTGTGGTGTAAGTGGAGCCGAAAAGGTATGTTCAATACCGAGTTCTTCACAAAAATCCGCAAAGAGATTATGATCGAACTCTCCCCCATGATCACTTCTTATGGAAGTGACGGTTGTGTTCCTTTCATTTTGAACACGTTTAAGTAAACTTTTAAAAGTTTGAAAGGCATCACTTTTATGAGCAAGAAATAACGTCCATGTGAATCTAGAGTGGTCATCAACAATTACAAAAGCATAAAGATTTCCACCAAGACTTTCAACACGAGATGGTCCAAAAAGATCCATGTGAAGAAGTTGTAAGGGTCTAGTGGTTGAAACAACATTTTTGGATTTAAAAGAGGCTTTTGTTTGTTTCCCTTTTTGACATGAATCACAAATAGAATCTTTTTCAAATTTCATGTTTGGAAGACCAATTACTAAATCTTGTGAAACTAGTTTGTTTGAAAGATTCATATTTACATGAGCTACTCTACGATGCCATAACCACATGTCGTCTTCTTTACTCAAAAGGCAATTCACAAAACTTGATGAAGAATTTTCAAGATCAAGCATATAGATATTATCCATTCTATTACCACAAAGAATAACTTTAAAATCACTACGACGGATAACTAAACATTCTTCGGAGTCAAACAATACAAGATTTCCCTTGTCAGATAATTGACTTATGCTCAAGAGGTTATGTTTAAGATCTTTAACTAGCAAAATATGCTTAATGGAGGAGGATTTGTCCTTACCGACCGAGCCAATGCCGATAATCTTTCCTATGTTATTGTCTCCAAAAATAACATTTCCTCCTTCCGTGGGTTTTAGTTGAAGGAATTTTGATGCATCCCCGGTCATATGTTTGGAGCATCCACTATCAAGGTACCAAAGTACACTTGATCCCTTCAAACACACCTACAAAACAAATTAATGAGATTTTGGTACCCAAGCCATTTTGGGTCCTTGTGTGTTAGGTGCAAAATAGTGGTGTGATTGACTTGCAGTGAAATGTCTATGTCTAGTGAAGCATGCGGGAGCAATATGTCCAATTTTATTGCAATAATGACAAATGACATTCGGATTGTGCATTCTTCTAGGAGATAATAATTTGGGGGCCTAAATTTATTCACTCTATTTTTAGGAATATAGTTTTGATGTAGTTTTTGAAAATCTTGTCTAGGTGGTCTATACATGCCAATATTTCTTCTAGCATTTGTTCTAGGATGAGTTGCAATTCTAGGATTAAAATTTCTAGGTTGAGTGTTGACATTTATTTTGTTTTGCCTAAGTTGAGTCTTAGGTGGTTTAGGAATGGACTCAACTTTTTCTTTTGGCTCGTGTTTAAAGCCTATACCGTGCTTAGTGGATTTCAAATTTACAAGCACTTCATTGAGATTTTTGTGTGAAGAATTGAATTTGTGCAAAGTGCTTCTAAGACTTTCTACTTCTTCCTTTAGAGATTTGCAAGAAGTACAATCCTTATTTGAACTTTCGGGTTTGTCGGCGCTTCTTTTGCCGTAAAACTTGTTTTCCTCTTTTAATTTCTCATTTTCAAGAGTTAGTTTTTCAAAATTCTTTTCTTTTGAAGAGATTTGTTTTCTTAAAACTTTTATAGATTTAGAAGCGCTAATAAACTCTTTATACAATTCATCAAATGCATCTTGCATTTCTTCTAAAGTGAAATAGTTCTTAGAAGTAGTACATACCTCATTTTGAGTTTCTTCGTGTGCCATAAGACACAAGTTTGTAGTCTCTTTTCCTTCTCCATCACTTGATTCGTCTCCGGAGTCGCCTCCCCAAGAGATGTATGCTCTTTGTTTCTTGACGGGTTTCTTCTCCTTTTTGGTATTTGGACAATTTGATTTGATATGCCCAATTTCTCCGCATCCATAGCACTTTAATTGGTCTCCTTGTTGCTTACCTTTTCGTTCATACTTCTTTTGCATGAACTTGTGAAATTTCTTAATAACGAGTCCGAACTCGTTATCTTCGTCGCCTGAATCCTCATCATTTTGAGGTTGAGTCGTGCTTGCTTTAAGGGCGATTCTTCGTTTCCTTTGATCATTCAAAGGAGGGTTAAGAATAGTAGATTCATAGTTTTGAGATTACCTCTAAGCCCGTCGATTGTGACATTTGTAATGCCGATTGATTCTTGAATAGTGTCGGCTTTGGAGCGCCATTCCGGAGTGAGACTTCGAAGAATTTTACGGACAAGTTCCCTATCCGTGAAGGTCTTCTTAAGAGCATGAAGATCATTAACGATTTTTGAAAATCGTTCGAACATATCATCTATCTTCTCGTTTTCCTTCATATGAAAAAGTTCATATTCATGGGTTAGAAAATCTATTTTAGCTTCTCTTACCTGGTCCGTACCTTCGTAGGTGATTTTCATTTTATCCCACATTTGCTTGGCCGTTGTGCAACACGATATTTTCCTATAATGATCGGGGTTTACAGCACAGTACATCATGTTGATGGCTTTAGCGTTGTTATCCACTTTTCTGATATCGTCCGCATCGTATTCATCTTCGGATTTAGGAACCATTTCATTTTCAATCATATTGGTTGGTATTTGCTCTTCTATATAATTTTCCACAGCATAAAATTGTTTGATTGGATGAATATTCTCATCCTCTCCTTCCAATAAGTGTAATTGGTGCCATCGAAGAGTGGTGGCCTTGTAAAGCATTGTCGTTCACCTAGTCCTGCATAAACGTTACGAGTAGAACTCAAACTGTTAAGTCTATCAGAGAGTTAGGCTCTGATACCAATTGTTAGAATATACGCTTAACGCTAGAGGGGGGGGGGTGAATAGCGTTTTAATAAAAATCAAGATAAATTTGCGGAATTAAAATTGCAGGAATAAAGTAAGTGCAGTAATTAAAGTAGAAAGGAGAGAGCACACCGAATTTATACTGGTTCACCACAACGTGTAGTTAGTCCAGTCCCCGAGAGACTCTCTCGAGTTTTACACTAACTCCGTTAAGCTTACGGGTGCCTAACAAACCGTTACACTTGCTCGTAGATATACACTCTACAAGACTTCAACTTGCTCGAGGATACCTCACCTCAAGACTTCAAGTCAAGGAACTAAACTTTCCTTCTTACAACAAGGGATTAGAACTTCCCTTCAAGTGTATGCAAACACTTAGCACTTAAGACAAGACTCTCTTATAGAGTCGATGTGAGTAAAATTAATACGCTCGAGAACACAACAACTTCGTCAAGAATTTGGCTCTCAAAAACAATGAAGTGAATATGAAATGATTGATATGAAAGTATGTAAGCTTAAGCAAGAATTGTAATCAGTTGTTGTACTTAAAAGAGTGATTTTGAGGTGTATTTATAGTCCTCGAAGTCACTAAGACCGTTGCTTAATTGCCAATCACTAATTGCTGATTTTGTGCTAGGATAATCGATTATCTGATTTGCATAATCGATTATCTGCAAATCGTTCAAAAATCATATGCAGATTTTAAGCAGAATAATCGATTATTCAAATTGCATAATCGATTACCTGATAACGTTTAAAAATCAGACTCTGATTTTATGCTAGCATAATCGATTATTGCCTTGTGCACAATCGATTATCTTTCAGCGTTTAAAAATACTTTGGCAACGGTCTAAACATAATCGATTACCAAAAAGATATCGATTATTTTGCTGTTTTGTAAATTCCGGTTATACACTGTCTTAACATAATCGATTATCTAAAAGACATAATCGATTATTTTGCTGTTTTGTAAATTCCAGTTTACACTGTCTTAACATAATCGATTATCAGAAAAACATAATCGATTGTTTCTGTCCAGATTTGAAAGATATGTTTAAATTCATTTTGGCTAAAGTGAAAGTGTTTGAAAATCTTTTTGTTTTAAATCAACGATGCATGGTTTGATGAAAATGATTTTACGAGAGAAGCCAAGTCTTGAATCTATTGTCGGATCAAGATCACAATATAAACGACTCATGTAAAACTTTGTCGCTTTACTTGATCTTGTTCTTTGTTTCTCTTGTGCTTGGACTTCGGCATATGTCAATGTTCCATGCGCGTCGGTTTGTCATTTATCAAAACCTACAAAGATGAACACACGTTTAGTTTTAGCGACTTGAGAACGTGTTTCAACACCCCTATCCTACAACCCTGATTCTAGAACTCTAGACTTTCCTATCAAGGGTCATGTCCTCGGAAACCATCATTCTAGTCATAGCCTGCCTAATCACCTCTCCCCAATAATTCTTAGGCCTCCCTCTGCCTTGCTGACTGCCAACAACCTCTAGCCGCTCGCAGCTCCTCACCCGGGCATCGGGACTTCTTCTTTGCACATGCCCGAACCACCTCAGCCTCGCTTCTCACATCATCTCATCAACCGGGGCCACCCCCACCTTCTCTCGAGTAACTTCATTCTTAATCTTATCTAGCCTGGTGTGACCGCACATCCACCTAAGCATCCTCATCTCCGCAACCTTCATTCTCTGAACATGAGAGTTCTTCACGGGCCAGCACTCCGCCCCATGCAACATCGCTAGTCTAACCACGGCTCTATAAAATTTTCCCTTGAGTTTGTGTGGAACTTTCTTATCACACAGGACTCTTGATGCAAGCCTCCACTTTGACCACCCCGCTCCTATACGATGAGTGACGTCCCCGTAAATCTCTCCGTCCCCCTGAATCACAGACCCAAGGTATCGGACACTGTCCCTCTTTGCGATGGCATGGGAACCAATCATCACGTCCCTGCCTACTTCGCTCGGCTCGGCGCTAAAATTGCACTCCAGATACTCTGTATTAGATCCATTAAATGCATGTCAAGCTTTTCAAGGACAGCAAAACTAATGAGATAAAGGAAATTTATAGAATCTATAACGGGTGAATAAGTCTCTTCATAATCGACACCAGGCCTTTGTGAAAATCCTTGTGCAACAAGGCGTGCCTTATATCTTTGTACCTCATTTTTTTCATTTCTCTTGCATACAAAGACCCATTTATAGACAACAGGATTAACACCATTAGGTGTTTGAACTATAGGCTCAAAAACATCACGTTTTGCAAGTGAAATCAATTCTTATTGGATTGCTTCTTGCCATTTTGGTCAATCAAGTCTTTGTCGACATTCTCCAACAGATTGAGGTTCAAGATCCTCACTTTCTTGAATAATGCTAGATGTAACATTATATGCAAAGACATAATCCACCACTATATCCACTCAATTAAAATTTTTCTCAATATCGATTGGATTTATTGATAGTTCCTTATTTTCTTGATTCCCGGGCTTAGTGGATTCGTCATGAATCTCAGAATTTATTAAATCGTGGATTTTCTCATGATATTCTTTCGTAGTGTCATTTTGGTCATTTGTTTTCCTTTTTCTAGGATTTTGATCTTTGGAACCTAATGGTCTGCCACGTTTTAGGCGTGCTTTCGACTCATTAGCTATGACACTAGAAGATTGTTCAATAGGGACATCAATACAGATTGGAACATTCTCTGCGCGGATATGTGATTTAGTTATCCCTTTCAAGTCCGTAAATGCGTCTGGCATTTGATTTGCTATTCTTTGCAAATGGATAATCTTTTGCACCTCTTTTTTCACAAATATAGGCACGTGGATCAAGATGAGATAATGATGGATTTTTCCACAAAATTTCCCGTTTGGTTTCACGAACTTCTCCCCCTAATGTTTATAAAAATGTCTCATCGAATCGACACTCTGCAAATCGTGCAGTGAACAAATGCCCTATCAATGTTTCGAGGTAGCGAATAATGGAGGGCGATTCAAACCCAACATATATTCCTAACCTTCTTTGCGGACCCCTTTTGGTGCGATATGGCGGTGCTACAGGCACATATACTGCGAATCCAAAAATTCTTAAATGGGATATATTATGTTCATGACCAAAACTAATTGCAACTGGCAATATTATTGATAATTTGTCGGTCTGAGGCGAACTAATATTGCTGCATGGAAAATGGCATGGCCCCAAACAGAAGTGGGCAGCCTCGTTTTCAGGAGTAGCGGTCTTGCTATCAATTGGAGACGTTTAATTAAAGACTCTGCAAGACCATTTTGAGTGTGAATATGAGAAACAGGATGTTCGACTTTTATCCCAATTGATAAGCAATAATCATTAAATGCTTGGGATGAAAACTCAGCAGCATTATCTAGTCTAATAGACTTAATTGGATTATCGGGAAATTGTGCCCGTAATCGAATTATTTGTGCCATTAATTTTGCAAACGCAAGGTTGCGAGATGACAATAGGCACACATGAGACCATCTAGAAGATGCGTCTATTAAGACCATAAAATATCTAAACGGCCCACTAGGTGGGTGAATAGGTCCACAATATGTCTCCTTGTATACGTTCCAAAAACGCAGGTGACTCAATTCCAACCTTTGGTGGTGATGGTCTAATAATTAACTTGCCTTGATAACAAGAAGTGCAAGAAAATTCATTATTTAAAAGAATCTTTAAACTCTTTAATAGATGCCCATTTGAGTTTTCTATAATCCGTCTCATCATAATTGATCCAGGATGTCCCAATCGATCATGTCAAAGTACGAAAGTATTGGAATCAGTTACCTTTGGGTTTACAGTAGAATGTGCCTCAATTGCACTAATTCTTGTCCAATACAGGCCACAAGATAAAGATGAAAACTTCTCAATAACCCTCTTTTGTCCATAGACATTCTTGGTAATGATGAGATATTCAAGATTATTCTCATCTATTGTCTCTATATGATATCCATTTTGACGGATATCTTAAACCTCAACAAGTTCCTCTTGGACTTGGAGGAGAACATTGCATTCTCTATGATATGTATTGTTCCTTTAGGCAGAGTTATAGTAACTCTTCGAGAGCCTTCAATTAATTTACTACTACCAGAAATTATAGTAACATCTGCCTTACACATACTTAAATGAGAGAAATATTTCTTCTTTTTGAATATCGTATGTGTCGTACATGAATCAATTAAATAAATATTTTTACAATTGAACTTTGATCCTAGTTTGTTTTGTGAGATATCCATATTTGCTTCCCATAGTTTGACATACAAAAGAAATATATGAATTAACATTAGTATTTTTAGAGAAAATAATAATAACATAGTTAAATCAATAATTCAATAAAGAACTTTGTATTGAATTTCGAGCAAACTCTGGGTCTGATTCAAACAATTATATGTAATTATACGTTAATTTTAGGTTGTCACATGGTTTAAAATACAGAAAACTTAAAGTCATACACATAAAACAATAAGTGCGTAAATAATAGTAGCTAAATCACAAAAGTAGACAATAAGATATATAAATATTTAAAACGGGATCAACGTTCATAAGGTATATAATAAACAAAACTGATAAAATATTGAAGGTCGTATTGCCTCTTCTGTATGTGAGAAAAATTATATTCTATAGGCTAGTGAATTGCAGCTCATGCTCAATATGATAGACTTGAATTCTGTTTTCTTTTCGAAATCCAATTGTTAAATAATAAAAATATTATAGTCATACTAACAAGTTAATCGTAATTAAAATAATACATATATAGAATGTTAAAGCTTCTATTGTGAAACTCCAGTAGCTAAATCTTTTTTTTTTTTCACGTCATAACATGCTTTAATAAACAATATATTAATCCTTGAAAATTAAGCATACTGAAACATTCTTTAGAACGAATACTAACATTATTCAATAAATTAAATAACACGAATTGATACTAATGACTATTAGTTTATTCACTAACTAATACAAACAAGTAAAATAAAATCAAACAACTCAATCTTCCTTAACCACGGATCCATCACCGATCAAGTGGTCTATTTTTCCATCATGGTGTTCAAAGAAGTCTGCCACATCCAAGTGGGTGATATCAAAATTATTGTCAGAGACTAAATTGGCTTCAAGGTTTTTATTCATAAGAGATGCTTGATAAAGCTCAACCAAATGTCTTGGTACACGGCAAATATTTGTCCAGTACCCTTTTCCACCGCAACGATAGCATTCAGTTTCTGAACTATTTGCTTTTGGCTTCTCATCTTTCCCTTACCGCTTTTGGTGGTTATTTCTCTTTGGAGGGTGATTGACACCAGGAAAATTTCTTCCTTGTTCACGGCCACGGCCACGGCCATGACTACGACCACGACCACGATTAGAGCCATGGCCTTTTCCACGTTAGCATAATGGGAATAAACCTCATCCACTTCAGGCAATAGTGTAGACCCAGTGGGTCAATTTTCATGATTTCTCATGATCAAGTTATTGTTTCGCTCAGCCACAAGGAGAAGAGAAATCAACTCAGAATACTTCTTGAAACCTTTCTCTCTATACTGCTGTTGCAGAACCATATTGGAGGCATGAAATGTTGTAAACGTTTTTTCAAGCATATCGTAATCAGTGATAGTATCTCCACATAGTTTCAATTTAGAAGTAATTCTGAACATCAAAGAATTATATTCAGAAACAAACTTAAAGTCTTGGAGCCTCAGATGAGCCCAATCATATCGTGCTTGTGGCAGAGTCACTAACTTTAAGTTGTCATATCTTTCTTTTAAGCCATTCCACATAATAACTGGATCTTTGACTGTGAGATATTCAATTTTCAACCCTTTATCAAGGTGATGGCGCAAGAAAATCAAGGCCTTAGCACAGTCTTGGGTAAACTCTTTATTTCTGTCTTTAATGGCGTCTGCAAGACCCATTGCATCTAAATGGATTTCAGCATCCAACACCCATGTCATATAGTTCTTGCCCAAAATTTCAAGGTCAATGAACTTTCTTTTCATAATGTCAGTCATAATTAAAAAGAGGAGAAAAATTAACTTAATCTTCTCAAAGAGCTTCTTGAGACGGTATAGTCTCGTGCTGATAACGTGTTATAAAATAATAAAAGAACAAGAGCAATATTGCGGAGAAAGAGAGAGAGAAAATTCTTATTGATTTTTCGGGTGATTTACAATGGGGTAAGACCCCTCTATTTATAGGAGGAAAAATGACTTAGCCTCAAAGTAAAACTCTCTACAAGATGGACACTCACTCCAAATAGAACTCTATTCGTAACATCTCTAAAAATTTCCAGTTTCTTGATATGTATTTTCAGTTTTCCTTTTAAGAAAGTGGCAGTGGTCAATGTCAAACTTCCCTTCATTACAAGGAGTATTTGCTTTTAAATTGTACCATTTCATCCATCCCAATTTAGGGTCCTAAAAACCAAATTATAATTCTTTTGTGCTTAAAGAATAAAAATATATGAAAAAAATATAATGATCAAATTATATAAAATGCCCTTTCAAAGAGCGCTATCGTTTAATGGCCGTTTGGCCAGTTAAGTATAACACTCTTTAAAAGGGCGTTATACATGTATAGTGCTTTTTATTATATGATATACAATAGTGTCTTAATAAATAACGCTATACATATATACATCCCGTCCCCTTCCCTTCCCCTTCCCCGTCCCCACATAACAGACCCGTTCCCACCCCCAAAAGAGAATTAGTGCGGTCCCAACCCCAATTTTTAATGCAAAAAATCTTGAGTGGAACCCACATATCCCACAAAAAAGTGTAGATTTTCGGTCCTATGTCCTAGTTAAGACATAATCTTGGAGTGGGTTACTTGTTTCGGCTTCAAATTTTACCAAATTTTTAATTTTTCAAAAACTTTAAATCGAGGCATTCCGACTTAGTTTTTGTTAAATCTCATATAAAAAATATATATTAGTTGTTTTTATGTGCTCTATGTTATTTTGTGATTGTTTTGCGATTTAACTAATTTATTATTTTTTATTTGGACTATTATATTAGTGTGCAAAAAAAAATTAGTAAATTAGAGAAATTATTATTAGTTGTTAAAAGAATATTAATCAGTTATTTTTTACTGAAGTTTATGTATTTTTGTGATTGTTTTGTGATTGAATTGATTTGTTATTTTTATCCGATTTATATTATTTATTTGCTAAAAGGCTAGTTAACTAGATAATTGTTACTTTAGTTTCGTGTAGTGATATTTTGAGGTGTAATGTAGTGCTCGTATTTGTAATGTGATGCCCTTTTAGCATAGTAAAATATAGTGTCCGTTAGCGTATTATCCTTGTAGTTATAGAAATTAATTATTTAAGTATCTCTTACATTCAAAAATGCATTAATAAACAAATAGTTCAAACACAAACTATCTCCAATTTTAATCAACAAACGTAAGAAAATAATACGAGGAAATAACGATATTTATCAGACTAAGTATTTTTATATGAATATTTAATAACTAAATTATGTATAGTTATAAAATTAATTATTTAATTTTATTATTGTAAAAAATAAGTGAATGTCAAACAAATATATAAAATAGTAAAGCTAATATAAATAAAGCTAACATATAAAATAATAAAGTAACATATACAATAATAAACAAACATACAAAATAACAGACCTATGGAGTGATAGACCGGGAAAATTTTCTCATGATTAACATAGGAATTTAGGATACCTTGGTGCTACTAGGCCTTAATATTATGTACGAAACCAAAGTGTGAATATTTAATAATTAAAACATATTTAATTGTGAAAATTAATTATTTATTTTTATTATAGTAAAAAATAAGTGAGTAACAAATAAAATTTTAAATTAAATATAAAAACTAACATACGAAATAATAAAATTAACAGACTAACGTATATAATAATAACTAACATATAAAATAACAGACCTGTTGAGCTTTAAATCAGAAAAATTTTGTCACCAGGAACATAAGAATTCGAATAAAATTTAATATTAAAGATACTGTAATATATTTAAGCTATGAATATGCAAAATAACGTAATTAATATTGTTCAGTTTACATTAGTCGTCATGGAGGTTCCGTCTTTGCATCCGGGACCTGCCTCGCTAGAGCTAGTATTGCTACAGACCAAGCATAGGTCTTACTACATATGGGAGAGGCAGTTATTAGCCCAGATATTGGGGCATTCTTAAGACCCGCCATCTTCATCCCTGTATAGTCAGACGGCTGCAAGATACGGGTTTGAATAGGATTATTGAGATCGGCCAATTGTAGATGGATTGACCGTTAATCACGTCTTTGATAGAGCAGTGGCAATCCGAGACACACATATTTCATTTTTCCATTGGCGGGTCACTATCACATTGTAGGACGTGGAGGTTTCACATGGGCTGCCGGTTGATGGACTTCCTGTTGCTTTGCTGCATGCCATGAGAGAGTAATTGGGAGATCAGTACCTGGAGATATTGCAAGGGCTCACCGGTTTTCGGCCAAAGGATGGGGTATATTGGTTGGGGCTAGTCGTCTGCAGCTGACGCCTGTCCGGTCGTATTTGGAGGCCATGCACACTGACATTACTCATGATACACCGGATCTTCATATTAATTAGTACACGATGTTTCTTTTGTTGCTTGTATTTGGAGAGATATTGTTCACGAACACTTTGGGAAACCTAGTCAGCTTGAGATTTTTTCATCATCTTGAGTGGCTAGATGATTTGCATGATCACAACTGGGGGGATGCTGTTCTTAGTTTCTTGTACAGATAGATGTGTCGGGCGAGCAAGGGCACCTGGTTAGACATTGCCGGATTTTTCCACCGCTGCAGGTAAAACATAGTCAAATATTCTATTCATAATACCATACATCATAAAAATATACCTTAAATTTTACGCCCAAATTGTATATTAGGTTTGGGCCTGAGAGCGGTTCCTGCAGTTGCAACCACCTCTACCACCCATAGCTTAGGATGAACCACCTCCAATGTTTCTTACTTTAGCTTGGAGGTGGGTTTATAGGCAAGGATACGGACGCTAGTATGAGGTCCGACATAAACTCCCCTATTATAGGGACTTGTTGGATTTGCTAGAAGTCGCACATGTAATTGTATTCTTAAGTTTACGTGGCATGGATTTATATATTGTTGCGTATACTCACAGTTCCTGTTTTCACGTAGTAGTTCATTTAGATGCCATACATCGACGAGCTAATAGCCGGTTTGCCCGATTATTGCTCGACCAGAAGACTTATATGGAACTCTTTCGTCCCGTTGATGTGTCTCAATATTGTTGAGTATCATGTCACCGAGCGAGTCCTTTGCTAGTTTGGTCGACCATAGCTTGTAGCTCCACCACCTTCTTGGTATACAACACATTAGTAGTGGGATGATCATTCGGGGGTTGACCAGGCATATGAGACATGGCTAGAGTTTCAGATCGAGATTTGGGACCAACGACATTATCTGATTCCGCCACCCCCTCCACCCGAGCTTATGGCTAGTGAGCATGAGTATATGGGCTGGTACCGCAGCATTACTCGACTTTTTGTCAGGAATCCCGCTTATCGTGATGGTCGTTGGTTCGTTCCATATGCCAGGCATAAGGCGATGGTATATTATTTTGTATAGTATTCCGTAGTTAATATTTCACATGTTGTGCAGGCTATTGGCCAAAATTTGTTCTATCAGTTGGGAGTGCATATGCAACAACATACAAGCGAAGGAGCGACCCCTTTGCACGAATATGGCCGGCAGGTTACATTTGTTATAGTGAGCATGAGTATATGGGCTGGTAGTGCTGAATTACCTACCTTTTTGTCGGGAATCCCGTTTAGCGTGTTGGCTGTTGGTTCATTCCATATGGCAGGCATAAGCCACTGGTATATTATTTGGTATAATATTCCATAATTAATATTTTACATGTTGCTATTGGTCTACATCTTTTTCTACCAATTGGGATTGCAGATGCAGTAACATACCAGCGAAGGAGTGACTACTTTGCACGAGTATGATTGGTAGGTTACGGGTTTGGTTGTCTGGACATTGTAGTGAGCCCGAGATTATGAGCGCTTAGGACACGAGGTTGATTATGTGGCGCCAGAGCAGCACCATAATGGGCAAGCAGTTCAACCTAAACAAGGTCGACGTTATAGGCGTGCCAGAGAGGTAGGGTGTTTTATGAGGTCATGGGGGGTTGGCGAGGTGGTGATCCCTAGCAAGGGGGCGTT
This sequence comes from Nicotiana benthamiana, assembly GCA_034376525.1. Lineage (NCBI taxonomy): Eukaryota > Viridiplantae > Streptophyta > Magnoliopsida > Solanales > Solanaceae > Nicotiana > Nicotiana benthamiana. The sequence goes on along the minus strand of CM067340.1, from coordinate 26,947,474 downwards.
GAGGCACCTGTTGAGGATGTTGGATTTGATCAGCCGAGTGACCACCTTGAGCCTAGTGATATGCTATCATTTAGCCTGGGGCTTACTCCAAGGACTTCATAGGTGATCCCGTCTGCTCTATTATTCATCGTACGCACGGACATTGCCTCACATGACTAGGATTCGTATTTTCTTGACCCTCTAGAGGCATCGACGGTTGCTGAATTTTGTTTGGTACGAGATGTGGATAGTGGGCGCCGACGAATTTATGGATCATCAATGAATGATACTGAGGATCTTTCATAAGATTTTGTTAGTTCGTATTACTATTATTTATTTTGTGTTTATCTCATTGTTTAGTCATAAATATCTAAAGCCTATTTTTTTTGAAGCCATCTTCCTCGCCCTTCATGGATAGGCCTGAGATGGATAATTATATTCAGGAGCCCGCTGAGATCATGGTAAGATATTTTAATTTTTTTAACTAACACGTACATTACTAATATATATTTCACATACCAAAATATCTAATTATTTTGTAGGTTACTACTGGACCGATGACCCTTTTTATCGAGCCTGCCAGCCTTAGTGACGATCACAATGCAGCGTATCCTCCGATAAAAAGGCGACGGGATGAGGATAATCCTGCTAGTGTAGTCGGGCGAGAAGGGATGTGCCTCAGGCCAGCGGCTGCTTTAAAGCATAAAGGTTTGGGACACGTTGATTTTATTTTATTTTATGTATATATGACATTTAATAAATAATAGCAACATTATTTATGGTTTACATTATATGCTCTTTAGGTTTTTATTTCTCAGGTTCTTTATTATTTTAATATTACAATACAAAAATAGAAATAGCAAGTTAAAATAATTTAAATTCGGTTCAACTAATGAAAATACATGACATGAAAAATATAACGATAAAATACTACACTTAACACATACATGTATTTGTTTAGTCATTTTCACTCATGATTCTCTGCTTCAACCACTTAAATTCCTCTCTCAGCCTATTTTTTTTCTTCTTCCGCCTCTTTTACTTTCTCTTCCACTACCGCAAGTTGTCATTGCATCTTAAAGATCTGGAGTTTGTATTCATCGATCATATTCCAAACGTATTGCAAATAATGTTTGTAGTATTCATGATTAATGGGTTCAATATACCATTCTTCAAACTTACACTAATATTCCATCCTGCAAATAGGGATTATAATACAACATTATTAATTAGCGTATTATTTGAAAAAAATCTTAACAAATAGTTTTTTCAAAACAATAAATTACAGGTTGTTGACATATCCAACGTCTGCACCCCACATTAATGTTTGACCAATGTGGCTTTAAAATTACAAATATGCCACAATAACAAATATGTACACCATTGCGTCCAGACATTTCTTAATGCAAGACAAATGCAAAACTAATGGAAAGTTTTCCCTACTTGCTGCAAATAATAACTAAATGCTCTAGGCTTTTATAGGCAAGAAAAAAGCACATAACATGGTATTTTATCGCGCTATGCTGTGAGAATGTACCTTAAGGATACAATACAACTTTTTCAGAACGACAACTTTTTTAGGTCGACAAGACAATACACATGACGTGGTATTTAACTGCGATATGCTTCACATGCTACTGATTCTTGCTGGGTACAATGCAACTTTTCTAGAAAATAACTTTTCCAGAATGGCATCCTTTTCAGGTCGACAAGACAATACACATGACGTGGTATTTAACCGCGCTATGATTCACGTGGTAATGATTCTTTCAGGTATGATAAAGCTCCATAAACTAAACTAAGTCATATGTATTTCAAAGACCTTTTGAATAAACATTACAACATCCATTCAAAAATGCCACTAACATTTAACAAATGGTATAAGAGGAGGCAAAAGGGTGAATGTAGTTCTACAGATCCCCATGTATCACATTTTAACACTATTAATCCCTACCTTGAAAAAAATATACTAGGTTGCTATACTGACTTGACTGATGACAAATGGTATAGTGTTCTGCGTACGTTGGACAATCAACCTATCATACACACACTGATCTCAAAGTTGCGGGGGACATTTATTGAGGGCGAAACACATTCTATAAAGCCTGAAGGTATGAGAATTTGGGGCGAAGAACTACAATGGGTTCCCCTCAAAATAGTGTGATTACGAAGTACTATGTCGTTGGAATGGGCTTCTTATGCCACAAGCACTGCCTGCAACCTTCCAATCAAATACACACAAAGATGAATGAGAAGTGATTAGGTATCTGATGAAGGAGATTCTAGAGATGGAAAATGCACTAGCTGTTCATCATGTAATAGATGATCTTAAATTCTTGGGTGGAACAAAGGATCGGTACTAGGATTTATTAGAAAATAATAAATTTCATAGAGACAATGATTATTGTGTTTTCCCAATAGTTATCAGGTTGGAGGGACAACCTAAGTTTCTGCCGCAGACGTCAGATGTAGGTGTCCCATATTGTTGTAGAAACTAAGCAAGTGATATTCTTGATGATAGTGATGAAATGCGACAAATGTGTGTTAATTGGGACCTAGATTATGATGCCTTCGATCCCGAATGGTACGTACACGATGTTGATGATGAAGTTAAAGACAGTGACAATGAAATAGTACCAGATAGCGACGATAATGGCGAATGTAATTTTTTTCTTGGGGTGTATGTTAAATTACTGTATTGAAGTATTAATTCTAAATATCAATAAGACTTAACACCAATCGAAACATAGTTTTATGTCATACATTCTACAAGATGAACATATATATACACTCATTACAATAAATTATTGGATAAAACACTACAGGTATCATTGATAATTTGACACATTTGATGAACTTCCACAGGGAGCTGAATTACCATTGCTACCTAAACCAGCTGAAGGACATTTATGACAGACGTGTCTTGTTTGTGAGCATATGCCACATTTACGCGCATAAACAGTATCCCTGACATCCATTTGGTTCCGTATATGCATTCTTTATTGCACTTGTCACTAATGCAAATACTCCTTGTTACACACCACTGTACAGTGTTCTGGCGACTAATAATGCTCAACACACGCTTGCTGCAACTGTCCACACTAGGTGTTTAAGTATGTAGCAACACAATATTCCTTATCAACATAGTTGGTTGCCGCAAAACCAGTATCTTGAAAGCACTTCATGGCATGCGAGCAAGGCATGTGGTAGATGGACCATTTCTCATAAGAGTATAAACTTCTGGCTTTATTTACGATACTATCCCTCCGATTTTGATGGATAGCAGTGCTAAATTCAAAATATTTCTCTCGTCGCAATATTGTAAATATGAAGGCCAATGTGCTCACCTCCTATATTTCTCAAATCTTTTCATTGGTGTTTGAATAAATTCAACGCCACTCTTCATCAATGATGATGCATCTTTAGCCCTTTCAAACCGAGATCTCTTTTTAACAAAAAAGAGTTTGAATTTGCCAACCTTAGCTGAAGAAGACTGTTCGTATAATAGTCCAGAACTCTTGTAAACTAGCTTGATAAAGGGTAGTGGTAGGGACAGTCTCAGTACCACTGAAAGTGCGATAGTCCTTAAAGCAAGGACTTGGGCAAACAAAGTCCTTACTCGGTTGAAGCATGGCAAGGGGAGAATAATTTGAATGAATGTTGAATGGGAACTGGGATAGGAACAAACACAGGCTTAGTAAGAGATTCAAAGAGTGTAGTTGGCGGTCCTCACTCCGGGGATTCAAACCTCTCCGCTATCTGCTTGAATGACATCCCCACCATGGTTGTGACATGCAATCTACGTGCAGACTTCAATAACCCGTTGAATGATTGGACACATCTGTAGTAAGAATTTTCCCACAGTCTGCCACGATCCACATGCAATGTCCACTTGAAAACACTACCAAACAAGAGATTAATAATACCAAAACTAACACATTTATTATTTTTTGTAATACATCATACCAAACGACTCCTTAATATTTAGTTTAACCCTTAGTTTGATAATAGCCTATATTATGCGATATAGATACTGCTTATGCTCGAAATTAACCATACTTTGTTGATGTTTTCAGTGCTAAATGATAATAAAATGTTCTGATTGAGGTTTTTGTACTCTGCAGGAGCAAGTGTTGATTATGGAGACATACAACTTTTAGAGCTAATTTGAAGCAAGGAAAGCCACTCGGAGGTGAATGCGCGTAAAAGAAGAAGGAGAAAAGGAGAAACAGTCGAACCTCACTAGTGCTGGCTAAGCACGGTCGTGCTCTAGCCTTGCTAGTCCAGGAAGAATGGAACGCGATATCATGGCCCAAGCGCGGCTGCGCTCGTCAGATCACTGAACTTTATTTCCAGGAGTATTCCGAAAGTTCGGGGATAACTCTCCTTAAGCCCAAGTCACCCAAAGAAGGAGTATCAAGGTTTTTAGAGTATTGTTGAAGGCAAGAGGCTAGGAGAAAAATTCGGCATTGAGTTCTATCTTTCTTCCTTTTGTGTTGATCATTGTATGAATTTTGCTGTTGTGATTATGAAAATAATTATGAGTAGCTAAACATTTAGTCTTGATGGAACCAATTGTTAGATGAAGTTTTGACTCAATTTTGTTATAATCGAGCCGGGTTTATTATATGATTGTTCAACTATATTTTGTATGGTAATTAATTGAACGAGCCCATGATTAATCATGTCCAATCGCCTTGTTGTGCTTGAGAAAGAATAATGGGCTAGAGTGTTGTTGAACGACACCACTTTTGGATAATTGAAGAGATTCATTACTTGAATTTAAAATTGGTGGTAGAAATAACGAAACTTTAGTGAGATAATTCAGAGCTGCATAAATTATCAGCTAGAGTAGTTCGAGAGAGTGCTCTAGTAAATTATCGTAGTTGATTGAGAGATAATTACTGTAACCCATAGCTCATAATCCTCATAGAGTATTACGGCGAGATTTTAGCAAAAGAGTTAAGAATTAAACTAGCAATTGGGGAAATCAATACCCTATATCTTTTTATCATTGAATTGTCTATAATTTAGAATATTGTTAGTTTTATTATCATTTTACTCTAGTAAACAAATCTCAATATTTATTGATAAAAATCTTGCATCCCGAAATTGTTTGAGCTTGTACTAGCATAACTAAGAGTGGTGATAGATAGGTTAATTCCCTGAGAATTTGTCTTCAGACTTGTAAACTGAATTATATTTGCGAAGACTATTTTGTTTTTTATAAGACATAGTTTGCATAATCCCTTAGTTCAGCAGGAGTGCGCCTGGAGTAGAGGAAGACAAATTAGGCTCAACATATTAACATTTGATATTATGTGAAAACATTTGAGCGTCCAACCCAAACCTTAAGATAATATATGAAGTGATTTAGGACATTATAAATTCATCCGAAAATCCTTTCAAAACTAATGAAGATATTAAACTAAGAATTTTTAGAACTAAGCTAATAATGGCTAACTTAGATAACAATTTTAAAGTCTTATAAGAAATTCAAGTTTTTAGTTTCAAGTTACATGAGTTTTCTTTGACATAATACGAGTTTTTCCCCTCCAATATAACGGAATTTACTTGGATTTTGGTAATCGAGTACCCAAAACAAATTAAGTAGTTCCTTTGGTTATGTATAACAATGGATTACCCACAAGAGCTTACCGCAATCACATTCATAAACTAATCGAAATTAATCAATGCTTTGCATAATCCCAGTTCATTTCATTATTCAGATGTTTCAAAATGCAAATTTTATTTCAGATTTCACATTGTTCATCGAATTTTACAAAAATAGAGCAAAAAAAGATATGTTGTATATTATTCTATGTATAGTATGTCGCATTCTGTAGGTTGACAGATAATGAGATTACGTTTTACAGGAGGAAAATTTTGTGATAATTACTATTACTATCTAATGAAAAAGAGCTCAATGGTATCTAATTTTCCAAGCTCAGCCGTCATAAATAATGCTTGGAGCTATTTTTGTTTTATGCCTCGGAATTTTGTGAAAATATGAAAGAGAATTCATGCTCTCATCTACGTTGATTTTTTTTTTTCTTTTAGAACGAGTGTTGGTATTATTCCTCTTTAGGTGTCACTCTAATTTGATAATGCAAAAAACAAAGAACATTTCTAATATACAATTAATTACATATTAATTGTCATATATTTTCACCATTAATTTGTTGTAACATTTTTTTATTTTATGTATATACTAAGTGGGAGAATGAAGTTACTACTTCATAAATGGTTCACATTCATTCATAGGACGATTTCTTAACTTTTGTTACTTCATGAAAAAATAAAAGTTTTTCAGAAGGTTGAAAATTACTATCTTTATGACAATTTTATTATTAAACCAAAAGTAATATCACATAACATTAACTCCTATTTGGCTTTTTACGTTTTTTTATGGAAGAAATGGCTTCTTACGTTTTTTTATGGACGAAAACGCAAGTGATTTGCCTACATAAATATCATGATTTGTCAGCTAAATACCTACCAAAAAATATTTATTCTTTTATACTCTCAAAAGACTATTCTTCTTCTTATTATCCTGCTAGACTATTCTTCTTCCGATTTTTCCTCGGCAATTCTTTTTCTGCAAACTCCAAACTTTCCGTTACGAGTGCATATTTTGGGAGTATTCTGGAATCTTGAAGAACGATCAGTCTTAATGATTTGCACCCAGTCAGACCGAAATTATTTTTAAAGAAGCAGCTTGCCACGACATAGTATTTATTCGTTAAGTTATTTCTACTCTCATTGCTCAATATTATCAACTATTTCTATAACAATTCGAAAGCGATTTCATATACAATATTGACTAATTAATGGCTCCCACATTGAACAAAATACTTCCTGATATGTTAAAGCTTGAGCCTTTAGATAGTACTCCCTCTGTTCCAATTTATGAATCTATTTTCTTTTTGGTCCGTTCCTGTCACGACCCGGATTTCTCACCCTCGGAGTTGTGATGGTGCCTACTAATGAGAGCTAGGCAAGTCAATCCTTAACTATTTACTTCGTTTTCCAATTACTTCTTTTTAGCAATTATAAGACGATAATCATGAAAATAGCGAAACTTTAAATAATTAAGCGGAAGATGAAAATTTTATTTCTGAAATCTACATCTATTATAACTCTTAAACCTCAAACACCTAAATCCTAGTGCCACAGTATCACAAACTATCTAAGATTTGCTACATACACAGTCTGAAGAAATAATAATATACTGTTTCTGAATAAAAGGAAAATGAAACATGGAAATAGGGACAGAGGGAGACGCCAGGGACTGCAGACGCCTGGAGGTCTATCTTGGGTCTCCGGGTGGACTGAAGGAAGCATACCAACTACTGTCCGAAAGCTGCTCCGTGATCTGCACACATTGCAGAGTGTAGTATCAGCACAACCGACCCCACGTGTTGGTAAGTGCCTAGCCTAACCTCGGCGAAGTAGTGATAAAGCTAGGACCACACTACCAAATAAACCTGTGCAATTTAAATATATATACAGCAAAAAAGAAATACATAGATAACCGAACAATACGGGTTGGGGAGTATGCTGTGGGGGTGATAACAACTACAAATAGAAAGACATCAAATAATGAAGAAACGACATAACTCGGATATCAATAAAGAAGCAAAAATTAATGAATGCATGACATCACCCTTCGTGCTTTTACTCTCGTCCTCACCAAAGCAATTATATGATAAAAATGTGCACAGCATCACCCTTCATACTTTTACTCTCTTTCTTCACCATATAATCAATAGAATCGACACGGAATGGTACATTGTGCGGCACAACGTCGTCCTTCCTGATTTACACTCTTCGTTATTTACACTTTTTCCTCACCAAAACAAGCAGTACACGACATCATCCTTCGTGCTTTAACACTCTTCCTAACCCAAACAACAAATCACAAAAATGGTGTGAGGGAATAAACAAAATTATAATAGCAAAGGGAACAATGATTAAACAATTAAATCCCGGCAAGGAACAACACCGACAATATCAACATCCCGGCAAGGGAGATAACAGATAGGGAAACAATATCCCAGCAAGGGAACAATTTAATGATTCTTTCTCTTTTTCACTTTAACTTCACAACTCATTTTATCACTTGAGCCAGTGCTCCAAAGGGTTCAATCAACTCCTTTACTTTCAGAATTCCTAATGTAGCTTGAGCCAATGCTCCTCGATGTTCAAATGTCACAATTATTTTCATGAACTTTTCACAACAAATAAAAATCACCTCTAAAGCATAGATAATACCACGAAGTCATGAAAATCAAAATATAAGACTCACAGCCATGCTTGACTCTGACGAATAGATACTCGTCACCATGCTTATACACTGTACGCAACAATTATCACATAGAAAATAGGACTCAACTCCTAATCATTCAAGCAAAGGTTAGATCAAACACTTATCTCGATGCCTCGAACACAATTCAAGTTTCAATTATAGCTTTACCCCTTGATTCCATCGCCAATTCGCTCGTATCGAGTCACAAGTTAATTAATTACATCAATAAATGCTAAATGAATTAATTTGAATGCATAGAAATGAATTTCCCAAAGTTTTGCCCAAAAGGTCAAAAATCGCGCTCGAGCCCACATGATCAAACTCCAAGGTTCGAACCAAAACCTGATTACACATTCCCTCCCCCCGAACTCAAATATATAATTTTTTTTTTGAAATCAGATCTCAAATCGAGGTCCAAATCTTCAATTTTTTGAAAAACCTAGGTTCTACCCAAAACACCCAATTTTCCCATGAAAAACTTTAATTGTAAGTTGAAATCACGTTAAAAGATGTTAATGATTGAAAAAACTAGTTAAAAACGACTTACAATTGATTTGGAGAAGAAAAAATCCTTGGAAAAATCGCCTAAGTGTGTTTGTGTTTGAGAGAATATGAAAAATAGGTTTTAAAATCGATTAAGTATAAAAGTTACAAGTCTCATTTATGGGAATTATGAATATTCGCAATTGCGAACCCTGATCTCTACTAACATGGGAATTGGGAAACAGGGTTCGCATTTTCGAACCCTTCAGAAATCCCAAACTTTTGCATTTGCGAGCAAGATGTCGCATTTGTGACTCCGCATTTGTGATAGATGTGTCGCCTTTGTGACCTTAGGCATTAGAGTAAAACTTTGTATTCATGAAGGGGTACTCACATTTGTAAGCAAGACGGGCCTAGGCTATTTTTCGCATTTGCGCTCCAGCCACAATTGCGAACTCGCATTTGCGAGCCAGGCTTCGCAAATGCGAAGCCCGCAGGCGTGGGCACATCAACTGGAAACCTGTAATTTTTTATGTTTAAAATGAAGTTCGTGGCCTATTCAAAACTCACCCGAGCCCTCAAGGCTCCCAACCAAATATACACACAACCTCAAAAACATCCTATGGACTTATCCGTGTACTCAAACCACCAAAATAACATCATGGACATCAAATTAAACCTTAAGATCAATGAAATTTATGAAATTTCATCAAATTCCACAGAAATTTCTTAAACCATTTAAATAGCATGTACCGGGCACCGAAACTAAAATACAGGCCCGATACCATCATGTTTTAATCAAGTTTTATTTCAAATTCCTTTAAATAATTTCAGAAAATAATTTTCTTTAAAAATTTATTTCTCGGGCTTGGGATCTCAGAATTTGATTTCGGACATACGCACAAGTCCCATATTTTCCTACGGACCCTCGGACCGTCAAATTACGGGTCTGTGTCAATTTACCTAAAACGTTGGCTAAAGTCAAATTAACTCATTTTATAGTCAAAATTCATCATTTTTCATAGATTTTCATGTTTAGGCTTTCCGGTTATTCACTTGGACCATGCACGAAAATTGAGGTGACTTTATATGAGGTGTTCAAGGCCTTGGAAATTATAAAATTTAATTTAAAAGCAAGTGATGACCTTTTGGGTCATCACATTTCCAAAAAGAATGAACCCTTTCTAAATTTGGTAATAATTTAGCTTAAACATAATTCTACCCTTAATCAGAAGCTTTTATAATCACACCGAAACTCTGGGCCCTTTTTGACTTGTTTAGAACCACAAATTTTAAAAGTATTCATTTTTTCTTAAACTCCATGCCAAGCCAAACATGTTCACATAAATTGAAACGGAGGGAGTAACAATTATAAGCATTGGTCCCAGACACTTTTAATTTTCTTTGAACAATTAGAAGTTGATTATGTTTAGTTTAACGAGCGCCTCCCATAGAAGTTATTTGAAATGCTACTGATGTTGGTGATAGTACTAATATATCTGCTACTATTATTGTTGATGATGCTGCTAAAAAAATTTAAAATAATAATAAAATTGTTCGAGGATATCTACTTAAACATATGACACTCTCTTTGATTTGTTTATAATTCTGCTAAAGTCATGGGACAGTTTGGAGAAGAAATACAGTACATATGATGTAAGGAAAAAGAAGTATGTAGTTGTAAAGTGGATCAAGTTTCTGATGGTTAATGATACGCTAATCATGGAGTAGGTTCACGATTATGAGAATTTGACTGTTGATGTTCTGAACGAAGGCATGGAGATGTGTTAGATTTATTAAGCTAATGTCGTTTCACTTGAAATGTTTCCACCTCCCTGGAGTGATTATTTGCATCAATTAAAACACAAGAAGAAAAACTTAACTCTTCAAGAATTGATCAGTCACAAGAACTGAGGAAGAAAACTGTCTCAAATATGAGGAGGCAGAATGACATAAGGATAAGATGAAATCTCTCTCTCTCTCTCTCTCTCTCTCTGTTAATTCATCTAAACTTGTGGAATCTACTAGTACTTTTGTGAAAGACAGGTTTAAAGTCAAACAGAAGAAAGGCCAGGAGAAAGAAGCAGAATTACTTCAATAAACAGGAGAGCCAAATCCAAATGTCGAAAGGACCTTGCTATGTCTGTGGAAAATTACTCACAAGGCTTTTTAGTACAACCAACGGCAAGGACAAAGCTCAAGACCAAGTTATCCTAGCTGAAATTAGGGATGTGATTGTTGCAGTTATCGTTGAGGAAAATATGGTGGCTAACAAGACTTTTAGATACTGGACACAAGCTCTTGAAGGCACCTCTGCGCCAATAGGGAATTGTTCCATGACTTTGAGGAGTCTACTGATGGAGAGTTTGTTTACATGGGTAACTTCACTAGCACATGAGTAATAGTTAAAGGAGAAATTCTTCTTAAGTTAACTTCTGGAAAAAGTTTAGCCTTGAACAATGTTCTATACGTTCCCTCCATTAATAAATACTTAATTTCTGGTGCGCTTCTCAACAAAACATTCCTTAAACTTGTTTTTGTATCTAATAAAATTGTTATTTCTTATGGAGGAGACTTTTTTGGGAAGGGTTACCTCAATTGTAACGGCTCAGCTGATTATTTTTAGAGTTAGAACCCCAATCCCCTATTAACTGCTTCCCCCATATCTGTTTTTTTTGCTATTGTGACTTTCCGGGAGCTTTTGTTTTGGTTTTGTAGTATTTTGGGACACGTAGTGCCTAAGCAGAGGCATAAGTCTTAGAATTTGGACCGTAGTCGAAAGTATATGAAGATTACTCTTCCATCGATTCCATTTGCTGCGTTAGGTGATTTTTGGGCTTAGGGGCATGCCCCAATTGTGTTTGGAGGTCTGTAATTCAATTAGGCTTGAAATGGCGAAAGTCAAATTTTTTGAGATTTGGACCGATAGGAATTTTTGATATCGGGATTGGATTCCAAATATAGATATTGGAGTAGGTCCGCAATGTTGAGTATGACTTGTGTGTAAAATTTAGGGTTAATCGGACGTGGTTTGTTTAGTTTCGGCATCAGTTGTAAAATTTGGAAGTTTCAAGTTTATTAAGTTTGGATTGGAGGATACTTTATGTACTTAGCGTTGTTTGATTTGATTTGAGGGTTCGATTATTTTTGTATGGTTTTTTAGGATTGGTTGGTATGTTTGGTTGAGGTCCTATGGAAATAGAGTATTTTCTGGTTTTTGGTTATAGAGATTTCCTTCATCGCATTCGCGAGAGAAGTCTCGCATTCGTGTAGGCCATTTGAGAGGCAAGATAAGTTTGCTCTTTGCGTTCGTGAAGGTATGGAACATTAAGGCTACACGTTCATGATAAGGACCTCATGTTCGGGTAGAGTCAAAGTTCATATTGGTTCCAGGCATAATAGCATACGCGTTCGCAATGAGTGTCCCACATTCGTGAAGGGTCAGGCTAGTTGAGCGTCACGTTCGTAATCGGTGCATCGCGTTTGCGATGAGCATATTTTTGGATTGAAGTAGCTTGTGCTTCACGAACGCGAGACTTTGACCGTGTTCATGAACAAGGGCGTATCTGGGTAGAACTGAAAGTTCAAAAATGAGGGCTTTGAGTTCACATCACAAAATTTGATTGGGAGCTCGGTAGAAGGGGAAATTTAGAAAGATTTTTAGAGGACGTTATTGGATTTGGCCCATTTGGAGTTAGATATTCGTGGAAAGAGCATTATGATGGATTGGTTTGAGCTTGGTTCAAGGTAAGTGGCTTGCCTAACCTTGTGTGTGGGGTGGGGGGGGGGGACTCTGCTTAAGGTTTGGTACTGTTTGATATATGAGCACTATGTACATGAGGTGACGAGTGCATACAAGGACTATTTTTTGAAAAAAATCTGTTTTCATTAAGTAAGATATCTATTTTCCATTAATTGAGCTACATTAGCATATGCAATTATCCTCTTTAGTTTAGGACTCCATGTGTATGTATTAATTGCTTATGTGAAGTCTGTTTAGCATGCTTAATGAAATTTTTGCTTCTTCATTGACTTGTATTTAGTCTAATTGTAGTATTTCCGTGCTGTAGTTATAATTCTATTGTTTGATCTGCATATTTACTTTCGGACTACAGAACGATATTATGGGAGACCCCCCATGTATTGCATTTTACTTTGGGACTACAGAACAATATTTCCGGAGATCCCCCAGCACCATATATTTTTTTAATTGGGACTACAAAATGGTATTATGGGAGATCCTCCACTGCACATTTACGTTTGGGACTACAGGACGGCATCTTGGGAGATCCCCTGTTGTTATCTTTGTGTTCTGAGCTATTGTCTTTCTATGATTCTATTCCTGTTAGATTTATGTATTTGTTGTAACTGTGATATCTCATTCAGTCTTATTTATTATATTTATACCAGTAGGCCCTAACTTGATCATGTCACTACTTGACCGAGGTTAGAATCAGCATTTATTTGGTACCATTGTGGTATACTCATGCCCTTTCTTGCACATGTTTTTCGTGTGCATATCCAGATTTATCTTACCATCCTCATCACTAGTTGCAGTCACTGTGGCTATTTAGTGATTTCAAGGTACAACTGCTCGCGTCCTCAAATCCTCGGAGTCCCCATCTATCTCCCGCATGTTCATTTTTCCTTCTTTTTGTAAAAATGATATATAGAACTTATAATAATTCTTAGGAGCTTGTGACTTGCGGTATTCTGGAAGGGAATTGTTTGGTACACTTCAGAGGTGAAAATTTTATATGACAAGTTGCATATCTGTTGCTTATTAGATATTTTTTACCATTAGTAGTTAATGTTCATGGTTTTATTTCATTTCTGCAAAGTGTTAGGATTGCCTAGTCGTAGAGACTAGGTACCGTCACGACAACTCATCGAGGGAGAAATTGGGCCGCGACAAGTTGGTATCAGAGCTCTAGGTTCATAGGAGTTGTACGTCACAAGCGATTTATTAGAGTCTCGCGGATCAGTATGGAGATGTTTGTACTTATCTTGGAAGAGTATGGAACTGTTAAGAAAATTCTACCTTATTTGATTCCTTTTCATGCGAGATTATTGACTTCGTAATTCTAAAATTCTATCTTCTATTCTCACACAGATGGTGAAGGACACGTGCCGCCGGAGATGACCAAGCACTTGCACCCTATACTAGGGCCGCCGTAGGCTAGGGCTGGGTTAGAGGCTGAGGACATCCATGTGGTACAACCAGAGCACATGAGCGAGCTGCTACCGAGGAGCCACCAGTAGTTCCAATCGGAGCACGGGCGCCTGAGATGCCTGTTGCTACTACTACTACTCCGGATCATTAGGAGACCTTTGCACTGTTCATGAGTATGTACAACACTCCAGCTCAGGCATGGTTGATTCCCCTTGCTCCAGATACATCTGAGGCCAGGGGAGGATCATAGACTCCCATCACCCACACCCCATAGCAACAGTATCAGGTTGATAAGATTCTAGAGGTTATGTCGGTACCACCTGCAGCCCCAGTTCAGCCCGATGGTTGGGCAACAGTTTCAAAGAAGGAGCAACATGGGCTTGAGAGGTACAAGAAATACGACCCTTCAACATTCAGTAGTCTAGCATCAGAGGATGCTTAGGGATTTCTGGATGAGTGCCACCATATCCTCCATACTATGGGCATAGTTGAGTCGAGTGGGGTTTCTTTTACTGCCTTTTAGCTTAGAGGAGCAGCCTATCAGTGGTGGCGTACTTATAAGTTGGACAGCCTGACTATGGCAGCTTCTCTTACATGGACTCAGTTCTCGGACATATTTTTGAGAGAGTATGTCCCTCAGGGCCTTAGGGATGGATGGTGCATGGAGTTTGAGCAGTTCTATGAGTACTATGACTGTTTCAGCGTATGCAGTCCGTTTTAGTAATATGGCTACATGCACCGACCTTGGTTTCTACAGTATGAGAGAGGGTCTATGTGTTTATTGAGGGACTCATTCCCAACATCAGTATTAGCATGGCCCGAGAGTTAGATATTGATATCTCGTATCAACATGTGGTGAGCATTTCTAGGAGAGTGGAAGGCACGCTTAATCAGGATAGGGAGGACAGAGCGGCCAAGAGATATCGAGATTCCGGCCATTATTCTTGTTCCATACCCTAACTATTGAGTTTGTGTTGGTACTGAATGAACATATCAAACAAAGGAGAGCAGTATATAGCAGCGAACTCTAGAAGCTAGGGCTTTGTTCTCGTCATGTTAGGGGTTATGTGAGTCGTCCCATTCATATATCTCTCCCAGCCGCCGGTGGTATTCCAGCTCCTCCTAACCCTCAAGAGCCTTATATGCACCTTCAGTAGCTAGTATACCTTCTGTAGAGGGTGCTTTCAATGGCCAGTTCAGCAGACCTGACCCGAACTAGCTATCGCAGCCATTACCTCCTAGATCTTGTTTGGAGTATGGAGACACCCATCACATGGTGAGGGATTTCCCTAGACTTATGAGGGGTTCACCTCCACAGACTTCTCAACCACAGCATGCTCCATCGGGTCCTCCGGCCATGATTACAGCACCTGCTGCCACCTTACTTGCTCAGCTAGCTCAAGGTGGAGGTTGGGGAGGTAGAGGTCGCTCTAGAGGGGGACGCTAGGACAGATACTATGCTCATACTACTCGTACAAAGGCTATTTCTTCCAATTCTATCAATACAAGTATTGTTCCAGTTTGTCATACAGATGCATCAATTCTGTTTGATCCAAGCTCCACTTATTCTTATGTGTCATCTTATTTTGCCCTGCATATAGGCGTATCTCAGGATTCTTTGAGTTCCACTGTTTATGTGTCTACTTTTGTGGGAGATTATCTTGTTGTGTATCGCATGTATAAGTCGTGTTTGATTACTCTTAGTGGTTTTGAGACTAGAGCATATTTGTTATTGCTCACACGCCAAGACCGTGACACTAGCTATGCTAGGTTTACCGCGATTAGAGTGGAGAGGTACCTTAGATTACATTCTCAGTAGAGTTATTTCATTTCTTATAGCTCAACAAATTATTGAGAAGGGGTGTAACCCGTATCTAGCCTATGTGAGAGATGTCAGCATTCATACCCCAATAGTTGAGCTAGTACCAGTAGTGAAGGATTTCCCTGATGTTTTTCCAGCTGATCTTCCGAGCATGCCGCCCGAAAAAGATATTGATTTTGTCATTGATTCGTTGTCAGTCACTTAGCCTATCTCTATTCCTCCTTATCGTATGGACCCTCTTGAGTTGAAAGAACAATTAAAGGAATTGCTAGATAAGGGCTTCATTCGGCCTAGTGTGTTACCTTGGGGTGCTCATGTCTTGTTTGTGAAGAAAAAAGATGGTTATACGCGTATGTCCATTGATTATCGCCAGTTGAACAAAGTCAGAGCGAAGAATCGGTATACTTTGCCTCGTATTGATGACTTATTTGATAAGTTATAGTGTGTCTGAGTGTTTTCCAAGATTGGCTTGCATTCTAGTTATCATTAGCTGAAGATTCAGGAGCAAGATATCCCTAAGACTGCTTTTAGGACTCGGTATGGCCATTACGAGTTCCTTGTCATGTCATTTGGGATGATCAACGCCCCAACATCATTTATGCATTTGATGCACAAAGTATTTCGACCCTATCTTGACTCGTCCATCATTTTCTTTATTGATGACATTCTGCTGTACTTCCTGAGTTGGGAAAATCATGAGCAGCACTTGAGGACTGTGCTTCAGACCTTGAGAGAGAAGAAGTTATATGCAAAGTTCTCAAATTGTGAGTTCTGGTTGGACTTCATGACCTTTTCGGGTCACTTATTGTCGAGTGAAGGGATCAAGGTAGTTCCGAAGAAAGTGAAAGTAGTGCAGATTTTGCCTAGACCGTCCTAAGTTATAGAGATTTGGAGTTTCCTTAGTTTGCTAGGGTATTACCATCGATTTGTTGAGGGGTTCTCGTCTATTGCAGCGCCTATGGCGAGGTTGACCAAGAAGGATGCTCCACTCAGATTGACAGAGCAGTGTTCATAACTATGGATTTTACCCTATCTAATGCTCTCTTTTGCTTAGTTTTTGGATAACAAATGTGTGACAGTATTCATGAAAACTAACTTAATTTACTTTTCTGCAGGGTTTGGTCAAATTGAGGCAAAGAATCCATAATCAACTTATGAAGGATTTAATCTTTCACAAATCCAAAGCTGGGAGTAGACCGTTGATGACGATGGAAAAGAGCGTCCGCGTGAGGACCACTGCTGAGGCATCCACAAATACAAAGCTCGCAAAAAAATTTTTTAGATATCCTAATTTAAGCATAAAGTCTTCTGTTGACCGCGAAGGAAAAGCATGGCCGCAGAATACTTGACGCGATCGCGGTGGAATTTTTGCTGAGAGCGGTGATTGAAGTTCAGAGACTCTACAAGTTGAGCTTTGACTGAGGAACACGATCTGCGTCCATATTAAGCGGCCGCGAATAAAGCTAACATAGAGGCAATGGCTTTAACAATATCCATGCAAATAAGTCCAAATCAAGCCCATAATTGAAGAAACATTGACCGCGCTCTTAATTTTACGGACGCGATAGCTCAAGCGCGGGTGCACTTAATTTTATGCCTTTGTGAATTCGTTGCATGGTCATTTTTGTCAAGAATTTTCAGCTATGTATAAATAGTTATCTTTTACTTTTTTAGGCCAAGTTATGTTTTGATGAACACGTGAACAACCTTATTTTACCTTTTTGAGTAATTTTAGAGTGGATTCACCCTCAATCCTTAGATTTTCATCTTGTATTTGAATCTTATGTCTTATATTTTATTTTTATCTTTGATTTCTACTGTTATTATGAGTAGCTAAGCCCATATCTAGGGTTCTGACCCAACCCTAGTTTGGGTATTTAATGGGTCTTGAATTTTAAGATTTAATTATTTATGGGTTAGTGATATTTAGCTTGATTCATGCTTTAATTGTAGATTCATGCCTATATGACTTAGACTCTTCTTGATAAAGAGAGACTAAGTCTAGGAAAGTTAGGTTAACAGGCAATTGGGGTGCATTCAGGAGATAGATAGTCCCAATTAAAGGGTTAAACCTAAAGATAATAATACATGACTTGAGTCAATATCATATCTTATGCATGAACACCCATTTGGACTTGAGAAAGCCAAATTGGGAAAAGTCACTCAAACTACCGAGAGGCATAGAGTCAGCACTTATGTGTGATGGTTATATCACGACCCCAGTCATAGAAACTTGCCGTAAATTCTTGATATACGTTAGATATCCACCTAGGCGAAAGTCACTACCATAGTCCCTTTTAATCATTGAAAACAACCAAAAAAACATTGTCCTTAGTTTAACTATTGCATGATATAGACTCGAAATAGAATTGAAAGCTGGTTGATAAAGTCTGCTAGGGAGACTTTGTGCTCCCAACTCCCTACGGATTTGATCCCGGCCTTTGTTTGGTAAAAGTGCATCGACCATCTTCGCTACTCAATAGTAGTGCAGGCTTGGAACCAATCACCTTTTGGAACCGTTACCGAGGAGTTAAACAGTTTTAGCTATATCTCCTAGTATTCGTGTGTTTTGTCATTCTTTCCTTCCAATTTTCTAATTTGTTTGTGAAACTTCTCCCATGTACAATATGGCTCTTAACAATGACGCACCCAGAAATTTGCCTTTGGGGGAGGAGGTATACAATGGTAATGTGGATGAGATTTAACCTGAATCACAAGCACAAAGGAGTGGCCGATCGCCTCTTGATAATATTCCAAACCCTCCCCACCTCCAGCCAGGGCATCACTCCGGGTGTGTTGCCCAATGAAGGATATGCCAGTGTAATAGTCTCGCCCCGGATTAGGGCAAGCAACTTCCAAATAACAAACATGACACATACACTCTTGGAACATTGGGGTTTCCTCACCGGAGCTCCACACCAAAATGCCTACAAGTATCTTAAGGGTTTTGTTGATATGCTGGGGGAGCAAGAAAACTAACGTTTCTGAGGACATGTTGAGACTAAGGATTTTCCCATTCTCTCTAAGGGGAAAGGTTTTGGACTGGCTTGAAGGTTGCCCAACCATTCCATCACCACTTGGGATGAGTTGGCCAAAATATTAATGGCAAAATTTTTCTCGCTGGGTCATATGGCAAAACTGAGAGATGAAATCCTTACCTTAAAATAGGATCCAAATGAACCACTTCATGAGATCTGGGAAAGGTATCAGACGATTGTAAAAGAATGTCCGAACGATGACAAGAACGAAGCAATGATCCAACAAACATTCTACTGTGGCATCAACACTACCAACCAGTGTGTAGTCAACCAACTCGCCGGGAGAAACTTTATGAGCACTCCTTGTGCTGAGGCGTGTGATATACTTGATGAGATGGCTGATACTTCCTCGGAATGGCAAAGTCAAGCCAATGTTCCACAGGGTGATCCCAATGTCATTCACCTACGCAAAGAGTTCCATGACCACGTCCAAGCAATAGCCGAGTTAACTACAAACATGAACCAGTTGGTCAAATCTCAATTGCAGCAAGTTCAATCACCAAAGACAAGTGAATGCCATGGATGGGGTAAATATGATGGTCAACAAGAGGCGACAAAGAGGTCAACAAAGTCAAGGAAATCTAGAACAATGTGAGCAAGGTGGTAGTGGTCATAACAAAGATTATGGGTATGATGATCAAAGTGAAGAAGTTTAGTATGTGAACAACTGCCAAGGACAACAGGGCAATGCTCTGAATCAACAACAATAGTGGAGATCCCAAGAAAATTGGGGGAACCAAAACCACCAAGGAAATTAGAATAGTGGGAACAACAACAATCAAAGCAACTAGGGGAACAATAACAATAGCAATTGGGGAGGAAACAACAACCAATGGGGTTGAAATAATGTTAATCAAGGGAATCTGGTGCTGGGATTTCAAAGGCCTCCGATGTATCAACAACAAAACAACTCGCCTCCATTTCTATCTCAAGGTCCTAGCTCGTCAAACAATGAGATAGGACGGATTGAGTAAATGTTTGAGCAAATGATGAAGAAAAATGCCGACTTTAATGCCCAATTAATGTCCCATAATACTTCTATCCGCAACTTGGAGGTCCAACTTGGCCAAATGTTGCAAGGTTTGAATACTCTCCCTAATGGAGCACTACCTAGTGAAACGGTAGTAAAACCAAAAGGAGGGAACAATATGGGCCATGCAATGGCGGTGACTACAAGGAGTGGTAGAGGTGGAGTTGCTAGTATATCTAATGCAAAAACGGTTGTGATTGGTGATGTGTTAGTGCAAGAGAATGATGATTAAAGAATTTATGTGTAACTGAATGATGATATTATGAATGAAGATGTGAGAATTGACATTGATGACAACATGGAGGAAACACAAAATGATGTGAACCCGTCTATAGAACATGTGATAGACATACCGAAAATGGTAGTACCCAAAGCCAAGGCACCTTTGACAAGGCCTCCTCCACCATACCCTCAGAGACTTGCAAAACAAAACAATGAGAACCTATTTAAGAAATTTATTAATCTGATTAAAAGTTTGTCGATAAATGTACCTTTGGTGTAAACTATTGAAGAAAGGCGAGGATACGCCAATTATATGAAAGACACTATAACAAAGAAGAGATCCATAAATTGTGAAACTATCAAGATGACTCACCAAGTGAGTGCCATTGTACATTCTATGGCACCAAGGGTAGAAGAACCAAGTGCACTATCACGTGCACTATTGGTAGTGCCGATTGCAGCAAAGCTTTGTGCGACTTAGGGGCAACCATTAACTTGATGCCATATTCTGTGTTTAAGATATTGGGGATTGGCAACCACGGTGCACATCCATGAGGTTGTAGATTATCGGATAGTGTCACACCTCCTTTTACGGCTACTCCGAAGGATAAATGTATATGGGAGTTTTTCAAATTAAAGTGACATTATTCGAAATGAGATTATTTATTTAGAGCCGCCACTTGGAATAGGTTTGGGTTTTGGTGTCCCAAGTCATCGGCTTATTTAGAATCCCAAATAGAGGAAGTATTTCGACTGCCCAAATGGAGTCTGCGAACCAGAAATTCTAAGTAAGGAATTCTGTTGACCCGAGGGAATGTCTTAGGCACCCCCGGATCCCGTGGTTCTAGCACAGTCGCTTAAACTATTATAATTGGCTAAAACTCTATTTTTGTACATATTAATCCAATAGTGCAATTTTAAAAATTATTAACCGCTTTAATCATTTTAGGGATATTGCAACGTTATTAAAACACGTCCCGAACCATGTCACATAAATGCACCTGGGTCCTCGACATATTTTAATATCGCTGATACTTGGATTTGTGTCACATAAATGCACACCCGAGTTTAGGAAGGTATTTTATTAATAAATTCGTGCCTATAGCAACTATGCGTTTGGAAATTCGTGGAAGGCCGTCAAATTCGCTAAACAGCACTTCCAACTTTCTAATATTTTATGAAGTTCAGGAGCCTCACGTAGTGTTTGATTAAGTTAGCATGGCTCACTTTATTTTATGAAGGTAACCTAAAGCATGCTATAGTTTTCTATTATTCTTGTCTCTAAAAGGTCTTAATAATTTCATACATGGGTAATGAATTTAAAGGGATTCCACAATTACATTTCCAGCCTCAATCATGGCTGGTTATGAAACTTGGGCTTTGTTTAATATTGGGCGCAGGAGATGTATATTCTGTATGTCACAACTGCTAGCAGTTGGGCCTTCCAATGTAGTCCATAAACATTGGACTATGAGTCCATCATAGGATAATGATAGCAACCCTTTTATCAACTATACTACAACCGTTAAAATTATACACGTGGTCATTCTGAAGTATACTGGAGGTATTTTAACAAAGAAGATGCTGAGAATGATTTCACATTAATAAGTTATAACTCGGATTTCAACTCTAGTACTTAAAGAAAAATCTTAAGTACTCATCGTTCAGAGTATATGCATATACAGTTGTTGACTCTTTACTACATCCTCATTCATGGATATTAATAAAAATCATGGACTAGGCTATATTAATCCAAATGAAATCTGAACAAACTGAAGTTAGAGTCCATATACAGTCCATTGTTATTACAAGTTCATATACATTACGATATTGGAGAAGCTACTGAAACTTAACTACACAATATAACATCGAAACATAAAATGGAATTTTATTCATTTGTCAACATTGATCTTGAACAGGCATAGTTGTGCTATCCAAATTTGAGTGAGAATCAATACCTGGAATTACAACAGAAAAGACAGTCCTATGAGCAAAGTTAAACAAATAACAAGCAAGCACAACAGCCACACAACCAGTAAAACCCAGGAACTCAGGAAATTTGAGAAGCAACTAGTGAAAATAGATCTCTACAACAGCCCAAATGCACATTCAACACATCTTCAACTTGTATTGATTATTAAAGAAAGTTTGACCAGAAGAAAAAGGATTTACTGAATAATGTATGAAAGTGTAATGTATGTCTATATCTATAAGTTGTATTCTAAATCTCAAAAACAAAAGCCTCCTTAATCCTCTCTAAAATCTACTCAAAAAAAAAAATCTCCCTGAAATGATCAGATTGTCCCCTTTTATAACTGAAGCCTTAGGGTAACATAAATCTCTTTGTTTTCCTTTTAGTCCTTTATCCATTTTTCAGTTTTGCCTAAATGGTCCTTGGTTTTCTGACTTATGCCTCATGTTTTGAGGTAGAAATTGCACTTTGGACCTTCACTAGAATGTTCTAAGAGTTTATTACAAGATTCCCTATATTCAAATTCCCTTAATGCCCCTGTCCCTTTTCCAAATCACTGTCCTAAGGGTTTTAAACCTTGGTTATCATCTATTTGGTCAAAAACTGACCCTAGTTTGTTACTTCAGGTTATAGACCAAAATCAAAGTCTGAATTGCAGACTAAATTATGCAGAAATAATCAATCGAAGAGTTAAAATTTTAATCAATGCAACTCATTGATTTAAGTAAATATCTCAATGTGGGCTTTACATTACTCAACAACAAAGATGGAACCAATTATCACAACCTTCAGAACCACATAGATACCAATCGATTTTTGGACCAGAAAAAATGAAAAATTAGAGCATGCTTATTCATGGATACTCATGAATTTAGAATTAATCCAACTATTTAGAAGCAAGTCATGCAATCTTGACCCAGACATATGGTGTGAAAGAAATCACTAACCAGAAAACCTAATAGATGAGTAAATGGGCATGCATGCCTTTATATTTATGAAACATAGAAACAAACAAAAAGAAGAATCAAAACACATAGAAGAGAAACTAAAGCCATTATACAACAATTATAAGGAAGAACAGATTATAACACTCAGTAGAAAACCACAAGCACTTATAAAGAAGAATACAAGAATTAGAGCAACTAAAAGATCAATAAACGGAAATTAAACACTCAGAAGAGAAAAAATTAAAACAATTAAAAGACGGACATAGGAACTTTTGCATATTTAACAAGTGTAAGTAAAGAAAATCAAGAGAAGCAGGACAAGTATGTGATTCTAAATGGAGACACCTACTCAGAGTTTCCAAATATGAACAGATAGAAAAACATGGTGTACTAAACAAATAACTATAAAGAAGATTGGAAGCAAATGAAGTCAGGGATGAGCAAATAGTAGCTATTCAAAATTTTCCACAAATAAAACAAATGAAAACTCAGGAACATGTGCCTCTAGATGGAAATAACTTATCCAGAATGTCTTGAAGATGAAGAGATAGAGAACGAGCAACAATAAAAGAAAAATCAACAAGCAAGAGAAGGCAGATAATATCAAGGATGAATAGATGAACTCAAACAATGAAAAATCAAATAAAATCAATTATAACAGCAAAGCACACCCAAAAATCAACCACACAGGCACTTAGCGTTTCTAGCGTCACAACCCTAAACATAGGGTTTTTCAAATCTCTAGATCTTTGACCTCTTCTGAGAGGTCCTTTGACCTTTTAAGGTCTTTGCCTTTCACATTGGAGAGGGGGAAAAGAGTTTCAAGGAAGGGTCAAATGGTTTTGAGAAAAGGGGTGGTTCAGACTCGATTTGGCTGGGTCTAGTTGTATTCGAGGGTCGTTTGTTGCAATGTCGTGGATGGGAAGGTGAGATGGTCTCCAGGGACCAATTTAAAAGGATTCTGATGAGATTAGATTTTGGGGTTAAGCTTTCATTTGATATTTGAGACGATCTGTTAGGATTTGAACGATGGGGCTTAGATGGTTGGGAAGAGGGGGGAAGGTGGTTCCGGGGTGTTATTTTGGGTTGGTGCCGCTGGAGACGGCGGTGCCAGTGACTCTTCTGTCAAATATTCAAAGAGTTGGGGAGTTGATTAAAGGAAACCAAGGTGGGAAGGGAAAGAGGGGGTCGAGATTGTCTAGTGGTGTAATTCTGAGGCCGTTTAGTGACCGTCGGCCACCATGAGGCAATTTTCGGCGGTGGCGTTAGGGTGGTTAAGGGTTGGTAGACGGTGGTGGAGAGATTGTGACGCGGCGGTGATACACCGGTTTGTAGATACGAGAAAGAAGGTCGTTTGGTCTCTGAGTATACAAAGGGTGTTTGCACATAAATATGTGATTTAGGGTGTGGTTTCTGTTGGAACACACTTTCAAAGACGTTGAACTAAAGTCGTGTTCGTATTTGTAGGTTTTGATAAATGACAAACCAACGTGGATGCAATGTTGACAAATGCCAAATCGTCGTGAATACGAAGATATCATTGAACAAACAAGGCGAGAAGTATGACTAACGGACCAAGGAAGAGTCCAAGTTGAGAAGAGTCAAGAACAAGAACAAGAGATATATTGAAGACATTATTGAGTTGTTTGCATTGTGATCTTGATCCGACACTAGATTCAAGTCTTGGCTTCTCTCTAAATAATTATATCAAATCATGCATATCATAAAGATTTTTGTTGACCAAAATTTTGTGACCATGTCCAAACCAAAAATCTGACCGTCGGCTACCGTCGACTAGACGTTGGCTAGACGTCAGCTAGACGTCGGCAAGACATCGTCATGGTTTTTGACATTTTCATTTTAGCCAAAATAGTTTTTAAAATATTATCATTGGTTTTCATTTCTAGGCATATTTAAACATATTCCAAATCATTATTTCATAAAAACCACACTTGATTTATGGTCGTCGTCTAAACGCATGGAAAACGTCTTTGACAAATTGACGCGACGTTTATGACCTTGGAAACTTGGTTTTTAAGAACTAAGTCTTGGTTTTCACTTTTTATACCATAAACAAGCTTTTCCAACACTTGGTTTTTTATATGGAACGCTTTGATCTTTGGGTTGGTTTTCAAGGTTGAATAATTGATTATCATGTTCCAATAATCGATTATCTTGCTAATGTAGCAAAACCCCAATTTACAGAAGATTCTGATAATCGATTATCACCTTTAGATAATCGATTATCACCTCAGATAATCGATTATCATTATCTGATAATAGATTATTCTGTGTTTCCAGCCCAAACTTGAAATTACAGAGAGGTTAAATAATCGATTATCCTTTGGAGAACCGTTTCCATCCAACGACTAGTTTTTTGAACGTTGAAGTAAGATAATCGATTATGGACTTAAGATAATATATTATTCTGTTTTTAATTCAAAATTCTTGTCCAACTATTGAGCAACGGTCACTTGATCCTTGAGGGCTATAAATAGACCCCAAAACCTCTCATTTCAACAATAATTTTTCAACAATCTGATGTACTTTCATTGCAATTACTTCATTCATATTTCATAGCTTTTGGGAGCCAAAATCTTGAAGAAATTGTTGTGTTCTTGAGCGTTCTTAAGTCTACTCATATCTACTCTATAAGAGAGTCATGTTCTTGAGTGCTAGGTGTTTGTATACACTTGAAGGGAAGTCTAATCCCTTGTTGTTGTAAGAAGGAAGGTTTCATTCCTTCGGTTGAAGTCTTGGAGTGCGGTATCTCTGAGCAAACGTTGTTGAGGCTCGTGTGACTCGAGTTCTCAAGTTGTGTTGGTTTGTTGAGCACCTTTAAGCTTAACGGAGTTAGTTTCAGCTCGAGAGAGTCTATCGGGACGACACCACACGTTGTGGCGAACCAGATTTTTGTTAAACGCTATTCACCCCCTCTAGCGTTGGGCACTTATTCTAACAATTGGTATCAGAGCCATACTCTTTGAAAGACTTAACAGTTTGAGAGAAATGATCTATGGCTTCTACTCGCAATCTTTATGGAGGAATTGGTGAGGGACTATAAACCACGAGGCCACCACGCTTCGATGGCACAAATTACACCTATTGGAAGGAGCGGATGAGAATCTTCATCCAATCCAACAACTTTCTACCGTGGAAAATCATCAAAAAAGGTGAACAATTGCCCACTAAGGAAGTCGAGGATAAAGTCTTCCTAAAGACGGAGAACGAATATGATGCGGAGGACATCAAAAAGGTGGAAAACAATGCTAAGGCCATCAACATGCTGTACTGTGCAGTAAACCCCGATGATTATTGGAAGATTTCATGTTGCACCACGGCCAAGCAAATGTGGGAGAAGCTAGAGGTCACCTACAAAGGTGCGGACCAAGTCCGAGAAGCTAAAATTGATTTTCTAACCCATGAATATGAATTATTTCGTATGAAGGAGAATGAGAAAATCGACGACATATTTGAACGATTTTCAAAAATCGTCAACGACCTCCACGCACTCAAGAAGACGTACACGGACAAGGAGCTTGTACGAAAAATCCTGCGGAGCCTCACTCCGGAGTGGCAATCCAAAGCCGATGCCATTCAAGAGTCAATTGGCATCACCAACGTCACTATAGATGGACTCCGGGGGAATCAAAAGACGTATGAGTCCACCATTCTTAACCCTCCTTTGGAAGATCAAAGGAAAAGAAGCATTGCACTCAAGGCCTCCACATCACAACCTCAAGTCATTGAGGATTCAAGCGATGAGGATAACGAGTTTGGACTCGTTATTAAAAAGTTCCATAAGTTCATGCGTAAAGAGTATGAACGGAAGGGAAAGAGGCAAGGAGGACCACCCAAATGCTATGGGTATGGTGAAGTTGGGCACATAAAACCTAAATGCCCAAACACAAAGACGGAAAAGAAGACTGTTAAGAAACAAAGAGCCTACATCTCTTGGGGAGGCGACTCTGGGGATGAGTCAAGCAACGGAGATGAAGATGAAACCGCCAACTTACCTCTCATGGCACATGAGGAAGCACGAGAAGAGGTATGTGAAACTTCTCCTAAAGATCCTTATACCTATGAAGATATGCAAGACGCCTTTGATGAGTTATTTGGCGAATTTGTTAGCGCTTCTAAAACCATTAAGGATTTAAAGAAACAAATCTCTTCAAAGGAGAATGAGTTGGAAAAATTGAGCCAAGATAATGAAAAATTAAGAGAAGAAAATAAGTTTTTTGGAAAAAGAAGCGCCGACAAACCCGAAGGCTCAAACGAAAGTTGCAAGTCTTGCAAATCTCTCAAAGACCAAGTTGAAAAACTTAAGGGTACTTTGAACAAATTTAATACTTCTCATAAAAACCTCAACAATGTACTTGGCAATTTGAAATCTACTAAACATGGCTTAGGTTTCGAAAATAATATTAGTATGAATGAAAAAGTTGAGCCAAAACCTAAACAACCTAAGGCTCAACCTAGGAAAGATAAAATTAATATTAATAGACAACCTAGAAATGATAATTCTAGGAACACTAGACAACCTAGAACAAACACTAGGAGAAATGTTGAGCACATTAGAACACCTAGAAACGGTTTTCAAAAAGTGCATCAAAACTACGCTTCTCAAAATAGGGTAAATAAATTTAGACCACCTAGAAGCTATTATCAACCTAGGAGAATGCATAATCTGAATGTCATTTGCCATTATTGTAATAGGATAGGTCATATAGCTCCGGTTTGCTTTACTAGGCATAGGCATATCACGATTAAACAATCACACCACCACTTTGCCCCTAACACCCAAGGACCCAAAATGGCTTGGGTACCGAAATCTCATTTATTTAGTATGTAGGTATGCTTGAAGACATCAAGTGTACTTTGGTACCTTGATAGCGGATGCTCCAAGCACATGACCGGAGATGCATCCAAATTTCTTCAAATAAGACCCGCCAAAGGAGGAAACGTAGTCTTTGGAGACAATAGCAAAGGAAAAATAATCGGCATTGGTTCGGTTGGTAAGGATGAAACCTCATCTATTGATAATGTCTTATTAGTTAAGGGTCTTAAGCACAATCTCTTGAGCATAAGTAAATTGTGTGACAAGGGAAATCGTGTGATTTTCAGTTCTAAATCATGTACGGTTGAACGCCTTAGTGATAATAAGGTTATTTTACATGGTGATAGAATTGATAATATTTATATGGTTAACCTTGAAAATTCTTCATCAAACTTTGCTAAATGCCTCATAAGTAAAGAGGGCGATATGTGGCTATGGCATCGAAGAGTAGCTCATGTTAACATGAACCTATTGAATAAATTGGTTTCACAAGACTTAGTAGTTGGTCTCCAAAAATCAAGTTTGAGAGGGACACCATTTGTGATTCATGTCAAAGAGGGAAGCAAGTAAAGGCCTCTTTTAAATCGAAAAATGTTGTCTCAACAACAAGGCCTTTACAACTTTTGCATATGGATCTCTTGGACCATCAAGAACAAAAAGTTTTGGTGGGAATTACTTTGCCTTTGTCATTGTTGATGACTACTCTAGGTACACATGGACATTATTTCTAACTTACAAAAGTGAGGCGTTTCTAGTTTTCTAAAGTTTCCTTAAACTTGTTCAAAATGAAAAGAGCACAACAATTACATCCACAAGAAGTGATCACGGTGGTGAATTCGAACAAAATCTCTTTGGGGATTTTTGTGACGAACTCGGCATTGAGCATAACTTCTCCGCTCCACGTACACCACAACAAAATGGAGTGGTGGAACGTAAAAATCGATGTCTCGAGGAGATGGCTAGAACTATGCTCGATGAGGCAAAAATTCCTAACTATTTTTGGGAGGATGCCGTGAGTACCGCAAGCTACGTGTTAAACCGAGCCGTCATAAGACCGATACTCATAAAAACGCCATATGAACTATACAAGGGAAGAAAGCCAAACCTCTCCCATCTTTGCGTTTTTGGTTGTAAATGTTTTGTTAATAATAATGGAAAGGACAACTTGGGGAATTTTGATGCAAAATCCGATGAAGGCATCTTTCTCGGTTATTCATTGCGTAGTAAAGCCTATAGAGTCTTTAATAAACGCACTTTAACTATTGAGGAGTCCCCTCATGTTGTATTTTCCGAGAATGATACTCGCTTGGCGAGAAAGGATATTTGTGATGATCTT
Organism: Nicotiana benthamiana; assembly: GCA_034376525.1. NCBI lineage: Eukaryota > Viridiplantae > Streptophyta > Magnoliopsida > Solanales > Solanaceae > Nicotiana > Nicotiana benthamiana. The sequence continues at coordinate 26,918,327 of CM067340.1, read as the reverse complement.
GCAGATTCATTGGACAAGATTAATCTTCAAGGCGATGTGGAAAAAGAGAGCCCAAAGGAAGTCCAAGATGAAGTCATGGAACAACCTTTGAAAGAGAAACAACCACAAGAGGAAGAGACGGTGATGCCTAGAGCTTGGAGGACGTCTAGAAATCATCCTCTCGATAAGGTAATTGGTGACATCGAACAAGGGGTATGTACTCGAAACTCTCTTAAGGACACTGTAGGACACATGGCTTTTTTATCACAAATTGAACCTACAACCATTTTCGAAGCAATTGAGGATGAGCAGTGGACCTTGGCAATGCAAGAGGAGCTTAACCAGTTCAAACGTAATGACGTTTGGGAATTGGTGCCAAGACCCAATGATCATACCGTAATTGGTAAAAAATGGGTGTTCCATAACAAACTTGATGAAAATGGTATTATAACTAGAAACAAAGGTGGGCTCGTAGCTAAAGGCTGCAATCAAGAAGAAGGCATTGATTTTGAAGAAACTTATGCACCGGTAGCACGTTTAGAAGCTATTCGTTTATTACTTGCTTTTGCTTCATCTATGGATTTTAAACTATACCAAATGGATGTCAAGAGTGCCTTCCTCAATGGGTTTATTCAAGAGGAAGTGTATGTTGTACAACCCCCGGGTTTCGAAGACTTTGAATCCCCCGATTATGTCTTCAAACTCAAGAAAGCACTCTACGGTCTTAAACAAGCTCCCCGAGCTTGGTACGAACGCTTGAGTAAATTTCTTTTGGACAATGAGTTCAAAAGGGGGAAAGTTGATACAACACTCTTTATCAAGGGTAAAAACAAAGATATCCTCTTGGTTCAAGTTTATGTAGATGACATTATTTTCGGTGCTACTAACGAATTTTTGTGCAAGGAATTTTCGAAAAATGATGACAAGTGAGTTCGAGATGTCAATGATGGGTGAGCTCAATTTCTTCTTGGGATTGCAAGTGAAACAAATGAAAGAAGGGACTTTCATTTGTCAATTTAAGTATTGCAAGGAGTTGCTCAAACGTTTTGAGATGAACAACGCCAAAGCAATGGCTTCTCCCATGAGCACATCCAATCACCTTGACAAAGACGAAAAAGGTAAGGAAGTAGATGTAAAGAAGTATTGAGGTATGATCGGATTCCTTCTTTATCTTACCGCAAGTAGGCCGGACATTATGTTTAGTGTTTGTTTATGCGCTCGGTATCAATCTTGTCCGAAGGAATCGCACTTAGCTGCGGTAAAACGTATAATAAAATACCTTGTTGGCACTATGAATGTAGGACTTTGGTATCCCAAAGGTTCTTCATGCAAACTCATTGACTATTCCGACTCTGATTTTGCGGGCTGCAAATTGGACCGCAAAAGCACGAGTGGAACATGCCACTTACTTGGTAGTTCCTTAGTATCATGGTTTAGTAAGAAGCAAGTAAGTGTTGCGTTATCCACCACCGAGGCCGAATATGTGGCCGCGGGGAGTTGTTGTGCTCAAATCCTTTGTATGAAGCAACAACTCTTCGATTATGGCCTTAGTATTGATTATATCCCTCTTCGGTGTGATAATACTAGAACCATAAGCTTGACGAAGAACCCCGTTATTCATTCAAGGACGAAACACATTGAAATTAGGCATCATTTCATTAGAGATCATGTTCTCAAAGGTGATGTCGAGATTGAGTTTGTGGAAACGAAACATCAATTAGCCGACATTTTCACAAAACCTTTAGAGAAAGAGTCATTTTTTTGCATTCGTAGTGAACCCGGAATACTTGATTCCATGATGATCTAATGCGTGCATTTGTAAAATATTTTATTTGAACTATCACTAACTTGAGCATCGGAGACGTCTAACTCTTTTTTGCAGGTCTAAAAATGGCCACAAAGTCAGGGGGAACAAATTCAAACCATTTTGAGTTGCATTTGAAATTTTCTGGAATTTCAGAAGCGCATTGTTATGCAACTCCAGGAATTTAGCACAAAGTACAGATATGGAAAATGTTGACGAGGTGCCGGAAACCGATGATGATGGTGACGGTGATGATGATGATGATGAAGCAACGGCGAGTGACGGAGATGACGGTAGCGCCTAAAAGCTATTAGAGATCAAGCTCGACTCTCTTTCTCTTTACTTTATGTTTTGAATAATTTTTTAATGCTTCCATTAAGTACTCCATCTTTATTCCCTTAATCAATAAAATTTTTGCTAATGTCAAAAGGGGGAAGAAAAGGGCTATGCATAAATTGAGAAAGGGCTATGTATAAATTGAGGGGGAACTCATTACGTATTTTGCACAAACGTTTAAACACCTATGCATGTCCCCATCTCGGTTTGCCATTATCAAAAAGGGGGAAATTGTTGGAACACACTTTCAAAGACGTTGAACTAAAGTCGTGTTCGTTTTTGTAGGTTTTGATAAATGACAAACCGACGTGGATGCAAAGTTGACAGATGCCAAATCGTCGTGAATACGGAGATATAATTAAACAAACAAGGCGAGAAATATGGCTAACACACCAAGGAAGATTCCAAGTTGAGAAGAGTCAAGAACAAGACCAAGAGATGTATTGAAGACATTATTGAGTTGTTTGCATTGTGATCTTGATCTAACAATGGATTCAAGTCTTGGCTTCTCTCTAAAATCATTTTATCAAATCATGCATATCATAAATATTTTTGTTGACCAAAATTTTGTGACCATGCCCAAACAAAAAATCTGACCGTCGGTTACCGTCGACTAGACGTTGGCTAGACGTCAGCTAGACGTCGGCTAGGCATCGTCATGGTTTTTGACGTTTTCATTTAAGCCAAAATGGTTTTTAAAATATTATCATTGGTTTTCATTTCTAGGCATATTTAAACATATTCCAAATCATTATTTCATAAAAACCACACTTGATTTATGGTCGTCGTCTAAACACATGGAAAACGTCTTTGGCAAAGTGACGCGACGTTTATGACCTAGGAAACTTGGTTTTTAAGAACTAAGTCTTGGTTTTCACTATTTATACCATAAACAAGCTTTTCCAACACTTGGTTTTTGATTTGGAACGCTTTGATCTTTGGGTTGGTTTTCAAGGTTGAATAATTGATTATCATGTTCCAATAATCGATTATCTTGCTAATGTAGCAAAACCTTAATTTACAGAAGGTTCTGATAATCGATTATCACCTTTAGATAATCGATTATTACCTCAGATAATCGATTATCATTATTTGATAATCGATTATTCTGTGTTTCCAGACCAAACTTGAAATACAGAGAGGTTAAATAATCGATTATCCTTTGGAGAATAATCGATTATCTAGTTACCGTTGCCATCCAACGACTAGTTTTTTGAACGTTGAAGTAAGATAATCGATTATGCACTTAAGATAATCGATTATTCTGTTTTTAATTTAATATTCTTGTCCAACTATTGAGCAACGGTCACTTGATCCTTGAGGGCTATAAATAGACCCCAAAACCTCTCATTTCAACAACAATTCTTCAACAATATGATATACTTTTATTGCATTCAATTCATTCATATTTCATTGCTTTTGAGAGCCAAAATCTTGAAGAAATTGTTGTGTTCTTGAGCGTTCTTAAGTCTACTCATATCTACTCTATAAGAGAGTCCTGTTCTTGAGTGCTAAGTGTTTGTATACACTTGAAGGGAAGTCTAATCCCTTGTTGTTGTAAGAAGGAAGGTTTCATTCCTTCAGTTGATGTCTTGGAGTGCGGTATCTCCGAGAAGACGTCGTTGAGGCTCGTGTGACTCGAGTTCTCAAGTTGTATTGGTTTGTTGAGCACCTTTAAGCTTAACGGAATTAGTTGCAGCTCGAGAGACTCTCTCGGGAGACTTGACGTAACCACACGTTGAGGCGAACCAGTATAAATTTGGTGTGCTCCCTCCTTACTCTTTTTATTTCCGCATTTACTTCGATTTTATTCCTGCTATTTTTGTTATACGCTATTCACCCCCCCTTCTAGCGTTGGGCACTTATTCTAACAGTTTCAGGGCCGTTGGATTAGTTGTAATCAATGGCTGAGATGGACTGGCCCACAATGACGTCGTTTTGGGGCGTCTCTTGTGGTCTGGATCAGAGACAACCGATTGGGCTGGGTCTTGGGCATTTTTTAAAAGGTTCAATTCACTTGAGCCGCCCAGGTTTGGCCCAATTGTGGCCAGCCTGGGTGATTTATCAAATATCCCATTTTTTTTGTTTCTTATTTATTTTATTTCCTAATTGTATTTTAAAAATCCTAATTAAGCTAAATCAACCTAATAACTACCTATTGTGCAAAATAAATAAAAATGCAACAATGACAATTAACCATAAAATGCTACACTATTAAACTGCTAGAATAACTACTTGATTTTTGTGATTTTTGTATTTTGAAAAATTAACCTTAATTACCAATTAATCTAGCAAAACAATGAAATTAAATCCGAAATGCTTGTGCAATTCTGTATAATTTTTTTATGATTTTTATGCATGTATTAATTAAAAAACACTGGTATGTGCAGATAAGTCGTGAAAATAAATCCTAAAAATAAATATTAACGAGGAGAAATCCTAAACTTGAGAATCATGTAGGAGTAATTTCAACGGGGTAAAAATCACATGCTCACAGCTGCCCCTCTTTTCTCGGAAACACGAAGAGTTTTTGTGCAACAACAAGTGAGCAAACATGAATGATTTTCATCCGACTGAATACTTCATCTGAAGCTCTTTGGAAAATTTCTGACCGAACCTCTCTTCAAAGGTTGCCTACATATCCTTGGTGTAAAAGGAATCAGGTTAGTGTAGTTCTGGAGGTTTTGGTAGCTGGGACTACTGTGGAGCTGTGATTTCGCTGTTGTTGTTGCTGCTACCGCTTACCGACTCTTTATTACAAAACGAAAAACAATAGATAAGCTAGCTAGGTCTATCATGTACGAGTTACAAAATTCCTATCCACGAGTCTCTTGAAACTTGATCTCGAGTCTTGGCTAGCTCTTGTGACAGACTTCGGCCTGAATCCCGATGCTCGTTAGTTGCAGCTGCTGGCTTGTTCCTTAATCTTGAAACAAAACAGGACATGCGGTTCTTGAGACTTCAATCAAATTTTGGGCAATTCATGTTTCTGTCTGCTTCATCATTTTGAATTCATTTCTTTTTTGTTCCTTTCTTTCGTTTCTTATTTTGGATTGAGACTCCCACTTCCGATCATCTCAAAGTTTGTTCCTCGAGGGATAACCTGCTCGGACATCAAACAAACAAATGAACGAAATTTTCTGCCCTAGTTTTCAAATGGGAAAATTTTGTGAATTATTTACAACACAAATTTGACCTATTTAAAAAAAAAAGAAAAGTCAAGTTTGTGTGTCCTTTGGACTGATTGCCAGGTTATGCTGGTCAAGAGGAAGGGTCCTGCGAGGGATAGAAGGAGGATCCACGTGTTATGCCAGGATAAGAATGGGAAATTCCCTGCTGGGTTAAGAGAAAATATCCACAGGTTATGCCGGGATGGGAATGAAAAGTACCTGCTGGGGATGGGATGAAAACCAGGGGTTATGCCGGGATGAATAAAAAAATTCCTGGGTTATGACACGGGAATCTGCGGGTCATGCCGAGATTGAAAGAAATCTCCTAGGTTATGCTAGGGAGATCCATGGGTTATGCCGGGATGAATAGAAGAATTCATGGGTTAAGCCAGGAGATCCGCGAGTTATGCCGGGATTGAGAGAAGACTCCTAGGTTATGCTAGAGAGATCCACGGGTTATGTAGGGATGAATAGAAGAATTCCTTGGTTATGACAGGGGATCCGCGGGTTATGCTGGGATTAAGTGAAATTTTCCTAGGTTATGCTAGGGAAATCTGTAGGTTATGACGGGATAAATAGAAGAGTTCCAGGGTTATGCCAAGGGACTCGCGGGTAATGCCAGGATTTAGAGAAGACTCCTATTTTATGCTATGGAGATCCACGGGTTATGCCGGGATAAATAGAAGAATTCCAAGGTTATGCCAGGGGAATCTGCGAGTTATGCCGGGATTGAATGAAAAATTCCTAGGTTATGCCAAGGAATTACAAGGAAGTGAAGGGCCACAGAGATCCTTTTGAATATTCTGCGGATAGAGAAGGGAAGGACAACCCTTAAGTTCTAATTCTCGAACTACGTTGGGGAGTGAAAGGTGGGAAAAGGGGTCCTCAGGTTATTCTAGGGATGTAAAGAGAAACTTCCCAGGTTATGCCGGGAAGTGAGGGAAGGAAATTTCTTAGTCTATGCCGGAGGAGGGGGTTGAATGCAGTCTTCGGGTTATGCCGAGGAAATCCACAAGCTGCACAACGAGAAGCGAGGGATTGGAAGCCCATTCTATGAGTTTGCAGGAAAAGAATGAAACGAAAATCTTTCCTTTTGTTATCAATTCAACACCATTCTTGGTCCTCGCGCCATTCCTTTTGGTTGTGTTTACCCCGTGTTCCTTTTGTTTTTCGAGATTACACCTGCATCTACTTCAATTTAAAAACAAAACAAACTATTAGTTGAACAGTGATTGGGTTTGCGGCCTTGTTCGAATTGATTTCAAACTCATTTATGTTAGACGAGAAAGCCTTGACTTTGATCTTTGCCTCATAGGTTGGCCAGGGGGTCCTCATTTTCGGGTTGGCTTTTGTTTTCCATGCCTTTGGTTATGATTTTTGTCCTGATTTCCGTTTCGGAGCTTGCCTTTGGGGTCTTTGTTAGGAACCGTTATCCTTCTTGGGCTTGACCCTTCCGATTTTGATTCACCTTCATGGACTCATTAACTTCGAATTTCCTTTCTTTGTATTTTCCTGCTTTCGAAGCGTTAGCCGTCATGATCAGCCGGGGTTGGCTAAATGTGCTTGACGATGCCGGAAATTCATTTAGTTCTTGCTAGGAGAAAAACCCATGGACCGTCCCTGCTACCTTTCTTAAGGAATGGTCAGGACATCAAAGATAAAAGGGGAAAGGAATGAAACATGAATTTTAGAGAGGTATGTCTATTTTGGAGGAAAAATAGGGGACTTATCTGGGAGTATGTGCCGGCTTTAAATGGAAACTACATACTTCTTGGATTGAATACCCGGCCCATATCCATTTCTGCTTTCCTATTTCTTTCAAAACCAAAGAAACTTTTTCAGACTTGAGCGGCAATATTCCCTCTTTTCGGCCGACAACGCCCTGTTTGGGTGTTCGCCAATCGGCCTCTCTCGTTTCTCTTCTCCCGTCGCCCTATTGCGCGCTTTGCGAGTTTTCGCCAAACGGACTCTCTTTTGTTTTTCTCTGATCACCATCACCTTATGGTGCCAGAGGTTTTCACCGATAAGACTCTCTCATTTTATTTCTCTCAAAAATTTGAGTTGTGCCAAATTCCAACAAAGGTGTTTTTCACGTCCCTATTTTGGTCAACTGATCTGAAGGACTTGGACTAAGCTTCTTTAGTAAAAAGTTGGATGGGAATCTTCAACTTTGGAACCATTCGGGCGGATTTGTAACCGAACCAATACATTTCCGCCAAGTTTTGGATTTCTTGGGGAAATAGAATTTTTATTTTGATATGATTGAACCTCAGGGAGAGGCTGCCTAGGTATCCTTTTGGAATCAAGTCAGGCGTAGTTCAGGAAGTTTTTTCCTAAACTAATTCGTTTGTGTTTCTTCTTCTTCTTTTGTATATATATTTTTCTTCTATATTTTATTCAATTTCTGTTTCATCTTTACCTTGTTTTCCTTCTTTCTTCCTTTTGTTTCTTTTTTTTATTTATTCCCCTTTTTTTCTTTTGAACAGCATTTCCAGGTTCCAAAGAGGGTGATCTGAGAAGCGTAACCGGCTCAAAGGTTTCTCGCAGGATTGATAGTGTTTATGGTAGCGGGAAAGAAATGCCTTTGTCATTTCAATCAACTAGATTCATTGCTGCAGGGAGTTCAAACGTAATACCTTTTTACTGCATCTGCATTTACTGCTGCCTCGGACTTGTCCCCCTCAACGTCTCCCAGGTACAATGCTCCTTTTAGGAAATATCTTTCTGATAATGTATGGACCTTTCCAGTTTGGAGCGAAGGGATTTCTACCTCTGCGGGTATGAAAGCTTCAATCCCATAAACCAGCAAATATGGAGTTGCCCCTACCGATGTACGCACTATGGTACGATATCCCAGCAATGCAAAAGGCAACTTTTCATGCCATTACCTCGAGCTTTGAATCATTTTCCTCAAGATCTTCTTGATGTTCTTGTTAGCTGCTTCGACGACACCATTAGTTTTGAACCGCTAAGGGGTGGAGTTTCTATGTGTTATCTTGAATTGTTCACATATTTCTCCCATCAAACGACTATTTAGATTAGCTACGTTGTCTGTAATGATGGTTGTGGGAATGCCAAAACGACAAATGATGTTGGAATGCACAAACTCCACCACCGCTTTCTTGGTAATAGACTTAAGAGTGATGGCTTCAACCCATTTTGTAAAGTAATCAACAACGACCAATATGAATCTATGTCTTTTGAAGCTTTTGGCTCAATCAGCCCAATGACACCCATGCCCCAGGCAGCAAATGGCCAGGGTGCTGACATATGATGCAATCCAGTTGGCGGCGCATGAATCAAATCACCGTACACTTGACATTGATGACATTTCCGAACGAAGCTGAAGCAATCTTTCTCCATGGTCATCTAGTAATACCCGGCTCGGAGTATCTTCTTTGCCAGTACATACCCGTTCATATGAGGCCCACACACTCTCGTGTGTACTTCATGCATAATTCTCCCGGCTTCGTCGATGTCAACACATCTCAGCAAATTAAGATTTTTTGTTCGTTTGTATGAAATATCGCCACTCAAGAAGAAATTACTTGTGTGTCTTCGGATGGTTTTCTTTATCTCCCCGGCGGCTTTCTTGGGATACTCCTGTGTTTTCAGAAATCTCTTGATGTCATAATCCAGGGTTGTGTGCTGGACTCTGCTTCGGTCACATTACAATACCCATGCCTTTCTTTGATTTGGATTTGTAAAGGATCGACGTAGGCATTTCTAGGGTAAGGCAACATGGAAGCCAAAATGGCAAGTGCGTCTGCTAGCTCATTGCGACAACGAGGAATGTACCTGAATTGTACCGACTTGAATCATTTGCTGAGGTCTTCCACATGTTGTCTATAGGGGATGAGTTTAACGCCTCTTATTTCCAACTCTCCTTGAGCCTGTCGGATGATCAAACTGAATCTCCCATGATTAACATTTCCTCAACATCTTGGTCAATGGCCATGTTCATGCCCATGATGCAAGCCTCATATTCAGCTATATTATTGGTGCAGAAGAACCAGAGCCTGGCTGTAGCCGGATAATGTTGACATGTGGGTGAGATTAAAATTGCCCCAATCCCTACGCCTTTTGCGTTTACTGCTCCGTCGAAGAACATTTTCCAAGTGGGGATGTCTTCTGATGTTACTTCCACTGAATTCGCTTCTTCATTAGGGAAATAGGTATTGAAAGGCTGATATTCATCTTCTACGGGATTTTTGGCCAGATGATCTTCCAATGCTTGAGCCTTCATTGCAGCACTAGTGACATAAACTATGTCAAACTCGGTGAGCAAGATTTGCCACTTGGCCAATTGCCCTGTGGGCATCGGTTTTTGGAATACATACCTCAGCGGATCCAGCCTGGTTATGAGGTAGGTGGTATGAGCTTGCAGATAATTCCTTAACTTCTGAGCCACCCACGTCAAGCCGTAACAGGTTCTTTCTAGCAGCGTGTACTTAGCCTTGTAACTGGTAAAGTTTTTGCGCAGATAATAGATAGCTTGCTCTTTCTTTCCCGTGGCTTCACGCTTCCCGAGAATACAACCAAAAGAGATTTCCAGAACTGTTAGATATAGAAATAGTGGCCTTCCCGGTTCCGGCAGAACCAAAACTGGTGGGTTGGACAAATAGTGTTTGATTCTGTCAAAAGCCTCTTGACACTCGACATTCCATTTAACTTCCACATTCTTTTCAATAGTTTGAAAATGGGCTCGCATGTGAAAGTCAACTGGGCGATGAATCGGTTGATGTAATTCAATCTTCCTAATAGGCTCATTACATCCTTCTTGGTGTTTGGATGGGGTAGCTCTTGAATGGACTTTATCTTGGTTGGATCCAACTCGATACCTCTCCAGCTGACAATGAATCCTCGAAGTTCTCCTGACGGTACCCCAAATGCACACTTGGCTAGATTCAATTTCAAATCGTACTTGCGAAGCCTCTCAAAGAACTTCCTTAAGTCCCTTACGTGATCACCCTGAGTCTTGGACTTGATAATCACATCATCCACATATACTTCTATTTCTTGATGCATCATGTCGTGGAAAATGGTGGTCATGGCCCTCATGTATGTTTCCCCGGCGTTTTTCAATCCAAAGTCATAACTCTGTAATAATAAGTTGTGGTGAAGGCAATTTTCTCAGCATCTTCCTCATCCATCAACACTTGGTGGTATCCTGCGTAGCAATTTACAAAGGACCGAACATCGTGTTTGGCACAGTTATCGACAAGGATGTGGATGTTGGGTAGAGGGAAGCTATCCTTGGGACTCACCTTGTTTAAATATATGTAATCTACACAAACTCGAGTTTTTCCGTCTTTCTTCGGTACCGGGACCACATCGGCCAATCATGTGGTGTATCAAACCACTCGGATTACCCCCACCTCTAGCTGTTTTGTGATCTCTTCTTTGATCTTGTCGTTGACATCATGTTTGAACTTTCTTTTTTTTTTGTTGGACCGGAGGGCATTAAGGGTATGTGGGCAACTTATGAACCACCAGGTCAACACTCAATGTAGGCATATCATCGTAAGACCAAGTAAATACATCTTTGAATTCCAAAAGAAGTTGAACCAATGAATCCCGTATTTCTTTATTCACATAGATACTTATTTTAGTTTCCTTGATTTCTCCTAGAACGCCCAAGTTAACCGGTTCGGTATCATTTAAGTTCGGCTTAGGTTTGTTTTCAAACTGTTCCAACTCTCGATTGATTTCCCTAAAAGCCTCTTCTTCATCGTATTCCGGTTCGTGATTCATTATTTTACATATAGGCAGCATGTTTGGGTCGTGGTATGAAGTCAGCAAGCATGTCGTTTTATTTAATGCCGCATTATTGGGACTGAAAGAATAAAAAAGGAAAAATAAAAGAAACAAAAATCAGAAAAAGACAGAGAAGTGCAAATGATGAAATATTGATTTCATTTCTTTGAAATTGTAAGATAACAGAGTTTACATCTGAAATTTAAAGGACAAAATATGGAAGAAAACACCCATGCTACACCCTGAAATAACTCGTGATGCAAGAAACGGTAGTAAGGCGGGACTACAGGGCTTCCCACCACTAGGAAAGGCGTGGCCTTCCAGTTTTGCAACTTGGCATCCGGTCCCATATAGAGCACTTCAGCCGTGCTTGAGTCTCTCCCAGCTGGACCATATTTGCTTCATACAATAATTCCCTCATGGCTCCCCATATCTCCTAAATTTCTTCTGCTGTGAAGGTCTCGTCTTCTTCCTCCTCACAATACTTAGGTTTTACAAATGTTTTGTACAAGTGGGGCTGGGGTTGTGGTAAAGCCCATCAACGATGCTTTCTATGATTGGCCCAAGTGACGTCCTCCGGTGCTGGATTGAAGCCCAGCCCAAAACGTTTCTCTGCGGCAAGCAAAGCAACCGGCTCAGTTATGCCTTGTAGAGACTTTCCGATTCCCTTGCCTTACTTAACACCTTGGCGTGTCATCTCTCTTGCCACCATGATTGAAGCATTTGAGAGGAAAGGCTGATGGAGTGGTTTGCCTTCTTCGTGTTGATCGGCTACCACGATTTCAAAAGCTTAGTACACTATATGCTTACTTCGCTCTTTGGCTTCGAGGAAGGGAACAGAGGGGTCCTGGTAAATTGACTGTTCGTCTTCTCCGTGGACTAGAATCTCCTGGTTTTCATGTTTGAACTTCTGCATTTGGTGCAGAGTCGAAGGCACCGCTCCTGCTGTGTGAATCCACGGTCTTCCTAGGAGATAGTTATAGGATGTGTCCAAATGCAATACTTGAAATGTCACTTCAAAATTGACCGGTCCAATAGTCAGCACTAAGTCAATTTCCCCTATGGTGTCTCTTTTGATTCCATCAAAGGCTCGAACACACACATTGTTGGGAAGGATCCTCTCTGTTCCAATCTCCATTCTCTGCAATGTTGACAGTGGGCATATATCTACCCCCGAACCCCCATATATCATTACTCTTTTAACATAATAGCCCTCGCATTTGACGGTGAGGTGCAAGGCTTTGTTGTGGGCAGCTCCCTCCTTAGGTAAATCGTTCTTGCTAAACATAACCTGATTAATGGCAAATAATCTTTCCGCCATTTTTTCTAGTTGCTCCACAGAGGTTCCATATGGTACATATGCTTCATTCAGGGTTTTGGCCAACACTCTATGGTGCTCTAGAGATTTCATCAGCAGGGTTTTGGGGGACTCAAAATGGGTTTTTTTTCTTGACGCCCTCGCGAGATGTAACGTATTGTTTCCTTGTTAGGGGTCATCTTTGTTTTGATTTCAGAGTTCTTCTCTGTTTCTAGATGATTGGCTTCACATATTTCCTTTGCTTTGACCTTTTTTAGGGTAACCTTCGGTTTTCTGTCGACATCAGCAATGGCTATTATGGCTTTTAAGGCAAGATCAAATTCTTTGTCCTCACAAACTATTCTGATGACTGGCCTATTGTTTTGAGCTGGCAACCGGTTATTGGTTACATTCGGGACCTCTTCATTTCTTAGTACTATTTTCTTTTGCTCTATCAAATACTCCACCGCTCGTTTCAGAGAATAGCAATTTTCGGTGTCATGTCCTTCTGCCCCGAAATGATAAGCACAACGTACGATCCTTTGATAGGAAGGTGACTCGGGGTTCTGCCTGTTTGGGGGCACGGGCTGCAGGAGACCCATGTGAACCAATATAGGGAATAATTTGGCATAAGATTCTCCTATTGGAGTAAAGTTTTATCTCCTGGGTGGTTCCCTATGAGGTAATTCTTTTGTGGAGGGCGGGGATTATAGTGATTCTGAGGAGGCTGATTTCTTGGTGCTTGATTTCTGTTGCCCGGTTGTTGTTGTCGAGCAAAGGGCTGGGCATTCATGACTGCATATGGTTGAGGAACATAATGCATGTCTTGGTGGGGATAGTAATGTTGAAAGGCCCTTTCTGAGAATACAGGTCTGTGAGCATTATGTCTTCTCATTCTAGAGGCTGCCATTGACACTCCCTCTTTCTTTTTGTTTCTTGTGATCCCTCCTGCACCGCCTTGTATGGCCTGGGAGGTTGATCTTATGGCGGACTGACTCAGAATTCTTCCTGTCTTCAGGCCATTTTCTACCGTCTCACTGATCTTAATTGCCTCTGCAAAAGGTTTTCCCATTTCTGACATCATATTTTTAAAATAATCTGCCTCTTGCGCTTGTATGAAGACGGTGACCATCTCTATCTCGTCCATGGATGGCTTTAATCTCGACACTTATTCGCGCCACTTGACAACATATTCTCTGAAGCTTTCTGAAGGTTTCTTTTTCAAGTTGGCCAAATAGTGTCTATCGGAGGAAATGTCAATATTATACTGGAACTGCCTTACAAAATCCCGGGCTAGATCATCCCAAATATGCCATCGGGCGATATCCTGGTTCATGTACCATTCAAAAGTGATGCCCACTAAACTCTCCCCAAAATATGCCATCAAAAGTTCTTCTTTTCCACCTGCCCCACGCAGTTGATTGCAATACTTTTTCAAATGAGCGATGGGGTCGCCGTGGCCATCGTATTTTTCAAACTTTGGTGTTTTGAACCCTAGAGGGAGATGTACGTGTGGGAATATGCATAGGTTCGAGTAAGATACACTCTTCTGCCCACTTAATCCTTGCATGTTTTTCAAACTCTGTTCAAGGCTTTTCATCCTTCTTGTTATTTCATCTTGTTCAGGTGTCTTAGGGGTTTTGTCTTGCACCGGTGTGAGTTTGTATGCTGGTTGAGGATAGTTGTATATGGGGTATGGGGGTGGTTCGGTTTGGTAGTTGGGAGGAAATGTAAAAGTTGTAGGGTCAAACATGGGCCTCAGAACCGCATGCTGTGTGGTGGCTGCGCGCGGAGGAGCCGTAGAAATGTTAGGAGCTGGACCGGATATGAACATCGAAGGACGGGGTTTAGAGGGAGCTCCGACAAAGTTGATTGATATGGTGGGCTTTCCCAGTACGATTTTTGGGTGACTGATGGGGATGGTGGAGGTACCCCCGACCTCGGGAAAAGCTCAAGAAATCCGGGGATAGCACTTGGAGGTTCTTTCCATTTGTCCAAGTGTACCACATCTCCATAGCTCGGAGTCGAAGGATCCTATTTTCTTCAGCGTCCGCAGATTCGGAGGCTAGGATCCCCGCAATCGGGTTGTCCTCTGGGATAGGGACTGCTTGTAGAGTCATTTCGGTTGACATCTCTGCGCTTCCTGTTGATCTAGTAAAGTGTCTGTGCAAGGCCAGCTTACCACAAACCAATCACTGTTCTTAAAACACCTGGACTGGACACTAGAATTTCAAACGGTTAGGTTGGGATAGATAACAAACAGGAAATCGCATGTTGGGTATGATGCACCTATGCAGTTAACAGGTTTTCTATATGCTTGAAATTGTTGCATGCGTCATCCCGATATTTACTCCGAATTTCTTTTCTTTCCTACTTCTTATTTCTTATTAGCTTTCCTTTTTTAAGAATACGGTCGAATCCTATGAAAATTGCCTACATATCATGACGCCGCATGAATCAGATCGAGCATAGTTCATGGAAAAAATGTTATGTAAATAACAGGATATTTTGGGGTTTTCAATTTTTATAAAGACATAAACTTTAATTACAAAAACTAACAAAATGAAAGACAACTACCAAACTGGGACTCAATAAACTTACAGACTCGAAAGGTGTGTAAAAGAACATACAGACAGACACTTTTAAGAAAATACAAATTTACGAGAACATTAAAACTTCAAATGATTTTGGAGCTTGAGGGGCATTGTCCGACCTTGCCGCAAGCTTGCGTGCTAAGCTTCCTTGCAGGTAGTGGAGATCTTCCATCACTTGATGAACAATGTCATGGCAGTAGCAAAGAACATAGATTTCATCATGTCCTCACAGTGGTTGCACTTTGCGGTAATATATTCTACGATTGCCCGCACCCTTTCCCTGATAACACTTTTTTCTTGTAATAGACGCCCAATTTGCTCGGCCCTTGCTTCTAGAGTTCGTTCTGCTCCTTGATTCAACTTTTGTAATTGCCGCAAATACCTTTCTAATCCTGCTATTACTGCATAACAATGCTCTCTTTCGGCTTTGAAGTCCATAGCTTGTTTGGCCATTTTTTTCAGCTATGATGACCCTCTGTTTTAAACCAATGATTTCATTTTCATTCCCTTCTTTTAATTGCTCTAACATGAGGAATGCTTCCTCTATACTTTTAATCAATTCTTTTCGAACCCTAGATAGCTCACCCTCCGCCTTATTCAGGTCAAACCCGTATTCAGTTACTTTCCGCCGCAAGCTTTCTATGAGCTTGTCATCTTTTGCACTCCTAGGAGGATTTTCTGTGGCTGCCTTCATTTTCTTGATTTGGGCTCGTAGGGCTTCGTTTTCTTAGGTTAATTTCTTCATTTCTCCTCACTGGCTGCAGGTTGCAAACTGTTTTCAAATCGCAGCTCTTGGATTTGCTTTTCCAGCCTTCCTATTGTAGCCCTATACTCTTTTTCTTTTGCTAACCAATCCCACTGCCCTTGCGATGTCTCAACAAATTCTTCGAGATATGGTCTCTTTGCCGGCCTCCCAGGTTCTATGTATCTTTTGTACCAAGCAACATACCCCGGTGTGACCTCACCTTTAGATACGTCATGTACTCGAGCATCGGCTGTCAAGTATTGACATTCACTCTAGATTTGGCGCGCAACGGCATTAGGGAATTGACTATTTGGGCTTATCTCAACCGTATGACTGCTAATATCCTCGTCCCTGGGGATCATTTGGTATCTGCCCAACTGTCTTATTACTCTATATGGCGCATAGGGTTGGATGCTTTGGAGGCCCATCAGAAGGAAATGAGGTCTGGTGGCCGGCATATACACAACTTCGTCCAGAGGGAGCCAACCAAATTTCCATTCTACTTGATTTGTAGTGATGACTCGGAGATGCGACACCCATTCTGCGACACCCTCAGGTACTTTAAGCCCATCAACCCTGTTGCCAAATTCTTCGATGCAGCTCTTTGTTGGCATCCCGTAATTCATGAACCGAGGCCAATGGCATATATGCTCGATCATCCATATTTTCATCAGCAAGTTACATCCTTCTAAGAAGTCTCTTCCCGCTTTACAGATGGTGAGAGCACGGAAGATGTCAGACAAGATCATTGGAGCGAGGGTAGCCTGGGTCATTAAAGTGCAAACGACTCCTGCTATCTGTATGTCAATGTTCCCATCCTTTCGCGGGATACTAGAAGACCCAAGAAAGATACCATGAACGCAAAACATCGATGCTCCTCCCACTTGAGCAGATTTCCCTGCTACAAATAAGACTTTCGGGGTTGTTGAATACTCCAATGTGGCCTTACCTCTGATATATAAATTGCAGGGTGCAAAAGCCAGATGATAAGTCAGGATTGTGAACTTTTCTGCTGGTTTTCAAGGAATCCAGGAATTTGTGCACAGCAAGAGCTCTTAGTGCAATCAGGAATTGGTGTCTAAAAGGGATTGTATGGGTCCCGATATATCCGGTCATTTCCTCTAATTTCGGGGTAAGCTCAAAGTTCGAGAAGTGGAAGACATTGTGGGCTAGGCCCCAAAATGTGGTTAAGGTCTTTATGATGTCCCCTATTGGGCTAATTTTCAACAAACCACTAAGGCCTCCCAGATGTGTACCGACCATTTTTCCCCGCTTCCCCCAGATCATTCCACCATAGTTGCAACTCCAAGGGGATTTTGTTCATTATCGTGCTCATTCTGTATATTTATTAAGGCGAATTAGTATTCTCAAAATATTAAAACCGGCATTTTATGAAATTTATTTCATAAAATCAAGGATCAGCTTTGCGAATACGGCCTTGCAACACTTCGGGGAGAGGGTTTTTCAATATGTGCTTGCTTCCCAGTCAGAATAAGACTCAGAGGTGGCCATTTGTGCAAGAACAGCCTTCCGGCGTCCCTTACAGTAACATTCGGCTATTTTCGCCAGTAATGGGATCACCTGATTTTGTTTCAAAACAAGTGAATAAACTCGAATATTTGTTATTCTTATTTTTGCAAAATAGGGGTTGTACCCAGCAAAACAATTTATCAAAACCCAAAAGTATTATTGAAAAACTTTCCCAATTTCTTTTCTTCTTTTTTTTTTTATTTTTTTGTTTTTATATAACATCCGGCAGCATTTTGACGTTATTTTAAGCATTGGTTTTTTGCAAATGATTTATTTCAATGACTCTCAAGTTTCGAACCGGTCAACATGCGAATCCAAAGCGAGTGAATGTGCAAGTAACACGTAATATGCATCATGATGGTCTTTTCATTTCGGGTCACCTGTCCTAGACGGACCCAACCCCTGTGTTGAGTCCCCTAAGTCAAATGCATGATGCAAATAAATGTTCCTACTAGGGATCCGGCATGAGGTTTTTTTATACTAAGTTTAGAACCTCGGTATAGGGTATAAATTGTGCATCTGAGCCGATAACTCGAGTCGAGGAGGGGGCTACGTACCGGGAACCAAAAGGCCATCCGGCTTAGTAACTTGTCCGGCCTCTTTCTTATTTCAGGTATGACACTAACAGAATAGGGAGTCTCAACCACTAAGCACATCCCCGGAGGTGAGAAGAGGAGGGTTTCGTAGCAGTTTATACAATTTTGATAATATCAAAGCGGTAAAAGCATTTAGCACTTAGCACAGAACATGTAAGCAAGTTAGAAGAAGCCAAATATAACAGTGATTCTAAGCTCGAATTCTTGAACCCTGAACCATAGATTCTGGGTTCTGTCCGCAGCAGAGTCGGCAGAGCTATCACACCTTCTTTCATGGCTACCCCAAAAGATAAACGTATAAGGGAGTTTTTCCAATTAATGTGACACTATTAGAAATGAGATTATTTATTTAGAGTCGCCACTTGGGATATGTTTGACTTTTGGTGTCCCAAGTCACCGGTTTATTTAGAATCCCAAATCAAGGAAATTTTTCGACTGCCCAAATGGAGTCTACGAACCAGAAATTCTAAGTAAGGAATTCTGTTGACCCGAGGGATGGTGTTAGGAACCCCAAGATCCCATGGTTCTAGCACAGTCGCTTAAACTATTATAATTGGCTAACACTCTTTTTTTGTACATATTCATCCTATAGTGCAATTTTAAAAATTATTCACCACTTTATTCATTTTAGAGATATTTGCAACATTATTAATAAATTCGCGCCTATAGAAACTACGCCTTTGGAAATTCATGGAAGGCCGTGAAATTTGCTAAACACCACTTCCAACTTTCTATATATTTTATTAAGTTCAGGAGCATCACGTAGCATTTGATTAAGTTAGCATGGCTCACTTTATTTTATAAGGGCAACCTAAAGCATGCTATTGTTTTCTATTATGCTTGTCACTAAAAGGTCTTAATAATTTCATACATGGGTAATGCATTTAAAGGGATTCGGCAACATTTCCAGCCTCATTCATGGCTGGTTATGTAACTTGGGCTTTGTTTAATATTGGGTCCAGGAAATGTATATTCTTTATGTCACAAGTGCTAGCAGTTCGGCCTTCCAATGGAGTCCATCGTAGGAAAATGATAGCAACCCTTTTATCGATTATACTACAGTCGTTAAAATTATACATGTGGTCATTCTGAAGTATACTGGAGGTATTTTAATAAATAAGATGCTGAGAATGATTTCACATTAATAAGTTATAACTCGGATTTCAACTCTAGTATTTAAAGAAAAATCTAAAGTACTCATCGTTCAGAGTATATGCATATACAGTTGTTGAGTCTTACTATATCCTCATTCATGGATACTAAGCAAAATCATGGACTAGGCTTTTTTAATCCTAAAAAAAAACATAAACAAACTGAAGTTAGAGTCCACATACAGTCCAGTGTTATTACAAGTTCATATACATTATGATATTAGAAACGGTACTGAAACTTAACTACACAATATAACATCGAAACATAAAATGGAATTATTTTCATTTGTCAACATTGATCTTGAACAGGCACAATTGTGCTTTCCAAATTTGAGTAAAATCAATACCTAGAATTACAGCAGAAAAGAAAGTCATATGACCAAAGTTAAATGAATAACAAACAAGCACAACAGCCACACAACCAGTAAAACCCAGGAACTCAGGAAATTTGAGAAGCAACTAGTGAAAATAGATCTCTACAATAGCCCAAATGCACATTCAATACATCTTCAACTTGTATTGATTATTAAAGAATGTTTGACCAGAAGAAAAAGGATTTACTGAATAATGTATGAAAGTGTAATGTATATCTATATCTATAAGTTGTATTCTAAATCTCAAAAACAAAAGCCTCCTTAATCCTCTCTAAAATATACTCAAAAAAAAAATCTCCTTGAAATGATCAGATTGTCCCCTTTTATAACTGAAGCCTTAGGGTAACATAAATCTCTTTGTTTTCCTTTAAGTCCTTTATCCATTTTTCAGTTTTGCCTAAATGGTCCTTGGTTTTCTGACTTATGCCTCATGTTTTGAGGTAGAAATTGCACTTTGGACCTTCACTAGAATGTTCTAAGAGTTTATTACAAGATTCCCTATATTCAAATTCCCTTAATGCCCCTGTCCCTTTTCCAAATCACTGTCCTAAGGGTATTAAACCTTGGTTCTCATCTATTTGGTCAGAAACTGACCCTAGTTAGTTACTTCAGGTTATAGACCAAAATCAAATGCTGAATTGCTGACTAAATTATGCAGAAATAATCAATCGAAGAGTTAAAATTTTAATCAATGCAACTCATCGATTTAAGTAAATATCTCAATGTGGGCTTTACATTACTCAGCAACAAAGATGGAATCAATTATCACAACCTTCAGTACCACATAGATACCAATCGATTTTTGGACCAGAAAAAATGAAAAATTAGAGCATGCTTATTCATGGATACTCATGAATTTAGAATTAACCAAACTATTTAGAAGCAAGTCATGCAATCTTGACCCAGATATATGGTGTGAAAGAAATCACTAACCAGAAAACCTAATAGATGAGTAAATGGGCATGCATGCCTTTATATTTATGAAACATAGAAACAAACAAAAAGAAGAATAAAAACACTTAGAAGAGAAACTAAAGCCATTATACAGCAATTATAAGGAAGAACAGATTATAACACTCAGTAGAAAACCACAAGCACTTATAAAGAAGAAAACAAGAATTAGAGCAACTAAAAGATCAATAAACGGAAATTAAACACTCAGAAAAAAATATTAAAACAATTAAAAGACAAACATAGGAACTTAGCATATTTAACAAGTGTAATTAAAGAAAATCAAGAGAACCAGGACAATTATGTGACTCTAAATGGAGACACCTACTCAGAGTTTCCAAAGATGAACAGATAGAAAAACATGATGTACTAAACAAATAACTATAAAGAAGATTGGAAGAAAAAGTAGTCAAGGATGAGCACATAGTAACTATTCAAAATTTTCCACAAATGAAACAAATGAAAACTCAGAAACATGTGCCTCTAGATGAAAATAACTTATCCAGAATGTCTTGAAGATGAAGAGATAGAGAACGAGCAACAAAAAAGAAAAATCAACAAGCAAGAGAAGGCATATAATTTCAATGATGAATAGATGAACTCAAACAAATGAAAAATCACATAAAAACAATTAGAACAGGAAAGTACACCCAAACATAAGCACACATGGACTTAGCTTTTTTAGCGTCGCAACCCTAAACTTAGGGTTTCTCAAATCGCCAGATCTTTGACCTATTCTGAGAGGTTATTTTGCCTTTTAAGGTCTTTGATTTTCACATTAGAGGGGGGGGGGGGGAAGAGTTTCATGGAAGGGTCAAATGGTTTTGAGATGGGGGCGGGTTCAGTCTCGATTTGGTTGGGTCTAGTTGCATTCGGGGGTCGTGGGTTGCAAGGTTGTGGATGGGAAGGTGAGACGGTCTCCAGGGACCACTTTCATAGGATTCCGATGAGTTTAGGGTTTGGGGTTATGATTTGATTTGATATTTGAGACGATCTTCGTGGATTCGAACGATGGGGTTTAGACGGTTGGGAAGAGGGGGGAAGGTTGTTCAGGGGTGTTATTTTGGGTTGGTTTAGGGTTGGTGTCACTGGAGACGGCGGTGTCGGCGACTCTTCTATCAAATATTTGAAGAGTTGAGGAGTTGTTTGAAGGAAACCAACTGTGGGAAGGGAAAGAGGGGGGCGAGATGGTCTACTAGTGTAATTCTGAGGCCGTTTAGTGACCGGCAGCCGCCGTGAGGTGATTTTCGGCGACGCCGTTAGGGTGGTTGAGGAGTGGTAGACGGTGGTGGAGAGGTTGTGACGAGGTGGTGATACACTTGCGTGTTGATACGATGAAGAAGGTCATTTGGTCTCTGAGTTTACAAAGGGTGTTTGGACATGTGTATGTGATTTGGGGAGTGGTTTCAGGACAGTTGGATTAGTTGTAATCAATGGCTTTGATGGACTACCCCAAAATGATGTCGTTTTGGGCGTCTCTTGTGGACTGGGTCGGAGACAATCGATTGGGCTGGGTCTTGAGCAATTTTTATAGGGTTCGATTGACTTGGGCCACCCAGGTTTGGCCCAATTGTGGCCAGCCTGGGTGATTTCTCAAAAATCCCATTTTTTTGTTCTTATTTATTTTATTTCCTAATTGTATTTTAAAAATCTTAATTAACCTAAATCAGCCTAATAACTACCTATTGTGAAAAATAAATAAAAATACAACAATGAAAATTAACCATAAAATGCTAAACAATTAAACTGCTAGAATCACTACTTTATTTTTGTGATTTTTATATTTTACAAAAATAACCTTAATTACCAATTAATCTAGCAAAACTATGAAATTAAATCCTAAATGCTTGTGCAATTCTGTATATTTTTTTATGATTTTGATGCATGCATTAATGAAAACACACTGATATGCGCAGTTAAATCTTGAAAATAAATCCTAAAAATAAATATTAAAGAGGAGAAATCCTAATCTTGAGAATCCTGTAGGAGTAATTTCAACGGGGTAAAAATCACATGCTCACAGATAGGACAATGAAGAGTCCATTGTGGATTACCGATGATGTTCTAGAATAGGTCGACACGTTCATACTTCACACGCATTTTGTGATTCTTGACTGTGAGGTTAATTATGAGGTGCTGATTATACTGGGGAGACCTTTCCTAGCTACAAAGAATTCTTTAGGTTATGTGGACGCAGGGGAGCTCACCTTCCGGGTGGGTGATGAAAAAGTTGTGTTCCAGTCATTGAGGCAACCCAATAACAACAAAGTATGTTCATTTGTGGATTTTGTGACTAAGGTGATTGTTGAAGACACAAGTGTTGTGATTAATATGGAGGACCTTTTGGAGGCTGGGTTGTTGAACCATGATACGAGTGATGATTAAGGGTTAGCTGAATGTGTCAATGCTTTATGAGGGATGGGTTCATATACATTTGAGCCCCAGAAACTTTCATTAGATCTTGAGAACTGGAAGACTCCACAAACAAAGACCTCAATCAAGGAGCCTCCCATATTGGAGTTGAAACCTTTGCCTTCACACTTCACGTATGAATTCTTGAGCCATTGTTCAACTTTACCTATTATTATTTCTTCGTGCTTACTAACAAATAAGTAGATGTCACCCTTGCAGTGCTCGAAAGAAGGAAGAATGCAATTGGATAGACTCTAGCTGATATCAAAGGATAAACCCCACCTTTTGCATGCACAAAATTATACTTGAAGATGATGCCAAACCCTCTGTGGAATATTAAAGGAGGTTGAATGAGGCTGTGCAAGAGGTCGTCAACAAGGAAATTACCAAGTGGCTAGATGTAGGGGTTGTGTATCCCGTTTCGGATATTTTATGGACTTCATCTATGCAATGTGCTAAAGAAGAGGGGGTTTGATTGTGGTTAAATGAGAAAAACGAGTTGATCCCTACTAGGACTATCACCAGATGGAGGTTATGCATGGATTACTGGAAGCTGAACAAAGTGACCCGCAAAGACTATTTTCCATTTCACTTTCTGCCGGGCGTGGCTACTATTGCATTTTTTATGGGTACTCAGATTATAACCAGATTTTGATTGCACTGTAGACCAATAGAAAACCATCTTCACATATCCGTATGGCACCTTTGCATTCTCACGGTGGCGTTTGGTCTATGTATGCACATACCACCTTTCAGCGCTGCATGATGGCTATATTTATGGATATGGTGCATGATTTTAGTGTTATGGGGTGACTCTTTTGAATAATGTTTGGGCAATTTGGATAAAGTGTTGGCCCGATGTGAAGACACAAATCTAGTGCTTAATTGGGAAAAGTGCCACTTTATAGTCGATGAGGGCATTGTCCTTGGCCATAGGATCTAAAATAATGTTATCAAAGTGGACAAAGAAAAGATTGATGTGATTTCAAAACTCCCTCCTCCCAGTTCCATCAAGGGAGTTAGTAGCTTTCTTGGGCATATGGGGTTCTACCGTTAGTTTATCAAAGATTTCTCAAAGATGGTAAACCCCATGTGCAAGTTGATGGAAAAGGATTAAAAGTTTGTGTTCAATGATGATTGTATGAAAGCTTTTGAGCTTCTCAATTATAGGTTGATTACCACTCTATCATCACCACACCCAATTGGAGCTTGCCATTTAAACTCATGTGTGATGCTAGTGACGTTGCAGTAGAAGAGATTTTGGGGCAAAGGATTAACATAATATTTCATATGGTGTACTATCCAAGCAAAACGATGAATGATGACCAAGTCAATTATACAGTCACCGAAAAAGATGTACTACCCATTGTTTTTGCCATGGAAAAGTTCAAGCCATATCACATGGGTACCAAAGTGATTGTGCATACCGATAACGCGGAACTCCGTTATTTGATGACAAAGAAGGACTCCAAGGCTAGGTTGATGAGATGTGTTATTTTCTTCAAGTGTTTGAACTTGAAATTATTGATTGAAAAGGGTGTTAAATCCAAGTGGCAGACCACTTGTCCCGTTGGAAGATGAGGACAGGCCCCATGATGTCCTCGAATTCATTCGTAGATGAACAACTCCTCTATGTCTTTGAATAGTATGCCTTGGTTTGCTGATGTGGTTAACTTTTTTGTGACTGGCATCATCCCGAGTGAGCTCTCTTCTAACCAAAGAAAGAAGCTTAAACATGATAACTTGGATTATTACTGGGACAAGCCATATCTTTTCAAGATTTGAAATGATGGTGTGATCTGGAGATATGTTCCGGAAGAGGAGAAAATGAGTATATTTGATGCTTGCCATTCCTCAACCTACAATGGTCATCATGGTGGGGCGAGAACTACTTCAAAGGTTCTCAGTTGTGGATTTTATTGGCCCACCCTATCTATAGATACTGATGATCTTGTTAAGAGATATGATGAGTGTCAGAGATGATGCAATTTCCAAGAAGGATGAAATGCCTCTCACCACTATTCTTGAGATTGACATTTTTGACGTGTGGGGCATCAACTTCATGGGGCCTATTGAATTCATGTAGTAACACTAACATTCTAGTTACTGTTGATTATGTTTCCAAGTGGGTTAAAGCTGTGGCTTTGCCCAACAATGAGGCAGGAGTGTGGTAACATTCTTAAAGAAAAATATCTTCACAAGGTTTGGTACTCCAAGGGCGATTATCAGTGATGGATGTTCTCATTTTTGCAAAAAAGCCTTCGATGTTTTAGTCTCCAAGTATGGTGTCACAATGTGTCAACCCCTTATCATCCCCAGACGAGTAGACAAGTTGAAAGCTCTACTAGGGAGATAAAGAGCATATTATCAAAAACTATCAATACAAACCGGGCTGATTGGTCAAGGAAACTGGATGATGATTTGTGGGCTTACGGGACTTCTTATAAGACTCCAATTGGTATGTCTCCATACTGGTTGGTATTTGGGAAAGAATTCCATCTTCCAATTGATTTAGAGCACAAGGCCATATGGGCGCTGAAGAAGTTAAACCTTGAATGGGATATTGTGCAAATCTCCGGGTAGAGTAACTGAATGAACTTGATGAGTGTAGGTTTCATGCCTATTCCATCTCGTCCTTGTATAAGGACAAGATGAAATATTTACATGACAAATATTTCAGGAGTAAGTAATCTAAGGAGGTGACTTCGTTCTTCTATTCAACTCTCTGTTATGAATGTTTCCGGGAAAGTTCAAGTCAAAATGGAGCAGCCTTTTTAAAGTGGTGCATGTAACTCCGTTTGGTGCTCTTTATTTGAAAAACAAAAATGGTGAAATCTTCTGAGTTAATGGGAACTGATTGAAGTACTATCTTGCAAGTTTGATGATAGCCATATGGTGGCAATGATCCATTTCAAATGATCGATTGAAACATGAATTGTGCCATGACGTTAAATCATGCCCTTCTTAGGAGGCAACCTATGCGTTTTTCTTTCTTTTTTATTTTCTTCTTAGTGTAGGCTTTGTTTTGGACTAACAGGTTATGAAGTTGTGTAGGAATTGTTTGTGCAATGCAGAAGCAAAAATTTGCCTAAATGTGATATTACACAGACCACGTTTAAATTTTGCGGTCAATAGGTGCTTTTTGTGGGGGCATAAATGGTCAGTGGACGCCGACTTGAAATATCTAGAATAGAAACTCTCTGAAGTTGTATCCGCGTCTATGGTTGAAATTTCACGGTCTGCATTACTCTTATGCGTCCGCATTTGTTTTTTTGTTTTGCTGTTGGCGGTTCTTTCTTGATAAAACCCCTTCAAAAAGGTAAAAGAATCACGTGAAATTCTAGAGACCGCTCTCAAGAAGGTCTGTGGGCCCCTGTACTTTTAGTATAAATAGAAGGACCCTTCTCCTGTTTCCCTTTTTGAACCCTTCACTCTCACAGTAATAGACTACTATTCATCTTCCTCTGATCTGATCCTAATTTCATAATATTAATCAAAAGTTAGTTTCTACCACACATCAAACAAATGGTATGCTCAAATCATCGCATTGCTTTTTATAATTTTGTTTTTCTTTTCTCTTAGTTTTGACTTCTTCTTTTTTAGGGTTTAGTTACTTGCCATAATTTAAGAATTGATGTTACAAAATTCATGTTGGTATTGTTGTGCATGCGTGATAATAGGTAAATTACACTATATCTAGGCCCTAAAGAACAACATTTTTGTATAGCTTTTATGGTAAAAAGTGATAACAAAATGCTCTGATTAGTGCTTTTCATGCTTTGCAGGTTATATACAATAAAAGAAGTCTATGGAGTACTTCTAGGATCAATTACGGAGAAAATAAGGCCAATCATACAATATCCACAAAGTGCACCAAGCGAAGGGACAAACTAGAATTGAAATTGGTCTGCCGTTGTCCGGGCATAACCGCGGTAGGACCGCGGCAAAACACTGCTGCAGATTCTGAAGACCACTCTGGCCATGGTCCTGGGTAACCACCGCAAGATGCGTAAACTTCAGGGACCAAAGTGCAAAACACGGGATTTTAAGCCCAAACCATATATTAAATGAGGGGAGCCGGCCAAGAAAGTAGAAGAATGATTTTTGGAAGTGAAAAACATCAGAAGGAAGGGCAAGAGGCAAGGAGGATCATTGGGCATTAATCTTTAATTGTCTTCTTTGTTCTTTTACCTTTGAATATGAATTCTTTTGTGGTTTTTGTTATTTTCATAATTAGCTAACTTTTCGCATCTAAGGTTTTGATCGAACCCCTTAGGGATGGATTTATTGAGATGTTAATATAGTTTTGATTGGTTGTTAATCTCTATTTGTTCAACTACATTCTTGTTGTAGTTGATTGAAGAGCCCTCAATTAGCTGTGCCTATTTATTATATATCTAATTGAGAGAGAGAGTGCATATTTAGGTAGTTGTTTGAACAACATCACTCCCCAAGTATAGACGAGAGTCATAACCGAGGGTTTAGAGGTTGGATTAGAGATAATGGTACCTCGGGTGCAATCTAAGTGAACTATAATGCGAATCTAGCTAACGTAGCTTGAGAGAGTACGTATAGTAAATTATCATTATTGCTTGAGAGATATTTATGATAGCTGGAGAGTTCATGATTGATCGAGGCAGCTAAGTCAATGCTATAAGAAATATACAACCAAGGAATTGAACAACGAGGGAAACCATTACCTTAGACCTATTCCAATTGTTTACAAATCAAGCATAGTTAATTTTTAGCTATTTATTTACTTTCAGTTGTAGTTGTTAAAATTACCATCAACTGTTATATACAACGTTTTGCGAAGTTGATTCTATAGAATTTAGTAAATCCAACAAAAGTAATTGATAGGTTGAGTCCCTATGGCTTCGACTCTAGGCATAAATACTCAGATTATATTTGCGACGCCCGCGTAGTCTTTTCCGATACTCAGTTGAGCGTGACAAAATTTTGGCACCATTTCCATGGAATTGACGGTGATATGAATTACAATTGAAAGAAATAGAAAAATTCTAAGTGTAGTCAGTTTTGTCTATTCTCAATCTTTCATTGAAATTCAAATGTTTGAACTCTTGTGGAAATCAGGTGTATGCCTAGAAGTTCTTCTAGGACTGGAGAAATGCTAGAAGGATTCATAGACCCCGAGAAAACATTCAGGGCATTGAACTGTGCCAACACGAGACTTCAACAATCCCAACAAACACACCAGCTCGAATTAAACATGGGTGACGTAGACAACATCAACAAAAACGTTGGGGACCCACCAGCAAACCCTAATGCAGGAGTAGTGGCACCTCTTGTGCCCGAGGTTGCACTTTATGACAGGGCACTACCCACAACTAATAACCTGGCCACTGCTATAGCTATGCCTGTAATCCAAGCGGAGACTTTCCAAATAACCAACAATATGCCACATCTGCAACAGATTAAAGGATTGTTCTCCAAGTCACACATTGAAGACCCGCAACAACACATGAAAAATTTTCTGTCAATTTGTATGACCCAAAGATAGCCCAACGCGACTCTAGAAGCTATCAAGTTGCTACTATTTCCATTTTCTATAGCCGAAGAAGCTCAGACTTGGCTAAATTTGCTCCCTATCAACTCTATCACTACCTGGAAGGCGTTAGTCAAGCAGTTCCTGAACAAGTTCTATCCGCCTAACAAGAGTGCAAGACAAATTTATGAAATATTGCAGTATATGCAGCAGCCAACTGAGTCCTTGCAAGAAACTTAGGAATGATTTCAAAGGATGCTAGTGAAGTGTCTTCGTCATGGCATTACAGACCAGATGCTCGGCCAGAGATTCTACATGGGTCTAGCTGACAACTTGAAAGTGAATGTGGATGCTTCAGCTGGAAGTGCTTTCTTAAGCAAAACATTCACTGAATGCAAAATCCTTCTCGATAAGATGTCACAAGATTCGGGCTAGATGACTAGAGGTACAACACTGGCACCCACAGTGCATTCAGTCCCGCTTGATCCCAATAATTTTCATGCAGAGAACATGGCCACACTCATGACCTAGGTAAGCATCCTGACAAAGAAGATTGATGTGATGGGTACAAAACAGGTGCACATTATTAATACAACGAATGGAGGACGGAGGATTGTGTACACCTTGTATTAATCAGTCGTATGTGTGTTCATCGAGCAGAGAAAGTGATAATCAAGAGGCACGAGAGGATATGAATTATGTCAACAACTAAGGGGGGTAGAGACAGGGAGCACAATAATGGACACCGCAGCAAAATCAGCAGTACATGCCTAATATGTTACACGATGGGGGTATGCACCCTCAAAACTAATTAGTACCAGTACCATATCAGAAACCACATGACTATTCACAGCAAAATCAGCAACAATTAGCTTATCAATCGCCTTCTCAGCAGCAAGATAACAATATGGTGAAAATCAGGGGTATGCTTTAGCAACTCATTGGGACAAATAATAAAGTGTAGGAAAAATTGGCAGTGCATGATTCAACCATAAATAACATAGAAACGCAACTGGGACAGTTATCCATGGCTTTGAACAACTGTCCTCAAGGAACCTTGCCTGCAAACACTAACATCCACCCCAAGGAGCAAAACCCAAATCAACTGATGGCGGTAAGTCTTCGAAATGGGAGAGATTTAGATAGAGAACATGAGAATCTACAAACCAAGAAGGAGAGAATGACAGTCGCCCCAGTTCCGGTAGAGGTGGGGGATCCAATAGAGCTTACTGAAGTAGTGATTGAGCAGAGTCAGGAGAAAGAAAAGATGAATGTGTAAGCGGAAGAATAGGTGGCACTTCTTGTGCTAGAAAAATACAAGATAGAGAAGCCAACAAGCAATGCACAAAGGGTGATACATGCACCCTTCCTTTAGAGACTAGTTAAACAAAAGAAGGAAGTTCCATACAAGAAATTTATGGAGATTCTGCGTCAGATTCAGTTGAATTTTCCATTGATGGATGCTTTGAGGGAGATGCATGGATATGCAAAGATGATGAAAGATTTAATGTCTCGAAAGTTTGATTCTCAGGATCTTTCCATTGTGACCCTCACACAGACCTACAACGCAGTAGTGACAAGACCGATGGCTCAAAAGATGTTTGATCCAGGTAGTTTCACTATTCCGTGCACAATTGGGAGTTACGCCTTTGCAAAACCCTTACGTGATCTGGGGGCCAGCATAAATCTGATGCTGCTAGCTGTGTACGCTAAATCGGGCATCGGCATAGCTACACCGACTACAATGTCGTTACAGCTGGCTGATCGCACGGGGAAAAGGCCAACTAGTATTCTTGATGATGTGTTGGTGCAAATGGGGAAGTTTGTGTTCCTAGAAGACTTTGTTATCCTGGACTTCCAAGTAGATGAGGAGATACCTCTTATTATAGGTAGACCATTTTTGGCGACTGTTAGAGAACTGATCGATAGTGAGACTGGAAAACTAAAAATGAGACTGAACGATGAAGAAGTCATATTCAATGTTCAGCAATCTATGAGAAGACCTAGAGAATATTCTAATTGCTCTTTAGTGAATGCAGTAGATGTGATTCTGCAAGAAGACAACACGACCATGACTGTGAATGACCCATTGGATGCATGTTTGAAAAATATAGAAGAGATGGATAGTCAAGGGTTAGCTGAATGGGTCATGGAACTTGAAGGCCGGGGATTCTAGACAAGGGAACCTCAATTTGAGTCGCTTGAATTAGAAAAAAGGGATACACCTCCAGCAAAGCCATCAATAGAAGAACCTCCCAAACCGGAGCTAAATCCATTCCCAAATCACGTCAGGTATGTGTTCTTGGGCCCAGATTCGACCTTGCCTGTTATGATATTATCTGGTTTGCTAGATGTGCAGGTAGAATGGCTCTTACAGGTACTGCAAGAAAACAAGACTGCCATAGGCTGGACCATGGCAGACATAAAGGGTATCAGCCCAACCTTCTGTATGCATAAGATTCTCCTGGAATATGGGTACAAACCTTCCAGGGAATATTAGTGATGGCTGAACCCAAACATGAAAGAGGTTGTAAAGAAGGATTTGATAATATGGCTTGATGCGGGAATCATCTTCCCTATCTCTGATAGTAATTGGGTCAGCCCTGTCCAATGTGTGCCGAAAAAGGGTGGGTGACTGTTGTGAAAAATGACAACAATGAGTTGATCTCAACTAGTACTGTCACAGGGTGGCGAATTTGCATGGATTACTGAAAATTGAACACTGCCACCCGAAATGACCACTTTTCCTTGCATTTCATTGACCAAATGTTGGACATGCTGGCCGGAAGATCGCACTTTTGTTCCTTGGATGGATATTTGGGTAAAATCAGATATCAATAGCCCCCTGAAGATAGAGAGAAAACATCTTTCACCTGTCCGTATGGCATCTTTGCCTTTTGGAGAATGCC
Source organism: Nicotiana benthamiana (assembly GCA_034376525.1). Lineage (NCBI taxonomy): Eukaryota > Viridiplantae > Streptophyta > Magnoliopsida > Solanales > Solanaceae > Nicotiana > Nicotiana benthamiana. Next base: position 26,887,216 of record CM067340.1, on the reverse strand, counting down.
CTTTGGGCTTTGGAATGCACCAACGATTTTTCAACGGTGCATGTTAGCCATCTTCACAGATATGGTGGAGGATATTATGGAAGTCTTAATGGATGATTTCTCCGTGGTGGGAGATTCATTCGAAGTCGTCTTCACAACTTAAGCAGAGTGCTCAAAATATGTGTGGAGACAAACTTAGTACTAAACTGGGAGAAGTGTCATTTTATGGTACAAGAAGGGATAGTCTTGGGACATCGAGTGTCCAGAAGAGGAATTGAGGTCGACCATGCTAAGGTTAATGTGATTGAAAATCTACCACTGCCCACTTATGTCAAGGCGGTGAGAAGGTGTCATGGTAATGCCGGGTTCTACCGGCGTTTCATAAAAGATTTTTCCAAAATTGCTAACCCATTATGCAAACTCCTTGAAAAGGATCAGCCCTTTGTTTTTTTCTAATGATTGCAGGTTGGCATTTGAGGAACTGAAAAAGAGGTTGGCAATTGCACCTATCATTTTTGCACCCTAATAGGAGCAACCATTTGAGCTCATGTGCGATGCAAGCGACTATGCTATAGGAGCAATCTTGGGGCAGTGAAAATATAAGCTGATGCATCCAATTTACTACACAATCAGAACGCTAAGCGGTGCACAGCTCAACTACACTGTGACGGAGAAGGAGATGTTAGCGGTGGTGTTTGCTTTTGACAAGTTCCGATCATATCTGATTGGTTCCAAGGTAATTATATACACTGACCATGCAGCTCTTAGGTACTTAATTGAGAAGAAGGAGTCCAAGCCGTACCAGATTCGTTGGGTGCTACTGCTGCAAGAATTGGACCTCGAAATTTGTGACCATAAGGGCACAGAAAATCAAGTTTCTAATCATCTATCACTGCCTGAAAGAGCTGAAAAATCAGTCGAGGTCGAAGAGATTCTGGAAACCTTTCCAGATGAGCAGCTAGTCGTAACTACTTTGGAAGATATGCCATGGTATGCAGATTTTGCAAACTACATAGCCTGCAGTATAGTTCCATATGACCTTTCATCTATCCAGAAGTAAACGTTCTTTCGTGATTTCCGCATGTATTATTGGGATGAGCCTCATTTGTTTAGAATATGTGTTGATAATATTATCAGGAGGTGTGCCCCCGAGATGGAACAATTTTCAATTTTGCTGGCTTGTCACGCATCAATATACGACGGACATTATGGAGGGGTCAGGACAACTACGAAAGTGCTAGAGGCCTGATTCTTTTGGCCAACTGTGATTAGAGATGCACACCTCTAGGTCAAGGGCTGCAATAAATGCCAGCGGACGGGAAACCTTTCCAGTTGCCATGAGATGCTATGAAACCGATTCAAGTGGTAAAGGTATTTGATGTTTGGGGGATTGAATTTATGGGCTCATTTGGCAATAAGTACATCCTTGTTAATGTGGACTACGTGTCTAAATGGGTAGAGGCTGCAGCGTGGCCCACTAATAATGCAAGAGTGGTGGTAGGATTTCTGAAAAAGAACATATTCACAAGGTTTAGGACACAAAGAGAGATCATCAGTGACAGGGGCACTCACTTCTGTAATAAAGCCTTTAAGAAACTACTTGCAAAATATGATGTACGTCACATGGTGGCTACCCCTTACCATCCGCAAACCAGTGGGCAGATTGAAGTGTCCAGCAGGAAGATAAAAAGCATACTAACCAAGACGGTGAATGCCACACAAACTGATTGGGAAAAGAAGCTTGATGACGCACTTTGGGCCTACAGAACTGCACTCAAAACACCAATAGGTATGTCGCCATACAAGTTGGTATTTGGGAAGGCCTATCACCTGCCTGTCGAGCTAGAACATCGAGCTTGGTGGGCACTAAAGCAATTTAACATGGATCATGACGCAGCTGGACAAAATTGACTAACAGAGTTGCATGAGCTAGAAGAATTTAGATACCAAGCCTTTGAAAGCATGAGGCTATACAAGGAAAGAATGAAGAAGATGCATGATAAACACATTGTGGACAGGGATTTCAAACCCGGTGATAAGGTATTACTGTATAATTCAAGATTGAGATTTTTCCAAGGTAAGTTAAAGACCCGATGGTCAGGAACATTTACAGTGGTACAAATCTTCCCATCTGGAGATGTGGAGATAAAAAGTGAGAACGGCACCAACACCTTCAAGGTTAATGGCAAAGACTTAAAATGTATGTGGGAGTGGATGAACCAAAAGAGTTGTCTGTGGTACATCACGATGAACCAAAAAGGTTGAGTGATTCTTAATTGCGTTTGTGCTGCATCGTGCCGCGACATTAAATCAAGAGCTTCATGGGAGGCAACCCATGATAGTATAATTTCTAACATATTGTATATATGCAGGATAGTGAGGAGTACTTTGCATCACGAGCCTGGGCATAACATGGGTAAGGTAGGCATTAAAAGAGGTAAAAATTGTGCCTAAGGGGAAAAAATGAAAAGAACCCCGAAATAAGCATCCAGGAATAGGCCCAGACAGCGATCACGGAGTAACCGCGGTCGAAGATCCTCTCCCGGTCATGGCGTAGCCGTGGTAGGACCACGGTAGGTCAGAATGGGCCCAGGTACATCTGCAGAATTTTTTTTTTAATTTTTCTATTTTTTCCTCTCTTTTCCTTTTTTAATTAACCTAACCTAACCCCTCCCTCCCCATAACACCAGCCTATTTTCTCCTATCCTCTATATTTCTCTCATCTTCTCTCCTCTTTCTTCTTTCTTCTTCTTTTTTAGAAAACCCAAAACCCCCATTTTTACTCCTTCTTCTTCTTCCTTTCCCCCAACCAAACCCACCACCGCACTGACCCATACACGACTTTCTCTTCTCCCATACACAACCCCCTTGCCAAAACCACCCCTATCTCTCCAAACACCCCAAATTTGTCCTTCTTCTTTTTTGATTTTTCCACCCAAGAATCCGCTGTAATTTTCAAGTAAGTTGTTCCACTTTTAATTTTGTTTTGTGTACTTTGCATTGCGTAGTAGTTATTGTGTAGAATTCTTTATTTTGGTTGCAATGGGGTCTTAGATTCCAAGTTTTGTGTTGTATATGGTGTTTGGGGTTTTTTTGTGTAGAAGTGGGTGTGGGTGTGTTCTTTGTTGAAAATTTTTATGTGGGGTGAAGTGCAGCTTGTGGCTTGGGAGTTATCTCTTTTGTAAAATTACTCGACTATGGAATGCATTTCTAAAAATTCAAATAAATAAAAGAAAAATTCAAATAAACACAAAATCACACAATTAATTCTTAATCTTCAAATAATAAAAGAAAAATACAAATAAACAAAAAATCACACAATTAATTTCTAAAAATTCAAATAATAACAGAAAATTCCTAATTTAATGAATTTTATAGGAATATGTCAAGCGATTCAAAAATAATCTGCTCACAACCTCGTTATATTATTCGATCCTTGTGAGTATCAAGTCGACCTCTCGTCTCTACTTCTTCGAGATTAGACGGGATACTCACTGGGCACATATTGTTTATGTACTCATACTACACTTCTGTACATAAATGTACAGGATCTGAGGCAGGTGGATCGGGTAGGGGCGGTAGCACTTAATAGTTATTAATTTGAGGAAGCTTGCGTGGGGTCTTATAAGGCGTAGTTGTAGCATTTCTAGTGGTGTGGGGGAAATAGTAGATGTTGTCAACTTAGCAACCTTACTATATGGTTATACTGGCCATGTTTGACAAAAAAGGGAACTGTTTGGTGCTAGTGGGTGGCGAAGTCTGAGTACCCATCCGGCTGGCACATGTTGGGCTGCACCTGATCGTTATACTGAATTGATTGTAGGTACTATGGCCCAAAAGAAGCGTAGGAACACGGAAAGCACTTCCAAATTACCGACGAATGATGCCACCCGGTTCGACTCACAAGAGGCAGAGAATAGGTTTCATGCTAAAGCTACAAAAAGCATTGTCCCTGAGATTGCTATTGATAAGGCTGCCCTCCGTGTAGAAAAATCAAACATGTACAAGGAAATCAAACGGAGGGGTATAGAGTTCTTGTTCGAGAAACCTGAAACAGCAACCAATGATGGTCCGGGAGTTCTATGCGAACTACGTGGAACATATGTGTCGTTCTGTGATTATGCGGGGCAAAGTGGTAGATGCCTCGTTACTGAATATTCGCCAGGTCTTGCAACTGCCTCCATTCACTAGTGAAACTGATTATTACCATAACTCCTAGGGGTCGATTGGGACACTCTAATTGCGATAATATGCTTAGCGGGACGGCCAGTCTGGATACAAAAGTACATGACCCTTCATTCCAGGTCATTATTATGGGAGTCTAAGTGCCGGTTCACCATTATTTGCAGCAGGTTATTGCCCGTGGGCAACACGTCATATGTAAACAGCTTACGAGCTCTACTGGTTTGGGGTCTCAGAACCAAGAAGGACTTTGATGTAGCGAAACTCATTGGAGATGAAATGTTCCTCCGGTCACCTCTCATGTCTAAGGGGTTTTACTTCCCCTCACTTGTGACGAGGATATGTCTGCTGGCTGATGTCCCCGCCAGTCCTATGGATGGAACTTTGTGCACAAGAGCAACATTCAGAGCTTCGAAGATCACAGTAGGAAGAGATGCACCCACACCCATTGAGCTTGACGACGATGATGATGCCTCAGCACCCACGGAACCACCACCTAGGAGATCTTATTGATGTAGCCGGATCCTCTCGGCGACCCCCCGCACAGGGGAGGGGTTCTCTAGGTCACACTCTAGCTGACCAAGATTGCCCTCTTTGGAGGAAGAGGTGGCAGAACTTTGCACCTCGGTAGATGGCCTGCATGTATGTTTGGATGCCATGTCTAGACGGCAGGCCAATTTTGGCTTGGTTCTGTGCTATAGGGAGAGCTTGTAAAATGGACCTCAACACCGTCTTCAACTCCAAGTAATGACCAGGGAAGTTTTCTTACCCTTCTACACTTTATTTCTTTTATGACATGGGGACATGCCATATTCTTTTTTGTGGGGTGGGAGACTTGATTTAGTGTTGTGTATTCTTAGTGTATATATGCATTAAGTATGTTGTAGTTCTATGCCTCTGTTTTTGTGCATAATTGTTTGTACTTATCTTAGACGTCACCGACTTGGCCCAACGACAGATGCATGTCGACAGGTTTCTTGAGGGCTAAGGTCGGATAAAAAAATCTAGAAAATGTAGGAGACTCTTCCTGATGATGGACCACTTAGACAGCATTCTTGAGGGAAGTAGTCTAATAAAAAAAGCCAAAAAATTAGATTTTTTAAATTTTATTTTCGTTTTAGGTAGTGTAGTAATTCCCCCTTGGTTTTTTCTTTTGACCACGGTTCTCTTCCAAGGTCTTTTCTTGAACCGAGTTAGATAGATTTGTCCTTAATATTTTTTTAGGGCCCTTAGGACTCTCTTGGGCTAAGATGGGTGAGGGCAACAATGCATCTCGTAGTTTACATACCTGTAAATAGCTAAAAAAAACTTGAGGGTGTGACGTCTAGGCTCACTTGTACACTCTTAATCTTATGCCTTAATTTTGAACACCTTGTCTTACTTCGACGCTCACATGAGTATGTTGACAAAATAATTCGGAATGAGTTACATTCCAAGTGTGTGTGAGGTAATACATGTATTCTATGCTTGCATGCGATACCTAGAGCTTGCCATGTGTGTGTGCAAAGCGAAATAAAAGTTGTTTGGTCTTAGAGATCATTTAGGAATTTCTTTGTGTAGCCTATATAATTATGAATCCACACATACTTATTACTATAGTTAACCCCTTCGAGCCTGAAGCCCGTTTCTTTGATAACCATACAATCACCTACATCCCGGTGTTTGAATAGCTTGACGTTTTTAACCTTTACCTCCTAGAAGCACTTGAATCTTTAAAAATCATATAAAATTCAAAGTGTGGTGTAGCAATGGAGCGAGAAAAGGATAATTAGGAATAAACTTGAATGGTGCAATGGTTCTTAAAATAAATTTGAATAATAGAAGAAGGACCTTGTAAATATGTGGTCCTAAAATATCGAAAAGCAAGAAAAAGCTAGTTGCGCCTAGGAAAAGTGAGGGGGGGGGGGATAGCTTATGAAACAAGTGTGGAAGAATGACTGGGCTGAACATGGAAATAAGAATAAGGAGAACTACTATATTAAAAGTTCTTAGCGAGTTTAGTCACTATACCAACCAAATAAAGTCCTATTGATCTTAAGACTGAACAACTCGATTAGTAGAGTATTACACTAAGGGCAAGCTTATGGTGTATCTGTGTGGCATGTGAATGTTCTTTGCTGAGAGTGAGTGAATTTGTTCTATCTATAGTTCTTTGTTGTTTTATTTTATGTGTGTGAAACTTCTCTCAAAAATGTGATGTGAGGGCATTTAACTTAGAAAGAAAAAGCAAGTCTTAACCTCTGTTTAGAGTACATAGAGTAAACATGAGTTTGTCATGGCATTAGAGTCTTCACCTGAGGTGTGGATATTGCACTGCTTAGGTTGTTCTTTCATAATGGCGGGTGTGACATAAACAGGGTAGTGCATCAAACAATTAGGCCTAGAAGTTTGGTTCAACTTACTCGAGGAAGAGCAAATATTTAAGTGTGGAGTGTTGATAATAGGTAAATTACACTATAATTAGGCCCTAAAGAACCATATTTTTGTACAACTTTTATGGTAAAAAGTGATAACAAAATGCTTTATTAGTGCTTTTCATGCTTTGTAGGTTATATCCAATAAAAGAAGTCTGTGGAGTCGTTTTGGGATCAATTACGGAGAAAAGGAGGCCAATCATATAATATCCACAAAGTGCACCAAGCGAAGGGACAAAACTAGAATTGAAGTTGTTCTGCCACTGTCCGGGCGTAACCGCGGTAGGACCGCAGAAGAACACTGCTACAAATTCTAAAGACCACTCTGGCCATGGTCCTGGCGTCACCGCGGTAGGACCGCGTAGGATGCGTAAACTTCAGGGACCAAAGTGCAAAATACGGGATTTTAAGCCCTAAACCCCATATTAAACGAGGGAAGCCGGCCAACAAAACAGGAGAATGATTTTTGGAAGTGAAAAACATTAGAAGGAAGGGCAAGAGGCAAGGAGGATCATTGGGCATCAATCTTTAATCGTCTTATTTGTCCTTTTACCTTTGAATATGAATTATTTTGTGCTTTTTGTTATTTTCATGATTAGCTAGCTTTTCTAATCTAAGGTTTTGATGGAACCCGCTAGGGATGAATTAATTGTGATGTTAATATAGTTTTGATTGGTTGTTAATCTCTATTTCTTCAACTACATTCTTGTTGTAGTTTATTGAAGGGCCCTCAATTAGCTGTCCCTATTTATTATGTATCTACTTGAGAGATAGTACATATTTAGGTAGTTGTTTGAACAACATCATTCCCGAAGTATAGACGAGAGTCATAACCGAGATTTTAGAGGTTGGATTACAGATAACGATACCTCGGGTGCAATCTAAGTGAACTGTAATGCAAATCTAGCTGACGTAGCTTAAGGGTGTGCGTCTAGTAAATTACCATAATTGCTTGAGAGATATTTATGACATCTAGAGAGTTCATGATTGATAGACGCAACTAAGTAAATGCTATATGAAATATACAACCAAGGAAATCAACAATGGGGGAAACCATTACCTTAGACCTATTCCAATTGTTTACAATCAAGCATAGTTAATTTTTAGCTGTTTATTTACTTTCAGTTTTTGTTGTTAGAATTACCATCAACTGTTAGAATTCTTGGGGAAGTTGATTCTATAGAATTTATTAAGTCCAACAAAAGTAATTGATAGGTTAAGTCCCTGTGGGTTCGACTCTAGGCATAAATATTCAGATTATATTTGCAACGCCCGTGTAGTTTTTTGCGAGACTCAGTTGAGCGTTATCAAAACCTAATACGGAATAGGGTTGTTCATTATGCCTATTAATTGCTAAAAGTGAAACCCTAGGTCTAAGAGAAGTTAAAAATGTCCGTCTGGTTTTAAAATTTCAGTGACAACGGTCCAACATACATTGTCCACGTTCATACTTTGTGAGTGCTGAGTAACTTGTAAGTTCGTGGACCTGGTGCTTTTTCTATGGTCTGTCGTGGCCTTTACACGACCACGTCCTTAATTTCATGATCACCATCAATGCGTTTCAGAGAGTAGGTAAATTGGTTCCACGGCTGCGTTTCTTTTTATGCGGACCACGATGTTCATTCCGTTTTCGCGTGCCTTTTTCTACTGTCACTTAACTTCAGACACTGAGTAGTCTGATGCCCAGTCTTTCGTGGCCGCATTCCTTTTTATGCGGACCGCGATGTCCATTCCGCAGCCGCGCTCATCTATCCATTGTCAGCGGATCCTTGCTTTGAGAAATGCTGTCAACATTTCATCATCTTTCCTTTGATGATTCATTTAACAACAAAACTAATGAGATTGCACTGATTGTACATGCAGATAATGGTCCAATCATGATATGGAAGCAATAAATCTAAAGGGAGGGCAGAATCCTCCTGAGGTAGGGAAAAAAGGGGACAAGGAAGGACCAAGTTACCACTAGCGGTCAAGAAATCTATAGGGAAGATGCGAGCAACCGTCAAAGATGCGGAAAATGAATATATTATAACGGTAGTGAATATATCCTTTCCTAGGTAGTCTTAGATGGAGTCTCGGTGCCAACCCACGATTAGTAGACTTTCAAGGGGAATTCTAGTTGTTAGATGAGCCTACACCCTCTTCTTCTTGTGAATCATCTTATGGCTCAGAGGAAAGTAGTGAGGCTTCTGCTTCAGCTTCCCCACCTGCTACAACTTCGGCCTCACCAGCGGCTCCTATTGATGTTGATACTGAGATAGTGGATGACTATAGAGGGGGCGACACTAATGTCGGGGGTTTGACAAGATCTAGAAAATCCATAGTTTGGGAGGATAGATTTGTTAGTGAAAAGCAAATTACAAATCTCGGGAATGGTGGTCGTAGAGGTCGCTCGCCCTCGAGAGGAAATTCATAGAAAGGGATCTTCTATCCCATAATCCCAATGTGAAGAGGCAATTTGAGGAAAAGGTGGGGTGAAAATTCTTCACAAGCAAGCTGCCGGAGGCCAATGAATATTTTATCAAAGAATTCTGCGCTACTGTGGCCCACATCAAAAAGGGCACCTATGTGACCAAGGTGCGAAATGAGAAGATCAGATTTGATGGCAAGATGCTGAATAAATATGTCACGTTTGATGATATAGATGAATACTTGTGCTTGGAGAAGTTGGTGTTAGATAAGTCAACCCATCCATTGCTTGCAGAGGTGATAGCCTTTCCGGGGACAGTACCGGCTTGGCTTACACCTGGGGTCCCTATAGCTAGAAACACTCTGAGCTTTGAAGAGAAAGGGTGGTATAAATTCGTCTGCAGCTCCCTAGACCCAGCCTAACATGATACAGATATCCCAGTTTCCCGAATAATCATTGTGGCTTCTATTATTGCAGGTTTTATGATAAATATGGGAAATCTCAATTCAAGAATCATCTCCAAAGCTATCGAGAAGGATGAAGGATCAAACCCCTACCCCAACTTCCTCACCATGTATTTGGAGGATCAAGAAGTAGATGGAAGAAGTTTTGACACAATGATGAATCAAAAAGGCCATTGTTTTGGTACAATCTTCTGGGAGCAGACAAACCCAAGTCCAAAGGCAAAGACACTACCTCTGATGGCTAGTCTAAATAGCCAAGGGTAGTGGCTACTGGTTCTGAGCCTTCTATAGCTGGAAGTTCTTCTACTGCTATGACATCTCCATTATCCGACCCTTTAGCCACAACCCCATTGTTATGCCCTCCACCCCAGCTTACCCTCTAACTGTACTGCGGGTTAATCAGACTTTATCCATCATCAATAACTGGATGTGGTTGCTATATCAGAGCTATCTTCCATATCTAGTGCAGTCCTAGCTCAGGCAGCTCCAACATAGCTTCATGTACGTTTATCATTGGAGGCTTCATTAAAGGAGCTTTTGGACAACCAGATTAATCTCTTGGGCAACCAGGAGATGATCTCGAAGGATTTTGATGCACAGGGAAAATCAATCAAGGACCTGGGAAACAAATAGAGAAGATAAAGAATATTCGGGCCTCAAAGGAGTCAATAAAGCTGCTGAGGAAGGAGATAGAGATGACTACATCAACTGGAGACATCCCATCGGACTTACTCTTGGAGGAGCAAGTTCCAGTAGCTCAAGAAGCACAGGCACTAAAGCAGGAGGCTGACAGAGAGCGTGTGAAAGGATTTGTGGTACACCGATCTGAGGACTTGGAGATACAATTAGAGGATCCAAATGGAGCTGACCCCACTGATATGCAGTATCTGATGCAGACCAGATAGCGAGTTTTCTTTACTCTCTAACCCCTCTTTGTTCTTATTTTTTCTTTTGTCATTGAGGACAGTGCTAGCTTTTATTTTGGGGGGAGGGGGGGGGGGATATGGTAATATTTTGATTTGATGACTGCATGTAATAATTATGATACAATTTTCTTTCTCTAGTTTTACTTATTGTTATTTTTGATTTTCGTTATTTTTCACCTTTGGTATGTATATAACTTTACCATGCCATATATATATATATATATATATATATATATATATATATATATATATATATATATATATATATATATATATATATATATATATTCACTCATATTTTGTATATATTCGTTTCTTTCCATTATTTTACATATTCGTTTTATAGTTTACTTTATAACTTCTTGTGTTCCTTTTCCTTAATAGCTTAGCTTTTTATTTCCTTTAGTAGTTTCTCATTAAGTTGCTACCTTTTTTTGCACTTTATGTGGACAATAAGCCTTTGATTTTCTTAATGCCACGGTTCTTTCAAAAGATAAATATGGTGAACAAGGTGGCTTGTCTCGATAATGGATGGCATGACAACCTTCTTAAGGGTTTGAGTCCGTTTTCTTAATGTTTTGTGTAAATAGTAGTAATGAATAAAAGTGTCTCAAGAAAGCTTCACTTGGTCCTAGCACATTTACCTTTAACTTTAATCATAAAAAAGTTGATTGGCAAAAAATAGTTCTAGTTGTGACCTTTAGACTCTTGTGATGATAAACAATCACCGAGTGGCTTCTTGGAGCCATTTCAGTAGCTCAATCTTAGCTAGGGTTGTTGTGGGCCCTCGGCTCTTTTCTCTATAGCAATCGAATAGCTTGTGAGGTAAGGTACTGATTTTCAAGTCCAAGTCCATGCTAATATGTCTAGAACTTGCTCTGAATATTTGTCTAGGCTAAGTGTAGCTTGACTTGAGAAGTGAATATAGGCCCTCCTTGATGCAACCTGAAACTTGAAAGCATCCATATCTCACCAAATATGATATCCCTAGTGAACCTCGTTGAGCCGAAGTCTTTGTTCTTTCAATAACCATGATACAAGATTTTATTCATTATAAAATGACCCTATTTTGGCACCCGATCTTTTCTTAGAACAATTGGCAAAAGCATAAGCTTGGGGGGATAGACGAGCAACGTGAAAGTGATAAAAGGTACAAAATGAAGAAAAAGGAAGGCAAAAGAAAAGAAAGAAAAGCCAAAAAGTCAAAAGAAGTGAATTAATATGGAAAAATGAAGGGAATCAATGAAAATAATGACGAAAGCTTATAATGATTAGAAAAGGAGATTTTCATTAACAAGAAAGAGTGACAATGTGTCTCTCTGGTTCCCCTAAGGAAGAAGAAAATGACTTAAAGAGTCAAAAAAGTGTGAGCCGAAATGAGAATATGAAGTGCTAAAGGAAAGATAAAACCTTCATAGACCAATATATCCATCCTTGACCCAAAATCCTTCATTATATTCCTACAAAAGCCCTATAAGATCTCGAGTTGAGTGCACTTACATTTGTGATGATTCACATAAAGGGCAATTTTTTGGTACTTGAAGCCGGACTTGTGACATTCCCTTGTGAGATAAGTGTACTTCTTCACAATCCTTGTTTGGAGTGCTTTAATTCTCAAGTGAGATTTTCTTATGGAGAGTAGAGGGGAAAGAGTTTGGGTTCCACAATGACCTACGTAATAGAGCAAGCTTCCTTAGTGAATTCAGTCAACCCTTGATGCTCTTGTGTCACACTAGAACTATGGTACTAAAAAGGTTATGTGTTGTTGATAATGCATTTGTGTTGAGGGTAACTGTTAGTCCCAATTGTTGCTTGATAAAGTCACCTTAGGACTGGTGAAATTTCCTTTCTTTTGTCTTGTGGAGGTGATAATTATTTTGCTTGCTTGAGGACAAGCGAAAGCTAAGTTTGGGGGAGTTGATAACTATGGGATTTAGCCTATCTTATGCTCTCTTTTGCTTAGGTTTTAGATATAAAATGTGTAAAGGTATTCCCAAAAATAGACTTAATATGCTTTTCTATAGGGATTGGGAAAAATGAGGCAAAGAAGCCATAATCAACTCATGAAAGAGTTAATCTTGCATAATTCCAAGGCTGGGACTAGAAAATTAACCGCGATAGAAAATAGCAGTCGCATGAGGACCACCGCTGAGGCATCTACAAATACGCGGCCTGCAAAACCAAAGTTCAGAACCTAATTTGAGCACAAAGTCTGCTGCTGACCGCGAAGAAAAAGGGCGGCAGTGGTGGCATTTTCACTGAGAGTGGTGATTAAAGTTTGGAGACTCTGCAAATTGAGCTTGACTGAGGAACACGGGTTGCATCCAAATTACACGGTCGCAGTTGACGCTAACACGAAAGCGGTGGATTTTACGTTATCTTCAAAACTAAGTCCAAATCAATCCCATAATTGAAGAAACGCGAACCGAGCTCACAATTGTGCGGCTGCGATAGCTTGAGCGCATGCGCAATCACTTTTTTAGCCTCCATGAATTCCCCATAGGGCATTTTTATTAGGAACTTTCAGCTGTGCATAAATAGTTCTCTTTCATATTTTTAAGTCAATTTATGTTTTTGTGAACACGTATAAAGCCATATTTTACCTTTTTGAGTAAGTTTTGAGTAGATTCACCTTAAATCTTTAGGTATTCATCTTGTATTTGAATCTTATGGCTTGTATTTTATTTTCATCTTTGATTTCTGTTGTTATTATAAGTAGCTAAACCCATAGCTAGGGTTATGGCCCGACCCTAGTGTGGTTATTTAATGAGTCTTGAATTTTGGTCTTAATTATTTATGGGTTAGTGATATTTAGCTTGATTTATGCTTTAATTATAGAATTGGTAGTTGCAAATACTGATTCATGCTTTTATGACTTAGACTCTTCTTAGATAGACTAAGTCTAGGAAAATTAGGGTAACAAGGAATTGTGGTGCATTCAAGAGATTGATAGACACAATTAAAGGGTTAAACATTGAGATACTAATACCCGACTTGATCTATAATCATTTGTTATGCATGAACACCTAGACCTCAGAAAGCCGAATTGCGCAAAGTCACTCAAACTACCAAGAGGTGTAGTGTAAGCACTTATGTATGATGGTTATATCACGACCCTAATCATAACAAGCTTGCCTTGAATTCTCGATACCTGTTAGATATCCACCTAGGCAGAAGTCACTACCCTAGTCCATTTGTGAAAGTGCAACTAGAGCAAAACCCGCATCTCTACTCGAATATGAACCTAACTCCATGTGGATTCGAACCCGACATTTATGGTAAAACTGCATCGACCATCCTCGCTACTCAATGGTAGTGCAGTCTTAGAATCGATCAAGTGTGACTGGAGCTTTCAGAAGCTCAAGACAACTTTGACTACATCCCCAATATTGGTATTTCCTTCAGGTTGAGGGTCTTATACAGTTTATTGGGATGTGTCGTGAGTTAGCCTTGACGCAGTGTTGATGCACGATGGTAGAGTGATTCCATATGCATCTAGACAGCTGAAGGTCCATGAAAAGAACTTTCATGTTCGCGACCTTGAGTTAGCTACAATTGTTCATGCCTTGAAAATTTGAAGACATTATTTGTACGGTGTCCCTTGTGAGATCTACACTGATCACCTAAGTTTGCAACATTTGTTCAAGCGAAAGAATCTTAATTTGCGTCAGAGGAGGTGGCTAGAGCTGCATAAGGATTATGATATCACCATTTTGTACCACCCCAGGAAGTCTAATGTGGTGGCCGATGCTTTGAGTCGCCGGGCAGAGAGTTTGGGGAGTATAGCATATCTACAAGTAGCAGAGAGGCCCATGACATTGTTCAGTCCTTAGCTAGCTAGTTTATGAGATTGGATATTTCTAAGCCTAGTCGAGTATTGGATTATATAGTCTCTTGGTATTATCTTTACGATCGCATTTTGGAACACCAGTGTGATGACCCCTATCTGCTTTTCCTTAGGACACGGTCTAGCACGCTGATGCTAAGGAGGTCACTATTGGAGATGATAGTGCATTGGGGATATAAGGCAGACTATCTGTGTCTAACGTAGATGATTTATGTGAGTTGATTCTTCAGGAGGCTCATAGCTCGTAGTACTCTATTCATTTGGGTTCCACAAAGATGTACCAGGACTTGAGGCACCATTACATATGGAGGAGGACGAAGAAATACATAGTGGAGTATGTTGCTCAGGGTTTCAATTGCTAGCAGGTGAAGTATGAGCATCAACGATCGGGTGAATTGCTTCAGAAGTTAGATATTCCTGACAGAAATGGATTCGAATCACTATGGATTTTGTTGTTGGACTCCCAAGGACTCAAAGGAAGTTTGATACAGTGTGGATGATTGTGGATAGACTAACCAAGTTAGCTCACTTCCTTCCTGTAATGACTACCGATTCTTCTGTGCAGCTGGCTCAAGTTTGTATATGTGACATTGTTATACTTTATGGGGTGGTGGTATCTATTATCTATGACTACAGTACTCGATTTACATCATGGTTCTGGAGAGCTGTATAACATGAGTTAGGTACTCGGGTGGAGTACAACGCAACATTTCACCCTCAAACGGACAGGAAGTTCGTGTGCACTATCCAAATTCTTAAGGATATGCTTCGTGCATGTCTCATAGAGTTTGGAGGTTCTTGGGATCAGTTCTTGCCATATGTGGAGCTTGCCTACAATTGTTATCAGTCCAACATTTAGATTGCATTGTATGAGGCTCTGTATGGTAGGTGGTATCGATCCCTAGTGGGTTGGTTTGTGATGGGCAAGGCCAGATTATTGGACACAGACTTGGTTCAAGATGCCTTGGAGAAGGTCAAGGTGTTTCACGATAGACTGCACACAATCCCATTCCAGACAGAAGTGTTATACGGACTGGATGGTTCGTGATATTGCATTGATGGTTGGAGATTGGATCATACTCAAGGTTTCACCTACGAAGGGCATTATGAGGTTCAAATAGAGGGGAAAGATAAGCCCAAGGTTTACTGGTTCCTATGAGGTGTTGCGGCGAGTTGAAGAAGATGTTTATGAGCTTGCCTTACCTCCCAGCCTAGCAGGAGTTCATCCGGTATTTTATGTTTCGATTCCCCATAAGTATCACAGAGATCCGTCTCATGTGTTGGATTTCAGATTAGTCCAGTTGGAAAAGATCTATCCTTTGTTGAGGAGCCAGTGTCTATCTTGGACGGGCGGGTTCGAAAGTTGATGTCAAAGAACATTACATCAGTAAAGGTTCAATGGCGGGGTCAGCTATTCATGGAGGGCAACTTGAGAGACCTAGTAGAGTATGCGCAACCGTTATCCTTACCTTTTCACCACTTTAGCTATGTCTCTATGTTCATTCAAGGATGAACGATTATTTTAAGAGGGGGAGGATGTAAAGACCCGGCTAGTCATTTTGAGAGTTAGAGCCCCGATTCCCTATTAACTGCTTCCCCCGTATCTGTCGCACTCCCTTTTTTCTTCCCCTTTTTGACAGGGGAAGAGGTCCTAATTTTGACATTCGCGGGGTGTGATGACTCATTTCCTTTTGGGATTTGGGTATTTGAAGAGTCTCCACCTAACGGATTATAGTGCGTTAGGGCACCTAGAGCGATTAAATCTTGTGTTAGTTTGCATTTCCAGAGATTAGGGTAAGGGATCGAAGTAACCTCGGGGGGAAGGTGTTAGGCAACCCCTTGGTCCACAACTGTGGGTCCTGCCCGAACCTATATTCATAAATTAGTCCATATAAATAGTTGAATCAAATAATTTGTTATAAAAGCGTATGGGATAATTCAAGTAGTAAGATAAAAAGTTTGAACAAGTTGTACAACAAAGGTTTAAATAAAGAGAGGATTTGGGTAAAGAGGGTCCTAGGTTGGTTATCCTATAGGATCACCCCACGCAATGTCTGGTAAAACACTTTTCAATGAGGGGCTACACGTGACACTAATTTGTAGTCATCATATCCGATGTCTACCCTTCCCATCCCCTAATTGGTCATGCGAAGCGAGTGTTTGGTCAATAACTCCTATTGCGTGCCGCTACCCATCCCTTCTTCATGGTCCTATAGGGAGTTAGGACCTCTACCTATGGGTAATTCTAGACATACCTCTGAGTTTTAGAAAGGTAAAAATTCTAAGGTGACAGTAAAAACATTTAGGACTTTCATATATAATGGGAGCAATTAAGGGGCTCAAATTTTCCTCCTTAAATATGTTGTAAATAACGCTTTACGCTAGAGGGGGGGTGAATAGCGTTTTAAAATTATTAAGCGTTTTAGTGCGGAATTTAAAAACTTTGCAGAAATTAAGACAAGTGCAGTAAAATAAACTTACACAAAGATGTATCCTGGTTGGCCACAAACGTGGTTAGTCCAGTCCCCGAGAGACTCTCTCGAGATTTCCACTAAACTTGTCAAGCTTACGGGTGCTTAACAAACCGTTACAGCTGAGGACACAAGCCTCACCTAGGTGCTCGGGGATCACAATCCCAAAGACTTCAATTGCTCGGGGATACCAATCCCAAAGACTTCAATTGCTCGGGGATAACAATCCCAAAGACTTCAATTGCTCGGGGATAACAATCCCAAAGACTTCAATTGCTCGGGGATAACAATCCCAAAGACTTCAATTGCTCGGGGATAACAATCCCAAAGACTTCAATTGCTCGGGGATAACAATCCCAAAGACTTCAATTGCTCGGGGATAACAATCCCAAAGACTTCAACCGAGGAAACACAAGTTCCTCAACAAACGAGAATCGCAATTCTCTTACAAACACAAAGACACACTCACTTTACAAAGTACTCCTCAATGAGTAGATATGAGTAGAAATAGTACGCTCAAGATCACAACAACTTAGCTCAATAGAATGGCTCTTCAAAAAGCTTTATAGATGAATAAAAATGATGATCAATGTAAGAAAGCTTTTAGCAATGAAAATACTTAAATTGTATATGTTGTTGTTGTGAAAACACTGAGTTAAACCTGTATTTATAGGTGAAAAACTCAGTCTTACCGTTGTCTAATTGCCAATTAAGGATTGCTGAAATTACTCAGTGACAATCGATTGTCAGGACTAAACAATCGATTGTTTGCCTATCAGATCAAAAAATCAATCCCAGATTTTACGTTAACAATCGATTACTTCAAATCAATAATCGATTAATTATAACGTTAAAAAATCCTTTCCAATTTTTGGCATAAAACATCGATTATCAGGAAATCAATAATCGATTATTTTAACAACGTTCAGAAAATCTTTTCCAGATTTTACGCTAAAACATCGATTGTTAAATATCACAATCGATTACCTGAAGGTAATTTAAAAAATATGACAACGGTCAGCTTCAACAATCGATTATCAAATAGAACAATCGATTACTAATTAATTTCAAAACTTACTGTCTCATATATAATCGATTATCAAAAGCCACAATCGATTATTAATTAATTCACAATCGATTGTCATGTAGTCTTGGCTTAGAGATACTCGATTATCATAAGTGCATAATCGATTATCTTAGCCCAGATTTTTGAGGCATGTTTGGAAAACATTTTAACAAATGTAAATATGCATAGTTTAAAATCATTTGACACTTACTTTAAATATGCATGATTTTGGAAAAATAATTTTAGTAGAGAAGCCATGTTATGAGCCAAGATTGAGGAATCAAGATCACAATTAATATTGACTCAATTATAACATTTCCAAGCATTGTCTTGAGCTTCTTGTAATGCATCCATTATGTGCTTGTCCTTGAGCACTGCTATATATCGCTTATTGCTTTGTTTGACATTCATCAAAACCTACAAAAGAACACACGTTTAGTATATTGCATTTGAAACGTGTTTCCAACAATTTCCCCCTTTTTGATAATGGCAAACATAGGCGGGATATATGCAATAATTATTTTGATAAACCAAGACAAGTGTCATGTTCCCCCTCAATTCATGTTCCCCCTCACTTTAAGCATGAATGAAGTTGAGAGCATATAGCATAATATAGCATACTTCTTGATATCCCGTTTCTTCCCCCTTTTGCCATTAGCAAAAAAAATGTACACAAGGGAAGAATAACAAATATGAAATAAACACAAGTTTATTTATTGGAAAAAAAATTCCCCCTAAATATAAGATTCCCCCTGAATTTATGCAACACATTCAAAGAAAGCATGTAAGTATGCATAATGGAAATAGGAGAGATATTGCAGATGAAAATCAACTTTTCATTAAATAGATAAAACATTACATAGGCCATTTAATGAAAAAATACAAGAAAATATTTAATCCTCGTTATCATCATCTTCGTCCATGTTTTGCGGCGGTGCCTCAAATGGGACAAGATTGCCATATTGATAGTTGATATGGTCAAAATATCCTAGGACATAGCGGGACAAAGTGTCAACTTTTGTTTCAATACGGGTAAGATGATTTACTATCTCCGCATTTGGATCTTGATTTTGAGACGGATTTTGTGGAGGATTTTGAGGAGGTTGATTATCATGATTGCCACCACTGTGAAATGAAGATTCAGAAATTTCCCAGTGTTTGGTCCGATTTTTAAGTGGACCATTTGCCGTGATAATGCCGGCGGATTCAAGAAAATGCATGACAAGAAGTGCATATGGAAGATGTTTGTCTTCGGCGAGAGCATCACACATGTGAAGCTTGATTAATTTACAATAATTTAATCGAGCTCCGGAAGAAATGGCATGCATGAGTTTACAATCTTCTTGGGAAATAGTGGTGTGACAGCTTTTTCGGGGCTTGAGAACTCGGGTGATGAAATAGAATATCAACCGATAGTTCGGATCCATTCCCGTGATCGTAGGACGACGAGAAGTGAGACGTGGATCATAGTTAACAAGACCAGCTTGACGAAGAAAGGAGGTTTCGTCAAATAATTCTCCTTCTATTCCAACATATTGAGAAATGTCTTCTCCATCATTTGGGAGATAGGCAATGGTGTTTAGGGATTCATCAGAAATGATAATTTTAACACCATTTACAAAGGTGACAAGATCACCTTGATCGTTCTGGCGGAGATTTGAATAGAATGCCCGAACGAGTGTAGCATTTATAAAGTCAAAGAAAGGAGAAGGAAGTTTAGAAGATTGCATTGCTGAAGAAAGTGTATAGCAAGACTAAAATTTTCAAGATACCTCATTGTGGAAAAACGAGGAGGAAGAAAGTATATATATCGGAGAAGATATGGTATTCATGGCTGAATTGAAGACTCAAAAACGGTCAGATTTTAAGAAGACCGCTGGAGACAATCGATTGTTTGCTGGAGACAATCGATTGTTGAGCAGATATGCCCGTTGGAATTCTGAAAAGGAAACTGACAATCGATTAAAGGGGGTCAGCAGAGCAGAATGGTAAGAATTTTTTGAATTAATACCGTCTGACAATCGATTGTGTCAAGTTTGACACTTAGATTCTGAGAAATTGGCTTGAAACAGAATGTTTTTGAAATTTCAGAAAATCACTGACAATCGATTGTTGAATTTTACAATCGATTGTTTACTGGGCAAAAAAAATGGTCTAGGTCCTGAAAATTGATTTTGGAAGTATGGTAATCAATTTTGAATATATTATAATCAATTTTGGAATTATGACAATTGATTATGAATGAAACAACGTCATCAACACATGGAGGAAGATAATGATTCTTCGGATGAAAACGTTTTTATGAAAATAGATTTTCCATCATGGATACATATAATCAACACCAATTGCTATAAATACCAATTTAGAAAATCAAAACTCAATACAATTTATGCACTTAATCAATTATGCAATTTATCAAAATAACATTCATATCAATACTTGTGACATATAATGCCAATTCAACTAGCTAAAGGGTAGAGTAAGGAACGATCATACCCGGTTTGTCTTGATGTCATCCTCCATCGTTGACATCTCAATTTGCTAGAAATTGAATTGAATGCTTCAAGCGAGCACATTTGCATTTCCAACATTTAATCAAGTGAAGCCATTTCCGATATATATATATAAACAATTTATCACCATAATAACAATTCAAAAACCAAACAGATATTTGTTAAGAAAATATCATCGATAAAATTTATGCAATCAATTCTTTCAAAGCACAAGTTCCCTCTTACTTGTAACAAATTGCCTAAAACATTTCTTCTTTTGATAAGAAGATTGTATTAAGGCTAATTCCTTTTACCATATTCACAGAAGAATAGGAAGGATATTGAGGAATATAAAATATGACGACTTCTATAAATTTATCAATTTTATCAAAAAAAAAACTATTGTTATTTTGAAAGGCATTTGTCAAAACATATATCGCATGCTGTTTCAAATAGATAGTCAAATCATGAATCAACCATCTTATCACCTGTTTAAGCAAAACACATCAATTTGACATTTTACAGGAAATACCGATTGTTACACAAGCAATGAAAGATCCATTTGACGGAGAGCATAACAAATGCATCAAATGTTATTTTATTAACAGTGATGCACAAGGTTATTTTCAGTAATCCATATTGCAACAAATGTCAAATATTTCCATTTAGCGCATTTTGCAATAATGAGAACCAAAACAAAGCATGATTCAAGGAGAATTGATACGGATGGTTAACAAAGACATATCAACACATACAATTGGGCATGATAAAAATGAAAGCCTAGCCTTTAAAAAATTTCAAGAGCGTTTATGCCTATTTTGAACTGACACGATGCTAAATGATAGCTGTTGAGTTCAGAATTCAGAATGGTAACAAATCTTTGAGATTTTTACCGATTGACAATCGATTGTTGAAAGGGGACAATCGATTGTTGAACTATTTGACACTTAGTTCCTGAAAAATCTGCAAGAAGCAGAGAGTTTTTGAAAACTCAGAAAAACACGAACAATCGATTGTGCCTGTGAACAATCGATTGTGGACTAGACCAAAAAGGTTTTAAGTTCTGAAAATCGATTATGAGAGTATGCTAAAGGCATTTATCAAACCATATATTAAAACATGATTTAAAAACACTTTGCTGTTTTAAAAAAATTGTCAAGACATAATTCAACTAAACATGATTTAGTAGGTACTCATTCAATGCACAAATCAACATTTGTCAAAGCATGGATCAAGCATTTAAATAGTTGATACTAGTAATCAAAAATGAATTTTCAGCATGTCAATCAACAAGTATAGTCAACAAGAAATTTCACAAATTGATTCGCATGTCAACGTTTTTCAGGGTGAGAATCAAGTTGACAACTTATATGTTAATAACACCAGCTGCCATATATCAACAAAACTGTCAACATTAATAATTTGCACATATTCAGTTTTAAAAAAATAGCTAACCGAAATTCCTTTCGATGCCTTTTGGGTGTCGTGCTTGGCACATCTACTACAGTTTTGTAGTCTTCAAGCACACCTGCAAAAATATCTACGGAGAGGTTTTTGGTACCCATATCTTTTTGGGTCCTTTGGGGTTAGGCAAATGATAATTATAACCACAAGATAAATTTCTATGTTTAGCAAAACACACAGGTGCAATGTGACCTATCCGATTGCAATAATGGCATACTACGTTTGGATTGTGCCAATGCCTAGGTTGCGCCAAATACATTCTAGGTGATCTAGAGTCATTCCTAGAGGCGTTGAGAATCCTAGAGTCATTTCTAGGTTGTCTAACGTAGTTCGTTCTAGGCTTATCAACAATAGTCCTAGTATTGATTCTAGGCGATGTAAAGTGATTAACTCTAGATTCATTATTCCAATTTCTAGAGTTGTATCTAGGTGATCTAAAGGCGTTAGTTTTAGACTTGTTTTCATACATCCTAGCGTAATGTCTAGGTGGTCTAAAGGAATTTGTCCTAGACTCATTTACAGCCCTAGAATTATTTCTAGGTGGATCAGTAAAATTTCTAATGGGATTTCTGCTTTTATGCCGTTGATTGTTCCTCGACGTTTCCTTTTCTTCAATAACCTTAGGGACATCTATACTTCGTGATTCTAAAGTTTTCCTAAGTTCTGCGTTTTCTAACTTCAAAGAATCGCAGGAAGTACAAGTAGAGCATTTATCAACATAAGAAGCTTCATGCATAGTCTTAACGACTTGTCTAAGTTCTACACTATCATTTTGCAAAAACTGATTTTCTTTTACAAGATTCTCGTTATCAAGAGACAGATTTTCAAAAAATTTTTGTTTTAAAGAAAGTTGATTTTTGAAATCTTTTTCTTTCAATAAGAGACGTTCTTCAAAATCTTTTTCTTTTAAAGAGAGATTTTTCTGAAAATCTAATTCTTGCTGGGAAAGTGATTTCTTCAAATCTCTAATCATTTTGACAGCATTACAAAATTCACCATACAAGTCTTCATATGCATTTTGTAATTCTTCGAACGAGTGAGAGTTAGAGATACTTACCTCTTCTTCGTTGTTTCCATCAAATATTGGAGGCATGGTGTAGCAGTTTCCTTCACCGATTCCTGCAAAAGAATCATGAGTAGAAGCCATGGATGGTTCTCTCAAACTGTTAAGTTTTTCAGAGAGTATGCCTCTGATACCAATTGTTGTAAATAACGCTTTACGCTAGAGGGGGGTGAATAGCGTTTTAAAATTATTAAGCGTTTTAGTGCGGAATTTAAAAACTTTGCAGAAATTAAGACAAGTGCAGTAAAATAAACTTACACAAAGATGTATCCTGGTTGGCCACAAACGTGGTTAGTCCAGTCCCCGAGAGACTCTCTCGAGATTTCCACTAAACTTGTCAAGCTTACGGGTGCTTAACAAACCGTTACAGCTGAGGACACAAGCCTCACCTAGGTGCTCGGGGATCACAATCCCAAAGACTTCAATTGCTCGGGGATACCAATCCCAAAGACTTCAATTGCTCGGGGATAACAATCCCAAAGACTTCAATTGCTCGGGGATAACAATCCCAAAGACTTCAATTGCTCGGGGATAAGAATCCCAAAGACTTCAATTGCTCGGGGATAACAATCCCAAAGACTTCAATTGCTCGGGGATAACAATCCCAAAGACTTCAATTGCTCGGGGATAACAATCCCAAAGACTTCAATTGCTTGGGGATAACAATCCCAAAGACTTCAACCGAGGAAACACAAGTTCCTCAACAAACGAGAATCGCAATTCTCTTACAAACACAAAGACACACTCACTTTACAAAGTACTCCTCAATGAGTAGATATGAGTAGAAATAGTACGCTCAAGATCACAACAACTTAGCTCAATAGAATGGCTCTTCAAAAAGCTTTATAGATGAATAAAAATGATGATCAATGTAAGAAAGCTTTTAGCAATGAAAATACTTAAATTGTATATGTTGTTGTTGTGAAAACACTGAGTTAAACCTGTATTTATAGGTGAAAAACTCAGTCTTACCGTTGTCTAATTGCCAATTAAGGATTGCTGAAATTACTCAGTGACAATCGATTGTCAGGACTAAACAATCGATTGTTTGCCTATCAGATCAAAAAATCAATCCCAGATTTTACGTTAACAATCGATTACTTCAAATCAATAATCGATTAATTATAACGTTAA
This sequence comes from Nicotiana benthamiana, assembly GCA_034376525.1. Lineage (NCBI taxonomy): Eukaryota > Viridiplantae > Streptophyta > Magnoliopsida > Solanales > Solanaceae > Nicotiana > Nicotiana benthamiana. Next base: position 26,863,304 of record CM067340.1, on the reverse strand, counting down.
AAAATCCTTTCCAATTTTTGGCATAAAACATCGATTATCAGGAAATCAATAATCGATTATTTTAACAACGTTCAGAAAATCTTTTCCAGATTTTACGCTAAAACATCGATTGTTAAATATCACAATCGATTACCTGAAGGTAATTTAAAAAATATGACAACGGTCAGCTTCAACAATCGATTATCAAATAGAACAATCGATTATTAATTAATTTCAAAACTTACTGTCTCATATATAATCGATTATCAAAAGCCACAATCGATTATTAATTAATTCACAATCGATTGTCATGTAGTCTTGGCTTAGAGATACTCGATTATCATAAGTGCATAATCGATTATCTTAGCCCAGATTTTTGAGGCATGTTTGGAAAACATTTTAACAAATGTAAATATGCATAGTTTAAAATCATTTGACACTTACTTTAAATATGCATGATTTTGGAAAAATAATTTTAGTAGAGAAGCCATGTTATGAGCCAAGATTGAGGAATCAAGATCACAATTAATATTGACTCAATTATAACATTTCCAAGCATTGTCTTGAGCTTCTTGTAATGCATCCATTATGTGCTTGTCCTTGAGCACTGCTATATATCGCTTATTGCTTTGTTTGACATTCATCAAAACCTACAAAAGAACACACGTTTAGTATATTGCATTTGAAACGTGTTTCCAACAAAATAAACATACAAGCAGCACAACTCTAACACAGTTAAGGTCTTATTAATCAATGTCCTAAAGTAGGATATCAAAGTGAATATGCAGAAATAGATAGAACCTTTTATACTAAGAAGTTATACCCTAGTGGTTGCCTAGGGACTCCTTTTAAAAGCCTGTTAGAATCAAAAACACTAAGCGACAGAGATAGTTTCAGAATACTGGTGCCTATGTTAATGCAGAAACAAACATGTTTGACATAGACTTCTTTAATACCTATAGGCATGATATCTAGAGATTGAGGCAATTTTGAAAGAACTTATTTAAGGAGATATTAATAGTTAATAAGACCAATTTTTGGAAAAAAAAAATGAACGAGGTGTAGTGAAGTTAATTTATTAGGCCGAATTAAATTATTAGATAGTATTGTGAGTAGAGATCTCTATTGGCTTGATATCTATGCGGATTACTGATTTTAATCGATTTGCAGCAACATACAGGAATACGCATTAGAATTGAATTGAAATTGAGTCCTATAGGCATGACATCTACTGATTTAAGACATGATTCCTTGGAACCTATACACATGGTTTCTAACATGACAAAATTCAAAACCTTATGAACATGATTTCTACTTGATGCAAACAAACTAAAAAGTGAAATCCTATTAGCATGATTTCTATTTAGGCACAGCCATCTAATTCAAGAGAGCAAACCTATAAGCATGTTTTGTATTTTATACAAGCAGTCAGACTTTTAAAAATAATTTT